>CP136068.1:134107172-135488374 GCA_032622095.1 Siphonodentalium dalli | reverse complement strand
ATTTTTGGCGCATCGGTTAAAGAATGGTTTTTCGATACTATAATGGAACACGCCAGGCAACAATGATTGGATTGTCAGACAAGTTAGCAATGCATGGTATCTCAAATTTACTGCATGCATGATGCTGGGTGCATCAGAAATTCAGGATAATTTATGTTGACGAAAAACTTGTAAAAAATGTTGTCTCACATTCAATATGTATAAGTGTATAAATCCTATAAATATCATTTACATCGTAAAATGCATGCCAGATTTGCGATCTAAAACTCGGAAAGTTTGTTCCGATTGTTATACCGTGTGCGGGACGTTATATTTTTAATCGCGTGCGCGCGAATCGCACTTTATAGCATATTTAAAACACAAAATGAAGCCAATGGAACAACTTCGAATTTAGATGTTTCCTTTGTCCGTAGTATGCACCATAAAGCGAGAACATTGCATACACTTGTTTTAAATTATGTGTGTACATTGAAAAAGGGAGTGCACATTTTGTGCAGCTTTAATTCTTCGCCTCATTTTTTAACAATGGGAATTTCACGTGCTGTGCACGATGAACGCATCTAACTGATAAGTTTCATACTATGATATAGATACCAACACTTAACTAGTAATAAACAGATAACCTACTCGCCACTTCAAAATTTATGGACATCGATAGCAGAACAGGCGTGTGTCGATTGCAGCCTCCATGCATGTGATACTGAAACCATGAACACATCCATCTTAACCCTTTATATACTAAACCATCGTTAACGAGTAGTTATTCCATAGGAAATGTTCAACTAATAAGTTAACAAACGATCATAATATATAATGGTCGTTAGTTGAACTTATTATCTAAACATTTCCCTCAATAAATATAGGATTCCTTCTACATTTTTATTTACCTGTTCATTTTATTCATCTGTTTATATTACCTGTACATCCCTGCAAAAAAATATATAGACCATTCTGGTGTACACTTTTTAACTGAGTGGGAGAATCCATTTGGTATTGAAAGGGTTAAATTTACTAATTTAGAGATGTTCTATATATATCACTCTCTTACTGGCAGCACATTTAAAACACGAAACAAAAGTTCTACATGGATTTGTTTTTCAAGGCACGTTTTAACCACTATTAACAAACACACACTATGTAGCGAAGCATGCATATCGTGTCGCACATAAAGGCTTTAAAATGATAAATTAAAGGCCAATTTAATTATCGAGTCACCGATTATTTTGTATATAGTGCATTGAATTGATATACGGTTTTAATAACAATCTATGCCATATAATATGATTATAATACTATAAATTCATCACCATTTGAAAGAAGATGCCCATAGAGAAATAGAAAACAGCTGAAATCATAGAAATATTTCCCCAGTCATGGCTCCCAGAATGCAACAGAATTCAAACTAAACATGTATTTTCAATGGAAGGAGAATAACTCTATATATTAAGATATAGTGTTGTTGCCCTTTCATTGAAAAAAGTTACTTTAGGACAGAACACTTCGGTATCTCAACAAAAACAACATGTTCACAGTTTATTACACCGAATAAGTTGATAATACAACGTTTTGGAGCTTCCTCTTTCAAATGGTTATTAATATGGCATATATTTTATATAAAATGATATGGGGTTCGAAAATTAAGTGGGGCTTTAATAATAAAAATTAGAATGCTCTAAAAACAGCACATGTGCACGTGCACTGTCGATCTTAAGATATAGAATTATTCCCCTTCCATTGAAAATACATTTTTAGTTTGAATTCTGTTGCATTCTGGGAGCCATAACGGGGGAATCTTTCCATGTTTTCAGCTGGATTATAGTGCAACGCGTATTATGTTCAATGGAAGGGGAATAACTCTACATCTTAAAAATAGAGTTATTTCCCTTCCATTGAAATTAAATATATGGTTGAATTTTGTTGCTTTCTGGGAGTCGTAATGGGGAAATGTTTGTATGATTTCAGCTATTGTTTATTTCTCTGTGGGCATCTTCTAAGACACAGACGTTTCAAATGGTGATGAATTATAGTATTTTAATAAAATTTTATGGCATAGATTGTTATTGAAACCGTACATCAAGGCACTATAATAAAAATAATCGGTGACTCGAAAATTAAGTGGGCCTTTAGATAGCATCTTTATATCGCTTATTATGCGACAGAGACATGCCGTGGATGCGCTTTATAAGAGACGATCATATCAAGTTTTTTTCAGAAAAATATATTCAAAACGTGTTAAAATTTCCTCTTTTGAAAGTCGATACCTGGCCATCAAAATTCCTAGCATATAACGAGCTCAGCATGCATGCATGGGTCCGATCTGATTATAATGTTCTGGTATGGTAGTTTAATGGTATTAAATCGGTCAGGGTATCTTTAAAGGGACACAAGGCACTCACAATGGGTCCATGAAAAACATCACACACTATAAGAAGAACATGGAGAAATATACCAACGTTGTTCTTATATTCTTTATTGATAGTTCTCCAATAACGAACTTTCGCGTGCGTAACTCATTGTTATGTAAACAAAACTGTTATTGTATTTGTCATAAAACATGCATCGCAAATCGTGCAGAAAGTTAAATATGAACATGATTTTCAGAATATTGTTCTATGCTTAGACCTTTTCCAATTAGTCCAGGAGATATTGGTCGACCTCTTCACCCCCCCCCCCCCCCCCCCCCAGGACTTAACTTCACCCCACTAATTTTCTTCCTTAAGGTCTCCTCTAATTTTTTTCACTTGTTAACAAGAAAAAAAAGTGGCCGCAGAGACTCCAGACAAGATGGCGTCCATCATGGCGGCCATTTTTTTTAAATGCACCAGGTCTCTTTGATCGCCATTATAGTAAAGATGATAGCACATGCGGTCTTGTTTTCCGCTCGATTCGTTATTCTAATATACAACCCTTACAAATTAGCCAAAAATCCGACCCCAGAATCCAATATGGCGGCCAAGATGGCCGCCGAAATGTGAAAATATGCTATTTTTCTGACATGTTACCACCTTTCGTTTGTCTCTGTGGGAAAATGTTAGAATTTTTGCGTCATGTTATACATTTATCATATAGAGGAGTCATTGGCGAATACATGGGGACCATAATATGCATTCATTGCGGGATATTTTTGTCCGATATCACGTTTTCCCCAAATGCCGGTATCATAGGTCAAAGCCGAATCTCCGTTAATAACGCGATGTTATGTTTCGAATCAATGAATGTTATTGCTATTATAACAACACCCATGCATATATATTTGCAGGAGATACTCGAGCTAGGATTCCTCTTATACCTGAGTTGAGGAATATTTACCCAAATCCAAGATGGCGGCCAAAATGGCCACCAGAAATAAAAAATCGCCGAAAATCGCTGATTTTAACATCAGTGAGCATTATTGTCATGACAACTCCACACCTGCTTACTATTGTAAGTTGGGAACACTTAGGCGAAGAACTTTCCTTGTACCATATCCAAATAAAAGTCCCCCAAATCCAAAATGGCGCCCACAATGGCGGACATATTTTGAAAAATCACCGAAATTCCCTCATATTCACATCATTGGGCATTATTGTCGAGACAACTCCATCCATGCGTACAGTTGAGTTGGAAATACTGAGGTGAAGTAATTACCTTACATCTCATGCAAGAAATGGTTTTCCAAATCGAAGATGGCGGCCAAAATGGCGACCGAAATTTGAAAACAAGTCTACATTACTTTACTTTCTTAGGATGGGCGTTATTGTTTCGCGATTTCTACCCACCATTACATGTTGATATGTATGAATTATTCATTAGGGTTTGGCAAGTGATACTCACAGTCAATATGGCGGCCAACTGGCGGGCAGAAATTGAAAAGAAGCCGATATTATCACATACTAATTTCAACTTTTTGTCATAATATTGATTTGTATAAACGAAACGGTACATAATATAAGCCATATATTAGTTCCAATGTAAGTCGTAGCCTTTTGGAAGGATGAAAACCCACAATCGCAATGTGGCATTTCAATATCCATTCTCCACTAAGGGCTCATACTGGCCGTAACCGTATATAGGTGCGCCGAATAGTCATATTATGACTTCCAAGAATCAAAACAACAGTACCTGAGCTTATTCTGAATTGCCACATTCATCATTATCTAGACTCGTTTCCGTCTCTTCGTCAGATTAATCTATCTCACTCACAACAACAGTTCACTACTCTTCTTTGTAGGAGTGTGCCACTAATCGGAATGTTTCAAACAATACATATGCCGGTGTCCAGCTCACGTGTTGGTTTCGAAAGCTTGGAATTCTTAGCGAGCTTCATTCGTGGTATAGCTTATGGTATAATTCAGATGCTACATATGGGGTATATGCGTCATCTTTTGCGATACACTATACAGGTATTCGGTCGATGCGTATACTAGCTTTCAGAAGGACCTATCTATCTGCGTATTGTCAGCTTTGGTGACCTAATGGGGTTAACAACGTGTACACCTGGTGATCTTCCCAAAGAGCCACTTCTCAATATATGGTTCATCAATTCACATACTCATCTAATGCACTGACGTACCCGGACAACTTCTGTATATGGCTTCGAATGTTGAAAGCCCGACATTTGACGGATGCATTTCTGCTAAGGCGTAGAAGACCATAATACATAATATACCCAAACTCCTTGAACATGATCATAAGAACAAGCTTGTTGGCGTCCAGCAATCGTCTCACCGAACAGATCCAAGCAGATGATAACAATACACACGGTGCTAGTTTGTGGGTATGTGTCATGATAGTGGAAATGAAATTGGACCATGACTGCACCGTCCCTTATTTTGTTATGTTTTAGATTCAGACAGGATCTCATGTGTGGCTTTGCTTTCCTTGTATGCTAAGATTGTATGTCCCCATCCGTTTGGGAGCCGTTCTTAAACAACTGGACCAGGAGTATGCCATTGGCTACTGCTGTATAAGCCCCACCAAGACTGGGGTGTAGTCTTAAAGGCGATACCTTTGATAGTTGGTTGATATGTCATACTCACGCTGGGTGGTATGGTTCAAGAAAGTACAAATGCCATCAACAAAAGGGTGAAATGTCCAACGCGAAGAACATCCAGAGGAATGTTACGTTGATGAGCTCTTGCATTCAGTTCAACAAACGTTGGTACACCAAGTGATTTCTTGGTAACATCACCAATGCGACCATTTTCCTGCATGAGACATTAACTACTATATTCTAAAGTTATATATATAAAGCTATATGATCATAAAGGTCGCGTTCCCCAACGGCCACAGCCATTGCCATCGAGACTGTAAATTGTTCTTTAAATACATAGTGAAATAAATGCACCACAGTTCCTGACATTTTCTTGAATAATACCGCCCACATACTGACACTCGCCCCGAGAGAGGATAACAAAACACGCATACATTCATGTTATAAAGTCATTATCCTTTAGTCCATCCGACTGTTTTGAGGGAGGCTAGCATATTATTATCCAGACAAAAGTGTACGTAGTTGAATCAGAAAGGCTTCGAAACGGATGTGGAAATACAATCTTACCAAATAAAACCGACACGCACGACATTCGATATCTTAAACATGCACCAGGTGTAGGGGTGGTGTATACAGTGGCCCATTTCATTCCCACTATCATGGCGCATGTCCACAAACTAGCACCGCGAGCATTGTTCTTCTCTGCTGGGAGATATTCGACGAGACAACTGCGGGGCGTCACACAGTTTGCTTCGGATAATGGTCAAGAAGTGTGGGTAGTCTGTACACTAGGGTCTTCTCCCTAGCAGATAGACATCTGTCCAAGGGAATGAGACAGCTAGCAACCTTCGAAACACTGTCGAAGTTGTCCACATATGCCAATGCGTTCGCTGAGTTTGTGAGTTGACGAACCATCTATTGAGAAGTGACTAGCTAACTGGTTCGTCAGGTGTACACGTCGTTATCCCATGGGGTATGAGACACATACATAGAGATGACCTTCTGTGAGCTAGACACCGGAAAATGAATTGTTTGTAACGTTATGATTAGAGGGACCCTACTCCCAGGAAGTGGTGAATACTTTGTCGGTGTGAGCGACCTAGATTTTTCAGACAAAGAAATGGAAGCTGGTCCAGATAATTATGGACGTGACGTGGCATATCAGAATCTGTTATCATGTAATTGTTCTGATATAACTATTCGGCGCACCTACGCTTACGGCCATTATCGGCGCTAAGTGGAGACTGGATTTCGAAATGCAACATCGCGATATTAATTGTGGTGTTTCATCTTTCCAGAAGGATACGAGCTATGTTATGCGTTTTGATACCTTTAAGTTGAACTAGTAGATGTTTTATGTACAGTTTCGTCCATACATACCGATATTATGACAAAAAGTTGAAATTAATATGTGAAAATATCGATTTCTTTTCAATTTCTAGCCGCCAATTTAGCAGCGATCTTGGCTGTGAGTATCAATTGCCAAACCCTAATGAATACTTCATGTCACTATTCCATATCAACATGTAATGGTGGATAGAAATCGCGAAACAATAACGCCAATCGTAAGAAAGTAAACTAATGTAGACTTGTTTTCAAATATCGGTCGCCATTTTGGCCGCCATCTTAGATTTGGAAAACCATTTCTTGCATGAGATGTAATGTAATTACTTCACCTCAGTATTTACAACTCAATTGTAAGCATGGGTGGAGTTGTCTCGACAATAATGCCCAATGATGTGAATATGAGGGAATTTCGGTGATTTTTCAAAATCTGTCCGCCATTGTGGGCGCCATTTTGGATTTGGGGGACTTTTATTTGGATTTGGTACAAGGAAAGTTCTTCGCCTAAGAGTTCCCAACTTACAATAGTAAGCAGGTGTGGAGTTGTCATGACAATAATGCTCACTGATGTTAAAATCAGCGATTTTCGGCGATTTTTTATTTCTGGTGGCCATTTTGGCCGCCATCTTGGATTTGGGTAAATATTCCTCAACTCAGGTATAAGAGGAATCCTAGCTCGAGTATCTCCTGCAAATATATATGCATGGGTGTTGTTATAATAGCAATAACATTCATTGATTCGAAACATAACATCGTGTTATTAACGGAGATTCGGCTTTGACCTATGATACCGGCATTTGGGAAAACGTGATATCGGACAAAAATATCCCGCAATGAATGCATATTATGGTCCCCATGTATTCGCCAATGACTCCTCTATATGATAAATGTATAACATGACGCAAAAATTCTAACATTTTCCCACAGAGACAAACGAAAGGTGGTAACATGTCAGAAAAATAGCATATTTTCACATTTCGGCGGCCATCTTGGCCGCCATATTGGATTCTGGTATCGGATTTTTGGCTAATTTGTAAGGATTATATATTAGCATAACGAATCGAGCGGAAAACAAGACCGCATGTGCTATCATCTTTACTATAATGGCGATCAAAGAGACCTGGTACATTTAAAACAAATGGCCGCCCTGATGGACGCCATCTTGTCTGGAGTCTCTGCGGCCAATTTTTTTTCTTGTTAACAAGTGAAAAAAATTAGAGGAGACCTTAAGGAAGAAAATTAGTGGGGTGAAGTTAAGTCATGGGGGGGGGGGGGGGTGCAGAGGTCGACCAATATCTCCTGGACTAAATGTATATATAAGATTTGATTAAACTTTGGTATATTATTGGACTAATTGGATTTTTATCGGCGATTCCACCCCACTGTTTTGACATGCGAAACCTCATTACTGGAGAGTTATATTACTAAATGAAAATAAGAAAACATAGTAAATCTATGTACCCATGATCTTATTGACGCATGATATTTGTTTTCCAGACTTTTATGTTGTTTCGCATGAACCCACTTCGAATGACTCTAGTCCCTTTAAGAAATTTGGACCGGTGCACCCGGACCACGGAATGTATTATTATATAGAATGGCCTTTTAGATGAACGCCCTATATGGCAAATACTGTTTAACCTGTTATATATATCGAGAGACATGCGCCCATGTCAATTCGAACAATTGTCCAAACATATTTACTTTCTATAGCCCCATTCAATCGATCAGTGAATTATATCAATCGAGGGTTACAAATATGGCGTTCGGGTGTCTCGTCGACTCGTTTGGATAAATATTCAAGGTAAGTTTTATAGGAACGCTGAATCTTTCACGTGACGGTGTTCACGGGATGGGTCGTCCTACATAAGACAAATCCCGTTATTGGGATGTACGCTCTCCAGTTTCTGACATCGATCGATCGTACAGTGTACTGAAAGAGTTTCGTATACTAATTATTCTTCTCCGCTGTGTTACCTGGGGCCACTATTATGTAAACAAATATACTCCCTTGGTTTATTCCTATACTACTTGATAATCTAAACGTTAAATCTCTATGCTGGACGCTGGTGGTGACCAATATATCAGGGGGTATATCGGAACAGTGGCCGGGGAACAGGGTGAGCAACCCTCTTATTGTGACATGCTTGTCTCGCATGTGTGCTGACCGGACTGCAGGATACTATAAATGTCTTGGTGTAATTTATATATATTCATTAAAATATTCAAAAACATGCATATTGTGAAATATTTTAATAATAGCGGTGTTGGTTGTTGCAAACTGGCCATAATTGAGAAATCAGTCATAGTTTGTGAGTTTTAGCTAATAATTGTATAATGGCACGCCATCATTTTGTGTACGAATTTTGACACCCAACTTTCGCATCCGAAGACCATATATCGTTTCAATTATAGGTCACAATGAAGCAGTATACAGTTCTACGTATCGTCAGTCATGTTTTCTGAGATTGCACAACAATTTGTTTTGATAAATTAATATGCTATAGCATATATATACGCGGACTGACCGCTGAAATGTCACATTGAAGCACAGTATAGGTCATACTACATTGTATAAGCAGCAAGCACATACCAGCAATCTTCAAAGTTACCTCAGACCTCAGTATATATGGTAAACATTTCCTATCGGCAACTACATGAAAGATAAGTTAGTCAGCCTCAATTGTCCATGTTTGTTGACAAACAGTCCCAATGTCCACCATCAGTCCCGCACTGCCATTACAATCACCATTACCACCATTCATCATAATTAACAGCAACATAACCACATCACGACCACCATCTCTACCACCACCATCAATCCTTGAAATAACTGGCTTGCCATTGCCATTGCCATTGGCAGGGTGACACTTACCAAATCCCAAATAATTTAATATGACATGCTCAAATGCTTTTGTACCTGCCGCTGTGACAGACCCAAATTTATAAATGCAAAAAGCAACCAGTAATCTATATGGATTCACTTATGATTAATCTGCGGATCTTAATTTAAGTCATATGACATATGGTATGAGAGAAGAAGGAATGTACAATGTTAAACTTTATTATGGTTATGGTAAGTGCATTCATCAAAGACTCTAGTTTCTGTTATCTACAGGAATGGGTTAAGTTTATCGGAAGAAATGTGACACTTTCTGACAGATTGTGTTATTTACTGTGACATCTTGTTGACGATCAGAAGGTATGAACTGACATGCTGACATTGTAATGAGTCTACCACGATGAAGGGCTGCAATGCCTGATCATTGCTAAATTATTCAAAGCTTGACTAGCATCATCACCATTACCATCATCACAATCAGCACGATCATCACTCAAATGCACCATCACCAACACTCGAACACCACCACTGTACCACGTGGCATTTTTTTCCATATAACTACAGCGTGAAGATAAACCAAGATGGGTTGCGGTGGCTCCACACCGTCGACGACTGGGAAGAGCTATCCGCGTGGTAACCAATATGGCAACAGCAACAACCATGGCAACAACGCGTATGGTCAAAACAACGCCAACCCACAACAGCAACAAAATCAGAATCATGCCCCAAGCGCGGTTCCAGAAAAACAACAAGAAAGGGCAGTAGCTCAAAAGAACCGTGCGGCGAAGGCAGCCGGAGCACCGAGAGCATCACGTGCTAATCGCCTACCCCCGGTGGGGGGATACGACGCTAATGAGTTGGGGGTTTACGAGAAATTCGTGGATTTCCGACAAGAGCCGTCAGAACATGAGCACATGGAGCGGCCTCAGCCGTACCCGGGCGAGTTGTACGTGGATGAGGAGTTCCCACTACACGAGGCGATTAATGAGGCGGGAGAACAGAACCTCGAATGGAAGAGACCAGGGGTAAGATTCAATAACAAATTATAAAGGGATTCAATATATTATATATACGAAATTGCCGTTTAAAGATGTATAATCAGAATTAAAGGTCCAAAATTACTACAATATTTGATTCGAGTCGAGGAACCCACCCATCACACTCACTTAGCTCAGAGTGATCAGATATCGATTTTTGAAATTTGTTATTTCCCGAGATATGTAAAAAAAAATTGGCGGCCTGGTAAATATTCGTCATGACGATGGTCTCGGACCAAATTGCGAATGAAGATGGATAACTTTAAAATCAATTGGCTTTGGGTGTTAGATATTTGACAATCCGACCAAATTTCGTTGAACAATATGTTGATAAATAACACGTTTTGGGCAATTGTATACTATAGTTGACAGTGGTTAGCATTAATTTTGGGCAATTATTCGATTCGGATAACTGAAGCGATATATAAAACAAAAATGTTGTTGTTGTTGTTGGAATCTGATGGTATGGGGACAGTCGAATCGGATTTAGTACCTTTTTTTAGTTAATTCCACGGTTCCATTGTAAAGTCAAGAACGGGAAAACCGTGAAAAATTCACGGTTTTGCTACAAATTGGATAATAAAATTCACGGTCCAACCGGTTCCCATTATGCCTGGTTATTGTCCGTGAAATTTACGGTACTGTTCTACCAGTGTATGTAGTATAATATCGTCGGTGCATTCGGCAAACCTCCCAGAGGTCATAGGTCGAGGAGTCCAGAATGAGGTCGTGCCTGCCATTTTGGCGCGAAACTTTTTATTGCATTTTCGGAATCTACGGGTTCTATTACATAAGTTCCTTTGTCAACATTTCAAGTATAAATGCCATTTTTCGATGTTTTTCAGGGAAATTAGTGTTCTAAAATGTCGTATCTGGGTTCCCCGCGAAAAATATTCTGAAATGTCGCATATTTTATTTTCGAAACCGTTCTTGATAGGCTCATTCTGATTGGACTGTGTTCAAGAAGAATGGGGGCCTTGAGTGAACGTCGGTCAATATATACGGAGTTCAACCAAAAAAAAAACCCTGAACAATCAGTATTGTAATCAATATTAATACAAATCTGATCAATATTTAAAACCAATCTCAGAGCCCAGATATATACATGCTGCCAATAGTAGCTCATCCGTATCCCATTGTTCTAAGACTGTGACAAACAGCAATATGAAAACAAAAGTATAATTATCTATTTAAATGTATTTTTGCACACTCTACGTTTCTTCTTCTTCTTCAAATATCTCAGATTTCAACTCTCTACAATTTACTCCCCATTTTTCTCTATTTCTATTTTGCATACATTATGTTTATTATATCACCTATATTATATTATCATTGTCTTGATCAAATACAAAATTTAAAGGCACATTTAGTTTTCGAGTCACCAATTATTTTTTTATAGTGCCTTGATATACTGTTTTTAAAAACAATCTATGCCAAACAATATGATTACAATACTATAATTCATCACCATTTGGAATGCCTGTGTCAGAAGGTTCCCATAGAGTAATAGAAAATAGCTGAAATCATACAAAAATTTCCCCCATTACTACTCCCAGAATGCAACAGAATTCAAACTATATATTTATTTTCAATGGAAGGGGAATAACTCTATCTTTAACATAGGGTTTCCCCGTCCATTGAAAATAATACAATTTGCACTACAATCCAGATGAAACTTTAAAAAAAAACATGTCGGTACCTCAACAAA
The DNA here is from genome assembly GCA_032622095.1 of Siphonodentalium dalli. Classification (NCBI taxonomy): domain Eukaryota; kingdom Metazoa; phylum Mollusca; class Scaphopoda; order Gadilida; family Siphonodentaliidae; genus Siphonodentalium; species Siphonodentalium dalli. The sequence continues at coordinate 135,476,471 of CP136068.1, read as the reverse complement.
AACAACATGTTCACTGTTTATTACACCGGATAAGTTGATAATACAATGTTTTGGAGCTTCCTCTTTCCAATGGTATATTTGAATATTAAGTGGGCCTTCACAAAAATATATGCAATAGAACACATATATGAGTCAGTTTCTCATACATTCCGGTACATATACTTATATAACAGTCAAACAGGAATGGACCTGTATAATAGGGTATTAAATAATCACTATTTTCAGGAAGTTGTCGCCAGTCCTGTGCTGATATCAGACGGAGCGACGAGGTGTGACATAGGACAGGGTTCAGCGGGGACTTGCTATTTTCTGTCTATGTTGGCGCTGGTATCAGAAAAGGAAGAACTGTTTAACAGGGTAAGTATAGGGTGGGGCATTAAACTAATGCAGTATATGCAGTAGTATACCTGATACCGAGTAGTGATTACCATGGTGATGTTGATTGATGGTGATGGTATGATTTTGTTTTTATGTTTGTGGTTGTTTTGAGGATGGTCATTGTTTCGGTCGTTGCCAGATGATTTTTTTGTGAAAGAAACCCCACACCGAGGGTTAAAGTCTCATTTAATTTTAGAGTCACCCAGCTCAGTCACCGATTATCTTTTAAAAGTGCCTTGATGTACGGTTTTATTAACAATCTATGTCATACCATATGATTATTTCAAATACTGTAATTCATCACCATTTGGAACGTCTGTGTGTCAGAAGGTGCCCACAGAATAATACAAAATAGCTGAAACATTTCCCTCATTACGACTAGTCTATATATTTAATTTCAATGGAAGGGTAATAACTCTATCTTTAAGATATAGAGTTATTCCCCTTCCGTTGAAAATAATACACTTTGCACTACAATCCAGATGAAATTTAAAAATAAAACACACGTCAATAACTCAACAAAAACAACATGTTCAGTTTATTACACCGGATAAGTTGATAATACAATGTTTTGGAGCTTCCTCTTTCAAATGATATATAATATGGCATATATTTTATATAATGTGATCTGGGGGTTTGAAAATTAAGTGGGCCTTTAATGTCGCCGGTAAGGAATTCTTCTGTACAAAAACAACCGACCACAAATTAACAACTGACAAATTTGCCCAGATACGCAAATAAAGTTCTCTTCCCTTGTGCCTGCTTCACAAATTCACTCTTATCTGGACAAGAACTGCTTGAGCATCCTTCACGGATTATGGCCACTAGGTGCGCTATGCATCTTACAGACTTAGCCACCGGAGTGGTTGTGGTGGTGATGCTGCATGGAGCCAGACTGTGGTGTTGGTGATTGTGATGGTGGGGCCCGGCGGTGGTGGAGGAAATTGCGATAATTAAAGACATATTATGTACTTGTTCGGGTGCGTGAAACTACTAAGTTAGTATTCAGGCACTATGCCAATTGGAGGAATGCAACATTCTACTAACACGGCCGAAAATCTGAAGCAAATCGACCATACCACTCCATTGAAAACATCGTCTGAACTATGCTCAGTTGTAAATATTTAATACTACTCGATACGGGACGCATCTATTGGCAATAAACTAACGAAAACGATTTCACCATTGAGAGTCACTGCGTTTAATTAATACATATGAATGACGGTGTGTGTTGTAAATTTAGATAAAGTATTTGTAAAAATAACTACTTTGAACAAGATTATTCTCCATTTCTATTTGATCACCCTACTGGAGTGTTTCACATCACTTTAAGATGTTAAATAGCCACTGTTATCGAATACAGCGCATATGTACACTGTTAGAACAAATGTGTATACATTCTACACAATATTTTACATTTTATCTCAAACAAAATTGTGTAGACATGACACATGATCGACATAACGCGGAACGCGGGCTGGATGGATTCAATTTGGCCTAGACACTACTAGACTCATTGACAAGACTTGTATGTGGGTAAATTATAATTAGTATATGAGATATTTTCTTTTTTAGACATAAACCTCGTAAAAGCTACTACCGAACAAAAACTTGGCAGCAGCTTTAAAATGTGTTATACAATGTGTTTGTGTCAAAACTGTACAGTATTATTGTGTAGCATAAAGTTTTAAAGCTGTTTCCATAATTATGTTTCATGTGGTATAGCTTTTACGAGCTTTGTGTCTCAAATAGAACATATCTCATCCACTAACTATAATTTACTCACATACAAGTCTTGTCACCGAGTTGCAGCCATATTGGATCCATTCAGCTCCCGTTCCATATTTTAAGTGCTACGGGTCAAAGTTCTGGAGGTGCATTCCATATATGATCATATATGGAATTCATGAATATTCAAAACTCCATATATGGAATGCCCCTCCAGAACTTTGACCTGTAGCACTTAATTAAACCACGGAATTGGGGCTGGGTGAATCCAATATGGCCGCGATTCTGTGATCTCGCTTATTCACTCATATTCAATGCAGAGAAAATTCCACTGACACACATAATATGTCATTTCTACACAATTTTGTTTAGGATTAAATGTAACACACATTGCGTAGAATTTATACAGATTTGTTCTAATAGTGCGAATCTTTTAAATTCAGGTTCACGCAGATCACGCACGCATTTTATGACTAAAGATTATGCTATTTTATATATGTAGGTGTTACCAGAGGATGCGTATCAGATCGAGACTGATGCTTATGATGGTGTCTTTCGTTGTAAATTCTGGAAATTCGGAGAATGGGTTGATGTGTATATCGATGATTTTCTACCCATTATCTACGGACGACAAATCTGGGGAGCCAAATCCTCCACAGACGAAAACGAAATGTGGCCATCTCTAATGGAAAAATCATTCGCAAGGTCGGTATATTCATATAATTATGGTGTTCATAAATGGGAAATATAGTTCTTCACATAATATATAGATTGATAATGTATTCCCATTAAATATAGTGAAGCTTTAAATAATAAATGTGTGATAATATAACTATATAGTGTCGAATTTGGAAAGATAACTCTAAAATAAAAACCTATTAAATTAACAATTTATTTTTTGAACAATAGTTTGTCTTAGTGGTATCTGGGAAATTACTTCACTATACAAATATAGGGACATCAATCGGCACCACCAACAGGCAACTGACATAATTATAGTAATACATATATGTATATGTACGGATCAGATCTCTATCCTTACTGCTTATATATCGAGAATGAAACCAGTTTCGAAGTAGCTGAATGGACGCCCTATTTGGGGACGCTTATATATGACGACCTATAGCTATAATGAGCTAAGTGTATGTATTATAATATACCCCATTGCCTAACTGGTCTACTGGATAGGGAGGCACCTTTTCAACCGATATCTATTGTAAATTTATGATTCGACTGTCAGACCAATAAAATATAGTTTAACCTTTTCAACCGATATCTATTGTAAATTTATGATTCGACTTTTAGACCAATAAAATATAGTTGAATATTTTTCTACTTTCGAGACTCACAAAGGCCAAATACCCTAGCTGATATAGTTAAATTTATCTTCGTTTTCGGGTTTCACGATGGACATAATTTATGTGGGACAGCCGGGCTATGCCTTTCGTCATCCTGACTATATATCTGTCATTTATTTATAGGTTTCACGTTGGACATAACGAGGTGTATGTGGGACAGCCGGGCAATGCCTTTCATCGTCCTGACTATATATCCGTCATTTATTTATAGGTTTCACGATGGGTATAACGAGGTTTATGGGGGACAGCCAGGCAACGCCTTCCTTGCCCTGACTGGAGGAGTGTCAGAATTCATCGACTTCAAGAAGCTCAACATGAGACCGAAGAGGCTGCATGAGAGAATCAGAAACTCTCTACAGACCGGCGCAATCGTCTCCTGCAGCTGCCCAGTGAGTAGAATAAATTAGTCCTGGGGATACTGGTGCATGGACGCGACGGGTGGGGATGCGGCTGCACTTGTCACCAAAAGGTTGAATATGATCCAAGTACAATGTATACAAGAAAACCATAGTCAGAAATGGTAACGCGCTCAAGATCATATATTATATACCCATGCTTGTAATTATAGAATATAAAATATATTGGTTTCGCGAATGACCAACTCAGAATTCCGTTAAAATAACAATAACAACCAGCACCTAATTAACGAACCGGCGGCCAACTCGGCCGTCTCCGACCACAACCATCAGTGGGCTGCAGAACGAAACATATCTATAAAGTGAAATATAAGACTTACAAATTATCTTTTAAATTTCTTTTATTGGTAATTGACATAGCTTGTCACAAACCAAAAATCAACATTATTGACTTAATAATGTAAAGGACAATAAACGAAATTGAAATTGAAATTCCCAACTACACCTTTTACCGGACTCGGCCTCATGGTCGCGCAGTTTGACTTTTAAACCGGAAAAAACAATTATCTATAAATAAAATGCCCATCGACCACAGCTTTCAACAATTTGCAGAGCAGTATACAAGCGGAGCGCGCTAATAAAATTATGAAATATCTAGATATACAGTTGCAATCACAAACGTCATAATTAGCTACATCTAGCAATGCCGAAGCCATTTTCTGAAGCAAACTGGGCAATGGCAAAGGGTTAATTAAGAGGACTGCAGTCACAAAACATAAGGGACGATGATAGACTTAGTGGACACAGGCTGACAATAAGAAGAACAAGATATAACAAGAAATTCACCCATGACACGTTTAGCTATACTGGACAATAGACGCCTGGAACAAACGTACATATATCGATCTGTATAGATGCTGGCTCATTAAACCAGTTTTACCGATAATGTTGTCAAGAAGTATGGTTTGTTATATCTGTTGCAATAAATCTTATCCAGTTGGAGACAAAATGAAAACAAATTGAACTACACAGTTCAAACCGGTCAATGTGCGCACCACAATTCAGTTATTGAGCCCACGAGGAGAGGCTAACACAAGTGAAAGCCTGAATATCACATGTAAATCACAGGTAAAATGTTCAATACATGTATTCTATACAGTAATGCTCTAATTAATCGACCTGCTTTTGGTGTGAAAAATGTCCAATTATAATGTTACAGTAATGCTATAAGTAATCGACTTCTTAACCACAGCAGAATTATGGGTAACTTTTCAGGATTTAGTCGGAAATATGGCTTGTTGCCATTCATCGGAAAGCTCTCACTGAGAGCTTTCCGATGAATGGCAACAAGCCATATTTCCGACTAAATCGGGGTCGATTACTTAGGGCATTACTGTAGCAATTTATTGTCTCTCAAGTTTGCCCCTACCAATCCCACCAACCCAGGGATCACCAGCACACAATCCATTTATGTCTGCTAACTTTTTTTCAGAACTAAACAGAAAAGGTGGCTCTCAAAACAATTCCATTTAAGATGGCGTCCAAGACGGCGGCCTTTTTTTCTATGGTTGCATCATTATGCACTCGTTTCAGTATACATTTAAAATGTTTATTTACATTTTCTTTCAGTCAGAGTATGATGGTGTCTGTGGTCTGGTTGGGGGACATGCCTACTCACTCACAGGTGCTTATATTGTAAGTGTTTACTCACTCACAAGTGCTCATGTTGTAAGTGTGTTCTCATAATTCACATGCCTTTATGTTGTTCACTTAGTTACTCACTCACAGATGCTTGTGTTGTAAGTGTTTACTGTTTCACAGGGGTTTATGTCGTAAGTGTTTACTCACTCACAGGTGCTTATGTTGTAAGTGTTTTGATTACCTTCTTGTTGTTGATTCAAAATTTAACTTCAAACACACAATATAGGTCCTTTGAACAAGTTGAATTATAATATGCCTCTAATCTTGTGTGTTCGTGTCTTATGTGAATATAACTGGAAAAAATCAAGAAATACCTGAAAACTTTAGGTACAATCTCAGTGGAATTTGGTTTAACCATAGCAAAATTGTCGTCCACGTAACTCTGAATAAATGGTTGCTAAACAAAGATAGTGTAAATACTATACTAAACTTTTTGGTTATTTCAGGTATCAGATCTTTCTGGCAGAATAATTCCCCTTCTGCGGGTCAGGAATCCGTGGGGCCACACAGAATGGACAGGTGCATGGAGTGATGGGTATGTAATGTGATTTAGATTTACCTCCCCCTTTATATGAAAGTCATGAATATTCCAGAAAAGATACATGTAGGCAGCTAAATACAATGCCATACATATAGTTCACAATCATAGGCAATTTAACCCTTCCATGACTGCAGCTTCCTGCAATTTTGCTGGCACTCCGTGCCAGTGCATTCTCTTAACCCTTTGGAGAGTATCTGCAACGTCATATACATGACGTCATGAGTAGATTTAACGTCAACGTCATAGCAATAATTATTAAAAAGTTCGGGTCAAAAGGGTCCAATAATTCGTTTTAATTTATGTGCATTTTTTTTAACGTGTGCTATCATAATCGATTGCACTTATATATTTGGGACATTATATTAATCAAAATAACTCCTGTACAAATCATTTATAAATCAGATGATTTATTGAAGTTATGTCTAAATAAAATAACACTTCCTGAAACGACATATATGTCGTTCTACTCCTCAACCGATAGACGACATATATGTCGTTCTACTCGCCAAAGGGTTAAATATGCAAGAGAATATATAAGAGAAGACATTGGCCTAACAATAATTACCTTTGTGTAAGTTATTATCTTGGTTTCCAATGCAATCACAGTTATCACACAGTTTAGAGACATCGTGCCGAATCACAAACTGTCTATAAATGATGGTGATTTATAAACTTGTGCTTTGGCACGATACTTTAACCATTTCATGATGGGTGTTAATTATGTTAATTAAAGATTGTGTGCCAGTGCATTCACATTCTCTTATATATGTGAGTCCCCTCATAGGGAGCCTCACATATATAAGTTAATGCACTGGCCTACAAGGTCAAGGTAAATATTGTTAGGCCAATGTAGTCTCATATATATGTGAGGCTCCACGTCAGTGCATTCTCTTATATATGCTAATCTGCCATAGGGAGACTCGCATAAATAAGAGAATACATTGGCCTAACAATCTTTACCTTGACCTTGTAAGCCAATGCATTCTCTTATATATGCAAGGCTCCCAATGGGAGACTCACATATATAAGAGAATGCACTGGCATATGATCTTTATAGCTAGCTCCCGACATGATCCTCATGAAAGGTTTACAGGTAGTATCTCTATTCCTGGACATGGATAAGGCAATATACCAGTAGTTCTAATATAATTAATTGTAGCTCTGTAGATATCAGCCTCAGTCAGATATTCTAGCAACTCAATTCAGTCATTTTTATGTATATACATGTAAAGTTCATGATCAAGGTATATTTGACCCAAAAAAAGCCATTCACAGGGTGAGTACAAATTTTACCAAAAAAACACAAACAAATTTTTTCTGAAACAGTGTCTCGGAAGAGACGTCTATCTTTCATTGGACTTTGTAACACAACATGTATAGTATACAGTTGTTCTGGAAATAGAACATATTGTAAGATATTATAGTTACAAGAAAACCATCATCAGAACTGGTAGCACCCTCAAGATCATATTTTTAGGCATAAATATAAATTATAATATAAAATATATTGGTTTCATGAATATGCACCGCCTCAGAATTCCGTTAACCCTTTACCCAACAGAAGGGCCCTGTGCCAATGCATTCTCTTATATATGCGAGTCGACCATAGGTCGCCTCGCATATATAAGAGAATGCATTGGCTTAACACATTAAAAATTATAAAATTGTTAAAGAATGTAAGAAAAAATGGTAAAAAGTGTTAAAAAAAGATTTTTTTTAGGCCAATGCATTCTCTTATATATGCGAGGCGACCTATGGTCGACTCGCATATATAAGAGAATGCATTGGCACAAGGCTAACTGTAACTATCACAATGTGGTCAATGAGCCGGTTTTGGCCGGTTTGTTGGGTAAAGGGTTAAAACAACTAATCCTTCAAATTATTACAAAACTTATGGCTTATTACTGCAGGTTTCTCATTCATCACACCGGAAGCCTCTAAATGCGGATCAAAAATCTACTAATCGGTTTAAACACACACCCGATACTCCGCAAAACATTTAGTCTACATGCAAACTGAGATATGTCTCATGCTTCATCAGCAAAGTTAGCTGTTATATTACGCATTGTGTTCCAGCCATAACATATTCAAGAGTGGCCCAGCCATTGTTCACACCTATAAACATCGAAAGCAATTAACGCGGTTATAAAAGTTACATGCAGCAATGAGACATCCGTTAATACACATCCACGAAAAAATCCGAAATATGTTGTCCTGCCAGACATCCCATCGCGAAAGCTCAATTCGACATGGCCAGATAAGCCTTACTACAAATTTCCCGCATTGCGTGAAAGCTTTTACTGGACTTGGACTCGCGGTCGCACTACAATTTTTAATGCGTCCCATAGGATAGAATAATCTCTACATTAGTATACACCCGGAGGGCGAAATAAATATTTATTCAGATCTACATATATTTTGATGTTATTGACCAGCAATATTGTTTTCTAGGAGCTCTGAGTGGAACGATTTACCTGAGGGTGCTATTGATCACACCCACGAAGATGACGGAGAATTTTTCATGTCTCTGAAGGATTTCCTGACATATTTCTCCAGTGTGACCATTTGCTCTGTTCTTCCTGATTTCGACAAAGATGGATGCGGTGATGCATTAAGTAAGAAGTGCCATTCACAGTAATGCCGTAAATAATCGACTCCTTAACCACAGCAGAATTATGGGTAATTTTTCAGGATTTAGTCGGAAATATAGCTTGTTGCCATTCATCGGAAAGCTCTCAGCAACAAGCCATATTTCCGACTAAATCCTGAAAAATTACCCATAATTCTGCTGTGGTTAAGGAGTCGATTATTACGGCATTACTATAGGATACCTAGAATTGAAGTAATAATAATAGTACCTCATGGACAGAATGCAGCTTGGTCAAACCCTTTCATGATGGGAGCTGCACTGGTGCAGCATTAAAAACCCTGTGCCAGTGCATTCTCTTATATATGCGAGTCTCCCATAGGGATAGAATGCACTAGCTTGCAAGGTCAAGGTAAATATTGTTAGGCCAATGTATTCTCTTAAATGTGTGAGGCTCCCTATGGGAAACTCACATAAATAAGAGAATGCATTGGCACAGGGTTTTCACAAAATTTCAGGAAGCTCCAGTCATTGAAGGGCTAACATTGTATACATGTTCTTCAATGTATGTAGATCAACCTGTGGTGTTTTTAGCTTTCAAATTGGATGAATCGGTCAATACAAGGTTTTATTACACTCCTATGCGCGATTTCCATTGAAAACGCTGTTAATTAAAATTGGTAATGTCACTAGTGAATTATGTCATTTCCCGTGACGTCATTGACGTTACGTCGCTTACTGATCTAGACTGAATTTTCTATGGTTGATCTTTATCCACATCGGGACTTTTAAGCATTCATTCTGTGTGTTTTAATCATATTTGGCGAACCAAATTGATGCAGAAGTGTAATAAATAGAGTAATCAATTAGTTCCGAGAATTACGTTCAATAATTCACTCGAGGCGAGAGACGTTTGGGTAAGAAACTCGTGCGCTAACGCGCACTCGTTTCTTACCGACGTCTCTCACCTCTCGTGAATTATTTAACGTAATTCTCGGAACCAATTGATTACTCTCTATATATAACACTGATGAAATAATAAATGAGCTGTCATTATTTCTTGTAATTTAGCTGGAGCCTTAGCTATTAACCCTTCCATGACTGGAGCTTCCTGAAATTTTGCAAAAACCCTGTGCCAATGCATTTTCTTATATATGCGAGTCACTCATAGAGAGTATCGCATATATAAGAGAATACATTGGTGGAACAATATACCTTGACCTTGTATAAAAGGTTATAACACTGATGAATTAATAAATGAGCAGTCATTATCGGAACATCGATATACCAAGCTAAACCAAGCTGAGCAAAAATAAGGTGGAAAAGACACTTAAAGCATGTTTTGTGGTGTATAATGAAGAAATAAAACATAATAATACATGATGACAAAAAATTTCAGCTTGGTATTTTCGTTAATTATTTCAATTTATTACACTCCTATGCGCGATTTACATTGAAAAATGATAATGTCACTAGTGAATTATTTCATTTCTCGTTACATCATTGCCGTTACGTCGCTTTCTGATTTTGACGGAAATTTCGGTGGTTAATCTTTCTCCACATCGCGACTTTCATGCATTAATTCTGTGTGTTTTAATTATATTTGGCATACCAAATTGATGCAGAAGTGTAATAAATAGAGTAATCAGTTAGTACTGAGAATTATGTTAAATAATTAACTCGAGGTGAGACACGTTTAGGTAACAAACTCGTGCGCTAACGCGCACTCGTTTCTTACCGACGTCTCTCGCCTCTCATGAATTATTTAACGTAATTCTCGGAACCAATTGATTACTCTCCATGTAATTTTGCTGGAACCTTAGATATTAAAGAAATAACAATGCATTACATAGCAAGAAGTTTTGTAGAGAACGACAATTATCTATTTATATAAAGATAATAATAAATACATATTATTTTATGTTACAAACAATCGCTTACTGATACAGGAACTGTGGATATATGGAAATTTTGTTCAAATAAGCTTTCATGTATTATTATTAGTTTTGACCATTTCAATATATTCATTTGTTTATTTTATTTCTGAATTTGTGTACACATAATACGTCTTTTTTGAATGAAAGTCAGTTATAGAAGAGCAACGGGATGGGACTCGGCCCAATACAACATCATCCCAACCAATATCCCAAGCTATTGTGGACCGAGAAGACTTGGTCTACATCAGGGACCAGCCTAGGGTCAAAATATAGGGAGAAGTGACTTCTCCCTCTTGGAAAAATAAGGAGAAGTGAGGGCTTACCAGGGAGAAGTGGAGCGTTAGTGCGACTATTTGTCGCTAGTAACTATTCATTAGAACTGACTGTTTTAGCTGTTATTATTGTCCACAATAGATTTTCTACATGGGTGAGGATAAACTGGAAGTGTTAAGCTGAGCAGTAGATCATCCAGTCACCAATTCTTCAGGGAGATTAAAAATTGAACTAAATTTTTTTTTTTTTTAGGGAGACATCCACTTCTCCCTGACGTCATTTCAGGGAGACTTGCGGCCACACAGGGCGACTATTTCGCCCACGTCGCCCCCTAGGCTGGTCCCTGGTCTACATCTAGCCTAGACTGTGATCAAGCCTGAGTTTAGTGTGCCTGTCATTTGCAGAATGAGGTCCCCAGAGGGTGAATTTAGTGGCGCTGTGCGGGATAGCATCGCTAAATGCACCCTCTGGAGACCTCATTCTGCTTTTATAGGCCTCATCTTCTCTGGAAAGTTTCTTTATTATCAAATTTCTTTTGAAACTACTTCACATAGATTCTATTTCTTTTTTAGCTTAGTTTCTCTATATCGCCAAATTGGCAGACGACACATTGCATAATCGAGGTTCACAATGGGTGTACACCACAATATTCATCATTTGGGAACTTCAATCTGAGCCTTTGTCTCCCATAGCAGATGAGGCCATGCAGAAGAGGTCCCCAGAGGGTGAATTTGTTGATGCTAGCCCGCTGTGCGGGGTAGCGTCACTAAATTCACCCTCTGGGAACCTCATTCTGCAAATGACAGGCACACTAAGCTCAGACTGGCTCTGCTACAGGGACATCTTTAAAGGTACTCAATCCGATCAGAGGGTCCCCATATCATCAAGATGCAACAACAAATTTTTTTTCTTCAAAATACGCTTTAGTTATCAGAATTGATTAATTGCAACAAAATAATGCTAACCACTGTCAACTATGGTATCAAATTTCCCAAAACATGTTATTTATCAACATTTTGTTCAACGAAATATGGCCATATTATCACTCGAGTATTCACGAAATTTGGCAGTATTACCACTTGTTTTTAGAGTTATCCATCTTCATCCGCAATTTTGACGGAGACCATCCTTTTGACAGTGTGTTTCTGGGCCACAAACAATTGAAATAACAAACTTCAAAAATCGATATCTGATCACTCTGAGCATTGATGAGTAGGTTCCTTGACTCGAATCAAATATTTTTTACCCCCGAAGCCAAAGAAATAGTAATTTAGGGGTGTTTAATCGGATTGAGTACCTTTAAAACCCCATCTAGTTTGATAAATATATTTATTCCCTCAGATTTTGTGTCTGGTGTATATGGAATGTGGCAAGGAGAGACTGCAGCTGGGTTTGAGAATCGACTGGCAAACCCAAAATACGTATTTACACTCCCTGAGGATGGTAAGTTTATAGCAGTCTCATTTAAACTAGACCAATGTTTCATTACAATCAACATCTAGGTTTCGAGTTTCCCATGGCATAAATTATTTCAAATGGGAGGAGAATCGCGCCAATGATGTTACTTGCGCGTCGAAGGATGTGTTGCTTGCTTGACCAATCAATAGCTTCCTGAAATCAATTAATATTCACACAAGCCACACTTGAAGTTGTTGAATAAACTATGCATTAACATTGCGCATCTTAACTGATCGAACGTTGTATGTTCAAAATCAAACTAATGTATGTTACTTCATAACATTGGTGCATGGGATTCTAAAACATTGTACTGCAGGAAAATCAAATTGTACAGCAGATACAAAAAATATTTATCTCTGGAACTATAATTGGTATCGGCCAATAACTTTGCACAATAATATTTTATATCACAGTTGTTATAATAGATATAAGGTGTTGCTTTAGAAGGAAAAAGTAGAAGTCTTGAGATTTTAGTTTTGACAATTTCAGCGGCTTCGTTTAGTCTCTAATTGTCACTTAGGATAAGGAGGATGCGCCCACCGGCCATTCCTCTTCAAAACAATCCATTCAGAATTTTCCTACCAGGAACGGTTTCGAAAATAAAAATTAGGACATTTTAGAATTACAGAAAAATTGCAGGAAACCCAAATACGACATTTGAGAACACAAATTTCCAAAATAAAATGCCAATTATACTTAATACTGGTATTTATACTTGAAATATTGACCGAAAATGCAATAAAAAGTTTGGTGAAAAAAGACAGGTATGACAATTTAGAAGCCCATCAATGATAATTGGAGTAGTTGAAAGAAATTAGATGGAGTCTGGATATTTATCATACTGAGTTTGTAGGTGGTAAAGATATATAATGGATACAGTAAATAACAGTCTAAGTTAACTGCAGACCCACATATAAATAGTGGGTATGATTACTTGTCGTAGACTGTCTATTTCCTGAACCGCGGGATTCCAAATCAGTAGTGCCAACGAGAACTAACTATTAGTAGCACCAAGATAAAGGTGTCCAATTGAAGCGATTAAGGTAACACTCCTGTTTGAAATTATCAGTAGGGGTAATTTTATAAGTATAAAGTGCCCTGTGGTTTCTGGCAACATGCATGTGGCAAGTATATTGAGACAAAGTTGGGTAGGAATTTGTGTAAACTTAGAAGGTGTCCTAGACTTTTGAAAAAGTTAATTGCAAGAGATCTTGACCCCACCCACAGTCAGCAGTAGCATTTTCGTCAAAACAGCTAATTTTTATATTAGCACCCAAAATTTTTCATCTGCATTAAAAATTTATTTTCGGGAATTGAAAACAGCGAAAGTTTGAAATTTTTACATATTGATGTGGAAGCAAGAGGCCTTGAACCAACATAGGTGGACATGCTCGAAAAAATTGGGTTTGTGAGTTGTTAGTCTTGGATCGGATGTTAGAAGAGTGAACCAATTTGTGTGTAAAAGTGGTCAATATGGTTTAAAACATCATGCAGCATCAAATATAAGATGGTTGGAGTACTAAGAAACACCAAGAATCACTAAGGAAAACATTCCTTAATCCTCAGTCACTAGCGTTAGTGCTACTCGTAGTGCTCAGACCCCTCAAACATTAAGCAAATGAAGAAATTAATGATTCTTAGTGCTCAAACACTAAGCAAGCACTAAGGTATCACTAATTTAGTGATTTTTTTCGGTAAGGGATTAGCCAGATTCTTTGCAAAAGACATAAAGGCTACATCCTTCTCGAAAATTGAATTGTCATTGTGTTTCGCAAATTTCACGGTTTATTGTTCTAGTTTATTCCAAGCAAAGTCATTATCAAGGTAGACCTGGGAAGCTTCGATGGGCATTGTGGTCTTTCCCATAGAAATTTAATTTCAATAGAACGTTGTTTGATAAACTAAAGGCTAATTTTGGACACCTCTCCAAATCTGATCTTTCACGATAATCGACCGACAACAAAAGGCCACCAGCTTCATAAGAGCGATCTACAACATCAAAACACAACAGGTGTGTCTTGGATAGTAAGCTCCCTTTGTGTTTGTCGTGTCGAGTAATTCATTCAACGTTTTTCAATTAAACATTAAAAGTTCTCATTCTGCTGGATAGGTAAAAAGCGACACTTGCCAGTCTATATAGGTGATCATGAATATGTGGCGGCTAGGCTCAAGTTGCCTCTAACTCCTATCGTTAAGGCTATATACACATACAGACAATACGTTCACAAATTAAAGTCAGCAAGTAACGGTATGACATATTCAGACTACAACCGGAGCATTGTCATGCGCAAATCAATTATAAGTACTTTTATCAGCGTGCGTACCTCTCCCTTCCCACATCCCTGAATCGAACGTCACCAATTTGATGGAAACAATTTGATGGCGACAAAATGTTTTACCAAATGTTTGGTCGGTATCCGTGGTGCATGTCAATACAGACGTACATATGTACATGAACATAATGTACATATATATATATATATATATATATATATATATAATTATATTATCTATATGGTTTGGGTTTGTATTTCAGATAAATTTCAATGAATTTATGCCCACCCCTTATTTCTGGGCCCCTGCCTGAGTTTCACTTAATGTAACGCAATGTGAATAATTTGGGAGAATACGACAAACAGAAAGGTGGTGGGAATATGTTAGAATCAGTATCAGTATGAATCTGAGTGTATGTTAACACTGACTGAGCAAATAGCGACAAAGGATTATTTATTGCTTACCAAGTTTGGCTAAGTTTTTTGGCTAAGTTGTAACTGCGTTGCAAGAATATACAGAATGTCAGCATTTCACAATGGCTGATAGTTGAAGATTACATCTATCCGTACAATTTTGAATTGGTTATAGCATCTATAAGATCAGACACATCACGCGGGGTAGCATCACTAAATTCACCCTCTGGGGGACCTCATTCTGCAAATGGCCAGCACTATGGCATGGTACCAGGGCAGGAGAGTATAAGAGGTTTACCGAACCATTCATACTTTTTAGGTGTGGACGAAGATGGGAAGGTGCCATTGGTTATACAGATTATACAACACTTAGAACACAGGAAGGCACAGAAGACAGTGCTACGATGTGATCTATATAAGGTATATACATGATGTAGTTATCTGGAAACATGAGTCTAACCAAGTCTGAGTTTAGTGTGCCTGTCATTTGCAGATAGGGGCTAGCATCACTAAATTCACCATCTGGATAGGCCTCATCTTCTCTGGAAAGTTTCTTTAT
Source organism: Siphonodentalium dalli (assembly GCA_032622095.1). Taxonomy (NCBI): domain Eukaryota; kingdom Metazoa; phylum Mollusca; class Scaphopoda; order Gadilida; family Siphonodentaliidae; genus Siphonodentalium; species Siphonodentalium dalli. Next base: position 135,460,908 of record CP136068.1, on the reverse strand, counting down.
TATCACATTTCTATATAAACTTCTTCACATAGATTCTATTTCTTTTTTAGTTTATAGTTTCTCTTTATCCCCAAATTAGCAGACGACACATTGCATAATTGAGGTTCCCAATGGGCGTAATCACAATATTCACCATTTGGGAACTTCAAATCTGAGACCATGTCGCCCATAACAGATTTATGGGACAATCTCCTACTATACTCGAGAATGAGAGTAAATAAACAAAGTACCATGTATAACAACATGATAATTTTATACTGAAAATGAGTAAAGGTCTTAAAGTTAAGGGCCCATTTAATTTTCGAGTCACCGATTATTTTTTACTATAGTGCCTTGATATGCCTTGATACGGTTTTAATAACAATCTATGTCATAAAATATGATTAAAATACTATTAATTCATCACCATTTGAAACGTCTGTGTCTCAGAAGATGCCCATAGAGAAATAGAAAACAGCTGAAAACATAGAAAGAGCTGAAAACATAGAAAGATTTCCCCCATTATGGCTCCCAGTATGCAACAGAATTCAAACTAAAAATGCATTTTCAATGGAAGGGGAATAACTCAATATCTTAAGATATATAGTTATTCCCCTTCCATTGAAAATAATGAAACATGAGGACAGAACACAAGTCGTTATCTCAACAAAAACAACATGTTCACTTACTCTTTCAAATGGTATATAATATGGCATATATTTTATATAAAATCATCTGGGGGTTCTAGGGGGGGGGGGGGGGATTTTTTTCCTGGCACATATGCCGGGGTGGGTGGTCGATGGGACCAACAAACAATTTTTTCCGCAGCTCAAAAAAAATGTTTTAACTGTTTTTGCAATGAGTTTGGCTTAAAACACCTTAGAATAACAGGGGGGGGGGGGGATTTCCGGGCACGTATATGTCGGGGTGGGTGGGTGGTCCATGGGACCAACAAACTATTTTTTCTGCAACTCACAGGGTGGGTGTCTAAAAAAGGGGGTTCGAAAATTAAGTGGGCCTTTAAGCTATCTACTTATTTTCATTATGATTACCATGTTGTTTCACATCGCTCATAGAGTAAATAAGTGTATTTTTCACTTATCCCCAACTCTAATTCATTCATTTGTTGCATATTTTCTGTTGGATAGAGTAGGAGATGGCTGGATTTAGGTACAGTCTGCCTTCAAGAAATGTTCAGACAATAAGTTCAACAAACGACCACTTTACTTTTGATGAATGAAATTTTATGTATGAATTTATGACAGAAAATTACATATTAAGTTCAAATCAAGTTCATTACGATTAGTTTACCCTGAGCTATGGGCCTTTTTCAACTTAGAAAATTGACTTTTCTTGACCTGACATTTACATTTTAATGCAACAGGTTTTAGCAGAGACAGAGGGAGATGACAAGAAGTGTTTGGAATTACAAGGGAATAAAACAAATGTTTATTCACCGGAGGTGCAGATATCATATCGACATAAAATCGAGCCTGGGCGGTACATCATCAGTCCGTCTACCCTCGATCCAGGTGTAGAACAGGAATACCTCATCAGGGTGTTCACTACATGCCCTCTCAGGGGAATACAGTGAGTATGAAGTTAGTAGTCAGATTTAGAATCGTCGAGGTCCACTCAGGGGAATACAGTGAGTACGAAGTATGGATTAGTCAGGTTTTGATCTGACGAGCAGGGGTTGATTTATTTTTATTAATTTGTATAGCTAGGCCCACTCAGGGGAATACAGTGACTATAAAGTATGGATTAGATCCGACGAGGCCCACTCAGGGGAATACAGTGAGTACGAAGTGTGGATTGGTCAGGTTTAGATCCAACGAGGTCCACTCAGGGGAACACAGTGAGTACGAAGTATGGATCGGTCAGGTTTAGATCCAACGAGGTCCACTCAGGGGAATACAGTGAGTATGAAGTATGGATTAGATCCGACGAGGCCCACTCAGGGGAATACAATAAGTATGAAGTATGGATCGGTCAGGATTAGATCCGACGAGGCCCACTCAGGGGAATACAGTGAGTACGAAGTATGGATCGGTCAGGTTTAGATCCAACGAGGCCCACTCAGGGGAATACAGTGAGTACGAAGTATGGATCGGTCAGGTTTAGATCCAACGAGGCCCATTCAGGGGAATACAGTGAGTACGAAGTATGGATCGGTCAGGTTTAGATCCAACGAGGCCCACTCAGGGGAATACAGTGAGTACGAAGTATGGATCGGTCAGGTTTAGATCCAACGAGGCCCACTCAGGGGAATACAGTGAGTACGAAGTATGGATTGGTCAGGTTTAGATCCAACGAGGCCCACTCAGGGGAATACAGTGAGTATGAAGTATGGATTGGTCAGGTTTAGATCCAACGAGGTCCACTCAGGGGAATACAGTGAGTATGAAGTATGGATTAGTCAGGTTTACATCCGACGAGCTCCACTTAGGGGAATACAGTGAGTATGAAGTATGGATTTTCGGGATAAAACTTGCATGGCCTTTGAGTTCTAGGTCAAGTGGCTCAATTGAAAGCGGTCACCAATCAGCAATCATTGGTGAACCATCACGTGTGACAGAAGATGGTAACACATGACCTCTCAGTAGAATAATAGGACTGGCCTACTCTCAGGTGCCTAGTAATCATGATAGCCTAAAAATAGTGATGGGTGGGGATTTAGACTGAAATAAATAATAGTGATGGCAATTTCACTCTATGTCTCAATGCCAAATAATAGTGAACGTTGGGAATTTTCTCCAAAATTAATAATTGTGCTGACACTATTATTAGGCACCTGGGATTACCAAATAACATTGCCATTTGAAAGCTTATATTCACTGCCTGTCACCAGTCAAAATGACAGGCATCAACGATGGTGTTGGTCATTTCAAAATGCTGCATGTCAAAATTTCAGACAGTATTTAAATTTCCAATAGACTTGTTATTCGTCAATGATTCCCACATTTAGTGAGCGTTCTATCGCCACCTGGAAAAACCCATGTTATTTTGGTTCCAAAAGTTCAAAAACTTTACCTCGATTAATAAATACACATGAAATTCACAAACGACATAATTATATTCACTCTTAATTGACCTGAAATTAAAAAAGGACTTATTTTTACTTTAAATGTCCTATTTGCCCAGTAGTGGCTCCTTGAACGAACCCAAACAGATAAAGATTGTTTAAAATTTTGCATTGGACAAACTTTCACAGAAGTTCACTGGACATAAGCTATTTTTCATCGAACAATGACCGTGACCAGCCACTTATTTTGAGTCTTGCTTATAATAGAAACGAGGCCGTAATTAAGGTACATGTATGACTGAACAGTGCAACGTACTGCATGGGTGGAACCACATGAGGGTACATGTCAAAGTGCTGTAAATTAATGATTCAAATTTCGTTTACATTGGCAACCACTGACGAGAAAGGATTCGATTGGCTGTTATTTAGGACAGCCAATCAGATTGCACAATTCGAAGGTGATAGAAACTGTGGTTGGGAAAAGTTGGGAATGACTAAAGCGGATCGTTGACTAGGTTAAAGCCTGGAATACACATGAGATGCAAATTAAATTAACACGTAAGTCCGGTCTGGAGTAATTAAATATTTTACCCAAAAATAACTGCATTTCAAACTTAATATTTCAACAGGGAAAATTGCTCATTGTGATCAGGTTCTCGTTAAATAGTAGTGTATGGGCAAATGTTTGCAAATGGGCATCTTGTGTACTTTTGCACTAGAAGTGAGGGATATATATTTTCAACAAAGGGGTGGGTTCTGATATGGAATTGGACTCAATTACAATCACAATCAGACAATCTAAATTAATCATTTGCTTTTCTCCAGTGAGGTGCCATCTAATGCTTCGTTGATGTGTTGTGATTGTATCGAAGAAGTCATCGTAGAAGGGCTTGAGCCGTATGATATGTGTAAGTACATGTATACACCAATATATTAATTACTAGTAATGACGCATCCCACTATAGGAGCCAAATTCACATTTATTAGGTACTTATGCTTAACCATAATGGAATTACACTTAATCATATTTCAAATGTGGATTTATGCTGAAGCATAATTTGTTTGCATTTAAAACTTGAGAATAACTATTTACACTTCAGTCTCTATGAACATTTTATATTATAACTTATAGCTAGGTACTCAATCCAATCAGGCGGTCCCCATATCATCAGGTTACAACAACAACAATATTTCTTCAAAATACGCTTTAGTTATCAGAATTGTTAAATCGTAACAAAATAATGGTAACCATGCATGCACTGTCAACTATGGTATAAAATTTACCAAAACGTGTTATACAGTAATACCCTAAGTAATCGACTCCTTAACCACAGCAGAATTATGGGTAACTTTTCAGGATTTAGTCGGAAATATGGCTTGTTGCCATTCATCGAAAAGCTTTCGGCGAGAGCTTTCCGATGAATGGCAACAAGCCATATTTCCGACTAAATCCTGAAAAGTTACCCATAATTCTGCTGTGGTTAAGGAGTCGATTGGAACGTTCGGATTATGCATCTTTAAAGGCCCATTTAATTTTCGAGTCATCGATTATTTTTGTTATAGTGCCTTGATATAATGTTTTAATAACAATCTATGTCATAAAATATGATTAGTATACTATAAGTCATCACCATATGACGTCTGTGTCTCAGAAGGTGCCAATAGAGTAACAGAAAATAGCTGAAATCATAGAAACATTTCCCCCCGTTGCGGCTTCCAGAATGCAACAGAGTTCAAACTAAAAATTTATTTTCAATGGAAGTGGAATAACTCTATATCTTTAAGATATAGAGTTCTTCCCCTTCCATTGAAATTAATGAAACTTGAGCACAGAACACATGCAGATATCTCAACAAAAACAATATGTTTACAGTTTATTACACCGAATAAGTTGACAATATAATGTTTTGGAGCCTCAACATCCATTGAATTATGAACAAAAGTCCACAATTGTCCAAAAATTTAGATAAAATCTAGTCCAAATCACAATTATGACACATTTTGTCTTACTGCATTGTGTTGACAGAATTTGGACATCGTGAAAAATATTAACCACATGGTGACGTGATATGTGTTTGATTGGCTGCAAACTGCGGCAATAAACTGTACTAATCAGTGAAGGTCAGAATTTACTCAGGGGATCCCCAGATTTTTCGCAACTCATTGCGGGTAATCCACTAATTTTCGTAAACAGATACATGCGGTAATTTATAAATGCATAAATGCAATTTACAGTTATAATTGACTCTTCTTACGGAGCGATTAGGAGATACTAGGTATACTGTTTCTCTATTGACAACTCAAATAATCCCTAGTTCCTTATTTACAACTAATCTACAGGGGTCAGATGCCACCATCTGTGTAGGCACAGTACATGTGGTGGCAACGTAACTAGGGTGTGTCCCAATCCTTGAAATAGTGTGTCTGTCATTTGCAGAATGAAGTCCCCAAAGGGTGAATTTAGTGACGCTACCCTGCACAGCAGGCTAGCATCAATAAATTAACCCTCTAGGGACCTCATTCTGCTGGGAAGTATCTATATATAGTCTCAAATAATCATTGTTTTATTTACTTTTTCCCCTAATTTGTGGAAGATAAAATTGCATAATCAAGGTGACTAATGGGTGAACATCACCACCTTCAACTGGGGAACTTCAATCTGATCCTAGGTCTCCCAGAGCAGTTAAGGCCAAAGCAGAATAGGGTTCCTAAAGGGGGAAATTGGTGATGCTAGCCCACAATGTGGGATAGAGTTTCACTAAATTCACCCTCTTGAGGACCTCATTCTACAAATGACAGACACACTATTTCAAGGCTTGGTTTGTTCACACATACTAGCCAGAGGTATTGCCCTTGCATGCCCATAATAAGTAACGACATTCCTTTATATGAACATACAAGCCTCCTAACATAACATGGGGGGGGCAATGTCATGCTCTGAATTGCACTTGCATTCTTGCAGTGCATTTCCTAAACATATTTCTGGTGTTTATATGATATACAGTAATGCCCTAAATAATCGACTTCTTAACCACAGCAGAATTATCTTAACTTTTCAGGATTTAGTCAGAAATATGGCTTGTTGCCATTCATCGGAAAGCTCTCACTGAGAGATTTCCGATGAATGGCACCAAGCCATATTTCCGACTAAATCCTGAAAAATTACCCATAATTCTGCTGTGGTTTAGGAGTCGATTATTTAGGGCATTACTCTATATGATATATTACTCGATTATGAAATAATACACTACATCTAACAACTTGGGCCAGGGACCAGCCTAGAGGTTTAAAATTGTTTGGTTATTAGGGAGAAATGGACTGTTATCATGGATAAGTAACTATGGATGAAAATTATTAAATATTATGTAAATTATGTAAGTATTATGCAACGCAAGAACCCATTTATAAATTCACTATACTGAGTAAGAACACCATTATCATTAGTAAATATACTTTAAATATGCCATTAGGAGATATGCATACTGTTTTATGAGAAAAGTTACTTCTCCCAGGCATAAAATTTGGGAGAAGTAGCACATTTTAGGGAGAAGATGTCTCCCAAGTTGGCCTCTAGGCTGGTGCCTGACAATGGCAATGAGAATCTTAGATTTAAGGTAAAATCGAATCAACATCTTAAGCGGCATTTCTAAAAATAATGTTGTTGTTGGAATCTGATTATATGGGCACCATCAAATCGGATTGAGCACCTTTAACATATTATTTATATGGATATTTCCAACATGGAACACATGAGTGAATACCATCGAAAGAAGAAGGTAAATTCATTAAAAAATATATATCACTGACAGTTTGATACTGTTTGCACAGTGTACATCTGCATTCAGTGATTTACAATCACCTGGTGTTCTTTTTTTCTGCTCATTTTGTAGAACCGTCCTGGTCAGAGTTTTTGAATATGACTGAATCAAAAGCGCCGGTTTCGAACCGAATAAAACCTCAAATGGTACGCAGGGACCTACTGAGTTCAAACTGAAGTTTTCAGTTTACATGCCCCATCATGTACTTAGATCTACCCCATGAGAGTTTGGTGATTTTAACCCTTTCATGACTGGATTTTCCTGAAAATTTTGTGAAAACCCTGTTCCAATGCATTCTCTTATATATGCGAGTCTCCCATAACGAGCATCGCATATATAAGAGAATATATTAGCCTAACAATATTTACCTTGACCTTGTAAGCCAGCATTCTCTTATATATGTGAGGCTCCCTATAGGAAGCCTCGCATATACAAGAGAATGCATGGCACATGATATTTAATGCTGCAGCAGCGCAGCTCCCAGCATGAAAGGGTTAAGGTTTCTGTTTTTTTCCAACTGCGACTGTATGATGCAAAATATTCTGCTATCTATTACAGGCTTCCACAAGACTCTGATGGGATCGTTTGTTGTCGGGGAGAATGCAGGTGGTCAGGTATCATGTGCCGACACATACTCTAAAAACCCACAGTTCCAGTTCAGTGTCACAGGTAAGATAGCAGTTATGGCACAAAAGCTGATCTGAGTGGACATGAATATTAAATAGCACATATTTAGAATTGCAAAATTAGAAAATTCAATCCTCACAAAGAACAAATTTCACATTTGAAATTTTCTACCGATAACCATTTTTCTACCAGGTTCTGGCAAGCTTTGAAATAGTGTGTCTGTAATTTGCAGAATGAGGTCCCCAGAGGGTGAGTTTAGTGATACTAGCCTGCTGTGCGGGGTAGCATCACTAAATTCACCCTCTGGGGACTTCATTCTGCTCAGGACTTATCTTGAAAGTGAGTATCAATAGTTTCATATTAACATAGTTTTTAGTTACATTTTCCCTTCTATTCAGCTGTTCTATTCAGTTTCAATATCCCTTAATTTGCAGAAGATAAAATGCATAATCGAGGTGACTAATGGGTGAACATCACCTCGTTAACTGGGGAACTTAAATCTGATCCTAGGTCTCCCATAGCGTTTGAAACCTCAGCAGAATGAGGCTCGCAGAGGGTGAATTTGGCCATGCAGGATATCGTCACTAAATTCACCCTCTGGGGGACCTCATTGTGCAAATGACAGACATACTATATCAAGGCTTGGGTTGTGGATTACAATTGTAGTAATTAATCTTTTCATTGCTCAATGGATTCTTCTGTTCAGTAATAAAAGTATATATTGGAATGGTCTATTATTCATCTGGAGGGATATGTTTAGGAAATATATTAAAGCAGACTAAAAGCAGACAAACAGATAATACAATTGCAAAAGGATTCCTAGACAGCCGGTTTGTTGATCTTATTATTTCCTAAATGAATATTTAACCATTTCATGACTGGAGCTTCCTCAAATAGGGCGCCTCGCATATATAAGAGAATGCATTGGCCTAACAATATTTATCTTGACCTGGTCAGCCAGTGCATTCTCTTATATATGCGAGGCTCCCTATGGGATAATTGCATATATAAGAGAATGCACTGGCACAGGGTATTCAATGCTGCACCAGCGCATCTCCCGTCATGTCCCACAAAAATACACGATTTGACACGGGTTTGTAATGCGCACGGGCAAGTAGATTTTCGGTTTATTCGTCCGATAGTGAAAATGTTGATAAAAGTCTGATCATATGTTTGTAAAAAATATAGTTGGTCATCTGTGGTAATTATATGAAATTCCCTATAGGAATAACTCACTCATTATGTCTTATATCCTTATATATGTTCGCTGATGAAAATTTGAGATATCTTCTAAAAGCTACTGGTGTGATTGAGACCCCTGCTAACGTGTTTATAGTACCACAACCACTGCTACCTAGCTGTACAGGACTGGTTCACATGGGGTGAGAAAGTAAACTAGAGGTCACCCTTAAGATCCATATGAAGTTTGGTACTGATCGGATGAGGGATGTGGTCTGCAGGGTGTGCCAAAGGATTTAGTCATTCAAAGATGGCCTCTGGCGGCCATGTTTTCAACGAATTTCGGTCAATATAGGAGGCTCCTATCTAGAGGTCACCCTGAAGATCCCTATGAAGTTTGGTGATCATCAGATGAGGGATGTGGTCTGCAGGGTGTGCCAAAGGATTTAGCCATGCAAAGAGTAATATCCAAGATGGCTGCCAGCGGCCATGTTTTTCATAAAAAATTGTTCAAATTTGATAACTCCCATCTAGAGGTGATTCTAAACATGCTTGTAAATTTTAAAATCAATTCTCCAATAAATGCGGGCTGCGGGTGTGCCGATGGATTAAAATTTGAAATCTAAGATGGCTGCTGGCGGCCATGTTTTTCAACATCTAGATGTCACCCTGAAGATCCATATGAAGTTTGGTGATGATCGGATGAGGGATGTAGTCTCTAGAGTGTGCTGCCAGCAGCCATGTTTTTCATCGGAAATTGTTCAAATTTGATAGCTCCCATCTAGAGGTGATCCTAAACATGCTTGTAAATATTCTAAACATTTCTCCAATAAATGAGGGCTGCAGGGTGTGCCGATGGATTCAAATTTGAAATCCAAAATGGCTGCTGGCAGCCATGTTTTTAACAAATTTTGGAAAAAATCGATAGCTCCCATCTAGAGGTCACCGAAGATCCATATGAAGTTTGGTGATAGTCAGATGAGGGACGCGGCTTGTAGGGTGAGCCAAAGGAAATTGTTGACAGATGGACAGCTAGATGGATGCACGGATGGGCACCAACCCAAGGAATAGCTCAAATTTTACAGTGTCACAGTTACAAGAGAGGTCAACTCTATGAGAAAGGGCTTCCTTCTTAAATGATGTCCCCGTAGCCGAGGTGATTATATCGCGGACACCATCATCGCAATCTGGGCAAGACGAGATTGAACCCTCTACAAGACCTAAAACCAAACCCAATTTTAAAGCTTTATTTGAGTTGAGGGACATCTCAATGTGCCATCCATTCATATCGTGAAATGGCCATTTCGATAAGAAATAATAATTTGTTCACACACACATGAAGCAGTAAACACATCATAATGAGTAGGGCTGTAACGATACACTCGGTAACAATATGATATGAATCGCGATACATGATCAATGATGTAGACATGTAAATTTGAGAGAACATTGCAGGTTTTGCTGTTTTACACATACCCATCTTGAAATTAAATGATTTCCTGTATCACGAAACACATAACATGATACGATATACTTATCGTTTGAAAGCACATCGCGATACATTGAATTCATGATGAAATGTTTACAGCCCTAATACTGAGCCAATGGCTCACCCATTCTGAGATATATTTTGTATATATTTTTTTCAGAGGAGACCGCTGTTGTTTGCATGTTGATGCAAGAACAAGTTGAGCCAAGGTGTCCTCTCGGAATCCAGATATTTCCTGTAAGTCAATCACTGTAATCACATGCCAGGTCTGGGGGAGTGGGCATGTTTGCAATGACTACATGTTTATGAAAATGGCCAAAAAGTATCAAGCCTATAATGTATATCAGCAATTGCCTCTCAGACCATCGCTGTGCGGTATAGTGTCACTAAATTCACCCTCTGGGGACCTCATTCCGAAAATGACACACACTTTTTCAAGGCTTGGTTGCTCACCCATGGAAGTAATGTCCTAAATAATCGACTCACAGCAGAATTATGGGTAATTTTTCAGGATTTAGTCGGAAATATGGCTTGTTGCCATTCATAGGAAAGCTCTCACTAAATCCTGAAAAATTACCCATAATTATGCTGTGGTTAAGGAGTTGATTCTTTAGGGCATTACTGTATTTTTAAATAAAAAGCCGCTAGGACACACGTCCCCCGAATAAGGTGGTTATTTGACCGTTGGCTTTTTTAGAAATGAAAATTTAATTCTGGGAACGATCATTGAATAAAACTTTACTTCCAACTCTCTCTGTTATTATCACACCCTGTTTTATATAACCAGACACCAGAATAATCAGTAAATTCTAAGTCAATGAAGTTATCATCTGGAAACCAAATTAATTGGGCAATTCTAATAAATCAACAAGGGCCATAATTCTGGTAAAAATGGGCAGACAAAACACAAATTCAAATTTGCATGCGAGTCATCCATATACCAAACTTGAAAACAATCGTTTAACTATAACTAAAGTCATCATCCGGAAACCAAAATAATTGGCAATTTCTAAGTCAACAAGAACCATAAATGGGCGGACCTCACCCATATTCGAACTCAACCTGTTCCCCTAACCAATAAACTCACATACCAAATATTGTTTATTTCATTATTACTGAAAATATCCGGAAACCATCTGGGACAGACGGACGAATGGACGGACACCGGTGATTAGCTGTTAGTACGGCATCCTTACTTTATAACCCTTTCAGTCCCAAGTCCGATTTTTGTATCAACCCATATTTCCTTGATCATTTTTCAAATTTATTGATTATTATAATGTGATAGATTGATGGAAGAGCTCTTTCCATTAATGTATCACATTATTATAATCAATAAATTTGAAAAATGATCAAGGAAATATGGGTTGATACAAAAATCGGACTTGGCACTGAAAGGGTTAATCTCTTAAGAATACTTTACTGCTTTATGGTTGCAATTAAACTTGGCTCGGAACAATTAACAAATCCTTGCACAATTATGTTGATGTACCATATTGACTAGGTCTATTTAACAGATCTGCAAAAAACCCGTGCCAATGCATTCTCTTATATATGCAAGTATTCTATTGAACTTGACCTTGTAAGCCAGTGCATTCCCTTATATATGCGAGGCTCCCTATGGGAGACACATATATATGAGAATGCACTAGCACAGGATCTGTCATAAAAGGGTTAATCAGCCTATTACATTCACTTCTACAGTAATGCCCTAAATAATCGACTCCTTAACCACAGCAGAATTATGGGTAACTTTTGAGGATTTAGTCGGAAATATGGCTTGTTGCCATTCATCAGAAAGCTCTTACTGTAAATTATATTGTACATGAACACAAAACTGACCACTGACCAATGATACTAAGTGCTATATATTCCTTTTTTTCTCTTTTCCAGCTACAAGTTGATGCTCCCGTTGACATAGACTACCTATACAATGTCTATGAGCAGGGTTTGCAGACAACGGAGGGACAACAGGGTAAATTCGTGGATGGCTGGGATGCCGCTGCGGAATATGTGGTCCAACCGGGGGAATACCTCGCCCTCATACACATGGACAACCCAGAGCAGGGGAAAACATATAGCTTCTCAATAAAATCATCATCCCACATCGAAATAGTGTAAGTATCCATGTTCGGAACATATTAAAATGTAGTTTTAACACTTTCATGGTGGGAGCTGCGATGGTGCAGCATTAATGGTCAAGGTAAATTTTGTTAGGCCAATGCATTCTCTTATATATGTGAGGCTCGCATATATAAGAGAATGTATTGGCACAGAGTTTTTGCAAAATTTCAGGAAGCTCCAGTCATGGAAGGGTTAACCCTTTGGCGAGTAAAACGACATTTATGTCACCATACGGTTGGTGGGTGGAACCAACATTTATGTCACCATACGGTTGGTGGGTGGAACCAACATTTATGTCACCATACGGTTGGTGGGTGGAACCAACATTTATGTCACCATACGGTTGGTGGGTGGAAACAACATTTATGTCACCATACGGTTGGTGGGTGGAACCAACATTTATGTCACCATACGGTTGGTGGGTGGAACTAACATTTATGTCACCATACGGTTGGTGGGTGGAAACATTTATGTCACCATACGGTTGGTGGGTGGAACCAACATTTATGTTGTTTACTGTATTTCTAGGGTAATATCATGTTATAACTTTGAAAACATCGTCTCCTAACTGGAATCATTTCATAGATATCATACAGATGGATATTATTTTAATTATTTGCATTTTTTCGTGCTTTTAATAAGAATGTTGTTTGTACAATTTATTTCTTACAATAGGCCAATGTTACAATATTACTCAGTTTATTTGCAAAAATATATTCACCCATGGATATGATGTTATACAGTAATCTTCTAAATAATCGACCCCTAAACCACAGCAGAATTATGGGAAAATTTTCAGGATTTAGTCGGAAGTATGGCTTGCTGCCATTCATCGGAAAGCTCTTGGTGAGAGCTTTCCAATGAATGGCAACAAGCCATATTTCCGACTAAATCCTGAAAAATTTCCCATAATTAAGAATTATTTCCTAATGACAGAGACTCCGACAGACTTTATCTCCGACTCAAATATAATTTAAAGGTACTCAACCCGATAAAACTCCTCTCAATTACTATTTCAATGGCTTCGGGGGTCAAAAATATTTGATTCGAGTCGAGGAAGTCACCCATCAAAGCTCAGATTTGTTAGATATCGATTTTAGAAATCTATTATTTTTCATTACCGGGAATACTATCTGGCCCAGAACTCAGTCAAAATTGCCTTAAAATTACAACTTGATTTTAGAGTTATCCATCCTTGTCTGTTTGAATAGATTTGGAGAACACATCCAGAGCAGATTACGGCAGTTAGTAGTACTGATCTCGAGTTTATAACAAATTTCAAAAATCAATATCTAATAACTCTGAGCTTTGTTTGATGGGTTCCTCGACTCGAATCAAATATTTTTTACCCCCAAAGAAATAGTAATATAGGACCCTCCGATCGGATTATTGTTGTTGGAATCTGTTGAGATGGGGACCCTCTTTACGGGTTGAGTACCTTTAACTCTTCCATGGCTGGAGCTTCCTGAAATTTTGCGAAAACCTTGTGCCATTCGATTCTCCCATTGGGAATCTTGAATATACAAGAGAATACATTGTGAGACAGACCATCTTTATATGCATGCTGTTATTGTTGTTATTCAAACTCATGACTCACCTAAATATATCAACCAGGACTTCTGAAGATACCAATGATATCCACATCAATATATAAGAATACATAATTTCTGCAAATTTGTAAAGTAAGATTTCTGAAGATATCAACGATTTCCACTTCAATATATAAGAATACAAAACTTTCCCAAATTTGTAATTAAAACTGTCAACAGTCCCAGCTTCACTCTTCGCAAACAAAATCCTGACAAAATTATTCCATGAAAGTAACTATGTTTACAACTATTAAACAGAACTTACAACTTCCGTATCTAATATGTGCACTTTGCAATGAGTCCTGACACTTCCTGACTATTAAAAATTTAACAGCAATATTGTTATAAAACTAGCCATGCATGCATGTGGAAAAACAGAACATGATACTTATCAGAATCGAGAATCTTTCATCCAACACCATGTAAATGATATTATATATCCCTCGGGATCCTCTTGATATATAGGCCTGCTTATGTAATATTAATACATCTGATAAAAGTTTGTGTTCTGTCTCTGTCCAATTAACCCTTTCTTTACTAAATGGATTCACCCATCCAGTTATGCAAGTTTACATTGGAATAGTCTACTATTCAAATGGAGGGGTATTCAGTAAATATAAGCAGAAGACAGGCAGAAGAATTGAAGTATGAGTTTAGTGTGCCTGTCATTTGCAGAATGAGGTCCCCAGAGGGTGAATTTAGTGACGCTATCCTGCATAGCGGGCTAGCATCACTAAATTCACCCTCTGGGGACCTCATTATGCTTTGGCTTCTTCTCTGGAAAGTTTCTTTTTATTATCAAATTTCTTCACATAGATTCTAATTCTTTTTTAGTTTAGTTTCTCTATATCCCCAAATTGGCAGACGACATGTTGCATAATCGAGGTTCCCAATGGGTGTACATCACAATATTCACCATTTGGGAACTTCAATCTGAGTCTATGTCTCCCATAGCATATGAGGCTATGCAGAATGTGGTCCCCAGAGGGTAAATTTGGTGATGCTAGCTCGCTCTGCAGAATAGCATCACCAAATTCACCCTCTGGGGACCTCGTTCTGCAAATGACAGGCACACTATAATCAGGCTTGTTGTGAACAGGGGCGCCGGAAGCATCCAGGGGCAGGGGGGCAGAGCCTACAAAAAGGGCACTTTTCCACAAAAAAGGGCATTTTCTCCGCAAACTCGGGAAAATAACCATAAATTCATTGTGGCAAAAATCCCTATTTTAATGGTATTTTTCGGTTTTTATGGCCGTTTTATGATAAAATTGACAAAAAATTAATATTCCTTGTGAAATTGGTGGTATTTGGACCAAAAAAGTCACATTTTGCTATAAAAACACGAGATTCAACACACAAAAAGCATTTTCTGTCTCCAGAAAAAGGGCAAGTCCTGCCCCCGCTCGCACCCCTTGGTCAAGGGCAGGGGGGTCAGCTGCCCCCTCTGCCCCCCCCCTCTTCCGGCGCCCCTGGTTGTGAATGAGTATTTTGTAAAGAATATAGTAAACACATTTATTTACTCTCATGTTTTCATTGTTGCAGTGGATACCAGACATGATTTTGGAGGGATGTTCACAGAATATGGAACAGAAAAGAATTTCCCTTTGTTCTTGTTCAATGATGCCTGGACAAATACAGCTCAAGATAATCTTTTTCAAATGAACTGTCTTTATTAAAGTTATATTTACACATCTGGACACGAAATGTTTGGACAAAAAAAAAATGGAAATCAATCTGTTAATTGATATTCTTTAATTTCCACAGTGAACAAATATTTTTAAAGCAAATTTCATTTATATCCCCAGACTTTTAGAATTTGATTTAGTTTGTTTTTATTTAAATTTGTGCAGTTTTATTCTTGCTCAATATTAAATTCTCAAAATTAAAATTTGTGTTTTCTGATGTAAGTTTGATTACAAAAATTGAACATTTGATAACTGCATGTTCATTATTATGTTCTGGGGTCAAAATAAATTGAAAATACACGGGATTCGCATAACTACAGGTAGGAATCAAACTAAATGGAAAGTTTATGACCTATTGTCACTTTAAACAATATCTACGCAAACAAATTCAGAAAACCAATCTTTTTTGTTAAATTTGTATCCTGCATTTCTTGTTTTGAGTTCTTAAAAAGCTGCAACTGTGATATTTTGTATTTTTTGTATTTTTTTTAAACAGCCAATCAAAATAATAGAGACATCACAATTATTTGGGAGGTGTTTATATTACAGTAAAAAGTATCAATTTTATTGTTTATTTTCAGGGTTATTTTGTCCACTATTTAAATATATTAGTATATTATTATTATAATAAGGCTGTTTATATTAATTTATTGTTATGTTTATGTATATTATCATCACATTTGTATTTACAATTAAAAGGATGTTTGCCATTTGATAGCAACAAAACAAGACATAATATGACATCACATGAATAACAGTCATGAACAGCGCTGTCAGGTTTCTCAGCGATATCACAAATATCCTGGTATAACAGTTGAGAGTCAAGGATTATGAGATGGCGACTGACTAATTCTGAAGCAGAGAATCCAAAGCACTTCACAACTGGACTTTGCTGCCGTTGGCCAAATAATTTTTGTTTTATAACATTTAAGCATTTCTAATCCCCAAAAACTGTATACTGCTATCTGAATCTAAAATGGTTAAAATGGTTGTTTGGTTGTCCGAAATGGAACAAAATTAATATTTTTTAATGAATAATTAAAGAACAACCTAACTCTAACGCGTGCAATCTTACATGACTTACACGACGTCTTTAATGACTGGTGTCAGATACTCAGTTGTCAGTATAAGTATTCCGTAATATGGCCTATTGGCCAGGTGCTGGTTAACTGCTGTCGCTGGTTGTTTCAGGCATCAGCTGATCTAATTGTTACGTTAATAAAGTGGATCATAAACAACCAGTAATGACTAATGAGCACAATGTATTCAATACCAGCACAGTTCTCGGCGATGTCATGGTTATAATATTTGTGAGTTCATTAGAAGGAACATAGCAATTAATTTCAGTGTTATGAATAGCCAAACATACAAACAATATAAAAGGAATCTAATGTTATGGAAACTATAAGTTTCAGCAAACTTCCAGAGTGTGGATAACAATCACAAAGGTGGGCCCCCACCTGCAAATTTCAGGACTCCCGAGTTAAGTATTTGAATTGTCAGTCAACTCCCATTGGTCCAATCAAGGGCAAGTGCAATCAGTTCATTGAACACGATGATAGTCGGCACATTTCAAAGAGGTAGTGCCGCCTTTCTTGTAGAAATATATAACAACGTCGCCATAAGTTCAAAGCTGCAGTGCTGGCAATTTGTAGAATATACAACAACCCAAGAGCAACCATGTCGCATCATCAAATGAACTGCCGACTGTTCGCAACTTATTAGTAGTACTCATGTTGTCAGAATCTCTTTGGTACATGTATGATCAAAGGTTGTTAACTCCTCAGTTGTAGATTAAACTGTGTAAAACAAACACGGTATTCAATAATACCCAGCATTTTCCAACTTCGAAATAACAGATTAATCGACGATGAAAATGTTAATTGATTATCAGCTTTATCAACAGTTCATCGATTATACGATTATACCCCTACAAATTGAATTTTTGCTATATATCTGATAGCATCGACTCCCAGTAACGGTCGGCCTGAGAATTCACTTCTGCATAAAATATACTGAAAAGCGTTTTAAGGCTGATTTCATCATGAGCATCCAAACAAAACCCAATCAAGAAGGAAATGAGTGAAAATTAAATAATGCTCCTCTAAAGGTGTACAGTAATGCCCTAAATAATCGACTCCTTAACCACAGCAGAATTATGGGTAATTTTTCAGGATTTAGTCGGAAATATGGCTTGTTGCCATTCATCGGAAAGCTCTTAGTGAGAGGAGTTGATGAGTCAATTATTTAGGGCATTACTGTACCACCATCTCATTGAAAACTTCATGAATGTTTGCATCAATAGCAAATTTTAGTTTAGCTGCTTTAACCCTTTACCCAACAGAACGGCCCTGTGCCAATGCATTCTCTTATATATGCGAGTCGACCATAGGTCGCCTCGCATATATAAGAGAATGCATTGGCTTAACACATTAAAAATTATAAAATTGTTAAAGAATGTAAGAAAAAATGGTAAAAAGTGTTAAAAAAAGATTTTTTTTAGGCCAATGCATTCTCTTATATATGCGAGGCGACCTATGGTCGACTCGCATATATAAGAGAATGCATTGGCACAGGGCATAACTGTAACTATCACAATGTGGTCAAGGAGCCGGTTCCAATGATATCCATATTTGTATGGTTCTATTGAGACAGACCGAAGATATTTTAGGCTGTTGAAGCTTTATTTGGCCGGTTTTGGCCGGTTTGTTGGGTAAAGGGTTAAGTTTTACCAATTTGAAACATACAAACAGTCTGTTCCTTTGAGAATTGCTCAAATACAAGTAGAACTGCTGCATTATTTATTGTTAATACAATTAAAGATATATTTTGTTAACATTTAGTTGTTCAATCTTATTTCCTATCTGGGGATATCAAGTTATTAGGCCATATTAAGATTCCTGTTTTATAGATGGATGAAAGACCATACCTTTTCCCCCACCCCACCCCAAGCCACCAAGGAGCCCCAGGAAATCAAGAAGCAAAATAAAAGGTTACTGACCAAAATGTCCCCCGAAAAATGTGGCAGATTTGAAGGATTTATGGGTTTCAGATCCCTATACTACAAACTGTAGGAGGAATTGATTACATCAATATGATACAAAGTACATATTCACTAAATATGTTGGTCTAAAATAAAAACTAAAAATGGCAGGTTCCCATGCTGGTTGACATCTGTGCTAAGTTTAAAAAAAAATTGACTGGAAAATGACAATACAGGTCAGACAAAGGATGTGTACCAGGATGTACGATTCTATGTTGAAAAGGGGCAACAACTCCACCAAAATTATGTCTGACTGAACTCAAAAATCGCAGGTACACAGGTTCCCATGCTGGTTGACATATGTGCCAACATTAAAACAAATTGACTGGAAAATGAGGGAATAAAGGCTCGGACAAAAGATGCATCCCAGGATGTACAATTCTGTCAAAAAAGGGCAATAACAAAATCGCAGGTGCGTAGGTTCCCCAAGCTGGTTGATATATGTGCCAAGTTTTGAAAATAAATGACTAGAAAATGACAGAATACAGACTTGGACAAAGTTAAGGATGGACGCACAGAAGGACGCACGCATGCACGAGGGTCATTACTATAACAGAGGAGTGCTGGCCAGTAGTGGAAATGTTTTGCGCACTCAAATATCGGCCTCTGTGCCATTTATTTTTAAATTGACTGGAAAATGTAGGAATACAAGCTCGGAAAACAAGTCTGCATGTTGTGAAAATTTTAAGTCATAAAAAAGGGGGGATAACTCGACAGAAATGTTGTATGGACCTCATAATCGCAGGGGCACAGAATCCAAATGGACAAGCTGATTCCCATATACCCCCATAACGAGTTGTGGGGGGTATACTGAAATCTGCTTGTCTGTCTGTCCATCCGTCTGTCAGTCAGTGGATGCAATTTTGTCCGAGCTTTTATTCCTACATTTTTTGGTCAATGTTTTGTTTTAACTTGGCAGATATTTACCGGTAGTAGCATGGGAACCTGTGCATCTTCGATTATGAGGTCTGTTTGACTTTTTTTGTGGAGTTATCCCCCTTTTTCAACTTTGAAAATGTTCAATATGGGGGGGGGGGGGGGGGTATACCTTAGTCCCACCTGGGACCGGCCCATCTCTTGTTATGGCCCACTATGTGTTATAAAAACTCATGATATTTGGACATACTTCCTCTATTGGGGAGGTATATCAGACTAGCACCTCATCATAGAACATTATAATCCCAACTTACAATGTGTTTTTTTTGTGTGCAAAAAAACTCCATGTTAGTTATCACCATAACAAAGGCCCTCCTAATCAAAGCAGTCCATAACTGATAGGTATATGTGGACATAATCTTATACGCATGCTAGTCTAGCATCATTTAGAGTAATGCTCTAAATAATCGACTCCTTAACCACAGCAGAATTATGGGTAATTTTTCCTGGATTAAGTCGGAAATATGGTTTGTTGCCATTCATCGGAAAGCTCTCACAGAGCTTTCCGATGAATGGCAACAAGCCATATTTCCGATTAAATCCTGAAAAATTACCCATTATTTTTCAGGATGGTTAAGGAGTCATTATTTAGGTACTGTACCACAACAAATGGCATAACTCCCTTAGGTATGAGTCGATGAAACCAACGTTATGTGAATGTTCTATCTGTGGTCTCTCTTAACCCATCCACGACTGGAGCTTCCTGAAATTTTGTGTCAACTCTGTGCCATTGCATTCTCTTATATACGCGAGTCTCCCATATATAAGAGGATACATTGGCCTAACAATATTTACCTTGACCTGGTAAGCCAGTGCATTCTCTTATATATGCAAGGCTCCCTTTGGGAGACTCGCATATATAAGAGAATGCATTGGTACAGGGTTTTCAAAAAAATTCAAGAAGCTCCAGTCATGGAAGGGTTAATCGATGATGGTTGTTTGCTGATAAATGAAAATTGTACATCATCCAACCATTTAATGTGAAGGTTGGCACTGTTAAAGGATGCCAGTACCAAAATTGATATATTTATTACTCCATCTTATACTATACTCAGTTGATATAAGAGGGTATATTGGCCTAACAATATTTACCTTGACATGGTTAGCTAGTGCAATCTCTTATATATGTGAGGCTCCCTATTAGAGACTCGCAAATATAAGAGAATGCACTGGCACAGGATCATTAATGCCTACCAGCTCAGATCCCGACATGAAAGGGTTAATACATATGATATGTGAATGTTCTTTTTATGATCGCTTCGGAACGGAGTTGTCCTATGTCAATGAAACCCATAATATGTGAATGTCGTTTATATAGTCAATCAACATAAAATAGCACCATCAATCTCCTCACATCACCTTCTATATAAAAATGCTGATGTAAGGGAATATTTTGTGCTTTTAGATAAGAAAATAAAGAAAAAGCCACGTTTGTTTGATATGAATTCATATTTATTATCTCAGCACCAGAACTTCAACCTCCATGTCATGTCACGTTTTTCAGAATATCAACATGTATTAATGTCACGTCATGTTTCATGGAAAGTTGACCGGCAACGTCATGCCATGTTCTTTAGAAAGTCGAACATCAATGTTTTATTGTTGTCACGTTATAAAATCGACCACCAACATCTGTCATCTCAGCACTAGAAAGTCAAACTGTAACATTCATTACAGCACATGATGTTTAATTGCATGAAACTGGTATCACTGATATTTTCAATATCATGACATGTTTCTCAGAAAATCAACCAGGCAATGTTTATTAACATCAAGTCATGCTCCGTTGCATGAAGCTGGTATAAGAGTTAATGGTTGAGATTCTGTCCGTGTCCGCTGTGTTAATGGCTGGGCGACGCTGAACTGATGGGTTGTTAGCCACTATGAAACCAAGTGGGATGTAAGACAGATTTCCATTGGACCAAATCTGGAATGAAAGCCAATGAAAATCAACAAAATAAAATGTAGAAAGCTCAAAAGTTAAAGATGCCTTGTAAGATTCGACACCATAAAACCAACATCTGTACGTTTTCTACATCAGAAGATAATTAGATCTGACCCATGAGCCCATGATTAGGAGGTTGTGATGGTGACTTGGATTAAATATGCGATTGATTTGGGTAGATTAATATTAGATATTTCAATACATGAAGAATTTTTGTATAAAAGTTGAGTTTTTTATCGATAATTATTGACTTTGAAATAGACGGTATTCTTTTTCCTGTGCTAAAGAGGGGCCCATCTGCCGGCCATGATTTTTGTGTTCAGTGTCTGTTTTCAAAGTTTTAGAACAGTTTACCCTATGCTAACATAGCTTTTACTCGATTGAATGCCGTTGGAATTTTAAGAATCTGTTCAGGCATTTTGTGAATTATGGCCTTTAGAAGTGAGGAGGTATCTGAAAGTAGACTCCCTTGTTACATATGTATTGTATTTTATAGCGAAGAAATTTTTTAAGTGGCGGGCTCGGTTTAAATTTCAATAATTTTTAATTTATATTTTACTTGTTTTAACAACAGACCCCTTTGCTTCAACTGTGTCTCCCATAGCAGAATGAGGTTCCTAGAGGGTGAATTTAGCCCATACAAATGAAAGAAGGGGCAACCATTGGGTGTTTCTCTACCTGCCATCATGTTATATTACCTGAACATGTGTGAATATATGTATTTCCTCCTCTGTTGATATTACCTGAACATGAATGAATCCATTCATTTCCCAGTTGTTTATAATATATATATTTTTTTTAAATCAAAATTGCACTGCTTTTTGTGTACAAGAGCTAATTTGGAAATTGAAAATATAAGCATGATTGTACTCACCACAGATAGTAGGGCGCCTCCGTTATACACTGGTTGGAATGATACATGGCAGGGTGTAGCCTCAGCTTCTCCTCTCACAAAGCCACTGCAATGTAATTTTAATTTATGTTCAGCCAATCACTTTGCATCCAGTGAGATAAAGTTTGAATTTGGAGCTTGTACTTAATTACAAGAACTGATATGTCTTCCACTGTTATGAACAACTGCATTAATGTATAAAATCGTATGATATAATAATGATCCTGATAGCATTATTGGTCCAAGATGGCTTTTGTCCAGTGAATCTGTCAGAATTTTTTTCTCGAATTTGTCAACATTTGTTTCATAAAACTGTTGTGGAAGAGGAATCAGTTGACGTTAGTTTATGTTATCTTTCTAAGGGTCTTGAAATTGCTAAAAATTGACAAACTAAGGGTCATATTTCAGGTAGAAAAAAAAAATGGGTCAGACCTGGTTTTTTATCTTGATTGAGATGTTATCACGAATGATTCATATACAAAAATGGATGACATCGGTTGACATGTGTTCAAATTATCCCACTAAAGCAGGTTAAAGGCCATTAATTTTAAATAAACAGAATAAGCGCCATTACTCTGGTAAAAAAAAAAGAAAAAAGGGAGGGCCCGATTTTCTGTGTGCATCTGTTGCACATGTTTATAAACTCACATATAAAAAATTTCAAAATCCATCAATAAACTGGCTAAGTTATAGAACATTAGAGCTGCACGCCCCGCAGCTCACTCACCAATTGTCCCTCGTCAAATTATAAGTTAAATTTTAGACAAAAATGCGGATCAGAGATACTGGGTCGAATTGCAGTAGCTACGTGAAATATGGGCTTGCAACAACACTGTTGACGAAGTCTGACATTCACATAAATGAACTAATTAAGGGCCATAACTCCACCCACAATATGCGGACCTGGCCGATTTTCAAACTCGATCGAGATATTGCTGAGAAAGTCTCAAATACAAAATATCAGCAAACTCAATTAATATTTGTTCAAGTTATTGCTCTAACACCATCTGTAGAGTAATGCCCTAATTAATCGACTCCATAACCACAGCAGAATTATGGGTAACTTTTCAGGATTTAGTCGGAAATATGGCTTGTTGCCATTCATCGGAAAGCTCGGAAATATGGCTTGTTGCCATTCATCGGAAAGCTCTCCCCGAGAGCTTTCCGATGAATGGCAACAAGCCATATTTCCGACTAAATCCTGAAAGCTTTCCGATGAATGGCAACAAGCCATATTTCCGACTAAATCCTGAAAAGTTACCCATAATTCTGCTGTGGTTATGGAGTCGATTAATTAGGGCATTACTGTAGATGCCCGCCCATGAACCGACCTTGCCAAACTATAGACCAAGTTTTTTTTTAAATCTCAACCAAACATAAATTTGACTAAAAAATTGTTGGCAAACTTATTCCTTTAACCAGCTATTGTGGTCTCTTATTGAGCTCACTTTCGGTTAGATTTACTTACCATGGTGTGAGTTCAAGAACAGGAGAAGTTTTAGTTCGGAACAGAGCTATAAATCTGTTTGTTGAGTTGTCAGTTTCTGTAACAAGATAACAAGATTTCATGATGGGAGCTGCGCTGGTGTAACATTAAAGATCCTGTGCCAGTGCATTATCTTATATATGTGAGTCTCCCATAGGGAGCCTCACATATATAAGAGAATGCACTGGCTTACAAGGTCAAGGTAAATATAGATAAGCTCCCTTCCTTCAAAATTTGAGGAAGCTTCAGTCATGGAAGGGTTAAGGTGAATATTCTCTGGAATTTGTTAACAAGTGCAATGTCAAGAGTGGCATATGCCCCCAATGCTCAGGTTAGAGAGTGGGCAATACTAAATATGCGTATGGATGGAAAACAAATTATTTTCGAAATCCAAGAAGGTCTGTCACTCGGAGAATATCAATAGAAAAAACCTATTGTATCCTTTCCTTCATATCGACCTATCACTATTCCAAAGATATTCAAATCCAACTGTTGGTACTTGAGTAAAAATGTTAAATGTGAAACAAAGATGAAGAACCTTGCTATTTCCAACAAGGGCAATAACTCTGACAAATGGACAAAACCTGTCAGTATCCATCTATCAATCTCGGTCTATTAGCATTCCAAATAACATTCAAGTCTGACCATTGCTACTCGAGTAACAATGTAAGATGTTTGTACAGAGTCGAAATTCAATCCTCTTCCCCTAAATTGTGTTATCAACACACCAAAGCACAACCAAGTCTGATGAAACATGCCCGAGTTACAAGCTAAAAAGTTTGTACGGACACAAAATTTAAAACTTTCCAACTCAAACAAAGGACGTAACTCTGATAAAAATGGATGTATGATGTTAATTTGAGACTATAGATACTTTCCAGAAGATGAGACCTCAGCAGAATGAAGTTCCCAGAGGGTGAATTTGGTGAAGCTAGCTCGCCGTGTGGGATACTGTCAATAAATTCACCCTCTGGGGACACACTATTTGCAGGCTTTACCCAAAGACAAGTAGTTCCCTAATGATATGTTCCGATAATAACTTCAACAAACAGCCATAAGCCATTCATTGAGCCTATTATCTAAATATTTCCCACCAATGAATAGAAATCCTTCCGCACTTGTATTATCTTTCTCTCTGTCTGTCGTCTGCTAATATTTCCAGAACATACCTCTGGATGTATAATTGACCATTCCAATGTATACTTTTAGAACTGAATGGGAGAATATATTTAGAACAACAAAGGGTCAAGTTGATTGTAATTGTAAATGGTTTACTTTTAGCAAGACTGAATGTCAACATGAGCCTAGTTTGATAGAAATGAAATGCTTCCAATATAAGTATAGGCTGGGAGAAATAAAAATCGTTATACAAAGAGCTTACCTCTGAATGTAACAGCTAGTCTCTCTCCGTTAGGGTCCCAGATTATATTCTCCACATTGCCACCAATTCTGAAAACAATTCATTCCATAAAGCTACACAAACATATCATCTAAATGATATTGTTACATTCGTACATGTATAGTTCAAATAGGGTCATGCTGTCTTGATTGGATGATGCGTGATCACGCGTCAAACGGTAGTTTTGACAATTGCCTGGCAAGCTAACTATCACCCGGGCTATAGTCATCGTACCATTATCCGCCTGCTGAGGTCACACTTCAAGCAGGCCTGCAAATTTGAGGCTCACTATTCCACCCCAAGACAATCAATAGTTGTATACTATCAGCGATAAGGAAGGTTCAACATACAAACAATTATGCACAAAACTGGCTTTATATTTGGTAATGACTAACAATTACGATCTAATTGGAAACTTCATAGGAAGGTTTGTTCCAATCAGTGCAGTAAGTTTCATTCAGGCAAGCCTGAATATAGTGTGTCTGTCAGTTGCAGAATGAGGTTCCCAGAGGGTGAATTTATTTATGCTACCCCACACAGAGGGTTAGCATCACCAAATCCACCCTGTGATGACTTCATTCTTCTTAGGCCTCATCTCTGGGAAGTATCTATAGTCTCAAACTAACATTGTTTTAGTTACTTTTTCCATTCTGTTTAGTTTCTATATCACCAACTTCAACTGGGGAACTCAATCTGATCCTAGGTCTCCCATACCAGTTGAGGCCTAAAGCAGAATGAGGTTCTCAGAGGGTGAGTTTGGCAACATTAGCCTGTTGTGCGGGATAGTGCCATTAAATTCACCCTCTGGGAACCTCATTCTGCAAATGTCAGACACGCTATGTCCAGGATAGAATTCAGGCAAAATCATTGAAATTTTCACACATTTGCAGGAAACAAAGGAAATATAAAATGTTGTAAATAGTGTCATTTTAAAATCATGTTGATGTAATCTCTGCTTCTAACGTGAGAGGTTTAGACCGACAAACCAAAATACTTACCTGAGTACTTCATCATCGACTTCAAACTCTGTTTCTGATAGATTGACACATGCTATGGCCGACTTGGCTCCACCAATCACAGACTTGCTTTCATCGCTCCTTGAGAATGTAAGGGAGTATATCACTGGTTCATTCTCTATAGTGAACAACAGAATGTCACCCTTTGGACTCCAGCATGCACTCTGAAATAAAGAGAATTTTGCTAATCGCGTCTGTCATTTGCAGAATGAGGTGAGGTACCCAGAGGGTGAATTTAGTGACGCTATCCCGCATAGCAGGCTAGCATCAACAACTTCACCCTCTGGGGACCTCATTCTGCTAGTCCTCAACTACAATGGGAGACCTAGGATCAGATTGAAGTTCCCCAGTTAAAGTTACTGATGTTCACCCATTACTCACCCTCGATTATGCAATTTATCTTCTGCAAATTAAAGGATATAAACTCAACAGAAGGGACAAAGTAACTAAAAATAATGTTCATTCGAGACTATAGATACATCCCAGATTATGAGGCCTAAGCAGAATGAGGTCCCCAGAGTGTGAATTTGGTGATGCTAGCCCACTGTGCAGGATAGCATCACTAAATTCACCCTCTGAATTTAGAGAGGTGTTCTACAAATATCAGACAAACAAAATTCAGGCTTGTTGGCAGGAACCAGCCTTGGGGGCGACTTGGTGAAGATCATCTCCTAAAATGTGCCACTTCTCCATATTTTTGTTCCAGGGAGAAGTAACTTCTCTCTCATATACCAGTATGCACATATTTTAACATGTTTACTGATTATAATGGTGTTCTTACTCACTATAATGGTTTAATAGATAGGCTCTTGTGTTGCAAAATACTATTAGATCATAGAATGGTGATGTTGGGCCCAGTTGGGGTTTAAATTGAACTCCAGCCACTGTTACGTCTCCCTTAAATAAGTCCACTTCTCCCTAATAACCAAACAGGGAAAAGTGACTTATCCCAATTTTAGAACTATAGGGCGACTACTTGCACATTTATTGGTATATTTGTACAGATGAGTAAAGAATACAATTCAATACATCAACACTCACAGCAATACTTGATGCTTCAAAAATAAAACATCATTCTGATCGATAAATGACCATTTCGGTAAGAAATGAGAATTTGTTCATGCTCACTGAAGCAAGCACACATTGAAATAGTGTGTCTGTCATTTGCAGAATGAGTTCCCAAGAGGGTCAATTTAGTGATGCTATCCTGCAGGGTGGGCTAGCATCACCAAATTCACCCTCTGGGAACCTCATTCTGCTGAGGCCTCAACTGCTATGAGAGACCTAGGATCAGATTGAAGTTCCCCAGTTTCCTCCTAACTAAAGAACACCCTTCAGACCGTCCTTCCATTCAGTTTAGAGAGGTGTTCGGTGTTTATAGAAAATTGCACTACAAACGGAATGTATTGAAGTTGTTACTAAGAGTTGTCAAAGCACAACCAACTCATTACACAAACTCAATTAAACTTTATTCAATAAAGTGCCAAATAAAATACAAATTAAAATAAAACATGGTATAATAAACAGAATGAGGACCCCAGAGGGTGAATTTATTTATGCTAGCCCTGGTTCAAGGTACGGTCACTAAATTCACCCTTTGGACACCTCATTCTGCAAATCACAGACACACTATTTCAAGACATGGAAGCAAGCACATTTGAAGCAATGAACACTCATACTGAATCTGTGCATCCATACAGTTTAGGAGGAAGTGCATTTTGTTGTTCCAATATAATGGTAGATGTGTTCTGTGTCAATATTCAAACCCATGTTCTGACTGATATGCTTTTCAAATGAAAGGACATACCATCTTCAGTCTGGTCTAGAAGACGTTGGCACAGGGTTTGAACCCCCACGCGAAAAAATTAAGACCTATTTTCAACCTAGATCTGTGTTGAGGAACATCTCAATGCACCATTCCAATCAATAACCGGCCATTTTATTCACTCTCACTGAAGCAAGCACTTTAGAAGCAATGAACACTCATACTGAGTCCGTGCCTCCACAAATCTGAAATTATTTAGGGCCATCTTTTTCCAAATAAGTCAAACAAATACGATATCTATAATAATATAACGAGAAACTTAAAATGGCTCTTATTTTACATCACCTTGCATTTTCCAGCCAGATTTGACCATTTCTCACAAGTCCATGTTCGAGTCTCCCAAACTCTGCAGACAAAAAAAAGCCAAAATTTAAAGGTTGTTTGTGACTAAGCCCAGTCAATCAATAAGCAAAACTAACACAATAGTAAATCAAATTTTCAAAATATTACGCTTTAGAAAAGAATAAATACTGGAAACAGGTTTCATGCTGGCAGAATTTTTGTTTGGCCAATTATTTGGCCTTTTCTGATTTTTTTTGGTCCATTTTGTAGAAACTTTGGCTAAATTGAAAAACCCAAAATATGGGAACATCGAGAAAACCGAAACTAAAACAAAAACTATTAAGATGCATAATACGAATTAATGCTTGCAAATTAGTATTTCTTTAGATTTGGGGGTAAAAAATATTTTATTCGAATCAAGGCACCCAACCATCAAAGCTCAGAGTGATCAGATTTTGATTTTTGAAATCTGTTATTTGTCACCTCGATAATATTTAATGGTCCAGTAAACAGTCGATGAGAACATGGTCTTGGACCAAATTGCAGATGAAGATGAATAACTCTAAAATCAAGTGGCTTTTTTGTGTCAGATATTTGACAAACCGGCAAAATTTCTTTGAACAAAATGTTGATAAATAACAGGTTTTGGGCAATTTTATACTGTAGTTGACTGTGGTGAGCATTATTTTGGGGCAATTAATCAATTCTGATAACTGAAGCCACATTTTAAAAAATGTTGTTGTTGGAATCTGATGATATGGGGACCATCGAATCGAATTAAGTACCATTAACCCTTTGAGTGCCAGGTCCGATTTTTGTATCAACCCATATACCCTGTGCCAATGCATTCTCTTATATATGCGAGTCGACCATAGGTCGCCTCGCATATATAAGAGAATGCATTGGCCTAACAAATTTTTTATTTTTTTTGTTTGTTTTTTTTTACATTTTTTACAATTTTAATATATTTTATTATATTCTTTAACAGACTTATTGTGTAGGTTTAGGGCCGATAATATCGGCCCCTGGCACTCAAAGGGTTAAGAAAGATGCATAATATATGATAAATTTTGAGTTGGACAAAAGTGGTAATGGTGCAAAACTGCAAAAACTGCTATTTTAGCCATTTTACATACCTAGAGTTGATTCTACCATGTAGTTCAGTGTGTAATAACTGAAAACTAAAACTAATGTTCAAATCGCTATTTCGTACCAAAATAATACAAATTTATAAGGGTCTCTTAGATCCCCCCCTTTGTGAATAGAAAGAAATATACCATGTAGTTCAGTGTGTAACATATCTTTGCCGGAAATATCCCTGCACTCAACTAAGAATATCTAAATCCTACCTGAATAAAGTGGAAGGTGTGGCAGCAATCACTTTACTCCCATCAGGAGACCACCTGACCAGCGATGATCCACCTCCTCCAGCACGTCTCAATGGAACACATACCTCCTTCGGAACATCCCAAGCCTACAGTTTATAAATAATAACATATATTAAGACAGAACAAGTCCTAAGAGAAATCGGAAGCCTATTGAGCAAACAGAGTAATATATAGTGTTGAAATGATTAAGTTGACTAATCAACATCGATGCCGATAGTTACAACGTTGACTGGCATTGACTAGTTGGAACATTGTATATATTTCCCATAATAAGTGTTAGTAGGCTATAATGTAGTTACATGGCACATTGATCGAACACTTGCCATGAATGTGACAATGTTAAAAATGCAACGTAGTCAGTATGCTCAAAATGTAGCACATAATTCGTGCACAATCGGTCCAATCGTGAGATAACTGAGTCACCAGGTGCTCCAAGTTCCATGACAGTGAAATTGGACTTTTTTTTATCAATACGAGTGGTTGAAGAACACTGGCATGCAAAGACTCACCATCTCACCATCATAGCCATTTCGACGGGAGATTCTGATAAGAGAATGCTACCATCTGGGCCCCAGCATAAGCTAGTTACTGATTTAATACTCACCATAATAGCCGTGTCGACGGGAGATGACGACAACAGAATGCTACCATCTGGGTCCCAGCATAGACTGGTTACCGGCCCATGGCCACTCTGCTGTAAAACCTGAACAGAGCTTGATGAAGGCCTGCAGAATTATAATTAAGGTGCAAATTAAATCAAATATGAAGACACAAGAAAAGTCATTAAATTTATATCATAATGTAGTTGAAATCACAAAAATACAATATTTTGATTGGGAGGCAATTTATTTTTAATTGTTTTTTTCAAAATCTGCAAAACATACTCCAGTAACAAACAAAAATTCATTTTCATTGCTCAAATCAAATATTTCAAACAAAAAATATTGTTAAAAAAATTGTTTGACGAGGCTTTTTAAAAGAAAATTTCAGTGATGAGGGAGGGGCCAGATAATTGTTATTATTTGGCCTAATAGAATAGAAGCATTTCCGAACAGGCGTTTTCAATTCATAGAGGATATCTACACTTTTTGGTTGGATATGGGAATTATCTCCAGAGTGATGACAAAAAAAATTCATTTCCACGAGTGGCTCTGCTACGAGTGGTTTTTTTTTATCACGAATGAGATAATTACCATATCAAATGAAAAAGGGTAGATGTTCTGTTTATTATATGCTCCGCTCAGTTGGCCCATGACTCAACTCGAAAGAAGAGTAAAAAGTGCAAATTTGTATACCCAAGCACAGCCATGGTAATGAGCATTTTTCAGACAGATTGGTCATAGTATATTTAACAAAAAAATTTAATTTATCACATATTACATGTTCAACCTGAACACTCAGGGACTTTTAGCACAGCGATGTTAACTCATAAACTACCAAATCACATATAACTTTAGTGTGGATGGATACGAGTGACGAAAAACGTTTTTTATCTGATGCAAAAATATTATTATTTGATGTTGCGACATCTGAATCCATTCTATTCAAATCTAAATAAAATAAATGAATAAATGGCAGTTTGTTTTTAACAGGGATTTTAGTAAATGGTGGCACTAAAATATGTACATATATATGTATATATAATCGGCCTTCGAATAAATTATACAATACTTGCAAATATATCATCGTCAGTACTTTTACAAACTATCTGATAATGTTGAAAGTCTGGCTAAACAGAGTCGTTATTATTCTAAATACAAAGAGTCATGGGTTAGAGAAATGACTTGGTAAAAATGGGTAAAAAAAAAGGAGTTATGAATACGGAGACATGCTTTCGTGCACCTTCAGCCTAAAATATGTGTATTTCTTAGCATTTTTACATGAAAGATCTAACCATGAGTTATCGCTTTACATGTACATATGAATAATGGTGTTGAGAACTGTTACCCACATGTAAACATAATTGTTTATTATCTAGCTAATATAGCGCTTTTGGTGTAAACTCATGAGTTGTATTATATTTCACTCAGTTTTGAATTAGCGAAAATAGTATTTTGTGAATTTAAATATTAATAAGTTCTGTCAGGGGTAACTTTTTTGTGTTGAACAATGAAGCCATTACTCACCTGGTCGCTAAGGACATTGGATCCACATGCCATATTAAGATGCAAGTCTGACAAGCCACAGCCAGAACAGATGAAGAATTTGGCCTGGAAGAAACAAAATAGCATCAATAACTCCAGTCTGAGGTTCCCAGCGGGTGAATTTAGTGACGCTATCCCGCACTGCGTGTTAGCATCACAAAATTCACTCAAACTCACTTTATTTTGCTTAGGCTTCAACTGCTATGGGAGACTTAGGATCAGATTGAAGTTCCCCAGTTGAAGTTGGAGATGTTAATTGAAGACTATAGAAACTTCTCAGAAAATGAGGCCTAAGCAGAATGATGTCCCCAGAGGTTGAACTTGGTGATGCTAGCCCGCTGTGCGGGACAGCATCTATAAATTCACCCTCTGGGAACCTCATTCTTCAAATAACAGACACACTAATTGCAGGCTTGTCTTAAAAAAACAATCCCAAAGCTTATTCCCACAAGATACACAATGCCAACCATCATGTTCAATCCTCATTTGAACAGTCAAGAGAGACCTTTCGCATCCTCACGTTTACGATTACGAATACGGATAGCTATTCGTAGTCGTAAGTCTATCCGTATGGCCAAAAAGTCCTTTCGCAAAACGACTACGCGTAAGAGTTTTGACGAACACTTACCATCATTATTTCGTACCACTTTTACAAATCAAAGCGTGTGTTTGGTATACAGTCCCTTAATACTTCACATATCGTCTCATTTGCAACAATGCGATAATAATGACCTGTTTATATTGTCAATAATTCGACCAGTTACAAGGTACGACCCGGGATTCTCGTGATACAGGTATAAATGCCAGGTCATATGTGGTGGAAAATCAGTTCGTTGTTATCATGGATGACCTGATAGACGTTATGATGATGGGGGAAGAGGGGTTCCTAAATTTGGACCTCACGTCAACCACGACGCTACCACTTCAAGACCCTTTCAGTCCGCAATTTCATTTCAATTCAATTTCGGCAGGAAGACAGTCTTGCATGATTATGCCATCGCCCACAATATACGACAGAATTATCCATAATTGTCATCATTGTTATGTAATATGTATGTGCGTGGACGTGGCTATAGAGGGTCTCCGTTGGGGGGTGTCCACCTTGATAATTCCAACTGCACCCCCCCCCCCCCCCCCCCCCCCACCTTGAATCAAACCAGAGACAAGGTCGTGCATAATTCCTTTTTCACCCCCGCCTTGAATCAAACCAAAACACCCTTTGAATCAGACCAAAGGTTTTTGCAAAATTTCATTCCCTCATTGCACCTATAAGTGTTCACATGCCTAATAGCCTATTTATGAACCATGGTTCTATCTACCCGGTATGATAATATTCATATATTTTGAACCTGAAAATTGCACAAATCCTAACATCTAGTGGTCTAACTCCAGACAAATGCACACCACTACGGGCAATAGACCATGCAGGACACACCGGGCCGACCATGGTTGTTCGGCCCGGTGTGAGAAAATTGATACTCTCCCTTAGTTTGGAAATTTTCAGTCAACAATTTTAACCAAATGTAGTAAAATATTGTTTTCTTAAACTCATTAGCAGTTTTTTATTGGCCACGGAGAGGGACCAGGACACACCGGACCGAACATGGTTCGGCCCGGTGTGCGAAATATTTGCAACCTGAACAAGAAAATCGCAAAATCCTGGCATCTAGACTAGCCTCAAGCATTCATAGAGTTGGAAATTTCCAACTGATGACAATTCCAAGGACAATTTTCACCAAATGTAGGACAATATTATTTTCTTAAATTAACTAGAAGTTTTTGACTGGCCACGGGGAGGGACCAGGACACAAGCTTTCCAAGTGTTAGAAATTTCCAACCTGACACCCCTAACTGATGGCCATTTCAGTCCAAAATTGTTATCAAAAGAAGGAAAATATGCAAATATTGGTCCAAAAACAATAAACTCCCCCCAATAAATTGTTTGAAAATCAAACTACAAGAACATTTTCAACCTATTGTTGGTGTGAAATTTCCAAATAATGTTGTGTCAGGTATGAAATTTCCAACTGTTGAAAATTTTGACCCAAGTTGGGGGGTGAGACAGCCCCCCCCCCAAACCCCCTGTCGCCACGTCTCTGTGTATGTGTATTGGAAATAAAATATTCTATCCTATCTAGGCCTATCACCTCTTTGGGTTTAGGAAATCCGACATAAGGTTGGTGTTCTCGCTGATGTGCATCACTTCTGATTTGGTCCCATCAAATCGAAACATAGTCGACACGGTGATGTCGGTGGGTGTGCCAAATAGTCTTTTAGTACAACCATATCGTGTCAGTCGTGTATTTTTGGCGACTGGTTTCATAGTGCACTTTTATATATTACTGCAAAGTTTTGTGTCGCAGCCAGCGATGACTATCCGTTATGAATAGCGATCTTATTTCGCGGGAAGCTCGAGATTCACGACGACGAGTAGATTGATTGCCAATCTAAACAGCACACCGAGGTCGTAGCTCAATATAACTGGATGGTTTACATGATATACATATACAGTCTCGAACGGAGTAAAGTGATATATCGCAGAAAATAAATTTCAGGTGTTATTTGAGCTTATTAGAAACCATGAAATCGTAACCGTTATTACGGATAGTAAAATACGACAACGATTAGAAAGTACACAAATGTTGGTGACGTAGTACCCTATCCGTATCCGTAATCGTAAACGTGAGTTTTGCGAAAGGTCTCTATTGGCTTCTTTGTCCTGACATTTAATTAAATTTGATTAAAAATTGAACGTTTTTTTTATTGAAGTAAGTGGAAATCTGGTGATATTTTTATTTGATTAGTAAAAAAGAAGTCTGGGCAAAAGATTAGAGGGCCAAATTATTAGAACTAAAAACAGTTAAGTCACTCTCACTGTCATTATAGTGTCATAATAGAGTGATGTGATAGCAAAGAATAACAAGTGAGATGCAGGGAGCAGCCAAGAGGTTTCAAATTGAGAGAAGTCACTTCTCCCTGTTTGATTTATTAGGGAGAAGTGGACTGTAATCAGGGAGAAATAACAATGAGTGCTGCTCAATTTACACCCCAAAATCACACTACTATGATCCAATAAGTGTTATAAAACACAAGAGCCCATTAATAAAATCATTACAGTCAGTAAGAACACCACCATAATCAGTAAATGTACTTTAAATATGCTGTTGGGACATAGGTATACTGGTATGGCCTAAAATAAAAAATTAAAATATCAGGGTCTCAAAAATGATGGGTCTGGAGGTAGGCTTTTTCTTTTTTTAAATACAAATTTAACCTCTTTTTGCAAGAGGTAAATTTTATTCAATCATAGTTAACAATGGACCTTCGGACAGATACAACTTCAATATGTAGGGAGATACTGTTGTTTTTCTTCCAATATTTTGAGATCTCCAAATATAAAACTCAGACTTAACAGGAGGATAAATTTGAAATGGTGAATTCTATTATAACAAACAACCAATATTGACTCAATGTTGCTCTACATACAGAGATACTTGTTCCTATAGATACCTATATACCTTTATCTAAAACATGAATTCACAACGATTCACATTAATTCACCTCTTGACAAAAGACCCACATTATATAATATAGCCCTGGGGCCTGGGAATTAAATAAAAAATTGACTTGGCAACCAAAAAATTGCATAGGAAAAACCATTTTGCCGAGGATTCTTTCCTTGACAATTGCTATCATCTTCCTTTTTCAGTAACTCCTTGTGTTTAATAGTTCACCAATGTTAACTGTAATACAGCGCTACTGGATCAGAATAAAACTGATATTCTCTATAGTTTGTTCATATCCAAGTCCAAACTTGTAGGCCTATATGGGTAGTAAGGTATGCTTTTAGAAGGTATTTTTTTTAATTTACATGTTTTATATGAAATATATATAGGTTGTTGAATTACTATACTGGGGATATGAAAGGGATTCGATGAAAAAGTTTCAGAGATAACTTTCAATGTGTATATTGACAATGTGTTCCAGTGTTAAGTTTCAAAGTATTAGTGTATGACCATGGGTTTAGAGTTATTCCTCTTGCATGCATGCACCATCCCACACTGCAACAGTATCATAACTTGCAGTGCTACTATCATCAATTTGGCCCATATTCCATAGTCATACTTTGGAGAGTATTTATAACGTCATATACATGATGTCATGCGTGAGTTTAATGTCAACATCATAGCAATAATTATTAACAAATTCGGGTCAAAGGTGTCCAATAATTCATTTTAATTGATGTATGTTTTCTGTTTTCGTGTGCCATCATAATCTATGGCACTTATACATTGGGACATTATATTAATCAAAATATCTCCTATACAATTCATTTATAAATCAGATGATTAATTGAAGTTATGTCTACATAAAAATGACACTTCCTGAAATGACATATATGTCGTTCCACTCGCGAACCGTACGGCGACATATATGTCGTTCTACTCGCCAAAGGGTTATTAATATTATGCAGTGTGATTTGTTTCTATTATGCTTGATACTTGGTTGCAGTAATATCAAAGAGCTTGCCAACTATAGTTTGTGCGGGACGCAGCACATGTTTGATTGTGTGTCTTTCATAGCTGACAGTTATTTAAAGTGGATTAATTCAGTTGCCAATGCAAATCTGTTTTAACCATGTGCGCCGTCTGGGTTAAATCAGTCTTATGGTTGAACAGTCTTATGGCTGAATCAGTCGTATTTTGTATCTGCCATGCACTTATTGTATGACAACATATTTTAATCTGTTTGTTCTATTGCATGAGTTAATTGACTTCAAAGTTAAATGGAGTAGAGTGTGTACAACCATGTTTAACTTTGATAAATAGTCTATTGATAAATATAATTGAATGCTTCAGGGTGAAGGAGAAGATCTTTCAATCTTTTCGACCATCCTGGGCGCTTTGCGCCCTACCACTATTATGTGTAATTGAATGCTCCTGATGATTGCAAGTATACACAGCACTATTTCTTCACGCAGACTTTAATAGTGAAGGTTTTCGTTAACAAGCATGTTTTGATTGCAGTTTTTCCGAAATTTTATTCAAAAAACTTTCCATATTTCCATCCAGACTAAAATACCGATAGACGTAAACTATTATGCTGTCGATTACAAATATTACCATGACAATTAATACATGTTGACAACGCATGCCCATTATATTCATTTCCAACGAAATCCATTGGTCATTCCCGTCCCCCCCCCCCCCCAAAATATTGTAGACTCTGCACTTTTTTCATGGGTCGGTCGAGTTAGTTAAAACACGGATATTCTTTTTTTAGGCCTATACAAGATAAGTGACTTCTCTCTGGGACAAAGATTGGGAGAAGTAGCACATTGTTTCTCCCAAGTCGTCCTCCAGGTTGTTCCCTGTTCAGATGTCATGCTTGCATAAAGTAAAATAAAGTAAACTTTTCAGGAATTACAACTTTGCTTTAATTTCAATGGGAAATATTTTTTTTATAAATATATTACAACATTTCAACAAATATAATGGAATAGAATACTTTTTATTTGCCAATCACGGCGCCTTAAGCAGCAGAATGATCGTTATAGCGATCAGAATAATAAGGAAAAAATCAAAAACAAGTGAATGATTGGTAATATAGCAAGTGAAATTGGATAATTATGAACAAGGACATATATTATAGGAACGAAGTATAATTTATATGGTATTTATGTCAATTGTGTGCGATTAACCCTATCCGTATTTAATATAACAGTATGTAAATATAGAATAAATGTTTGAGGCAAGACGTAATTTGCAGGCTAAATCAGGTATAACAATGTTTATTTTTTATGTATGCATGTTTTTATTTCTTTCTTAATAAAACTAAACTAATTAGTTTAGGTTTTATTGTCTGATGAAGCTATCAGTCAATTCAGAAAAGCCGCTAATGAATTGCAATGCCCAACAATATTGTCAAGGCTCCAAATAAGTGGTCGGACATGGACAATTATCAGACGCCAAATTAAAAAATTTATAGGTTGTCAGGCTCTGCTTTGAAACTGTCTGACATAATGTCAGGTTGAAATATTGACGTATTTTTAACGAAAATATCACTGGAAATGTGATATTTTGCAAAATAAATTAATATAGTATGCTGTTAAATTAAATTTATTCTATTGGAGAGTAGTGTTTAATTATTTGTTTTGCCAAAATCTGGGTTTTTCAGATGTATGATTATTAGAACGTGGATGTCTACAAAATATTGGAACTGGAAAATTTATGGAACAAGTTTTTCCTCCCGGTCGAGTTATAACATACTACTGTCCTGAGTTCCATACAGTCATATGTTCATAACGATAGGCCTGCCCTTACATGGTACTAGTAACACCGCAGAGATCAGATCAATTGAAGATTTCTGTGACCTTAGAATTGAGCGTGAAATTGGCAGGCATGTTTGATGTTGTGGCCAGGGTGGGCAGATTTAAAAAAGTAAAAAAGTGACAATTGAGACGAGGAACATAATTGGGGGATAATACATCATTATGCGTTTCACTTGGCATTATTCCGGTGATAAAAAAGACTTGTCAGGCCTCATTTTGAAATGTCAGACCATGTCTGTTTGATGCCTGACAAAATGTCAGACAGTCAAATAAAAATTATTTTATATCTTGAATATTGTGTTATTATTTTTATCTTTTTAAACTTACATCCAGGCCAGATCAGCAACATTCTTTTGCATTCTGTGTTTAAGAACGGGAACAAGATCGTTGGCAGCTGTGCGAACCTGAACAGAGTCATCAGGAAGAGCGAATGCGAATTTGATGGTGTGTGGATGCCAGCAGAAGGCTCGGACAGGACTGTAGTCCCTAAAATGTAATATTAATGAGAGCAATATCATCAGAACTCCCAGATGTGGCTCAAGTGGTGCTGAATTGGTTATGGTCACATGGTATCATGCAAAAAGACACCCATGATCTCCCAAATGTGCAAAAAGACACCCAGGCTCTCCCAAATGGGCAAAAAGACACCCAGACTCCCAAATATGCAAAAAGTCACCCAGAATATCCAAAATGTGCAAAAAGACACCCAGGATCTCAAAATCTCATCGAAAACACGATTTTAGATTAGTTGTCTGCTAATTATTATTATGCTATATTCAATTAATAATCTATGTGAAAATCAGACTAAGTTTCCCCAATATTCTTACCAGTTGGCTATTGTTGTGAACTGGGAGATGATTTCCTCTGTAGAAAGCTGCAATAAGATAAATTGTTCAATTAAACAGAAAATAATGTCCCTGTTCATCAGAAGTGCAAAATATCAGAGAGGTTTAACCCTTTACCCAACATAAGGGCCCTGTGCCAATGCATTCTCTTATATATGCGAGTCGACCATAGGTCGCCTCGCATATATAAGAGAATGCATTGGCTTAACACATTAAAAATTATAAAATTGTTAAAGAATGTAAGAAAAAATGGTAAAAAGTGTTAAAAAAAGATTTTTTTTAGGCCAATGCATTCTCTTATATATGCGAGGCGACCTATGATCGACTCGCATATATAAGAGAATGCATTGGCACATGGCATAACTGTAACTATCACAATGTGGTCAAGGAGCCGGTTCCAATGATATCCATATGTGTATGGTTCTATTGAGACAGACCGAAGATATTTTAGGCTGTTGAAGCTTTATTTGGCCGGTTTTGGCCGGTTTGTTGGGTAAAGGGTTAATCACTAATAGAGTAGATTAACATTATTCACCATAAGGTGCCTGACCTGTTCATTACCCTCTGGATAATTCATCTTTAGTTGGAACATCCAGTTTTATATTATGTTTCGCCGACGTCGAGTGTTGTTCTCGATGTCTGCGTAAGTATGTGAGACTTATGTGACATGATATGAGTGCTAGTTGTGTTTACTGACTAGCTTTTGGGCGCATTTGATATATCCCTAATATGTTGTTGGATTCTTGTTGTAAGAGTTTAAAAAGATTGTTGGGAGAGGTTTATTTTTTTATAAATTATTTGTTGAGTGCTTTTCTCAAGTGCTCGAGGTATATGTCTTGTCGGGTTTCGAAGAGGTTTACCACCAGGTTATTGTCCAGTATTTGAAAGTTGTATACTGGCCAGGGCTTTGGCAATGTTGAATATATTTGTTAAATTGTTTGTGCTTGTGCTTGGTGCATCAGTACTATGATGTGTTATACATTGTTTGGCTATTAGAGGGCGTTTGCATGGCAGGGTCTCTTTTTTCAGTCTGCTTTCAGTGACTGAAATGAAGTAGGGGTCTTTGACCTTTTCCTTTTTTAGGTATTCTGACCATATTCCTCTGTCTCAGCTCAAAATAGAGTCTTGTTAGGAGTGTGTTTATTGCTATACCAGAGAGGTTGAATTACTAATAGAGTAGGAATATACTGGCATCCCTTAATTCACTTTTTGGGGACTCATTCTGTTTAGGCCACATCTTCTTAGGAAAGAATCTTCATTATCAAATTAGCAAGTTTTTTTAATTTTATTTAGATATTTCTTTAGAAATTTTTTTTTCTGTTTTAGTTCCCTGTATCACCAAATAGGAAGATGATACAATGAATAATCGAGGCATCTATTGGGTGCACATCACCATCTGGGAACTTAAATATCTGTGTCTAGGTCTCCCACAGTAGATGAGGTTATGCAGAATGAGGACCCCAGATGATGAATTAGGTGATGAGGTAGATTCAATATATTCACCCACTGGGGATCTCATTCTGCAAATGTCTGGCACCATATTTTCAAGTCTGGATGGCTGCAACATGTACATTACCAACTGATCCACCAGGGGGCGCCAACTCACCGATAGATGCGGGAACAGAGATCCATGCAGAGAGTTAGTCCACCTGCTCACAGCCAGCGCTACCCGGAATGTCGACGCCATCCACGAAGGAACTTAAAAGAGAAAGCCAGGGGTAGATTCATGTTATGAAGTCAGGTACCCATGTTGGTTCGAATTTGGGCATATCAGATTTATTATACAAGGATGAACCTGGCAGATTCAAGAATGCGCCAAAGACACCAAGGGGCAGCAGGATGATGACAACTATGGCCATGCTGCTCCTGTGCAATAAACAGAGGATCTCTAATGAGTCGCAGCTATAAAAAAAATTAGTTTATCACAAATTCACATTT
The DNA here is from genome assembly GCA_032622095.1 of Siphonodentalium dalli. Classification (NCBI taxonomy): domain Eukaryota; kingdom Metazoa; phylum Mollusca; class Scaphopoda; order Gadilida; family Siphonodentaliidae; genus Siphonodentalium; species Siphonodentalium dalli. The sequence continues at coordinate 135,419,923 of CP136068.1, read as the reverse complement.
TAGCAAGGAATAACTAACTCAAAATGGCTGGGGTTAAACAAGATTAATATTGATCTCATTATCACAACCAAAGAGGAAGTAAAGACACCTTCAAGAAAAAATATAGTTCCATTTTAAATGTGTCTTTACGTGTTTAAAATTGTCCAACCGCCCTTATCAACCATGTTTATATCACAGTCAACACTTAATAACCAAATACAAATTGAATATCATAATTATATTACAATTAACAGAATAATAACATTGATCGTTATCATTGCGCTAAGGTCTTACGTCATGCCGATAATAAACGTGTGTCTTACTAAAAAATATTAGGCTGGGTTTAGGGGCTAATTATGTGATAAATATTATTATACACCACATACTCATTTCATTGTGCAAACAAAATGAAATGAAATCATCAGGACTGTGTTATGTGGGATCATAGCATGCCATTCGTGAGTTGACAGCTCAAATTAATTCAGCAAGTGTTTTCGGTATGACATAAACCAATGGACAAAGCCGACAAACTATTTAATCCAAGACGCACGAATCAGGAAAATGACCAAGCCTGCAGCAAGCGATGTGCGAGTTCTTTAATACCACAGTTAATCTGGGTTCTGCATTTAATAAGTTTGATGACTTTCTGACTGGTTTAAAAAAAATTTATGTTTTACATTTTGGAATAGATTTTTCAAACTTGTTTTGCTTCATCATATTTTATGGATATTAGTGATGAAGACTAATATCTAAGGAAGAGGTGGTGCGGAAAGTACATTGGATATTTTGAAAAATAGTATTTTCGAAGTCATTCTCCCCAAACTTGGTGTTATTTCCTCGAAAATCCAGGTGTGTCCCTTCTAAAAATAATATAATAAAAAAATAGTTATGTTCCCAGCACCTGTGATCTATAGTCCACCCCAAAGATCCATATTAAGTTTGTTGACGATCGGATGAGGGATGTGGCCTGTAGGGTGTGCTGAAGGATTTAGTCATACAAAGAGTAAAACCCATTTTCATACCAAGTCCCATTACTCAATAAGGGCTGTAAATCTGGAAAAAATAAATGGATGAAACCCGCTGTTTGTAAATATTCTTTCCCCCGTTTTGGTTCATCAACAAACCAAAGATAATTAAAATCAGACTGACCATGACCAAAATATAGAGTTTCAAAGTTGTTACAAGATATAGAGCTTCAGTTGTTATGGACATATGGACTCATGAACGGACACACTCATGGAGCACTTTTTTATATATCCCCCGACTAATCTTCTATCTCAAGAAATGTTCTTACTCACCGTGATTCTCATTATTGACAATTTCCTCAAAGGCTCCACTAAATCCAGACTCGTACCTGTGAATAACCAAATGAAAAAGTCAATGAGACTGTTGCTTAACTCTTCCATGACTGGACCTTCCCAAAAAAAAAATTGAAAACCCTGTGCCAATGCATTCTCTTATATATGCGAGTCTCCCATAGGGAGCCTCACATATATAAGAGAATGTATTGGCCTAACAATATTGCCCTTGACCCTGTAAGTCAGTGTTTTCTCTTATATATCATATATGCAAGTCTCCCATAGGGAGCCTCTCATATAATATGAGAGGCTCCCTATGGGAGACTTGCATATATAAGAGAACGCACTGGTACAGGATCTTTAACGCTGCACCAGCACAGCTCCTTAACTTGACATATATTCCATCAAATAGCATGCAGTATGCAGACATAAAATATATTAAACTTTCAACTGATGAATCCAGCTTATTAACCCTTTACCCAACAGAAGGGCCCTGTGCCAATGCATTCTCTTATATATGCGAGTCGACCATAGGTCGCCTCGCATATATAAGAGAATGCATTGGCCTAACACATTAAAAATTATAAAATTGTTAAAGAATGTAAGAAAAAATGTTAAAAGTGTTTTTTTTAGGCCAATGCATTCTCTTATATATGCGAGGCGACCTATGGTCGACTCGCATATATAAGAGAATGCATTGGCACAGGGCTAACTGTAACTATCACAATGTGGTCAATGAGCCGGTTCCAATGATATCCATATTTGTATGGTTCTATTGAGACAGACCGAAGATATTTTAGGCTGTTGAAGCTTTATTTGGCCGGTTTTGGCCGGTTTGTTGGGTAAAGGGTTAAGCGGGGACTAAAACGGATAGTAGGTTATTGGCCATATTACTATTTTTTAAAATGAAAATTTGTAAATTGGTAAGCACCCAAACCTGGTAGACCAATTTCTACTGGACCAAATCTGGCCAGACCAAATATGGTTAGAGATCATGCAGAGTTAAGAAAATGTGAAAATCATACTTGCACAAAAGCTGTATCTAAATATATCCCTATGCATCAATAAAACTGCTCGACCAGAAATCTACATCCAGCAAAGATATTCCGAAGCAATGAACGGATCCTGCTGAGACTGTGCCTCATACATTCTGATATAATATAACATACCCATGCATGAATTTAGTGTGTCTGACATTTGCAGAATGAGGTCCCCCAGAGGGTGAATTTAGTGATGCTACCCCGCATAGTGGGCTAGCATCACCAAAATCACCCTCTGAGGACCTCATTCTGCTAAAGGCCTCATCTTCTGGGAAGTATCTATAGTCTCAAATTAACATTGTATTTAGTTAAAATTTCTCTTCCAGGAAGTTTCTATATCCCCTAATTTGCAGAAGATAAAATGCATAATCGATGTTACTAATGGGTGAACATCACCAACTTCAACTGGGGAACTCCAATATGATCCTAGATCTCTCATAGCAGTTGAGGCCTAAGCAGAATGAGGTTCCCAGAGGGAGTAGCATCACAAAATTCACCCTCGAGGGAACTCATTCTGCAAATGTCAGACACACTAAATTCAGATATGAACATACCATGCATGCAATGTTCTTTTAAATACCGTCTCATCGTGAGGTAGGAATGCAGACTTGGCTGTCTCTCTAATGCTGTGAACCTGCGATGTATCCTTCGGAATAGCTACATCCGGGTAGCCAGGAACCTACAATCAACAGACCAAAATATGTTTATTCTTATTAGCAGCAAACTCATGCCTGTATGCACTATAATTGATTAGTTTTTACTGCAATATTATTGGAATTTTTTTATTAAACTTCAAGGAATATTTCATAATACGGTAAGAAAGAAAACAAGGGTTGCTCATTGAAGATGGTGAGCATCAAGTTTTTTGTTTGCACATAAAATGGATGAACCAAAGAATATTCTGGGTGCAGCTGCAGCACATGACAATCAAGTCACATACTAAAAATTGTCAAAATCCATCAATAAAGGCTATTTATATCGGTTTTTAAAGGGCCAAATGCCCAGATGCCCACCCTTCAACCATCCCTCGTCAAACCATAAGTCGAGTATTTGGAAAAAATTTTACTAAAAATTAAACAGTATAAATAATACTAGTTTAACCCTTCCATCTAACAATAATTACCTTGACCTTGGAAGCCAGTGCATTCTCTTATATATGCGAGGCTCCCTATGCGAGACACACATATAAGAGAATGCACTGGCACAGGATATTTAACCCTTTGAGTGCCAGGTCGATTTTTGTATCAACCCATATACCCTGTGCCAATGCATTCTCTTATATATGCGAGTCGACCATAGGTCGCCTCGCATATATAAGAGAATGCATTGGCCAATGTTTTTTTTTTTTTACAATTTTTTTTACAATTTTTTTACAATTTTAATAATTTATTCTTATATTCTTGAACAGACTTATTTTGTAGGTTTAGGGCCGATGAGATCGGCCCCTGGCACTCAAAGGGTTAATGCAACTCCCATCATTAAAGTGTTAAATTGACGAAACTTACATTGAAGACATCCTGTAAAGCATCTTCCTTGTTAACTGTCACCAGCTGTCCGTTTTGTTCCGACAGAGTAACAAATCCTTTAGGAGGTGGTGGTGGGAAGTTTACAAGGATACTCATACCTGTAAGAAAATATTTAAGAATATACTCACAAATGTAGCTGTTATCTGGGAGAAGTATCAATGGCTGAAGTTATCATACACATCAACATCCCCCTTCTATGATCCAATATGTATTACGATACACAAGAGCCCATTTATAGAAACTATTATAGTGAGTAAGAACACCATTATAATCAGTAAATATACTTTACATATATGTTGGCCAGTGTAAAATGTTCTCACAGTAGTGAAACAAACGCTCTTTATTTATACCATATCAGGAATAAACTAACACGGGACGCTATTTTCAAAAGCAAATATTATTGAAACAAACACTAATTACTAACCTATTTAATGCTTTTAACACATCATATTCACTGTTGCTGTCGAACGAACACAATTTACAGTAAAACGTGATGTAACTTACACACCTTCTCGAAATAAGTATCCCTTTTAACGCGGTCCTCAGCTGTTAACATCGCGGTCGTAACGTCAACGCAATCGTGGCATTGATAACGCGTTGAGTGTACGTTAGGACCGCGTTGAAGTTTAACGCGGACCGCGTTGAAGTTTAACATGGACCGCATTGAAGTTTAAGGTGTTGCTCGGGAATCAACGAGGTCGAGTAATGTCAGCACTGAATTGCGTTAGCCTATTTTGTAGTATTAATTAATTTTGTTTTATTTACGTTCACATTTGAATAATTCCGTGTTATTTTCCAACTCCTGGTCTCTGTTCGGACGCTGTTCAAAATGATGTCAGAAAAATATCAAAGACGGTACAATAAATAAGCCCTATAAGGGAAATTAGTCGCCCTGTTCCCGGTTGATAATATATAAATATTTATGAGGAAGCATTGGAATGCCCAGACATGACAGAATATCGACAACATATTAACATCACCGCCCTAATTAAATGTCTGACATGCACACTATCAAAGGAAGACACACCTGTGAATTGTTAGGAAGAAATTCGGTACTTTGTAGTATCTTTTAATTTTGTTTTATTTACTTTCACATTTGAATAATTCAGTGATATTTTCCAACTCCTGATCTCCGTTCGGATGCCGTTCAAAATGATGTTGGAAAAATATCAAAGGCGACACAATAAATAAGCCCTTTAAGGGAAATAAGTCGTCCTGTTCCCGGTTGATGAATTATATACTTATGAGGAAGCATTGGAATAACCAGACGTATAGAGAATCAACAACATACTAGAATCACCGCCCTATTAATTAAATGTCTGGCCACTAAAACGAAGACACACCTGTGCATTGTTTGGAAAAATATTTGGAACGTCAATCTACTTGAAAGATGCCCACATGTGCACGACAGATATTGAATATCCAAATTTGCCGTACTGTCAATCAATACAGAAGACAAGCTGGTAGGAGGAGTCACCAAATTGCTACACAGTAATATAATATCTTGCTCCATAAAGATGTGGATGCAGAAAGACCTTTGACCTAAATAATAACTTCAAGAGATGAGACAATGTCACGCGAGTGCGTGGTCAAATAGAGATTCACGATGGGGAAGTTATGGTTTTTCATGCAAAAGGGCACCGATCTCTGAATAATATTTGACGAATTGTGGACGAAAGGTTAATTAAAGTTTGAATGAAAGTGTCAATGACACTGTAGCTCAACTTGGAAAGGGAATAATTTCATGTGTTACAGTCAATGGAGCGATTAGGAATGCGGAAAGTTGAAAGGTCTAAGTAATAGAACTAACTCTAGATTATCAACATGAAGAGATACAGCACTGCTAAAATTAATCGACCTTTTTTAACGAGGAGTACATGAGTTAATACCGCGGTGCAATACCGCGACATACCGCCGATTCGCAGTTGCACTACCACGCGCGTACCGTGGTACCACCGTGGCGTTCGCAGTACCACCACACTACCAGCGGTGACATTACCGCTATGCGGTAGCGTTTTCGTAACAAGGTTAATGGCGGGATTCGATGTCTGACCGTCAATCTTCCAAAATAGGATGGCCGTTCTCACGATCTCCGTCCATTATTGTCTACCGTGAAGTGTATTATTAAAATATTGAAATAGATGAAAGCCGAGTATCGGGAAATATACCGGCTTGCAGATTAAGGTAAGTATAAGTTACTTTGAGTAAGTAATTTTTAAATTAAATGTGAATATTATACACTTCTAGTCTTGTTTTATTGCACAAAAACCCCGTGAATGCTGGTGAATGACACTATTTTGTGAGCAGTGTGGGTTATCGGGCAGGGAACAAATGATTTCGGCCATTTTAGACAGCTCGGTAAATCCCGTATATATAGTACATATCAATCTTCAGATGTACGTGATCCCCAAATTGAATGATAACGATAATATTTAAATAGTTCCCAGAATAAATGTAGTTGTTAACTTTATTGACATTCATTAACTTAAAATCACAAACACCATTTGTTCGTATAAAGGGAATTATTGTCCTAGCAATAAAAGACACAAAGTGGAACTGCCGTATATCCAGGGAAAACATATACATTCTGTGCAAAAGCACGTATCACTGATTACGTCATACTCCAGCTGGTATAGACTCTGTTAATATAGGACACGGGACACTTCAGATGTGGTCATGTCTTTTTATAACTGGCCTCAATGGGTGAAATAAATATTTGTGTTTTGTTGATGGTGCTAGTAAAACTGCACACGTGACGCCCGAATGGCTACATGGCTGTTTTGTGTTTTTGGACACTTGTATTTTCATTACTTCAATGCGTCAGTTTAGCTTACATAAGACTCGTAGAAGGTAGTTCAGATATTTATCGATCTATTTTGGTATTGCGAATAATATGTGTATTTTGGGGAGCAAACTGCCACGTGGCTTTAAGCAGACCAAGGCTCATTCGATCTTTAAAATGTTGTGCACGTAATAGCTATTTATAAATATTTATCGCACAAAAGTGAGACAAACGCTCTTTATTGCTACCATATCGGGAATAAACTAAAAAGGACTAAAACACACCGAATTTGATCACTTAAAATAATTATGTTACAATGTTAACCTGTGTATATAACCAAACAAACATATTTAGAGATCAACTTTCCAACACCATGAATGTTTTTCTTCCGAATCACGATTAGATAGGAATATGTGATATAATGTATACTGCGACCCACCGGGAACTACAAGTGCACGTCCTCGCCAAAAGTTGCAATTTCACATCAAACAATGCCGCCCGACACACACTCGTGAGCTCAATAAATGTTCACGTAACAAAATCAAAGACTGATTTGACAACGTTGTGTCTTTCAATGTTTGGTGTTTTGTGTGTGTCTTTTGTCGCGCACATTGGTGATGATAACAACTTTGCTGCATGACATGTGCCACGCTTTCTTAGTTATACATTTTATTCGGGACCCACCGACAAGAAATCTTGAGGCGCAAATGTTTGTAAATTGCTTTACTATTTCACGCATGCGTACAATCGTACGTCTTGACGACAATATATTATTTACGCGCCGATTATGTTTGGCATTTGAACAAACTATAGATTTGAACGAATATGAATATTTCTGCAATGAACGCCGCGCGCACTTGTCTCTAAAACTAAAATCGGACTATTACTAATGCACCGTCCCCGCTGGTTTCGACCAAATTCAGATAAATGGAGGATTTACTTCTCCCATTTTATAAGAAATTTAGATTTCGGAAACACAAACAAAACAAAAAATTTGCATTAGTGGAAACCTATATTGGAATCGGGTGTGTAAATCGTTTGACGATATGTAAGATAGATGCCAACAACAAAACTATTACTCCACGATGCTTTGCGTAATCGCCGTAAGCAACTATAGCTGAGTTCAAAAACCGCCGAAGTGGTTAAAAAATATTATAATAATCTGATTTTCTGGTAAAAATATTTCATATATATACATGACACGAGATTAAACGTGATGTACGTGTAAATTTGTAATATGTTACATGTAAACCCGACATGTTCATGTACTTTGCCCATATGTACTCCGATTGCATTATTATTCAGTTATATTCATTACGTACATATTATGTGCAGCTTACAGGTATTCATTCAATACAAAAGTTATTCATAATAATTTACCCACGATGTGAGGCCTTGTTTCCGACGTGTTCTCTCTCCGCAGTTAGCGGTAAATTGAATGCAGTCACAAAAAAAAAAAAAGGGGTACGGCGGTAACGATCACCAATAACGCGGTGACCTGCGATAACCAACGGTAAAAATACCATACCAGTACCTGGGTCAACCGCCCTCCGCCACGGTACAGAATGATTACCGCGGTATTTTGGTGGTATCACTGCGGTAAGTACCGGCCCATAACCCCGTTAAACAGGTCGCTTAATGAGAGCATACGTATGTACATGTAGCTGTATATAAAGTAAAATCCAAGATGGTTGCTGATGGCTATGTTTTCCAATGAAATTCAAAAACATTTGATAGCTTCCATCTAGTAGATCAATATCAAGATTAATATGAAGTTTGGTGATGATCGGATGAGGGAAGTGGACTGTATGGTTTGCCAAAGGATTTAGTCATGCAAGGAGTAAAATCCAAAATGGCTGCTGGTGGCCATGTTTTAAGGCCAAATGACCCAAAAATGACTCGTTCCAATCTAAATGTCAATATTAATATTCATGAAAATTTCATGATGATCAGACCAAAGGTACGACCTGTAGCCCATGCCCAAGGATTTGGTCATGCAAAGAGTAAAATCCAAGATGACCCCAAAATGACTCGTGCCCATCTGTATATCAATATTAACATAAATTACAAATTTCATGATGATCAGACAACCAGTACGGCCTGCAGCCAATGCTAATGGATTGAATTTTGAAATCGAAGATGGCCACTGGCAGCCATGTTTTTTTGCCTAATGACCCCAAAATAACTCGTTCCCATCTATATGTCAATGTCAACAGCCACGACAAATTTCATAATGATCCAGCCAAAGGTACGACCTGTAGCCAGTGCCAAAGTTTTTCGTCATTCAAAGAGTAAAATCCAAGATGGTGGCCATGTTTTTTGGCCGAATGACCCCAAAATGACTCGTTCCCATCTACATGTCATTATCAACATCCGTGACAAATTTCATGATGATCCAATAAAAGGTGCGACCTGTAGCCCGTGCCAAAGAGTAAATCCAAGATGGCTGCTGGTGGCCATGTTTTTGGCTGAATGACCCTAAAATGACTCGTTCCAATCTACATGTACATGTCAATATTAACTTCCATGAAAAATTTCATGATGATCAGACAAACACTCCGGCCTGTAGCCCATGCTAATGGATTGCATTTGGAAATCCAAGATGGCCACTGGCGGCCATGTTTTTTTGCCAAATGACCCCAAAATAACTCGTTCCCATATACATGTCAATGTCAACGCCCATGACAAATTTCATAATGATCCGACCAAAGGTATGACCTGTAGCCCGTGCCAAAGGATTTAGTCATGCAAAGAGTAAAATCCAAGATGGCTGCCCGCGGCCATGTTTTATGGCCGAAATACCCCAAAATGACTTGTTTCCCATCTATATGTCATTGTTAACATCCATGACAAATATCATTATGATTTGATCAAAGATAGGACCTGTAGCACGTGCCAAACAATTTAGTCATGCAAAGAGTAAAATCCAAGATGGCTGCTGGCGGCCATGATTTTTTGCCGAATGACCCCAAAATGACCTGTTCCCATCTACATGTCAATATTAACATCCATGACAAATTTCATGATGATCAGACGAACAGTAGGACCTGTAGCCCGTGCTAATGGATTGAATTTTGAAATCAAAGATGGCCACTGGTGGCCCTGTTTTTTTTTCTGAATGACCCCAAAATGACTCATTCTCATCTACATGTCAATGTCAACAGCTATGACAAATTTTATAAAGATCCGACCAAAGGTACGACCTGTAGCCCGTGCTAAAGGAAATTATTGACGAATCACGCACACACGGACGACAAAGCCATGGCAATAGCTCAAACTTTACAAAGTAAAGTTGAGCTAATAATCAAGTCCTGGTATTCTTCAGCATAAACCACAAATTGTGTTTATTTTATAATTATTGTTGGTTTATTTAATATATGCTATGGTGGTATGAATACCGAGCGTGTGTGAAAAATTTTAAATGACTAGAAAAGTTTCGGCCAACATCAGAACTGACACAATAAAATTACTCAATTTGCAACATACAAAACTGACAAGAAAGTTATATTTATGTGCGGTTCCATACATTTATGTGTTTCAAACGGCGAAAACACTAATCTGAGACACCTGCAGTTCTGTTCATCGGTTTGCGTATTCTACCCCCATCATGATCACCCCCAGAATGTTAGTTAACTCACGAAGAAGAAAGTAGCCTGATGTGTACTATTTTAATTGACGTGTATTTTTGCGTGGGTGAAAACTATTGACAATTATCGGTTTCTACATATAATCTTCCTTTCAGCATATTTCACGCAGCCTTTTACACCGTGATAATGAACACGTGATTGTCACTTGATCATATACAAGGGCCGGGGCTCTCGATGGGATGTTTCTTGAAACGGGTACAATGCGGTACAGAATAACAACATTGTCAGGATAGAAGTAGGAAACATTCTGTTATAATATGTTACATATACACACAATAGTTTAATCACAGATAAATAAAATAAGATAAGGCAAACTAAATAACACGTGTTTCCGATTTGTTGACCTAAAAACTCCAGGTAGATAAGTACATGTGTTCATGTACACATATTCGGCTAAATGCCATCAACTCAGGATGATTTTGTGATTTAGCCTTTCCATCATTGTTGAATTAATTCTTTCCTGTTAAACATCCATTGCATTTGGAAGCTTCGGTATTCACCGAAGACATGCCCCATATTGTATTTGAGTTCATTGTCAATCATTCGCGACAGGCTTTTGATCAGGCCTAACAAAAAAATACGTTTGTTTCCGCTAACGAGCTGAAAAATATTAGGGTAGGTACATGTAGGTAGGCTTAACTTGTTTTTTTTAGTTAACTTTTTTTTTTCAGTATCTTTAAAAATAACTGTATAATACTTGTCAATAACCCAAACTATGCACTTCTAAGCCCCAATCCTGTTAACCCAGATGACAGAGAAACTATAAACTCCATTTCAATCTAACATATGTTTTAATATTTACATATATACTAGTCTATATACTAATATAGTCTTTGATAATCCTAATATTTCCCATATGGTCTGGCGACAACTGGAGTCAGTCCAGCACCACTGCACTGTTCGCATACTGGAGTGACCGTCTTGTACCGATCTCTTAATGATGGCTTCAGAACACCACCTTCTCCTCCGCATTTAGTGAAGGATCTAGGTATTTTTTTAGGACACCTGTTTTTGGCCAATGATATGCCAAAGGCATAACCTGAAGACCTGAGCGGAGGAAGGTTTGGGAGGGGTGACCCCCCCCCCCACCTGCTGATGGTGGGGGCTCTCACCCGGGACAATTTGTGAAAATCCATTGCATTTAGAGCTAATCTAGGGCAGAGTCAGTATTTTAAATTTTACTGAGAGGTCACTTTGATCAAGTTTCTCAAGCATAACTTTGGAAATTTTTTATACCCTTTTTTTTTTAAAGGGGGTATACTGTTTTGCACCTGTCCGTCCGTGCGTCCGTCCATCCGCCCGTTGTCTGTTCATGTCATAACTTGAACAGTAGTACTCGGATCTCAATGAAATTAGGTATGGATGTTCACTACTATGAGGACATTAAATAGAGGGTTCCATCGTTTTGTTCGAATTTTCCATTCTAGACTTATACATCTTTGTTTATCTAAAAAAATATTGGCTTTTTGATCCGTCTGGTGTCTGTTCATGTCGTAACTTCAACAGTTGTGCTGGGATCTCAATGAAATTTGGTATGGATGTTCACTACTATGAGGACATTCAATAGAGGGTTCCATTGTTCTGTTCCGCTTTTCCATTCAGAGTTATTCATCTTTGTTTATCTGGAAATGTTGGCTGTTTGGTCCATCCGACGTCTGTTCTGAGGTCATAACTTGAACAGTAATGCTAGGATCTCAATGAAATTTTGTATGGATGTTCACCACTATGAGCACATTTAATGGCACATTCAACTGTTTTGTTTTGGTTTTTGGTTTTATAGTTATTCATCTTTGTTTACATGAAAATGCTGATTTTTTGGGTCCATCTGTCTGAGTATAGCAATCATAAGTTATAGATATGCCCACGTCAGGCGGTATGCGCTAAGAGGGTATGCACCGGATGACAGTCGATCTCTTGTTTTATATGTATGGATTGGAAATGCTTATAAGATATTGTCAGATATCTTTTGGTTCAATGGACTATGATTATCCTGCTTGAAATGAGACTTACCATTATCACTCTTAATTCATATAATAGGCTATTTTATAAAATTCAAGTGAGACACATACATAAATATACTACATGTAGTACAGAAACAATGTCTATTAAGTTAGTAATTATTATTTATAGTACTAATCTCTATGTTAATTTTTCATTTGGTATTTTGATATCCCACCTGATAACCAGGTTGATTTGATCAAATTGTTAATGTTCCTGTACTAGCTGTATTTGATTGAAATACTGAAGTCTGAAGGCTGAATGATAACAAACCTGAACTCAAAACTATTTGAAGTTTTCACAGATGAAAGCTAGATAAAGCTAAACATATTTACAGTACGGTATGATTCCAACTGTTAAACTTAAATCTTTTTGTAAACTTAAATTTCTTATGGCAATATATATAAATATATTAATGTTTTGCATCTTGTTATGATATGATTTGGGATCTAAGGCCAAAATTAATAAATTGTTTGTGTGTCCACACCCCTACCCAAACATTTTCAGGTGGGTAGGTAGGTGGAATGGTATACTAAGCCTTGGCTGTGGTGCAGGCCGAGGGTATCAATATTAATAAATAGTCAGGGATTAATTTGATAACAAATTAAAAATTTAATAGTTGAAAAAACACAACAAGAACAATAAATAACTATGCTGTTCAGTGACAGTTGCTGGAGTTTCTGACCGAAAATGAGCTTCTCAGAGTGAGACAACATACCACTACTTAAAAAAAAAATTTGTTTAATGATCTGAACAAAAGAATTTCCAGTCGGGCGTTAAAATCGAGTCGGTTTTTTTTCCACGAAAAATTCTTAACGTATATGTAAAACATTTAACACCAATCAAATTGTTTTTGGCATGGTGGGAGGCACGGGTAATGCATGATTGATTGAATCAATCATGCATTACCCGTGCCTCCCACCATGCCAAAAACATTGTATTATGTTGGCAACGTTCTATTTCGTTGACGGTTATCTTGACTGCGTTTGTTGCGTTGACGGTTACCTCGACCGCGTTGGAGTAACATTACGACCGCGTTGCGTTAACACGAGAACCACGTTGATGGTAAATTCTCAACGCGGGACACTTATTTTGAGAGGATCTGTAAGTCTGCTGACCATGTTGAAAACTTGTTATCCACCCTAAATTAGAGGGACTTTCTGCATTTCTAAGGGAATTGATGCATTTCCAGGGACTTGCTTCATTTCCAGGGACTTGCTGCATTTAGGCAAACCCCTCCTATTTATATCAGGGATTTTACCCAATTTTCAACCACCAAATTCCCAAATTGCAGGCAGATAATACCATCGGGTTAATTGAATAATTATCTATTTTTTCCGACGTTTTGTAGTCAGTCGATCGATAATCAGCTGAAAACCTGTAGTAAATCAGAGACATCGGGAGCCCGTATAATGTACACGCGGCGACCTAACTATTAGCTTAACATGCTAATTACCTCCCCTCTACCAGTCAGCGCATTTATGAAAGAGGGAGGATAACTCTAAATAAATTGCTGATTTATATAAAACATGCTTGAATCCTTCCGTTGTTATCTGTGAATTTTCAACTTATCTGAGGCTGAGAAATGGACCTCAATGGGCTGGGATTTTACTCCATCTTTGAGTTACCTGTGTTTAAGTTGCGTTATACGCTATAAATTACGGTATTAGTACTATTTACTTGTGTGTAACAGTGATTAATTGAATTTTTCTAAAACATGGAAAATTTCCAATTTTGGTCTGTAAAGACACATTTTTCCCAATTCGAAGGGACCCGGACCCATTCCCAAAATAGGCAGAAAAATCCCTGTATATGCAAAAAAGTATGTCCACTAAAAAAAAATAGTCTTATATAATTGCAGGTGCACAGGTTCCAATGGTACTCATTGTATGTACCAAATTTCATAACAATTGACTGAAAAATGAAGGAATGCAAGCTCGGACAAAGTTGTGTCGACGGACGGACGGATGGACATTGAACTTGAAGCCTATTCAATTTCCAGTTCGTTACCGCCGTCAGAGACAAACTCCTCCTATTTATATGCAAAAAAGTTCTTAATCTAAGTAAGTAAGTGTGAAGATGGGAAATAACTCCATTGTCTACTAAAAGAAATAGTCTTATATAATTGCAGGTGCACAGGTTCCCAGGGTACTCATTGTATGTACCAATTTCATCAGGTCAGGCACACATCAAAAACGGTCTAAGTAGCTCGTTTTGTCTACTGTAGCCCGATTGAGCTACGTTTTTAATGTGATTTTCACACCTCCATCGATTACCGATGTACCACGAAAGAAACGCATTTCAAATTTTCGGTCATTAGTTGTGTACCAATATCACGTCTACAAAGAAGCAAAAAACTCAACGACTCACCACGGCTTTAATACCTTTTGAGCGATTCAAAATCAATCTGTTTTGGGTAATTTACCATTAGAAACTGTAAGAAACAATCATCAAAATCTGTTGATCAAATGAAAATCTTCATCCAATTTCAGGAAGTCCCGTTCGCAATTGTGTTCGCAAACACCGGTTGTAGGCTATAATCTGATTGGATCATTGGTTGCGTTTATGCCGTGGGATTAATGGTACGTTCTTAATGGGATTTCAATGTAAAATCTATCTGTTGGAATGTACGGAACGACAAATGGACAACCATATTTGTATAACTGTAATGTTACTTGAGGTGCTTCCAAATTTCACAGTAGAGTTGTGAATCGAGCTTCCGTACTTGTCTTCTCTGAATGGCGTTCGTAATACATTTCACAAAAGTCGTCTCTGAGTGAAGCTGTTCGCTTTAATCCAATCAGGTAAGCCACATAAACTGAACGTTCTTGACCTTCAAAAAGAAATAATCTGCAAAAACAAATGGGATATTTCCCTAGTTTTTATGAAAAAATCTTATATTTTCGAGAAACACACTACTTTAACGCTAACAGGTCTTAACTAAAACATTGTTAATTGCGCCTAAGCCGGGGTGAGTCGTGGAGTTTTTTGCTTCTTTGTAGACGTGATAGTGGTACACAACTAATGATCGAAAATTTGAAATGCGCTTCTTTCGTGGTATGGCAGTAATCGATGAAGGTGTGTAAATCACATCAAAAACGTAGCTCAATCGGGCTACAGTAGACAAAACGAGCTATGTGGACCATTTTTGATGTGTGCCCGACCTGTTCTGTGTTCATAACAATTGACAGGTCGGGCAATGATGCAAAATTGGCTTACTAGCGAAATCGGGCTCAGTAAGCCACTTCTATCTCTCGTTTTAATGTGTTTTGTCAACGCACACCTGACTTTGCTAGGTGCCGCGACAATGCGACATCCAATTTTCAAACAATCATTTAGGACGCATTAGCACGATTTAAAAACCACCATTGTCTCACCTACTCGTAACGGCGTTAATCCCTTTAATTGGTGTTACTTATTGTTCGTTTGATAATTTCAGTGATTGTTTTATAGCTCTGTTCTCGCTCATAAGTTTCTTTTCTAAATGTTCTTGGGCCGGAAATGATAAATTGTGACAGCAGCAGAATTTTTTTCACAAGGAACACTTTTGATTGGCTGTTTATATATCTGGCAAATGCTTGCAAACACGTTTATGATTAGTACTCTTTTTAAAATCTACGGAAGACTGCTTCAGTAATTCGGCACAAATACATTCTAGCCGTCATTTTACCACTCTCGTAGCCGGTTTTTCCTACCGCTCTCGGTGCAAAAAACGTTAATGAGGTAGAGACGCGGGTAATCGTGATAACAAGCTCATTTCATTGTCAATCGTCACGCTTCCGAATTTAATCTTTGTTATTTTGTGATTGTCCGTGTGTGCTTCCGTACTAATGTTCTCTTAACCATGAAAATAATGTGAATTTGCAAAATAATGTCCTCCAATCAATTTTCTTGCAACCAAAAGCTTACCTTTGTCAACATATTGTCTTAAAAAAATGACGTGGATGGCCATCACCAAACTTGCGCTACTAACTTAATCAGGGAAGAAAATAGGAAGCTTAATTATCGGCTGTCATTAAACACCAATTAAACATAAAGGGATTAACGCCGTTACGAATAGGTGAGACAATTGTGGTTTTTAAAGCATGCCAATGCGTCGTAAATGATGGGTTGAAAACTGGATGTAGCATTGTCGCGGAACCTGGCAAAGTCAGGTGTGCGTTGTCAAAACAGTGTGGTGAATGTCGGTTTTGGAGGACTTAGCTTATGTTAGCTTTCGTGTCTGCACGAACAGAGACCAACTGCGTCAATGTAAACAGAACAGCTATAGTGTGTCAGTATGCCGTAATGCGTGACCCAGTGTTGTGACTAGAGTGGACAAAGCGGACTGCTCACGGAATTCTACTCAGCACGCAATGTGTGTGAACTGTGACGCGGTCGGCTGACCAGGAGAACAATAACTATTAGAGCTCGGCTATCGATCACCGTCGGATGCGGACGTATTTATAACATCACAGTTCCATCATGGAGACACCAACAGACATTGATGGTGATATTGTTACCATCTTATATACCTTCATACAATTAAACATCTCATTATTTTAAACACATCGCTGTCACTTCGGTACGTTTACCCCAAATGAATACAATTACTGAATTAGAACTTTGGTCCATCGCAGCTAGAAATCATTATAGGCAAAGTTCTAAAAACAGATTAAAACGAGAGATAGAATTGGCTTACTGGGCCCGATTTCGCTAGTAAGCCAATTTTGCATCTTTGGCCGACCTGATCCACTCCAGTGATAGTCTGACCAGACCTGGTAATATGGCTAAGGCCATCCAGGTCTGACCGCGGCGGCGCATCAGCTTAGACGGCTATTTAATTTTTTTAAATACACTTAATTTTACAAATCAACTAACATAGTCATTAATGTTAACAATATTGCAATATATATTAGCACTGACACCTACCAGAACGTGTGTATAATTCCGTAATAATTTAATCCAAAAATCCAGTCGGAAAACATGTTGACAAAACGTGGTTAAATGGCCGAAGCAGGAGGAGCTAACATATCACATGACTACGTGCGTCTCGTGCATGGCAAACATGATTCTGCAACTCGCATTACTGTACCAGGATGTTAACAGTACGCATGTGTAACAAATTGGAGTTGGTAATTTGTAAAAACTACACGCATGCGCAGATTGTAGTTCCCCTCAACTTGAATTGTATCAGGGCAACCTGAATTGTACACTCAATGTGAACGCATGTGATTACCTTGCCGTGCGCACGGGGAACTCACAGGGGGATTCATGAAATTACGGGTCACATGCAATGGTCGACGAACACACGACATGTCAGTGTTTACGTTCTGTTATCTGTCGGATTTTAAGGATAACTGACACGTAGGTGAGTGGATGGTTTCACACTTGTATTTGTATTTAGTTGATAAATACATATGCGTTGGTCCTAATTGTTACTTTTATAGGAATTATAGCCGCCTATGTTGTTTGACGCACGCCATGGATCTTTGATGGCGTAAGCCATGACACAAAGATCAAATGGATCTACTCCAGTGATTGACTGAAAAATTTGAATTTGAAATTGAAATTGGAGACAGCGTATTTCTAGTACTAGTAACAGCACCTAGTCCGTGCAAACGTGTCAGCGAGTCTGTACTTCTAATGCGTAGCTGGTAGATAGATACAATAATTACCCTAAATTTAACTTAGAGTTAGAGAAAAACTCATAAGTGTGTGGGAAATCCAATTCATTTCGAGCGCGCTCAATCAAATGTCACTTCCGGTTATCGAAATTATTTTCTGGTGCAAAATAACAGGGATGCCTATTGGGCGATTCGAATCAACACTAAGGAACGGGTCAGATAAAGATAGTTCTGTGAAAAGCTGCCTCTCGGTTCATGAATTAACTTCTGATATACGAGGATTGATCCATTTTAACAAATCATATAATTCAAATGGCCACACTAGAATCATTGTGAGAAATAGAAGGGTGTCAGTGCCTGGACAGTTTAACATGTTCCGAGATCGACAATTTTCATGAAACGAACTTTGGCCATTTTGGGGGTCATCTATAGACCCAATTGGTGCCCATCATGATAAATATTACCCCGGTCGTTGGGTACGTATGCCTATATATCATACAGCGGTTCCATGCATGACAGTAATTAGTCTTATAGCTCACAAGATGGCTCCCATTTCATTTGATGGGCGCGAGTTAAATCTGAAGACTATATTACCATGCACATAGTCAGAGACGTGGCAACAGGGGGTTTGGGGGGGGGGGGGGTCCCCCTTAGTTCCATTTCAAAGTTCTGCCCAACTTTGGTCAAAATTTTCAACAGTTGGAAATTTCATATGTGCCAATTCATTAGTTGGAAATATCACACCAACAATAGGTTGAAAATGTTCTTGTAGTTTGATTTTCAAACAATTTATTGGGGGAATTAATTGTTTTTGGACCAATTATTGCATATTTTCCTGAACTGAAATGGTCATCAGTTGGAAATTTTCCAACCTCAGGGGGGTGACAGGTTGGAAATTTCCAATACTTGGAAAGCTTGTGTCCTTGTCCCTCCCCGTGGCCAGTCAAAGACTGCTAGCTAATTTAAGAAAACAATGTTGTCATTCATTTGGTCAACATTGTCCTTGGAATTGTCATCAGTTGGAAATTTTCCAACCTCAATGGGGGTGTCATGTTTGAAATTTCCAAATCTAGGAAGGCTTGAGGCTAGTCTAGATGCTAGGATTTTGCGATTTTCTTGTTCAGATTTCAAAATTTTCGCACACCGGTCCGAACCATGGTCGGCCCGGTGTGTCATTGTCCCTCCCCCGTGACCAATACAAAACACCTAATAAGTTTAACAAAACAATATTTTACTACATTTGGTCAAACTTGTGGACTGAAATGGTCATCAGTTGGAGATTTTTCCAACCTAATCGAGGGGGAGTATGAGGTATGAAATTTCCAGCACTATATAGGAAAGCTTCAGATGAGTCCAGTCTATAGATGCTAGGCTTTGCGATTTTCTTGTATAGTTTTCAAAATTTTCTCACACCGGGCAAAACAAAGGTTAAATATCTTAATGTTCTTTATACCGGGAATATAGAACCATGCTTTATGAATATATAGTAGGATATAAGGTCTGAGATTGAGGTGCAAGGGGGGGGTGCAAATGAAATTATGCAAAACTTGTGTTTGGTGACTTTGATTCAAGGGGGGGGGGTGTGCAGTTGGAATTTCCCAATGTGGACACCCCCCGAACGGAGACCCTCTAGCCACGTCCCTGCACATAGTCCATGAATATACGCGGCGGGTTTCAACTTACCGTTCTTAATATTTATCTAATATGGAATAAGACTATACATGTACAAGAACGCATGGTTATCGCTATAGTTAGGCCTAAAAAGATGTGTGTTAAAATCCACAAACCCGACCAACCCGGCCCGTCTCGAAAATCCCGACTGTGGAAACAGCTAGGTGGGAACATATATACATGTACGGTATACGTAATAATTTGCTCGAAAATGGCGGCAAGATATCACGCCTAAATGGTAAGTTCAACATTCGTTTTTGTATATGTTTTCCAAATATATCAGCAACCTATAGCTATTTGACTAATGGGATATCGATGTAACGGTTTCATTGCCTTATTTAATTAGTCTAACCACGCATGGACTGTTAATGTATATGTATATTTTGTCTTGAGAGAAGTTTATTCATTCGGATCGACACATGTGCATGTCTGTCCCTCGGGCGCTTTGTGGGTGGTGCATGGCAAACTTTACAGTTATATATGCTATTTTTTCTGACAGAAAAATCCATCCATATATTACCAATTACTATTCACTGAATACACCATGCATACATAGCCCTATATATAATACAGATATGCCTCATAATATGGTGCCGGACATTTGCAGATTGAGGTTCAGAGGTGAATTTACTGATGCTCTACCCCGTACAGCGGGCTAGCATCACTATATTCCCCTCTTGTTGTCACAATTATGGAAAGTATCTTTGTTATCAAATTAATAAGTTGTTTTAGTTTCTTTATAGAAACTTTCTTTTTTTATTTTATATAGTTTCTCTATATATATATCTCCCAAATTGGCATACGACACAATGTATAATCGATGTATACACCCAATGGGGGCTATATATATGATAGGCGTATATCAACATCTGAGAACTTAAAGGTACTCAATCCGATCAGAGGGTCCTATATTACTATTTCTTTGGCTTTGGGGGTAAAAAATATATTGATTCGAGTCGAAGAACCCATCCATCAAAGCTCAGAGTGATAAGATATCGATTTTTGAAATATATTTATTTTCGGAGATCTGTCCCAATAGTTAGCCGAAACACGTGACCAAAACAGTGGTTATTATTGTTAATAGTAAGCACTTGATTTTAGAGTTATCCATCTTACACCCGAAATTTGTCTGTTTTGGTCACGTGTTTCGGCTAACTATTGGGACAGATCTCCGAAAATTAATAGATTTCAAAAATCGATATCTAATCACACTGAGCTTTGATGGGTGGGTTCCTGGACTCGAATCAAATATTTTTTTTACCCCCAAAGCCAAAGAAATAGTAATATAGGACCCTCTGATCGGATTGAGTACCTTTAAATCTGTGTTCAGGTCTCCCATTGCAGATGAAACCACACGGAGTGAGGTCCCCGTGCATGCATGGTTTTGTGAGCTAGCTCGCTGTGTGGTGCAGCATCACTAAATTTACCCCTCTGGGGACACCATTCTGCAAATTTCCAGCAACATATTTTGAGGCCTTGGTGCTGCTGAATTAACTTTGCAACGGACCGATTATGGTAGGAAAATCACAACTCCGGCCAGATGCTGGTATAACCCGTTTATATAGACATGCACAACACACTACATTGTTTGTATCGATAATTCACGCCCTGTTTTTATGTCGCGGTTTGTTTTTTTTTTGACGATCGGTCGTCCGTATCATCTCGACAACACAATCGTCGTTTATTAGGGTGCACGACGTTACCGCGTGTGATTGCCACGGAGCATTTTCATTAAAGATGCATAATCCGAATTAACGCTCGCAAATTACTATTTCCTTGGCTTCGGGGGGGGGGGGGTAAACAATATTTGATTCGAGTCGAGGAACCACCCATCAAAGCTCAGAGTGCATGATGTTTGAAATCTATTATTTTTCACCACCGATAATTTTAAGTGGCACAGTAAACAGTCGACGAGAAGACGGTCTCGGGCCAAATTGCGGATGAAGATGGATAATTCTAAAGGAATGCGGGAAGTTTAAGATGTACCATAGGTCAATCAGACGACCCCCGTATGAAGTTTGGGATCAATTGGATAAAAAATATTGACTATACATAGGGCGTGTCAAAGTATTTAGTGATTATTGTTTATTTCCGTTGGCCTCTCTATATGTCAGAGGCTAAAAGTCCCAGCAACTCGCCATTTTCCTCGCGCTCATGTTGGGCAAATTCTAGTATAAAAAGTGTGTCTATTTAAGACGTGGTTCAAACATCAAGTCTGACCCTATATATACAAGACATACAACCGCTAATCCCACTATTGCCAATCTAACAACACAACACCAGTCGAAATTGATTACCATATACAAAGCAATAACGCCGGGCCGCAGGTTGCGGCCGATCATAGGCACACACACATTTCAAAATACACGGTTAAAATTACGCCATTTTTATGTTGTACGGTTATATTTTGTGAATCCACGCGTGTATATAAAAATATGATACCAGCATCTGCATGGCCGCTATAATTTTAAGCATATAATGCGCACGATCGATAACGGAGTTGAGTATCACCTTGTATAAGTTAACGTAAAAGAAACAATCCCTGCCACGTTATACCAAACAACATGCCCTGCCATGCCAGTGGGATTAATTGAAGTCGATAATAGGAATGTCTTTAAGACAAGGTGTGTATATATAATGTATATATGGTATAAATCGATATTCATCGACACATTTATCATAACATAACAAATAACCTTAATTGTTGAACATGTGCTTGCTATTCTGTTCACACAAATGTTATATATTGTCTGCAGTGTTTATTCATAACATTCGAAACAACCGCATTTGTTGACATGTCTGGGGAAAAACTCCAGTTGTTGGCACGTCTGCTGCCTGAAGGAGTAGAAGGTACTGGTTGCCTAGGCGACAAGTCGCTGCTTTGGTTGTTCGTCGTATTGTAAAGTTTGTGCCTTTTGTTCTCTTTATATTTACGAATCCTCTTACCCGTTGAAGTTGGAACTGGGATATCCACTCGAACTTGATTGACACAACCACTTGAGAATCTACGTCCCTTCACGAGGGTTGTACATTCTATTTTATAGTTTATCTCCCCTTGCGCACCACCTGGTGGGTGTTTCATGTAAGTTTCATGTCCATCAGCAGCAATTCTTTCTCCAAGCACATGGCGAATCTCGCATTTAATCCCGGTTGATTCGTCAGTCCTCGTATATTTATCGTCCGCACGATCTTTGTCCTTCTTGTTCTGTTTCTTTCCGCTAGAATTGCGCGACCTTCGTTTTGTTATATTTTGCTCCGGCAAAGTTAAGTAGGGCGAACCAACGGGTTCTGATTTTCGAGATTTTGCTGCCACGTTATAGTACTGCACCTCCTTAGCAACCGGAAGATTGATGTACGGTGTGTTTCCAGTTGATACTCGATATGACGAAGATGGTTTTGGCATCTTTACGGAATGGGATATGTCATTTGAATATTTGTCACTGAACGACCTTGACCGTATCACTGACGCAGAAATCGCCGTCCCAAGACGCGGCACGGTTCGTCTCTGCTGAGCAGGTACATTCGATTTACTACACGTGAAATGGTTGTGGTTGGAAAGAATAGTTCCTCTCAGCTCGGCGCAAACATTACATTTATCTGGAGAGGAAGGGGACGTCTTCGGTCTCTTGATTTCTGGTAAGTTGCTCTCAGTGCTCTGCTCCGAAGATGAAGAGTTTTCAATTCCGGTCCAGGCAAGGTCTTTTCGTGTTTCTGGAAGGATTGGGACCACCGCATACGCCACCGTATCGAACATACCACAAGCCGACTTATTTAGACCGCAGGGATCCAAGCCTAAATTCTGATAAACGGCTTGTAGCTCGTCACTGACGTCATCAAAGTCTAGCTTTTCCGTTTCGGGTGTCGTCTTTTTCTTCTTGGACCTTCGTTCTTTGATCCAGCGAATCATGATGTTTTGATGATGGATCCCTATAAAATGAAAACAAAAATACTTTTAAACAAACAACTTTGTGTTATGTTGTCTTTACCTTCATTGTGAGCACCAGGTTATTGATTTGTTCTTGGTTTTTTTTTTCGGTTTTTTTTATAATTTGTGCATCTCCCGCAAGGTTTATTAATTCCATAAGTGCCGTAGCTTGAAAACCTGTGGATGTCCCCCCCCCCTGCCCCCATGCTGCCTCTATATAGTGTGTACTAAATATAATTCAAACATGCATGAGCTATATATAAGATAACAGATACAGAGATCAAATCTGACTGATGGTACTAGTAATTGATACAGAAAACAAGTAAATTGTGGAACGCTCCCGTTTAAAATATATGTCTATATATTATATATGTATATTATTATAAACGACATGCACTATATACTGTGAACTTCTTGTATGCTATAGATTCGCAGAAACATAATTTATTTCGCATCAGTTCGCATCTGGTTTGACGTCGACGGACGAATTTCTTTAATATGTTTATATCTTGCGACGCCGTGCCAGTCCAATCTCTGGAGAAATCATAACAATGTGCTTTAAGTATATTTGATGTAGAGATACTGATAAGTTAGCCAAACAAGGCGTGTGGACACAGTAGGAAATCTGTATAAGGGGCTGGGGCCAATGAACGGTGACAGATGTCAGCTAGTGGTACGGGGTAATGACCGAGATGAATGGCGATGTCTCGAACTGATGTTGACACCCGGATTATCCTGTAAGTATGTTATCAAATGTGGGACTATTCAACTTACGCTGTTGGGGTTTTGAGATTTTTAATTAACGAGTGACCGATATGGCCACCGGGTGTCAAATGT
Source organism: Siphonodentalium dalli (assembly GCA_032622095.1). Lineage (NCBI taxonomy): Eukaryota > Metazoa > Mollusca > Scaphopoda > Gadilida > Siphonodentaliidae > Siphonodentalium > Siphonodentalium dalli. The sequence continues at coordinate 135,395,614 of CP136068.1, read as the reverse complement.
CTGAGATCCATTGACACTGTCACTGGGAACCTTATGGTCAGAGTGTCTTATCAGCTGGAGTAAAAGTGTCATCATGTTATCAAACCTGGTTAAGTGCAAGATCCTGCTAATTTAACCTGATGTTAGTGGGTCCTGCTGATTAAAGGGGAACTGTACACTAACTCCGGCCATTTATAGGACCATCTCCTTTCATACTCAACAAAATATATGAATGAATGAATTTGAGCCATGGATGATTGCAAAATACACCCATAGAAAATATCGTCTGAACTACGCTCAATTGTAAATATTTACATCTCGATTCGGGACGCAACTTTTGGCGATAAACTAACACAAAAATTAATTTCGACATCGAAAGTCATTCCATTTAATTACTATGTAAAAATGACGCTGTGTGTTGTCAATTTTGGATTAATATTCGTAAAAAAAAAACTTTGAGTAAGATTGTTTCAATTTGATCACCCTACCGGAGTGTTTCACATCACTTTAATAAACAGCATGGATAGGATGATACTATTGAAAATGACATATTTGAACATTTCAAGGATATGTATGGACGTAAGCGGGTGGTGTTGGCGGTGAACTATTTCCGACCATATACACAAGTATATATACTGAGGTTTGTTTGTTTGTTTTTTTAAATATGCCATAATTGAAGTTGACCAGAAGTTGCAAACGAAATTACACCGAGTTGAGAAGTTGGTATAATATGGTTTATTCCCAAACGAAGCTCACATAGCTATTAAGGTCCCATTTATAGAGGTATACATCTCATATATAAATTATTCTGGAACATCTTCTAGAATGATAAGCTTGTATATGGGACCTCAACCCAATGGCTGCTTAAAATGGAAAAGTTGGAAGTTCGAGGGTTTAATTAAATCCACTTAAGTTGGTTGTACATACCAGTACTTCATTTGTAGATAATTATCTTTTACATAAACTTTTAATGTAAGATTTGTGAAGAATTTTAATTTCAAGTTTTAAAAAATCACTGATGATGTTTTCTAGAGCTTGAAACATTTCTCATCTGGATGTATAAAACATACACTTCTATCAAAATAATTTATTACAGTTGCTTGTCGGGTTGGGTGCAGGTACCATTGAAATTGAAATTGAAATTGAATGCATAGAACTATCCAACACATATATACCTTTCACACGGTAGTAATAAACAACCACACAAAATAGACGACTTGTATCATGATGTAAGCTTTTCTAGTATGTTGGCCGTTACGCATGCAACGGTATCCTCCTTAAAATGTATTTAGTAGCTATCCTTTGCAAGAATTTGTAAAGAAAACAATCCAATGAGCTTTTTAAATGCCGAGGCGAAGCCGGATAATACAGTATATTGTTGGGTATTTTATTTATTTGACCAGAGACAAGCTTCGGTAAACAATATCACCTTTATCCCAAATTTATTACGGAAGCAATAAATATCCTAATGTTTTCACTTGACACGATATCCATAAATTAAATCAAATTAAAAATATCCAATTTCAGACAAATTTCGGGAAATTCAATGCAGTTAGCTGTTTATTGTTATTATAGTATACTCGATGACAATAGTGGGATCTTTATAAATGATGTTGGAAAAAAATTTGAAGTGCCATTTTCAATTTCTGACCCCTATATACGATTACGGATTTGCAAATTATGCTTTTTATGGAGACGCACCAGGTCAAAGATGTATTCAGGATTTGCCAAACCTCAAATTTCAACAACAACAACAACAACATACGTATTATAATTTAACATTGCTAATTTGTATTTTTCAAGGCAGATGTCAAAAATCTATGTCTATGTCACAAACTACTCTTTTAAGTGCCAAACAATACTATTTTGTTATTGAAAAGTAAATGTGATTATTATTGCTGTCCATCCAAAACATCGAACATTTGTGAAATAAAAGGATCGACATTTCTCGTTCCGAACATACACTAGAACCTTAATAAGTAAAATAGGTTTCATAAAAGTTGGCAAAGAGTCCTGAATATACACCCTTAAAGGATTCATGAAACAGAAATTCGACTTAAAATATTGTTTACAATACTTACGATATGTGTTAAATGGAAATATATTCCTAGCTTATTCCGACGAAATCACACGACCTTTGACCGAACAGAAGAAATAGCATAACAACCTGTCGAACGCCACGGTGTAATTATTTCAACCTGTTATCGATGGATTACGTCATCAATTCGACTCCGCCCATTTTATCAGCGGTTTGTTTATCTTATCGTGAAAACTTGCGCAATTCTGACAGTTTATGGTAATTAGCACGGTACAACATGGTTGCCTTGCTAATTTCGCCGCTGGGGCGCTGGTTATTCTCACTATTGCAGCAGTTGGGACGTCGTCTGCCCCGAGGGCTGAATGATAATTGATTTCTTTGAAAATCGGGTGAATTTTCCAATTAATCACCGGTTCGACAAGTGAGTCAATTATCCGCTTGGTTTTTTACGATTATATAAGGTGCAATGTTAATAATTTAATTATGCCTCGTTGACAAACGATGCCACAACAATTGGCAATCGAGTTGGACAAGCTGTTCCTTTTGTAATTTATTATTATCAAAACAGGGTGGTAGGAAAATATTTTCAGACACCTACCGGCATAATACTTTTTTCCGTTGGCCATTTATTAAGACCCGCCCACCCCTAGACCCAATTTTTTTTCCGTTTTTGCAATTTTGTTTATATCCACCAACCCCCAACGTAACACGAAAATAAAAAAAAGTGCGAGAGAAAGCGCCATTGTGAATGTATTTCCATCATACCATTCATCCTATAATGATATCTGAATTGGTCTCTAACAGTATTTACTTTTCTTCAGTACATTGTGTCGTCAAATTGAAAGGAATAAATGGATAAAAGTATTAGAGGATACGACAGATTTTGTTTGAATACCGAAATGTCCCATGAGTATCTGGAAATAAATATCGAGTTTTAGCTTTCTGTGGCGTTCGATCTTCCCAATTAATGAGTGTTTTATTATTTTATGAGAGTTCTAGTTATTTTCATTAAGGTTACACGATTGGTATTTCACCCGCATGGTTACCTAAAACATTTCACACCATTTGTCTGCCTTATCCGGCTATTTTCACAATTTTTCATCAATTTCCCTTGGGGAAAAAAACTTGTGTTTGAGGGGTGGGTGTCCGAGATCGGATAGAACAATTAAAACTAGCGTTACCATGCATGGTGCACAGTCGTCCCAAAAATTGAAAAACCAAAAATTTCAACCTTGTATCCTGGATTTTTTTTCCAGACCCCACCCCTGGTAATTATGTGTTTATTTCGGTTTGATGTGATAGTGATTGCAATATGCAATTTTGTCCATGCGATTTCAGTGCGGGATACCTGTAGTAGCAACTTAATTACAACTAGATATAAACGGAAATACTGACTATCTGCAAGCAGTGCATGTGAACTGACATAAAAAACATAGAGTTAAAGTGATGTGAAACACTCCGGTTGGGTGATCAAATAGAAATGGAGAATAATCTTGCTCAAAGTAGTTATTTTTATGAATATTAACCTAAATTTACAACACACACCGTCAGTCTTATATATTTATTAAATGCAATGATTATCGATGGCGAAATCATTTGCGTTATATAGTTTATCGCCGATTGTTGCGTCCCGAATCGAGATGTAAATATTTACAATTGAGCGTAGTTCAGACTGTGTTTTCTATGGAGTTATATGGTCGATTTCTTTGAGATGTTGGGCGATGTTAGTAGAATGATACGTTCCCCCAGTTGGCATAGCGCCTGGGTACTAATTTATCATTTTCACGCACCCGAACAAGTCCATAATATGACTTTAAAAGAAATATAGAGCCCCTTGATCAATCACCCACGTGTCCTGAAATGTCACACCCCCCCCCCAATGCAAACTAATATTTAACCCCCAACAAATCTTCAAATGGATAATTCGTGCACAAGACTTACTGATACGTTTCCTATATAGTGGTGGCATGTGCACTATGTATAAGGAGATACATAATAACCACTGAATTAATGTGACGCTAAGGTCACAATTGTTACACCCTCTCCGAAATCTTCAAAGCTACAATTTTAAATTCATTTAAAATTGGTCAGTTTTCTGAAGTAAATTTGACGTTGGTTTTGAGGGGATATATAATTTGGGTCAAAATTAGATGACTTATTTTTTAGCAGACCAAATATTTTAAGTACTAAATTATATCGAGTTCTATTTGAATCCTTTTGAAAATCACAAAACTTAAATTTTGGGAGGAATTTTTTTTTTTGTCTCAAAGGTACTCAATCCGATCAGACGGTCCCCATATATATCACCAAGATACAACAATAACAACATATCTTCAAAATACGGTTTAGTTATCAGAATCGATTAATTGCAACAAAATAATGCTAACCACTGTCAACTTTATGGACACAGGTATAAAATTTCCCAAAACATGTTATTTATCAACATTTTGTTCAACAAAATATGGCCGTATTATATCACTTGAGTATTACGAAATTTGGCCGTATTACCACTTGATTTTAGAGTTATCTTTTTCATCCGTAATTTTGTCCGAGACCGTCCGTTTGACGACGTTTTTCTGCATGGGCCACATATTATTACACATCTGGAGAAATAAAAAACTTCAAAAATCGATATCTGATCACTCTGAGCTTTGATGGGTGGGTTCCTCGAATCAAATATTTTGTTTACCCCCGAAGACAAATAAGTAGTAATTTAGGAGCGTTAATTCGGATAATGCATCTTTAAAAAGTAACAAGTGATTTGCTATTACAACTTTTAGCAGCATCTTTTCTCAGAATATAAACCAATGCTTGTTCTAGCTAAATTGTATAGCTTTTTAGTGAATCTATATTGTTTGAATATAAGCATGCATGCAACGTCAATTATGGAATATTTAGTTTTTGAAAATGTTGGCATTACATCAATGCTAACATAAGCCACCTCTTTAGACGCCTTGCAGTTTGGGGAATGGACAGATTGATAATAATATCCACATAAAAACGTAAGGATAATGCCTTTATGTATGGCTCGCTGTGCAAGATGTTACACTTTAATTTCCTCGGCAGCGCGCATCGAGTGCCTACCAATTATTTACGCACGGAAAAGTGATAAAAGAAGCAGATGCAACGTACTTATCTCGACCTGCTCTCGTCGATAGTAATCTTGTGTAATAGGTAATCCACCAATGGACGCGGATGTTTTACTGTTTAGAGTGTATAGTTCCGGGGCATACAATGTAACTCATGGTTCTGACTTTCCCGCCATGCATAATGCTGTACTTATATGAAATAATTGACACTGATATAGTACCATTAACTTTGTATGTTTCATGACGCAATGTAAACAAAGCATAGGAAACCCGTGCTCAAAAAACCACAAAAATGTATTGAAGTTGCAAAGTCTGACGCAAGATCGATGCACAGGAAGCAGTGAAGTCAAGGTCTTTAACCAATATCAAGTTATTGTGTTAGTGATATCACTGGTTATAATGGTCATGCATACACCCAACCCATTTTGCTGTTGTTTGCTCAGTATATTATGCAGCTGAAACTGAACAATACAGTTTTATCGGACCTAATATATAGCTATAGTAACGAACAATCGACAAAATTGTTCAAAAGAATGCCGGACCTTGCATTTGTTCTTGGCAAGACACGATTCATCGACTTTTTATGTCAACATGATCCGATCCCGTTTCGGTTGGGTGTCTTTCACCCAATTGTCCCACATGCATGTGGTCCATCTGTACGGTCACACGCATGACATGTATAAAAGACTTAATTCGACAATAATCCCACGTATATTGACGTAATGTATTGCAACCCTACATGTATCCGAGCCAGGGCAATTATATATCGTCTTGGTTAGATCCTGTAAGATAAATTCTATATTTGTAAAAGTCTGACACTTAAAAAACATATTAATAAAAGACAAATTTAAGCTTTGAAGAGCATTTGACAAACTAAGACGGTAAGAAAACTTCAACTGCAAGAGAGCTGTTAAAATTGTCTATTGATTACTTATAAACCGCATTTTCCAAAGATACCACTCCTCGAACGGAAAAATGCGCGTAATACTATACGAGGAACCCGATGGCGCATGCCTGCTGTAAACACATCCGTCAGACCGCAATGTGATATGAATTTGATACCGTTGTAAAGATAGCGGGAACCATAAATTAGGAATGCGCGTGGGAGTTTCTGTGAAATGTGAAATAGGAACACGTGGTACAATCGTGTAACCAATCAAACTCTAATTCTGAGAAGTATTTCGCACACAAACACATTTTCTGTTGCAGAAATATATATTATTATTTAGTTTGACAATCTTTGACTGTCAATTTGTTACCTTAATAAGATTATATAATGGTAGGAAATTAAGAGGAAGTAAGTTAAAACATTTAATTAGGTACGAATGTGACAATTTAGGGCTTGTGCATTGAGAACTCTGTCAGTACGCAAGATGTTAATTCTATTTTCAAAGCAAACATTTGCGAACACAAACCTATACTGCGCCAAATAACAATTGGCGTGGACGGTGTCTAATATCATAACAAATCAGAGTTAATTCCTTGACTCCTCCCAAGAATAGTGGCGCCAATTTCAATAGTGGTATACACAGATTTGCGCTGCCTGACTCTTTGTCACTGTGTAAAAGAAAAGGGGATTTAAGACACTTTTGTCTAAAGGACAGGTAAGTTTACACCCATTCGAAATGTTATATGCAATAACCTATAATGCGTGCCCTTAGTTATCATCATTATGATTTAAAGGGACACACAAATTTATTATTTAGTGCATGCATGGCCAGGTCCCCATGCAGGTCAGATGTGAACTGAAGTTGTTCGCCTCAAATTTGCAGGCCTGCAAATCTTCATTACTTTTGCTTCAGAGATTTCCGTAGAAATTCCTATTCACAATTGGTCAGTTGCTGGCCTCTATTAATATATCATATCTATTTTACGTCGAAATGTGTCAGACCCCCCCCCCCCCCCCCGAGTTTCAGATGATAGTTCCACAAATAAGCGTATAATAGGGTATAGTTTTCGTTCAGCTAAAATAAAAATGATAAAATGAAGAAATTCATTGAACTTTCTCTATATACTTTGGGTATAAAATATTAACTTTGAGTCTGAGAGCACAGGCAACAGCAGATTTTGTGACCAGGAAATAATTTCTTCTCTAATTATTTTCTATGAACTGGGACAGATCGTGCTATTGTTTAGAACATTATAAAAAAATTCATTAGATATCTATATATCTTTTAAAACACATGTAAGTAAAATGCGTGTAATACCCGATATTTTTATTGTATATAGGTATATGACCCTTTAACCACAGCAGAATTATGGGAATTTTTTCAGGATTTAGTCGAAAATATGGCTTGTTGCCATTCATCGGAAAGCTCTCACCGGTTGTTGGTAAAAATAGTTGAACCACGTGCCTTGAAAATGAGTTCTCTAGAAATGTCGTTGTTGTTGGTGTAGTTGGGAGTGCTACCGGGAAGAGATATAACAGCTTTAAAACTATAAACTTTGGGGAAATGAGTGTAACACCAGATGTTTGTCTTGTTGGCAAGCATAGTTGGAACGTGCCCTGAAAATGAGTTCCATAGAAATGTAGATCATGTCATGAATCTCTACTCTGGCTACGCCCATACTGCCCCGTGAAGATCATATTCCACCAGTATACAAAACCTGGGAACTTTTTGAAGTTTTGACAGGAAACCTTATAAAGTCGAAAAATAACCCGGGGAATATATTTCTTAGTTATTATCGGTTCCTTAATCATGTACTTCACTGTAGGTGAAGGTCCCAACTCGAATTTGCACGATTTAAGTGACTTTGTGAGCGATTTTGCTTTGCGTCCCTTACAACTATATATAGAATATTTTTTTTATGGGTAAACATATCAGCTCACAAAACTTGACAAAAGTCACAGCAAAGCGTGCAATCTCCAGCTGGGACCAACCCTAATGTGAAGTAGGTTATTGAGGAACATGTATTAACAAAGAAATATATTCACTGCCTTGTTTGCTCAATGTTATAATGTTCCCGGTTATAACAGATAAGAACAACAAAAAGTTCCCAAGTTTTGTACTGGTGGAATATGATCTCTACGGGCATTAGCCAGAATAGAGATTCGTGGCACGATCCAATAGAAATGTTGTTGTTGTTGTTGTTGTTGTTGATGGAAGTGCTACCGATAATAGATATCATTTTAATATTGAAAATGACTGCTTTCACTCCATTTATTGATAAATTGATTCGCATTACTTTTTGTCAGATGATACTATTAAAGGTACTCAATCCGATAAAAGTCCTCTCAATTACTATTTCAATGGCTTCGGGGGTCAAAAATATTTGATTCGAGTCGAGGAAGTCACCCATCAAAGCTCAGATTTGTTAGATATCGATTTTAGAAATCTATTATTTTTCATTATCGGGAATACTTTCTGGCCCAGAACACAGTCAAAATTGCGTTATTATTACCACTTGATTTTAGAGTTATCCATCCTTGTCTGTTTGAATAGTGTTTTGGTGTACACATCTCGAGCAGGTTACGAAATTGACGGCAATTATTTGTACTCATCTCGAGAAAATAACAAATTTCAAAAATCAATATCTAATAACTTTGAGCTTTGTTTGATGGGTTCCTCGACTCGAATCAAATATTTTTTACCCCCAAAGCCAAAGAAATAGTAATATAGGACCCTCTGATCGGATTGTTGTTGTTGGAATCTGTTGAGATGGGGACCCTCTGTTCGGATTGAGTACCTTTAAATTCAATGATTCATTTATATACTACACATGCAGTGCAGTCACACAATATATCTACATTTATTAATTGCTACCAACATTGGGCGCCATTGTGGGTGTATCTCCGAAAATTCCGATTGCACCCGCCAACATAATATTTAAAGGCCCACTTAATTTTCGAGTTCGCCAATTATTTTTGTATAGTGACTTGATATACGGTTTTATATAGAAGACTTCCCCCTCTGCATGTTACCCAGAATGCAACATAATTCAAACTGTTTCAATGAAAGGGGAAGAACTCTATCTTTAATATATAATATTATTCCCCCTGCATTGAAAATAATACTGATTTTTACTTCATTCTTAGTGACAAAACGCGTTGGCAACTCAACAAAAACAACATATCCACAATTTATTGCACCGGATAAGTTGATAATACAATCTTTTGGAGCTTCCTCTGTCAAATGGTATATAATATGGCATATATTTTATATAATGTAATCTGGGGGTTCGAAAATTAAGTGGGCCTTTAACCCACCGTCTTCAATCACAGTTGCCCGGAAACATTTTTTATAATACGATAAAATACCAATTAAATGTTCCAGGACTCCTATGCATCCAATGTCCCCTTGAATTAAACATCCCCGGTCTTCTCGATCTCGATTACAAATTTACAAGTTTTCCAATAGAACATTTTAGCAAAGTTTTGTCGATGACAGCAAAGGAATTCCAGCAGCATGCAGTTGCACTATGGCTACAATGTTATATACGCGTCATATACTTGTGCCGTAAACATTTGGGCAAATGTCAATAGTTAATTATCTTGTGTAAGTTGTGAGTTTCATGGCTATAATGGTTGGCAAGCCTTCGATTAGTGTGTATGTCTGTCATTTGTCCGCAGAGGGTGAATTTAGTGCACATGACGGCGGGCTATAACGTCGCCAAATTCACCCTCTGTGAACCTCATACTGCCAAGACCTCAACTGCTATGGGAGACCCATAGGATCAGACTGAAGTCCCCCGGTTGAAGTTAGTAACTTAGTGTGTTTTTACCCATTAGCCACCTCGATTTTGCAATTTATAATACAAATTATGGGGTATATAAACTGAACAGACGGGAAAAAGTTACTAAAAACAATGTTAATTTGATGCTATAGATACTTCCCAGAAGATGAGGCCTAAGCAGAATGAATTCGACAGAGGATGAATTTAGTGATGCTAGCCCGCGATAGAGTCACTAGATTACCCTCTGGGGACCTCATTCTGCAAATTACAGACACACTATTTCAAGACTCGGTCGTTGGCATAGCAAAGTGCATGGTATATAGTTCTTACGCATTTTAAAGGTACAGATCAGACCCTCATAAATTACTATTTCTTTGGCATCGGGGGGGGGGGGGGTAAAAAATATTTGATTCGAGTCGAGGAACCTACCCATCAAACGCTCAGAGTGACCAGATATCGATATTTGAAGTTTTGTTATTTCTATTGTTTGTGGCCCAGAAACACGCCGTCAAAATGTTGGTCTCGGTCAAAATTGCGTTATTATTACCACTTGATTTTAGAGTTATCCATCTTCGTCCGTTTGAATAAGTGTTTCTGGGGCAATTATTAGTACACATCTCGAGAAATAAAAAACTTCAAAAATCAATATCTGATCACTCTGAACTTTGATGGGTGGGTTCCTCGACTCGAGTCAAATATTTTTTACCCCCGAAGCCACTGCTGAAGCCAAATAAATAGTAATTGAGGGGTGCTTAATCGGATTGCTTAATAATGAGTTCATCAGAGATACATTTATTTGTACACAAATCTAATGCATTGAACAAAATTACTTGACGGGTGTGTACCGATTGCATATGCAAATGAAGGTTTCCAGATTTCTAACATTCGGATAAAAAATCAAAACCAGTGTCATATATATATAACCGCTTATTTCTTACGGAATATATGGGATATGTGGTCAGTGATCAGAGGTTTTGGGTAGGTGTTTTTTTTTTGTATGCCTCATGAGTTCATCGTTATTGATTGGGCTTTCTTAAAAAATAGAGCAAGATTGGTAAGCGTTCGTTTATTGCCGCTATTAAATAGGTCGGTTAACTTCAATGTGTTGGGTCTTTTATAGTCATATGTCTTTATAAATCTCGATCTCAGCTATTTCAGGTTTGGGCATACTATAGTATAAATTGAAATTCATATCCGATTCCCTCTCCACATAACGACTATAATCTCGCATGAATAAGGGCTGAATGCAGCGGATTAATATATGCGACAAAAGAACAGCTGAACCGATACTAGAATCTGTTTTAGCGGCCACATGAATGCATCTGGATGCTTATTAGCCCCCTTTGTATAACGAGAAAGGGACAGTTGAACTTATTTGTTTTGTGAACGACCCCTAATTCATCTGGGTATTTCTGAAGCTTCTTTGTGCAGCATTATATTCGTTTGGCTTTGGTGTCTGTTTTCGTAAGTGACCACCTTACTTTGTGGTTTATTCTTGAACAAATACTGTTGCAGGTGGTGGTCGAGCACACCGCGACCTGTGTATATACATAGACTATTAAATAACGCATTAATATTATTGGGAAGTTATACGGATATTTAGACAAACTAAGTACTTTAGCTGATTACAATTGAGACCAGAGGGAGAGCCTGGACAACAATTCAAAGTCGGCAGCTTTAAACTATATATATTTATTCATGATGTTAAAATAGAAATGGGAAGCATGTGCAGGAACGTGGCTGGAGCTAGGGTCCCCGTTATAGGGGTATCCACCTTAAATTTTAAATAATTTCCAACTGCACTGCACCCACCCCCCCCCCCCCCCCCGCGAAACAGACCAAACTCCCATGCATTACCAAAAGTAGAAACATATACTATACAAGAAAACCATAGTCAAAAATGGTAACGCGCTCAATATCATATATTATGTACCCATGATTGTAATTATAGAATATAAAATATATTGGTTTCACGAATGACCAACTCATAGAATTAATCGCCTTGCACTTCTTGGCATCCGAGAATAACAATTGAAATTGAAATTCCCAACTACACCTTTTACCGGAATCGGCCTCCGGGTCGCAGTTCGACTTTTAATCCGTCAAAAAATTCACAGTCTATAAATAAAACGCCCACTGTATATATACCAAGAAACAGCGAAACATTATACACGCGGAGCGCGGAATAATACGATAAAATATCGGGACATCAAGTCGCACACTGAGGGGGAAATCGGGTCAATATGAATAACTTGGGGTTAGTCACGAACATTTGGAATAACTTTGACTAACCTACACATTTCAGTGAGTCAATATGACTAACTTTGGCCTTAGTCGTTGTGATTAAGTTACACGAAGAATAACTCTAATTGCCAAACTACCTTAAATGGTGCTTATAATATTCATTGTTAAAGGTGGATTATCTCTTTGTAAACATGTTTTATATAGTTACCGGGGTATAAAATATTAGATCTGAATCGAAGACTCCTGTCCAGAAATGCTTCTATCGATTAATGTTAATTTTATTTCGAATATTTTCTAATCTAAAAAGGTGTAGTTGTTTAGCCAACGAACAATAGTGGTTACTGTTAACAGAGACCAGAAATGTTATTGTACAATTTTGTCACAAATAAACGTTAATTATACTCATTGTCGCTTATAACAATGGAACAAAACAATACAAACAATCAATCTGGGACATTTGACTTTTGATGCGTAGCCATAGGAACAGCCCAGTGCTCTATGTCGCAATATCGTATCATCCGAATGGTCTGTTCTAAAAATAGACACATAAACGGTCCCGATTAAATATTCGAAATAAAATCAATATTAATTGATAGAAGCTTTTCCGGACAGGGGTCTTCAGTTCATATTTATTATTTTATACCCATGCAACTATTTCAAATTTTTTCTTTAAAGAGATAATCCATCTTTAAATGTTCAGTTTCCATTGCATCGTAGTTCTATATTGGATCTATTTGAACGAATGTAATGCGATGATCTAATGGCATATATATCATAAATTTACTCCCACACCAAATGATACATGATATGGATAATAATTTCTAATTTCATAGACACCACATACTTTCAGAAAAATGAAGCAGTTAAACAGACCTATACCACAAACTATTGTTATATATATACACCATTATACCTCTCAACAGACCAGTATTGGAATATTATTTTTAGATAGGTCTCTGATTCTGTATAATATATCATCTGGTTGATTATTGGAATTATTAGTACTAAGAAAAATTAGTCATTATGACTCAATCTGGTCATTAGACTAACACAATTGTAATCTATAATGACACAAATAGTCGTTTTGACCAACCATTTCTTAGTCGTTGTCACTACCATCACGCTAGTCATTATGACTGATTGTCTGCCTTAGTCATTTTGACAAAGCTATAAGTTAGTCATCCTGGGGACAAACGATTGACTAACCTAAGTTAGTCATACTGACTAACTATTTTCTACAGTGTACATATATATATATATATATATATATATAGTAAATATGAGCTGATAAACAATAGCCTATACATCACAAAATTATCGGACAAAATGCTGATATCTCTTGCGAACCATTGAAAATTACTTTAAAGGTACTCAACCCGATTAAGCACCCCTAAATTACTATATTTAGTTGGCTTCAGGGGTAAAAAAATATTTGATTCGAGTCGAGGAATCCACCCATCAAAGCTCAGAGTGATCAGATATTGATTTTAGAAGTTTGTTATTTCTCGAGATGTGTACTAATAATTGCCCCAGAAACACTTATTCAAACGGACGAAGATGGGTAACTCTAAAATCAAGTGGTAATAATAACGCAATTTTGACCGTGACCATCCTTTAAGACGGCGTGTTCTGGGCCACAAACAATAGAAATAACAAAACTTCAAAAATGGATATCTGATCACTGAGCGTTGGTGGGTAGGTTTCTCGACTCTATTTAATTTATTCTTCAGGAAGCAAAGAGTTACACATAAACAGGATGTTGTACGTTATACAATGTGTATATTGTCAGGATGTTTAGATTTATAACGTCCTATCCAGGATGTTTATTCTACGACAATCCACGAATGGCACGTTCATTGGAATTGGAGTTGGCCATCCGGAATCATAATTGATAATCATATATATGGTCTGAACACTTCGCTATGCCTGGGAGTCCAACGTGGGTTTATCCTTCATTTAAGAATACACGAAACCACGTACCACCCTCCATTTTCCATATGGGTTAGGGTTATGGTTAGTGCTATAGGGCTAGGGTTAGGGTTAGAGTTAGTGTATTCTTACATGAAGGAGGACATACCCGAACTTGATTACATGACACGTGTACGACGTGCATCTGCGACACAGTCATGTAGTTTATTATAGTGGCTATATATTATATCGTGGTTCTATCATGTTAAATAAAGAGTCTCATGTACGAGTTACTACTAAATCCGTGTATATGATGGTGCTTTTATGAAGATTTCGGAGAGTACATCCACATTCATTACATGCCAGTATAATATCCGAACGCACGTGACGTATAACTTCCCATAAAGTTCAAACCATCCATGAAAACTGAGGACTTGTATAGATAGGCGAATTACGGCGCCGTCAACGAATGATTTATGTGGACAATTCTACTTTGAATTGCCATCCTTTGATGTGTCTTTTGTTATTTTTGTCTTTTATTTAGTGTATAATATTCCAATAACATAGTAACCTGTCTGTGCGGAGTGGGCGCAGTCTTTTTGTGTTTTTTATAGTCCAATTTAATCAATATGACCTCACCGCGAGCACGAGTGTAGAATCCCGCTAATGAGTTTAGCCAGAAGTGCTATAGCATTATTATAGCCGCCCCGTGATGATGCAATCTCCAGACTATACATTCTCTCGTGTTCATAGTATTGATCGTTCGACATCTCGCATATCCACGGTATGTTGAAACCACGTGGCACTACACGCTCGTTTCTCTCGTGAAAAATACTTCGTTAAAATCAGGATTCGGAACCGGAACACTGTCTGATAAAGGTAGGTGTTATTTGTTTTTTGTTGTGCGAAAACATATCTGGTCTAGATTTATTATTTATTTTGTAAACCCGGATTTTCTTTAAATGGAGGTGAGTTCTCTCGGTATAGATTTTTTGTTCTCACACTGAGCGTCATTCATTCATAAACACCATATTGTTCATATATTATAAGCCGCTTTACTACAATCAATGCTTGTTTCTCGACCAATGAGATTCATGGTAGGTGTGACCGCACTTATACGTTCTGCGATACCAGTTCGTATATGCGTCAGATGTTTATTTATAGACTCTGTAAACAAAAACATCTTTAATCGATATTGTATTTAAATAAACAGTGTTTTAAAAGTGAATTGCGCAACACGGAGAAGTTCGTGAGATTCTTACGATTTTGTGGTAAATTATCCAACAAAGACCACAACCTGTCACATTTCTATTTATAAAAGGTAAGTTATACGCTGTTACTTTATAGTATTTAATATCATCGTACAAATTAAATTCAATTCCGGGTATTGTAGCTCCTGGTAGTCTTCCACTATTTATATTTACATTCGTTTCATCATTTTAAGAATCATAGGGATATGTAAATTGTGGAAAAGACATTGCACATATATGACATTGTTTTAATGACACGTGAGAATAAAAATAAAAACTTACACATGTATGATCGGCTAACATTGAGTTATGTATGGCTTGTATGCCAACACACAGCTTCCAACGTTTATATACCATTTTATTGTCAATATTTATTGATTAAATTTCAATTTTAGGTACACGGGTTTTACTATAAAAGAAATTACATAAATTTTGTAATTGCAAATTTCTCATTAATCTATATCGGCAGAGTTATGGCCCTTTTTGTTGAAATTTGCACTCAATTTTCGTTTCCGGATGATCATGCACTCTAGCAAGTCTGAACTGAATGAAATGTGAGTTTACAGGTTAAGTTCGAATTTGGGTTCCGCCCGCCAATTTTCACCAGAGTTATGGCCCTTTGTTGAAATCACAACGGGAGTATTTTGCCACGCCTTAGCGATGCTCTTGTTGTATATAATTATCTATATCTATATTTGCGAATGTCTGTCTGTCTGTCTGTCTGTCTGTCTGTCTGTGTTCTATAGAAATTCACAGGGGACCATCTAGATGATGCCAAAGGGGTCTACTAGGAGTAGCTTTTTACGAGAAAGATAATGGTCGGGGTTAGAATTTTCTAAAGTGACGTCGTTGTTGTCAGGGGCAGAAAAGGGGGGAGGGGCAGAAAAATAAATTGTCGCCGATTGCCACCAAACTTATATATAATAATCCCCATGATATCAGGAATCTAATGGTGTGGTTTAAATATGGCAAAAGTCGCGCCGTTCGCGTCAGGGGTGCCCGGAAGGGGGAGGGGCAGAATTTTTTCTGTCGCCGATTTCCACCAAACTTATATATAATCATCCCCATGATATGAAAAAACCCACGGTGTGGTTTAAAAGTGGCGTCGTTCGAGTCAGGGGTGCACGGAACGGGAGAGGGGCACCAAAATTGAAAAACTAATTTTAGCGCCGATCTCCACCAAATTGATATATATTCTTCTTCATGCATTATACAAGGAATCGAATTGTGCGCTTTAACAACGCCAAATTGTTGTCTTTTTGTTGAGAGATTGGGAGGGGTGGGCACTAAATTTGATAATAATTAGTTTAGTCGCCGATTGCCACCACACTTATACAAATTCATCCCCATGGTATGAGGAGTCTAATGGTGTTGCTTATATATATCTGCCAAATGTGGCCTCATTCGAGTCAGGGTTGCATTGAAAGGGACAGGGCACCAAAATTGATGCACAAATTTTTGGCGCCAATTTCCACCAAATTGATACACGTTCTTATCCAAGATACGAGGGATCTAATCGTGTGATTTAAAGACGCCATAGTGGTGCTGTTTGTTTGAGAGATGGGGTGTGGATTGGCACCAAATTTGATAAAAACAATTGTTTAGTCGCCGATTATCACCAAACTTATAAACAATGATCTCCATGATATCAGGAGTATAATCGTGTGGTTTAAGGATGTCATAATTTGGGCCATTCGAGTCAGGTCAGTGGTGTATAGAGATGAGAGGGACACAACAAATTATATCTATATGTTTAGTGCCGATTTCCACCAGATTGATACATATTCTTCTCCGTGATACGAGGAATCTTATCGTGTCGTTTAGATACACCAAATTTGTGCCCTATGGGTGAGAGATATGGGGACCTTAAATTTGATACGAATTTGTATACCCGCCAATTTTCACCAATTTCATATATATGCATCTCTAATCTCTAATGAGTCTTAGTGTGTGCAGCCTGGGACTGAAATAGGGACGGGGGTCACCAAGACTGATACAAAATATTTTTAGTACTAATTACCATCAAATTCAGACACGTTCTTCTCAAATGATACAAGAAATAAAATCGTGCTGTCTGTCTGTCTGTCTTTCTGTCTGTCTGTGTGCGTTCTATATATAACTTTACGCGGTACAATCGAGATGGCACCAAGGCGTTCTAAGAGGGGTAACTGTTTACAAGGAAGATAACGGTGCGGGTAAAAAATTTCTAAAATGACGCTGTTGGTGTCAGGGGAAGAAAAGGGGGAGGTCGGCAAAATTAAAAATATATCGTGAAATAGTTTTGTCGCCGATTTCCACTAAACGAATACATAATCACCTTCGCAATATGGCGTTGTTCGAGTCAACGTTGCATCAACAATTGATTTAAAAAACTATTTCTAGCCCAGATTTCCACCAAATTGATATATTATTCTTCTCTATGATACGAGGAATATCATCGTGTGATTTAAAGACGTCATATTGTTGTCAGTTGGGTGAGAGATATGGGTCATAACTATTCTCAGAATTTGTTTAGTTGCTGAATACCACCAAACATATATATAATCATCGCCAGTATATCATGCATCCATGACTGACAATGAGTCTAATGGGAATGGTTTAAATATGTCAAAAGAGGCAAACACTGGTACACATTTATTTGGCACCAATTTCCACCGAATTCATACACGTTTTTCTCTATTGATATACCATGAATTAAATCACATTTTGTGTCGTTTGCGTCGCGGATGGCGAGCGGATATGCACTATCATTGATAAGATTGCTATTCGCCTCTATCCACATATAAGTTATATACAGTCACCCAGGCCATCTCCATATCATTTTAAGTAGTTTTGGACGTTCACATTTCTCAATCCCGACATATGGTTACCCACTTAAGTCACTTGAACAATTATATCTTCTTAACTGTCATATTTATATGGGAATAGCAATCAGGGCATTCACAAAATGAGCTAGCAAAAAGAGATACATAGAAGAAGCATTAAACGTACATTTATCATTCTATTGAAGAGATACATATATTCGTGCAAACTGAGAGACCCCGAACCGTCAGAGGATTGCATATATATTATAACAAAATTGAGTCTGTTCCATTCAATACAGCTTCCACAAAAAAGTTACAATTTGTCAAGAGATATGGAAGGCCTGTTCAAAAATAGTGGTCACAGTGTGCAGTCAAATATGGTTTCTTCTGATATACAAGAAAACGCACAAAACGCATAAGACTATTCAGGATCCTCCCAATACTGCACATCTGACAAGTGTTTTGTAACAGACTCCTCGACTGACATAAACAACTCAAAATCTCGCTCTGTGCCTGGCACATGTAGCTAATATTTATGCGCATCAACATTTCGTTTAAACTGAGAATATTTAGCCAATATATAGCACCATGAACAGAGGAGCACCTGGAAATTTCTGCATCTTCATGGAGATAGCCAGGTGTCCTCGAGAACTTAGTTCAACCCACTAAATTGATTGATACATCTCAATATTTAAAACCCAATTATCATCTTTTATCGAACTAATGTGTGTATGATGTTCATGTATCATATTATAACGTCTAATGTATACGCAGTTGTAAATAAATACATACTTCGTTATTGTTGGAACGGATTAATCGCGACAAACAGAAAGACAATTGACAAGGTGAGCCACTACTTATATCCCATGACTGTAATAATCGTGTTTTATGATGCTATTTGAATATACAATTTATGAGAAAACGTATAACACTTTTCAGCAAGAGCATTCTCTATCCCCAACAAATATCCACAGCATACAGAGGGTTTCTCATCGCATTAACCTGGGCAACGCCGGGTAACCCTGCTAGTAGTGTATAAAATAACATACATTGGACGGAGATTACACCATCTTGTTTGATGTGGCATTTTCTGCCAACTCATTTCATTTATAGTTTCGATGATTAATATATAGAGGGACAATAATTATTATCGCGTTTTGTTTCGCTAACATAATAAAATTAATTTTAAAAAATTGGTTTCGGACATTTGTTTTTGTCAGTTGAACAAAACCAGTAATTCAATTGTGTGTATAGTTAGTTGTAACTGGGGGTATGACATTCCCAATACATCATCAATTCAGACGGTGCATCATTCAATATGTCACCCATAGATATTTTGTTGTCTGTATATCGTTTGAAATTTGCTCAGCTTTCACAAGGTGCGCGTACGTCATTGTTATTGTACATTTTGACAACCGTGTATTGTTTGACGTCTGGAAAATTGCGCTCTATCAATGGCGTGCGGTTACAGACAGCTGAGTGACTTTTTTTGCGCGCGTACAAGATGCCACTCATATTATCTAAATTTGCATATTTGTTTTTATCGATGAACACAAATCTGCTACTTGGAGCACGTTGTTGAGACTACATAATATAAGCTTATAAGTTTATTCGCAAATATATGGTTTATTCGCCAATTGTATAAGGCCACTGCATGATTATGTGTGTTAATTACACAATGTTTCACACGGGTTTTCCGTTGAACAAGATGTTAATGTAGTCTGTCAAACGATACATTACGTCAGTCGGCAGTAATCTTTTGATCCGAACTTATTGGACTAATTAGTAACCAATCAAAATGCTTTCGCAATAAGCCGCAAATCTTGGGATATTTGCATCAAAGCTCAGAAATACTCGGCCAATTATCTGCATGCACTGGTATTCATGTCTCATTGTTTGCATATATATAACCTTCGGTTTAAATGGGAACTTATCAGACAGAACGAGGAATAGATGGTCGTCCGTGGAAGGTGTGTTCAGAGCATGACGACATGGAGGTGTCTCACCCCTATACTCTGTTAAACATGTCCATTATATATAGTTAAAGTGATGTTAAACACTCCAGTAGGGTGATGATCAAATAGCAATGGTGAATAATCTTCCTCAAAATAGTTATAATTTACAAATATTATATCCAAATTGCCGACACATCGCCTTTCTTATATATTAATGGAATGCGGTTACTCTCGATGGCAAAATCATTTCGTAAGTTTATCGCCGATTGTTGCGTCCCGAATTTGGAAGTAAATATTTACATTTGAGCGTAGTTTAAAAGATGTTTTCTTTGGAATGATACGGTCGATTTGCTTCTGATTTTCGGTTATGTTAGTAGAATGCTACACCCCCCCCCCCCCCGATGACATGGCACCTGAATACTAACTTACCAGTTTTACGTACCAGAACAAGTGCATAATATGTCTCTAAATGTTACATGCCTGAATCAACAAACATATTTAAGAATAATTCAGACTCATATGAGGTTGGGATTGTTCTGATCATTTAATTTCCCCAACCAAAAAAATTAAATAATATGCAAGTCTGCAATAGGGTGTCTGTCATTTGCAGAATGAGGTCCCCAGAGGGTGAATTTAGTGATGCTATCCCGCATAGCGAGCTAGCATCACCAAATCCACCCTCTGTGGACCTCATTCTGCTTAGGTCCTCAACTGCTATTGTAGATCTAGGATCAGATTGAAGTTCCCCAGTTGAAGTTGGTGATGTTCACCCATTGGGCACCCCGATTGTGCATTTTATCTTCTGCAAATTAGGGGATATAGAAACTTCCCAGAAGGGAAAAAGTAACTAAAAACAAAGTTAATTTGAGACTATAGATACTTTCCAGAAAATGATTCTATTAAGCAGAATGAGGTCCACAGAGGGTGAATTTGGCGATGCTAGCCAGACACCCTATTTGCTGCCTTAAAGATATGCTTGTCGTAATGACTATGGTGAAGGTAGGCATAACGTCTATAATATATATGGTTAGTCATAATGACTGACTGGGTCATTAGACTACAAATGTATTAGTCAAAATAACCATGCATGGTTGAGTCATAATGACTAACTTTTCTTGGATACTGGAAGAGGAAGATGTTATCTGGTGGAAATTTTGTGCAAATAATTTGAACACTCAACCAGATGATATATTATCTAGACCTAGAGACCAAATTGAAAGCAGGAGACACTTTCAATAAATTCCCTAAAACACATATGCCATTACTGGTCTTAAACAAATATAATGGACTTGTTTGGGTGTGTGAAACTTGATTAGTTAGTATTCAGGTGCTATGCCTACTATTTCACTAACATCGCCGAAAATCTCAAGCAAATCGACCGTACAACTCTATAGAAACCATCGTCCGAATTACGCTCAATTGTCAATATTTTCTTCTCGATTCGGGACGCAACTATTGGCGATAAAGTAACGAAAATGAGTTCGCCATCGAGAGTTACTGCATTTAATGAAAATACAATATAATGACGGTATGTGTTGTTAATTTGGTCACACTCTTGGTAAAAATAACTATACTTTGAGCATGATTATTCTCCATTTCTATTTGATCACCCAAATACCATTAGTTCGTGGTATATAGGTCTGTTTAACTGGTTCATTTTCCGAGATTTATGTGGTGTCTATATGCAAAAAACTCTTTTATGCAATTAATGTAGCCTTTGACGTGGAGTGAAGTTCTGGTATATTATATATGCCATTATATTCTCCCATCACATTCGTTCAAGTATAGATCTAATAGAATTTCGATGCAATGGAAACTGATCATTTAAAAAAGAATATTATAAGCACCATTTCAGGCAGTTATGTGTTAGAGTTATTCTCCGTGTAACTTAGTCACTATGACTAAGGCCATAGTTAGTCAAATTGACTCCAACTGTTTATGACTAACCCTAAGTTAGTCATATTGGCCCGATCTTTCTCAGTGCATATATAATTGGCTTATTTTCATTAAACTTTGAGAGTGAAATGGTCATCATTTGGAAATTTTCTAATCATATAGGGGTGCTATATGTTTGAATTTCCCGACATTTGGACAGTTTGAGGTTCCAATTAGAAAATTCCAATAATGTGAAATGGTGCAAATAAACTTTAAGAGGTGCAAATGAAATTTAACAAGGGGAATGGTAGCCTTTCAAACAGCACGCGCTTGGGTTCGATATAATCATTCAAATGCTATACAATGCGGCATGAAATATAGGGAATCCGTAAGTACTGTTTTAAGAGTGTGGTCGGAACGAAGATGGATGCATGCAAGGGGACACATCAACCGCTATATCGCCTTGTCATATTCGTTAGTGTATAATGGATTACAAGCTGTACTTCTTGTGATCTCCCGAGAATAATTGCATATTATTGTACAAAAAAATGTGTCCCATCTGGCATTTTTACCATCTTTCCAATTCACATGCACTTACCCCGAGTCTGTCCGGACAGATGTTTCTGTCGTTCGTGTCGCCCACCAGGGGTTTCGTGTCATGGGAATCCGTGACTCCCCACCGAGAAACCCGTGTCACCGAATGTACACAACCTGCATGTGCATGGGGAGTAATAAGCATGTCTAAAAGAGAACACGACGCAAACCAGGATTCGATTTCAGACCAAAATATTATTGTTCTGATAGTTTAACCCTTCCATGACTGGAGCTTCCTTAAATTATATATAAGAGAATACACTGGCATATGATCTTTAATACTACACAAGCGCATCCCCCGTCACGAAAGGGTTAATTTTACAACCATATATTTTATGCAAAGTATGTCGTTTTAGCTTAAAGATGCATGATTCGAATTAACGCTCGCAAATTACTATTTCCTTGGCTTCGGGGTAAAACATATTTAATTCGAGTCGAGGAACCCATGCACCCATCAAAGCTCAGAGTGATCAGATATCGATGTTTGAAATCTATTATTTTTCACCACCGATAATTTTAAGAGGCCCAGTAAACAGTCGACGAGAAGACTTTCTGTGACCAAATTGGGGATGAAGATGGATAACTCTAAAATCAAGTGTTTTTTGTGTGTCAGATATCAGACAACACGGAAAAAATTTCGTTGAACAAAATGTTGATTAATAACAGGTTTTGGGCAATTTTATACTATAGTTGGCCGTGGTTAGCATTAGTTTTGGACAATTTCTCGATTCTGATAACATTTACTGCAGCGGCATTTCAAAAAATGTTGTTCTTGTTGGAATCTGATGATATGGGATTGGGTACCTTTAAAGCTTTGAATCTTTTCTTACTTTCAGTCCAAATATGAAAGTAAAATGGTCATTATTCATATTCAAAATCTCTTATATATATAGAGTCTTCCAGTGGGGGGGGGGGGGGGGGGGGGGGGGGGTTCCAATTGGTAATTCAAAATTTGTCTACGATTGATGCATGCATGGGGACACCTCACCCGCTATCGCCTGTATAGTGAGTGAGTGTTGGTGAGTTTATCGTCCTAATTAATGCCCGGGAACGCACAGTAACGGCTCATAAAAGTGCATTTCCCCCCGATGCGGTCCAGTGAGTCGGGTGACTCGAATATGATCAGGTAATTTTGCCATTTACGGATGATTTACCCGTGACTTTAACGTGCACACATTGTTGCACACGGGACTGTCGGGACAGCCATTAGCGTCGGCTCCAGATCGGACGGTGTGTCTAGCACAGTGTCATCCCAGGACAATCATGATATCACGAGAGGAGCGAAGGTAAGAAATATATCCAGGATGCACATGTCTGAGAGTCGTTTGCTCCTGAAATCATTTTCAAAGCGTTGATAATGGTATCGAAGGTTGATTCGTGATGTTCAATGTACTGGGAATACAGATAGCGTCACATGCAGAGTCCGACTGATACGATGTCTGATTCGAACCTTCGACCGTATCGAATGTGTAGCTCAGAGCGAGGTCGGCCCATTAACCAACTGGGCTATACAGCATATACGCGAGAAAGAAACAAATATTATTTGGAATATTTACCATGCATCTTGCCAATTTAGATTAATTTTACAGTTACCCCAAGTCTGTCGGACCTGGTCGGACAGCATGTTTCTCATGTCACACAGCAGGGGTTAGTGTCATTTGCTCAGAAGCGGCCCATGACTCCCCGCCGAGGCACCCGCGTTTTTGGCTCGGAAGCCCATGTTCCCCGTCGAGACACCCTGTCACCTAGTGCACTACCCAGCTTGTGGGGATTAATAAGCAGCCAAAGGGACAAGACGACATCAACCCTTATTCGATTACCACTTATAGTAAATACCATCCAGGAAACTGGCTAGGATCCAATAAAATTCCAATTATTCCAAGGGGCTCTTCAATAGATCACCACCAATCTCAAGATCTCGCAAGACGCTGTAATCAACCCAAGCCTAGAAATAATGTGACTGTCATTTGCAGAATGAGGTCCCCAGAGGGGTGAATATAGTGACGCTATACCGCATGGTTGCTAGCGTAACCAAATTCACCTTCTGTGAACCTAATTCTGCTTAGGCCTTAAGTACTATATGGGAGACCTTGGATCAGATTGAAGTTCCCATGCATGCAGTTGAAGTTGGTGATGTTCACCCATTAGTCAGTTCGATTAAGCAGTTTATCTTCTGCAAATTAAGGAATACAGAATTTACAGAAACTGAACAGAAGGGAAAAAGTAACTAAAACGAGATTAATTGCGTAGCGTCTCAAAATTCACCCTCTGGGAACCTCATTCTGCAAATGGCAGAAGACACACTATTCCAATGCTTGGACCAGCTTACTGTCTGGCCCAGGAGTCTGGAGACCATAATCGAATTGTTTAGTCCTTCAAGGAATTTGACAAATGCAGTTCAACAATGTCAATGCACCCATTGTTAAACTGGCGGATATATACATGTACATGAAAGCATGCGGTTTGGAGAATTGGGGGAGTATAAAAAAGACATGACGTTATAATATCGTTCTGCCACGCGGGACTGATATTACTTACTAAATATGTAGAATATACCTGTCATATATGGTATTATGGCATATTTCTATATATTTATCTTGGTACATTAAAACTATAAGAATTGACCAAGACATGTATATTCATATTTCATACTATATATAGCTGGAGAATATGCCTTCGTGTAATTATGGCATATATCTAAATTGCTCTTGGGACATTAAAAGGGTACTGTACGCCATTTACAATAAATTTCCGGTGATAACAACGATCTATTATCGATACTATATAGAAACATAAGTAATTTGAGTCGAAGATGTATTCTGTAAACGCTCAGGTTAATAGGCTATCTTAAAATTTAATAATTTAAAAGTTAATAATTTAATATAAATTGAATTATGGCTGGAGCCATAAAATGGCGTAAATTGAAATACGAATTTCCGTGTACAAAACGTAATCAAATTATAATGGAGGGATACTGGATTAGTAAACCATTGCACACACGATCGTTTGAAACATTATGCTTATACGGGGAGAAAACTCAAGCCACTCATTGACTAGTGACGATACAATAACTTAAATGAGTATATGGGACTACTATGCATATAACATAATTTTTATTTGATTCATTTGGTTGAAAACTGTACAAAAATTACTCGACAACGACAATTTGTATTTTTGCATTCCGGTAAATTTGCCATCCGTAACACTATACTTCGTACTCAACAGACTTTCAAAGAATGGAAAAGTTGTTACCTTATTCTCCGACTCAGGGATTATAGAAACCAACAACAACATCTTGGGTACAGTACCCCTTTAACACTAAGAATTTTTCCAAGATATGTCTCTTCAGCAATGTGCAGTACACCTTTATGTTAATAATTCATACTAACATCAAGTTGCTTGATTTCTCCCTTCACCGTCTAATTCCACGGATTTCAACACACATTACGGTGTTTTAGAATTGGTACGTAATTTGTGAGCGTATATATATATATATCTTTTAATTTTCTCGTTAAACATATATTAGTATCGTATCGTGTATGGTGTGAAACATACACTATATAATAGTGACATTGTTCATGGACTGATCATAGCTATAGATAAGCTACATGTACTATGGCCATGTTGTTTGATATGCGCAAAATTAATGTAAAAGATCGATCTTTATGAAATAATGCTTCTCTTGGGAACATTGCTGTACGCAATTGGACACATCATTTTCGCAGTTTCCATTTATTTTGTCTAAAGAACGATGGAGAGGATCCCAGCAAATTAAATCTTCAAATATCCCAGGACCCAGGCAGGGGTTATGCAATTATATGGTGGAGGTGAAATGAGACAGAAGATTGGACTTTAAAGGGGTTGTTTACATGTAATATGAGAGGTCTCATTTTATCCCAATCAGACGATGGTTATCAGACAGTACAAAAAAGTAAGCAACGCCATCTCAGACAGCTACTTAACACATAAAGCCGAAAATTGGCGAAAAACTAAATTAAGGCACCCAATTATCGCCCTTTCATCTGGGACACTCAACACGTAATCAAACACCGATTCTTAACTATCGCATCTTTAACCGACTTATATGTTGACACCCGTGTCAAATTTAACAAGCATACTGTTCCAGATGCTATAAACGTTGGCCCCTTCTCAAATTGTTTTATTTTGAGGAAAGTCTTCTCGTGCAACATCGCGACCTTTACCTGAATTTGAAGTGGAGCAGTTCAATTTTACGTTTCATTCGTTTTAGGTATATTGTATCCTTTAATTGCGCCATAAACTCAACAAATATGATACCCGCTATTTTTCGAGATGTTGTTTTTGTGTTCCTTTAATTGGCTTACGGTAAATCGGGAGGTAATTTACAACAAGAGGTGCTCTCATCTACTATTCTCCTTGACCTGTGGGTTTATGAGACTGTCTGAATAGTCTTTGTATAGGTCATAGACTGACCGCCCATTGTGCAGGATATCGGCCACCGGTATACTGCCAACTTGGCATAATATATATATTACTTCAGTGGTTTCATTTTGGTCTGTGCATGTGAAGAGAACGGTCACATACGATTCCATCCATTATCTGAATGCTAGTTTTCTCTGTGTGTATATGCATCGTATGAGGATATATCTGGAACTGTGAACAGAATCTTCTTAAAGTTAGTATCACGTGTTATTTTAAAGCATAATTATATTACATATACTATGCAAGAGGGCCATGTTAAATCTTGGAACCACTTAAATCTGCAAACGTGACATCAAAAAGGCTAAAATAATCCGAGTTCAGACCAATATTCCAATGCAACTCTTGAAAACTTCATTTGCACCCATCCCGTGACTTGGAAGTTTCCACCTGATGCAATAAATATAAAATTGCTCTGCAGAATGTAAAGTTGAAATCCGAAAACCATAAACAGTCATCACTATATAAGTGGTGGGATGAAGGGGGGGGGATAACTATATGTGACCCGCCATATCAAATCCAGTCGTAAGTCGGGATTTGTTTTACCCTGTGCCAATGCATTCTCTTATATATGCGAGTCGACCATAGGTCGCCTCGCATATATAAGAGAATGCATTGGCCTAACAATTTTTTACAATTTTAATAATTTGTTCTTGTATTCTTTAACAATTTTATAATTTCACCCATACAGAGCCGCAGACAAACATGAGCAGACGACCCTCTTCTATATGCTTCTATATATGTGTTGGGCTCCCGGCAGGGTAATGGATGTTTTTTTATTTTATGTCCTAAAAATTGTAAGAAACATTTATTTAAAAAACATGATAAAAATTGTTAGGCCAATGCATTCTCTTATATATGCGAGGCGACATATGGTCGACTCGCATTTATAAGAGAATGCATTGGCAAAGGGTAAAAAAAATCCCGACTTCCGACTGGATTTGATATGACGAATTCTGCAAAGGGAACTTCTGTAACAAAGCTTGGAAACGACGTCTATAACATATTCCAGTGTTTATTAGATGAGAGCACAATCCACATAGAGGAAATGTTGAGTGCTCCCAAGCTGCCAAAAACTGTGAGGAAACCCAATGGGAAACCTACCAACAATTCGATTCCGACGACATCCGGTTCACAAAACGCGACCTACGTCTGCGATATCCATAACGGCACTGATGTCATAATTGAAACCACTCAGAATAGTCTACAGCCAACGATATCGGATATCTCAAGTGTGGTTTCTTTATTGAAGCAAACATGCGAACACATAGAACACGACTTGACTGAAACGATTCCAAAAATGAATGGTCGACTCGAATCGTTAGAAATTGCGATGACAGACGTGATGGGAAGGATGCAAGAACTTGAAGATGATGCGACTGTGACAAAATTAACATGTGAGCGAATCGAGAGTGACAAGTGTACGGGAGTGGTCAGACTTAAAAGTGACATTAAGCAAATGCGCCCAAGTAATGGATAATATGTTCGAATGCATGACTGACACGGTGACGAAAATAGCCTCACAAGAAGGCATATACAATTCAATGAAGGGTCGGATGAAAACAGTAGAGAAAGCTGTGAAAAATTCCAATGAACAACAGGAGCAATCAAACAAAAGTGACCATAAGTGTGAACAACAATGTCGCGAAGCTTGGACAAGCGACCTGAATACATTCTCTTCTCATATTTTCGGCGAGTTGAACAAGTTTTCCTATAATGTTATAAGGGCAATCAAATCACCAGCTTACTTCCAGAATATGTCGATATCTTCGGACCCATCTATGATCTATTCACCTACTTCACTTTCTGCCTCATGTATCGACACTAAAGAAGATGCCAATTCAATAGATGTTTCCAAATCTAACCGATCTGGTGACATTGTTCCATCAGGAGCGTGTAGTGTTGAAACTGTGATTTTGGGCGCAAGTAATTGCGCTGGGATTGACTTCGAAAAACCTACTGTCAAAAACTTTTCTGTGAGTGGAGCCAGCTATGGTGAAATATCTGATCTTTTGTTGTCAGTAGAGCAAGATCATGTGGTAGGGAAAGCGCTGGGTAATGTGACATCTGTCCTCATTCACCTCGGGACTAACGATATCACAAGACACAAGTACAATGTAACCCCAGTTGTCTTGAATATTACAGACTCTATTTCCAAAATTACCTCATTACTGCCAAACGCCAAGATTCTTCTATACAGTGTGCCACAAAGAAAGAGTTATGGTCATGATCCTGAAACCGATGACCATAATTCTGCAGTGTATGCTGTGAACGACGTTCTATCTGGTCTGTGCGATCGAAATGAAAATTTTGAATTTGTGGACACAGCTGAAGTGTTTTCTTCCGCGAATGGAATTAGGGATGAGCTTTACAAAAGCAGAACGAAGGATCGCAGAGGAATCCATTTCAGCTTTGCGGGAAGAACTGCACTGACTAAATGCTTCATGAAAGGAATTAACCAAGGGAATGCTGCCAATGGAAACTCAGTCGACAAAATCTCGGCCGATATAAATCACAACAGCAGCAGCAACAACAACAACAACAACATAAACAGTACGCCTACCAATATCGACCATAGTAATACGAGTAGGACACCAAATCAGAGTGCACGATCTTCTGTTCAAAACAATAGCAACGGAGAGAGACGTCACAGAAACAGTGGTCCCATTAAAACAAAACGCGTGTTTGTCGGTAATCTACCGGCTAACACAACAACTGAAAACATGGAGGACCACTTGAATCGCTTTGGTGTACGCTTCTCCATTGTGAGGATACTGAGAAGCCGCAACAATTCGAAATTCGTGTCAGCGAGAATCAACGTGCACCGAGATGATGTTTATATGGTCTTTGACAACTACTTCTGGCATGGTAATGCATTCTGTCGTTATTGGATGTCAAAACCAAATTTCGAGAATAATGACTCCTACAGAAGATCATACTCGCATGGACATTCGTATGACGATCCCAGGCAATCTACATACCACCATACAAACAGTCTTGGTGTAAATAGTATCAATATGAGCGGCGGTGATTAGCCGAACAAGAAGAATAACTCTAGTGTATTAATATACTTTCATTTTAGCACATAGAATCAGTACAGATAAGATCTATTACTTTATTGAGAGCTATATTATATATATATAACTCACTGTCATTATAAACAACAACTGTTAATAATGTCTTCTACAACATGTTCTTTAAAATTAGGCACTTGGAATGCCACAGGCATAATGGGTAGCAGTAGCTACCTCAGTCGGTTATTATCCGACGAGACTATAGACATCTTCGGAATTAGTGAACACTGGCTGCCGGAACACAATGTTTCGTTTCTTGAGGCTATTAGCAAACACTATTCGTACTTAGCTGTTTGCGATTCCTCGCATAGACTACCTTTACAACGCGGCAGATACAAAGGTGGTGTTTCTATCTTCTGGCACAAACGATTAGACAGCGTGATATCTGCCATAGAGTGCTATGACGATCGAATTATTGGAATTCAAATCCACCTATCAGAATACAACTATCTTTATATCTTCCAAGTCTATCTTCCATCGACAAACTATTCTGTCGAGTTTTATAAAGAATATCTTGAAAAAGTATCTGATCTAATAATAGCCTATTCATCACTAGGTAAAGTAATTTTTATTGGAGACTTCAACGGAAATCTTGAAAAAACAGACTCGCGTAACAGGTGGTTTCGGGATATGCTGAATGCTCGTAGATATATGTCCGCCAATAATTCAATTCTGTGTGAAGATCGTCTCACAACGTTCGTCCCCGCGGACGGATCATGTGGGACTATCATCGATCATATATTGATACACAATGATGAATTTCATAGGGTCCGTCGAGTAGTGGTGCTTGATGACAACGAGGAAAACACTTCTAACCATAGGCCAATCCTTATGGAGATTGCCTGTGATCGACTAAATACAAACATTGAAACGCGGTGCCCGGCATGGGACTGGCGAACCGTTCGGGCTAATAATAACATGTTGTTGTGCTACCAATCTAAAATAGAAGCAGCTTTACCTGTTTGCAATGTGTCTGATATTGAAATGCTTGACATTGTTTACGATAAAACCGTGGTAGCAATTCAAAATGCAGCTGAGCTTGCAATCCCAAAAAAATCATTCAAGCCTTTTCTGAAACCATACTGGAATACTACACTAAAGCAACTGCACAGAGAAATGCGCTCTTGTCGTGGTACATGGTTATTAGAGGGAAGGCCTAGAGGGCACTCACACCAAAGTTACTCGCGGTATAAAGAAACAAAGCGATTATTTCGAAAAGAATTACGCAAATGCAATTCGAAATTCATGGCTGACCAGAATAATGAATTAGACCAAGCTGCCGAAATTGATCAGGGACTATTTTTTAGAAAATTCAACACGGTTAAATCTAAGCGAAAAGAAACAAATAGCAGCATTTTTGAGGTTGATGGCATCACGATAAGAACTCGCAGTGAAATAACTGATGCATGGGCAAATTATTATGAAACTTTATACTCCCCACTTGAGTCCGACGAATTCGACAATTCTTTCTTTAACGATATTAACGAAATCGTGTCTAATCTCTTAAATGATCCCGAACGTGGGTCATATGACGACATAATAACATACTCTGTGTCCATAGAAGAACTGACAGCAGTCATAAAAACATTGAAAACAGGCAAAGCTGCAGGCACTGATTTACTATGTTATGAACACATCATATATGGTGGACATCGTTTAAAGATGCACTTAGCAAAGCTGTTCTCATATATGCTTCGTTTTTCATATATTCCCAACAAAGCTAAACTTGGTGTTATTGTGTCATTGTACAAGGGAGGGGGCAAATCGAAATCAAAGTTCGACAGCTACCGAGCCATCACCCTACTTCCAGTCATATACAAAATACTCGAAAGAATCATTCTGAACCGCATGGAGAGAAACGCCCCTAACCTGATAAAAACGCACCCTCTACAACACGGTTTCCAAAAAAACGTAAGCTCTCTTATGTCATCATACATAATTCAGGAAAGCATTTCGTATGTAGAGGAAAATGATTCACGTCTCTTCGCATGTTTTCTTGATGTACGTAAAGCATTTGATACGGTCTGGATCAATGGCCTTCTCTACAAGCTTTTTCAACGCGGAGCAAATTGTGGTGTTCTACGTTTATTCAACGAATTCTTAACTGGTGTGAACTGTACTGTACGCCACGAAAATCTTACATCCCGTATAATACCTATCAATCAAGGAACAAGACAGGGAAGTACCCTCGCTCCGATTTTCTACGCCATCTACATAGACAGTTTGCTCAGTGAGCTCGAACAATCGAACTTTGGTTTCAGGCTGCGAGGTATCAACTGCTCGTCTCCAACTCAGGCAGACGACATGACCCTCCTCTCCCTTTCATCATATGGTATACATAAATTATGTGATATTTGTGGTCATTACAGTAAGCAATGGCGATATTTGTATAACCAGCAGAAATGTCAGGTAATTGTATTCAATGAGAAATCTAAACATGCCTCCATCAATCGCTCATGGATGCTAAATGGCATAGCAGTTAACAAAACTGATTCAATAACGCACCTGGGCATACCATTGCATAAAAGTGACTTTCCAAATACTCTTACAGAAAGTGTTAGCTCAAAACTTCGGTCAACATATCTTATGTTAAGCACTGCTGGTTTGTACGCAGGAGGCATAACACCTCAGAGTTCAACGGTGATATATAAATCAGTGGTACTTTCTCGTGGACTGTACGGTTCAGAATTTCTCTGTGGCTTATCAAATTCAAACTTAATCAAGCTTGAAAGAGTTCACAGATTTTGCTTGAAGCGTATTCAAGGCCTACCTGTCCGATGCAGGACCGATGTCGTTACTGGCCTGCTAGGAATATACCCACTACAAGTTAGTATTGATGCCAGAAAGATTTCACTCTTTGGATCCCTTTGTCGACTAAAGCCTGGAAAAGCATGTAAAACAATCTTTGAGACTAGGCTCTTTGATTACATTCACTCATTGAACCCGACAACCACTTTTATCAGCGAAGTGTTCTCATTACTCGAGAAATACAACCTGATGAATGCAGTATCTGAGTACATCAGGTCTGGATTATTCCCATCGAAAGAGTCATGGAAGGCACTAACGAGAAACAATATTCGAAACGTAACCGAGTCAGATTGGAAAATTAGAACAGACATGGACACATCATTCAATCGGTTTCGGAATGTACATGCAAACCTAAGCATGTCTGATCTTTGGCGACTCTGTAGAAAATTTTCATACAATAAACATTCTTATCTAACTACAGCTCTTGTGATCGACGCAACCACGTACTTAAACGAGTCGCCAATCCAGTGCCCTAACTGTCTTAAAACATATCTTGATAAAGTACAGCACGTTCTCATTGAATGCAGTTCCCTGACAACAATACGAAATAATATGTGTTTTGATATCATTGATCGTTATGGCGTAGACTGCTATGTTATTATTGACGGTCTTTCAATGGACGAAATGATCTTGCTTCATTTGGCTCATGGTACTAGCGATATATATACAACACTTGATGATATTGACGCCTTTCTCAACTTTATGGTAACAATTACTGCAAAATTATGGCTGTGGTACAGCGCATTCCTGCAGAGAAATACACCCTAGTCAATTGAACAATCCAAATCAGTCAGACATTACTATGATTAAATATGAGGTAACACGGTGTGTCGGTATACAATTATATACATCTTGACTATATTATATGAAGTGGGCTGAAGCTAGCATCGACAGCTATACTATACTTAACCGTAAGTCTTCATCCCCATTGCCATCATTATCATCACATCCAACAGCATTACCATCTTCATCATCATCGCCGTCGTCATCATCATCATCCTCGTCATCGTCTTCGATGTTATCATCATCACCATCTGCATCATCATCTTAATCATTATCGCCGTCGTCGTCATCATAATCATCATAACCATTGTCATCGTCATCCATCATCATCATCATCATCGTCTTCGATGTGATCATCATCATCATCACGGCCACCATCACCATCAGCATGATCATCATCATCATCGTCGTCGTCGTCGGCATAATAATCATCACCATTGTTAAACGCCATAGTCATCTTCCTTACCATTATCACCACCAACATTGCCACTTGCATTATCACTAATCATCACTATTATCATAATCTCACTACAATCTCATATGTATATAATCATTCGAGTGCGAGCACTCGTCTACATCATACTCACGTATTGTATAATTATGTTTACTATATTATTTTCTTGTTTACCTTGGATCATTGTATGTTCATATTACATGTACTATTGTTTGTATCATTATTTATGACTCTTCATTAAATGGAGGAAAATAAAGATATAATAATAATAATAATAATATAGTCTCTATCTATAGTTGTCATATCATTCCAGTCAAACTTTTTATCGTGTCATAAATTCTACACTAGCTATATTGGTGAAAACTTAAAATATCATAACAATTTCAACATAGTTTTGGTCTGTTGAACATTTTGACCAATATTGTGGGTGGAGAACGAGACACCGCATGCAACTCGGTTTGTCGCAGTATCACTCGTAATATTCCTGTTCGTCGCCGTGTCAAAAATGTTGATGCGCAAATTACACATCACAAATTCATGATTTTGTCTTACTCCGGGGAGTACAATATGACTCTGGGTGAACCCTAACTATTTGTAACAGCTACATACGCGTTCGATATTATATATGGTACAAATAACAGGGAATCCCATGATACAAATACACCCCCCCCCCCTGTAGGCCTTAAGACTAGACATATATTACAAGCCTCACCATAACGACAGCATGCACAGGTCCTCGTTTTCTCTGCTACATTTAACAATAAAGAGCGTTGTCCTAGCTGCTACTCTTAACTGACTAAAACAAAGAGTGTACGTATATATCTACCATTTCTGTTGTTGTTGTTGTTGTTGTTATTGTGTGGGGATGTTCTCGGAGTCGACATGGTTGGTGACAATGATGGCGTCGATTTCTATAGTGACACCATCGACGACGATAATGATCTTGTGTAATTTGTTCCTGTAAGTCTTATTATACAGAATACGCCTTGTCACTGCATGAGTCGTGGCCATAGTGGGTCCATCCAGAACTTTGACATATAGCACTAAAAAATGGAACGGGCTGGGTGGATCCAATATATGGCCGCGACTCAATGACAAGGCGTATTCAATAAAGATGCAGTCGCTTTGATATAATTATAGTGACTCCATAACGTTAGGCAAGATTTGTGCCACATGGAAATAACAGTGTACTTTACACCTTTAAATCTGTCAGTGCATCTGTTTATTTTGGGATTTATATGCCAACGCGGTGACATATTTAGAAAGGTAATGTGGAAAAAATTCACGGGTGCATGTCACAGTTGTTGGCCATTATATATAAGTAGTAGCCCTAGAGTAAGAATAATAGGAAAGTTGGGAAACAACATGTTAATTTATTTTTTTAAACCCACCCACCTCCCCTGTTGCACTCGAAATCTCATCAAAACTAATACGCTTCAGACATGAATAACTACGTATGCAAAACTATCGAATATCGATAATCACACTTACCATCATACATTTCTTGAGAGGTATATCCAGAAAAACTACTTTTATCAGGTGAACATCAAAATCACGATAAATTTTGGCTCGAAACAACTTGTTCGTTTTAATGAAATTTCGAGTGCAACATGCAGGGGAGGTGGGTGGGTTTTAATTTTTTTTTTTAACATGTTGTTTCCCAACTTTCCTATTATTCTTACTCTATAGGGCTACTACTTATATATAATGCCCAACAACTGTGGTGCATGTGTACTGTATTCATACCCTTAAAACCTTTCAGTCAGAATAACTTGCGATGAGCGAAGCTGCACCTCAGCATGGGATTGGGATGACACATAATGGCCGACCAAACACGACGCCTCCACCGGGATATCAGGAGTGTCAGAAGTACGACGCCGCAGAACCGGTTACCATAGAAACAGGAATCGGCGACTCGGAAATCGGACTCTACATGAAAAGTGGTAAGATAAACTGTCGGGAAGTAACGGTTATATATTTCCATAATGAATACAGGGATGTCGATTCTGGGAATTTTTATGTCGATTATTTAAATTGCAATGTTTGTTGCTATTAGCAACAGAAGTTGCTATTAGCAACAGAAGTATCCTGACTAACGTGACCATTAAAGGGGCTCACTCCGATTCGATGGTCTCCATATCATCAGATTCCAAAACAAAATAGTTTTTTTTTAAATGTCGCATCAGTTATCAGAATTGTGTATTAACTGTATTTGCCCAAAAATAATGCTAACCACAGTCAACTATATTATAAAATTGCCCAAAACCTGTAATTTATCAATAATTTGTAGGCCTATAACAAAATTTTGCCGGTTTGTCAAATATCTAATACAAAAAAGCCACTTGATTTTAGAGTTATCCATCTTGATCCGAAATTTGGTCTCAGACCATCTTCTTGTCGACTGTTTACTGGGCCACAAAAAAATTATCGGTGGTGAAAAATAATAGATTTCAAAAATTGATATCTGATCATTCTGAGCTTTGATGGGTGGGTTCCTTGACTCGAATCAAATATTTTTACCCCCCCCCAACCATGGAAATAGTAACTTGTGAGCGCTAATTCAGATTATGCATCTTTAATTTGTAATGTGTTGCTATAATCAACAGATGTATAGCAACAGAAGTATCCTGACTGATGTGACCATACATACTGTCATACTTGTTTTGCATGTCCGAAGTGTAATTAAAAGCATCTTGTAACAAACAGAAACAATCCAAAATAAATGAGCGATGAATATACGGCCAATAAGAGTGCTACATAGAATGTCCCGTCCATAGATCGGATGGGATGTTGGTATTTATCCAATTTTATATAAAAACAAATACATAGAATGTCCCGTCCATAGATCGGATGGGATGTTGGTATTTATCCAATTTTATATAAAAAATGGATATTTGGAGATAACTTTCTCAGATAATTTTTGCTTTTTAGTTGTTATATTGTTGCAGTATTCTGAGATTATATGCTCAGAATGTATCCATTATGTATTATCAATTTTTGAAAATTTGATTGTGGAAAAATACCAAGGAATTTGTTGGAAACTTTTTAAATAAATCAGTAACATAAAGTTTTAATGCACATGTTTTGTACTACCAATGTAAAAATTTTGGGGTTGATTTTGGAAGGGGTGTGTAAAATTAACATTAGGGCAGTGTTCGCGCTGTCAGTGGCCTATTTTTTTTTTTAATTGGCCATTAAAAATTTCATTCGGCCAAACTTTTTTTTTTACCCCAAATGGAGATGGGAAGCTAATTCAAAAGCGCTGAATAGATCTTTAGGCTAAATGAGTGGTAAAATTAATTAAAGACTAATAGTCCTAATTACAGCGCCGTAATAGCTGGTAACAATTCTTTTTTAGATTGCAAGAAGCTTGATATGGAAGAGGACAATTCTAACCGATCAGAGTCAACAGATGAGAGTTTGTTATCTAAATGGACACTGCTGATACAACTCAATGAAGCCTGTAACAAAAATGTGCTAAATAAGGTAGGTATTACCACCAAATTAGTGTCAGCAGGGATGTTGTGACAGGGGTTTGGGGTGTCAAAACCCCCCCTCCCCCCAACGTTTTGGTCAAGACTTTCAGCAGTTGTTAATTCCATGCCTGACAAAACATTCGTTGGAATTTTACACTATAAATTGTATAGATTGAAATTGTTCTCATTGTTAGATTTTCCAACAAGTAATTAGAGGGAAATTTGTTGTATCAACAGTACCATATTTTTCTACTTGGTCTGGTCTGAAATGGTCATCAGTTGGAAAGTTCCAACCCAAGGGGAGGGGTCCAAATTGTAGTTAGCGAATATAGGAGTTTGGTCTGTTTCAATGGGGGTAAGTGCAGTTGGAAATTGGAAATTTCAAGGTGGATTTAATTTTAATTTTGCCAAATTTCAAACACTTTCAGGTTCATAGCTCTCAATTTTTACTCTTATTTTTTTCCCTGGTACAAATTAGCATATTACAAGTCATATTCATGTTGAGGCACAGATTATACTGTTTTTATGGCCTGAAACAGACTGACCATCTTTAGGAATTTTTTGTCTTTTATACTTTAGCTGTTTACAGTAATGCCCTAAGTAATCGACTCCTTAACCACAGCAGAATTATGGGTAACTTTTCAGGATTAATCCTGAAAAGTTACCCATAATTCTGCTGTGGTTAAGGAGTCGATTACTTCGGGCATTACTGTAGGTCAAACAAAAATATACATGTGTTTTTGGCAATGGGAATTAAAAAAAATAGGGGTAGGGTGGTGTTTTCATTTTATTGTATTTTTTCATTTAATTTTCTCTTGGTTTCGAATTAACCTCCGACATAGCTATCCCTTGTTAGTTGTAATGTAATTGACTATATAACCCTTTGAGTGCCAGGTCCGATATTTGTATCGACCCATATACCCTGTGCCAATGCATTCTCTCATATATGCGAGTCGACCATAGGTCGCCTCGCATATATAAGAGAATGCATTGGCCTAACAATTTTTCATCATTTGTTATTATTTTTTACAATTTTTTACAATTTTAATAATTTTTTTAAAATCTAAAAAAAAAAAAAATATTATTTTTTTTATTTATTTAGGGCCGATTTTACAGACCGTAAATTAGGGCCGATGAGATCGGCCCCTGGCACTGAAAGGGTTAAATGATGGTTATATATTAATATTCAAGATGGTGCTCTTTATTTAACCCTTTGCTAACTGGATACTAGCTGATGAGTAGCTACTTGATTAGCCATCTGTTTAAATTATTTATGAACATCCCTGCATATGAATGAATGGGAATCCAGGGAGAAATCTCGTGGGTATTTATTCTGCCTATCGTCTGCTCATATCAAACATCCCTGGAGATGAAGAACAGACCATTTCAATGTATGGCATGAGGATTAGAAAATGTTATCATTTACTTAAATATAGTGATCTGCTTTATGTTGTACATGTGCAGTAATATCCTAAATAATCGACCCCTAAACCACAGCAGAATTTAGGGAAAGTTTTCAGGATTTAGTCGGAAATATGGCTTGTTGCCATTCATCAGAAAGCTCTCGGTGAGATTTTTTCCGGTGAATGGAAACAAGCCATATTTCCGACTAAATCCTGAAAAATTTCCCATAATTCGGCTGTGGTTAAAGGGTCATATACTTTGGGCATTACCGTATGTCTATACATGTACATTTTCTCAAATTACACTGTGTTGATCCAGCCCCATATAACTGGAATGTTAGGGCTCATTCGAAGAGGGGTGCGGGTTACCAGAAACACAGGATATCTTTTGTTTGGCCTTATCATCTTGTTCAGCATATTGTGGCAATTTGTGGGTTTGTGACAGCTGCAATTTACCTCATAGTGAACAGGAACTGCCCAGGCCTTTAAATTGTGTGTCTGCCATTTGCAGAATGAGGTCCACAGAAGGTGAATTTAGTGACACTATCCTGCACAGTGGGCTAGCATCACCAAATTCACCCTCAAGGACCTCATTCTGCTGAGGCCTCAACTGCTATGAGAGACCTAAGATCGGATTGAAGTTCCCCAGTTGAAGTGGTGATGTTCACCTATTAGTCACCTCGATTATGCATTTTATCTTCTGAAAATTAGGGGATATATAAATTGAACAGAAGGGGAAAAGTAACTAAAACGATGTTAATTTGAGACTATAGATACTTCCCAGAAGAATGAGGTCCCCAGAGGATGAATTTAGTGATGCAAGCCGGCTGTACAGAGTAGCATCAATAAATTCACCCCGGCCCTGGGGACATCATTCTGCAAATGACAGAGGAACTGCCACTATCCAATATGCCAGCCAATTCAAGTGAATAATATTTATCATGAATTTTTCAGTTGTTTATCATCCTGTTCAGCCTAGCATATCTTGGGTATGTGATTGCTGCCATCTACCTCCGAGTCGACAAGAACTGCCATGATATCATGCCACTACTCGTCCTCACTGCCATCGGTCTCTTCATCGTTGTTGTGGGATACATCAGAACGAGGTTTGAGCAAGAAATTAAGAAAAATATTTCCAAACCTTTGCAGAGAACTATAGATAACAACCGGAAGTTCATTAATGGGTAAGAAATTAAAATTGCATACAGTAATGCCCTAAATAATCATCGACTCCAGCAAAATTATGGGTAATTTTTCAGCATTTAGTCGGAAATATGGCTTGTTGCCATTCATCGATGAATGGCAACAAGTAAATAAATAAAATAAAAAAAACAAATCGCTCACTATGGGCCTATATCGGCACCAGATGTAAACTCTTTATAAATGTGTTTTCACTGTGGCCCGCGCCATCCAACAGAATAACGGATATAAGTCCACTATATGCTTATATCAGAACCAAATAAGTCAAATATGAACCAACGTCAATATTTAGGTCCAATATGAACCTATTTGCCCGATGATTTATTGAAGTAGCATAATAATATTATCAATATATATAAAAGAGTAGGATCTGGTTATCATGTTATCATGTTATCACATCACCTAACGCACAAAGGGGCCGCAGCCGCAGGCCTCACTGATGCTGAATAAAGGCTCCCAAAGGGAGCCTGTTTCAGCTAGTATTAATATGATGTAATTATTATTGTAGTACACTTAATGTACTTAATATGTCCAGGATATTTGTTAATTGTGGGCTTGCGGCATTAAATTGACTTACTTCTGTATCCAAATAGTTCAAACTCTGAAAACATCTTGATTGGCTAAGGAGATACAACATTAAAATTAAATACCTCTTTGCAGAATTCAGGTCGCCTTTGCAATTTTGTTGATCACATCCATCGTGGTATATTCCGGATATCGAAAGCCGAGAAACCTCATCTCCATATGTGGCATCCTGTTCTTCTTACTCGTCTGCTTCATATTCTCTGCACGCAGGTCTCAGGTGTGTATAATGGGTCGTCACTCTATTTCTGTATCCTTTAGTTGTTATACTAAAGCATCATTGACAAGCAGTTATCCCTTAGGAAATGTTCAGATAATAAGTTCAACAAATGACCATAGGTCATTTGTTGAACTTATTATCTAAACATTTCCCATAGATTAATAATGAATTCTTCTGCTTTTGTATTATCATTTTGTCCGGCTGTCATCTGCTAATATATCCTTAATGGTACTCAATCCGATTAGACACTCCTAAATTACTATTTCTTTGGCTTCGGGGGTAACAAATATTTGATTCGAGTCGAGGAACCCACCCATGCAAGCTCAGAGTGAACAGATATCGATTTTTGAAGTTATTTCTCGAGATGTGTAATAATATGTGACTCAGAAACACATGGTCAAATGGAGGGTCTTGGACAAAATCGCGGATGAAGTTGGATAACTCTAAAATCAAGTGGTAATACGGCCATATTTTGTTGAACAAAATGTTGAGAAATAACAAGTTTTGGGAAATTTAATACCATAGTCGACAGTGGTTAGCATTATTTTGTTGCAGTAAATCGATTCTAATAACTAAAGCCTATTTTGAAGAAATATGTTGTTGTTGTATCTTGATGGTATGGGGACCGTCTGATTGGATTGAGTACCTTTAACATCCCTCCAAATGAATAATTGACCATTCCAGTGTATACTTTTATAACTGAGTGGGAGAATCCATTTAGAGTAGAAAGGGTTAATTCATAAGCATATTCTCCACTTTAGGTTTCGTTTGTGTATGTACGATTGTTGCAAACTAATGTGATATATGAAGATTTCCCAGAATGCTATTATGTCCCAAGCCTTGTCAATTATTGGAAAAAAAGTACTGTAATGCCCTAATTAATCGACTCCTTAACCACAGCTAAATTGTGGGTAACTTTTCAGGATTTAGTCGGAAATATGGCTTGTTGCCATTCATCAGAAAGCTCTGCGACTAAATCGTGAAAAGTTACCCATAATTCTGCTGTGGTTAAGGAGTCTATTAATTAGGGCATTAAAGTACATACTGGAATTTCTTAATATTTCAACAGGTTAAACTTCGACCAGTTCTTGGAGGAGTCGTCATGCAGTTTACTTTAGCTGCACTTATTCTGAAGACCAATGTTGGATATGAATTCTTCCGTTTCCTTGGTGACAATATGAGCACTTTTCTGGGTTACACTGATGTTGGTGCGAAATTTGTGTTCGGAGAGGATTTCACAAGACATTTCTTTGCCTTCAAGGTAAGCTACATGTCAGCAATGGACCTTTCCGCAGTTGTCAATAAAACAATTATTAGCAGATATTTTCTACCAATCAGTAACTGAATGAATCACTTGCTGCTTTAAAACTTTCTTTGTTTACCCTAATTTTGATATCCACACATACTTTCAGTGTTAAATGACCTATTTTCAAACAACTTTTTTGTTGTCAAATAATTATGTACTTTAATTTTGATTTGTGCATTGATGTAGGAAATTTATCCGTGCTGAACACTATGTTTAATTTTGCGTGACACTAGTCATATTTTTCAGAATTAAAGGGGAAAAGAATGTATCTTCTCGGGTGTAGTATAGGATATGAGCATCTGTAAAACTGATTAAACAATTTGTGCAGATGCCTAGCAACTGTAAGCTCCTCACACTAATGAGTGTGTGAAAAACTTGTATTATGAGTGCCAGGCCTGCAAATAGCGTGTCTGTCATTTGCAGAATGAGGTCCCCAGAGGGTGAATTTAGTGACGCTATCACGCATAGCGGGGTAGCATCACTAAATTCACCCTCTGTGGACCTCATTCTGCTTTAGGCCTCATCTTCTGGGAAGTATCTATGGTATCAAATTAACATTGTTTTTAGTTACGTTTTCCCATCTGGGAAGTTTCTATATCCCCTAATTTGCAGAAGATAAAATCCATAATAGAGGCTCCCAATGGGTGAACATCGCCAACTTCTACTGGGGAACTTCAATCTGATCCTAGGTCTGCCATAGCTGTTGAGGGCCTAAGCAGAATGAGGTCCCCAGAGGGTGAATTTAGTGATGCTAGCCCGATATGCGGGGGTAGCGTCACTAAATTCACCCTCTGGGGATCTCATTCTGCAAATGACAGACACGTTATTTGCAGGCCTGGTGAGTGCTCAAGATCCCTCATCAAAATTACACCATAAAACTATTATCTTTATGATCTATGCCAAAAAATAATAAGATTGAACCTATTTCGAAATATTCAAATTTGGATTGAACACATTCATTAGACTCGTCCCTGGCTTATATGTGAAACACTACGATGCTATCACTCTGTGACGTGCCCTACCATAACAGATCAGTAGATGACGTCATTTGCATCATCGATCCAAATATAACGACGGAGAGACAACAGCAACAGTGTGATACCCATCGAAATACGACGTTGGATATCAAAATAATATGTTTTGATAACTTATTTCCGTCAGAGATCAGCATAGTAGTTTTAAATTTGTTATGTGACTGTTGTTAACGAAAAATGGATAAGCACTGATAAGGAATGTTTGGTGTCAAATAGAAACTATGTATTTTAAACTGTTAATTAACAAAATATTCTTTCGGTCCATTTCAGGTACTGTCAGTGATCATTTTCTTCAGTTCGATGGTATCTATACTCTACTATTTGGGAGCGATGCAAGTCGTCATATCAAAGATTGCTTTTGTAATGAGGTGCATTCTGGGAACAACTTCAGCCGAGTCACTCGTGGCGGCAGGGAACATTTTCATAGGACAGGTTAGTGCTAATTAAAGTTCAAATATAAGTTAACTGTTTCTATACTGAATGGATTCTCCCATTCAGTTAGAAAAGTATATATTGGAACGGTCTATTATTCATTTGGAGGTGTGTTCAGGTAATAAAAGCAGACGACTAAGAGAAAAAAAAAGATGATAGATGTGCAGAATGATTCATATTCATTGGGGGGGGGGGGGGGGGTTAGATAATTAGTTCAATAAACGACCTATGGTCAATTATCAATTCCTCATCTGTAGATATGTAAAAGATACATATTCAGGATTAACGCTTATAAATTGCTAATTGCTAGTTCTTTGGTTTTGGGGGTGAAAGATAGTTGATTCG
The DNA here is from genome assembly GCA_032622095.1 of Siphonodentalium dalli. Taxonomy (NCBI): domain Eukaryota; kingdom Metazoa; phylum Mollusca; class Scaphopoda; order Gadilida; family Siphonodentaliidae; genus Siphonodentalium; species Siphonodentalium dalli. Next base: position 135,351,629 of record CP136068.1, on the reverse strand, counting down.
AGTCAAGGAACACCCACCCATCAAAGCTTTGAAATCTGTTATTTTACACCACCTGGAATATTTGGCAGCTGAGCAAATATTCGACAAGCCACCCGAAATACTCTCGATACCAAATTGCGTTGAACAAAATGTTGATATATAACACTTTTTGGAAATTTTTATACTAGAGTTGACAGTGGTTAGAATTATTTTTTTGCAATCAATCAATTCTAATAACTAAAGCATCTTTTGAAGAAATGTTGTTTTTGTTGGACCATCGGATCGGATTGTGTACCTTTAAGATAATTAAGCAGACAACTAGCAGAAAAACATCCTATGGATTCCGTTCATTAATATTAGGGATGTTCAGATAATGAGTTCATCAATTTTCAGCTGTCAATCTTCATTGATCTCTCCAGCATAGCGAAATGGTATTAATAATTTCGAAACGTTTATTAAGAAAGAGTCACGTAGGATGCTTAATTTCGAAAAGAAATTGAAAATGAAATAGATTTTGTATAATAAAGTTATAAAACAAGGTCGTTAAAAGAGACTTCAAAGTTCAATCAAACATTCGTAATTGGTACTATACAACGTTTGGAACATGGGAAATGGTACAACAGTAATAATCTAGTGAGAAATGTGTTATTTATATACAACTGTGTTCTACTTTCAGACGGAAGCCCCAATAATGATTCGACCATTTATACATTTGATGACGAAGTCGGAGCTGACATCCATCATGACCTGCGGGTTTGCCACGATAGCTGGAGCCGTTCTGGCTGCTTATATCTCCTACGGAGTAAGTTGACTTCACACTGATACATTCATGAGGCACTTCCACTCTGTCCTCACCATATATGGGCATAAAAATAATACAATGAGAATAAGAAAAGAAATATTTTTTAAAATTTGTCGCCACTGGGAAAGAGAAAGCTTGATCAAAGTTTATCTTTTTAGTCTTTAGGCGCCAAAACCTGATAAAACAACTTGCTTTGAAAGTCAACATCTGACAATCAAAGCATCCTATGAATGAGCTCATAGATTCAATCTCAATCAGGGTTCGCACTGCCACTTGCCAATGGCAAAAATAATTCACATTTGTGACCCGCCATATCAAATCCAGTCGTAAGTCGGGATTTTTTTACCCTGTGCCAATGCATTCTCTTATATATGCGAGTCAACCATAGGTCACCTCGCATATATAAGAGAATGCATTGGCTTAACAATTTTTTATCATTTTTTTTAAATAAATGTTTCTTACAATTTTTAGGACATAAAATAAAAAACATCCATTACCCTGCAGGGAGCCCCACACATATATAGAAGCATATAGAAGAGTGCCGTCTGCTCATGTTTGTCTGGGGCTCTGTATGGATGAAATTATAAAATTGTTAAAGAATACAAGAAAAAATTATTAAAATTGTAAAAAATTGTTAGGCCAATGCATTCTCTTATATATGCGAGGCGACCTATGGTCGACACGCATATATAAGAGAATGCATTGGCACAGGGTTAAAAAATCCCGACTTACAACTGGATTTGATATGGCGGGTCACATTTGGCAAAAAATATTTCCATTTGGCAAAACTTTTGGCAAGTCACTTTTTAATTCCGCAAGAAAGTTCAACAATATTGGTCAATCAATACCATTCATCTCAGGAAACTTTCACTACATTATTAGTGGTGCTTTTATCTCGTAGCGATGGTTGGAGTGGATTACTAGTATTTAGTGTGGTGGTGGTGTTTACATTACTAATCCTGTACCCTTCTAATGAGGGAACCCTTTCACCATTGTATTGTTCGGTGATTGGTTCATTGGTGTATGTTAAACTACAATAGAGATGCGAGTATAATTAATTATTTGCTAATTTACTGCTTTTCTATCGATATCAAGTCGTTCAAACAGCGAGTGTCGAAATATAAGACTCAAGGTTGCAGAAAATGATACTCTCAGGGATAGCATTTGGCAAATTGGTAAAATAATTTGGCAAAAAATATTTTCATTTGGCAAATTATTTGGCAAAAGTAAATTTCGGTCCAGCGCAGACCCTGATCTCAATATATTCTTGTATATAAAGTGTAGAAATAGTAGTTGTTTGGTGTCATCGATGGGACATCTTATTAACCCTTTACCCAACAAAACGGCCCTGTGCCAATGCATTCTCTTATATATGCGAGTCGACCATAGGTCGCCTCGCATATATAAGAGAATGCATTGGCTTAACACATATTAAAAATGATAAAATTGTCAAGAATGTAGAAAAATATTATAAAAATTGTTAAAAAATGTAAGAAAAAATTATAAAATTGTTAAAGAATGTAAGAAAAAATGGTAAAAAGTGTTTACGCCAATGCATTCTCTTATATATATGCGAGGTGACCTATGGTCGACTCGCATATATAAGAGAATGCATTGGCACAGGGCATAACTGTATCCATCACAATGTGGTCAATGAACCGGTTCCAATGATATCCATATTTGTATGGTGTTATTGAGACAGACGGAAGATATTTTAGGCTGTTGAAGCTTTATTTGGGCGTTTTTGGCCGCTTTGTTGGGTAAAGGGTTAAATTTTGGGTTAAATTTTGCAAAGACCCTGTGCCAATGCTTTTTCTAATGTATACGAGTCTCCCAGACTAGCGAGTCTCCTGTGGTGTTCAGATACTCGTTGCGAATATTTTTTAATTATATTTACAAATTGCATTCCGGTACATATTGGCTTTAACAATGTTCAATTACATGCAAAAAAGTATGAGATAATTCGTACTTGGCAGTGAACGTGTTAACATAAAACATAAATTATTTGCAGTGACTTGTGTTGAAAGATTCATCTATGCATGTTTATAACGATTAATTTGGTCATTTTGTCTAAGTACTAGATTACAACAAATCTTCAGGATTCTATTCTCCTTGTGAGCCCCATAATTAGCAAAAAAATGTTTTAAACTGTTTGGGCCTCACAATGAACATGACTGTTCTGCTTACAGATCCCACCCCAGCACCTGCTGTGTGCCTCAGTGATGAACGCCTGTGGAGGATTGGCCATATCAAAGCTGCTGTATCCTGAAACAGAAGAAAGTCGGCTGGATGATATCGGAAATGTAAACGATAAAGAGTAAGTAAAATTTTCGTTGACAATATTATGGCGACACTGAAGATGCTTCGGTCAGTTGACAATCAGTAAGTCAGGATTAAACATCAGTATGTGTTGATTGTAAAGGCATGGATGGCATTGGTTGTAGGTTATAATTTAGAAACAAAAGTTACCAAATTATATAAATTTCCTCAACAATATACTAATAGTATACAGTAATGCCCTGAGTAATTGACTCCTTAACCACAGCAGATGTATGGGTAACTTTTCAGGATTTAGTCGGAAATATGGCTTGTTGCCATTTATCGGAAAGCTCTCCCCGAGAGCTTTCCGATGAATGGCAACAAGCCATATTTAAGAAGTTGATTACTTAGGGCATTACTGTATACTAATAGTATAGTATAATAATAGTACGAATACAATATTATCCACAAAACATGTAGTTTTAACCAAAGTTCACTAAGTGGGATTTTCTCGGTGTTCAGTGTTTTACTTATGTACTATACTGTAACATAATATGGCCTTTGTTTACTAACACTGCATACGATCTTGACAATAACATGCTATTTGTGCTATATTTATGATTGGTATAAGAATAAAATATGTCTACATTTTAATATTCTTTCTGTTTATGGTGGTTTTAATGAATGTGACTATTTTAACAGCAATACCCACTGCAAAGGCCTTCCGTATCTTTAAATATATCTAATCGTGTAGGAATTCTGAATACATTTCATATAACAGTATAGAATTGGGTCATATTTATAAGTCAGGTAGTCAGCCTTTAGCAAGATTAGGCACTCAAAGGGTCCACTAGCTACCCAGTATCAAGGTATACACTAAATAGGATATGAGATATGAGAACCGTGGCAACTTGATTTTGAAAAGTATCTTACACAATTGACTCAAGCTTCAGTAATTGGCAACCAAACAGTCGGTGAACGGTCAAAGATTTTTCATTATCGGCTCCTCACAAAGATTGTCTTTTGTTTCTTTAACAGAGAGGGGAGTAGCATCATAGAGGCTGCAGCTGCCGGAGCTAGTCAAGCGATAAAACTCGTCGCAAATATAGCCGCTAACCTGATCGCCTTCCTTGCTTTACTCGCATTCATCAATGCTGCCGTCGGCTGGTTCGGAAGCTTCATATGTCATCCAGAACTCACGTCTCAGGTGAGAAATATGTATAGTCGGTACAAGTCTGATTATAGTGTGTCTGTCATTTGCAGAATGAGGTCATCCGAGGGTGAATTTAGTGACGCTATCCATTACGGTGGGCTATAGCATCACCAAATTTACCCTCTGAGGACCTCATTCTGCTTAGGCCTCAACTGCTATGGGAGACTTAATAAGTATCAGATTGAAGTTCCCCAGTTGAAGTTGGTGATGTTCACCCATTAGTCACCTCGATTATGAATTTTATCTTCTGCAAATTAGGGGATACAGAAACTTCACAGAAGGGAAAAAGTAACTAAAAACAATGTTAATTTGAGACTATAGCTACTGCCCAGAAGATGAAGCCTAAGCAGCATGAGTTCCTCAGAGGATGAATTTGGTGATGCTAGCCCACTGTGCAGGATAGCGTCACTAAATTCACCCTCTGGGGATCTCACTATGAAAATGACAGACACACTATAATCAGCCTTGAGTGGATATGATACATGTGGATGGAGAAATATTGGATATTCATTTCGGGCATAGTATTTGTGGATTAGGACAGGTATATCTTGTACAGCATATAATGCCACCCGTCTCCCCATATCCCTGAATACCACCAGGCTCATCTTCGAAAAGTTTTAAATCAATCACTAATAATGAAGTCTGAACCCAATAATCTTGTTTTCTATTTCACTGGAACACCCTTAATACATCTTGTTTTCTATTTCACTGGAACACTCTTAATACATCTTGTTTTCTCTTTCACTGGAACACTTTTAATACATCTTGTTTTCTATTTCACTGGAACATTGATGTATTTCCAGCATTCCAATGTGTTATCTTCAAAAAAAATTCTGATTGTTTAAGGAGCAGTGAAGACCTTGCAGTTCTCCTGTTCTGAGCGCAGGGGACCGGGAACATTTAAAACAAAATTCATTATTCTAAAAGGGCCTAAGCCGAGGGTGAATTCGGTGATGTTAGCTTGCTGGGTGTGATATCATCACTAAATTCGCCTTCTGGGGGCCTCATTCTGTTTTTATGTTTACCCATACCATAGTATGGTAAACATAGTGTCGTTGCCCGGATTGACCACTCGTCGTTAGTCCGTCCGTCCGTCCGTCCGTCTGTCTGTCTGTCTGTCTGTCTGTCTGTCTGTCTGTCTGTCTGTCTGTAGACACTTTACGCATGGTGCGATAACTCGAACATTTTATATCTGATCGGAACCAAATTTTGTATATGAATTTGTCAGCACCAAATACAGATCGAGTTCGAATATGGGTTCGATCCGAGTTTTTTTCACGGAGTTATGGCCCTTTTTCGACTTAGAATTCATGCATGCTACCATAACTCAAAAAAATTTTATCTGATCAGAATCAAATTTGGTATGCAAGTTTCTCGGACCAAAATACAGATCGAGTTCGAATATGGGTTTGATCCGATATTTTTCAATGGAGTTATGGCCCTTTTTCGACTTAGAATTCATGCATGCTGCCATAACTCAAATTTTTTTTATCTGATCAGAACCAAATTTGGTATGCGAGTTTCTCAACTCAAAATACAGATCAAGTTTGAATATGGGTTATATCCAACATTTTATACCAGAGTTATGGCCCTTTTTCAACTAAGAATTGAACAGATAACCATAGCAGTCTACAATTAATTACCAGTGGTATCAGTTTAGCTCTGAGAGCAGTAAATCTGTATTATGGGAATTAGAGTTATTTTTTACTCCCATGTTTATGATGACACACTCCTCACCTGTATAGTTTTTGGTATCGATTGGTTGATCGGTTTAGAAATTATTAACACTTTGCATCCGCACATAGGCATGAGCTATCCGATGCTGTAACCAAATTAATTTTTGTCCGATTGTTTTCATATTTGATATGTAGGTTTATAATGACACACCCCTCACCTGTATAGTTTTTGGTATCGATCGGTTGATCGGTTTAGAAAATAATTAACCCTGCACACAAATGCTATCTGATCCATCTAAGTCAAACTGTTTTCTTCTGATATGCCTCATATTTCTTACCAAGGTTTTTCTTAGCACGTTCTTTATCTGTATGGTTTTTGGTATCGTTTAATTAACCCTTTTCAAACTTATGTTTACTTAGAACTCAAAACATTTTTCATCTGATCTACACCAAATTTGGTACATGTGGTCCTCACCCCGAAATACAGATCAAGTTCAAATTTGGGTTTGATCCGATATATTTTAACAGAGTTATGGCCCTTTATAATTCAAGTAATTTACTACCTATTGTATATGCCCTGTGAGAATTTAAGACAAACAACTTTACACAGTAATCTGCTTTATTGGGATCAGAAAATGACACTCCCAGAGCTGTCAAATTTAAGTGATTGATGATACTTTACTCCAGTTTGTGTGCAATAGTAATTTAACCCAACCTGTTGAGACATGTTCATGGCATTAATACAAATAGTCCATTGTCCATGTGAAGTATTTTCTGGAGCATGGCTGTTTAGAGAATTGTTGTTTACAGAGACACTGTTGTCTTATCTTGAGAAAACAATTTATCCACACATTAGTTCCATCATATGATGTCATTGAAAATGATTAACACTCTCCACACATCATATGTTCATTCTCCTATTCTATGTCCAGGTTGATCGTGATCCACTTTTCACTTGCATGTATTTCAGGATTAAAATTAACCTATTCCATAGACACATCATATCTGATACGCAGATTTTAAATTATCTCTTTCGCCTTAGGCCAGGTTCTACGGAAGCACTGTAGCGCCACAAATAAAATAATAATTACGGCGTTTAAACGCCCTATTACGGCGTTTAAACGCCCTAATACGGCGTTTAAACGCCCTAATTACGGCGTTTAAACGCCCTAATTACGGCGTTTAAACGCCCTATTACGGCGTTTAAACGCCCTAATACGGCGTTTAAACGCCCTAATTACGGCGTTTAAACGCCCTAATACGGCGTTTAAACGCCCTAATACGGCGTTTAAACGCCCTAATTACGGCGTTTAAACGCCCTATTACGGCGTTTAAACGTCCTAATTACGGCGTTTAAACGCCCTAATACGGCGTTTAAACGCCCTAATACGGCGTTTAAACGCCCTAATTACGGCGTGTAAACGCCCTATTACGGCGTTTAAACGCCCTAATACGGCGTTTAAACGCCCTATTACGGCGTTTAAACGCCCTAATTACGGCGTTTAAACGCCCTAATGCGACATATATGGAATGACTAGTGAACCTTCGGACTGAACCTTCGGACAACTGAAGCCTACCCGATCAATGTCTGAACAGAATGAGGTCCCCTAGCAAAGGGTGAATTTGGTGATGCTAGCCGCTATGCGGGGTAATATATCTAAATTCACCCTCTGGGGACCTCATTCTGCAAATGTCAGGCACCTTATTTCCGGGCTTGATACCACCACTGGTATATGCGTTGGTTTGGGTGCAATGTGTCTAACCGTGAAACATGTGGTCCCCTGCTATAAGCATATACCCTTCGCTATGTGCATGTTCGACTACATGGGGGTGTTTTGAGTGCATTCTAGTTCATTTTGGATATTCGAAGAATCGGGCCTTCGGAGAATCGGGCCTTCGGAGTTATGGGCTTTCGGAGAATCGGGCTTTCGGAGAATCGGGCCTTCGGAATTATGGGGTTTCGGAGAATCGGGCTTTCGGAGTTATGGGCTTTCCAGGGCTGGCATTCTCAGAAATCCGGGCGGGCTAAGACCAACCCTCCTCAATCAGCCTATAGGTGGGCTATATAGCCCTCCTCAGTGAATGATGTCATAGCATGGACATTTTAGCCAACTACAGCGAAATCACATGCACGACAATGGAAATAGTCATTATCTGAACTAAACTGCGTTAATACATTTTACAAAGGGAGCCATTCCAAAATGTACCTCACCCCATAGACTTTACCTACCCGAATAAAGGCCATCGGTTATAGGGTGATAGAGTCAGAAACATTAATCGCGAGTCACTACTCATATAATGCAGTGCTCTTGTTATTATCCCCCGCCAAATTGAAAATTTGCGGGTGATATAGGAATGGGTTCCGTCTGTCCGTCCGTTCGTCCGTCCGTCTGTCCCGAATTTGATCGAGTTAGAACTTGAACATATGTCTACGGATATCAAAGATATTTGGTATATGAGTTCACCTGACCGTTACCTAGAATGCGTTCTCAAGCCAGGTCTGGCAGGATATTTTTACCAGAGTTATTGGACTTTGTTTATTATTTTTGTTGAATTTACCAAATAGCATATAGACGACGTCACAGGGCTCATTTCCACAAATCTCTATGGATTTCAAAGATATTTGGTATATGAGTTCACCTGACCATTACCTAGAACGAGTTCGCATGCCAGGTCCGGCCGGTTATTTTTACCGGAGTTATTGGACTTTGTTTATTATTTACCAAATAGCATATAGACAACGTCACAGGGCTCATTTCCACAAATGTCAACGGATTTCAAAGATTTTTGTTATTTGTGTTCACATGATCAGTATCTAGAACGAGTTCGAAAACCAGGTCCGGCAGGATATTTTAAGCAGAGTTATTGGACATTGTTTATTTTTGTGTGTGCAAATGGACGACGTCACAGGGCTCATTTCCACAAATGTCAATGGATTTCAGAGATATTCGGTAAATGAGTTCACATGACCAGTATCTAGAATGAGTTCGCAAACCAGGTCCGGCCGGTTATTTTAAGCAGAGTTATTGGACTTTTTAAAATTTGTTACAATAATCTGCACTGGTGATTTCAATTTCAACATCCATCAGGAGAAATATGTGTCCCAACTTGAAAACATCTTCAAAATACATCAATCTGTTGTGCAGCCGACACATATACTTGAAGGAACACTCGACCTACTTCTCTCTAATATTAAAATGGACACACATGCTTTTCCAGTTCTGTACACAGACCACCATGTGATATGGGCTGTCAAGAAGTAAAATGTCATTCTAAGAATATTTATGCATGATTATGGAGATATTGAGGTATATTTTATCAAATATATATATTTTTTAAATTTTGCTCAAAATTTATATCAACGAATTTAAAAGAGTTTTGGTATATTTGTTCCCATGACTAGTACCTAAAATCAGTTCGCGAGCCTGGCTTTTTGACAAAATCCCACCTCTTATTTACCACGTACTGAGAACGTAAACTTTATTGAGAATGCACTTCCCCAACTGCACATTTCGGCGGGGGATACCGCCGTCTCCGACGGCTTGTTGTGTTTGATGCACCAACTAATGGCTAAAATGTAGACAGTCATTTAATCTTATTAATGGTACTCAATCCGATTAAGCACCCCTAAATTACTATTTATTTGGCTTCAGGGGTAAAACATATTTGATTCGAGTCGAGGAACCCATCCATCAAAGCTCAGAGTGATGAGATATTGATTTTTGAAGTTTGTAATTTTCTCGAGATGTGTACTGATAATTGCCACAGAAACACTTATTCAAACGGACGAAGGTGGATAACTAAAAATAAATGGTAATACTAACGCAATTTTGACTGAGAACATCCTTTTGACGGCGTGTTCTGTGCCACAAACAATAGATGTAAAAAAAACTTGAAAAATTGATATCTGATCACTCTGAGCGTTGATGGGTAGGTTCGTCGACTCGAATCAATTATTTTTTACCCCCGAAGTCAAAAAAATAGTAATTTAGGGGTGCTTAATCGGATTGAGAACCATTAATAAGATTAAATGACTGTCTACATTTTAGACATTAGTTGGTGCATCAAACACAATAACAAGACCACTGCATTATATGAGTAGTGACTCACGATTAATGTTTCTGACTCTATCACCCTATAACCGATGGCCTTTATTCGGGTAGGTAAAGTCTATGGGGTGAAGTACATTTTGGAATGACTCCCTTTGTAAAATGTATTAACGCAGTTTAGTTCAGATAATGACTATTTCCATTGTCGTGCATGTGATTTCGCTGTAGTTGGCTAAAATGTCCATGCTATGACATCATTCACTGAGGAGGGCTATATAGCCCACCTATAGGCTGATTGAGGAGGGTTGGTCTTAGCCCGCCCGGATTTCTGAGAATGCCAGCCCTGGAAAGCCCATAACTCCGAAAGCCCGATTCTCCGAAACCCCATAATTCCGAAGGCCCGATTCTCCGAAAGCCCGATTCTCCGAAAGCCCATAACTCCGAGGGCCCGATTCTCCGAAGGCCCGATTCTCCGAAAATCCAAAAATAACTAGAATGCACTCAAAACACCCCCATGTAGTCGAACATGCACATAGCGAAGGGTATATGCTTATAGCAGGGGACCACATGTTTCACGGTTAGACACATTGCACCCAAACCAACACATATACCAGTGGTGGTATCAAGCCCGGAAATAAGGTGCCTGACATTTGCAGAATGAGGTCCCCAGAGGGTGAATTTAGAGATATTACCCCGCATAGCGGCTAGCATCACCAAATTCACCCTTTGCTAGGGGACCTCATTCTGTTCAGACATTGATCGGGTAGGGTTCAGTAGTCCGAAGGTTCAGTCCGAAGGTTCAGTCCGAAGGTTCAGTCCGAAGGTTCACTAGTCATTCCATATATGTCGCATTAGGGCGTTTAAACGCCGTATTAGGGCGTTTAAACGCCGTAATAGGGCGTTTAAACGCCGTAATTAGGGCGTTTAAACGCCGTAATTAGGGCGTTTAAACGCCGTATTAGGGCGTTTAAACGCCGTAATAGGGCGTTTAAACGCCGTAATTAGGGCGTTTAAACGCCGTAATTAGGGCGTTTAAACGCCGTATTAGGGCGTTTAAACGCCGTAATAGGGCGTTTAAACGCCGTAATTAGGGCGTTTAAACGCCGTAATTAGGGCGTTTAAACGCCGTAATAGGGCGTTTAAACGCCGTAATTATTATTTTATTTGTGGCGCTACAGTGCTTCCGTAAGGTTCACTAAGAATTTCTATTAATTATAAGCCACCAATTGAATATTCATCATTTGAGGATATATCTTATTTTGAAATTCCCTCTATTGCATTTGGGCTGCAGGATAATAATAATGGTTCTGGTATTCTTGAAGCTGACTTTTTGGTCAAATATTTTTCACCCAATCACTTTTATAATCTCATTCAGGTTGATTGTGATACATTCTTCATGTGTATAGATTTTGGTATTGATTGAATGGTTTTGAGAATATTAACCCAATATTTAATAATATTTCTGCTGTTACAGACATTGTATCTTTCCAATGATCAGCTTAGAATAAAATTAAAGGTACATGTATACTGTACGCGATCCAATGTTATGACTCTAATATTTTCAATTTGACCCTTCTCATATCTCTCCTTTAGTTATCTGATAATTCTGTATTAAAATATTTTATATCCAACCATTATCAATCATATTTAATATCAAGGTCTATACACCCCTCACTTATATAGATGTTCAGGTGTTTGTTGGTCTCTAATCTCAATCATCCCATAACTTTTACTATGCAGCTAACACAACAACATAATCTGTTATGACTCAGGTTCCATTGTAAGAATTAAATAAATAGAGTTATTATGATGTTAATATTGTAACAATTATATCTTTAACAGCTATGGTGCATCTGTCTGACTGTGTTTGGGTATAATTATCTTTATCAATCTATCACACATACATGTATCTCTGTTGGAGTGACCGAATAGGTTGAAATCGAATGTCATATCCATCTTCCTATTGTGTTTAAATGAGCAAGTTGCTCAATATATCTGATTCCACTATGAAACTAATAAATAATAGTACGCTGTGAATTGTTGAAATTCTTGCACTCATAAAAAGATCGCTATCGCCAAGGTATGGGTTAAACATCTGCCGATCGTGATCGGCCTCTCGTTGGTATTTGGCAGGCTGACTGTTTATGCCTGTTTCTTTCTTGTTTTCAGTACATTGCTGGCCGACTGTTTATGCCCATAGCGTACTTAATGGGAGTGGAATGGGCAGACTGTGACAAAGTTGGAGAGCTGTTAGGTTTGAAGACGTTTATCAATGAATTCATCGCTTACATGGATCTGGCTGAAGTGATTAAGAACAGAGAGGATTGTCGCGATGGCAGGACAATTTCTGTGAGTGTGATTCTATATTGAGACTACTTGTTTGAATTTTTTTATGATTTTGCTCCCCAACCGAAGAACGATAGATTGTGATGTCTAATTTGTGAAGTATCATTCGATGTTGTCACCAAAAAAAATACCTCTACTAGGAGCTACCATATACATGTTTTTCATACGTCGTACAGCACAAGCAACTGATGTTATTTACACAGTAATGGTGTCTGAGGCACTCCAAGTGTTTATACATTTAGAACATTGTCGCTTTTGGGGAATTCTGTTGCCATTCACCTGTTATATATTGCGTAAAAATCTTGAATTCTTTTATGACTTGAATTATTTGTTTATTAGAATGCCTCTCTTTACCATGGTTTAGTTTAGTTTAGGTCAATGACATTTAGTATGTTGACAACTCCTTGCATCTTCGTCATTTTACTTCACTGCATTAAAATACTAAATCAATCACATGTGAAGTGCACGATTCATACTGCCAAATTACAACTACAGTAATGCCCTAAATATAATCGACTCCTTAACCACAGCAGAATTATGGGTAATTTTTCAGGATTTAGTCGGAAATATGGCTTGTTGTCATTCATTGGAAAGTTCTCACTGAGAGCTTTCCGATGAATGGCAACAAGCCATATTCCTGACTAAATCCTGAAAAGTTACCCATAATTCTGCTGTGGTTAAGGAGTCGATTATTTAGGGCAATACTGTACCATGCTGTCAATTTCACAGCACGCTGCTAGAAAACAAAAAGTTTTCATAGTGTAGTAATAAAAACAATATATATTAAAGGCACGGATGGCCTTTGCAGTGGGTATGCTGTTAAAATAGTCACACCTTTTAAAACTACCACAAACAGAAAGAATAAAAAAATATAGACATAATTTTGTAAATAGTATGTTGTCATCAACTTTATACACTTTGTGATGCAAACAAAAGCCAGGTTCTGTAACAATTTTGGCTTATGTTTACATAACAAACAATACAAACTTGACAATAACATACTGTTTAAGTGATATTTATGATTGGTATAAGAACAAAGTCTGTATATATTTTAATATTCTTTCTGTTTATGGCGGTTATAAACAGAAGTGAATATTTTAACAGCAATATCCTCTGCAATACACATCACCATTTAAATGAATATAGTATTTGTTGTATCCTGCAACAATTATTGTATGGTTACCAGTTTATTGAAAGACTAAATTTGGTATGCCTTCTACAAAAATAATGCATTAAAGTGATGTGAAACATTCCGTTGGGGTGATCAAATAGAAATTGAGGATAATCTTGTTCAAATTAGTTATTTTTACAAATATGATATCCATATTGACAACATACACCATCATTATCATATACTAATGAGTCACTAATTAAATGCAGTGACTCTCGTTGTCGAAATCATTTGCGTTAGTTTTATTGCTGATAGTTGTGTCCTGAATCGAGAAGTACATGTATATGTCAATATTTACAATTGCACGTAGTTCAGACAATGTTTTCTATGGTATGGTTGATTTCTTTGAGATTTTCTGTGATGTTAGTAGAATACTACTTTCCCCCAGTTGGCATAACACCTGAGTAATAACTGTTCAGTTCAAGCACCCGAATAAGTCCATAATATCGCCCACTTAATTTTCAAATTCCCATACAACATTATACACAATATATTCCATATTATATACCATTTGGAAGAGGAACCAAACATATATATTCCACGAGAATACGTAACAGATGCGGAGTGTCCACCAAGTGACAGAGATTCTCAGATTCATTCAAAGGCTTCCCCTGTTGTCAACAAGAATGCATCAGAATTCAAACAGAGTTATTCCCCTTCCATTGAGAAAAATAGACTTTACAGTACAGTCCAGATCAAAATTAAGCATAGAACACACCTTGGTACCTCGACAAAAATAACATGTTCCCAGTTTAATCGACAGGATCAGTTGATAATACAATATTTTGGAGCTTCCTCATTCATATGGTGTATAATATGGAATATGCTGTATACAATGTGATCTGGTGATCAAGCCTTGAAATAGTGTGTCTGTCATTTGCAGAATGAGGTCCCCAGAGGGTGAGTTTAGTGATGCTACCCCACACAGCGGGCTAGCATCACCAAATTCACCCTCTGGGAACCTCTTTCTGCTGAGGTGTAAGCAGAATGAGGTCCCCAGAGGGTGAATTTGGTGATGCTAGCCCGCTATGCGGGGTAGCATCACTAAATTCACCCTCTGGGGACCTCATTCTGCAAATGACAGACACACTATTTCAAGGCTTGCTGGTGATTCGACAATTAAGTGGGCCTTTAATATATGTAATTTTCTTTATTTAACAGGTACGATCTGAAATCATTGCTACCTATGCTTTATGCGGATTCTCAAATCTCAGTTCAATCGGAATACAACTAGGAGGTCTCGGCTCGATGTGCCCAGAAAGGCGTGGCGATCTGGCGAAACTCATCAAAAGAGCGCTGTTCGGTGGAATAATTACGTGTCTAATGACAGCGTCTATGGCAGGTAAGACTTCATTAGAAATTCCAAGGCATTTTAAACAATGTGACGGGGAGGCACTGAGCTGAGTGAATGTTTAGTGTCAACAATTTCTGTAGAGTACAGTAATGCTCTAATTAATCGACTCCTTAACTGCATCAGAATTATGGGTAACTTTTCAGGATTAGTCGGAAATATGGCTTGTTGCCATTCATCAGCGAGAGCAGTCCGATCTATGGCAACAAGCCATATTTCCGACTAAATCCTGAAAAGTTACCCATAATTCTGCTGTGGTTAAGGAGTCGATTACTGTAGTGTTGCATTGGTCTGTACAATGTGTTGACATGATCAGTTGTCTGCGTCAAACTGCTCATATGGGTGGGTGCGTTGCATTATAATGCAGAGTTTCCGATAATAATTGCAGCTAATAAGATTGATAATGGAATAAATGAAATATGGCAAATCAATCTTTGTCACATAATTAGGCCCAAAACCCAGCCTCATATATTTTGGTAAGACACACGTGTAATATCGTCATGAGCAGTGATGTATGAGCTCAGCGCAATTATGTCGATGTCAATGTTAAATTACTCAAAAATTTATAAAATGTAGTTATCAGTTGAAAACATAGATAAAAGTCATACAGTGATCAAGTATATATTGTACAGAATTTTGACTCTGATCGCACCCTACCAGATTTGTCCACAATTTTTTCAATATTCATGGTACATATTTAGACTCATTAATTGATATAAGTTTCAGGCCTACATGATTTTTTTCGACAATATAATTTTACTAATTTACTATTTAGTCCGACTTATATAACTCATGGTATATCAATATCAACTACGTCTAGACTTATAAGTATCCGATATAGTCATTTGTTATTGGAAAATTATTAATGGTATAATTGTTAATGTCCCTCTGAATCAACAAAATATATTAAACCTTTCTATACTAAATGGATTCTCCCATCCATTTACAAATGTATTCATCAAAACAGTCTATTTTAAATTTTTAGGGGTGTTTAATAAATAAAAGCATTTGACAGTTAATAGAATTGCAGAATGATTCCTATTCTTTGGGGGAAAACGTTTAGATAATAATTTCAACAAACGACGTATGGTCATTTTTTGACTTACTTTCTGAACATTTCCTAAGGAACTACTCATCAATGAGTATTTATTAAATGAGTATAAAATTCTCTATCTAACTAACTGTTTTTTGTTGTGGCATTTCTTAGCGTAAACAATTTTTCCCTACTAGATATAGGTTTTGTAATAATCAGTGTGAAATGCTTAACACATCTTTTATAGCAATAAAGGACCCAAAAGTTCAAAGCATTAAAACATGAAACATTTCATTTTCGTTCCAGGCCTGCTGATAGTTGAAGAAGAACCAATATCCAACTGCTTCATCAACAACTCAACATTATCGGCAATCAATGCAACCATGGTTACCGATAACAGCACAGCTATGGTTTACTCAACCATCAGTAACTCAACTCCCCTCCTCGTGAACGTGAACCTGTACACACAGAATGCTAGTGTTGTGAACAGTACGGACTACAGTCTACTCAGAACTGTCAGCCAGATGCTCGCAGACAGGCTACAAGGGAGGTAACCCACTCTTCTCAGGATATAGGTTACAAACTATAGGAGGTAAAATGACGTCTGCTCAGACACTCTACTGAATGCAGTCAGTCAAATGAAGGGGAAATAATTTACCTTCTCTTCCAACAGGAAGTTTCTCCTTTGCCTCTTCACTGCTATGATGTCTTTAACTATTATGGATGTAAAAGTGCACACCATGTGCTATATGGTTCATAATAACTACAGACCTATAACTCAATGCACTAGCAGCCGGCCGTCAATTATAACGGGAACTCAGAAAAAAAGTGTCTCTGAAACAGTGTATCTCAATAATTAAAACAGTGTATGATATTCCAGGATTATGTTTGATAATAGCTTTACATGTTTCTTGGAGTAAGTTTTGGGGTTTTCGAGACATTCCAATCATATTTTGCAAAATGGCCATAACATCAACGAACCAGCACTCAAAGTCATGACATCATCCAGCAGTGAAGAGGTTAAAACCCATATCAGACAAGATGTTAGTTATCCCAGAGTGGTCTCTGTTCATAACAGGCTTCCAGAGAGGCAATGCACAGGAATACAAGGTTACATATAACAGGGGAGTTAATTTCATATCTGCTTCAGAAACTGACTTATACATGTAGCTTCCCTTTCCTCAACCACTAGCATGTTGTGAACAGACTGGAGCCTTCAGTGCTTAGGATTGTTAAACAAGGGAGATAATCTGCTTCAGTCTTCTCATCTGTTGCAGAAGTGAAATGAGTTCAGAGAGAATGTAAAAAGAACCAATGCTGAAGTACAAGTCTGCTTATAGTTTGTATGACGTTTGTAGAATGAGGTCCCCAGAGGGTGAATTCAGTGACGCTATCCAACGCAACGGACCAAAATTCACTCCCCTGGGAACCACATTCTGATCAGGCTTCAACTGCTATGGAAGACCTAGAATCCCCAGTTGAAGTACGCCCATTTTCACCTAAGTTATGGTCCTTGTCGACTTAGAATTTGCCGATTATTTTTGTTTCCAGGTGATAATTTAATTTTAGTTACCTACATGAAATTACCCACATAAAAATACAGGTAAAGTTCGAATTTGGATTCGGTCCGCCATTTTTTACCGGAAGTGTGGTCCTTGTTAACTTATAGTTTGTCAATTAATTTGGTTTCCGGGTGATAACTCTATTGGGTTGGGTTTTAATGTTGATCATTGATAGGTGAATGAGAGACCAGCTGAGGATTTGATAGTTTGATTTTAATCCAACAGGATACTGTGTTACTTGCAAGTGTAAATATTGTGTGCTATGATGGATATTATGTATGATAATAAATGTGAGGGAGTAAGTTTGTCAGGGTATGTTTTTGTGTTTTACGTAAATGCTATGTTTTGTAAGTGTATCACTTTGTAAGTGTCCATGTATTTATGTGTGAGTCCTGCTTCTGTGAGCTAGTTGTATGCATGTAGACATGTATTATAGTGCTGGATATTTCTGTATTGTGTGGAGAACTGATGAGGCTGCATGAAATGTTGAAGTATTCATGAATATGAAATACAAATCAGGGATATATGACATGACCACTTGGCTAAGATTAACCCTTTGAATGCCTCGGGCCGATGAGGGGCGGATCTCATCGGCCCTAATTTACGTTCTGTAAAATCGGCCCTAAAAAAATAAAAAAAAATTTAGATTTTTTTTTTTTTTTGGTTGAATTTTTTTTTAGTATGCTTAAGCATGCTATAGGGCATGTTATAACTCAAAACTATCACCAAGTATTCATAGTAATAATTACGATGCCCATGAAAAATGTAAGATTCCCTGGCCCTAAACCTACAAAATAAGCCTGTTAAAGAATATAAGAAAGTAAAGAAACAATTATTAAAATTGTAAAAAATTGTAAAAAATAATAACAAATGATGAAAAATTGTTAAGTCAATGCATTCTCTTATATATGCGAGGCGACCTATGGTCGACTCGAATATATAAGAGAATGCATTGGCACAGGGTATATGGGTTGATACAAAAAAATCGGACCTGGCACTGAAAGGGCTAAGTGATAGTTATTACACATGTATTTTCTTGTCATTTTAGTTTTAGATATATTACAGGGTTTAATCTATGGAAACATTTGACCCATTTTAGTAGTATCGAGGGTGAATATATCCCTTTACTTTGTACCCATTTTGGATTTATTATATTGGGTGCATGTACTCGTGTACATTTCAGTTTAATAGATATGGTATACCTCGCTTCAAATTGGTACTATAGAAAGATATGTCGACCAGACATTGGTAGGAATAGCATGGATGGGTTTTTTCATGACTTGAGCTGAATTCCTTCATTGTGACAAAATAAGTTTGTCAGAGGTATGTTTTTGTGTTTTACAGAAAATGCTATATTTTAGTGGTGGATCTCAAATGATTTAACCCTTTACCCAACAGAACGGCCCTGTGCCAATGCATTCTCTTATATATGCGAGTCGACCATAGGTCGCCTCGCATATATAAGAGAATGCATTGGCTTAACACATTAAAAATTATAAAATTGTTAAAGAATGTAAGAAAAAATGGTAAAAAAAAAAAAAAATTTAAGCCAATGCATTCTCTTATATATGCGAGGCGACCTATGGTCGAATCGCATATATAAGAGAATGCATTGGCACAGGGCATAACTAACTATCACAATGTGGTCAAGGAGCCGGTTCCAATGATATCCATATTTGTATGGTTCTATTGAGACAGACCGAAGATATTTTAGGCTGTTGAAGCTTTATTTGGCCGGTTTGTTGGGTAAAGGGTTAAGATATTTTCATTTATTTATGTGTGAAATCCTGTTGTTTCTGCGAGAGAATTGTATACATGTTGATCAATCTTGAGAGCTGGAGATTTCTCTATCGTATGGAGAATTTATAAGACTGTATGAAATGTTGAAGTTTTTCGCAAATATGAAATAGATATCAGGGATATACGACCACTTGGTCATATAATGGCCAAGATTAAGTGATAGATTATAAACATGTGTTTTGTCAATTTATATTTACAGTAATGCCCTAAATAATCGACTCCTTAACCACAGCAGAATTATGGGTAACTTTTCAGGATTTAGTCGGAAATATGGCAACAAGTCATATTTCCGACTAAATCCTGAAAAAATTACCCATAATTCTGCTGTGGTTAAGGAGTCGATTATTTAGGGCATTATTGTAGATCTAAGACGGTTTGATCTAGGGAAATTGTGATTGAAATTTTTGCCACTTTTTTGTAGCTATCACCAACTCATTTTATTCTAGCAAATGCTTAGTCTCCAATCAAGCTTTTATAGAAGATTCCAGGTATAGTTATTGTGGCAAGTGTCAAATGGAAACCATGATCAAAAGTAATTATGTTTCCGGCCACGTTCACACTGGTAGATTTTCCTGGCGTTTTTCGCAGGCATTTCGATACAGAAAGTTATAATATGCCACAAAACAAACACAATGTGGAACTACAGAAATTGTATTTCTAATGTCATTGGCTTTGGTAAAGATGCATTTTATACATACATGTATGTTGCCGTTATTGGAAAGGTTAAGACTTTATGAGGCAGGCCTCATAAGAAACTGTCTAGCTTGGATTGCGGGCTGAGCATTAGCTACTTTTATTGATATTTACTCAAAGCCTTTGTGTTCCATCTAGAAAATAGATCTCCATGAACCCTTTCATGACAGGAGATGCACTGGTGCAGCATTAACCCTTTACCCAACAGAACGGCCCTATGCCAATGCATTCTCTTATAGATGCGAGTCGACCATAGGTCGCCTCGCATATATAAGAGAATGCATTGGCTTAACACATTAAAAATTATAAAATTGTTAAAGAATGTAAGAAAAAGTGTTAAAAAAAGTTTTTTTTTAGGCCAATGCATTCTCTTATATATGCGAGGCGACCTATGGTCGACTCGCATATATAAGAGAATGCATTGGCACAGGGCATAACTGTAACTATCACAATGTGGTCAAGGAGCCGGTTCCAATGATATCCATATTTGTATGGTTTTATTGAGACAGACCCAAGATAATTTAGGCTGTTGAAGCTTTATTTGGCCGGTTTTGGCCGGTTTGTTGGGTAAAGGGTTAAATATCATGTGCCTGTGCATTCTCTTATATATGAGTCTCCTGTAGGGAGTCTAGCATATATAACAGAATGCACTGGCTTACATGGTCAAGGTAAATATTGTTAGGCCAATGTATTCTTATATATGCGAGGCTCCCTATGGGAGACTCGCATATATAAGAGAATGCATTGGCACAGGGTTTTCTCCAGTCATGGAAGGGATTAAATATATATATATAACTGAATATGGGTATTTTATGAACAATTTGTTTTTTATATATTAGACTTACATGAATCATCGTTGAAACCATTCTCCACATTTGTCAGGGAATCTGACCTTTACAATCATGCCATCTTCGTCATTCTGTAAACATTGTGTTCATTGAGAACATGCAGTGAATGTTATTTCCACCATCCTTGGCAAATACATTGATTCAAGAAAAAGGCAATATATGTGTAGAACATTCAAGAACGTAGATGGACAAGAAGTATAAGATTGAGCTGCTTTCAGGACTGATATATTATTACATTGTCCTTTGATATCAGCATTAATACCAGAATAATAGAATAAACGAATCTAGCAAGTGTGAAATAGCGACAGAAATATTTTTAATTCGCTATTGTCAAAGCATAAGAACAAATGTTCCATGGACGCCTTAATTTTGGTTCGATAATTTTGGCATCTTCTCTGACCTTCTTAAGAAAATTTGGCGAAAAATTATTTCATTTGGCAAAACATTGGCGAAAGAAATTTTTGGCCCAGCGAATATTTGGTAGATAAATATTTTAACAACGGCTCTGTTGGTTACTGCCAACCAATTGCAAAAAGTACTCTTGGTTGAGACATTTTTGCATCAGTTGACAGTCATTGTTTTAAAAACTCAGCAAAATCATTGCAATATAGCAGGACCAGCGTTTATCCCTTTGTCAAAATCTTTGTGAATTTAGTTGTTATCTTATTTTATTTATACCTCTTCCAGACTATTCCATTCTATTCTAAGAATTTTATATTGTACACAATGTCATGGTGTTTTACATCTTTTTGTTGAAATTTCCAACAGCATCACAATAGTATGTTACCTTGAGTTATTAAATATATCCATTTATCAATTAGTCCATGCAGGCCTGAAAATATGTGCTGGAAATTTGTGGAATGAGGTCTCCAGCGGGTGAATTTAGTGACACTATCCCGCACAACAGTCTAGCATTACCAAATTACATCCTCTGGATGAAGATGGTGATGTGCACCCATTGGGCACCTCGATTATGCATTGTGTCGTCTGCCAATTTGGGGGTACAGAGAAAATAATCTAAAAAAGAAAAAGAAACTTACAAAAGAAGTTAGAACTCGTTAATTTGATAATAAAGATACTTTCCAGAGAAGATGAAGACTAAGCAGAATGAGGTGTAGCGTCACTAAATTCACCCTCTGGGGACCTCATTATGCAAATGACTGGCACCATAGTTTCAGGCCCGAGTCCATGATCTTTGATTAAGAAATATATGAGAATGTACAAATCTTCAGTATTATTTCTCCAAGTTTATTTTAATACCTAATAATTATAGCACAATTCATACTTCATTCCCATTGTTAAAAACTCTTGCCTGTTTTAAAATTAATTTAGATTGATAACTTGAGTACAGACATTTTAGTTTAGACCTTAATGTAGTGCACTTTCATCAATCTCAATCGAGAGGTCAAAAGACCGTGATATATTATGGTTTTCGGTGTTATCATTCTTATTTAGGTATTTAACCCTTTACCCAACAGAACGGCCCTGTGCCAATGCATTCTCTTATATATGCGAGTCGACCATAGGTCGCCTCGCATATATAAGAGAATGCATTGGCTTAACACATTAAAAATTATAAAATTGTTAAAGAATGTAAGAAAAAATGGTAAAAAAAGATTTTTTTTAGGCCAATGCATTCTCTTATATATGCGAGGCGACCTATGGTCGACTCGCATATATAAGAGAATGCATTGGCACAGGGCATAACTGTAACTATCACAATGTGGTCAAGGAGCCGGTTCCAATGATATCCATATTTGTATGGTTCTATTGAGACAGACCGAAGATATTTTAGGCTGTTGAAGCTTTATTTGGCCGGTTTGTTGGGTAAAGGGTTAAACCCATTATCATAACAACTTCATTAATTATATTCATATCCAAATCAGGTTTACATCACAGCCATAATATATTTTATGGATTTACTTACCTTATCATCACTTTTAATTGCTGAATGAGTAACAATTTTAATGGAAGAATAGTAAATTTTATAATTATTTAAAAATTTAGTCCGAGCACATGTTGACAGTGAATCAGGAAACAAGAAATTTTGCAGTGATATTTTCAAGGTAAATTTCTTGTTTTTGTTCTACATTACCATCTACAAAGTTTGTTCTGCATCTTTTACAGATGGATCAACTTGTGTGCAATTAATTGTAAATTTTAGATGGACACAAACTTTTTTCCAGTTTAATACCAGTTGAGGTCCCCTAACTCTTAAAGACATCCTGCCAAATCAGAGAGGCCTACAAACTTTTTAATTACATTAGGAAATGGAGAATATTCTTTGTATCTGAGCAATTTTTGTTCGCTCAATTATGACAATACAATCAGAATAGATATCCCACCCATGAGTGACAGCATTAAATATGCGCCAATAGAACTATCACTCAACGCTTATCTGCCAATGTCTATCTTGACCGATATCACTGGCTGGCAGTGATGAAAGTAACCTGATCTGTTCATAACCATCATTCATTGTCAACAACATGTGTTTGTTCATGAACCAGAAATTTTAACAAGTAGCAATGCAATTCATGATAACTTGGTGATCTCCACACAGTGTCTCCAAACTTGACATCTCATTTCTATTTTATTATATACAAATTAAGGACTATATTCAAATTATAGATCAGGAAGTAGAAGCATGCTTTGAAAACTGGCAACACAAGATTATTCACTGCAAAAGTAACATTTTTTTCAGAAATGAACAGTAAAATATTTCATTTTTTACCATACTGAGCAGGGGGGGGGGGGGGGGGGGGGGGGGGGTGGTCGGAAAATAAATTCAGGCACGTATGGCATTTTTTCCCTTTCGATAATTTTTTGTACCCACCCACCCCCACCGCCAAATTTATTTCCGTTTTCCGCAGTTTTTTCCGACCATTTTTTGACACCCACCCCCCTTTTAACACTAAAACAGAGATTTGCGGGGGGGGGGGGGGGGGGGGGAATTCACTGTAAACAGCTGTATTTGAATTTCTGTGCATACTATTTATCATGGATTTTAACATGGACATGTAATAGGAATGAGTCATATTGAGGTCATTCGGCCAAAAAAACATGGCTGCCAGCGGCCATCTTGGATTTCAAATTTGCAACAAAATACAACACGATAACTGCTGCAGTCAGTTTACCAGTTAGAATTACATTATTTCTCTCATTCAAAGTGGTTTTGAAGCCAAACTCATTGCCAAAACACTAAAAAACAAGCAGGAAATGTTTTTGTTAGTTGCGGAAAAAATAGCTTGTTGGTGGCTTTGACCCCCCACCCACCCCGGCATACGTGCAGGATTATTTTTTTTTCACCCCCCCCCCCCCCCCCCCTGTACTGAGTTCATAATAATTGAAGACTTACTGGTAGTATTGACAAAAAATTCCCTGTAAAAAAAACTAAGTTTGTTGGTATAAAACACTTTTGCTGAGCACATGTTTACCTCAGAGATAGGCAATTTGAAGTTGGAGAGCTAATTTGGGCATAAAGATTGTTTTCTTCAGAAAAATTATCTAAATTGAAATTAATTAGCTAAAAGGCACATAATAGTGATCATTATTCAAATTTGTCTTTAACCGTTGATAGCTTGATACTCACTGAACTGATGGGTAGTTACTTGGTTTTTATACACCAATTTAAAAAAACAATTATCTTATGTTATTGGTCTTTCAGTCTGTTTGTTTTTTATTTCTGGATGATAACTTTAGATAGACTCAACTAAATGGGATGAAGATTATGGTATGTGGGTTTACTAGCTCAAAATAGGTCAAGTTTGAATTTGAGTTCGCTCAGCAATTTTCACCAGAGTTATGGCCCTTTGTTGGCGATACCACAGGCGTATTTTGCCAAGCCCTAGCGATGCTCTTGTAGTCTTTGTTGAACCCCTAAAATGAAGTTACCCGATTCCCATTTGTTTATATGTAGGATTGTTCAGCTATAAAATCAGCAACGTTAGAATGGTTGTTGACCTTGTTATATGAATATACTACAAATAAATGAATAGGAATCCACAGGTGTTTTTCAACACTATACCAAGTTCGGTCAGATATAATCCGCAAAGGAGTATTTTGATATATCTCCTTCCAAGTTTTGTATACATCGTTCGGATGTTAAAACAAATCATGTCCGTCCCTTTCATAATGGGAGCTGCGCTGGTGCAGCATTAAAGATCCTTGCCATTGCATTCTCTCAATTATGCATGTCTCCCATAGGGAGCCTCTCATATATAAGAAAATGCACTGGCTTACAAGGTCAAGATAAATATTGTTAGGCCAATGTATTCTCTTATAAATGCGAGGCTCCCTAAAAGACAACCCTCCAAATGAATGATGGACCATTCCAATAAGGCAATATATACTTTTATAACTTGGTGGAAGAATCCATTTAGCAAATAAAGGGTTAATTTTTGTCAGTAAAATAGCAATCATGTGAACAAGTTTGGAGGGCACCGACATATGTATACAACTTACATGTGAATATAACAGGGAAAACGTAAAATCAAAAAATATCTGATTTTACGTATATTCTTTGCAACATATCACACAGTCGTAACAGAATTATGTTTTATTGTATATTTGTATAATGATATTTTTGTGATATATTTCAAATTATGCCATGTCAATTTTCAACTATTTTTTGAGAAATAAAGTTAACTTTTACAAGAACTTGTTTCATGATTTGTATATCCAAAAATTTTATTTTCTGACAGGGATGCACACGAAGCAGCAATCGGGGCCGTGAAACTACATCATAATTCACTCAAAAATGGCACCTGGCAATTTCAACATTCGTTTTTTCTATATTTTCTAAAGATATTGGCAAGTTATTGACTATGAGCTATCCTGACTCACCGTGGATACTTCTACAACCTGACATTGAATAAGATTTGCTTTTAACCCTTTCATGAGGGGAGCTGGTGCAGCATTGAATATCATGTGCCAGTGCATTCTTTAATATATGCGAGTCTCCCATACACGGTCAAGGTAAATATTGTTAGGTCAATGCATATATAAGAGATAAGGGTTTTCGCAAACTTTCAGGAAGGGTTAATGAGATTTTGGCTTTCAAATTTCATGCCTCAAAATATTACCAAAGTCACTTTAACACTTTCAACAGTAATATTTATATATTTTTTGGTTGAGTTACTTATATAGACAAAGAAAACAATGAATACTATATTTGGTGCGAGACATCTTGCTGCCATTTTCGAGCAAATTATGACATACAGTAATGCCTGAAGTATATAACACTTTAACCACAGCAGGATTATAGGAAATTTTTCAGATTTAGTCGGAAATATGGCTTGCAGCCATTCATCGGAGAGCTCTCGGTAATTATTTAAGACATTACTATAGGTTCCCTGGTCTGGCAATAGTGGCACATCCTGTAGGATATTTCATGTCAGTGGGAGATTGAGCCTCTTGCACCACACTCCCCAGTACAAGGTAGCTCTATCATGAGCTTGCCAAACCATGGTGACAAATCTACAGAGTTATCCCCCTCCAAACAGTAATCATGAATTCATGATGTTTAAACTGATCAGAATAAGTTGTCAACAGATTCATAAACTTACATGTACTTCAATAAACCTGTGTGGACCCGAATGGAATCCAAAAATTCAGATTTCAAATTTTCAGTTACCCCGGATTTTGGCGGATATAACTTATAATGCTTTGTTTTAGCGCTCATCCATTTTACAGTGATAGAATTAAAAATTAGCCGTAAAAATCTACCTCTTCAGATAATGGTGAGGATGTTATGTTAACTTGAGACAAAAGATACTTTCCAAAATATGAGACCTAAGCAGAATGAGGTCCCCAGAATTTGGTGATGCTAGCTCTCAACTTTTGGAAAGTATCTATAGTCTCAAATCAACATTTTGACATAAAATGCATAATAGAGGTGACATCACCAACTTCAAATATGGAACTTCAACCTGATCCTAGGTCTCCCATAGCAGTTGAGTCCTAAGCAGAATGAGGTTCCCAGAGGGTGAATTTGGTGATGCTAGTTCTCCGTGTGGGATATCGTCTCAAAATTCACCCTCTGTGAACCTCATTCTGCAAATGACAGACACACTATTTCAAGGCTTGCACTAGATATATTCGTACATTGTTTAGCATTTTTCCGAACTAACCAGAGGGATTATAAAACCAAGTATCTGAAATATGATCAATTTAATCTACATGATGACACTACAATAAAAAAATACAATCTCTAAAACAAACAAAACAATTTTTTATTATTGCTTTGGGAGATCTAGGATCAGATTAAAATTCCCCGGTTGAAGTTGTTGATGTTCACCCATTTCATCTTCTGCAAATTGAGGGATATAGAAACTGAACAGAAGGGAAAATAACTAAAAACAATGTTAATTGGAGACTATAGATAATTTCCAAAAGATGAGGCCTAAGCAGAATGAGGTCCCCAGAGGGTGAACTTGTTGATGCTAGGCTGTGCAGGGGTGGCGTCTCTAAATTCACCTTCAGGGGACCTCATTAATTCAAGGCTCAATTCGAATCAAGTAACTACCTGTTGGCGATCAGCCTGTTATCAGAGTAAACGAGTTTAGTTTGGCGATCAGCCTGTTATCAAAGAGTAAATGAGTTTAGTTTGGCGATCAGCCTGTTATCAAAGAGTAAACGAGTTTAGTTTGGCGATCAGCCTGTTATCAAAGAGTAAATGAGTTTAGTTTGGCGATCAGCCTGTTATCAAAGAGTAAACGAGTTTAGTTTGGCGATCAGCCTGTTATCAAAGAGTAAACGAGTTTAGTTTGGCGATCAGCCTGTTATCAAAGAGTAAACGAGTTTAGTTTGACATATTTATTCATTCCATCACTTGTAGTGATATGATAATAAATTCCAAAATAAAACAAAATTCATACAATTTGGCATAGAGATCCCACTCAATATAAACAGAGGCACCGGGTTGGGCAGTCTCTTTGAAAAGCCGACGAAAATCCTCTAGAATTGTCCATAATATTTCATTTCTACGACGACGACGCAGCATTCCCAACACGACATAATAAACCGTTTCCAAATATTGAGTGCATTCCTGGCGCAGTAAATGTTTGTGAGAATCGTAGTATTTTGAAATAGTTACAAACACAACTCATGAATATCGTTGACTGATAAAAAAAACTCGAAGATGATGTCTCCTACATGTATATTGCGATGAGTAAAATTATTTATGAATGTATCGTCTGTATTCATTTTTCCAACAATAGTTGCGTTTGACAATGCATGGGAAAATTGTCAATACGACATTGACCTCTGATCTCTGACATGATCTGCTATGCCATAAACCAATGAAATTGCGTTTAGTCTGCACCACTCTCCAATGAAATGGAGGGAATCCCTTCAATATACAAAACCTAATTTTAATAGAGAATTCTAGAGACGTACATCCGATATAGGATTTTCGTCTGCTTTTCAAAGAGACTGCGGATTGGGTAGACTTTGTTCACATGTCGACAGTGTGAAAATGGTGAAGCTTGATGGAATGTGAAATGATAGTCAATATCAGAGTTCAAGCCATTCTTTCATATAAACACAAGTTTCTGGGGAAACTGCTCCTCCTTCGCAGCACTGATCAAACACTGGACACGCCCCACACGGCATCCTCATTAAGCCTGTTGATGGGATGATCGACGGAATTGATCGGTACATTCTCTTCTGTCCTTTCTTCTCAGATGCGGCAGCAATGACCGTGTCTTCAGCTTTTCCATCAAAAACCAACGTCTGTAAAATCGTCTCAATATCTTCAACAGACAAATCAACTTTACTGATTCCTAACTCGGAAATGTACTTCCACACGTCGCTCGAAGACGTATACGATGCATTCCGTCTGGTTATCGGATCAGAACATGTTTCCTTCGCGATGTCAGTTTTCTGCTCGAGAAACTTGAAGCACTGCTGATTGAGAACTTCTACAAACTCCGACTCAAAATCCTGATCGCTATACCATGCGCCTCCCGTCACTGTCCGATCAGGTTCGAGGTTATACAACATGTAAACCTTCTTACGAGCTGCGGCAACAGATTTCACCGATTTGATCAATTTCTTACTCTCGAGGTTCTTCAAAATCTTGTTGACCTGAGTCAGTAGTAGATTAGATTTGAATCGTATATCGCGAATCCATATTCCTTTATTCTCCGCCTCCTTAATTATCTGGTACACAAGCTTCTCTTCCTGATCTGACCCTTTGATAGCAGCGACGGTTTCCTTGTCCCTTACCTTATAAATAAGGTCCGCCCCCTTTTTTAGCAGATCAATCTTCCCTGTAGACAGAAGCCGGTTTATCGCAGTCAGCCGCTGTTGGACATTGCAGTTCGGAAGCTCGGTCTGTATTGTTACATCCGAAATTCCATCCAGATTTTCGTGGCACAATACAAGAATTTTCGACTCAAAGTCCACTGCCTCAGCGGAATCATCCGTATCCATAGGCTCCTGTTTAATCTCAACTTGAGCCATTCTGAGAATATCAAGGTCAAAATTCTTCAATAAACTTAAAAGTTAAGTTTCAACCAATGTATACTCTTACAACAGAACTCAACCACAAAAGAATACTGTGTTTTTAACAGCTCAAACAAACAAAGCCTATCTTGTATTCTCTTAATTAGAACTCATCCAGACGAGGAATTCTATTATTATCAACTGAAATCACAGAACACACAAGGCAAGAATCCAGTGTTTTTTCAACTTCAATAGTGGATTAATATACTCTATTAATTGTATTACTAAGATATTAATTTATCTTTAACTGACATGTGACCATTGTCGTTATTAATCATGGATTAATATTATCTATTTGTACTACTAAGAAATTAATTTATCTTCAGCTGCCATGTGATCATTGTCATTGTTATTAATCGTGGATTAATATTCTCTATTATTTGTACCACCAAGATATTAATTTATCTTTAGCTGTCCTGTGATCGCTATCTGACCTTATTCTTTGAGCACGGCAAACCTTATTTCTGTTAATCTGATGAGGCAGTATATGAAATCGGAGAATGAAGTGATATTGTCCTGATTCTTTTTAACACTACTGGTTATAAAGTTATAGACCGTGGGGAACAAAAACGGCCTTGTGCGATATGTTCTCTCTCTTATGTGTCAAAGATCTACAACCAGCAGGAATTATTTTAATTTCTCTCCAGAATTCATTCAGCTGGGGGTCCAAATTTGTCGATGGTCTCAATGACCAAACCTAGATGATCCAGAAATGAGTTAGTTGCGACTCTCAGCAGTCGGGCTTCTGTTGCACTGAAGTTTCTGGAAAAGACAAAAATGCAACATACAGTAAATAATCAATTCCTTAACCACAGCAGAATTATGGGTAACTTTTCAGGATTTAGTCAGAAATATGGCTTGATGCCATTCATCGGAAAGCTCTCAGTTAAGGAGTCGATTATTTTGGGCATTACTGTACATGTATCTGACTCTGAAATCTTGAATACATCGTTGCAACTAGCTTGTGTTTCAATCAAGTTCAGTAAATGATAACAGTAAATATTGATGAAAAACTCAGTAATGCATAGCAGGATGGAGCAAATTTGTATTAAAACATTTAATATGGCATTAACTTAGATAAATGTGAAGATTTTAGGGGTGCCACAATTAATCGTATAATCGATGAACCGTTGATAAAGCCGATAATCGATTACCATTTCCGTCATTGTTCTAATGAAATCACAATTATTATAACCTTGACATCGCCGAGAAATGTGCTGGTATTGAATACATTGTGCTCATTAGTCATTACCAGTGGTTTATGGTGCACATTATTAACGTAAAAATTACATCAGCCAAGTTTTTTAACCAACACCCAGCCAATAGGCCATATTACGGAATACTTCCACTATTATGATATTAGGTACGATTAATCGATTATGATCGATTATTGACGACCAATTATCGATTATCAAAATCAATAATCGTGGCACCTCTAGAAGATTACCAAAGCTTAATAAAATTTGGGAACATAAAATTGTGGGAATCGCTAGACCTAAATTATGCTGATTATCTACATACATATTTATACAGATTATCTTATTTGCCTGGTTTCGGGATGTTATGCAATTTCATAATCATTGTTTGTTTATAACAAAAGTAAAATTGTGTAACCAAGATTTGAGAACTGGTGTATTATATGGTACATAATTAATATAAGAACAAGCCTTGCCTATTTTAGCATGTACTTTGACAATGACTATGATATAATGATGCATAAATTATGTTTATTTAAACAAATTTGTCTCATCATAAGGAGGAGACAGGTGGGTACTAGTATAATTGTTGTTTGCATGCGGCAAATTGTGTTACATGTATTGTATATTACATAATTGAAGTGACTAATGGGTGAACATCACCAACTTCAACAGGGAACTTCAATTTGAACTAAGGTTTCTCGTAGCAGTTGAGGCCAAAGCAGAAGCAGGTTCCCAGAGGGTGAATTTGGTTATGCTAACCCACTGTGCAGGATAGCGTCACTAAATCCACCCTCTGGGGACCTAATTCTGCAAATGTCAGACAAGCTAAAATCAGGCTTAATCGGGGAACAATTCATTTTATTACACTAGGCTGTATTCAGCCTCTGGGGACCTCATTCTGCATGGCCTCATCTTCTATGGGAGACATAAACTCAGATTGAAGTTCCAAAATGGTGAATATTGTGATGTAAACCCATTGGGAACCTCGATTATGCAATGTGTCATCTGCCAATTTGGGGATATATAGAAACTAAACTAAAAAAGAACTTGAATCTATCTCAAGATGTTTCTATAGAAATTTGATAACAAAGAAACTTTCCAGAGAAGATGAGGCCTAATTAAATGTAGAATGATGTCCCCAGAGGGTGAATTTAGTGATGCTGTGCGGGATAGCGTCACTAAATTCACTCTCTGGGGACCTCATTCTGAAAACGACAGACACACTAAACTCAGGCTTGGATGAAATCTACATGCAGTATATTGAATGACGGGCGACTCATTCTATAATATGAATCACATACACTTTGAGAATGTTGCCTTCCAGAGTAATCTGCTTCTTCACACTGCCGCGCTTTGGCTCAGCGTCAACTGACAATGTAGAACAGGCGATCTCAGCTTCTCGTGCGTTAGCAAATGGCACCTGAAGGTCTCTGTATTAAAAAGTCAAGGATATAATAGAGACACATGAATATTTTAAAGGCACGGATGGCTTTCGTTATCTATTATATATTCTGGAACTTCTGTCTGTATGTATGTGTGTAAGTGTGTTATAGACTCAAATTTGGTATGTAGGCCTACTTTGATCCCAGGAACAATATGTTGGGTCCAATTTCATGCGCGACCATGTACTTAACCTTGACCTCGCTCATATACGCTCATATAGGCATGTGCTCGACCGATCTGACTCAAATTTGTTATGTAGGCCTACTTTGATCCCGGGAACAATATGGGCAGGTCAAATTTCATGTGCGACCATGTCCTTGACCTTCACCTTGCTCATATACGCTCATATAGGTATGTTTCATGTCCAGATGCTGTACATGTATATTCTGCCCAGACGGAGGCGATCACAAAGAAATCCTAAATAGCCCAGATGAAGTCTGGCACATCAGCTAGTAGGTTATAATTTAAAAACTATCAGTTACCAAGTTATGAAAATTTCCTCAAGAATAAACAAATAGTATATATAATGACAGTATGACTGTAATATTATGCACAAAACACACTTTGTGTGAGCCGAACATTTGTTTATATACAGCATGTAAATAGTGAGCAACAAGTAAAACATTCAACTCCGTGGTGATTCTTTTAGAACAGTGATTCACAGTGACCCATTCAACACCGAAATCTAGAGAGGCGTGGATTAGCAGTCGCTATACTGACTCGGATACTCCTTACATACTGTTTGTTTACATAACATGTTGTTTGTTTACATAACACATAGTACTAACATGACAATAACATGCAATTTACGCAATATTTATGATTGGCATAAGAACAAAATTTGTCTATAATATAATATTCTTTCTGTTTATGGCGTTTTTAACAGATGAGACTACTTTAACAGAAATACCCACCACCAACGTTTACCGTATCTTTAACGCTTACTTCAACATAGGCCAGATAAAATGAAAGTGTCAACTTGGGAAGGCGTTGATGTTATGCTGAGTAGTCAATAGAATGATAAAGAAGAAAAGTAAAAAAAGTTTCAGTAAAGGGCTTGTATTGTGTAGATGAAATTATTTTCATTTCACCAATAAATGTGAGCTGTAGGGTGTGCTGATAGATTCACATGTGAAATCCAAGATGACTGCTGGAAGTTTGGTGGCGATCAGATGAGGGATGTTGCATGTAGGTTGTGCCGAAGGATTTAGTCATGAAATGAGTAAAATCCAAGATGGCAGCTGCCAGCCATGTTTTTCAATTAATTTGATGGCTCCCATCTAGTGGTCACCCAGAAGATATCTATGAAGTTTTGTGACGATCATATGACGGATGTGCCAAAGGATTTAGTCATGCAAAGAGTAAAATCCAAAATGGCTGCCAGCGGATATGTTTTTCAAAGAAATTTGGAAAAAAAATTATAGCTCACATCTAGAGGTGATCCTAAACATGCCTGTAAAGTTTAAAAATAATTTCCCAAAAAATTTGGATTGCAGAGTGTGACAATGGATTCAAATTTGAAATCCCAGATGGGTGCTGGCGGCCATGTTTACTAACAAATTTCAGGGAAAAATGATGGCTCCCATCTGGTGGTTACCCTGAAGATAAATAAATGACCCCCAAAATGACTCGTTCCAATCTACATGTCAATATCAACATTCATGACAAGTTTCATAATGATCGGATCAGGGATGTGGTCTGTAGGGTGTGCCAAAGGATTTAGTGATGCAAAGAGTAAATTCTAAAATGGCCACTGGCGGCCATGTTTTTTTGCCCCAATGACCCCAAAATTACTCGTTCCCATCTACATGTCAATGTCAACATCCATGACAAATTTCATGAAGATCAAACAAACAGATCGGTCTATAACCCATGCTAATGGATTTTGTAGAAATATTTAGTCATACAAAGAGCAAAATCCAAAATGGCCATTGGTGGCCATATTTTTTTGCCGAATGACCCCAATATGACTCGTTCCCATCAAGAGGTCACCTCGATGATCCATATGAAGTTTGGTGATGATCAGATCAGAGATGTGGTATGTAGGGTGTGTCAAAGTATTTAGTAATGCAAAGAGTAAAATCCAATATGGTGGCCATGTTTTTTGGCCAAATGACCCCAAAATGACTCGTTCCCATCTAGAGGTCACTCCGATGATCCATATGAAGTTTGGTGATGATCGGATCAGGGATGTGGTCTGTAGGATGTGTCAAAGGATTTAGTGATGCAAAGAGAAAAATCCAAGATGGCCACCAGCGGCCATGTTTTTTGGCCGAATGATCCTAAAATGACTCGTTCTCATCTACATGTAAATGTCAACATTCAGAAATTTTTTTATGATGATCAGACAAACAGTACGGCCTGTAGCCCGCGCCAATGGATTTAATTTTGAAATCCAAGATGGCCACCAGCGGCCATGTTTTTTGACCGAATTACCCCAAAATGTTTCGTGCCCAACTAAAGGCCACCCCAATGATGAATATGAAGTTTGGTGAT
Source organism: Siphonodentalium dalli (assembly GCA_032622095.1). NCBI lineage: Eukaryota > Metazoa > Mollusca > Scaphopoda > Gadilida > Siphonodentaliidae > Siphonodentalium > Siphonodentalium dalli. Next base: position 135,317,204 of record CP136068.1, on the reverse strand, counting down.
GATCGGATCAGGGTTGTGGTCTGTAGGGTGTGTGAAAGTATTTAGTGATGCAAAGAGTAAAATCTAAGATGGCTGACGGCGGCCATGTTTTTTGGCCAAATGACCACAAAATGACTCGTTCCCATCTAAAGGTCACCCCGATGATCCATATGAAGTTTGGTGATGATCGGATCAGAGATGCGGTCTGTAGGATGTGTCAAAGGATTTAGTGATGCAAAGAGTAAAATCCAAGATGGCCACCAGCGGCCATGTTTTTTGGCCGAATGACCCTAAAATGACTCGTTCCCATCTACATGTAAATGTCAACATTCATTACAAATTTTATGATGATCAGACAAACAGTACGGCCTGTAGCCCGGCCAATGGATTCAAATTTGAAATCCAAGATGGCCACCAGCGGCCATGTTTTTTAGCCGAATGACCCAAAAATGACTCGTTCCCATCCACATGTCAATGTCAATATTCATGACAAATTTCATAAAGATCCGACCAAAGATACGACCTGTAGCCCGCGCGAAAGTATTTAGTGATGCAAAGAGTAAAATCCAAGATGGCTGATGGCGGCCATGTTTTTTGGCCAAATGACCCCAAAATGGCTCGTTCCCATCTAGAGGTCGCCCCGATGATCCATATGAAGTTTGGTGATGATCGGATCAGAGTGTGGTCTGTAGGATGTGTCAAAGGATTTAGTGATGCAAAGAGTAAAATCCAAGATGGCCATGTTTTTTGGCCGAATGATTCTAAAATGACTCGTTCCCATCTACATGTCAATGTCAACATTCATGACAAATTTCATAAAGATCAGACCAAAGATACGACCTTTGTCCGTCAACAAAGGAAATTGTTGACGGTACCACACACACATGGACGATGGACACAACCAAGCCTTGAAATAGTGTGTCTGTCATTTGCAGAATGAGGTCCACAGAGGGTGAATTTAGTGATGCTACCCTTCATAGCGGGTTAGCATCACCAAATTCACCTTCTGTGGACCTCATTCTGCAAATGACAGGCACACTATTTCAAGGCTTGACGCCAACCCATGACAATAGCTCAAACTTACAAAGTAAGTTGAGCTAAAATTCCCAATCATGCCTGTAAATTTTCAAAACGTTTCTCTAAAAGCGGGTTGCATAGAGTGCCGGCAGCTTCAAATTTGAAATCAAAGATGGCTGCTGATGCAGGGTTTCCGCTAGGCCGGCTGTGGGTCCGTCTCACGGACCCATTCCCCCCGTCGGTCGTTGCATGAAATCCCGCTCATAGTATGAGCCTCATACACAAATAAATTATGTTTTTAAAAACTTTTTCAGTCTTGTCTGTGTCAACAGGCTATATATCTACACTTATTTTCATTAATATTGACAAAATGAAATCGACACAGTCCATCTCCCGAAAAAACAATAAGAAAGAGCATGTCAAATAGCGACATTAGATATAGCGTAATACATGTCGCGGTAACATCAAAGAATGCCGGATTGTTGAGTGCGGATATTTTTGTGCACGGGATTCCATGGATGAAACTATTCACGCTCGAAGACCCTGTGCTATCGTACGATTACGACCCCGTGCTATCGTACGATTACATAATTGGATCAAAGAACACCCAATTGCTGAGTCGGGGATATTTTTATGCACGGGATTTTTCGTGGATGAAACTACTCAATGTTGCTCATTTATCTTATTGCTGTATTACCATTTGTTTTTTAGTTCGATGTTCCAGTAAGCGAAGTTCCTGAAAAATACATGTGATTCTCTACGTGTGTTGATTATTATGCATATATAGCAACCTCATTTCCGCGTTCTCGTTTCCGGTCCTCATGTGGACACATGCAAATTATGGAGAATTTTCTCAGTTAACAACTCAATTTATTATATTAGTCATTGCCTTTTTCACAATTTATATTACTAGGAACTATTATTCTTACTATTGTAAGTATTCTTATACTCCATTTGGCCATATTTATCAGCATCTCCCTGTAATAGTGGTTTGTTGTTGTCACCAATTTTCGTACACAGTATTTTCAAAATGGCTACTTTCTGTTTACAATCATGGGGTAGGTTGATTTGAATGTTATTGCCATCTGTCGCTTAGTGAATTTGATGTTTTCATTGTTCATACACAAGACAAATAACACATCTTCTTATTATATTTTTCATCCTTTCCTTTAAAAAAATATATTATGAGAAAAAAAAGGTTTATTTGGAAACAAAAATTGCTGGTTAAAAAGGTGGCAGAAACGGGATCTTTATAGACCGCTTACTATTTTTTTAGACAGTATGGTCACTTATTTAAGTAATGGTGGAGAAGTTTGCACTCTTCTTCAATCCCCACCAGTCCCCAGCCTCCTGAAATGACACAATGACACAACGCCACCCCAGGAAGATGTACATGTACATTGTAACATGACTGACAGACTGATGTCAAGTGTTTGAATTATTACTATTACAAACAATTACTAGTACTACATGGCCAATATGGCCTAATTTTTTTATTTATTCCCTGAAAAATTTGGTGAACGGTCTTCGTCTGTTTATTCATCCGTTAGTGCGCCTGCCACAGATGAGCTGACCATCCAGCCCGATATGAGAAGTTTTGTATATACTATATAGTGGCTGGAGGCTCTGTCCAAAATGAAAAAAGTGTAAATAGTGGCCGGAGGCTATGTCCAAATTTATAAATATGTAAAATAGTGAGTATCTCCGAATTAAAAAATATTTAAATATTGGCCAGATGTGTCCAAAATTTAAAAAGATGTAAATAATGGGCGGAGGCTATATCCATGTATCAAATTATGTAATTAGATGCCCGAAAGATTTGGTTAATTTTTAAAAGATGTAAATAGTGGCCAGAGGTTCTGTTCAACTTATAAAATATGGTAAATAGGTGCCAGGGGTTCTGTCCCAATTTTATAAATGTATATAAATAGTGGCCAGAGGACTGGTCCCAACACAACTTTGCATGATTAATTGAGTCGATGGCACAATAAAAATGGAACTGATTATCTGGGAGAAATCCCATGAGAGTATGCAAAATAAAGTTTGGTTCAACAAAGTTACGTAAATCATGAATTCCCGAGCTGTCATGGGAACTTCACCTACATGTACATGTCTAGATTATGATATGACCAAATATGAGATGGGGCAGTGGTACACTGGGAACATATATAGAATTTGACAAATACGTCTGTACATATTACAGTGCAGGAACCAATTCTGGTTGTAGAGTGTAGACGCACTGGTCCAGGTGCTACCACGGCCGAGTAACTTTATAACCCTGTGGTGACTCCAGTAGCGTTCTTTAATGTGCACACACCGAGGTGTGTACACGGGTCAGCCATTAATGTCCGCACCCAATCGGACAGCGTACTGCACCCACGACAACATACCTGGACAAGTGTTGTAATTGGGGGAAGTCGGCATTTTGCATTCGGATCTTTATTCAGTGATCTCGAATGAGACTTTTCAGCCTGACCAATACGCTACCTCTCGGCTACCGACTTCCCTACTCACTCCGTAAACTAAGGGTATTGTGAGACAAAATTGAAACACAAGATTGTTGCCTCAAATACATATTGCACATAAATCGACTAATGTGTGCTCTGTGGCTGACAGTATTGAGAAAAATACCCTCTTCAGTGGCTCAAAAATACTTCCTACAACATTTTTTTTCTACTCCAAAATAGTCCCATATTCCTTAAACCGGATCTTGGATCCAATGTCTTTTTTAAAGCCGGATTCTAGGGGGAGGTTGATCATGCATGAATCTCTACTCTGGCTAACGCCCGAAGGGATCATATTCCACCAGTACAAAACCTGGGAACTTTTTGATGTTTTGACAGGAAAACTTATAAAGTCGAAAATAACGTGTAGAATATATTTCTTAGTTGTTAATTGTTCCTTAATAATGTACTTCTCTGTAAATTCACTAAATTGCATGCTTTTCTCTAAACATCAAATTAATTACCCAGGAGAAATTTCGAGTTGGGACTTTCTACATACAGTGAAGTACATCACTAGGAATGGATACTAATCAAGAAATATATTCCCTGCATTATGTATTCGTCTTGATAAGGTTCCCTGTCAAAACTTCAAAATGTTTCAAGGTTTTCCACTGGTGGAATGTGATCTCTATGGGCAGTTAGCCAGGGAACTAGAGATTATTGGCATGATATAGGTATGTCAGCACATGTCAACTTTGATTATGCCCTATTTCGTTACTGGAGTTATGGTCCTTGTCGACTATTTTGCCAATTATTCTCCACATACATATATATATGCATTAGGTCAAACAAAATACATTTATATTTGTTTCTCACTTCTGGTTGACCATTAAAATAGCTGTCGACCCTGATATGAATTTGTTATAGCCATGTTGAACAGTTGATGGAACATATCTTAGAATTAATATTTTAAGTTGCAGAGGTCTAATTAAGGATTCTAACTAACACGGTGAACACTGTTACTCTGGCATGCCCAACATGTATACATTTACAGACTGTACATCATAATGTATACATGTTGGGCATGCCAGAAGATGAGTCTATTTTTCTTATTGAGTAGTATAACCCATATCAAATATTCTGGAGATCAGGCAATATATACAGTACATACAAGTTGTTGGAGCACTGCAGGGAAGGGAATCTGAAGCTCATTTTACATTAAAAGGTGAAATAACCAATTATTTTGCCTCTCATTTGAATATGCCTTGAAAACAGCAATGTTTTCTCAAGATCAATTTGAAATTTTGACACTTTGATTGTTTTACAGACAAAAAATACCATATGACCGATCTTCGAAAATTTGAAAAAAATAAAATTCTGTGCTCATTGAGCATTAAAAGGAGATATAACCCTTTATGCAGACTATCATTTGAATATGCCATAAAAACAACAATGTCTTTTCAAGATCCATTTGAAATTTTGACACTTGGGATTGTTTTACTGACAAAAAATACCATATGCCCGAACTTCGAAAATTTTGAAAAAAAATAATTCTATGCTCATTGAGCAATAAAAGGTAATATAACCCTTTATATAGGCACTCATTTGAATATGCCATAAAAATTACAATGTTTTTTCAGATCCTTTGGAAATTTTGACACTTAAGATTGTTTTACAGACAAAAAATACCTTTGTCAGAACTTCAAAAATTTTGAAAAAAACAAACTTCTGTCAAATTTTTTTGTTTTATTTTTTTGGGTGCTTCTGTCGACCTATAGACAACAACAAGACCAAATATTCCCAGACTCCATTGATTTTTCAAAAAACCTTTGAGGTTGCTAGCGTATATTGCCATGCATACTTAACAAAATCCCAAAGTGATTTATTTCACAATAATACGGAACCTGTCCCAAATCAGTCTTTATAGCGGGAATTCATAGAGCATGAGAACACCATTCATTTGAGCCATATTACATGCATGGAGGATAAACACGAACACATATCCCCCACCCCCCAATATGGAGATAAAGTCAAAGTAAGGTCAATAATAGTTTCGTTGTCCCGCCTGGGTCCCCAAGCACAATAATCAACGACGCACATGTTCACATTTCCCGCCAAAAACTCAATAATATTTTATAACACGTTGGCTAAAACTATGTTCTATAGCTGCGGTCATCAGTTGTTGGACTAATACAGACTATTGAACAAGCTACGCGTTCCGGGTGAAAGATTTCGCTACAATTCGTATTTCGCCGCTATAAATATCTCCTGCCGACAAACCCTGCAGTATGACGTCACCGCGCACAAATAGTTTTACGATTGACAGAACATATAATCCTGTCAGTTTCATTTTCACTGACGCTACTTGAAATTCTAAGAAATACTTTATTCAATTCTCCTTGCTAGGTATTATTGGTCAATGCGTAGATGCTTTTTAGTGTTTAGATTCATTATATATACCTGTTGGAATCTTATTGTAAGTTATAAATATGTAAACACTGTATTAAACTCATAGCTCGTTCATTTATATAGTCTTCAATCAGACGGCAGTCTTACGTACGTAATTAAATGACTAACTATTTGGATACCATCAACAGAATTAATGCACCCACGGAAATGATCGACTTGCATACTATACGTAGCTTTGGATTGCTTTGTGGGAGACTCAGGTGCAAGGAAATGGCTTCTTTTCAGTGTCAAATAAAAAAAAATTCACCCGACGGGACGAACCATGGTCGTCCCGTCGCGTTATGTGTTCCCCAATACGGACTCATTAATTCCCCTCTGGCGGAAACCCTGGCTGATGGCCATGTTTTTTAATGAATTTCATAATTAATCTATGGCTCCCATTTTATTTAGAGGACACCCAGATGGTCCACGTAAAGTTTTGGTGACATCGGATGAGGGATGTGGTTTTGTCTTGCAAAGAGTACATTGTAATATCCACCATTGGCAACGATGTTACAATGAATTTTGGAAATAATTGATGGCTCCCATCACCTCGAAGATCCATATGGACTTTGGTGAGATTGGATGAGCAATGTGGCCTGTAGGGTGTGTCGAAGGATTTAGACATACATGTACAAAGAGTAAAAAATCCAATATGGCCACTGGTAGCCATGTTTTTTCAACGAATTTCAGGAGCAATCAGTGGCTCCCATCGATATGTCACCCTGAAGATCATTATAAAGTTTGGTGATGATCGGACGAGGGTTGTGGTCTGTAGGGTGTGCCAAAGGATTTAGTCACGCAAATCCAAGATGGATGATAGCAGCCAAATTTTTCAATGACTTTTCAGAAAAAAATTAATGGCTCCCATCTAGAAATCACCTGTAAGATCCATATACAGATTGGTGATGATCGGATGAGGGGGGGGGGGGGGGGGGGGGGGGGGGTTTGGGGGGGGGTGAGACTTTGGTCAAAAATTTTCAACAGTTGGAAATTTCATACCTGACACAACATTAGTTGGAAATTTCACACAAACAATAGGTTGAAAATGTTCTTGTAGTTTGATTTTCAAACAATTTATTGAGGGAATTTATTGTTCTTGGACCGATATTTGCATATTTTCCTTCTTTTGGTAATTTTTTTTTGACTGAAATGGCCATCAGTTAGACATTTTCCAACCTTAGGGGGTGTCAGGTTGGAAATTTCCAACACTTTGAAAGCTTGTGTCCTGGTCCCTCCCCATGGCCAGTCAAAAACTTCTAGTTAATTTAAGAAAACAATGTTGTCCTACATTTGGTCAAAATTGTCACTGGAATTGACATCAGTTGGAAATTTTTCAACCTAAGTCGGGGTGTCAGGTTTGAAATTTCCAACTCTATGAATGCTGGAGGCTAGTCTAGATGCTAGGATTTTGCGATTTTCTTGTTCAGATTTCAAAATTTTCGCACACCGAACCGAACCATGGTCCGGTATTTCGGCACAATCTTTTTTTTCATCTTGTACATATTGTATATTGATATTTATTCTCAGAGTAAATTATTTTGTTGGATACAATGAACATATACATAGGGTTTCTGTTAAAGGGGCGGTGGGTACCTTTCAGGGTCTCTTCCCCCAAAGCCTAGAATTTGTTATAGCCATGTTGATGGAACATATCATAGAATTAATATTTTAAGTTGCAGAGGTCTAATTAAGGATTCTAACTAACACGGTGAACACTGTTACTCTGGCATGCCCAACATGTATACATTTACAGACTGTACATCATAATGTATACATGTTGGGCATGCCAGAAGATGAGTCTATTTTTCTTATTGAGTAGTATAACCCATATCAAATATTCTGGAGATCAGGCAATATATACAGTACATACAAGTTGTTGGAGCACTGCAGGGAAGGGAATCTGAAGCTCATTTTACATTAAAAGGTGAAATAACCAATTATTTTTGCCTCTCATTTGAATATGCCTTGAAAACAGCAATGTTTTCTCAAGATCCATTTGAAATTTTTGACACTTTGATTGTTTTACAGACAAAAAATACCATATGACCGATCTTCGAAAATTTGAAAAAAATAAAATTCTGTGCTCATTGAGCATTAAAAGGAGATATAACCCTTTATGCAGACTATCATTTGAATATGCCATAAAAACAACAATGTCTTTTCAAGATCCATTTGAAATTTTGACACTTGGGATTGTTTTTACTGACAAAAAATACCATATGCCCGAACTTCGAAAATTTTGAAAAAAAATAATTCTATGCTCATTGAGCAATAAAAGGTAATATAACCCTTTATATAGGCACTCATTTGAATATGCCATAAAAATTACAATGTTTTTTTCAGATCCTTTGGAAATTTTTGACACTTAAGATTGTTTTACAGACAAAAAATACCTTTGTCAGAACTTCAAAAATTTTGAAAAAAACAAACTTCTGTCAAATTTTTTTGTTTTATTTTTTTGGGTGCTTCTGTCGACCTATAGACAACAACAAGACCAAATATTCCCAGACTCCATTGATTTTTCAAAAAACCTTTGAGGTTGCTAGCGTATATTGCCCATGCATACTTAACAAAATCCCAAAGTGATTTATTTCACAATAATACGGAACCTGTCCCAAATCAGTCTTTATAGCGGGAATTCATAGAGCATGAGAACACCATTCATTTGAGCCATATTACATGCATGGAGGATAAACACGAACACATATCCCCCACCCCCCAATATGGAGATAAAGTCAAAGTAAGGTCAATAATAGTTTCGTTGTCCCGCCTGGGTCCCCAAGCACAATAATCAACGACGCACATGTTCACATTTCCCGCCAAAAACTCAATAATATTTTATAACACGTTGGCTAAAACTATGTTCTATAGCTGCGGTCATCAGTTGTTGGACTAATACAGACTATTGAACAAGCTACGCGTTCCGGGTGAAAGATTTCGCTACAATTCGTATTTCGCCGCTATAAATATCTCCTGCCGACAAACCCTGCAGTATGACGTCACCGCGCACAAATAGTTTTACGATTGACAGAACATATAATCCTGTCAGTTTCATTTTCACTGACGCTACTTGAAATTCTAAGAAATACTTTATTCAATTCTCCTTGCTAGGTATTATTGGTCAATGCGTAGATGCTTTTTAGTGTTTAGATTCATTATATATACCTGTTGGAATCTTATTGTAAGTTATAAATATGTAAACACTGTATTAAACTCATAGCTCGTTCATTTATATAGTCTTCAATCAGACGGCAGTCTTAAGTACGTAATTAAATGACTAACTATTTGATTACCATCAACAGAATTAATGCACCCACGGAAATGATCGACTTGCATACTATACGTAGCTTTGGATTGCTTTGTGGGAGACTCAGGTGCAAGGAAATGGCTTCTTTTCAGTGTCAAATAAAAAAAAATTCACCCGACGGGACGAACCATGGTCGTCCCGTCGCGTTATGTGTTCCCCAATACGGACTCATTAATTCCCCTCTGGCGGAAACCCTGGCTGATGGCCATGTTTTTTAATGAATTTCATAATTAATCTATGGCTCCCATTTTATTTAGAGGACACCCAGATGGTCCACGTAAAGTTTTGGTGACATCGGATGAGGGATGTGGTTTTGTCTTGCAAAGAGTACATTGTAATATCCACCATTGGCAACGATGTTACAATGAATTTTGGAAATAATTGATGGCTCCCATCACCTCGAAGATCCATATGGACTTTGGTGAGATTGGATGAGCAATGTGGCCTGTAGGGTGTGTCGAAGGATTTAGACATACATGTACAAAGAGTAAAAAATCCAATATGGCCACTGGTAGCCATGTTTTTTCAACGAATTTCAGGAGCAATCAGTGGCTCCCATCGATATGTCACCCTGAAGATCATTATAAAGTTTGGTGATGATCGGACGAGGGTTGTGGTCTGTAGGGTGTGCCAAAGGATTTAGTCACGCAAATCCAAGATGGATGATAGCAGCCAAATTTTTCAATGACTTTTCAGAAAAAAATTAATGGCTCCCATCTAGAAATCACCTGTAAGATCCATATACAGATTGGTGATGATCGGATGAGGGGGGGGGGGGGGGGGGGGGGGGGGGTGAGACTTTGGTCAAAATTTTCAACAGTTGGAAATTTCATACCTGACACAACATTAGTTGGAAATTTCACACAAACAATAGGTTGAAAATGTTCTTGTAGTTTGATTTTCAAACAATTTATTGAGGGAATTTATTGTTCTTGGACCGATATTTGCATATTTTCCTTCTTTTGGTAATTTTTTTTGACTGAAATGGCCATCAGTTAGACATTTTCCAACCTTAGGGGGTGTCAGGTTGGAAATTTCCAACACTTTGAAAGCTTGTGTCCTGGTCCCTCCCCATGGCCAGTCAAAAACTTCTAGTTAATTTAAGAAAACAATGTTGTCCTACATTTGGTCAAAATTGTCACTGGAATTGACATCAGTTGGAAATTTTTCAACTAAGTCGGGGTGTCAGGTTTGAAATTTCCAACTCTATGAATGCTGGAGGCTAGTCTAGATGCTAGGATTTTGCGATTTTCTTGTTCAGATTTCAAAATTTTCGCACACCGAACCGAACCATGGTCCGGTATTTCGGCACAATCTTTTTTTTCATCTTGTACATATTGTATATTGATATTTATTCTCAGAGTAAATTATTTTGTTGGATACAATGAACATATACATAGGGTTTCTGTTAAAGGGGCGGTGGGTACCTTTCAGGGTCTCTTCCCCCAACAGCCTAGCCCAAATTTCCCCGCAAAAAACAGAACTCTGTCAGATACCAAGTTTGTCAGGCTGAAAAGTCTCATTCGAGATACCTGAATAAAGATCTGAATACAAAAATGCCGACTTCCCCCATTACAACATCTGCAGCAGCTGCTGGCGCCGCGCATAAACCCTTTACCCAACAGAACGACCCTGTGCCAATGCATTCTCTTATATATGTGAGTCGACCATAGGTCGCCTCGCATATATAAGAGAATGCATTGGCTTAACACATTAAAAATTATAAAATTGTTAAAGAATGTAAGAAAAAATGGTAAAAAGATTTTTTTTAGGCCAATGTATTCTCTTATATATGCGAGGCGACCTATGGTCGACTCGCATATATAAGAGAATGCATTGGCACAGGACATAACTGTAACTATCACAATGTGGTCAAGGAGCTGGTTCCAATGATATCCATATTTGTATGGTTCTATTGAGACAGACCGAAGATATTTTAGGCTGTTGAAGCTTTATTTGGCCGGTTTTGGCCGTTTTGTTGGGTAAAGGGTTAACATCGCACACCGCCCGTCCTATCATACCAAATTGGTTACTTGGACGTATTCATCCAGATCCAGAACATTTGTCCACGTATGTTGTGGGTACAGTACGCGGTCTGATCAGGTGCGAACATTAATGGCTGATCGGTGTACACCCCTCGGAGTGTGCACATTAAAGAATGCTACTGGAGTCACCACAGGGTTATAAAGTTACTCGGCCATGGTAGCACTTGGACCAGCTCATATTCATAATTGTCAGTAAATGACAGCAAGCAGTTATATGAACAAAAAGTAATCAATTACGTGTACAAACATAATATGTAACATTGTCATCATGAGATCGGTCGCAGATTTCCTAATTGGGTTGTAAGAAAGGGATCTCACCCTTTATTAAAATCCTCCTGGGTCCAACCCAAATCCCCAATAAAATAAAGGGGAAAAAAAATAAATTCATATCAGCATCCACATGGGACAAGTCGGGGCGAGTTGTCTCTGACCAGTCAGCACAGATCAGAATTTTCCCACTCCCAATTTTAAACAATTCTACAAACTCATTAACGGACCTTCAGACACTTGTGGGTTAATACCAAACCAACCCAAACACTCTTGTGGAAGTACTCCGGTTCATCAGTAATACAAACATTTCACTATAAGGAAGCTCAGCTTCATTCACTGTATGGAACTGTTATTTTTACAGCACCATCTGACGTCACACACTCTGGCAACAGTGTACAGCACTAAAGTGGAATAAGCATTGAGGGCTCAATTGCACCAGTGACCTTGGAGCTACCTTACAGAGCGAAGTCTCTTTTAACAGGTCAGGGAGAACCCAAAATCGATGTACTAAACCTCGATTTGTGTAAAAAACCTCGATCGAGGTTCTTCGAGACCATGTCACCACTGGTGATATAGTGTGGAGTATTTCATCTTATACCTATGGGAGGCCAAATTCACATTTAATAATTAATTGTGCTTGATTGCGCTTAAGCACAATTAATTATTAAATGTGAATTTGGCCTCCCATAGGTGTAAGATGAAATACTCCACACTATATCACTAATACACTATATTACTTCCATTAGTATCATATTTGGTTTAGAGTGTTTCCCCTTATATCATGGGTGTATGTTTTGACCAGTGATCACATGGTCTCGAAGAACCTCGATCGAGGTTTTTCACGCAAATCGAGGTTTAGTACATCGATTTTGGGTTCTCCCTGACCTGTTTAAAGGGTATCCAGACGATTGGGACCTTGGACGATTGGGACCTTGGACGATTGGGACCTTGGACGATTGGGACCTTGGACGATTGGGACCTCGGATGATTGGGACCTTGAGTCAAGACGATTGGGACCTTATTCAATACTGTTTATACTGTAATATAAGTTTATATTTCATTTATATGTTCCTATTAAATAATTATTACATTGGATTAGTGTTAGTAAGTATAGACTCACAGTGAGTAGGGTAATGTGGGGCATAATGCGACGCGGGGCATAATGCGACAGACGATCGTTATCAGGTCATATGATTTTTCCATGACGGAAGTTGAATCGCACATTTATTATTTTAGTAAGACCAATCATAGAAGTGAACATCCCAATTGGACCGACATCATTATGACTGTTTAATCTCACATACGAAACGCCGGAGTAGGGGTACCCACATTTGGTGACCCCCTTTTTGAATGGTTTATAACTTCCGGTAGGTCTTGTACATGTTAAAAAGAGAACATCTTACCACTACCACCAAAGCTACATGCGTATTTTGGGAAAGTAAGACGAGTTATATAGTAAGTTGATCAGTTCTATGTACATCGGTTATTCACATTCACTCATATTTGGGGGAGAGACAGGTTATCTGGCATAATGCGACACTCGGGTACAACCAGGACGAGAAAAAAATATGATTAGGCATATCGCAAATCAAACCTGGAAAAATAAATCTTATCGTAACCTTAGTTCAAAAGAAATAAAACGAGAGGCCGATCACGATCGGCAGATGTTTAACCCATACCTTGGCGACAGCGATGAGCTATTTTCATATATCCTTACCCCATCCTTTTCATGAGTGCAAAACTTTAAACAATTCACACCTTACTATTAATTCACAAGTGAAATCACACTTATTGGGCACCTTGCTCACATTAACACAATGTTAACAGACGTGGCTTTGATTTCAACCTATTAGTGACTCCAACACAGATACATGTATGTCTTATAGAGTTATAAGTCTAATTAAGCTCAATCCATAGTCGGAGAGAAGCACCATAGCTGTTAAATATCAAATAGTTAAGAAATTAGGTATATAAACATCATAGCAACTCAATTTATCTATTTATTACATTGGAACATGAGACATTACATATTGTGTGGGTTTTTTTATTATCATTGCTATTTTTTTGTTCATAATATCTTGTGTCAGCTGCATATTAAAAATTCATAGCAACCTATTAATATTTCACCACTAAAAAACAATCAATACCTGATCAACTATAGAAGTGAGGGATGTATAGACCTGGATATAAAATATGATTGCTAATGATTGGATATAAATGTTAATTTTCTTGTAAGTTGATCATTAGAAAGATATGTTTGTGAACAGTTTAAATATAATTAAAGTTAAGGTTTATAATATTATCACAACCATTCGATCGATACCAAAATCTATACAGGTGAAGAATGTGTCATGATTATCACAGATGTGATTATTTATAGAGTAATCATGCAAAAAATATTTAGCTATCACATTGTGTCAACAGGATTGGTGAAGGATGTTAATATATTTAAGCAAATAAACCAAATGACACTCACTATGCAGGTTAGAGGTGTGTTATCATAAACTGTGCCAGAACTATAAACATAATCAATGGAAATATTTGAGTTATCAAATTGGATAGTAAGGGGTTAATCTTACCCAAACTAATGAACTGATAAACACAGAGTAGTCAACAAAATGCATGTCATTGGATTTAGAAACCCATACAATAAGTCAGTCTCAAGAATCCCAGCACTGTTAATATTATCCTGTAGCCCAAATGCAATTGAGGGAATTTCAAAATAAGACATATCCTCTAATGATGAATTTCAATTGGTCATTTCTTGAAACACTGACTGAACCTGGCTCAAAGTTAAAGTGATAATTTAATATATGTCTATCAGATAATATGAGTCAATCGAATGGGTTAATTTTAATCCCAAATTCATGCAAATTAAAAGTGGATCACCATCAACATGTACATAGAATAGGAGAATGATCAAATAAAAAACATCAGAAGACCATATGATGTGTGCAGAGGGTTAATCATTTTCAATGACATCATATGATGGAACTAAGGAATGCTGTATTAATTATTTTCTAAGTTATAACAACAGTGTCTCTGTAAACAATAATGCCATGAACTGCATGGTTTCAACAGAGAACAGAACTGGAATAAAGAGTCTAACATCAATCAAAGTTTGACAGATGTTTATATTAAGTCTGCAGTCACCAGTGGAACTATCAGGTCACTGTGTCCAAAGCAATAAATTATCTCCTTCCAATAACACAGGTGTGTGTTGTGTCTTGTTCTATTCAAATTTAATAGTGCATGGAAAAGATGTATGAATTATAAAGGGCCATAACTCTGTTAATATATACCGGATCAAACCCATATTCGCACTTGATCTGTATTTAGGGGTCAGAAATTCATATACCAAAATTGGTGTCGATCAGATGAAAAATGTTTGAGTCATCCTGGCTTGGATGAATTCTATTTAAAAACAAGAGTGGAAAGGGTTAACTAAACAATACCAAAATCCATACAGATGAAGAACGTGCTAAGAAAGACCTAGGTAAGAAATATGAGGCAGATCAGAAGAAAATTGTTTGACTTTGATGCATCATATAGCATTTGTGAGCAGGGTTAATTATTTTCTAAACCGATCAACCAATCGATACCAAAAACTATACAGGTGAGCCATGTGTCATCATAAACCTACGTACAAAATATGAACACAATGAGTCAAACAAGGAAATAAATCTAAAAAAAAATCTAATTTTTTTTTTATTTCTGGAAAAAGGGTCATAACTCCTTTAAAATTAATCGGATCAAACCCATATTCGAAAAAATGTTTGAGTTATGGCAGAATGCGTGAATTCTAAGTTGAAAAAGGGCCATAACTCTGTAACAAAATCTCGGATCAAACCCAAATTCGAACTCGATCTGTATTTTGGGCTGAGAAACCCATATACAAAATTTGGTTTCGATCGGATAGAAAATGTTTGAGTTATCGCATTACTCGTAAAGTGTCTACGGACAGACGGACAGACGGACGAACGACGAGTGGTCAATCCGGGCAACGACACTATGTTTACCATACTATGGTATGGGTAAACATAAAAACTCCATCATTCCCAAACATTAAAACATGATATAGATAAATAATTATTGTTAATCCTACCCCGGCCATTTTCCTGAAATCAAAACTGTATGGTGCTATTTTACCCGCCATATAAATCAATAAAATGTCTCATTGGTCTGCTGCTATGACTTTAAATAACGATTATACATTCTTTCAATCCACAAAAGAAAAGAAACTGCAGACCGTCTTGCATTTATTAGGTTCGGTATATGCTGATGTTGTAATGTCAAATGTGTCGCATTGTACCCAGTGTATGGGGCATAATGCGACGGATTGGGTACGTCGACGGGGAGTAATGCTGTTCAGAAATTGGTGTGTCATACATCGAATCCTGGAATCCTGACATCGACCAGAATCAAGGCAGAGGTAAGGTCGACAGCATGCAGCGACCTGTTCGCCTCTAGTCTCATGGTGAAGAAAGTCACAGACAAGTACAACAACCCCGACCTTCCAGAACCAGCCCAGGTATTCAAGCATTTCCGACAGTGTCTGGCCATTACGTTCCTGCCACATGAGGATATACCAGAGGCATTCGAGCACCTACGTCAAAAGATTCAACCAGATGCACATCGGATGGTCACCTTTATGGATTATGTCAAGGCAACGTGGCTGGAAAGTACAGTGTGGAGTCCAGAGGAGTGGTGTGTGGTTGGTATTAGAACCAACAATGACGTCGAGGGATGGCACACCAGACTTAACCAACGGGCGACTAACAACAACCTCCCATTCTATTTGCTACTCACATTACTGTACCAAGAGGCGTCGGAGATTCCAGTACAAGTGAAGATGGTCAGCGAAGGGAAACTGAGCCGAAGACAAAAAGCTGAAACTAAAGAATTGCAGGGAAGAATCTTTAAACTGTGGGACAGTTACGACTCGAAAGAAATTTCATCGTCATCACTGCTGAAAGAAATTTCGAAACTATATGTACCCGTTCGGCAGAATGAGAGATCAAGCGACCAGTAAGATGTATGCTATCCACCAGTCCAACGACCAATGATATAATCAAATACCATCGTTATTATTGTTTTGTATTATATCATTATTATATTTGTTAATTCCGTTACATAAATAAAATTTGATTTTAAACTAATATACCGTACTTATAATTTCTTATATATAACTGAAGAAATCAATTACTCAATGTCGCAATCGTCCTGACTCAAGGTCCCAATCGTCCGAGGTCCCAATCGTCCAAGGTCCCAATCGTCTGGCATTCTATATGAATTCCAGTCTGGTTTTAGACAAGGCTTTTCAACTGACACAAGTCTAATTTATCTGTCAAACTTGATAAGGGCTGAAATGGACAAAGGAAATTACATCGGTATGGTCCTGATTGATTTACAAAAAGCATTTGATACCGTAAATCATTCAATCCTTCTGTATAAATTACAAGCCTTGGGTTTTTCGGATGCAGCTATTTCATGGTTCGAATCATACCTAACAGGCAGAACCCAGGTGGTAGATATAGGAGGCACTCTATCAGAGCCTAATTCTCTCACTTGTGGAGTCCCTCAAGGGTCAATCCTGGGTCCTTTGTTATATCTCCTTTACGTTAATGATGCGGAGGCATCAGTCAACTGTAACCTTCTTTTGTATGCAGATGACTCAACTCTGATTGTCTCTGGCAAAAGTGTAACCTCCATTGGACAGTGTCTCAGTACAGAACTTGAAAATTTAAGCAACTGGTTGGTAGATAATAAACTATCCCTACATTTGGGGAAAACGGAATCTATTCTTTTTGGCTCACAACCTAAGATTCGTAAACAGTCAAAGCTAATAGTTAACTGTAAGGACATTTCAATAAATTCCACAACCTCAGTCAAATATCTAGGAGCAATATTGGACCAAAATTTAAATGGAGAAATGATGGCTGAGTCAGTTTTGAAGAAAATCAATTCTCGTATTAAATATATGTATCGAAAAGCAAAATTTCTAAATCAGCACTCTTATCCAATGTCATTTTGATTATGCATGCAACTTTTGGTTTTCTCCACTTACAGTCAAAACTAAAGGAAAACTTCAGACCTCCCAAAATAGGATGGTTAGATTTATTCTTGGTCTAGAAAGTTTCAGTCATATAAATTTAGATCACTTTCAACATCTCAAGATGTTCCCAGTAAAGAATAGGATAATTCAAAGAAAATTGATACTCATGAAAAAGATCTATGATAATAATGGCCCAAATTACCTCAATTCTATGTTTACCTTAGCAAATCCTTCCCATGACACAAGATCTGGAAAATTCAAATATAATATCCCCTCTGTTGGACCTTTTGGTTCGAAGAGTTTTATGTATTCCGGCATTAAATGCTGGAATAATGTTGTAAAATATTTAGATCCTTCATGTAATGAGAAACAATGGAGAGCCGACATTGTTGAAAGAATCTGGATATATATCAAACAAAGCGATGAAAGCATTTATAAATACTTTTGAAATAAGGTTGAATTAAGCAAATCCCCCTTTGATTGATCATTTTTGGCATTTACATAGTATATATAGTTGGAAGCAATTTTCATGGTGTGGTCGAGGAGTCATGTGATCTGAAGTCAGCAGGGTCCACAATGGAATCAAATTGGCTATGCCAGCTTTTTGTGCAACCCTGTTGGCTCTAGATCTCATGAAACTTGTCCCACTCTGTGACATGTCACACTGAATCTGCTTATACTTATTTTATTACTGATTCCATTTATACTCTACAGTCACATCTAGATTCTATTTACAA
Source organism: Siphonodentalium dalli (assembly GCA_032622095.1). Lineage (NCBI taxonomy): Eukaryota > Metazoa > Mollusca > Scaphopoda > Gadilida > Siphonodentaliidae > Siphonodentalium > Siphonodentalium dalli. The sequence continues at coordinate 135,298,899 of CP136068.1, read as the reverse complement.
CCTCATATAACACATATACATATGTTACCTATTCTTACTCTGTTACAATGTTTCATGATTCAAGAGCCAATAAACTTATCTTATCTTATCTATCTTATCTGGCAATCGTTTAAACTAAAGAACTTCACAGACACACCAACCAACAGGTCAGGGAGAACCCAAAATCGATGTACTAAACCTCGATTTGTGTAAACAACCTCGATCGAGGTTCTTCGAGAACATGTGACCACTGGTGATATAGTGTGGAGTATTTTATCTCACACCTATGAGAGACCAAATTCACATTTAATAATTAATTGTGCTTGATTGCGCTCAAGCACAATTAATTATTAAATGTGAATTTGGCCTCCCATGGGTGTAAGATGAAACACTGTGAAATACTCCACAATACCATAACCTATATCACTTACACTACATTACTTCCATTAGTATCATATTTGGTTCAGAGTGTTTCCCCTTATATCATGGGTGTATGTTTTGACCAGTGGTCACATGGTCTCGAAGAACCTCGATCGAGGTTTTTAACACAAATCGAGGTTTAGTACATCGATTTTGGGTTCTCCCTGACCTGACCAACCATTTTAAACATTGGAATTTATTCTTTATTATCAATAATACTGACATTATACTTTTGTCAACAATATCACCTGATTATTCACATTTGAGATTGTTTCGAATTTACCATTAATGCATTATGGCTGATGAAATCATACGTCACACGTGCCGACGGAGCACCTGCAATACCGCGACAATGGGTGATATTTAATAATTATTCAATCCATACATATGTAGATAGCATTGATACATGCGGACTATATCGGTGACTATTAATTACGATTTGAAATTTAAAATATATGTGTGGGGAAAAGGATACAACTTAAGTTCTGTACTCATCGTAAACCTGTCGAAGCCGAAAACGTGTTTTGGACAAGCTGTACTGAGCATGCGCACTTCGACAGAACTGGTCATTTCCGGAATTCATCAACTGATTGAAGTCTTGTCAAATCTTTTGTGCTCCCATTTAAACGTGAAGATTAAAGATATGTGTGTCATTTTTCACACCCCGGAGAGAATTAAGTCTTGAGTTGTGTTTACAAAGATTCGAATAATGTGTTCAATACAGAAAAACTGTTTGTTGATTTCTTAGAAACGTTGTTTATCGACTGACAAAATGGGTTATGTTTTTTCTAAGTTGTGGAGTTTGTTTTCCAATGAAGGTGAGAAATCTCAAAATCTTGATCTCGTATAAAATGTTCATGAATGATTCACTGATTCTCAAACCCGTGACACAATTTTCTGAGGCCAGACGGGTCCCCAGCATAACAGAATAAGAGAGAATAGTCGTACACCATACACATAATGTGACATATTCTCAAAAGAAGTGTCATTCTCGACTGCTTTGGAACCGCTGTGAAACCGCGTTGAATGACCATCAACACAGTTCTGGTGTTAGCGTAATGTGGTTGTAACATTACTCCAACGCAGTTGTAATTTTCAGTGCCGCTGCTGTCGAGGTAACCCTCAATGTAATATACATGTAACAGTAACACGGTCGGTGTGACTGTCAGCGCAACAAAACGCGGTCGAGATAACCGCCAACGCAACATATCACAGACTCACAGTAACTGAGTGTAGGTGGTCGCAAACAAAATGGAACAGTGCCTTGGATTCGAACAGCGATATTTCGGGGCGTCTTTATGGTGGCCTCACTGGCCTGACACGCATGTTTTGTCTGCCGAGCGATATGACGGTGTCGGTCAAATATCATATATTGTCATTTAACAGTAACTTCAATTTTTTTTATCTGTCTTGTTCGCTTTTTAAATACATTAGTTTATTAAGGAACTGTCCATACATGTAGTTTCATTTTATTTTGTGTTAGATCATGCCATGAACAGCCTTCATAATTGGCTACGGCAATCAGCAATTTGCTGAAGCAAACTGAGCCACAGGATACTATTGCCGTAGCGGATTGCCGAAGCCAAACAATCTGAATTAAGAGGGCTGCATGAATGATGAATCTCTACTATGGCAAATGCCTGCAGTCGGGTGGTAGCCATAGTAGAGATTCATGGCATGATCTAATTTTGTGTATGATCGTCCTCATTTGGTTGAGGTCCTCCTGTAATTTCAAGTCGGTCAAGTAGCTTATTGTACAGCATGCGAAAAATACCTAGAAAAGGCGACCACGTGCTCTATATTGTACTTCGTTATTTTGGAGCTATACATGTACTGTCCGTAAATATACGTCAATATTTAACACATTTGCATTGTTTTATTCACACAGATGTCAGTGTGATTATAATACAATTAAACTGTGATTTATTCGGGACCTATTTTCTGTAACATAGCATAATAATCACCCGCAGTACCACCTCATGAACCGAGCTGTGTCTCAGATTATTGTTTTCCCGGTTTGAAATGCATGCATACTAGTACATGTACCAGACATGTTAAGTTTTGAAATTAGCAATCCGGGAGATTTTTATAGGAAGGGCCACCTCCAATTTGCGGCCGCATTTCCTGTTCACGACTGGTTTATTCTATATATCACCTGCAATGGACGATCACTTATTAAATGTGACCAATTCCACCTGTGTTGATTGAGAGACAACCACCATTTATTGAAGAGAAAGATACCGACACTTCATATAAACTAAGTAAAACTACTCAGAATTCCACTGGATACAGCTGGTTATGCGCGAAACCGAAAGTGTAAAATGGGAATAATTAAACTTACTGTTTAACCCCCAAAAGAAATGGACACATTCCACCATTTATTAACAAACTTTAAGATGAAGAAATTTCGTTTAAAATAAGTAAAAATGAACCCAAGTTACTGGTACACAGGTTACAGGTATGCGTGAAACTGATAGTACAAATTGACCCATCTTACAGCTTTACCTGCAAACGAATGGACACATTCCATTCGCAATGCATACCTCTAATCCGTTACTTAGAAATGTTCATTGAACAATGGGGCCTTAGAATACAGCTGCATACTTGTGATTATACTTACATGTGTATTGTATACTATAACAACAGCCTTTATACATGTGGCTTCACCAGAGTGTGAAAATAAATTAATATCAGTCTCCCATTCACCTCTGATCAGTCTTCAAACAGAGGGAACAGCAAAAGCTACTGACAGTACATTATGTTAATGTGTTGGTATTTCCAGTACCAGAAATAAGGAAATCCCTTCCCGCAAAAGCAGAAATATTTGAAAAATAAAATAACATCGTTTTTTTTTTATTTTGAATGTCTGATTTTGCTGAATCCGGGAGAAATTGGGGGTTATCCATATTTGCGGAATAGCCATGGCTATCCGGGAGTCTCAAGGACAATTCGTGAAACTTAACAGCTCTGACATGTACGGAACTGCACATGCATATAACTTTCTTGTCAGTTTTGCATGTTCAGTCATTTAGGTTCAGATTGAGTAATTGTTTCCTTTTATCGTGTTCCGGTGTCGACCGAAACTGTGTTCTATAGCATGTAACAATAAAGAGCGTTCATATACTTTATGAACAAACATCATAAAAAACAGATTTCCAGACATTTTAAAATTTTCGCACATACAGTCATTATTCATACAACGCATACCATACATGTATATTAAATAAAACAACAATAAGCACTGTTTGTTGTACATGCTAAAGAATACCCAAACTTGATTCCTTTGACTTTAATTCATCTGCACAATTATATACATGCATACATGTAAAGTTCATAAAAATATTATTCAGCGATCGGAGCTCTGTTGACTTTGCATGAAAAACCATAACTTCCCCACCGTGAACCTCTATTGGAGCATGCTTGTATTGCTACATTGTCTCGTCTTTTGAAGTTAATATTAAATTTAGGTCAAAGACCATTCTGCATTTATATTATTACATTGTAACAATTTGTCGAAGATGGCTCCTCCTACCGGCTTGTCTTCTACATGTATATTGATTGACAGCATGCATGGTCAATTTGGACTGCAGGGTTGAAATGTTTAATCTATGTTGCATACCGTGCACATGTGGGCATCTCCCAAGTAGATTGATATTCTGATTTTTTTCCTTAACAATGCCCAGGTGTGCCTTCCTTTAATACAGGCATGTTGTCCGAAATTGACGCCAGCAGCCATCTTGGATTTCAAATTTGAATCCATCTGGCACACCCTGCAGCCCGCATATACCCCGCTGGACAAAACAAGTGTCCATTGGCACCGCAGTGTATTTGTCGTTATGCCGCGGTGTCAGAGTTTGTAACTGCAGTTGAGCACCGCGGTCAAACGGCAAGTACACCATGGCCGAAAGGCAACTACACCGCGGCCGAACAGCATGTACACCGTGGTTAGATTTCTGGTTTGTATCGTCTTTTTTCAGTTTAATGAACGTACACTGCGGCAACTACACCATGGCCGAACGGCAAGTACACCGCGGCCCAACTGTAGTTAGCTAGTGGAGCCGCGGTGTAGTTGCATTTCATCCGCCGTGGCAACGCTAACCGCACCGCGGTTAAGTGGACACTTGTTTTGTCCAGCAGGGTATCTAAGAAATGTGTTGGAACTTTAAAGGTATGATTAGGATCACCTCTAAATGAGAGCTGTCGAATTTGAATGACTTTCGATTAAATACCTAGCTGCCAGCACTGGCCCAGCAGCCATCTTGTATTTTACTCTTTGCATGACTAAATTCCATGGCACACTCTACAGACCACACCCCTCATCCGATCATCACCAAACTTTATATACATCTTCAGGTGGCCTCTAGATGGGACCCATCGATTTCTTAGGAAATTCGTTAAAAAACATGGCTGCCAGCTGCCATCTTAGATTTTACTCTTTGCATGACTAAATCCTTCGGCACATCATACAGGCCACATCCCTCATCCGACCATCACCCAACTTCATAAGTATCTTCAGTGTGACCTCTAGATGGGAGCCAACGATATTTTCTGAATTTCTTTTTAAAAATATGGTCGCCAGCTGCTATCTTGAATTTTACTCTTTAAATCCTTTGGCGCACCCTATGTGCCACAGCCCTCATCCAAACTTCATATGGTTCTTTGGTGTTACCTCTAGATGGAAGCTGTTCAATTCTTCCAAAACTTGTTATAGAGCCATCTTGGATTTCACATTTGAATCCATCGGCACACCCTGCAGCCCACATTTAATGGAGAAATGTTTGAAATGAAATTACAGGTTCATTTACACAATACAATCAATTTACTGAAACTTTTTTTACTTTCCTTCTTTATCATTCTATTGACTGCTCAGCATAAAATTGTTAACACCTTTCCAAGTTGAGTACAGTGTCATTGACACTTTCATATATGCGAGTCTCCTATAGGGAGAATGAGAATGCATTGGCCTAACAATATTTACCTTGACCTTGTAAGCCAGCGCATTCTCTTACATGTACATGTATATATGCGAGGCTCCCTACGGGAGACTCGCATATATAAGAGAAAGGACTGGCACAGGATCTTTAATGCTGCACCAGCGCAGCTTCCGTTATGAAAGCATTAAAACTGCCATGGGGCATTAATTTATTACTGAAGTTTTGAATGTTTTAGGACACCCATAAACCATATTAGTAAGCTTCTTCAAAGATGACTGATTTGGTGTACCAAGAAACCCCTGTTGATTCACCTGGTTTCATACAATACTGGGTATGATCTGGGTCACCTTTTCATGGTTGTACTTTCCCTGAACAATTGAGCAGAGATTGCATTGAGGAGTCATGGGGCTTCCATTCAGTTGAATGGGAAGCCTCCTGCAAGTATTAAACAATCAGGGCATTTCACCCCAGGTGTTTTCCCACAAAGTGTAATCTGAATGAAGAGGCAGACGTCACACAGCTGCAGCCAAAATGAATTGGAAGATAATTTAAGGATGCTGATTCTGTGTTTGTGGCTAATTTTGTAAAGACATTACAATTTAATGACATTTCAATGATGTTTGTAGTGTATAAAATAGTAAATCTGGCTATGGTATTTCAATTGGCCAACAGTGAATCGTTCAAAATTGAAAGCTATACATGTACAATAAATGTTGCAATTCTGCATTCCTGTCACATTCACATTTGACTGAAGATACAGGGAGAGGGTAAACTAAATAAGATTTGAAAGTAAGGTTTTACTTTTGTGAAATTGAATCAGTGCATTGAATTTTCAAAACTTTCCCAGGGGATGTCCTTCAATCCGTCTCTAATATGGAACGAGTGATACACCATACCCCCTCTCAACCAACTTGTGGCATAATCAGAATTTGATTTTGATTCTCGTACCGTCAAACTTGTGAAACAGCTTTGATTCGCTCAAAAATGGATGGATTTTAAGGCCTGATACATGTACTAGTAGGTCTGAACATTTTCTACAGGGATAACTACTCATCAATGAGTATTTAGTATAGAAGACTCTCAAGAAGCTACCATATTATTATTAGTATCAGTGACCAGCGGGCGGCTTGGGAGACATCTCCCTAAAATATGACCTCTTTTCTTGACCACTATGCAGATACATTGTGTATCCCAACATTATATTTCAAGTATATTTACTGATTGTAATGCATGCCTGCAGGTTTCAAAATTATGTGTAACCTATTTTCCGTTTGACTGGTTTATGCTTAGGTAACCCATACCATAGCTTAGCAGGAGAGTTACACTGTTATAATCACTACAACTGTTATTATTAACTACTCAGTGAGAGCTTTCCGATGAATGGCAACAAGCCATATTTCCAACTAAATCCTGAAAAGTTACCTATAATTCTGCTGTGGTTAACCCTTTACCCAACAGAACGGCCCTGTGCCAATGCATTCTCTTATATATGCGAGTCGACCATAGGTCGCCTCGCATATATAAGAGAATGCATTGGCTTAACACATTAAAAATTATAAAATTGTGAAAGAATGTAAGAAAAAATGGTAAAAAGTGTTAAAAAAAGTTTTTTTTTAGGCCAATGCATTCTCTTATATATGCGAGGCGACCTATGGTCGACTCGCATATATAAGAGAATGCATTGGCACAGGGCATAACTGTAACTATCACAATGTGGTCAAGGAGCCGATTCCAATGATATCCATATTTGTATGGTTTTATTGAGACAGACTCAAGATATTTTAGGCTGTTGAAGCTTTATTTGGCCGGTTTTGGCCGGTTTGTTGGGTAAAGGGTTAATGAGTTGATTATTTAGAGTGTTACTGTACTTTAGTGTAGAAGGCAACATTATTGTGATGGTTTATGCGGCACATAAGATACTATGGGTGGCGGGATGGGGTGGTGGGTGGGTACTACCTATATACATGTACGAGCCCCTGCGGCCAAAAGGGGACGTTCTCATCTAGGCATTGAAATCACCAATGATATCACAACAGTGATCCAGATTTGTTATACAGTAATGCCCTAAATAATCAACTCCTTAACCACCGCAGAATTATGGGTAATTTTTCAGGATTTAGTCAGAAATATAAGAGCTTTCTGATGAATGGCAACAAGCCATATTTCCGACTAAATCCTGAAAAGTTACCAATAATTCTGCTGTGGTTAAGGAGTTGATTATTTAGGGCATTACTGTATGTATTAATTGGACCGTTGTTGGTCAAATCAGAACATCATAGAGGCAGCTTATTATAATGACACAAGTCACACAACCTATGCTCGTGATGTACACTTCTCATATTGAGCATATAAAAGATAAAATGTGTTAATGTGGCTTATTTCCTGATGAAAAGGAAAAATCAATAGCATTCTTGTGCATACAATCAAAGCTGCCCACCTGTGCCCTTGACATCCACCTGCTAATTGAAGTGTACCTTGCGTTCACCTGTTGATTACATTACCTGTTTATTGTGTTAGCCACATGCTTTTGGCCTTCTACTGAATCCTCACAATTATCTCATCGTAGCCACATTATGTATAGCGATAGTTTGGTCCCCAGGTGACTCATCTTTGTAGTATGACCCGCCATATCAAATCCAGTCGGAAGTCGGGATTTTTTTACCCTGTGCCAATGCATTCTCTTATATATGCGAGTCGACCATAGGTCGCCTCACATATATAAGAGAATGCATTGGCCTAACAATTTTTTATCATTTTTTTAAAATAAATATTTCTTACAATTTTTAGGACATAAAATAAAAAAACATCCATTACCCTGCAGGAAGCCCCACACATCTATAGAAGCATATAGAAGAGTGTCGTCTGCTCATGTTTGTCTGGGGCTCTGTATGGGTGAAATTATAAAATTGTTAAAGAATACAAGAAAAAATTATTAAAATTGTAAAAACTTGTTAGGCCAATGCATTCTCTTATATATGCGAGGCGACCTATGGTCGACTCGCATATATAAGAGAATGCATTGGCACAGGGTAAAACAAATCCCGACTTACAACTGGATTTGATATGGCGGGTCACATATGTACATGTATAAGACTTCAGACATTTTCCAGAATGGGGTAAAGAATAGACCACGGTAGTCACTGCCTATAAAGTGGAAGTCTTCGAAAAGTGGGAGGAGAAATAAATGAATACTGTAGCCTGAATTTATGTCTCCTCAAGATTATGTTGGTATGTGAACATGTTGTAAATGACATGAAACCACAATAACTACCAGTACATGTAACTAAATATTTCCTCATAAATTTTTTAATTTTGAACTTTGGCATGAATTTCGAAGTGTAAGCAAGGATGTTACAGTAATGTCCTAAATAATCGACTCCTTAACCACAGCAGAATTATGGGTAATGTTTCAGGATTTAGTCGGAAATATGGCTTGTTGCCATTCATCGGAAAGCTCTCATTTCCGAATAAATCCTGAGAAATAATTCTGATGTGGTTAAGGAGTTGATTATTTAGGGCATTACTGTATAACAAATCTGGATCACTGTTGTGATATCATAATTTTGGGTCCTATAGAAGTTATAGAACTCCATATAAATGACAGCAATGAAATCACAGTGAAAAAGCACACATATTTTTGGAACATTAATTTTAACATTATTATTTTATGTACATTATTATAGCATAGAACAGTTATATTAAAACAAGCAAGACCCATGGTTTTTACATGTTGGGTGTAAATGTGTAATATGTTTTTAGCTAAACAATGTTTTTTTTCTTTAAAACTGACATTTTTGATTTTTATCAATATTTTTGTGACATTGGTGTCTTTCGTGTTCTGTTGCAATACAAAAAAATTATGAAAATTAATAGCACTAACAGTGCTCTGTTTCAGTGTTATGATCAACATTCAAAGTAATTTAATAATTTATCAATGTTTAGATCATTGATCAAATGTAGTTTCTTCAGTTGTTAAGAATGATATGGTACTATACATGTAAATAGGTGAGGTCTAATTTTTATTAGAACTTCAGCCTTTATGTCTTCTCCCTGATAGTAGTCTACATTTCCCTGATTAGTGAATAATGGTAATTCAATTTGAAACCTTTAGTTCCTGAGTGCTTTAGTTGACTACCTGTACACAAGTGAATCACTCGCAAAAAACTAGATATAAATACACTTAAATTTCATTTATGCATGCTATAAATATAAGAACAGCTCATCCCATTATTAATGGTCTGTGAACCATTAAGATATTAATTTGTTGGTGACTTGGTGTGGATAAAACACCCACTTGACTGTCATGAGTGAGAACATTTAAATATTAGAACTGTTAGTACTAGTAGTTCCGTCAGTATCTTTGTATCACCAGGTGAATTAATACTACCTGTCCCATTGTGTATCACAAAATGCTGTATTGCAATATATATAAGACGGTCTTTGTGTCTTATTAATATTTTAAATATTAACTTTTTAAACACAAATCAAAATATATTGATTAAAAAAAAATATATACATCATGATTCGTATAAACACGATATTAAATTAGCACTGTGATAGCTAACTGAGATTTTGCATGTGGGCGTCCTTGAAGGTACATGTACAGTAATGCTCTAAGTAATCGACTCCTTAACCACAGCAGAATTATGGGTAACTTTTCAGGATTTAGTCGGAAATATGGCTTGTTGCCATTCATCGGAAAGCTCTGGGGGGGGGGGGGTAATTTTCAGGATTTAGTCGGAAATATGGCGTGTTGCCATTCATTGGAAAGCTCTCCCCGAGAGCTTTCTGACGAATGGCAACAAGCCATATTTCCGACTAAATCCTGAAAAGTTACTCATAATTCTGCTGTGGTTAAGGAGTCGATTACTTAGAGCATTACTGTAGTTAAATCAGCAGGAATCACCAACATCATAGCATTATTATAGCAGGGCCACCACTTCACGGGTGGTACCATACCAATTTTTCAAACCCAGTAATTTAGTTTAATCAAAACCATGAGGTAACATCCAATTCAGCTATAGTAGATGATGTCTGAGCCAATAATTTTATATAAAATTATACATGTAATGTTACAGACATACCTGTCTTTTTAGGTGAGTTGGCCTGCAGCCTTATGTACTGAATAGTAACAAGAAGGATGGGGCTATATTAAAGTGATGTGAAACACTCCGGTAGGGTGATCAAATGGAAATAGGGAATAATCTTTCTCAAAGTAGTAATTTTTACAAATATTATATCCAAGTTGACAACAAACACTGTCATTCTTATATATTAATTAAATACAGTGACTCTCGATGGCGAAATCATTTGTGTTAGCTTATTGCTGATAGTTGTGTCCCGAATCAAGAGGTAAATATTTATAATTGATCGTAGTTCAGATGATGTTTTCTATGGAGTGGTAAGGTCGATTTGTTTGAAAATTTTGGCGATGTTACTAAATGCTACTAGTATATTCCTCCAGTTGGCGTAGTGCCTGAATACTAACTTACTAGTTTCATGCACCCGAATGAGTACATAATATGTCTTTAAAATACAGTTGAGCACAGGCACAGCATGTGTGTTTTTTCAGTGAGTGTGAAAAAAAATCTCATGTATTGCTACCCCGCTGGACAAAACAAGTGTCCATTGGCACCGCGGTGTATTTGCCGTTCGGCCGCGGTGTCAGAGTTTGTAACTGCAGTTGAGCACCGCGGCCGAACGGCAAGTACACCGTGGCCCAACAGCAAGTACACTGCGGCCGAAAGGCAATTACACCATGGCCGAACGGCAAGTACACCGCGGCCCAACTGTAGTTAGCCGGTGGAGCCGCGGTGTAGTTGCATTTCAGCCACGGTGGCAACGCTAACTGCACCGCGGTTAGGTGGACACTTGTTTTGTCAAGCAGGGTAGTATCTAAATGACCATGTATCAATCAGATCTTCTAAAGATCTAGCTTAAAAATCCATCCCAATTTTCACCCATGTCGGGGTTCGATCTTGCCAGTCTAGTCTAGCCCTGACTTAAATGATAGTATTCACGATTCACTGGCACTGGCATGTATCGGTATATACATGTAGGTATCAGAGGTATTCTCAGGTGCCTAATAATCGTGATGCATCAGGATGCATGGGGATTTAGGCTGAAATGAATAATTAGACTGACACTATTATTAGGCACCTGAGAGCGACTGACACTATTATTAGACACCTGAGAGCATGAAGTCATTGTCTCAGTTTGAGGTGTTCAATGTGTGTGAACAAATTCTCATTTCTTATCAAAATGGATCGATCGGAATGACATACTGAGGTGTCCCTTGGTTCAGATTCTATATAATATTGCAAACATAGGACTCTCTTGAGATATACCTATATGGCTCCACATTTTAACTGCCTGTCGAAACGACAGGTGGCTGGCTAAGTCCCTGGATGGAGCCCATAATTTTATATACATTTATTACATTCCTATTTGATTTACCCTGATTTCTCGAGTGATTACAAATGATAATTTCACTAGAGAATTATGTCACTTTAACTAGCTCGTTTTGTATTCATACTCACTATCAAAATTTATGCGTCGCGCTGCGTCACGTATATAAATGGTGGTATTATTCAGATTTCTGGTAAATCAGATGTTTATAGTGGAATATAATAAACAGAATAATCACTTGATTGAACTGATGACATGAAATAATTCATTACTATTTTCTAAAACACTTGAGTGCAATGCACTCTTGTGTTTGTACAATGTCCCTGCCTCTCACGAATTATTTCATGTCACCAGTTCAATCAAGTGATTCAGTTCAACCTACATGTATGTAATGTTACAGACATATCAGTACCAGAATGATGTACATGTACTAGTAGCCTGCAGCTTTATGTACTGAAAAGTAACAAGAAGGATGGGGCTATATTAAAATACATTAGAGCATTATATAGCGTTACACTGCTAGTTGAGGGCATTATTCAATGATATACAGATAGCATCAATAATTCGCTCTTTTTTTTTCGTTATCCCTAGTTTAAGTATTACATCCTCAGGGTTATTTTGAAAATAGTCAATTTCCAGACTACTTAAAATCACACTGTGTCACTGATAATCCATAAAACTAGGTGTTCTTCAATTGATTTTATACTTACAGTAATGCTCTAAATAATCGACTCCTTAACCACAGCAGAATTATGGATAACTTTTCAGGATTTAGTCAGAAATATGGCTTGTTGCCATTCATCGAAAAGCTCTCACTGTCTAAATCTGTCTAAATCCTGAAAAGTTACCCATTATTCTGCTGTGGTTAAGGAGTCGATTATTTAGAGCATTACTGTACATGCATGGAATGGTTAACCCTTTCTGTACTAAATGGATTCTCCCATTCAGTTTTAAAAGTGTACATTGGAATGGTCTGTTGTTCATTTGGAGAGGTATTCCGGTAGAAAAAGCAGACAACAGCTAGACAGACAAACAGATAATACAAGAGCAGAAGTATTCATATTCGTTGGTGGGACATGTTCATATAAGTTCAACAAACGACCATAGGTTGTTTGTTGAACTTATTTTCTGAACATTTCCTAAGGGAGCTACTCGTCAATGAGTATTTAGAATAGAGAGGGTTAAGACTTTGAAATGTATTATTTTTTAATACGCTAAATTTACATTAGAGCATTATATAGCGTTACGCTGCTAGTTGAGGGCATTATTCAATGATATATAGATAGCATCCATTCAATGATACATAGATAGCATCCATTCAATGATATATAGATAGCATCCATTCAATGATACATAGATAGCATCCATTCAATGATATATAGATAGCATCAATAATTCACTTACAATATAACAACTTACTGTGATTGTGCTGAAGAACGTCCATAAGTACGAACCTATAGCAGTGAAGAGGTTAACGTAAAAAGCCTGAATGTAGAAAATTATGAACATCTATTTTGCAAGAATTGATATAAACCTTTGGGTTGAGATGAGTTTTAGCTTCACTTTTAGGTCATATGTCCATAGCCAATTCCCAGCTTACCTCCCAGCTACATAGTTCCTCGTTGTAACCGTTCATGGTAATGGCTTCTCACAATTTTCTAGCACACACTTGACATAATGTTGAGATTCATGAAGAAATTTTGAACTCAATTAAATTGCCATACGTACTTTTTATGGCAGTTATTCATTTCCAATAATTGTTTATTTTTACGGAGAACGCTCTTCTCAAAATTCCCCACTAAAAATATGATTAAAGTCGTCTTTTTGATATTTTTATTGTAATAGAATATCTATGCTTGATGTGGTCTTCAGATAGCATAGATTCCTTCACTTGGTGTACTCGCATAACAATTATCAATCAATCAATCTTTATTGGAAAAAGCCCATGTTAAAACATGTTTGCTTTGTTCAAATACAGACAAATAAATATATTTTGAACATATATATGGAGAATAACAAATATAATATACTAGTACATGTAGCTGTATGTAGACATACAAAATTACTATCCTTTTATTCAGGTTTCAAGTTGCCTTATTTTTTGTGGTGTTGTTATTTTGCATTATGAGGTGTTTGTTTCTAACTGGAAGAGCTTTGTGGGCTACTTTTGCCAGTTAATAAGTGTATAAATCGCTCATTAATGAACAAACAGTTGATGCCAGATGAAACTGGAATAAAAAATTTGATAAGAAAAATCAGACCTCTGGTTCTACCTAGGATATTATAAACCCCTGACTTGAGACACATGGACCATTTAGATCAGTTTATATTATTATTTTCTTCTTTTGCAGAACACAAAGTGATAATTGTGGGCTTAGATAATGCTGGAAAAACAACAATCCTATATCAATTGTGAGTAGTAATAATAATAATCGACCCATTTATATAGCACATTCCACAATTAACCCTTCCATGACTGGAGCTTCCTGAAATTTTACGAAAACCCTGTGCCAATGCATTCTCTTATATATGCGAGTCTCCCATAGGGAGCCTCGCATATATAAGAGAATACATTGGTCTAACAATATTTACTTAGACCTTGTAAGCCAGTGCATTCTCACATACATGTATATGCGAGGCTCCATATGGGAGACTCGCATATATAAGAGAATGCATTGGCACCGGATCGTTAAAGCTGCACCAGCGCAGCTCCCGTCATGAAAGGGTTAATGCATGAATGGGGCAAAGCAGTCACAGTACAGAGCGATGTTAGATTTTAATAATATTTTTTGCAAACACCAACAGGATACACAAAAAATTAACCAATATGATAGTCTGCAGTCCTCGAAATTGGCCACAGCAATAAACGACGCCGTGTACGGTAAATGCTGTGGCAAGAGATGGAAATCTAACATGCCACAGCATTCATTTTTCCTAATTTTGAGGGCCAAGTCGGAGTCCCATGCAATTTCCTGGGCTTCATTATGTTTTAGTCATAACGGTATTTGCCAGCGGTGTTTATGATTGACCTTCCAGTACTGAGACACTGCATGGGATGTTTTTATTTAGTCACCTGTGTTTATGATACCGGTAGACCTATACTAGTATCCATAACCCCAGGGAATGATTTAATTTAGTATGTCACTATGTCAGCAGAAGATTACATACTCTCTATATTTGGCTATTGTACACATCACACCATCGGTCTTTGTGTCCACACATCACTGGTACTTGTGTTGACACTTACGGTTACACTGTACACTTTAAATCTGCAATATATGCAAGCCTGCATATATACCGGTAGTGTGTCTGTCATTTGCAGAATGAGGTTCACAGAGGGTGAATTTAGTGATGCTATCCAACACAGTGGGCTGGCATCACCAAAATCACCCTCTGGGGGACCTCATTCTGCTTAGTATCTATAGTCTCAAATTAACATTGTTTTTAGTTATCTTTTCCCTTATGAGAAGTTTCTATAACCCCTAATTTGCAGAAGATAAAATGCATAATCGTGTGACTAATGGGTGAACATCATCAACTTCAACTGGGGAACTACTAGTATAATCTGATCCTAGGTCTTCCATAGCAGTTGAGGCCTTAGTTCCCAGTGTGAATTTGGTGATGCTACATGTAGCCAACCATGCGGGATAGCATCACTAAATTCACCCCTTGGGGACCTCATTCTGCAAATGACAGACGGACTATTTGCATGCTTGAATATATTTAACTTCTATTCAGTGTACTGGGTTATTTATCTAACAGTTTTGACATACCACCATACTATCAGTAGATCAAATTTATCATAATTTATTGCACACGATAGGGGTTGAGGCACAGTTCACACTCCATATTATAATACTACTAGGGGTTTGCCCATTTTTGACGGGTAAATAAATGTTCTTTGTTACTTTCTAGCAGGGTTGGCTGATTTAAATCAATGATTTAAAAAAAAAATCATTGATTTAAATCAATTTTTTTTTAATGATTGCATAATGTCAAGAACTTGCAATATCTAACAAGGTTTTTTGTTAACTATAACATGATTATGATTAAACAATATACAAAATTGGATAATAGATATGAAAATGTGCAGTAATTGTCAACCCTATAGAAACAGGCATACTGCATGGTTCTGTGATTACTGCTCCAGCAACAGCCTGTTCTGGTTATTTGTAACTACAATCAGATTCAGCACTCCTCATTACACTATTAAATTTCCTTTCCTTTTCTGATTGCCATACATGTAAATGCCAAACGAGTAATTCTACCATATCCTCTGCCATCTAAACTACTCTAGTTGTCTAATGTCCATACTTGATACATGTATATGTGTGATTACATGTATGTCCTCAAGTCACAGAGGAGCAAAGGTGATTGAAAATATATTCAGTTTTCAGCTAAAATTTACTAAATTTCATAGTAAATCTTTAAGCACAGGTCTACCTATCCAGATATCACAACATTGGAACTCACATGGACCTAGTGTATGCCCAATTATATCTGTACTGCCATGATATTTGTGCTTGATACATGTAGTTATACAAAAAATAATAAATAATAATAAAAAATATCAAAAAAATCACCAACCCTGCAAGTTTCTAGTGTTTGTGTGCATAAACAAATTCTCATTTCTATTAGAAATGGAATGGCTTATAATACGTGTATGCTTCTCTTGCCCTTAGCCACCCAAGAATGCGCAGCCTGCTGTAGGGGTACTGGCAACATTTTTATCTCAAACAGGCTCCCTTTTGGAGCCTTTATTCGGCAGCGAATGGGCCAAATTTAATTTTCTTTTACCTTTTTCCAAAATGATTGGCCAATATGGCCACCAACAGAGTGAACCCTGTTGGGGCATCAGAAAAAATAAATGGGAGCGTTTTGTTCTAATGATGATCAAGACATAGACGTAGGGTTGACGTCACACCAATCAACATGTGAGCAAATAGGAGGAATATTTGATTAATTAGGAAAAAAACAACAACACACATCTCTGCCTCAATTAATCAATAAACCCAATGACGCTGTATCCTGAACAACGTGAGAAAAATAAATTGTCTGTTAAAATGGTTGAAGGGGCTTGTTCCTAATCCACCATGGTTGGGGGCATCTATGTGTA
Organism: Siphonodentalium dalli; assembly: GCA_032622095.1. NCBI lineage: Eukaryota > Metazoa > Mollusca > Scaphopoda > Gadilida > Siphonodentaliidae > Siphonodentalium > Siphonodentalium dalli. The sequence goes on along the minus strand of CP136068.1, from coordinate 135,282,042 downwards.
CAATAATGATCAAAACAAGTATCCCTTTCCATCTGGAAAGTAGACATTACCAATTTATTAATTAACTGTGTCAACATTAAAAGAAATGTTATTACCGTTTTAGCATGAGTATGATTTTACACTCAACCGTAATATCCTTAAATTTCCGAAAATTACTTTGAAATTGAGTTGCTTCACTTGTTTATTCATACCGGTATATATACACATTAAATACCGTTATATTTGTGAACAGCACAAGAAAAAACAAACATCTGAAGCATTTCTGTATGCTGTATTTATAAATACATGTAAATATATAATCCAGATATCATTCCAGTATACGTTGTATATAATGTATACAAGTATGCTGTCAATGAGGCTTTTAACGTTCCCCCAAATTCAGTTCGGTAAATGCTGTGCCCAAAATATGGGAATGTGCACAAAATAAACATGAAAATGTTTTTTTTTCCCATTGCATACAGTAATGCCCTAAGTAATCGATTCCTTAACCACATCAGAATTATTGGGTAACTTTTTAGGATTTAGTCGGAAATATGGCTTGTTGCCATTTATAGGAAAGCTCTCCCCGAGAGCTTTCCGATGAATGGCAACAAGCCATATTTCCGACTAAATCCTGAAAAGTTACCCATAATTCTGCTGTGGTTAAGGAGTCGATTACTTTAGAGTATTACTGAGAGCTTTCCGATGAATGGCAACAAGCCATATTTCCGACTAAATCCTGAAAAGTTACCCATAATTCTGCTGTGGTTAAGGGGTCGATTACTTAGGGCATTACTGCAGTAATGCCATAATTAATCGACTCCTTAACCACAGCAGAATTATGGGTAACTTTTCAGGATTTAGTCGGAAATATGGCTTGCCCTAAATAATCGACTCCTTAACCACAGCAGAATTGTGGGTAATTTTTCAGGATTTAGTCGAAATATGGATTTGTTGCCACTAAATCCTGAAAAATTACCCATAATTCTACTCTGGTTAAGGAGTCGATTATTTAGGGCATTGCATAGCTGTCTTTATATATCTGTATACCGGTAGCTGTGAAACCACTTGGAACACACATCGGTACCTTGACAAAAACAACATGTTCACAGTATATTCGATCAGATAAGTTGATAATACAATGTTTTGGAGCTTCCTCTTGCAAATGGTATATAGAATTATTAGAATATATATTGTATACAATGTGATGCAGGGATCTGAACATTAAGTGGGCATTTAATACACCAGACATGTTTTATCATATTGCCCAGTAACAGTGAGTGACAGAGTGCACATTAATTATAGAAAGTATCAATTTATAGCGGTAGGTCCAATGTAGTTACTAGTACATGTCGGTTCATTATTGACACATAAATCATCTTTCTAAGTTCAATGAGTGAATCTGGCTGTAGTAATAAACTGAGATCTACTGGTAATTACATGTAAATCATGACCATTTAAAGATCTGTATAATCGAAATTAACGCTCCCAAATTACTATTTCTTTGGCTTCTGGGATAAAAAATGTGTAAATTCGAGTCGAGAAACCCACCCATCAAAGCTCAAAGTGATCAGATATCAATTTTTGAAATTTTCTATTCCCCGAGATATGTAATTTTTGGCGGCCTGGCAAATATTTGTCAAGCTGACGGTCTCGGACCAAATTGCGGATGAAGATGGATAGCTCTAAAATTAAGTGGCTTTGGGTGTTAGATATTTGACAATCCGGCTATCTGCATGTTTCAATTGCAATTTAGCAGAAGCAACCTATCTTTCTGTTGCCTATGCTTGGCATTAATTTTAATTCTTTCTGTTTAATCTGAGAAGTGGCTGCACATCTCTTGTTGTCAGAATAAAACATTCAAAATTGAATTAACTATTTTAACATGCTAATTAATTGTTTTTCAGTTTAATGAATGAAGTTGTTCACACGTCACCGACTATAGGAAGTAATGTAGAAGAAGTGATATGGAAAAACATTCATTTCCTGATGTGGGACATCGGTGGTCAAGAGTCACTGCGGTCGTCGTGGAGCACTTACTACACCAATGCTGAGGTATAGTTATAGTTTGGTGCAAGCCTGCAGATAGTGTGTCTGTCATTTGTAGAATGAGGTTGCCAGAGGGTGATTTTATTAATGCTATTCCACACGGCGGGATATTGTCACCAAATTCACCCTCTGGGAACCTCATCTTCTGGGAAGTATCTATACTCAAATTAAAAAAAAAATTTAATTACTTTTTCCCTTCTGGGAAGTTTCTATATCACCTAATTTTCAGAAGATAATATGCGTAATCAGGGTGACAAATAGGTGAACATCACCAACTTCAACTGTGGAACTTCAATCTGATCCTAGGTCTCCCATAGCAGTTGAGGCCAAATGAGGTTCCCAGAGGGTGAATTTGGTGATGCTAGCCCGAGGTGTAATTTTGTAATTTGACAATAAATATACTTTCCAGTGAAGATTAGATCTAAGCAGAATGAATGTCCGTCAGAGGGTGAATTTAGATATGCAAGTCCTATTGTGGACCTCATTCTGCAAATGACAGACACACTATTTGCAGGCTTTTTTGGACCATTTCCATTGATCATCAGCTTACTTAGGTGAAATAGTGTCCTTAATTATATGAACATCTCCAGGGACCAGCCTGGATGTTTAAAATTGGGAGAAGTCACTTCTCCCTGTTTGGTTATTAGGGGAAGTGGACTGTTATCAGGGAGAAGTACTGGTAACAATGGCTGATGTTCAAATTTCACCCCAACATCACCCTTCTTTGATCTAAGTAATGGTTACACCCGTGAGTCAGAGTTATGCACCAAGAGGAACAAGCGAGTGGATGGTTGTTTATCTTGGTGCAACTCCAGTTGAGGGGTGTAACCAACTTACATGTACACACTGCTATTTACTGATTAACAATATTTGAATGTGCAGAGTTAAAAGTTATCACAATTTATGAATCAAAAGTTTTCCTGATTCATAAAGTGTCCCCAAATGAAACTTAGCTTTGCCCACTATCTTACCTGGCCACTGTCCCATCGTTCATGTCGAACGAACTGTGCGTGGGCTAATCTGTGCATGCATTCTCAATCAATCATGAATGGTTTGTTTAGACTAAACTAATCACACAAATCATAACGGAAAGACCAATAATTCTACACGAGTTGATAGTGAATGCATTCAGTCGAATCGGAACCACTCGGAGTAAGTCGGCCTCCATCCAACCGTTGAAATACATAATTATAGTGTTTGAACGAATAAATAGGCATGTGAAGAAGATCCGAGAATATATTTCCAACTGTAGCAGAATTGTAATCAAGGCTATCTCGAGAAAGTTATATTTAAAATCTTATATAGCGCTAATTTGCTACTTTGTTTTCTCCCGCAGCATGATTGGAAGTGGGTAGGGGGTGTCTCTCCTCCAACTTGGTTAAAAAAAAATTCATCAGTTGGAAATTTCATGTCTGGCTCATTGGTTGGAAATTTGATATTCCAGTCAGTTGTACATTTTCCAACCTTAGGAGTGTCAGGTTGGTCATTTACAACAGATGGAAAGCTTGTGGTACCAGTTGGTAAGTTTGAACACACAAGGGGGGTGGGTGAAGATTAATTGATCTTGTTCAAAGGGCGCAGTTGGAAAATGCATGGTCTACATACACCCGAATGAGAACATCGAGCCACGTCCCTGTGCGGGGGACAAGGGGGTTTGAGGGGAATCTCACCCCCAACTTGGTAATATCTTTCAACAGTTTATACTTCATACCTGACACATTAGATGGGTTTGCATTAATTCTCATAGTTTTCTTACATTTTGGTCATAATTTCGGCCTGAAATGGATATCAGTATTGAACTATCCAGCCGTATACGAGATCCGGTTTGGGTATTTCTTATTTGGAAAGCTTGATGTAGCAGTTGTAACATTTCAACCTACATGTATACATGTAGTTAGTGGGCATAAATGGAATTTCAAGAGCATTAGACTCTGGTACTGTTCAAGAGTGGTGGGTGCGGTTGGAAATTTCAAGGAGGTGAGCACCCCCCCCCCCAGCTGAGAACCTCTGGCCACTTCCCTAAGGCTGGTGGGGTGCTTACTGACTGTTCTTTGTTTCACACCACCAGTATCACAGAAGTCCTGTCTTTTTTTTTTCTACTTTTTTTTAAAATATTTATTTTTTCATTATATTACACATTTATGTACAGAACAATATCTGATAACAACGATTGCATAGATATATAGACGGAAATGGTGGGGGGGGGGGTGTCGACATTCGTACACAACTCACACACACCTTGCACACACAGACTGTCTTGTATATTATTTGTATTGGATGCAAAAACTCCATGGAGACATTATGAAACTAACATTTTTTGTTTTTATTTTATGAGTTTCAGGACTCATAAATAAAAGTTCAATATGACAATTTGGTTTGCCTGTCACAATTCGCATACGTTACTAGCACAAACTGAGAGACACATGTGCATCGGTCGGACTGGGGTTCAGTGGGGGCAGCATTTCATGGGGCTGTGACGAGATACGGTCGTGGTGTCAACAGGGACTGGCTAGATGGTTTGGGGGAATGTGAACCTTGAAAATTCCAACTACACCCACGCCTTGAACCAGACTAAATTTTCCAATTGTGTGGGTTTTGAATGGACGCTAGCCGATATTCTGAATGGATCAGTAGTCTTTTGGTTACCAGCCAGAGGGAGGAACATTATCCACTGGGTCGAACATAGCTCAGCCCAGTATGAGGACATTTTGAGACCTGAATCTGAAAAATTGCAAAAAATTTTAGGATCACTTCTAGATGGGAGCTATCAATTTTTAGCTATTTTCAACGAAAAACATGGCCACTGGCAGCCATCTTGAATTTTACTCTTTGCATGACTAAATCCTTTGGCACACCCTACAGACCACATTCCTCATCTAATTGCCTCCAAACCTTTATATGGATCTTCGGGGTGTCCTCTATATGGGAAAACTTAAAAAAAAAACATGGCTGCCAGGAGATTTCAAATTTGAATCCATTGGCACATCCTGCAGCCCACATATATCTAAGTAATGTTTTGGAAATTTAACATGGAAGGATTAACATGCACATAATACATTGAGTATGTGTAGCACATGGGACAGCCTTATCATTGACACATGACCGTGCCACTTGCTCGGTGGTCTACCTAGATACCGCTCAACAAACATACATGTAGTATTGCAACAAAATATGATTAAAATACTATAATTCATCACCATTTGGAAGGTCTGTGTCTCAGAAGGTGCCCATAGAGTAATAGAAAATAGCTGATATCATAAAAACATTTCCCCCGTTGTGGCTCCCAGAATGCAATAGAATTCGAACTATAGTTTACTTTCAATGGAAGGGAAATAACTCTATATCTAAATATATAGAGTTATTCCCCTTCCATTGAAAATAATAGACTTTGTGCAGAAACTTGAGCACAGAAAATACCCAACCCGATATCTCAACAAAAACAACATGTTCACAGTTTATTTCATCGAATAAGTTGAAAATACAATGTTTTGGAGCTTCCTCTTTCAAATGGTATATAATATGGCATATATTTTATATGATGTGATCTGGGAGATCGAAAATTAAGTGGGCCTTTAACCATCTGATACTGCAGCTTCTCAGCAGTAATGAATACTTTATCTTTGACAGGTGCTCTTACCTTCTAATTTAAAGGATTACTATCCTCAGGAAACAACAAAACTCTATCGGAAAGCCACCCCTATTGTGATCACAATGATCCAAGTCCCATAAAAATCGCGTAATAAATAAGCCGAGAAATAAATAAATAATACCACCACATGTTGTCGGCTATCTCCGTCGCAAAACCTCGCATGACTTCAAGCGAGGTAAACTAATTAAAAACAGGGAATCGGAGTTAATTATGTCTACCTATATGGCGATGGAAAATCCAGAATCGACATCAGCGCATGAGTGTAATGGAATTACTGCGGGGCATATCAATAGCATTGTGTACACATGGTGAATTGTCATCGCGCAGTGAGTTATTTTCACTTGTGATTTGTCTTAAGTGCTGTTTGGAAAGTTACGGTATTGTTTTGACAAAAAATATAGAGGGACGATTGAGCGGGGTAGATAACACTTTCGTATAAAGCTTATAAAAACACGAGCCGGCATGTGAACATTATTCGGGTGCGTGTTCGCGATGTTGTTTTAATTTTCCGTATATATGCCCCGAGTGTCCCGTATTTACAATCACTCTAGCAGCGGGTGGAGCGAACAAGTCAGATTTCATTTGGCTTAATTAGTTCCTCGCTGTTAGAGCGTTAACACAAGTGAGTTGTGCGGTCGCAACTTCGGTTGTAACTGCCCTCGTGGTGACGCCAGACTGAGATGGTTTTGGATTAGGCTCAGGACGGATTATGGAGCTAATCCCCTGACGCTGCGTTGGCTGCTATGCAGAGAAGCCGGTTAGTGGACGCTGTTAGTTGGTCTCTCCAAGCTAACAGGGGCTCTCTGGTTCTCTGTGTAGAATTCCGGACAGAAGATGCTGGCATCCAGAAGTCTTCTGCCGCGAACAGGAACGCCAAGACCCGCTGTACTATGAAGAAGGGGCCTCCCAAGAAGAAGACACCTTCACAGAAAAGAAGAGACGCTGCCAGACGGGCGAAATGGAAGAAGCAGAAGGGGGTGACTGTGGATCGGCCAGTCGCCCCGCCCCGTGTGGTTCAGCCGTCCAGAGTCATAGCCGGCAGGCCGGAGTTGTCTGAGAGACGCCCAGACAACCCGACCTGCATGGAGACTGACGACATCGTACCAGCTAGCAGGGACTCCGTGGATCTGCCGGAGTTCCCTGCTGTCGTCGTCGAGGCTAGCGGAGACAGGGACGTGGATACCACCCCAGATGTCCCTGCCGCCAGCTTCGACGTGGAACTGGATAGTTTACCACCTCGGACACCGGAATTCCATCTCATCCCGGTGTCCCCCAGCTCTACCACCACTAGCAACAACACCAGTGCAGCCACCACCATGTCTACGGAGGAAATCATTGCTGACTCCAAGAGAAGGACCGATATAGTGGAGCAACAATGGAAATACCAACAACAACAACAACAACAAGAACAATTTGATATCCAACAAGAAAAAATCGAACTCCTCTTACAACAACAACAGAAATCTCCACCATCTTCAACTGAAAAACCCAACTCAAAGAAAAAGCGAAAAAAGAAAAGATAAAGTCAACATCATAAAAATGCTTAATTTTTTTCTCCTTTTTTTTCTTCTTCTGATTAATATCAATAAAGTCGCCCGCAACATTATTTTTAGGTTATGTAAATATTCTATTTCAGGATTCGTTATGTATATAAATATTTTATGATTATCTATATAAATGTCCCATCTCAAAAACACAGCTGATGGGAGCCATATCCACAATAAAACACCGTCTTCATCTTTCTTCACTTTAACCCTGGGTCGTTATGCATAAAGGCATTAAAATAAGGGATTAAGGAGAGGTGCCTCTCGGCCCTTTCGAGAATCCCGGGCTAGCCACCCAAACCACTCACTCTACTATTTACAATCATTCATTCATTCTAGTGACTCTCAGTTAGGCATATGCTGTATTCATTTCCAAACGATGTTCGTTTACGTGACATTTGGCAGGATTTCTGTGGGAAACCCGTTGCGCAAAATCAGAAACCGATTACATATACCAAATAAAGAGCGTTTAATTTGACGAGTCAGTCATGGTTACGAATACATACAATTGCAGTTAAAGTGGGGAGTATGTTGATGAATAATTCACGATGACAACTATTCTAAGTCCCCATTTCCTTCACCATGGCTCGATAAAGAGCGTTCCATGTTAAGAGTTTTCCTAATATGGTACGAATAAAAAGAGTTTAATAAAGCGGAAATTGCTATGACAATGATGGAAGGATATATAAAGCATGCATATCGGAAGTTCATGTACATGTATTGACCTGTATTGTTGTAATCAGTAAACAATCACTAGAACAACTGTTCTAAGTCGAGTCCCTTTACCTTGACACAATAAAGAGCGTTCACTATTACGATATATTGCGAATAAAGAGCACTTGAAAATGTGATTCAATATTAAACCGGATTATTATCCCTCCTTCAAAAAGTGTTATATATGATTGGATGTTTAAACGAACCACGGCGAACATTTATATATTTTATAACCCTATTGTTATGCGTAATTGACACATAGAGGTCGATTTATGACCTGGATATTCAATAGACCGCATCGCTAGAGTGCTAATTTTATAGGCCAATAACCATGCATAGATGCAGTGAATTTCCATCAGTGACAGTCGGCTATATTGTTTTGGGGTGGGGGGAAGCAATATTCCGAAATATATATAAACACCATATTGCCCAAATATATACATGATTCATAACCAATGAAAAATGAACTTATCATATCATATTGGTAATGAATGACTTGATTATAATTGATTAAATCCGACAGCAATAAACCAATTTTGTGTTGTTTTACTGCGTTACGATAAATTAAAACGAAACGCTGTTTATTGACACACGACTAATGGCATCTGGAAATTGGAATGTTTACGAGATGATAATTGCCTAATAACTGTGCAAGTCTTCGCGTATATATGCAATCTTGATATGCATATATAATATAACTTGGACTATTCCGGTAACAAAAAAATATATATAAACACGAGCACGCGTTTATATAGATAAATGCGCGCAAAACTTAATAATATACGGGCATGGCTTTATAGTAACAACACATCGCGATACATATAATAATAGTAATAATAACACGATAAAGACATTTAATTACGAGAAAGGCGATGTTTTCGGCGAAGTTTTGCATTCACAGTGTGATAACGCGACAATCTTCAAAGGCCGCGATCGACTACATGCAAACTTAAAATACCGCCGTCGCGTATCTATGCGTTGTCAATGAGTTACCACGTGATCGATCACGTGCTATGCTTCTGTTTACATGTGACAATCATGTGATCGGGCTGATGATCATGTGACTTCGTCTACAACAAAATCTTCGGCTAACTTCGGAATTTTTTTTAATCGTTATAAAAATAACGATTGGCGGCCGAATATTAGATTATATGCGTTTTATATATATATTATCGGTATATTGAAAGAAAATAATAAATATTTTTTCAGGACCGTATTCCTTTAACACTTTTACAAGATAAGACTATTGACTAATGGTTGCTTGAGTCAACAACAATAGAACTACATGTACAGTAATGCCCTAAATAATCACCTCCTTAACCACAGCAGAATTTTGGGTAACTTTTCAGGATTTAGTCGGAAATATGGTTTGTTGCCATTCATTGGAAAGCTCTCTGATGAATGGCAACAAGCCATATTTCCGACTATATCCTGAAAAGTTATCCATAATGCTGCTGTGGTTAAGGAGTATGTTATTTAGGGCATTACTGTAGATTACAGGGACCAGACTTGAGGGCGACTTTCTTTGGAAACATCTTCTCCCTAAAATGTGCCACTTTTCCCTATTATTGACTTCTCTCTCATTTATTAACTTGCATTTGTCCCAACAGCAAAAGACGAGAAGTAGATTATGTTCTAATTTTTGTGTTTTATCCTTTTCAGTTTATCATAATGACTATTGATAGCAGTGACAGAGAGAGACTCTCCATCATCAAGGACGAACTCGTCAAAATGATGTCAAATGAGGTTTGAATATTAACTCTTTCATGACGGGAGCTGTGCTGGTGCAGCATTAAAGATCCTGTGCCAGTGCATTCTCTTATATACGAGTCTCCCATTGGAAAACATGGCCACCAGCAGCCATCTTGGATTTTACTTTATATATATCTCTTCATGTTGACATCTAGTAATTACTTAAAACATTTCAACTTTCCTTTTTCCTATTCGCTCCTTTATATGTCCCCCATCCAAGTTGTGCTACATTGTCATTGACACTTTCATATAAATGGGCTATTGTATTGCATAATATCTATTAGATCATAGAATTGTGATGTTGAGGTGTAAATTGACCTTGAGCCATCATGACTTCTCCTTGATAGCTGTGCACTTCTCCTTAATAACCAAATAAGGGAGAAGTGTCTTCTTCCAATATTAAACCTTTAGGCTACTTTACTGTAACATCGCTGTAAAGTTCACAATACTCTATATGTATCTTATTACAAATGCATTTGAATCCCAACCATTGAATACATATTATTGTATACCTCTAGTGGAATATAAGCCGTAACTATTTTTGTTGAGGTTGTCACCAAGAAAGATGGCGTACATTACGTCAACAATCAGCTTCTGGTGATGCCTCGATCATTACTGGTTATTCATCAGACTTATATCACAATAGATATATAGCTACGGTATCAATGAAGGTGACACTCATGGATTAAACTTATCTGACACAATGGTGTAAAATGAATACAGAACACAACTTGCATTTTAATCTCAAATCTTTTATCAAAAACTCATTGCGGACGGGACATTGTTACATTTTGCTCTCATGAAATATATCCTTGTGCCATCTGCAACTCATTCGATAAAAGATTCTCGATTAACCCTTTACCCAACAAACCGGCCAAAACCGGCCAAATAAAGCTTCAACAGCCTAAAATATCTTCGGTCTGTCTCAATAGAACCATACATATATGGATATCATTGGAACCGGCTCATTGACCACATTGTGATGGTTACAGTTATGCCCTGTGCCAATGCATTCTCTTATATATGCGAGTCGACCATAGGTCGCCTCGCATATATAAGAGAATGCATTGGCCTAAAAAAAATCTTTTTTTAACACTTTTTACCATTTTTTCTTACATTCTTTAACAATTTTATAATTTTTAATGTGTTAAGCCAATGCATTCTCTTATATATGCGAGGCGACCTATGGTCGACTCGCATATATAAGAGAATGCATTGGCACAGGGCCCTTCTGTTGGGTAAAGGGTTAAGATGCACAAAATTTCAGCTTGGGCTTGCTCCTTTAGAACATGGAATGAATTGAAGGGCTCATTAAGCTCTGAATATTTGTACTGACCTTGACCTTTGTTCACAACAGGAGCTGAAGAAGGCAGCTGTTTTAATATATGCCAACAAACAGGATCTAAAGGGAGCTCTGTCCGCTGCCGAAATATCCCAGGCGCTCAATCTGACGTCCATAAAAGACCATGTGTGGCATATACAGGGGTGCTGTGCATTAACAGGGGAAGGGTAAGTGTAGTACATCAGTATCATCTCGTCCAACAAGCCTAGGAAACATGAAGCATGGAGGCATTATGGGTAATTTTTCAGTATTTAGTCGGAAATATGGCTTGTTGCCATTCATTGGAAAGCTCTCAGTGAGAGCCGATGAATGGCAACAATCCATATTTCTGACTAAATCCTGAAAAATGACCCATAATTCTGCTGTGGTTAAGGAGTCGATTATTTAGGGCATTACTGTACCATGTCTGGCATATACCAGGGTGCTGTGCATTAACAAGAGAAGGGTTATTGTCATACATCAGTAGTACCTCGTCTATAGACGACATAAACAAACAACCTTAACCCTTTCATGACTGGAGCTTCCTGAAATTTTTCGAAAATCTTGTGCCAATGCATTCTCTAATATATTGAGTCTCCCATAGGGAACCCGGCATTTATAAGAGATTGCATTGGCTTGCATTCTATATAGAGGATCTCTATTGAGTCGCAATTCTATATGAAATTTATTAACTGTATAGCGAGGCTCGAATCGAATTTAGTGGACGAGGTTAATAAATTTTGTATAAAATTACGACAAATTTGATATTATTTTTATCACATAACCACATTTTAGCAAGGGAAAACGATCTTGAGACTTTATCACAATCAAAAAGAGGAAGTAAAGACACCTTCATGAAAAAATATACTTCCATTTTAAATGTGTCTATTCATGTTGACAAAATTGTTCAACCACTCATCGCCCATGTTTATCTCACAGTCAAAACTAAATAACCCAACACAAATCGAATATCATAATTATATTCTAATTAACATGATAATAAAGTCCCGGCATTGACATCGACATCATTGCGCTAAGCTCTTACGTCACTTCGCATGGTGATAATACACGTGTGTCTTACTAAAAAATATGAGGCCGGGTTTAGGGGCTAATTATGTGATAAATATATTTCTATATTGGGGTTTTGTATCTACAGTACCCCGAGAGCTTTCCGATGAATGGCAACAAGCCATATTTCTGACTAAATCCTGAAAAGTTACCCATAATTTAGTCCAAGTCTTCTTGTACTAAAACCAGCTAAGATATTGGGATGGCGATGCTGGCGTTTAGTCCAAGACCGCCCTATATGCTCGCTTATGACACGGCTTAAGCGTTAGTGACCCGCTCAAATAAAACCACAATTATATGAAATAAAATATCACAATTGCGACAATAAACGGATATTTTTCGCAGAAGACATGCTATTTTATCTGAAACCCACATCAGTTGTGAATTTAAAACGGTAATTTAATGCGAAAAGAGACATTTACCTCAATGTTTACAATTTTTTAAAAGTATGCGAACTCGGTTGACCTCGCGAACTGTGTTCGGCATTTTCCGTTGAAAATATTCCGTAGATTTTGGACAACAACGCAAATTACGAAGAATTCTCCATTGTAATCGTAATTATGTGTGTCAATAAATAAAATAATAAATAGATTAATTAAACATTGAAGATATAAATGTAATACATTAAATAAATTACGGGGAATTACAACCCTCTCAAAGTTTAAAACAGTTTAAACACAACGAGTATTAGAATAAATAATATGGTGCTACATTTCCCACATTTGGTGGACTTCGGCGAAATTAAGATATATACTAAGCGAACAGAGCAATATACTGCTCTTGTTAAGCACACAAAAAATCAAACAAAATTTGTATAAATTTTTAACCTTAAGTTTGAAAAGTCCCACTAAAACGGAAGAACTATATTTCGAAACTGTGTGATTCGGTTCTCCGATTATTTTATCAACACAAAAGTCAAAATGCACATGGATGAAAATCACACGGATGGAAAGTCAGACACAAGAGTTCTAATTTGCTCCAATTTTGACAAGTTGCTTGCGAAAATTGTCAACAAAACTACCGTTCTGATCCTCCATTATGTCATTAAGTTTTTAGTGCGGGAATTGTTCTGAAAGCACATAGAAAACTGGACTTTCGGGCGATCGGTTTTCGCCATTTTTCTTCGGAAAACCCGCGCTATATATAGAAACGGAAAGTAGAATTCCCAGAACAAACAGCGGATTATGCCGAACTTATTCGGACCACTTCGGCTTTCGGTTAAAACGTAAACAAACAGAGAAACAAATCGATGTTTATGGCAATCAACCGGAATATTCTATGTGTAATTTAACATTAAAGTTAGATTATTATACACCATTGTGACCATAAGATGTAAGCCTTTCCGATGTATATAGCATCATGTATTGATTTGCTAGGTAAATCGAGTAAAATACACCACAGATTCCCGCCACAGATCGTTGGCGTAAGTCGTGTGGTAGGATTGGTATGCAAGCGGGCTTGGACTAAACGCCAGCATCGCTATCCCAATATCTTAGCTGGTTTTAGTACAAGAAGACTTGGACTACCCATAATTCTGCTGAGTCGATTACTTAGGGCATTACTGTATCTGGTTCCGTGCAGGATCCTATCGGATATGTAAACACACGAGTTTAGAGTTGTTGACCCGCTCACCTAAAATCGCCACTAACTAATGAAATGTCACAATTGTGACAGTAAACCGTTTATTCCATAGAAAATACTACATTTGTTCTGTTCAAACTCCACAAGAGTTGACAACTGAAAGTAGTAATGTAATGTGAAAAATTTATTTTATCACAATGTTATAAACTCATTTGACCTCACCATGGGACAGTGTGTATTAACCCTTTACCCAACAAACCGGCCAAAACCGGCCAAATAAAGCTGCAACAGCCTAAATTATCTTGGGTCTGTCTCAATAAAACCATACAAATATGGATATCATTGGAACCGGCTCCTTGACCACATTGTGATAGTTACAGTTATGCCCTGTGCCAATGCATTCTCTTATATATACATATGCATTGGTAACACTTTTTACCATTTTTTCTTACATTCTTTAACAATTTTATAATTTTTAATGTGTTAAGCCAATGCATTCTCTTATATATGCGAGGCGACCTATGGTCGACTCGCATATATAAGAGAATGCATTGGCACAGGGCCGGTTTGTTGGGTAAAGGGTTAAATGTAAACAAACTGAGGTTACTCATAATTACGTGACGTATCCTATGCACAACGTTATAACGGCATTAGTTTTTCAAAATTTTTATTTATTCAACAATAAACTGTTAAATTGAGCAAGGAGTTCAATCAAACAAATTTTTAAGTTTTAAAATCAAATCAAAATGATTAAAATTATCACAATATTTTGCACACAAAGGGGCCACTATTGATTAAAGGCTCCCAGGGAGGGAGCCTGTCTAAGATCAAAATGTGCGCAAAGGACCAGATCCTTAGTGCAGTGCCGCAGGCCCCTCCTATGCTGAATAAACGATCTCATCGGGAGCCTGTTTCAGCTTGTAGTATTATAATGATTTTCTTGAATCTCATTTCAGTTTGGATTTAGGCCTAGAATGGATAACAAATCAGGCCAAACGGCGGTGACGAAGAATTATTTTAGTTTTTATGAAGCGCCAGTTTTATGCCAATTACTCTCTAACAAGGAGGGTATCACCAGCTACGGAACATGATTTGAAGAATGATGAATTTAAAGGATTCCACTCTGAATGACGTATACAACCAGATATGGAAAATGATTTAATTCAAATCTGAACTATTCATGTTTACCACAAGAATGAAATGTGAGTTGAAAATATGTTTTCTGCTCTGAGCTGCGTGGATCTGCTGATGAAAGAAGTGCATGATTGGCTGCACCGATGTAACAGTGATGTTCATCTAAACATGCTGAGGACAGCGCTGTCCAATTCCAGCCATATCGAGACAAGTAGACGTGGTTGACTGCTTGTCTTTGTGGCAAGATGTGATAAGTCAGAACACTATTCCGATGAATGTACCAGCTGTTGACTGTTTGAAAACATACCATATGGACTGATAAAGACACCTTGACTAGTCTCACCTGCCGAATAATTATGAATGGGCAGGTCTTTTGCTTCCCATAATTTGTGCACACTGCATGCCCATGGTTTGGCCCAGTGTGAGAAAATTTGAAAACAAGAGAAGAAATTTCTTTGCTTCTGGAGCTTCATGAAATTTTACGAAAACACTGTGCCAATGCATTCTCTTATATGTGCGAGTCTCCCTAGGAGCCTCGCATATATAAGAGAATACATTGGCCTAACAATATTGACCTTGTCCTTGTAAGCCAGTACATTCTCTTATATATGCGAGGCTCCCTATGTATATAAGAGAATGTACTGGCTTACAAGGACAAGGTAAATATTGTTAGGCCAATGTATTCTCTTATATATGCGAGGCTCCCTATGGGAGCCTCCCATGTATATAAGAGTATGCACTGGCACAAGATCTTTAATGCTGCACCAGCGCAGGTCCTTTCATGAAAGTGTTCAAAATTATTTCTCTTCTGCTTTGATGAGAAGTGTCTGATATTTCACATTTATATTCATATACACAAAGAAAGCATGTCTTCATTTATGCTAATTTGGGCTGCTCAATTCCATATTTTGGGCACACCCTTTTCTGGGGGAATTTAACCCTTTCTTGACGGGAGCTGCGCTGGTGCATCATTAGAGTTCCTGTGCCAGTGCATTCTCTTATATATGCAAGTCTCCCATAGGGAGAATGCACTGGTAAATATTGTTAGATCAATGTAATGTATTCTCTTATATATGCCAGGCTCCCTATGGGAGACTAACATATATCAGAGAATGCATTGGCACAGGGTTTCCGTACAATTTCAGGAATTATTGTCTTAATGTTTATGCCCAATAAAGCGTCTCGAATAAGTAGTAAATATTTACATTGTGCATACCAGGAGTTCAACTGGTGTGTTCTCTGAAATGGTACAGTAATGCTCTAATTAATCGACTCTTTAACCACAGCAGAATTATTGGTAACTTTTCAGGATTTAGTCGGAAATATGGCTTGTTGCCATTCATCCGAAAGCTCTCGACGAGAGCTTTCCCATGAATGGCAACAAGCCATATATATATTTCCGACTAAATCCTGAAAAGTTACCCATAATTCTGCTGTGGTTAAGGAGTCGATTAATTAGAGCACTACTGTACAGTCCATGTGTTTGGACTACCTTAGTTCTTTGCGACATTCTTCCAGCGGGATAGTGTTTTGATACTGATTATTTTTCATTCAATGAAATAAGTCCGCAATACCTTTCTATGCTAAATGGACTTTCCAACTCGGTTATAAAAGTATACATTGGAATGGTCTATTATTCATATGCAGGGGTTGCCGTAGCATGTTGCCGAAGTAAAAAAAATCTGAAATGAGAGGGCTGATAAAATGTCACTACTGGTACAAACCATAATCATATTTCGTTTATATTCATGTCAGTGTCTTTGAAAAGCTGACGAAAATCCTACATTGGAATTACGTCTATAGAATTCTCTGTTAAAATTAGGTTCTGTATTGAAGGGATTCCCTCTATTTCATTGGAGAGTGGCACAGACTGCGTACGATTTCACTGGTTTATGGCATAGCAGATGAAAGCAGAGATCAGAGGTGAATGACGTGTTGACAATTTTCCCACGCATTGTCAAACTCAACTATTGTTGAAAAAATAAACAGGCAATATTATATCCATAATACATTTTACTCATTGCAATATAGGAGACATCATCTTCAAGTTTTTTGTATCAGTCAACGATATTCATGACTGATTGTTCTTTTGCATGTAGTTCTATTTATAACTATTTCTAAATACTACGATTCTCACAAACATTGGCTACACCAGGAATGCACTCCATATTTGGAAACGGTTATTACGTCATGTTGGGAATGCCTCGTCGTCGTAGAGATGAAATATTATGAACACTTCTTGAGACGTTATTCCGATATAGGATTTTCGTCTTCTTTCCAAAGAGACTGTATTCATGTGTAATGTCTTGAAGTCAAATGCTATTTCCCATTGTGATCTATCATTCACATTAAGATAATAAAATGTGAAGGCATTTTTTTTTTTACCAATAATAACTAATAGGTACACCATTATACCATAATAACTGGGGATATTCTCATCCTGCCAAATATTAAAGGTACTCAAACCGATTTGATGGTCCCCATATAATCAGATTCCAACAACAACATTTTTTAGAAATGACGCTTGCCCAAAAATAATGCTAACCACTGTCAACTATAGTATAACATTTCCCGAAACATGTTAATTATTAACATGTTGTTCGATGAAATTTGCCCTTATTATCAACACAAAGCCTCTTGATTTTAGAGTTATCCATCTTCATCCACAATTTGGTCCGAGACCATCGGCTCGTCGACATTTTACTGGGCCACTAACAAGTCTCGATGGTGAAAAATAATATATTTCAAAAATTGATATCTAATAACTCTGAGCTTTGATATTTGATTCAAATATTTTTTTTACCCCCGAATCCAAATAAATAATATGATTATTCATCTTTTAACCCTTTACCCAACAGAACGGCCCTGTGCCAATGCATTCTCTTATATATGCGAGTCGACCATAGGTCGCCTCGCATATATAAGAGAATGCATTGGCTTAACACATTACAAATTATAAAATTGTTAAAGAATGTAAGAAAAAATGGTAAAAAGTGTTAAAAAAATATTTTTTTTAGGCCAATGCATTCTCTTATATATGCGAGGCGACCTATGGTCGACTCACATATATAAGAGAATGCATTGGCACAGGGCATAACTGTAACCATCACAATGTGATCAAGGAGCCGGTTCCAATGATATCCATATGTGTATGGTTCTATTGAGACAGACCGAAGATATTTTAGGCTGTTGAAGCTTTATTTGGCCGGTTTTGGCCGGTTTGTTGGGTAAAGGGTTAACAAAGCGGCATCGACCTGGCACTCAAAGGGTTAATGACATTATTATTTGACTGGTGAGATTATACCCAGGCGCCAGTCAGATCTTCTAAATGCCCACTGATATCCAGTCAGACTAATATAAAGCAGGAAATTACACAATGGTTGCATGTCTGATTATAGTGTGCCTGTCATTTGCAGAATGAGGTCCACAGAGGGTGAATTTAGTGACGTTATCCCGCATAGAGTGCTAGCATCACCAAATTCACCCTCTGGGGACCTCATTCTGCGTGGCCTCATCTGCTATGGGAGACATAGATTCAGATTGGAAGTTCCCAAATGGTGATGTACACCCATTGGGAACCTCGATTATGCAATGTGTCGTCTGCCAATTTGGGGTTATAGAGAAACTAAACTAAAAAAGAAATAGAATCTATGTGAAGAATGTTCTATAGAAATTTGATAATAAAGGAACTTTCCAGAGAAGATGAGGCCAAAGCAGAAAGAGGTCCCCAGAGGGTGAATTTAGTGATGCTAGCACGCTATGCGGGGTAGCATCACTAAATTCACTTTCTGCGGACCTCATTCTGCAAATGACAGGTACACTGAACTCGGGCAGAACATTTAATTTCCAGGACTCTGTTGAACATAAACTCCAAGCTGTCAGTGTCACACCGTGTTACTGTCATTCAACCACAGTAACTTATATGCGGGATAACGTCACTAAATTCACCCTCTGGGGACCTCATTCTGCAAATGACAGGCACACTAAACTCAGACTTGAATGGTTGTGACGATATGCTCAACAGAGGATGGCAATATTTAGTTCATGGGTTGACTCAGGTGATTTCAACCATTTCTCATTGACGAGTAGTTCCCTTATGACATATTCAGATAATAAGTTCAACAAACCACCACACTGCTATTGTATTATCTGTTTTTCTGTCATCTGCTGTTATACCTGAACACCCAAGCCTTGAAATAGTGTGCCTGTCATTTGCAGAATGAGGTTCCCAGAGGGTGAATTTAGTGATGCTATCCCGCACAGCAGGCTAGCATCACCAAATTCACCCTCTGAGAACCTCATTCTGCTAAGGACTAAGCAGAATGAGGTCCCCAGAGGGTGAATTTAGTGATGCTAGCCTGCTGTGCGGGATAGCATCACTATCTGGGGACCTCATTCTGCAAATGACAGGCACACTATTTCAAGGCTTGTGAACACCCCTCTAAATGAATAATATTAATATTGAATGTATACTTTTATTTCTGAATGGGAGAATCCATTCAGTATAGAAAAGGTCAAAATTGATAAGAATATTACAAGACAAAAAATATCTTGATCTCAAAATACAGATACACAACCATTGCACATAAACAGAATTGAGTAGTTTTTACTCAGTAGAAATACTGAGTTACCTATAAAGTCTAAAAAAAATGTGAAATTACATAAGGAAATAGTATAGCGATATTTCTTTTTCAAATGACTATTTTTCGCTTAGAATTCTTATTTTATACACCAAAACGAGTTAAATTTTCTTTGTATATTTCGCTGGGAGAGATTCTATTGTCAAGTCTGAATCAGCTAGATTTATTATTGACTTTTTGTGCTCAAAGGATATGAATATTTATTGTTGATAAACAAGGGTAAAACGTGAGATTATCTATGTTGTCCGTTGGCCTCAGCTCACCGGAATCAATTGACAAGAATTATATTTTATCACACACTTGGTCAACTTTTATAATTCTTTAATAGAAAATAAACCAGTTCCATGCCATGCTCTAAATTTTCAAGAAATTTCACATGGTCATTCGTCAAAAGAGATCTGATCAATTCAAATTCATGATTTATTGTCCAACGCTGTACAAGCAAAGATATTTAAGGAATTAAAATGTGTATTCTGCAAGCGAGGCCAACAAGATACAGTAATGCCCTAAATAAACGACTCCTTAACCACAGCAGAATTACGGGTAATTTTTCAAGATTTTGTCTGATATATGGCTTGTTGCCATTCATCGGAAAGCTCTCAGTGAGAGCTTTCCGATGAATGGCAACAAGCCATATTTCTGACTAAATCCTGAAAAGTTACGCATAATTATGATGTGGTTAAGGAGGTGATTATTTAGGGCATTACTGTACATGTGACATGTTCATTCGATAATTTATGTTAGTGTAAATATTCATATTACGATGCATCCCACACATCAAGTCAATCCTTTCCATTTGTTCATTACATATTATACAGGTTCAATTCAGACACAAGCCATGAAATAGTGTGCCTGTCATTTGCAGAATGAGGTCCCCAGAGGGTGAATTTAGTGATGCTATCCTGCACCTCTAGCTAGCATCACCAAATTCATCCTGCTTAGGCATCAACTGTTATCTTGGTATTTATTTTTATGATTTCATTGATTATGTATTTCCTATCTGTTATTAGTCAAGTTCATATATAACCGACATTTGCAGAATGAGGTCCCCAGAGGGTGAATTTAGTGATGCTACACCGTTCACCTGGCTAGCTTAACCAAATTCATCCTCTTGGGACCTGATTTTGCATGGCCTCATCTCCTATGGGAGACGTAGACACATATTTAAGCTCCAAGATGGTGTGAAGATGGTGATGCACCCATTGGGTACCTCAATTATGCATTGTGTCGTCTGCCAATTTTGGGACATAGAGAAACTAAACTAAAAGAGAAAAAGAAATTTTCAAATGAAGTTGCTAAAGAAACTAAAAACAACAGCCTGAGCAGAATGAGGTCCCAAGAGGGTGAAATTAGTGATGCTAGCCCACTGTGTGGGGTTGCATCACTAAATTCACCCTCTGGGAACCTCATTCTGAGACCTGAGTGAAGCTTTCACACAGCACGAATTAGAAGCAATGAAAGAATCAGATACAAGGTGATACAGTGTAGTAATTCAGCATCACATGAAATGAGTGCATTTTATGCTTAGAGCGCAGAAGTTCCAAGTGACATGACGCTTGTCACATTCTCAGTGCTCACGACGCGTCTTTAAGGATCATAAACTTCTGGGCTCGTATTCACCAACTGAGTTTATTTTAGAAACCGGGTAGTTTATGGGTAGTTTATTTGGTAGCGGCTGAACACACAAGTGTTTACGACACACTGTTGTCGATATGATTGACCCAATCTATTAGATTTGCTATTTTGTCAATCGACACCACCTCATGACTAGTTGCCCCACGACTATCAACTATAGCCGAATCCCCTTGTTTGGCTAATCCTATACTGATGCGATGTATCAACTAAGCCTCACTCAGGAATAACCTACCTGGACTATACATTTTGTATATAAACCCAGTTGGTGAATATGAGCCCTGATGTCTGGAACTAACAACTAAAATATTCATTATTTACTGTCTGGAATATGATCATCGAAGTTAACCCTTCCATGACTGGAGCTTCCTGAAATTTTGCAAAAACCCTGTGCCAGTGCATTCTCTTATATATGCGAGTCTCCCATGGGGAGCCTTGCATATATAAGAGAATACATTGACCTAACAATATTTACATCGACCTTGTAAGCCAGTACATTCTCTTTTATATGCGAGGCTCCCATTGGGAGACTCGCATATATAACAGAATGTGCTGGCACGGGATCTTTAATGCTGCACCAGTGCAGCTCCCATCATGAAAGGGTTTTGTATGGGAAATAAATGTTTTGCTTTGGGAGGATTTTCCTGCTGTGGAGGAATAATTGTCTTTTAAGTCACATGACACATTTAAAGGTACTCAATCCGATCAGACGCTCCTAAATTACTATTTCTTTGGCTTCAGGGGTAAAAAATATTTGATTGGAGTCGAGGAACCCAACCATCAAAGCTCAGATTGATTAGATATCGATTTTTGAAGTTATGCTATTTCTATTGTTTGTGGACCAGAAGCACATGATCAAATGGATGAAGATGCGGATGAAGATGGATAATTCTAAAATCAAGTAGTAATAATAACCACTTGATTTTAGAGTTATCCATCTTCATCCACATCTTCGTCCATTTGACCATGTGCTTCTGGTCCACAAACAATAGAAATAGCAAACTTCAAAAATTGATATCTAATCACTCTGAGCTTTGATGGGTGGGTTCCTCGACTCGAATGAAATATTTTTTACCCCCGAAGCCAAAGAAATAGTAATTTAGGAGCATCTGATCGGATTGAGTACCTTTAACTGAACCTGTTCCTTGTCACCGTAATTATTGTTCGTTGATGCTGCTGTTGTTTTGTTCATTTTGTTGCCACTGTTTTTGGTAGTAGTGCTTCAATATATCATCTGTTTTGTTATTATTTTCACATTAAAAGGGCAGGCCCATTTTGATTGTTCCGAGGCTAGCACCTGGAACGCCATATAAAATATACAAGTTAATACAACTCAACTGAAACTCACACAAGACTTCATCTAAACACACACATGGATTAAAGCTTTTGTGGCAATTGTGATCTCTGTTGTATTTGGTGATTTACAATTTTGCCAGTTGCCGTAGACTCAGTCGAACATGACACATGTAGTTGAGATATCGTCACCTTAAAGGTACACAATCTCATTTGATGATCCTGTATCATCAGATTCCAAGGACAACATTTCTTCAAAAGACTCTTTAGTTATCAGATTTGATTAATTACCAAAAAATAATTCTAACCACTGTCTACTCTAGTATAAAATTTTCCAAAACGTGATATATATCAACATTTTGTTCAATGCAATATGGTATCAAGAGTATGTCGGTCGGCTCGTCAAATATTTGCTAGGCCGCCAAATATTCCAGGTGGTGAAAAATAACAGATTAAACAAATTTATATCTGATAACTCTGAGCTTTGGTGGATGGGTTCCTCCACTCGAGTAAAATTTTATTACCCCCGAAGCCAAAGACCCTGATTTTATTAATTAAGATTTTTCTCAATAATAATTAAAAAGCATAAAGTTATCCTTGTATGCCCAATGTTTTGCTATGGATGGGAGAAGAATGACAGGGCTACAGGGATGTGATGCCGGGGGTTTGGGAGGGGGGGCTATCTCACCTAATAACATTGGCCAAAATATTCACCTGTTGGAAATTTCATGCCTGACACAATATAAGTCGGAACTTTAAGTCTGTTTTTTTTCGGATAGTTTTATATTGCTCCCATTATTTAGTGAATTTTTTTTGTTTTTAGACCGAAAGTTAAATATTTTGCTACTTTCGGTCAATGTTTTGAACTGAAATGGGAATCAGTTGGAAATTTCCGACTATTGAAAATTTCCAACAGATGGAATTTTTCAGTGAGGTATTTTTGTGCAAATAAAATTAATCATTATAAATTTTGGTCTGCTTGAAGGGGAGCTGCCGTTAGGTGGTTCATTTTGATATTTCAGGATGGTCACCACCCCATGGGGGGACCCTTTAGCCAATTCCCTGCAGGGCCACAGCTACTCATATCAGGATAAAATACTACAACATTTCAGTGAGGGAGAAAACAGTGTCTTCCTAAAACAGCTGTCCATCAAAATGTACTGACATGTATGATAATTTGTCTGCCAATGTTTGTTGTACAAAAAAATATAAATTGATCAATGAAATAAAATATTTTATCAAATTATCTTGTTTTATCAACCTCGAATGGAAACAGTCTGCAATCCAGAACAAATGTGAACATGTCAAATATTTTTGGCTCACCTAGGATGAAGTAATTTGTGGACTTATAGTCATCACTCCTGATCCGTCTTGTCAACAATTATTGTCTTCTCCAACCACAAGACCGAATAGGGTGATATTTGTTGGATAATCCCTAAGTGACTGGGATTCAGATTTGTTTAAATCGGGTCGCCATATAAAATAGGGACCAAGTCAGTGTTATAACTCTTTTCTTATTGTAATTCTTAAAATGTCTTCACAATCACAAGAACCATCAGGACTATTTAGTTATATTTGGTACTAACAGGGTTGCCCGGCATGTGGTAGTTCCAACTCTATATAAGTTAATATTTTTGAAACATGTAGTTGTGACATAACAACCAGTGTAGGCTCATCCTCTGAATCCGTCAGAACGTTAACTACCTCGGGAATAGACATCGAAGGTAGCAAAGGCACAAAGTGATTCGGAATCCAATGGGCCTTAGTTGGGACACTACCTGCCCACAGAACGGAAACTGGATCTAAACGTTTGGAACCATTCCTGGGATTGAACACTGTGTTTAGAATACCGATGCACTCATCCCCCGGACCATTCTTTGTCGGGTAAACGGACTTGACTGGTCGTCCTATCACTGTAGCCAGCCCATGCATAGTCCATGCCGACGAATATGCACTATGACCTGTACCACCATCGGCACACGCCAGGATGTCGTCACCAAGAGTTGGACTGATGTCGGGAATTTTTGAACTTTTGTGGAATTTCCCGTAAAACAACCTATTCGTCGACATTTCTACACAAGTTCTAACTCTAAGTTCCGTGGAATGTGTCTCGTCACCAAACAGACACACTGACACTGCGTTGAATAAACAACTACCGTTGTCTTTCACACTTATCGGGATTGAGTCCGACCAATCCGATCCAAGAAGTTTGGATGCCTGCGTATCCCGAGAATACCTTCTCATCGGGGGAGCGGGTCGATTCGGTCCAGGGCTCTTTCGGTCTTCGACTTTTCGGTCCAGGGCTCTTTCGGCCGGGCTCGTTCGGCCCCTATTCAATTCGGGTAATTAGGTAGTGTGGGTGTTAATTGGACGGCATGTTAATTGCCTTTGATTTGGGACCGGTCTTTTGATGACAATGGAGATTTATGTTTGTAATTAACGTTTTATTCGCAACATTAGTAATGGGTATATACACACATAGTAATTAACACTGGTTTCCAATGTACTCCACGAATTCCTTCAGTTGGTCGGTTCTGGCTCTTGTGGCTAAACTATATATACCTCTCTTCTCGCAGAAATGCTGAAGCAATTGTGTCGGGGCATCTGCTGCACACAAAGTTGATTGAAGACAGACCCTTCATGGCGTCAAAATAACTTTTCTGTGTAACGCCGGTGTTACACAATCTGTGCTGCCACTGGCCGCATCTGTCGCAGGAAAGGGCGTGTTGACGTGGTCGGACATTCTTTGTACATTGGACACATGGATACTCGATGTCAGTGCTGGTTGGTAATACTCGTAAACTGTATCGTCGGCTCATTGTTAATCAAATTGAAGAACTAATGGGATATGGTGTTGGGGCATACACACTACCCTTAAATAGATGGAACAATGTTGTGATAGGCATGAACAAGCCTCACTTAAACAAACATGTTGTGATTGCATGAACAAGTCTCAACTCACCAGCTGAGTGATTCTCAACTCAGATCAATCACCGTTTTATCTTGTCCAAACAAACATGTCAGAAGCCGTTCTGAGTGTAAAAATCTAGATATATATCTTTATTTTCCTCCATATAATGAAGAGATGTCAAATACAATCACGAAAATTTAACATATATACAATTAGAAAACATGACCACACAAAAAGTATAAATATGTCATATCTATGCAAATAATAATTAGAATAATAACACAACACACGCAGCATCTATTTACATAATTTCATTCTCATGCACACCTACGCCATTGCATTAGTTATAGGCATACACATAGTCCTTCTGTCTGACACGCGCATACAGACGACGTCCCCATACACGACACATGCATACATATATACATACATACATACACACATACATACATACATTCATACATACACATACAAAACATACCTCAATTCACACACACATTAAAATACTTACAAACATATATATATATATATACATATATATACACACACATACACACATATATAGCCATATATATATATATATATACACACATACATACACATATATATACATATACACACATATACACATATATATATATATATACATATATACATATATATATATATATATATATACATATATATATACATACATACACACATACATATATACATACATATACATATACATACCCACATACATACACATATACATATATATATGTATGCAATGCATATTTTAATACAAGCAACATCTCAGACATCCCTTACACACCTACACATGTCAGCATACATGAACAAAACAAACATAAATGTACGTTATTACGTGCACACAGCTACCACTCACCAGATATACAAAGTTACACGGGCGTCAAGGCACGTAGATTGGACGGACAGACATAACTATATATAAATGACATCATAGATAATCATACAGTCAAGTAGACATATATTTTAGTTAAGCATCATTCATTAGGGTACGGTTACTGAAACCATTGGTGTTTGTTCGATTCTACGATAGGCTTTCCATAAGCAAAATGTGCTATTTACCATGAAGTTTGTGAACAGGTCTGGCTCTTCAATTTCGTCGAACAAATCCGGCGGACGTGAAGTTAAAAATACTTCCAGTTGTGTACGCGGATTGTAGCTATCCATTTTAAGTGAGCACGGAATACCGAAGAGATTTAGTAATTCATACCATATGTCATTTCTAAGTTCCAGAATCATAGGACAATGTATGATTACATGTAAGGGCAGATCGTCAAACTCCGCACCACATCTGCAGTTACAATGTGTCTGTTCGGTACAGGCTATTATGTTTGCAACAGTTAGGTATGCCGCCTTGTTTGTCGGAAACTTGCGACAGGACTTCCACAGGCACGACAGTGAGAGTGTAGGGTGAATATTATGGAAACGGTGGAGTGTTGGATCCGCGTTTCCAGAGAGTTCCCAGATTGAGTTAGAGGTTTCGACGATTGCATTTCGAACGATTTGCTTCCATGATGACCTTTCCGGAAATGCACATTTTGATACATACTTTGTTAAATAATGCATAAGTCGGTGATTTGCAAGGACATCTGCGATATCGGCAATGAATGAATCGGCTGATACGCCGGAGATAAAGTATGAGTGTAGCCTAAGTAAAAATACCAATCTATATAGTAACATATATCTACAACTTTATTATCATCTTTCTCACAGACAAATCACAGGTAAGAATATTAAATCAATTCATAAGATCAATATATATAATATAAATTAGAGCAATGCTACCCTTTTATACACTTTAATCAAAATATTAAACGCTTTATTATAATAATAAAATAACATACAAAAGAAAAATATATATAAACATCCAAATATCCTACTGATAAAACCATTTTTAGGTGAGACTGTTCGGCCCAAACCATGGGCCGAACAAGCCCGGCCGAACAAGCCCGGCCGAAACAGCCCTGGACCGAATCGACCCCGACCCCTCATCGGGTGGTACTGGTGGACTTCTTTCACCCGAACTGGCTTCTCCACCCTCATGAAAATATCTTCCCTTAAAGCATATTCTACTACACTACCAGTTGTCCTTCCGGCCATCAATCTGAGATGGGATTCATCCCAATCGATGTGACCGGACCTCGATATGCACTGGACACACAAATAGCCCAAGGAAGATTTTCCGAAAAAATTGAATTCCTTACTTTTTAAATTCTCACACGGAAGGTGGAACCACTTGTCGCAGAGATCGCAGGCGATGCTTTTTATCTCGTGACATTCGTCACCACAAACTCCACACGGGTAACACGGTTTTGAAGACATACTGAACGTTTGAATATAATCGAATCGATGATAAGACTGAGGAAACTAGATCTCGTACTACATTTATATATTTTTTTGACACTCATTACTACTCTAAAGTGTCGTTTCATTAACCACTGCTTACTGTAATACCACAGGGAAACCAACTAATATCCCGTAAATACCACAGCGAAAGCCGACGACTCAGGTGTCTTACTCAGGCATCACACAATGGAGTAGAGCGACATTGTGATTAATTGGATTTTATCACTGGCGCTGTATATACGCTATATACCAAGCACTAATTTACCAAGCAGTAATTACTGGCCGCTACCGTTTTGGCGTTTAATAAGTCGAAAATAGATAAAAAATATTAACTAAAACAACCATTAACATGTCCATATAACCTTATATGACCTTCTACAACCTTTTAATTTCCTTATTTGTTTACTGCTTGGTATTGCTTGGTATTGCTTGGTATATAGTGGGACCGATCTGAATCTGAATCTGAATCTTGTACGGCACAGTATCCTTTCAGACGTATAAGTGCCGGGTAGAGGAGGTTAGGCTGTAGGTGTTGGAGCCTGCAGGTCGTGCAGGACTGATGATGTTGAGTCCAGCGCTGTGATGTCGTCCTGGTCGAGCACATTCCACTCCCGGACGGTCCTCGGAAAGAATGAGTTGTTGTATTCCGGACAACCGAGGTCGAACAGTTCAAACGGATTTGAGTTGTTACACTCTCTCTGAGAGACTATGTTTTGTGAAGAATAGCCCTCGAATTTCCGTGCTTTTATTTTTCGACCCATTTTTTTCTTTGGTGTTAGCATTGGCTGTGTAGCATCAAGTATCAGATGAGTGAAGAAATCGGGGTCTCGAGCCATTGAGCACTGATCTTCAAGAGAACGCATTCCATTACGCATATAGTACGTAAATTATTGAGTACGAAATGTGGCATCAAACTCTGGCGGAAGTTGACCCGTGCCTGGCAACGACGAAAATGTCGGATGTTTATGCGATAAATTGTGACTGAAAGTTTGCAATTATTACACAGAATTGGCAATATAATGGCTTAATTAACGATTCTCTATCAACATATGTTGTCAGTAGAGAGTTGATTATTTTAAAAGCGTCGGAATATTAGCCCCAGATTGGTTGAATCTAGCGCCTCATTTTCAGCGACTGCGAAAAATGGCGACTGCAACAGAAACTAACATTGCATTTCGAACGCTATCTTCATCGCACGACCGATCACCAGGCAAACAGGTGATACCACTGGTCGCTCATATAATAACAGATGATGACATAGGCGTTTTGCAGGTTTGTTGAAAGTATTATTAATCCTTAGAGCATCTGGTAAATTGACAGTGAATGACAATCTGGCATCCACAAAATTTCAGAAGAAAAAAAAAACGAGTTAAAATTCAAATTGATATTAGCAAGCACATGTGATAATCCCTTCACACCTCCTAATTACATTATGATTTTTAGACGGATGGCTTCGCCTGAAGTGAAATGGGTGGGTTGTCTCACGGGCGGGTAGTTACGGACCTTTAAGTTTAAACTTGGACAGTGGCTTGAATTTGACGTGGACATTTGACAAATTTTGAGCTGATGACTGATGTACCAACTATCATGCACCATGATGAGAAGATTATATCTGGATGAGGTACAGGGAGATGAGTGGCTATTGATTAACAACATCTATAAGGACATGACGACGAGAGTAAAATGGGAGAATGAACTGTCTCATCAATTTGATATACAACAGGGAGTGAGACAAGGAGGAGTCCTATCAGCTGTACTGTACACTACAAGAGGTTCAACAATCCAATGCTGCTGAATATTGAGCGTCATTACAACGGTGCGAGGATCGGACATATTCAGATTCCACATACCGGTACAACATGTGCTGATGATGTAGCACTCTTGTCTCATGATGGGTCGAAATGAATGCAATGCTGAAGGAGGTGGAAGATTTCTCACGCTTAAATAGATACAAGATAAATCCGATGAAGAGTGCTGCCTTATCACTAAACATAAAAGATATACCTGCATTGGAGACTTTTATGTTTGAAGAAAAACCGATTCTTGCAGAAGATAAGTTAACACATGTTCAATGGGCTGGAAAGAAATATTGGAGGAAAGTTAAATGTTGATGAGAGAATCCAGAGAGGACGAAGAACTGTTTATGCGCTGATGGGTGTGGGTCTACATGGAAGAAATGGTCTGGCTCCAAATGTATCAATTAATCTATGGAATGTTTATGTGCTGCCAAGAATGCTATACGGGATTGAATGTGTCACATACAGTATGACTGATTTGAATTTGCTAGAAATTTATCAGAGAAAGGTGCTGAAACAGTTGCAGTATTTACCACCCAGGACACCTAATGCTGCTGTTTATGCTTTGCTTGGCTGTCTACCGATTGAGGCTGTTATCCACAAGAAGATGTTGTCCCTATTCTCTAGTATTATCCATAACAAGGGTTCTGTGGAAATCTTTATTGCCGAAAGACAGCTTGCTATGAAGAATTTGGACTCTACTAGCTGGTTTGTGTCTGTAAGAAAGGTTTTGTGGATGTACGAGTTGCCATCAGTTTTTGAAGTAATGGAAAGCCCACTTGATAAGAAGTCCTGGAAGGAGTTGGTAGGGCCATTCCACAGCGTCACGGAGTGACACCTCACCATTTTTCTGAGACAAAACACAGTGTAACACAAAATGTTGAAGCCTATTCCCATATTTTATGTTTCCATTTCATAGGGTACATGTTGAAGAGTAAAATGACATATGATCCATTGGTATACTCACTAGGGTTTTGATTCTATGGTGTGAGCAAATTGCCGTCACGGAGTGACGCTCACAAAATGGGTCGGTGGGTGTATGCTCACATAAGGTGTTAATTGAGAGCAACTACTTGATATATTCTTATAAAACTTATTTCATATTTGAAGCAATGGCCCACCTTCAATATGAAATATGCGAATATTTATATGATGTATGGTAACATTTAATACACTGCAATATGTGAATGTCACGGAGTGACATCGAAATTGTCACGGAGTGACGAGTGAGATTGTTGTATAACAAATTGTCTTAATTTCCGACTTCTCGTCCACCAATTTGTTTATTCAGCAATGTTTGAGTAAATTTGATCTCTAATTGTTGGTTTTGATAATGAATTGGACATATAAATGACCCATCGAGCTTTATATGTATATTCTACTGTACTGACTGTCTGAATACCCAAATACTTTGTCTGCCAATATTTATAGATCGATCCTCCAAATATGCTAATCTCACAGTGGCTATTTTAAAACTACCATACCAAGTCATAGAGATCTCAAATACACATGCAGTAATGCCAGTATATATTGATTATCTGTTTACTGACTAAATTGGTTACTTTAATATTAAATGAGTAATTTGGCCCTTAGTATATAGGCTTGGCCATATGAAAATAGAGAAGTTGGAATTATGTTTAGGTTTTGGTTTCACAAATTTGACATTATGTACCAGTAAAATGCACAAGTTAACATTATGTTTGTCAGGAAAATCCATATGAATTCAAAATGACAGGGCTGGTGTAATGTACAGGGTTGTTATAAAAGTAGCCATAGTGAGATGTTGTAGATATGCCATGTACCTCATTTATATATGTACATGTAGTTGAAATAACCAATCCTTATGAAGAATTGAGTGAATGGTTCAATCTTAGATTGAAAGATATCTACACAATTTTAAGTCATATATTGCAGGAAATAACTCTTTAATAATATAACATGTGAAAGTATGAAAACTATATTCAACCAGTCAATAATAATACAATAATTTAACTCAAACCGATATAAGATTGCAATATGCCTGTGTCTAAAATCTACAATTTTAATCATTTCCATAAAATCAAATCAGTATTATAATTATGACTATTGATCACATTCACTTTCAAGAAATTAGTTCAACCATGACATGGCAGACAGGCTATTTAAAAATATATATATTTATGTCTGCTTTAATTTTATTATAGAGAATGAAGGAGTCTGGAAACTTTTCTTATGCATATTTTCCGATTTATCAATATTAGACAAATGTCATCAACAGGCATACAATAAATACAAAAAACACACAAAAACTCACCCATATGATGAGTTAACAAACTATGCCACTTTTTAATATAAATCAAGTTATCATCCGTCAACACATGTCTTAACCCTTTCATGACTGAATACTCATTGGCGAGTAGTTCAGTAGATTCCCATGAAGTCATGTGTAGGGATGTTCGTTCAGATAATACGTTCAACAGCGAAACATAGTATACGAACATCACTACAAATGAATTCATGGGAATCAATAGCAAAATATTAAGGATATTTCTTTGTTCCATATGTCGTTTGCTTATATTAAAATGACAACCATATAAAATGGTAATAGAATATTCCAGTGGACATTGTTATCACTGAATGGGACAGTCCATTCCGTCAAGAATGGGCTAATCGAATGATTGACCAATCAAGATTGTTATAATCAATGTTGACAGGCAACCATGTTGGTTTCAATTGTTCTCGAAAATGGCACAGTGCTCTACTTTTGAACGAGATAAATAATTACATCTGATAAAAGATGGGCCACGAGAAATCAAAAGTGGCTATACATGTACCACACTTTGGTCAAATTAAATTTTCATTTTATAGCAGATAATGATATATAGAACCAGAACATGCACATTATTTTAATTAAATCAATTTGGACAAATTAGTCATTATGTGAATGTATATTATACAATACAGATCAAGCAATGTTCTTAAATTTAGAGATAGCCTACGAATGCTTTCAAATAGTTTCCAATTTCTATGAAACTTTCTCATCTGATCTAATGTTCGCATAAGTATGTCATAATTACTGGTAAATCAATTTTAGTATTGAGCACACAGAAACCGTAACCATTGACAAGTGTTCAGAGTAACTCATATTGAAGGACTGGAAATGCCCGGAAATAGGTAATGTCCACGATTATCAAAGTGGGGTTGTTCCAGGGGAACATGTCTCTATTCCGAAGGTTCGCTATTCCGAAGGTTCACTATTCCGAAGGTTCACTATTCCGAAGGTTCGCTATTCCGAAGGTTCACTATTCCGAAGGTTCGCTATTCCGAAGGTTCTCTATTCCGAAGGTTCGCTATTCCGAAGGTTTTTGTTATTTTATAGGTTAATTCTATATTCTAAAGTATTGAGAGGGTTCTTTATCACGAAAACTCCTTTTATGAAAGAAATAACTTAAAACAATAAAACACTAAATGTGATTTTGTTTGTTTTCGCGGGTTTCCTTGGGATTTAATGTCATTACGTATCACGTTATTCCACAATACATATTCACATCAAGCAGACCACACAATTGCTATGTTTCCATACGATTTAATGTCATTGCGTATGACGTTATATCTCAATAATAAGAATACGCCAGCTAAGGGCGGATTATAACAGTGGGGCTATAACGCTCAATGAATACTGGAGCGCCATAACATACTGCATAGCAGATTATCGCTAATAGATGGATATGAGATGAACGTAACTGCAATTGTGACTTTGTATTGACTTTAATGCCCACTTAATTTCCGATTCACCTATTAATTTTGATAGTGCCTTGATATACGGTTTTAATAACAATATATGCCATAACATATGATTAAAATACTGTAATTCATCACCATTTGAAACGTCTGTGTCTCGGAAGATGCCCAATGAGAAATATAAAACAGCTAAAATCATTCCCAAGATTCCCCCGTTATGACTCCCAGAACGCAACAGAATTCAAACTAAAAATGTATTTTCAATGCAAGGGGAATAACTCTATCTTTAAAATATAGTTATTCCCCTCCATTGAAAATAATACACTTTGAGTAACAAAACCATATGAAACTTAAGCACAAAACACGTCGGTAACTCACAAAAAACAACACGTTTAAAGTTTATTACACCGGATAAGTTGATAATACAATGAGAGCTTCCTATTTCAAATGGTGTGTGATATGACTTATATTATAGATATGTGTTTTTAGGGTCGAAAGGCCTGGGCCTTTAATGTTGATGTTTCTTTCAAGTACAGATTGTCAGTTCGGACAGACTGTGTCTCGTACATGTAGTTTATTTCAGTCACGCAGTCATCGTGTTTTCAAATTTCCATAATAAACGATAAACTGATACTGTCTTCTTGCTATTAATAACCGACATCTGGGACAATTTGGGAATTAGAATGGGGTGTATAATTGTACTATATGTGAATACTAGCGAAAGGGGGGGGGGGGGAGTGCAAATTTTGATTCATTTCTGGTTAAGTACGCCCAGAATAGAAAACGTCGGAATAGCGATCCTTCGGAATAGCGAACCTTCTGAATAGCGAACCTTCGGAATAATGAACCTTCGGAATAGGGAACCTTCGGAATAATGAACCTTCGGAATAGCGAACCTTCGGAATAATGAACCTTCGGAATAGAGAACCCTACCCTGTTCCAGAACCTTAATAATTTGGGTTATTCTGCCAATATGATTCAAAAGAACAAACAATTAATCATGTGAATGTTACAGAGTTATATTGTGTCTCAACTTTAATATTTCTTATTTAAGAAGGTAATGTTTATATAATAACATATGGATTAATTAAGGGGTTTCATATACGGTACTATATCAATGTGAAAATATGTGTGTTCAAATGTGTGTTTGTGAGTTGAGTTTCTGTGGGTTTGTGGCAAGTGAACTCCGCGTCTCTATACCGATCGTTACCAAAGTTCGTACCTAGGGGTACTTTGACACTGCGGGAAACATAGGACATGTGGCGTGTCCGTCCGACGTGACCTTGGGGTCAATTGGGGTCAATTGAAGGTCAAATTGCCAAATCACGCCGGATCTTGACCAAAGCGGGTACCTATGGGTACTTCGACCCTGGGAGTGACGTGTCCGTCTGGTGTGACCTTGACCTTGAAATCGGGGTTGCTTGAAGGTCAAATTGCCAAATATCACAAGATTTTTATGAAAATTGGTTTCTATGGAAAATTTGCAACCGCGAGCCCTTTAGCACATTCATAATTATCATGCGAGGTGACATTGACCTGGAATCGGATCAATTCAAGATCAAATATCACGGGATTTCGATGAAATTTTTTTTGTAGGGGTACTAAATTTCTCCTGCCGAGAATGATGAAATGGCAGCCATCTTGGATTTCGTCAGGCTACATGTCACATTTATCATCCAATCATCACCAAACTTCATATAGTTGTTTGGCTCAATGAATATAAGAGAACGTCCCCTTTTTGACCCATTTCAAATTGTGATTTTGTCACTCCGTGACGTCACGGAGTGACAACAATTATATGTACCATATACATACACTATAACAGTATCAGTATGAATTATTTAATGTTCCATGAAAGAGAGCAACCCCAATGCCTTACTTTCATATGACTTATACCATGTGGATGTTCACAATTAAATCTGAATTAAACTAAACGTATTGTTTTTGTCACGGAGTGACATGTCACGGAGTGACAACAAGATCAAAACCAAGAAGAAATATTTTCCAAATCAAGGAATCGGCAAACAAAATTATTTAGGCTTTCTTAACATAACTGGTGGGGAAATACAATTACACAGAGTTAACTATTTTATTGCACATATTTATGACCTGGTGTCTACATGAAACTTGGAGGGTTAAAACAACTGATTTGAACGCAATTAAATATAATTGATATGTGATTCTACGTGTCTGTCATTTTATTACCGGAAGTGCTCAGAAAAAGTATTATATATCTCCGCGAAGTGGTCGACCTCAATTTCAATAATAATTTAGGTGCAGAAAATAATATTATGTTTTGAAATTTCATGAAAATTCAACTTTTTATGGAACGGCCCGGTAGACAAGAAGGTGCATGAGCTTTGGGAAGGGAGGATCAAGGAGGATATGAAGTTGAAATCTTCACTGAAGTATTTGAACCCAGATACAGTACAGATTGGTTCTCCTCATCACTTATGGGTCAGTTTACACTCCAATGTTCATGATGTTAATTTGGCAGCAATAAAAGCAAGACTCCTGACTGGTACAGGTCTATACACTCCAGAGAAATAGATCTGTTTACAGTCGGCAAAAGGAGAGTTCGGTGTGTCAACTGTGTAAAGATGGAGAAGAAACAAGGGAGCACTTTCTAACAGCCTGCAGACATGACCGAATGATTGATGCAAGAGAGAATGCAATCAGAAAACTGCAATCTATTATCCCTGACTCTACTCTTACTAACATACTGGCAGATTCTAATCTACTAACTCAGCTCATATTGGACTGTTCAATGTCAGTAATAGCGGAGATGATAGACCTACACATGGATCAGTTGATGTTAAATTCTATTGAGATGTGGAGCAGACAATATATTGGAAGACTCCATAGCATCCGCTCCTCAATCCTTACCAGATGTCAGTAGAAGATTCCCATTTCATTATTCCAGTTCTTTACCGATCCTAATCATTATATGAAATTCAGATTATATGAAATCAGTGTATATAGAGAATATAAATCAAAGAAATCAAAATTACTCTGACTCAACCGAATCAGAGGTGCTGCGACAAATAAACGCAGGGATTTACGAAGACAAGACAAGATGCACGATGGAATACTCAAACAACATTGACATAATTTCAAGGTTGCTCAAAATTATATTCAAGGCAATATTAATTGTCTGTGAAATAAGATATCAAAATCATCTTTTTGGACAGACTCTTGTCTTTGATTTTGCTGGCCTGCAGGTTGAAACTGAAAGCATGAATATTTTTAACTTAGATTAGAACTGTTAATCGAGAATCTCTATTTAGGATACACTACCGTGTACTAGTAATTAATGTTTGTTCTTTGTCACTTACAGGGGTCCAAACTGCAGCCACTAAAATTGGACAGAGTGATCAAACTTCTTACAGATCCTCATTCAGTAAGTATCAGGGTGTGGAAATTGACCAAAAACTGTAAGGTAATTTTTAGTCAGTTTCTTGTATGTGTGGTTCGTTTAAGTCTGCATGTAAAAAGTATTAACTATTGCGAAAACCCTAATAGGCTTTAATGTAAATTATTTTCATGAATGTTTTAATAGTGCCCGCTCTCCCGCGGCGAAGCCAAGGAAGCGAAGCCACCTAGGGTATACGTATACATGCGGATATGAGATATACTAATCGACTTTTTCAGCCCACTCTAAAAATAGATTGAACTTACCTAAAATAGATAATTTATTCATAACTCAAGGGTCAGCCGAGTCCAAAAAAGTATTGTTGGTGACGGCCGCCATTTTGTATTGATTGATACCACCTCAAAATGTGTAATTGGGCAAAATGCTCCAGGGCAAAAATAAAAACCTTTGTTCCTGTATTTAAAAAATTGAATGGAAATTAAACCAAAGCTCTGGTTAACAAAAACTGAAATTCCATGAAAAAGTTTTCTTTACATATTTTATAAAATTATTAAAAATATTTGCCCCGAAAGAGGATTCTAGAGGCCTTACTGGCCGTTTAGATTTTATCGTCCATTTTCTAACGGTATTGCCGCCTAAAATATTGAATAAATATTCTCAAAGTTCAAGGCCGACAAACGGAAACTATAAGTTCCGATTGAAAGATCGCAGAGTCATTTTAAGTTTGCTTCTTGGGAAACCAGTAAAGGCGTCATGACATCAAGACGTACATCATGACGTCACAACCTACATCGGCACGCAAAATTCCAGACAGGACTGTATCGATGGCCAGACAGCTGAGACTCGTAATATACGTGTATACACGGGCAGGCTAAACATCCACAATTACGTTATGTGATTATTTACAATTATATATATATGATTTTCTTGTGTCCCGTTACGATTTTTCATCAAATCCTTATAAAGATAACAATTCATCCGATAATCACATGAAGAGTAACAATCGGGCGCAAATTACGTTTACGTATGATCATAGTAAAATTATGTTTAGCATCATTGCTATATATATTTTTATAAATTTTCCAATTATATTGTTTATGGTAATTTCAGAACGTAATTAATTAAAGCTGCACATATTATTTGGAACTGTCATTCTGCAAACCTTAAATATTACACACCATTGACTACTTTAGTTGTTTAATACTGGAAATATAAAGTTATTCTGAAAAAAAAGAAAAAAAGTTTATTCTTTTTATCACAATTGTCGTACCGGTAGCTAAAGAAAGCACATTTTCGGACAAAGGTATGTTCACTGCTTCATCTTGCTGTTAAGTTGAAGGGTGTTTGCTAAAATTGTCCCAACACAATATATGTCTTCAAATATTTTCGAATTGCATGTCACAGGTAAGAAAGTAGGTCAGGGCATGGAAGAGTTCCTCTCTAAGAGTTCCTCTCTTCCATGTCATGGATTGAGAGCATGACTGCATGTATTTTGTCTTTTTTTCAAGACTTGCTCCAATTGCATTGAATTTTCAAAACATTTCCGGGGGATGCCCTTCGAAACACCTTTTATATGGAAAGAGTGATACTCCATATACCACTCCCACCCAACTTGTGGCATATCATGATTCAAATTTGATTCATGTACCATCAAACTTGCGTATCAACTTTGATTCTCGCGAAAATGGATGGATTTTAAGGTCGGAGTTCAGTCCACATAAAGAAAGTAAGATGAATAATCCTTTCTAATTTCAGTGTATGCTGTATGAAAGACATCAACATGCATTACAGAAAATCATTCGACATTACCAGAAGGGATTTGTATCCTTTGTCAGTTCAAACATGAATATGAAATATTATTGTCAATTTAATTGATAGTCAGTTTAACCCTTTACCCAACAAAATGGCCAAAACCGGCCAAATAAAGCTTCAACAGCCTAAAATATCTTCGGTCTGTCTCAATAGAACCATACAAATATGGATATCATTGGAACCGGCTCCTTGACCACATTGTGATAGTTACAGTTATGCCCTGTGCCAATGCATTCTCTTATATATGCGAGTCGACCATAGGTCGCCTCGCATATATAAGAGAATGCATTGGCCTAAAAAAATCTTTTTTTAACACTTTTTACCATTTTTTCTTACATTCTTTAACAATTTTATAATTTTTAATGTGTTAAGCCAATGCATTCTCTTATATATGTGAGGCGACCTATGGTCGACTCGCATATATAAGAGAATGCATTGGCACAGGGCCCTTCTGTTGGGTAAAGGGTTAATTGATTCAATTAATTACTTCCATGAATATGAAATTTTATAGTCAATTTAATTGATAGTCAATTTAATTGATTCAATTAATTAGTTACATCAATTTGTTGATCACAGCCATATACTAGTGTTTTCTCTGTCCATCGTGAAGTGTATCGTTGATCAATGATTTTTAGATGTTTTCTGTAAAAAAAATGACAGCTATACACTAATGGGACATTGCCCATTGGTACAAAACTTAGATCTTATCCCATTTTTCTTTGAAATCATATCATTATTGCACACCAATGGCTTATTTTTGCGAAATACAGCAAAATACAGAAGATTTCAGAACTTTCAATAAGAAATTATGTATTGTTCTTGAACAATACAAACCTATATATCTCGTCATTGGCGATGTCAACTTTAACAGAACATTTCTTCACTAAATTATATAGTCTACATTAAGCACACATTTGTTCAATTAAATAAAATAGTATCAACCTAAATATTAGTATATTACAAGCTACACACTTCAGAGTGTGCAATAAACATAGAACAACACAGTTTTGTGAACATGTTAACTTTTTTGCACTTGTTTGTCATGCCACGAGGTAAAACCTCCAGTTCTTGTTTTACCATCGTGCCACAACAAACTCGTGCAATAACGTTAACCAGTTCACACATTTGTATCATTCTATCTATTTATTAATTAGATATGACATTTTTGTCTAGAACGACATGTTATTGAACTAGGCTAATATTGCCCTTAAAGCAAGTAATATCCGTGACCTGTAGTCCCGGGTGGTGGTTTCCCCAATAAAAGAGGGGTTTTGATCAAATTTCAAGCTCCTGTGGTGTGAGATAGCATCACTAAATTAATACTCGGTGGACCTCATTCTGCACCATATTTTAATACCTGTGCAAAAAGTTCCATGCTAAGTCCTGATTTCTTTTGGAAGTACTGTGGACCTTAACTCTGATACAGCCGATGAAGGACCTGGTTATGGTGTTTAAGATCCTGAATGTATGTGCTGACCGAGCAGATGAACAACCAATGTACATTAACCCTCTGTGTGAGATCCTAAAGATCTGTAGTCAACCCTATCTGAAGGAGAAATCATCGGACGAGCTTGTATTTGAACAGATAGTTGTGGAGTCCGTCTCTCAGCTGGGTGAGTAATATCCCTTATCTCTGTTTGAGTTTTGTGTTTGTCTCAATCATGAAGTGTATAAGTAGCCCATTATATGTTGAAAATGCCCAATTAGAATTTATGAACTACTTGATAAAAATTAAGAATTATTGATTTTTTTCTGTTCAGATTTCAGACTTTAAGTATTAAGTTTGAGTCTAGTAAGTCATTTGAAGATTTAAATTTTTTTTTTTTTTAATATTTTGCTCTTTTAATTTTGTTCAATTTAAAGTGTATGAAACACTCTGCTGAGGTGTTCAGAATGGAATAAGAAAGAATCATGCCAAAATAAGTTATTTTCATAAATTTGATATCAAAGTAGGCACAAAATATCGTCATTGTTATAAAAGAATTACATGCAGTGGCTATTTTTAGCGGAATCATTTCCGTAATGTTTAACCCTTTACCCAACAGAAGGGCCCTGTGCCAATGCATTCTCTTATATATGCGAGTCGACCATAGGTCGCCTCGCATATATAAGAGAATGCATTGGCTTAACACATTAAAAATTATAAAATTGTTAAAGAATGTAAGAAAAAATGGTAAAAAGTCTTAAAAAAAGATTTTTTTTTATGCCAATGCATTCTCTTATATATGCGAGGCGACCTATGGTCGACTCGCATATATAAGAGAATGCATTGGCACAGGGCATAACTGTAACTATCACAATGTGGTCAAGGAGCCGGTTCCAATGATATCCATATTTGTATGGTTCTATTGAGACAGACCGAAGATATTTTAGGCTGTTGAATCTTTATTTGGCCGGTTTTGGCCGGTTTGTTGGGTAAAGGGTTAAGCCCAATAATTCGTCCCAAATAAAGTAGTAAATATTTACATTAGTGCGTACTGTGGTTACAACATTGTAATCTCTGAAATGGTACTGATGTGGTTGGAATTTTCCATAATCTTAGTTAATTGCTACATTCTTCAAGTGGAGATAGTGTCTGGAAACTAACTTATCAGGTTTATTCACTGAAGTAAGTCCATAATATGTCTTTAACCCTTTCATGACAGGCGCCGTACTGGTGCAGCATTAAAGATCCTGTGCTAGTCCATTCTCTTATATTCTCATATACACATACAAAATGTATATAAGGCCTAAACAAATAATACCTTTGTTTCCGCTAACGAGCTAAAAAAAATTAGGGTAGGTAGGTAGGCTTAACTTTTTTTTTTTTTTTAACTTTTTTTTCTTTCAGTAATCTTTTAAAATAACTGTATAATACTTGTCAATAACCCAAACTATGCACTTCTTAGCCCCAATCAGGTTAACCCAGATGACAGAGGAACTAGAAACTCCAATTCAATCTTACATATGCTTTAATATTTACATATATACTAGTCTATATACTAAGATAGTCTTTGATAATCCTAATATTTCCTATATGGTCTGGCGACAACTGGAGTCAGTCCAGCACCACTGCACTGTACACATATTGGAGTGACCGTCTTGTACCGATCTCTTAAGGATGGCTTCACAACACCACCTTCTCCGCATTCAGTGAAGGATCTAGGTATTTTTTGGGGACACCTGTTTTTGGGCAATGATATGCCGAAGGCATAACCTGAAGGCCTGATCGGAGGAATGTTTGGGAAGGGTGACCCCCTGATGATGGTGGGGGTTCTTCCCCTGGAAAAAAATTGAAAATCCATTGCATTTAGATCTAATCTAAGGCTCTTTGAGTCAGTATTTTGAATTTTACAGAGAGGTCAATTTTATCAAGTTTCTCAAGCATAACTTTGGAACTTTTTATATATGTATGGATTGGAAATGCTTATAAGTTATTGTCAGATATCTTTTGGTTCTATGGATTATGCTTATCGGAAGCCTTATCCTGCTTGAAATTAGACTTGCCATCATCACTCTAATTCATAAATAGGCTATTTTATAAAATTCAAGTGAGACACATACCGTACATAATATACTACATGTACATGTAATACAGAAATTCTACATGTACATGTAGTACAGAAACAATGTACATGTATTAAGATAGTAATGACTATATATGGTACTAATCTCTATGTTAATTTTTCATTTGGTATTATGAGATCCCACTTGATAACCAGGTTGATTTGATCAAATTGTTAATGTTCCTGTGCTGTAATTGATTGAAATACTGAAGTCTGAACGCTGAATGATAACATAGTCATACCGTACCTGAACTCAAATTATTTGAAGTTTTCACAGATGAAAGCTAGATAAAGCCAAACATACTTTACAGAATGATTCCAACTGTTAAACTTAAATCTTTTTGTTAACTTAAATTTCTTATGTCAATATATATAAATATATAAATGTTTTGCATCTTGTTATGATATGAATTGGGACCTAAATTAAAATAAAAAAAAAATTTAAATCAAAATAATTTTTGTTGTTTTTTTGGTCCATTTTTGTTTTGTTTTTGCAATGGCAATAAAAAGTTTAGGGTCGGCGGTTTAAAATAGGGTCGGTCGGGTTAGCGGAAACAAACGTATTTTTTGTTTAGGCCTAAGAGAATGTACTGGCTAACAAGGTCAAGGTAAATTTTGTTAGCCAATGTTTACTATTTTATATATGCGAGGCTGCCTATGGTAGACTCACATATATAAGAGACTGCATTGGCACAGGGTTTTTCGCAATATTTCATGAAGTTCGCCTTGTCGGTGGTCAAAGTGGCCAATGGCCACTTTTTTTTTATCCTGCGCTGAATAGATTGGCGAAGTTAGGCAACGAAAATATCGCCTGTTTTTGGACACGTGGATTTCATACTTCGGATACATCATACGATGACAACCCAAATTTAGTTTTTAATGGGAGCATTGATTGAATGGTTATGGTTGTACAATGGCGATTACTAATCGTCAACAACACTTAATCTCTGGTATTATCATAATGATTATTATTTTGTTCATTAGGCGGTATGTTAGATGAAATCCGTAAATGCATTGTCCTATAATTTGATGTATCAGCAATGTCATGTCAGTTACGCAATGTGTCGTAAACTGCCTCCCGTCTTATAACAATAACCGGGTTTCACACCATAAAGGTTATTAATACAACAATAGGTATTCAACACCTCATGTTAATAAGCAACAGAACTGTTGTTTTATTTCGGTGAAAATAGCAATGACAACTGACACACCCCATTACTAGTTGGCGAACATAGTGTCAGCGACGCGATATATAGTCAGAAAGTTATATATTTAAAAAATGTAATTTAGTCATCGATTGTGAGCCCAGAAAATTAGGATTTAATTCGGCCAAAGTTTTTTTTTAATTTGGCCACTAATAATTTCATTTGGCCACAAGATTTTTCGGTCCAGAGCGAACACTAGCTCCAAACATGGAAGGGTTAATGATGACTTGCTTCTTAGTAAATTGATCCTGCTCTTCAGTTGGTGAGATGACATAATTTAGTGGGTTCAGTCGGATAATTCCATATTTCTTGTTTTTTTTTTAAAGTTGGTAAAGCACCTACGAATAGAACATACTTTTTATCTGATTTCAGGTTACTTGATGAGAGTCCCTAACAACGATGTTAGATTACAGATCTGTAGAACACTAATCAGCTTCTACTGTGAAGTTCCTAAAACTCAAGATGTACAAAGTAAGTCGCATTGAAGTTAGATAGCATAAGGCTTATTGCAATTTAGGGAATGCGAAAGATGGACGCAAAGTAATGAAATTTTCTATGTCATAGAATTTATTACACTTCCATTTGAAATACTCTCTG
The DNA here is from genome assembly GCA_032622095.1 of Siphonodentalium dalli. NCBI lineage: Eukaryota > Metazoa > Mollusca > Scaphopoda > Gadilida > Siphonodentaliidae > Siphonodentalium > Siphonodentalium dalli. Next base: position 135,238,351 of record CP136068.1, on the reverse strand, counting down.
AAGATAAATTTTCAGTTTAATCAATTGTTAATACCGAGAAACTGTCAATATCGAAAAAAAAATAACAAGAACAACTCAGATTATTAGTGCATAACAACAAGTCACACTTCTTTTTCTGTAACTCTGACTACAAGTAACTCAGAACTGAGTACAGACATTTGAATAACAGATATATTTTTTGGTTAATTTCAGAACATAAAGCTTCCAACTTATCATATAACCAAAGAGTGGTGGAGAACAGTGACATATCAGAGACGCTCGTCAAGGTGGGTTCTTCATTTATTATATGGGCAAAATATAATGGACAACTCTGAGATAGTTCTGATGATGGGATATCTCTTTCATTCTATTTTCTATTTCTTGATCAAACCTATAGTTATATCACATCAGTCTCACACTTGAACTAAAATTGTATTGTTTCAAAATCAGTGAAAGTGTAGGCCTCAAAATATGGTGCTGGACATTTTGCAGAATGAGGTCCCTAGAGGGTGAATTTAGTGAAGCTACCCTGCACAGCTGGCTAGCATCACTAAATTCACCCTCTGGTGACCTCATTCTGCTTAGGCCTCATCTTCTCTGGAAAGTATCCTTATTGTCAAATTATAAATTATTTTTAGTTTCTTTAGAAACTTTTTCAGAAAGTATCTTTTTCGTTTATAGTTTAGTTTCTCTATATTCCCAAATTGACAGACGACACAATGCATAATCCCATAGCAGATGAGGCCATGCAGAATGAGGTCCCCAGAGGATGAATTTGGTGATGCTAGCCCAGTGTGCAGGGTAGCGTCACTAAATTCACCTTCTGGGGACCTCATGTGGCAAATGTCCAGCGCTATATTTTGAGGCCTGTTAAAGTCGGGGTTCAGACATGAACAGTGAATGCACTTGTTCAAATTAATTTATAGTGATGTGAAACACTCCAGCAGGGTGATCAAATTGAAATGGGGAATAATCTGGCTCAAAGTTGTTATTTTTACAAATATTAATCCAAATAGACAACACACACCGCCATTCTTAAATATTAATTAAATGCAATGACTCTTGGTGGCAAAATAATATGTGTGGGTTTATCGCGGATAGTTGCATCCCGAATCGAGATGTAAATATTTACAATTGAGCGTAGTTCAGACGATGTTTTTTATGGAGTGGTCTGGTCGATTTCTTTGATATTTTTGGCGATGTTAGTAGAATGCTACATGCCACAGGTTGGCATAGCGCCTGAGTACTAACTTATAAGTTTCACACACTGGAACAAGTCCATAATATGTCTTTAATATCTATAGTGGCAGAACACAATGTCCTTCATGTATATAAATCATATGTTGTTGGCAGAATCATTCCACTTTGTTTATCAGTGATTCATTCAGGAGCAAGCCTGAGAATAAGGTGCCTGTTATTTGCAGAATGAGGTCACCAGAGGGTGAATTTAGTGACGCTATTCCACATAGCTGGCTAGCATCAATAAATTCACCCTCTGGGGACCTCATTCTGCTTAGGCCTCATCTTCTCTGGAAAGTTTCTTTAATTATCAAATTTCTATTGAAACTTCTTCACACAGATTCTATTTCTTCTTCAGTTTAGTTTCTCTTTTCCCCCAAATTGGCAAATGACACATTGCATAACCAATGTGTGTACTTTACAATATTCACCATTTGGGAACTTAAATCTGAGTCTATTGTCTCCCATAGCAGATGAGGCCATGCAGAATGAGGTCCCAAGAGGGTGAATTTGGTTATGCTAGCCCACTGTGCATCACTAAATTTACCCTCTGGGGACCTCATTCTGAAAAATTTCAGCACCGTATATTGAGGCCTGCATGTAATATGCCTTTAATCTACCGTAACTCTATGTGAGATTCCAACTTTTTTACATATATTTTTTGACAGATATTATTTTTTCGTTCTCATTCTTTCAGTCGATGGCTCTACTAGAAGCTGACCTGGAGATCAAACTTGCTGTCCTCAACGTGCTACAACATTTCTCTAAACATTCAGGTGGGTCATATCCTTCTTTTTATTCTTCTCCACAGCTTACCCTTCCATGACTGGAGCTTCCTGAAATTTTGCGAAAACCCTGTAGGGAGCATCGCATATATATATAAGATAATGCATTGGCTTCACAGTATTTACCTTGACCTTATAAGCCAGTGCATTCTCGTATATATGTGAGGCTCCCTTGCATATATAAGAGAATGCACTGGCATATGATCTTTAATGTTGCGCCAGCGCAGCTCCCGTCATGAAAGGGTAAAGAGAAAAGAATAGTAATATTAAATTCCCATAGCACTTTTTCCTCAACAGCTCAAACATTTAAATGTTCTTGTTTGCTCTGATCTGTGTGGGTAACTGTTAATAATACTTGTACCCATTTCAACAAATTTGTGGTGGGAGCAATTGGAATCAGCTTGTATTTCAATCTGTCCATACATATAGACAATTTTTAAGTTTATATGACTTAACTAATTAATTATCAATTAATTTATTTATAAAACATTGTCTATTTACCCAATCTTATGTGGTTTCACATCATGATTTCTAAATCTATTTGTTCGTTTTATTCAATTAATTTTTTAAAACTTGAACAAGATTTTATTCACCATGGAAACCGGTGCACCTTTAATTTTGCTGTTGAATGACCTTTGCTCTTCTATTATCTGCTTTTCTGTCTGTCGTCTTCTTTTATTACCTGAACACCCTCTAAATTAGTAATAGACCATTCCTATGTATAATTTTATAACTGAATGGGAGAATCCATTCAGTATAGAAAAGGTTTATATGAATTAACTTATTAATTATCAATTAATTTATTTATAAAACATTGTCTATTTAACCAATCTTATGTGGTTTCAAATCATGATTTCTAAATCTATTTGTTAGTTTTTTGTAATGAAGAAGAATTTTAACATAAGTAATCCAGCTCGCACGTGTCATATGACCGGTTATAAAATAAACCTAGAATTTATTTTTTATGGTGGCAACAGGAAGACGACAGGTCATTTTGTCTCCACATGACATCTCACTTCTTTTTCTTATTATGTCTATGTTTATATTTTATATACTATGTTATGTCATGAAATAAAGTATTCTGATTGCGATTCTGATTCTTGCTATTTGTACCACAAGTGCTTCGGTCAGTACTCTTAGGATATTTACAACTTTAGTTAAATTTTTGCCGATTTCAGCTAAAAACTGTGATCACATGCTGAGAGCTGAGGCAGCACATAAAATATGTAGTCGAATGATGGAACCAGACCCGTCTGGACAGTTTCTTTTTCGGTCCGTCGATGTGCTATGGAATCTCCTTGGGAACGGTGACTGCGGAGAGCTGACGTCACAACTTAATGGTCAAGAATGTCTCAAGTGAGTAATATTAGATGGATTCAGATGAATAAATTAATAACTTGTAGGATGACAAGAATCTTATATGCTGAAGCACAAAATGTTATTGTACAGAAAGGATAGTAATTATATATATGTATATGACTGGAGCTTCCTGAAAATTTTCAAAATACTGTGCCAATGCATTCTCTTATATATATGCAAGTGTCCCTTAGGGAGCCTCGCATATATAAGAGAATACATTGGCCCAACAATATTTACCTTGACCATGTAAGCCAGTGCATTCTCTTATAATATATGCAAGGCTCCCTATAAGAGAATGCACTGGCACAGGATCTTTAATGCTGCACCATCACTGCTCCCGTCATGAAAGGGTTAATAGTTTTCGCCATAGTTTTGGGTTTTTGTAGAATTTGGTTCCTTATTTGGAATTTCCAGAATTGCTGTGAAATTTATCAACGTTGAAAGTGTGGATTAGAAAGCCTGAATATAGTGTGTCTGCCATTTTCAGAATGAGGTCCCCAGAGGGTGAATTTAGTGACGCTATCCCGCATGGTGGGCTAGCATCACAAAATTTATCCTCTGGGGACCTCATTCTGCAAATGACAGACACACTATTTGCAGGCTTTTGGATTATTCTTATAATTATTGCTCATAATTTAATTTTCTGAACATTTTATTAATGTTATCTTTTTGCGATAATAAATTAATATTGCAATGACTGAATGCATTTGGATTTGGTTTATCATATTACTTGAATAGCAAGGGTCTATCTCAGGGTGAATTTATTAAATTTTGCCCAAAGTTAGGGCTCTTTGCAAAACTAGAACACAACATATATGTTTTAATATTGTGAAAATTCAAATGCTTTATAGCTTTTCATAATTAACTTGTTAACTAAGATAAAATCAAGATAGTATTGAAGATGCACAGTTCTTTTTGTCTCCCAAATTTTTTTTGGAGAGAAACGTAAAAATAACCAAGTCCATGTGTTTGGAGTCTAGATGACCACTTTTGTTTTAAGTGACAAACATTTATGAAATTTTATTCAAATGACAGGAGATGCAGATCCAGATTGATTAAATAGTCTGTTTTATATTGTTCAGTTGACAACTTTAGTAAATTTTTTCTGAATGAGAGGTTTTCAACTTTTTTTCAGTCAACTACGAGATGCATTCATTAACCAGCTGACCCAGGGCTATAGTCACTATGACAGGCAATTACGAAATGATCTCCTTGTCTTAGCTGGTCTTGTCGCTGCCAAATGTGATGATACACCCTTTGTGGAAACTGGCTTTGCACGACAACTGACATTATTTGCTACATTCCAAGAAGGTTGGTACATCATTGCATTCTCATAATATGACAGTATATTTTGATAGATCACATGAAACTCATATTATATCCTTAAAAATGCCGTTACATATTTCCTTATATCACATAGTGTATTTGTCACTAGGCGCATGCTTCCCGCCATTTTGGCAGCGCATTAATAAAATTACTTTACATTGATTATGCAGATTATTAATATTATAATTTTTTTTATCATTTTCTTACATTCTTTAACAATTTTTCATAATATTTTCTTACATTCTTTAACAATAATAAAAAATAATATAAAATTTGTTAGGCCAATCCATTCTCTTATATATGCGAGGCTACCGATGGGAGACTTGCATATATGAGAGAATGCATTGGTACATGGTTTTCGCAAAATTTCAGGATGATCTTTTTCCCAAAAATTATTTTGGAGCCACTAGCTATATATTGGTTAATAAATCTGTTTCTTTATTCTGACTTTCTAGATGTGTATTTGATATTGAATTTAGTGCATTGTGTCAAAATATTGATTCACCATTGTGAGGTTGTCATTTATTGATCACTATGATATTTTTTTTATCAATACATTTCAGTCAAAAGCCACAATGCCTTAGTGAAACACCTCAAATTACAGCTGAACCATGAGGACTTTGAACTGAAGAAGCTACTGTTCAACATTGTTGTTTCACTGAGCAGAGATCCTGCAATCATACCAGTTAGTTATTGTCTTTATTACACACTTCAACATGTGAATAACAGCATGATAGTTATATGCTCCATCTCCAGTAAGAAACCTCATATTTGATTGATCATAGAACCGTGCAAAATATTTCATGTTTACGCATCGAGCAGTCAACATAACAGCCTTCATAATTGGCTACGGCAATCAGCATTGCCGAAGCAATTTGCTGAAGCAAACTGGGTCACGGCATACTGTTGCCGTAGCGGATTGCCGAAGCCAAACAATCTGAATTAAGGGGGCTGACTTAATGGAAACAAAAACAACAACATCCTCTCTCGCTGGACTGTTTTTTTTATGACCTCATTTACATGAACACCATTATGAAGAAAATAATAGGAGATTTCAACATTTTGTTCTGATCATTCTTTCGGAATAAATTTAAAATGGCTATGAAAGACCTGGACTGTCTGAAGCCTGAGTTTAGTGTGTCTGTAATTTGCAGAATGAGGTCCACAGAGGGTGAATTTAGTTATGCTATCCTGCATAGCGGGCTAGCATCACCTAATTCATCCTTTGGGAACCTCATTCTGCATGGCCTCATCTACTATGGGAGACATAATAGACTCAGACTGAAGTTCCCAACTGATGAATATTGGGATGTACACCCATTGGGAACCTCGATTATGCAATGTGTCATCTGCCAACTAAAAAAGAAATAGAATCTATGTGAAGAAGTTTCTATAGAAATTTGATAAAGAAACTTTTCAGAGAAGATGAGCCCTAAGCAGAATGAGGTCCCCAGAGGGTGAATTTAGTGATGCTAGCACACTATGTGGGATAGCATCACTCAATTCACCCTCTGGGGGGCCTCATTATGGAAATGACAGGTACACTAAACTCAGGCTTGACTGTCAGCAGAACATTTAAATTCCAGGACTCAGTTGAACATAAACTCCAAGCTGTCAGTGTCATACCGTGTTACTGTCAATCAACCACAGTAACTTATATTTATTACATTCCTGTAATGTGTGATTTACCTTGATTTCATGAGTAATTATAAATGATAATTTCACTAGTGAATTACGTCACTTTAACTAGCGTGTTATGTATTCATACACTCTATCAAAATGTATGCATCATGGGTATAGTGCAGGTATATTATTCAGATTTCTGGAATATCAGATGTTTACAGTGGAATATAATAAACCGAATAATCACTAAAAATATATAGAGAGCAATCACTTGATTGAACTAGCAACATGAAATTATTCAAACGAGGATGGGACTATTTTGTACTCTAGCTCACTGCAATGTCCTGTTTATGTGACGTCCCTGGCATTCTCCTGTTATGCAACGTCACCAGTTCAATCAAGTGTTTATTCTCTATATATTTTTTTGTTTTTTAGATTTTAGCAGAAGGCCATTTCATGTTGTCCCTATTCTCGTATGTGAGAGCCAACGAGAAGACGCACGGGCCTCGAGAATGGCGGGAAGCTCAATTCGAGGAAATTCAGCTGCTAGCCATGGCTTGTCTCTGTACGTTATGTCCACTCATGCTGGAGGATTATATGACGTGTCAGGGAAGCACACGATGTCTTCTACTGCTAGAATGGTGTGTCTCTGATGGTAAGTTTCTCCTTTAATGGAGGATTATATGACTTGTCAGGGAAACACACAATATCTTCTACCGCTAGAATGGTGTGACTAGTATGGTAAGTTTCTCCTTTAATGGAGGATTATATGACGTGTCAGAGAAGCACGCGATGTCTTCTACCGCTAGAATGGTGTGACTAGTATGGTAAGTTTAATGGATGATTATATGATGTGTCAGGTAAGCACGTGATGTCTTCTACTGCTAGAATGGTGTGTTTATGATGGTAAGTTTCTTCGTTATTGTCCCCCTGAAAAATATATTTTTGGGGGACTATAGAAACGGGGTCCATCCGTCCGTCGTACCGTCCGTTCGTCGAGCCGTCCGTCCGTCCGTCAAACTTTTGAGTACCTTCATGGTGTAATCATCTCCTCCTACAGATTTCATCCCAGAGATTTGAAACTTCATAATATTATTGCCCATATATTGAAGATGTGCAACATGTATACAGATGACGGAAATATTATTTTTTGACGGAGTTATTAACCCTTTTCGACTTTTCTGTATGAGGGTACCTTCGTGGTGTAATCAACTCCTCCTACAGTTTTGATCGTAGATATTTTTTGATACTTCAGAGTATTGTTACCCACATATTGGAGATGTGCAACATGTATACAGATGACGGAAATATTATTTTTTGACGGAGTTATTAACCCTTTTCGACTTTTCTGTATGAGGGTACCTTCGTGGTGTAATCAACTCCTCCTACAGTTTTGATCGTAGATATTTTTTGATACTTCAGAGTATTGTTACCCACATATTGGAGATGTGCAACATGTATATAGATGACGGAATTTTTTTTTACGGAGTTATTAACCATTTTCAACTTAGAAAATTTCAACATTTTTTTTAATTTCTTCAAAAAAGCGGCATCGACTTGCCAAGTTTTCGGGGGACACTGTGGTCTGCTGACCTTTTATTTATTATATGGATGTTAATCATATTTCTGCTTAATATGTTGGGAGGATTCTAATATTTAATATGACTTGTCAGTGGAGCACTCACTGTCTTCTCAGTGTTAGAATGCTATAAAATCATCTTACCCAACTCGATCAAGTCTGAGTTTTGTGTGCCTGTCATTTGCAGAATGAGGTCCCCAGAGGGTGAATTTAGTGACACTATCACAAAAAAACAAAGAGTGGGCTAGCATCACTAAATTCACTAAATTCACCCTCTGGGGACCTCATTCTGTTTAGGCCTCATGTACTTTGGAAAGTTTCTTTATTATCAAATTTCTATAGAAACTTCTTCACATAGATTCTATTTCTTTTTTAGTTTAGTTTCTCTATATCCCCAAATTGGCAGACGACACATTGCATAATCGAGGTTCCCAATGGGTGTATATCACAATATTCACCAGTTGGGAACATTCATCTGAGTCTATGTCTCCCATAGCAGATGAGGCCATGCAGAATGAAGTCCCAAGAGTGTGAATTTGGTGATGCTTGTCCGCTATGCGGGATAGCATCACTAAATTCACCCTCTGTGGACCTTATTCTGCAAATGACAGGCACACTAAACTCAGACTTGAACTCAACATCAACAAATACCGCTTAAAATATAAGAGAGCAGACTGATATATATTTTCAGGATTTTATTGGATCATCTATTCAGATTAGAAGGTTTAGAACTTATTTCTTGTGAACTCATTCATTCCGTCAGAGTTAATCTCTAAATTAATTTGTTTTATATCAGAGGATTTCTCAGGCCAGGGGAACAGTTTCCATGGTACCGGTGGCCGTGGTAACAAGAGGTCACAGATGAGGTTTTGCTTGCGGTTAATGAGGAGCGTGGTATCGACCGGAGATGAGACGGTACTTCAGGATTTAGTTGATCAAGGAGCTATCAATCAGTTGTCAAGTAAGTTCCTTCTGGAAAATTTAGTTTCGAGGTTCAACCTGTTCCTATGGTAAACTTTTTACTAATTTCAAGGAATCAAGATGTTTTAAATGTAAAAGTTCCTTCTGGAAAATTTAGTTTCGAGGTTCAACCTGTTCCTATGGTAAACTTTTTACTAATTTCAAGGAATCAAGATGTTTTAAATGTAATTTATAAACCCATAGCTGTAAAGTTTCAGGATGAATTCTATGTGTGTCGACTTCAAACATTTCGCTTAGATTTGCATAAACTTAATTGATATGAGATATTTCCCAATGATGGATTGTTTTTAGAGAACAAATTTTTGCTACAGATGTCTTGATTCCTTCTATTATAATACTCACGATGAGTAGTTCCCTTAGGAGATATTCAGATAATAGTCATCAAATGACCACAGTTTGAATTTATTATCTGAACATTTCCATCCAATGAATATGATTCTACACTTCTGTTATATTTTTGTATGTTTGTCATCTGTTAATTTTTATTACACGCTTGTTCCTAGAAGTACAGTGTTATTGCTGTTCCATATTTACAAATCCGTATGCAACGTACGTTCCATACGCATCTCGTTGACGCAAAATGACGTACATGACGTTCGCCTCGACCATGAAACTGGATCTATTTAAATAAAAGAATCATCACAGATGACAAACACGCCCTGAATGAGCCTATATAAACCTTCTAATCCTGTATTTTAATGTGTCGTTCTGTGTATGTCCTGAACACCCCTCCATATGAATAATAGACCATTCCACTCTATACTTTTATAGCTGATTGGGGGAATCCATTTAGTATAGAAAGTGTTAAATACCAAGGCACTTCATTTTTAATGGTCGACTCAAGACAGCACAGATTGCTTCTTTCTGAGTGTGGAGCTAATGTCCCAAAACTAGCTTACACTGCTGCGGCTAGCTAGAAGAGTGACACCCTTACTGCAAGTTACTGGTGTCATCAATCGTGATTCAGTTTATTAGGATATAATCAACCTGGCTAATTTATCCGTTTATACTGAATGGATTCTCCCAGTCAGTTACAAATGTATACATCGGCATGGTCTATTATTCATTTGGAGGATTGTTCAGGTAATAAAAGCAGACAACAGACAGAAAACTGATAATACAAAATAAAAATTTTCATTAATATTCATTGGGGTAAATGTTCAGATAATAAGTTCAATAAGATAATAATTTCCTAAGGCAACTACTCGTCAATGAATATTTAGTGTAGAAAGGGTTAAGCAGGCAATCAGTGGTAATCTTTTATCACAAGACGATGAGTTATATGATGTTAAGTTACCACCGACTCGTTATATTGATAATTAGCTATGCTTATAAACAGGGATCATTTGCTATGGGAATATGGGGTGGCAACTAACACTTGTTTTAGTGGACATGGATTGGTGCAGCAAGAAAATTTGCTAGTAAAAGAGATATATTAGTATCTGTTATGCTAATAAGTGTGATTGACTACACAAAAGTAGTTCTGAATTTGTCCATGCCGTCACCGATTCTGGTGCTATGTTACCATGCTGTCACTGATGCGAGTGCTATTTTACCATGACAACAATGATTCTGTGCTATTTTTCCTTCACATCACTTATTCGGGTGCTATTTTCCAGCAATCTTGGATCATGCAACGTCGAGTAAGATAGAAGACGATGCTGTCGATGTGGAGATGCAGTCAGACATGTTGATGATTCTCTCATGCCTATGTGAAAATGACATCCACAGAAAGGTCAGAGTTAGTGTGAACAGAAAGCAGTGTATACGTGGCTGCAAACATACGTTTGATAACAATAGATAGCCATAATATTCAAGCCTTGAAATAGCGTGTCTGTCATTTGCAGAATGAGGTCCCCAGAGGGTGAATTTGGTGATGCTAGCCCGCTATGTGGGGTAGCATCACTAAATTCACCCTCTGGGGACCTCATTCTGCAAATGACAGACACGCTATTTCAAGGCTTGATACTATTCAGGCCCAAAGTAAGTCTGCTGTCTGAGACTGCAGTCCTCAAAATTGGCCAGGGCAATAAGGGGAAATGCTGTGGCAACATTTGAAATCTAACATGCCACATCATTAAATTTGTCATGGGACATTTTTCCTAATTTCGAGGGTTGCAGACTGTGACGTGTTTAAAATGGTCTATGACTGCCATAATTTTGTTTCAGTTAGACATTAGTTTTAAGAAATAAATACATGCTTGTTGGGTCATTTTTATACATTTTTGGAAGGACAGTCCTACCCGAATGAATTCTTATGCAACATTGAAGTTCCCTTTTACAATGTAGGATACATGTATTGAATATAGTTTTAATGTTCATTTTTAGTACTGTGAACTAAAAATTTAGTTTGTATTTAAGTGGATTATAAACAGACTTTGAGAATTTTCAATCCAATGGTACAGAATGATTGAAACCAAGCTTCACTGCCAAGAATGACTGACTAATTTTCATTTTATAGGAACTGTTTGGTACGATTGGTGTTGATGTTGCTATTCGGTATTTGAAGACAGACCCAAAATTACTAAACAGTGGTTTGGGTCATCATCGATTACTTCTGACTGCAGTTGACTGTGTGTGGTAAGTATATAGACCTTCAAATTGCAGGAAGGTTTTAATCACATAGGATATGAGTCCTTTCATTTAATTGGGAAAGAGGTATGCCTTGTTTTTGGTCACAATCAGTATTGTATATTGTCAGTAACCTTATTCGATGTAGATCCCACATGTATGACTTTTAAAATTGCGTAAAAATAAACTATATGTATGTGTATCAAGATGTATCACAATACTTTAGATGAGAATCGCCATAACAAATTTCACATTTGTGTTTTATGGATGTTCAAAAATGGTTAAAAAATAACTTGCAAATAACAGCGTAAAATGGATAATATTTTATGGCTACGGTGTATACATATAAATTTGGCAATTGTTAAAAATTATTATTCACACCTGAAGATATATTTCAACCCCCCCCCCCCCCACAACTGCTTTTTTCCAAAACTATTCAGTCGCTGGAATATGCCGAGACTACTGTCCTTTTTGTCTTGATTTAATCCTTCCTATACTAAATACTTATTTACGAGGTGTTCCCTTAGGAAATGTTCAGATAATTAGTTTAACAAATGACCATAGATTGTTGTTTGAACTTATTGTCTGAACATTTCCCACTGATGAATAGGATTCCTTCTGCACTTTCTATTTGTCTGTTGTCTGCTCATATTTCCTGAACATCCCTCCAAATGAATAATAGACCATTCCAATGTATACTTTTATAACTGTATGTTATACATTTAGTATAGAAAGGTTTAAAGGTACTCAATCCGATCAGATGGTTCCCATACCATCAAGATACAACAACAACAACATTTATTCAAAATACGCTTTAGTTATCAGAATCGATTTATTGCAACAAAATAATGCTAACTACTGTCAACTATGGTATCAAATTTCCCAAAATTTGTTATTTGTCAACATTTTGTTCAACAAAATATGGCTGTATTATCACTAATATATCACGAAATTTGATTTTAGAGATCCACCTTCATCCGCAATTTTGTCTGAAACCCTCCGTTTGACCACGTGTTTCTGGGCCGCATATTATTACACATCTCGAGAAATAACAAACTTCAAAAATCGATATCTGATCACTATGAGCTTGATGGTGGGTTACTCTACTCGAATCAAATATTTTTTAACCCCCAAAGCCAAAGAAATAGTAATTTAGGAGGGTTAATTTGGATAATGCATCTTTAAAATAGAAATGAGATGTCAAGTTTGGAGGCACTGCGGAGATCACCAAGATCACTAAGCTTGCTAAACCTTGTTCTGTTTTATGAACAAACACATGTTGGTGACAATGAATGAATGTTACGAATAGGATTGAGTACCTTTAAACAGGCCCTAATCTCATACTTGCACCTTACTTTCGCCTATCTGTTTTCCCTCACATCTTGGTATTTGGTTCTTAGATGCTTTAATATATATATTTGTATTTTTAGGTGTTCAGTGGTCGGCTGCTTCACTACAGAAGACTATTTCCTAGAGAAGGAAGGCGTGTTCCTGTTGACAGATCTCCTAGAGGTATGATATAGATAGAACACAATGCGCATATTAATCAAGAATCTTTTATCGAGTGAGTTGTAGACAGCAAAAGTTGTGACATAACGCCCCATTATAATCTCACAACTTGATTCAAACTATACGAATGTCCCAATATATAGAACCCCAAACTCAAATATTCGTGTTCGGTTCTTAACGAAACCTCACACGTCTTACTCCCAGCGAAGACATACACACAATGAAGATGGCTCCCAAATATGGTCAAGGGAAATTACCATAACGGCGGAACCAATCCCGATGTGTATTGCCAAACGCCTCATCTAATATGCATCCCAAATAGTATATAAGAAACAGCCACATCCCATCACATCATGCTTTCACTAGACTCATCTCATCTCGAGGTTCGTATACCTCTCCAGGCATCACCCACACCAGGCATCACCCATTCGGGGACCTTACTTCGCGGCGACTTGATCATCACATTTGTATACACTGCTTGTATCTTATTCACGACGTAATAAAGACTTGTACCTATATATATATCTATGTGTTCATTACCTCACAAAGTATATACTTCACAAAAGCAGAGCTTGAGTGAAATATGACTATGAGGCTATGAGCCGTCTGCAACGTGTTTGTGCGATTATTAAGTATTTAAAAATAAGTTGGCGCAAAAGGTTGCAAAACGAATTTGATCTTGATACTGTTCATTTGTATCAGTACTGTTAAAAGTGCAATGTGGCTGTGTACAGTGATGCACAATAGGGCCATAACGATTAATCACGATTTTGATGCATCGTGATTTCTGATTCTCGATGCGATTCACGATTCATTTCATTGCAGATTCGATTCTGTATTTTTGAATTGTCGCAAACCCAGAATTTTACCGCAAAATGATTCAACTACACTCGTTGAAAACATTTCTTATCATATCCAGAAGTGAATAAATATTAAGAACTGATATTAGTTTCATTGATAACACAAGTACCCCATCGGGGTTACAATATTGAACAGTTGTCATAATAAGTTATCATAATCATGATAAGGTATGATCTAAATGACCCACTTGTCCCGCTGATATCAGATATCATACATGTACTCCAGAGTATCTGCATCGCGATGCGCATCGAATCGTCAGGGAAACATCGTGATTCGAATCGAATCGTGGAGCTGTTAATCGTTACGGCCCTAATGCACAACCCTATAGTTTCCACAAAAACAGGTAATTTTGCATGGTCAAATTTAACTATGTATTATAGTTGAGTATAACTATAATATTTAAATCCAGGATGTGCCTGAACTGATAACTGAATGTCAATGGGACGAGCTTTGAATAATATCACTTTTGTTTTGATGCTATTTTTTTGCCAAGGCTAATTTATAAGTTGTCAATATTTTGTGCAAAATTCAATCAAATTTCGGTGGTTGTTACATTAATTTTACATTGTGGAAAACAACATAAAAGGAATGTTGGATGTCTAGTAGTTAAAACAAGGACCAGTGCTTTATCCAGGTTTCAGTATTTGGGTTCCAACTTGCCCATGTTTGAATTTGCAATGTAGGGGTATGACAGCACTGTCGGTGCAACTTCTTGCAACTTATATGTTTTCGTCTTACGTTTTTTGACATACTTATTTATCACATAATTTGGCCATAAAAGCAGTTTCATAATTATCGGTAATAGACACGTTTAATATCAGCGCGTGCGATGACGTCACGGCGTTCTTCAAATAACTTGCGATCGCTGTAGTTTATGATTGTTGTTTTCGATGAATATTTCGCGTTGCTTCGGGTTTATTTGATCATGTGATAAAAGGTATCTCACACTCGTCCTATTTTATACGGAATTTATCAACCTCGTCCTCTAAATTCTATTTGAGCCTCTGTAAACCTCGGCTCAAATCGAATTTAGTGAACTCGGTTGATAAATTCTGTATAAAATAGAAACTCATGTGAGATCCTCTATATCTGTTTCTTTATATCTTTTTCAGACTTGCCCTAAGAACATGCACAATCTGATTCTGGGCTGTATCCTTGACCTTTGTGAGAATCCAAAGACAGTTAATCACGTGATTGCATGGCGAGGGAAGGATCACTGCACTGCGGGACACCTACTGTGTGAGATTTACAGGAATGAGGAGCGAGAAATGGGAGTCGAGCGCGATGACAATGGAGCTTTAGTTGGTAAGTTTGTCTCTCCATCATTAAAGATACCTCTCCGATTTAACTCTTCCATTACTGGAGCTTCCTGAAATTTTGCAAAAACCCTGTGCCAATGCATTCTCTTTTATATGCCAATCTCCCATAGGGAGCCTCGCATATATAAGAGAATACATTGGCCTAACATTATTTACTGTGACCTTGTAAGCCTGTGTATTTTCTTATATATGAGAGGCTCCCTATGGGATACTCACATATATAAGAGAATGCACTGGCACATGATCTTTAATGCTGCACCAGCGCTGCTCCCATCAAGTTAATAGCTCAGTTTCTGTTGAATACTTCTTTTGTCCAGACACTAAACTATTGAATTATTTTACAGACCCTAAGAAGCCGATTATGGGGATGTTCCAGGAGCAGCAAGGAGTTACTCCCCTTCCTGCGACATGCCCGAGCCAGTCCATAGTCGATGTATCCGAGAACATGAGGGCGAAAATATACTCATTGTTTTGCAAAATAGGTGAGTGAGGAATTACATCTCGAAGATTTCTAAACCTGAAAATGTTTGGATATTGAAGGTGAATGTAGTGTTTGTAACTTCAAACATTGAAGATACATGAATGCCCTAAATAATCGACTCCTTAACCACAGCATAATTATTGGTAATTTTTCAGGATATAGTCGGAAATATGGCTTGTTGCCATTCATCGGAAAGCTCTCAGTGATGCTTTAGTATAGAAAGGCTTAACCCTCAGAAACTCAAACATCTAGATTGTGTATTGCATTTTGTACTAGTACCATGTGCAAACTACAATTGACTTATTGATTTATTGCTATGTTATTTACAGGATTCACAGACTTGCCTGGTCTGACTGTGGAAGATCATGTTACTCTTACTGTTATAGAGAAATACATGGATTTCAAGGTATTAACTATTCTCTTAACATCAAATTTTACATGTACCCTAGTCGGTGGACCACCAGTTGGCTTAAATACTAAATACTAATTGACGAGTAGTTCCCTTAGGAAGATGATAGGAGATGATAAGTTTAAGTTTGTTTATTGAACTTATTATCTGAACATTACCCACCAATGAAGAGGATTACTTCTGCTCTCTTTTCATCACTTTGTCATCGCTTATTTTTCTTGACCCCTTCAAATGAATAATAGACCATTCCAATGCATACTTTTATAAATGACTGAGAGAATCCATTTTGTAAGCCAGTGCATTCTATTATATATGCGAGGCTCCCTATGGGAGACTCGCATATATAAGAGAATGCACTGGCACAGGATATTTAATGCTGCACCAGCCCAACTCCCACCATGAAAGGGTAAACCTGCTGCTCTCGCTGTTCTTGGTTTTAATCTCTGGGTTTTATTTTCACAGCTGGGAGAAGTTTGGACTGAAATCATTGGTGAGCTGGATGTTGAGGATGTGCGGCCAACAACACCTGACCACGAGGCGTTGGAAGCTATATCACGAGCTGTGGAAGAGCGAGCACAGATCGTCCTGGCAACTCAGTGTGAGCTAATGGAAGCTCAAAAGAACCAGGATGTACTCGATGAGCAGGAATTCTATGCTGAGGTAACAAAGGGGGATAGTTATGTAGAATCAAGTAAAGGATGTCTGGAGCATCCTGCAATTTTGCGAAAACCCTGTGCCAGTGCATTCTCTTATATATGCGAGTCTCCCATAGGGAGCCTCACATATATAAGAGAATGCATTGGCCTAACAATATTTACCTTGACTTTGTAAGTCAGTGCATTTTCTTATTTATGTGAGGCTCCCTATGATCCCTATGGGAGACTCTCGTATATAAAGAATTTACTGGCACCTGATCTTTAATGCTGCACTAGCGCTCCCATCATGAAAGGGTTAAAGCTACATATAAAGTTCACAATAATATGAGTATTACTGTACAGGGACAGCTCATCTCAACACTACTTTATCACATAATTAGCCCCCAAAATCCGGCCTCATATTTTTTGGTAATGTGTATTATTGGCAATTGCAGTGACGTAAGAGCTTACCACAATGATATCGATGTCAATGCCGGAAATTACAATTTTATGTTAATTAGAATATTATTATGATATTCAATATGTGTTGGGTTATTAATGACTGTTAGATAAACATGGGTTGTGAGATAAACATGGGTGATAAGGGCGGTTGAACAATTTTGTCAACATGAAAATACACATTTAAATTGGAACAATATTTTTTCTTGAAGGTGTCTTATTTCCTCTTTGGTTGTGATATGGATATTAATATTATTATTTTTTTAACCCTAGCCGTTTCAGTATCATTTTTCCTTGCTAAAATGTGATTATGTGATAAAATGGATCTCAAATTCGGCACAATTCTATACAAAATTTATTAACTTCATCCACTAAATTCGATTCGAGTCTCACTAAAGCTCACTTTGAATCAAATATAACACACTCAATTAACCCTTTACCCAACAGAAGGGCCCTGTGCCAATGCATTCTCTTATATATGCGAGTCGACCATAGGTCGCCTCGCATATATAAGAGAATGCATTGGCTTAACACATTAAAAATTATAAAATTGTTAAAGAATGTAAGAAAAAATGGTAAAAAGTGTTAAAAAAAGATTTTTTTTAGGCCAATGCATTCTCTTATATATGCGAGGCGACCTATGGTCGACTCGCATATATAAGAGAATGCATTGGCACAGGGCATAACTGTAACCATCACAATGTGGTCAAGGAGCCGGTTCCAATGATATCCATATTTGTATGGTTCTATTGAGACAGACCGAAGATATTTTAGGCTGTTGAAGCTTTATTTGGCCGGTTTTGGCCGGTTTGTTGGATAACGGGTTAATAAATTATGTGTAGAATTGCGACTCATTAGAGATCCTCTATTTAGAAGGAGAAAATTTATTGTTATTCAAAGAACTAACTTCTACAAACAATTCAGTGGTCTGGTTTTACGTGGTGGCACAGCTATGAATGATAAAAATAAAATTATATGATATTCCTAGTTGTGAATAGAGTGGAGAATATGGAACTAATTTGAATATTTCCAGGGCCTTAGGATTTAACCCTTTCACAACAGGAGTTTCCTGAATTGATGCGAAAACCCTGTGCCAATGCATTCTCTTATATATGCGAGTCTCCCATAGGAGAGAATGCATTGTTGGCCTAACAATATTTACCTTGAACTTTTAAGCCAGTGCATTCTCTTATATATGTGAGGCTGCCTATGCGAGACTCGCTTATGTAAGAGAATGCACTGGCACAGGATCTTTAATGCTGCACCAGCTCCCATCATGAAAGGGTTAATTACTCTTAGATAACTGGATACTTCCTGATGGGTAGTTATTTGATTCCCAATAGTTCATTTGTAGGGATGTTAAGAAAATAAGTTTCAATGTCGTTTGTTCAAGAGCTTATTATATGAATATCCCTACAATTGAATTTATGGGAATCCGATGGTGTTTCTGTATCTGTTGTGTTAACCCTTTACCCAACAAACCGGCCAAAACCGGCCAAATAAAGCTTCAACAGCCTAAAATATCTTCGGTCTGTCTCAATAGAACCATACAAATATGGATATCATTGGAACCGGCTCCTTGACCACATTGTGATAGTTACAGTTATGCCCTGTGCCAATGCATTCTCTTATATATGCGAGTCGACCATAGGTCGCCTCGCATATATAAGAGAATGCATTGGCCTAAAAAAAATCTTTTTTTACCATTTTTTCTTACATTCTTTAACAATTTTATAATTTTTAATGTGTTAAGCCAATGCATTCTCTTATATATGCGAGGCGACCTATGGTCGACTCGCATATATAAGAGAATGCATTGGCACAGGGCCCTTCTGTTGGGTAAAGGGATAAATTATCCTTGAAAATGAAGAGCACTTTTAAACTGATGTTTACGTTAGTGGATCACATTCCAGATTCGAGAGAATCACAGACAGAAGGAGAAGAAGCTCGCAGATTTCACTGATTTCATCGCAAGAACGTCAAACTTCTCATTACTCAAGGTGAGTGCTCTGTCTTATTACTCCAGTCAATGCCTATTATGGCTTAACCCTTTACCCAACAAACCGGCCAAAACCGGCCAAATAAAGATTCAACAGCCTAAAATATCTTCGGTCTGTCTCAATAGAACCATACACATATGGATATCATTGGAACCGGCTCCTTGACCACATTGTGATAGTTACAGTTATGCCCTGTGCCAATGCATTCTCTTATATATGCGAGTCGACCATAGGTCGCCTCGCATATATAAGAGAATGCATTGGCCTAAAAAAAATCTTTTTTTAACACTTTTTACCATTTTTTCTTACATTCTTTAACAATTTTATAATTTTTAATGTGTTAAGCCAATGCATTCTCTTATATATGCGAGGCGACCTATGGTCGACTCGCATATATAAGAGAATGCATTGGCACAGGGCCCTTCTGTTGGGTAAAGGGTTAAACTTCAGTCCATATTGCTTTCCCAAGCACTTGCTTACCTCACCTTTACATGTGATTGGCCTATGGTGCCTATTCGGGTTTTTTTGGTTACCCTCTTCATCGCTATAGGTTCATACTTATGGACGTACTTCAGCACAACCACAGTAAGTTGTTATACATTCTGAACATCCAAAATTTAGGGTATTAAAAAAGAGTGCATTTCATCTTAACCCGTTCTTTACTACATACTCATTGATGAGTAGTTCCCTTAGGAAATGTTTCCCACCATTAAATTTGAATCCTTCTGCACTTGTATTAATATCTTTATGTCTGCTCAATTTTCCTAAACACCCCTTCACATGAATAATAGATCATTCTAATATATACTTTTGTAACTGGGTGGGAGAGTCCATTTAGTAAAGAAAGGGTTAAACAATGCTATAAGTTCCTGGATAATCCCAGATAGTACCTTCATCTGGGATGTGTTATATAGCATGGTTATGGCATCTCCATTACATTTTTCCACTGTATGTTAGTGGCATCATTTAGCAGTAATTAATTTAACCCTTATAATTTTTGCGAAAATCCTGTGTCAAAGCATTCTCTTATTTATGCGAGTCTCCCATATGGAGCCTCGCATATATAGCAGAATGTGTGGTATTAACCCACTTCTTGTAAACTTTTGCTTGATCCAGATCTTTTTATATTTGGGCTCTGTCCTGCCTGTGTTTCAATTTGCCACCTTATGGTTATGTCAGCACCAGAGATGCAATCATCTTGTCCCGTGATAGGAGCAAAATTAAACAAATTTGATGTGCCTAGCTTGAATTTGAGTTCAATCTACTGTTTCTTTCAGGCAGCCAAAGAGAGGCAGGAGTTGTCCATCGACGGGTCGAGGATAGAAATGAAACACAAGGACCAGTGAGTAACAATTGATATCATTCTTAATTCAAGTACAGTAATGCCCTAAATAATTAACTCCTTAACCACAGCAGAATTATGGGTAATTTTTCAGGATTTAGTTGGAAATATGGCTTGTTGCCATTCATCGGAAGCTCTCCGATGAATGACAACAAGCCATGTTTCCGAAAAAATTACCCATAATTCTGCTGTGGTTAAGGAATCAATTATTTAGGGCATTACTGTAAGATCACAATTAAAGTCAAATTTACACATCAAAATCCCAGTTGAAAAGTTAAATCTCCTGTCAAGCTTTGAAATCGTGTCTGTCATTTGCAGAATGAGGTCCCCAGAGGGTGAATTTAGTGACGATATACAGCAAGGTGGGCTACATCACCAAATACACCCTCTGGGAACCTCATTCTACTTAGGCCTCAACTGCTATTGGAGACCTATCATCAGATTGAAGTTCCCCAGTTGAAGTTGGTGAAGTTCACCCATTAGTAACCTCGATTATGAAATTTAGCTTCTGCAAATTAGAAACTGAACAGAAGGGAAAAAGTAACTAAAAACAATGTTAATTTGAGACTATAGATACTTCCCAGAAGATGAGGCCTAAGCACAGTGGGCAAGCATCACCCTCTGGGGACCTCATTCTGCAAATGTCAGACACCACTATTTCCAGGCTTGAAAATGATATAATAAAATGATAGAGCATCTTTAATAAAGATATTTATTCTTTTGTAGGGATACATTCCATAAGACAGAAGTGGAACTCCTTCATACCACGGTAAGCACTCATTCTGTCGGAGGACTATAGCAATGACCCTCGTCCGTCCGTAACTTTGTATTCTGTCATTTTCTAGTCAATTTTTTTAAAACTTGGCACATATATCAACAATCATGGGAACCTGCGCACCTGTGATTTTGAGTTTGATCAGAGTTATTGCCATTTTTTTTTACATAGAATTGTATATCCTGGGATGCATCTTTTGTCCGAGACTGTCTTCCGTGATTTTCCAGTCAATTGTTTTTTAGTCGAGTTTTTTTCCAAAACTCGACTTATAGTATGATGGGGGACGGTGGGCGGGCGGGCGGACGGCGTGTTTTGCTTATAACTCAACCGTTTATTGACGGATTAAAAATTTGGTGTGTGAGTACATATCCATGCACGTAAGCTGCAGACAAAAAATCGGGTTCGTCCGCACATTATTACAGAGTTATGGCCCTTTGAATTTTCAGCTCGTTAGCGCGATAACTTCAACAAACGTTATCCGATTTGATTGAAATTTGGTATATAGGTGTCTCCCAAGAATATCTCGGATGAGTTCGAAAACCGGCCTCGTCCGAAAAAATTTGATAGAGTTATTGCCCTTAATTAGTCATTTTTCACGAATTTTCAGCTTGTTAGCGCGATAACTTCAACAAACGTTATCCGATTTGATTGAAATTTTGTATATAAGTGTCTTCCAATAATATCCTGGACGAGTTTGAAAACCAGCCTGGCCCAATAAAATTTGATAGAGTTATGGCCCTTAATTTGTCATTTTTCGTGAATTTTTAGCTCGTTAGCGCGATAACTTCAACAAACGTCCTCCGATTTGTTTAAAATTTGGAATAGACATACTTGCCAAGAATATTTCGGACGAGTTCGAAAACCAGCCTGGCCCGATAAAATTTGATGGAGTTATGGCCCTTAATTAGTCATTTTTCGATTTTACCTATTAATTAGTCTACCGATACTGATGCACACCAATTGGCGGTAGCCACCGGCGGTAAGCCACCGAAAACGAGACACAGCATCTCTGATGCCACCTCTTGTTTTAATTTGGCACATATATCAACCAGCATGGGAAACTGCGCACTTGGTATTTTGAGTTCAGTCAGAGTAATTTTGTCGGAGTTATTGCCATTTTTCGACATAGAAATGTTTTATGTTTTTTATTTTAGAGTTATTGACCCTTTCTCGACACATTGAAGATATGCAACATATTTAGTGAATATGCACTTTGTATCATATTGGTGTAATCTATTCCTCCTACACTCTGTAATATGGGGATCCGAAACCCACAAATCCTTCGTAGGGGGACATTTTGGTCAGCGACCTTTTATTTTATTTTCTTATTGGGTGATTTTCCATTTTCGAGTCATAAGCAGGACATTGCACAGAAGAGAAAATCAATCTTACATTCTGAATGTGATTTTATAAAACTAGTTTTCACTCAAACAATTCTTGTTCACTGGTCTGATCAGATAAATACTGTTAAATGACTCTAGAGTTATTCCCCTCAGACTGAGTTTGAGGGTTTTTATTTTGCATTTCTCAGCATTATAATGCAGCATTCATATATATGCCACTTTATCTCTGTTCAAAGTAATGCAACTGATGACCTTTCAGTTAGAACAAATATCTATTCTGACCCGACCCCCTCCTGTTCTGACAGATATTTGTTAACAAGGAATATTGTGTTAAATGCCCCTTTGAATTGTTTATAGTTGTTTAGTGACCATACTACAACTGTTGTATAGTACATACAAGGCTCACTTTTCAATAACGCCTTTTCCTATATGTGACCCGCCATATCAAATCCAGTCGGAAGTCAATATTTTTTTACCCTGTGCCAATGCATTCTCTTATATATGCGAGTCGACCATAGGTCGCCTCGCATATATAAGAGAATGCATTGGCCTAACAATTTTTTACAATTTTAATAATTTGTTCTTGTATTCTTTAACAATTTTATGATTTCACCCATACAGAGCCCCAGACAAACATGAGCAGACAACACTCTTCTAAGTGCTTCTATATATGTGTGGGGCTCCCTGCAGGGTAATGGATGTTTTTTTATTTTATGTCCTAAAAATTGTAAGAAACATTTATTTAAAAAACATGATAAAAAATTGTTAGGCCAATGCATTCTCTTATATATGCGAGGCGACCTATGGTCGACTCGCATATATAAGAGAATGCATTGGCACAGGGTTAAACAAATCCCGACTTACGACTGGATTTGATATGGCGGGTCACATATATGATTCAGTATATAATAAATTACCCCCCCCCTCAATTTGCTTGCAGATGTTCGGCATTTGGAGTATCGCTATAGTCAGCTCCCCTCCCCTACATACTATAGTCAGCACCCCTTCCCTACATACTATAGTCAGCACCCCTCCCCTACATACTTATTTGATGTGCTCCAGCTAAAGACTATGTCTAACACATTGTTTCAAATTATTTAATTTGTTTTCAGACATTTAGCAGTCGTAATATTGCCGTGGACAGCACCCCGGCTACACTCACA
Organism: Siphonodentalium dalli; assembly: GCA_032622095.1. Classification (NCBI taxonomy): domain Eukaryota; kingdom Metazoa; phylum Mollusca; class Scaphopoda; order Gadilida; family Siphonodentaliidae; genus Siphonodentalium; species Siphonodentalium dalli. The sequence continues at coordinate 135,214,613 of CP136068.1, read as the reverse complement.
GGAGGTCCTCTAGCTAATTTCGATGATAACAAAGGTGCGATGAAAAATAGAAAAGTTGTCAAAATGCCACCAAATAAGTGAGGTAGGAGAAAGATAAATATAGATTATTATATGCATCTCAAGTCTGGAAATAGTTTGTGTGTCATTTGCAGAATGAGCTCCCCAGAGGGTGAATTTAGTGATGCTATCCCACACAGCAGGCTTGCATCTCCAAATTCACCCTCTGGGAACCTCATTCTGCTTAGGCCTCATCTTTCGGGAAGTATCTATAGTCTCAAATTAACATTGTTTTTAGTTACTTTTTTCCTTCTGTTCAGTTTCTGTATCCCTTAATTTGCAAAAGAACATCACCAACTTCAATTGGGGAACTTCAATCTAATTCTAGGTCTCCCATAGCAGTTGACACCTAAACAGAATGAGGTTCCCTGAGGGTGAATTTGGTGAAGCTAGTCCGCCGTGCGGGATGGTGTCACTAAATTCACCCTCTGAGGACCTCATCCTGCAAATGTCAGACACACTATTTTCAGGCTTGATGCATCTTGCTTAACAATGTCCTGATACCTATTTATCAGCCTATATTATGATATTTAAAGGTACTCAATCCAATCAGATGGTCCCAATATCATCAAGATACAACAACATTTCTTCAAAATACGCTTTAGTTATCAGAATCAATTAATTGCAGCACTGTCAACTATGGTATCAAATTTCCCAAAACGTGTTATTTATCAACATTTTGTTCAATGAAATATGGCCGTATTACCACTTGATTTTAGAGTTATCCATCTTTATCAGCAATTTTGTCCGAGACTCTCCGTTTTTCTGGGCCACAAATAATTGCACATCTCCAGAAATAACAAACTTCAAAAATTGATATCTGATCGCTCTGAGCTTTGATGGGTGGGTTCCTCGACTCGAATCAAATATTTTTTACCCCCCGAAGCCAAAGAAATAGTAATTTAGGAGCATTAATTCTGATAATGCGTCTTTAACTCGTTCTGTACAGAAAGTTGATGGAAACACAAAATATAAATGATTATGATATCAACAAGAAAATCTTCAAACATACAGTCAGGGGTGCACAAACAAACATAAACAAACAAGGGCAGAGGGGGGGGGGGGGTGATTGGGACAACTTCAGAAAGAGCATTTTTTCAGTCAAATAAATGCCGAAAAGGCAGAATTTTGGTACTCATGCAGAATTAACCTGTTCTATACTAACTACTCATTGACGAGTAGTTCTCTTAGGAAATGTTCAGGTAAAAAGTTCAACAAAACAAACTTTTTGTCTGTCTGTTGTCTGCTCATTATTCCTGAACACCCCTCCAAATGAATAAAAGATAATTCCAATGTATGCTTTTATAACTGAGTGGGAGAATCCATTTAGTATATAAAGGGTTACAGAACACTTGACAGAACAAAGCTCATATTAACCCTTTCTTTACTGGAGTTTCCTGAAATTTTGCGAAAACCCTGTGCCAATGCATTCTCTTATATATGCGAGTCTCCCATAGGGAGCCTCGCATATATAAGAGAATGCATTGGCCTAACAATATTGACATTCACCTTGTAAGCCAGTGCATTCTCTTATATATGCAAGGCTCCCTATGAGAGAATTGCATATATATAAGAGAATTTACTGGCACAGGATCTTTAATGCTGCACCAGCGTAGCTCCCGTCATGAAAGGCTTAAGATTGATATAATTTTCTTTCCGGGCAATATATGTTCTAGCACATATTTCATGCTATTTTATGAAGATTCAAATGGAGCTTTGCACCCATCTGTGCCAACGTTGGTGGAGGGTAGGAGGGGCAAGTGCGTGCCCCCTTCTTTTCCCCCATCATACATATGGGTCATACAGATTTGTAAATATGGCACAGCAGGAACACTGTAATTCTAGGAACAAGCATGTAATAGATAAACAGTAATGCCCTAAATATTCGACTCCTTAATCACAGCAGAATTATGGGTAACTTTACAGGATTTAGTCGGAAATATGTCTTGTTGGCATTCATTGGAAAGCTCTCAGTCGGAAATATGGCTTGTTGCCATTCATTGGAAAGCTCTCAGTGAGAGCTTTCCGATGAATGGCAACAAGCCATATTTCTGACTAAATCCTGAAAAATTACCAATAATTCTGCTGTTGTTAAGGAGTCAATTATTTAGGGCATTACTGTATACGCAGCACAGAGAAGGTAGTGAGACTTGAATACCTATCTCGGAAACACACATGGTGATGATAGCCAGTTTATATTATAATTCACCCAACAGGCTATCGTGTAAAAGGTAGTATCTTATGAGAACTATGTCGTTGAGCTTATATAAGTATTTAATGCACCGCACAATTGATATCGTGGTGCATCGCTATTATCAAGATTGACGTCATCGACGTTTAAGTGTGTCAAAATAGATCCGAATTATCATATGCACTGAATCAAAACAATAAATTTTTGTGAAATATACAACCAATTTTATTAGTGTTTTCAGTATTGTCATCGCAAACGACTCAATTGAATGGATATAATAGATGTTGTAGCCCGATCACGTGAAATTATTAAGACTAATGGCTGCTTAATCATATTTTGTTAACCCTTTACCCAACAGAACGGCCCTGTGCCAATGCATTCTCTTATATATGCGAGTCGACCATAGGTCGCCTCGCATATATAAGAGAATGCATTGGCTTAACACATTAAAAATGATAAAATTGTTAAAGAATGTAAGAAAAAATGGTAAAAAGTGTTAAAAAAGATATTTTTTAGGCCAATGCATTCTCTTATATATGCGAGGCGACCTATGGTCGACTCGCATATATAAGAGAATGCATTGGCACAGGGCATAACTGTATCACAATGTGGTCAAGGAGCCGGTTCCAATGATATCCATATTTGTATGGTTCTATTGAGACAGACGGAAGATATTTTAGGCTGTTGAAGCTTTATTTGGCCGGTTTTGGCCGGTTTGTTGGGTAAAGGGTTAACAAACGAAGTGAGTCTCTCCACAACTCGTGCGCTGTCATTATTGCCATCCAGGATGCGGCTTGTTGTAGGATACAAGATCGGAAACCGCCTGGGCATTTCTGTGTATTTGAGGAAAAATAACTAAATTGTAAGATAAATATATATTTATTTTTCAGGTGATTGAGCGAAGTCAACAAAGTATGGCTGTGATTATATCTGTATAAACTTGACCACAGATTCAGTGCAAATAGCCCATCTCTGTGGATAACAATTTCTTCATGGAAAAGAGAATTTAATGGTTAATCTTGATTTCAGAACGATACAAAATTTTCTATATGATACATCAATAAGATTGTATCTATGGCAGTCTTCATGATTTTGATTTTTGACGACAAACAAGTTTGATGGCCCTTATCTGTGATCCATACCCTTATTCTGAATTTCATTTCATTGTGTTACGTTTTAAGTAGTAAAATCACTCATTCATTCATCTGTGAACTAATGTAAATCTCACCAGAACCAATCAACTAACTAATCATTCAACATATCCCATTTAGTGTGCCTGTCATTTGCAGAGTGAGGTCCCCAGAGGGTGAATTTAGTGACGCTATCCCGCACAGCGGGCTACCATCACCAAATTCACCCTCTGGGGATCTCATTCTGCATAGCCTCATCTGCTATGGGAGACATAGACTCAGATTGACGTTCCCAAATAGTGAATATTGTGATGTACACCCATTGGGAACCTCGATTATTCAATGTGTCTTCTGCCAATGTGGTGACATAGAGAAACTAAACTAAAAAAGAAATAGAATCTTTGTGAAGAAGTTTCTATAGAAATTTTATAATAAAGAAACTTTCCAGAGAAGATGAGGCCTAAGCAGAATGAGGTCCCCAGAGGGTGAATTTAGTGATGCTAGACCACTATGCGGGATAGCATTACTAAATTCACCCTCTGGGGACCTCATTTGCAAATGACAGGCACACTACAATCAGGCTTGGTCATTGGGGCTATTGGCGTAACTTCAAATGACTGAATATTTTCCTGTGCAAGGCATTCTGACAGGGAGCGTCAAATATATAAGAGAATACATTGGCTTAACAATATTGACCATGACCTTGTAAGACAGTGGGTTCTGTTATAAATACGAGGCTCCCTATGGGAGATGCACTGGCACAGGATGTTTAATGCTGCACCAGCGTAGCTCTCATCATGAAAGGTTTAATATTCTACAGTTGCCACATTAAATCAGATTACTATCTTTAGATGGCTGCACAGATGAATATCAACCCTATATGTTCACTAAAAGTATTCGTTATTTTGGGGCCATTTCAGCATTATACGAGTGTTCATCAGACTGACTGAAGTACAGACTAATGATTGATTCAATCATGTAATGGAGAGTATTTTATATGTATTAACCCTTTCATGATGTGAGCTGTGCTGGTGCAGCTTTAAAGAACCTGTGCCAGTGAATTCTGATATAGCATATATAAGAGAATGCACTGGCTTATAAGGTCAAGGTAAATATTGTTAGGTCAATGCCTTCTCTTATATATGCGAGGCTCCCTATGGGAGACTTGCATATATATAAGAGAATGCATTGGCACAGGGTTTTCGCAAAATTTCAGGAAGCTCCAGTCATGGAAGGGTTAAGCCATGCAAATTAAATTTTCCATTTTTCAGGTCAATAAGTTTTGAAAAGAATGCGAGCGCCATTTTCATTTGGATCTACCAGATGTTGCTTTCCGAGTATTGATAAATTTGTTGGACTATTAACCCTTTGAGTGCCAGGTCCGATTTTTGTATCAACCCATATACCCTGTGCCAATGCATTCTCTTATATATGCGAGTCGACCACAGGTCGCCTCGCATATATAAGAGAATGCATTGGCCTAACAATTTTTCATCATTTGTTATTATTTCTTTCAATTTTTTACAATTTTAATAAATTATTTTAAATCTAAAAAAAAAAAAAGAAGGTTTTTTATTTTTTTAGGGCCGATTTTACAGACCGTAAATTAGGGCCGATGAGATCGGCCCCTGGCACGGAAAGGGTTAAAAGTTAAATTGCCGCACAATTTAGCAACTTTGAGCATCAATAATGTGCATATAATAAAAGAAGACTTACAGTTTTTGTTTCAAAATTTAAAAACATCTCATTTGTGTCTGGAAAGAAATATTGAATTTTCACTCGCTGCTTGCAGCTGCTCTTGAAAATTAAAAATTTCTGTCCAGACATGAATGAGATATTTCATGTATTTAAAAAAAACTGTAGGTACAGTAATGCCAAGAGAGCAACAAGCCATATTTCCGACTAAATTCTGAAAAGTTATCCATAATTCTGCTGTGGTTAAGGAGTCGATTTCTCAATAGTCTCTACATCAGTCACTGGTTGTTACTCAAATCAGTAGCTTACGTGTGAAATGTCTGATGAATGATCAATTTGATAGCAGTAATGTTTGGAATATTTTTGATGGGGAATTTTTTCAGCATCAACAATTGTGAATATTGTTATAATTGAACTATTTATCAATTTATTTATGAAAAATAAAAGTGAATTGTTTTCTATTTCATGTCAAAATTACTTTAGAGGATTTCCACATTTTCTAATTGGCTACTCTCATAAAACCACCATATAACTAAAAATGGCACACATGGACAACAAGAAACCATAGTCAGAAATGGTAAAGCCCTCAATATCATAATATTAGGCATATATAAAATATATTGGAGCTTTAATTGTTTTTGTATATGTATATGGTGTGTGCTTGGTGATGAAGCATATGAAAACATTTTAAAAAATTGGAAAAGTTATGATAATTATGAAATATATTCACACCATGCGTCACGTATAATATGTGTTCACAAAGGATGCATACATTCCAATTGGTTGAAAGGTTCATCAGTAGATGTACAATGCCCATTACATCGATACACGAATGCCATTGATAAAAAGCTGGTGACACCTTGAATAACACTGATTATAAATAACTGACATAGACAAATCGAATGGGAACCCTTATCAATGGGCCTTATCGATAATAACCGAGATCTTATGCATATATCCCCTCACTCATTATGTAATGACATTGCATGCAGATAACATATACCCCCTCGCTCGTTCGTGCGATGACAGTGATGTTATTCTCCCACTTGTTAGCTCCACAATAAAAACAAGTATGCAATATACCGAGTACATTTTTAATCACATTTATTCCATCACCTCCTATGACAGGCGAAATACCATTGCCAATATACACCATAAGATGGCGTAATAATGTATGTCATTTCTTCACACCAATTTCCTGCATCACTGGTGGGAATTCAATGGAGTCTAATTTGGCATTGTACATCAACTGGTGGAATGTTTTCAGTAATAGGCGTAAGAGTATTAATTTGTGAACACTTGTTTCCATGATTTTAGAATCTCTGTCCATGCTGTTATTTTAAAAATAAAATTATGTACCACTAGCTGGGGTTCCCGGCGTTGCTCGGGTAAAGAATGAGTAAATTATTAGTGCCCGTTGCAGAGCATTTATTTGCTCCCGTAATGCAGAAGACGGGTGTAATATGGCACCCATACTATAATTGTAAGTTGGGTTTTTGCTCAACCAAAAAGTCATTGTGGAATAGACCTATGTCTAGTCACACTTTAACCCTTTCAGTGCCAGGTCGATTTTTGTATCAACCCATATACCCTGTGCCAATGCATTCTCTTATATATGCGAGTCGACCATAGGTCGCCTCGCATATATAAGAGAATGCATTGGCCTAACAATTGTTTTTTTTTTTTACAATTTTAATAATTTATTCTTATATTCTTTAACAGACTTATTTTGTAGGTTTAGGGCCGATGAGATCAGCCCCTGGCACTCAAAGGGTTAATATGCCATAGTTGAACTGAGATGGTAAAGGATCTACATAAACCTTAAAATAGTTCAATATTGAACCAACAATTACAGTCTCCATTGGTATTTTGCGAAGAGGGACGGGTGCGAATTTTAGCACCCGTGAATTGAAAATTACAAGTACGTACGGGTGCGAGAGCAATCACTGCCATCTCCTGGGAAGGACTGCGGCGTTCAACTCATTTAAATTAATTATTGGTCACCTGACGTAAACAACATCTATTACATGTCACTCTCCAGATAAAGCTACCTCTATCTTTTAAGTTGATAATAAGCGTTCTTTATTGCTAATTATTACTGCCTCTTTAAGTCATCTGTGGTCAACAGCACCTATCCCATGACATTCCCCATGTCAAATTACCTCTGTGTGTCAATTTTCCCCACATATCTTCTGAGCTAATAATATTAATTCTCCTTTAAGTCATTTGAGGTCAAAGGTGCCTATCCCATGATATTCCCATGGTCAGATGACCCCTGTGTACCAATTTTATAAACCATTTCCGTACTGAATGTATTCTCCAATTCAGCTATAAAAGTATACATTGGTATGGTCTATTATACATTTGGAGGAATATTCAGGTAAAAAAAGCAGACGACAGACACTTGACCCTCCTGCCCTCTGCAAGAGGGCCATTTCAATCTCCATAAATTAGCATTAAAGGCCCACTTAATTTTCGAACCCCCAGATCAGTTTATATAAAATATATGCCATATAATATATCATTTGAAAGAGGAAGCTCCAAAACATTGTATTATTAACTTATTCAGTGTAATAAACTGTGAACATGTTGTTTTTGTTCAGATACCGACGTGTGTTCTGTGCTCAAGTTTCATTATTTTCAATGGAAGGGGAATAACTCTGTATCTTAAAGATATAGAGTTATTCCCCTTCCATTGAAAATAAATTTCTAGTTTGATTTCTGTTGCATTCTGGGAGCTGCAATGGGTGAAATGTTTCTATGATTTCAGCTATTTTCTATTACTCTACAGGCAACTTCTGAGACACAGAGGTTTCAAATGGTGATGAATTATAGTTTTTAATCATATTTTATTGCACAGATTGTTATTAAAACCGTATATCAAGGCACTATAAAAAAAATAATTGGTGACTCGAAAATTAAATGGACCTTCAATGGACATGATTCAATCGAGCTTCCTAATTCTGTCTACATAATTTGGAAGCAGGTATAAGATAGGTTGAAAATACACAAAATATTGATATACCGACTTCATATGCTCTGAAAAATACTGTCCATGGTCACAGCCATTTTTCACACATATTAGTGAAACAAATGCTGTTTATTTCTACAATATCAGGAATAGACTAAACATGGAATGCTGTTTTTTGTTTGGGACCCAAACATTGTGTTCAAAGTTGTATTTTTTATGACTTCAATGCATCTTTCTGGGCCATATAATGTTCGTAGAAAGGTATTAGAAGTATTTATCTACCTATTTCGATACTGGGAGAAATTTAAAAGCAAATATTATTTGTACATCCTTAATCCTTATTATATATAAAGGGCTAAAAGTGTTGTTTGCTTACAAACATTTTTGGCCTATTTAGCTTTTATGCCTCACCTCTAACTAAAAATGTGCCCTTTGTGGAAGTTATCACCCCTGATGTTGATACAAAGCTTTTAACTCTTTCATGACGGGAGGTTCCTGAATTTTGCGAAAACCTTGTGCCAATGCATTCTCTTATATATGAGAGGCTGCCATAGAGAGCCTCACATATATAAGAGAATACATTGGCGTAACAATATTTACCTTGACCTTGTAAGCCAGTTCATTCTCATATATGCGAGACTCACATATATAAGAGAATGGACTGGCACAGGATCTTTAATGCTGCACCAGCTCCCATCATTGAAAGGGTTAATTACTCTTAGATAACTGGATACTCCCTGATGGGTAGTTACTTGATTCCCAATAGTTCATTTGTAGTGATGTTAAGAAAATAAGTTTCAATGTTTTGTTCAAGAGCTTATATGAATATCCCTACAATTGAATTAATGGGAATCCGAAGGTGTTTTTCTATCTGTTGTGTAGGGAACCTCACATATATATGAGAATGCACTGGCACATTATCTTTCATGCTGCACCAGCGCTGCTCCCATCATGAAAGGGTAAAAGTAGGAAATTGAAACGTGTTGCCAGGATAATTACATGGAGATACTGAAAGCTGAAATAACTACCATGTTTAATTAATATTAAACAGTTTTTTTTATTACTTTTCAAGTCAAAATTATTGAAATCTCTGATTTCTAGTCTGAATTCCCAACTCAGAAGACCAATAGGTTGGAATTTATGTCACCATAACACGCTGATGTTAGTGTTTTTTTCTAAAGCAAAGTCAACTTTAAGTTACAGTCATAAAATTTCAACTCATGGGGGAGAAATTTGGAAATCCCCACCCCTCCCCATTCAAGAACCCAGAGACCTATATCCCTCACTACTTGAGCCTTAAAACCCTTTCAGTGTCGTTTCAGGAAGTGTTATTTTATGTAGACATAACTTCAATAAATCATCTGATTTATAAATGATTTGTGTAGAAGTTATTTTGATTAATATAATGTCCCAAACGTATAAGTGCAATCGATTATGATAACACACGTTAAAGGTACTCAATCCGATCAGAGGGTCCTATATTACTATTTATTTGGCTTTCGGGGTAAAAAATATTTGATTCGAGTCGAGGAACCCACCCATCAAAGCTCAGAGTGATTAGATATCGATTTTTGAAATCTATTAATTTTCGGAGATCTGTCCCAATAGTTAACAGAAACACGTGATTAAAATAGACAAATTGCGGGTGTAAAATGGATAACTCTAAAATCAAGTGGTTATTATTGTTAAGAGTAAGCACTTGATTTTAGAGTTATCCATCTTACACCCGCAATTTGTCTGTTTTGATCATGTGATTTCAAAAATCGATACCTAATCACTCTGAGCTTTGATGGGTGGGTTCCTCGACTCGAATCAAATATTTTTTACCCCCAAAGCCAAAGAAATAGTAATATAGGACCCTCTGATCGGATTGAGTACCTTTAACAAAAAATGCACATAAATTAAACGAATTATTGGACCCTTTTGACCCGAACTTGTTAATAATTATTGCTATAACGTTGACGTTAAATTTACTCATGACATCATGTATATGATGTTACATATACTCTCCAAAGGGTTAATCTTACTGAAAAGCGCATATCAATTCGAGACCAAGTTGTTCATCCAGATATACGCTCCCCATTATATACTGCACATCACGTATGAGGGCTCTCCACTCTGGAGTACACTGGCTTGTATAGGATGAGTCATAATGTCGCTGCCCTATAATCATTACCCCATAGATTTTCTTGCCTATACTTCATCTCTCTCATCTACTTAGAAGTACTGTAGTATTGTTGACGGATAATTGATAGATTTTGGGGTTATGTCATAGCTGTGCTTCCATAGGGGGATGAGTCATCTCACAGACGGCACACAAAATCATTTTTATCCACGTATACATTCTGGATGCAGTCTGCACAAAAGTGCATTATCGATCAGAAATATTTTGGTGTATGAACACAGGGATTTTTATAGGATTGCAGTACTGTATATCACACCTGCCATTCCCTATTTCCAACGAGGACCCACAATTGGCAATTTGACTATCTAAATCAGGGAAGTTTTAATGCTCAACCATGAAGTTACTAGAAATGTGTTGGTTTAAGAGCTTTCCAATGAATGGCAACAAGCCATATTTCCGACTAAATCCTGAAAAATTACCCATAATTCTGCTGTGGTTAAGGAGTCGATTATTTAGGGCATTACTGTATAACATTAACTAGCTTTTTTTTTTTAAATTTGAATTTTGTGACTTTCGAGTCGAAAATATTCAAAATTCTTTTTTTTTATACAAATTTATAAAATGGAAATTTTGCAACTTTCGAGTCAAACTATAAATAATTCTGTTTTTCTCTCATCTATTTAGAAGTTCTGAAGTATTGTTGAGGGATAATTAATAGATTTTGAGTTCTGTCATAGCTGTGCTTCCATAGGGGGATGAGTCATATGAAGACTGCACATGGAATCATTTTTATCCACGTGTACATTATGGTTGCAGTCAGCACAAAATGCATTATTGCACAAAATTGTATTATCAATCAGAAATATTTTGGTGCATGAACATAGGGATTTTATAGGATTGTGGTACATCACCCCTCTCATTTCCAATGATGACCCAGAGTTGGCAATTTGTCAGTCTGAGTTATGGAAGTTTGAATATTGAAGCATGAAGTTACTAGAAATTTTGGTTTAACTTTTGGGTCAAAAATATTCTAAATTCTGTTCTCTCTCTCTCATCTAGTTAAAAGTACTGTAGATTAACTAGTATTGTTGAAGGATAATTAATAGATTATGGGGTTCTGTCATTTCACAGTGTAAACCATGGAACTTTGAATGTTCAAGCATGAAGTTGCTAGAAATTTGTTGGTTTAACTAGCTTTTTTGTTTTTTGTTTACAATTTTATAAAATGGAAATGTTGCAACTTTCTAGTCAAAATTCTGCTCTCTCTCTCATATACTTAGAAGTACTGTAGTATTGTTGAAGGATAATTGTTAGATTTCGAGTTATGTCATAGCTGTGCTTCCATAGGGGGATGAGTCATCTACAGATGGCACGCAGATTAAATTTTATTCATTTGTATATCAGGATGCATTGCACCAGGGGCGCCAGAAGAGGTGGGGGGGGGGGGGGGCAGAGGGGGCAGGACTTGCCCTTTTTCTGGAGACAGAAAATGCTTTTTGTGTGTTTAATCTCGTGTTTTTATAGCAAAATGTGACTTTTTTGGTCCAAATACCACCAATTTCACAAGGAATATTAATTTTTTGTCAATTTTATCACAAAACGGCCATAAAAACTGACACATACCATTAAAATAGGGATTTTTGCCACAATGAATTTGTGGTTATTTTCCCGAGTTTGCGGAGAAAATGCCCTTTTTGCGGAAAAGTGCCCTTTTGGTTACACTGGTGTAAATGTTTTCCATAGGCCTCAGTGCTAACGTTTTAGCGTATGCTGTTGGCTATATGAACCATGGGTCCAATTTTTTTTTTTAATCTGAAAAATTGACATTTCGGGAAACTTTTTACACAAAAAAATCATATCTGTCTAGCAGGGAATTCGCCTTTAAATCTTGTGTTTTCGTAACTAGTGTCAGATCCGCATAAAAAAATACTGTCATATTTTAGACCACACCAACAAATTCAAACTTCACTACAAAGGGTTAATTCCTGTGCCAATGGCTATCTTACCTATGGGAAATCATAGGGAAGAGGTGTGATGATTTTTTTATGCAAAAAGCACACACAGCTATTGACCAATCAGGGCCCAGTGTCTATTTTATTCTCTCCTATATATTCCTCCCGCATCCGCTAGAGGTCTCTCCGAACCTTATTTACACCAGTGTAACCTAAAGCGATAGCCCGCTTTTTCGCGGAATAATTGTAACACCCTACATTTTTTCAGAATTGCCCATGAATGAAAAAAATGTGTTCAAAAATAATATCACTTCTGTGGTTCTTTATTTATCACACACAATTTAACCCCACTCTCTGTAACACATTATTCATCAAAAAAGCACATTTTTCCACCACAAGTCATATTCAGGCCCCATTTTCACACAGTTTTTGGGGTCTGGTGTTGCAAACTTGGATCAGCTATGGAAGACTGTACAAGATCCTTTCCATGAGAGAACTTCTGGTGATGTGAGGTCATTGAGTCCAGATCTGATCAGCTGAGCATCAAGCACATGACTTTATCAGCACATGGAAGACTAAAATATGACATTTTCAGGTCTGCAAGGGTGATCCAAGATAACTGGATGTGGGTGTATATTGAATTAGTTGAACAAAGATATGCTCTCTTTGAAATGCTGAAGCATTTTCTTAAATGTGCCCAAGTTTTAGTGCTATTAACCTTCAAATGGCCATACCCACCAGTGAAAATGAGACACTTTTATTATATATATCTGTATATCACTGGCTATAAAATCCAAAATACTTGTTAGATTAGCTTCTTATAACAATTGGTATGTGTGTCATTGACATGCTCATGTAATGGGTAATTTGCATTATCATGTGACAATTACCACCTTGAAATTTTTTGAAAATACCTTGAAAAATTGGCATTTTTTATGAAAAATCATACCATTTTTTTGGCCGATGGAAGTGAAAGAAGACATCAGCAGCAAGAATAGCCACACCATGCATGGGAGATTCATTGGACTGAAAGACCAGGCTGTGAAAAATGCATTAAAATACTTTAAAGTGACTCCCAGGAATCAAAAATGCCAAAAAGTTCATTTTTCCCTTTAGGTTACACTGGTGTAAATGTTTTCCATAGGCCTCAGTGCTAACGTTTTAGCGTATGCTGTTGGCTATATGAACCATGGGTCCAATTTTTTTTTTTAATCTGAAAAATTGACATTTCGGGAAACTTTTTACACAAAAAAATCATATCTGTCTAGCAGGGAATTCGCCTTTAAATCTTGTGTTTTCGTAACTAGTGTCAGATCCGCATAAAAAAATACTGTCATATTTTAGACCACACCAACAAATTCAAACTTCACTACAAAGGGTTAATTCCTGTGCCAATGGCTATCTTACCTATGGGAAATCATAGGGAAGAGGTGTGATGATTTTTTTATGCAAAAAGCACACACAGCTATTGACCAATCAGGGCCCAGTGTCTATTTTATTCTCTCCTATATATTCCTCCCGCATCCGCTAGAGGTCTCTCCGAACCTTATTTACACCAGTGTAACCTAAAGCGATAGCCCGCTTTTTCGCGGAATAATTGTAACACCCTACATTTTTTCAGAATTGCCCATGAATGAAAAAAATGTGTTCAAAAATAATATCACTTCTGTGGTTCTTTATTTATCACACACAATTTAACCCCACTCTCTGTAACACATTATTCATCAAAAAAGCACATTTTTCCACCACAAGTCATATTCAGGCCCCATTTTCACACAGTTTTTGGGGTCTGGTGTTGCAAACTTGGATCAGCTATGGAAGACTGTACAAGATCCTTTCCATGAGAGAACTTCTGGTGATGTGAGGTCATTGAGTCCAGATCTGATCAGCTGAGCATCAAGCACATGACTTTATCAGCACATGGAAGACTAAAATATGACATTTTCAGGTCTGCAAGGGTGATCCAAGATAACTGGATGTGGGTGTATATTGAATTAGTTGAACAAAGATATGCTCTCTTTGAAATGCTGAAGCATTTTCTTAAATGTGCCCAAGTTTTAGTGCTATTAACCTTCAAATGGCCATACCCACCAGTGAAAATGAGACACTTTTATTATATATATCTGTATATCACTGGCTATAAAATCCAAAATACTTGTTAGATTAGCTTCTTATAACAATTGGTATGTGTGTCATTGACATGCTCATGTAATGGGTAATTTGCATTATCATGTGACTATTACCACCTTGAAATTTTTTGAAAATACCTTGAAAAATTGGCATTTTTTATGAAAAATCATACCATTTTTTTGGCCGATGGAAGTGAAAGAAGACATCAGCAGCAAGAATAGCCACACCATGCATGGGAGATTCATTGGACTGAAAGACCAGGCTGTGAAAAATGCATTAAAATACTTTAAAGTGACTCCCAGGAATCAAAAATGCCAAAAAGTTCATTTTTCCCTTTAGGTTACACTGGTGTAAATGTTTTCCATAGGCCTCAGTGCTAACGTTTTAGCGTATGCTGTTGGCTATATGAACCATGGGTCCAATTTTTTTTTTTAATCTGAAAAATTGACATTTCGGGAAACTTTTTACACAAAAAAATCATATCTGTCTAGCAGGGAATTCGCCTTTAAATCTTGTGTTTTCGTAACTAGTGTCAGATCCGCATAAAAAAATACTGTCATATTTTAGACCACACCAACAAATTCAAACTTCACTACAAAGGGTTAATTCCTGTGCCAATGGCTATCTTACCTATGGGAAATCATAGGGAAGAGGTGTGATGATTTTTTTATGCAAAAAGCACACACAGCTATTGACCAATCAGGGCCCAGTGTCTATTTTATTCTCTCCTATATATTCCTCCCGCATCCGCTAGAGGTCTCTCCGAACCTTATTTACACCAGTGTAACCTTTTTGTAGGCTCTGCCCCCCTGCCCTTGGATGCTTCCGGCGCCCCTGCATTGCACTAAGTGCATTATAAAACAAAAAATCTAATATTTGGGGTGGACGAACATAGGAATTTTTAGAATCCTTCATGGGATGTAGTGACAAAGGGGATGGGGGTGTCTCACCTCTCCCACTCCCCTTTAGTTTCCAAAGTTTGCAATTTTCTGGTCTAAACCATGGAATATGAAGTTACAAGAAATTTGTTTGGTTTAACCCTTTACCCAACAGAAGGGCCCTGTGCCAATGCATTCTCTTATATATGCGAGTCGACCATAGGTCGCCTCGCATATATAAGAGAATACATTGGCTTAACACATTAAAAATTATAAAATTGTTAAAGAATGTAAGAAAAAATGGTAAAAAGTGTTAAAAAACGATTTGTTTAGGCCAATGCATTCTCTTATATATGCGAGGCGACCTATGGTCGACTCGCATATATAAGAGAATGCATTGGCACATGGCATAACTGTAACTATCACAATGTGGTCAATGAACCGGTTCCAATGATATCCATATTTGTATGGTGTTATTGAGACAGACCGAAGATATTTTAGGCTGTTGAAGCTTTATTTGGCCGGTTTTGGCCGCTTTGTTGGGTAAAGGGTTAACTTGCTTTTTAACCCTTTAATGACGGGAGCTGTGCTGGTGAAGCATTAAAGATTCTGTGCCAGAGCATAATCTTATATATGCAAGTCTCACATATATACATATATATAAGAGAATGCATTGACTTACAAGGTCAAGGTAAATATTGTTAAGCCAATGTATTCTCTTATATATGTGAGGCTCCCACACATATAAGAGAATGCATTGTCACAGATTTTCGCAAAATTTCATGAAGTGTCTTCATTTAACCCTTTACCCAACAAACCGGCCAAAACCGGCCAAATAAAGCCAATGCATTCTCTTATATATGCGAGGCGACCTATGGTCGACTCGCATATATAAGAGAATGCATTGGCACAGGGCCCTTCTGTTGGGTAAAGGGTTAACAATGGAAATTTTTTGACTTTCGAGTCAGAATATTAAACTTCTCCTGACTCTCTCATCTAATAATACCGACTGTACTATTGTTGGAGAATGATATAGTTCACAGATTCCTCGGCTCAGCTCCTACATGTCCTTGCTATACTTACATAGGAAGATGAGTCATATACCGACTGCACACCAAATCATTTTTATTCTGAGATATGTTCGAGATACGTTCTGCACAAAGTGCATTATTGATCAGAATTTTCTTTGGACTCATGAATGAGAATCTGTTATGGGGTGTAGTAACACAAATCTTTAGAAAATGGCACTTTTTTAAAGTCATATCTAATGGCAATAATGCTGACAAAGGAAAAGAAACATTTGGTTATCATAGACATTATAAAGTAAAACACATTCCAGGACCAAACTCATATTAAGCTACAGTAATGCCCTAAATAATCAACTCCTTAGCCACAGCAGAATTATGGGTAACTTCCGGATTTAGTCGGAAATATTGCTTGTTGCCATTCATCGGAAACAGCCATATTTCCAACTAAATCCTGAAAAGTTACCCGTAATTCTGCTGTGGTTAAGGAGTCAATTATTTAGGGCATTACTGTACTAGAATGGATTAATACTTTCTCTTAGGACAATATAACAATGCTGTTCTAGCACATATTTAAAGTTTTTATGAAGATTTAAAGGATACTGAGCCCCCTTCCATTGGGGGAAGTCCCCTCCCCTTCCACCCCCCCCCCCTTAGTGGAAGGCAGGAGGGGCAGAGAGTTTAAATATCTTGCCTACTTTATATCAGATTATAAGGAGCAATTACTTTTAACATACTAGAATAAATTAAACATGGGCAGGATGGAAACAATACTTAAAATAGGTAAAGAAGGATAACACTAGTATGGAAAATGAATGCCATTGGCCCCTCTTTTGAAAGCAGTCATGATGGTGAACCTCCATACAAAAATTTCATTCAGATACGATAACACAAGGCTGAGATATCTGCATGGAGGGAGAGTGGGGAATAACTAAAGGACCTTAAAAGGCAGAGAAAAAAGTACTTTTAACCTTTTCATGACTGGAGCTTCCTGAAATTTTTTGAAAACCCTGTGCCAATCCATTCCCTTATATATGTGCATCTCCCATTGATAAGAGAATACATTGGCCTAGCAATATTTACCTTGACCTTGTAAACCTATTGGAGATTCACATATTTAAGAGAATGCACTGGCACAGGATCTTTAATGCTGCACCAGCACATCTCCCGTCATGAACGTCACGAAAGGGTTAAACTCTTGAGGGAACCCATCCTCACTACAAGTGGTTGAATACTAAATGTTCTGATGCAGCGATAATGTTCAGCCGGCCAATCGTCATGCAGGATGCAATGCAGTCATAGATTTAGATGTTTATCCGCTGTTTGTACAACAAAGATGACTCATCTTCTAACGAAGAATGATTAACCCATTCTATAGTAAATACTCGTTGATGAGTAATTATCCCTTAGGAAATGTTCAGATAATAAGTTCAGGTCATTTGTTGAACTTATTATCTGAACATTTCCCTCCAATAAATAGATTATAGTTTATTAACCCTTTACCCAACAGAACGGCCCTGTGCCAATGCATTCTCTTATATATGCGAGTCGACCATAGGTCGCCTCGCATATATAAGAGAATGCATTGGCTTAACACATTAAAAATTATAAAATTGTTAAAGAGTGTAAGAAAAAATGGTAAAAAGTGTTAAAAAAAGATTTTTTTTAGGCCAATGCATTCTCTTATATATGCGAGGCGACCTATGGTCGACTCGCATATATAAGAGAATGCATTGGCACAGGGCATAACTGTAACCATCACAATGTGGTCAAGGAGCCGGTTCCAATGATATCCATATTTGTATGGTTCTATTGAGACAGACTGAAGATATTTTAGGCTGTTGAAGCTTTATTTGGCCGGTTTTGGCCGGTTTGTTGGGTAAAGGGTTAAGGGAAGCCTAACTGTCTTAATATAGCGTAATTCGATTTGAATTCTCATAAGTTGCTTGTTAAGTATGATAACTTAGGTAATTAGGTATGTGATATACGTATACTTATTGTTTTATTAATAAGTGGGTCTGATTTCGCTTGGGTCAAGCTTTTCAGGTGATTTGTCACGACCTCCAATAAATAGGATTATAGTTTATTAAGGGAAGCCTAACTGTCTTAATATAGCGTAATTCGATTTGAATTCTCATAAGTTGCTTGTTAAGTATGATAACTTTAATAGGTAATTAGGTATGTGATATACGTATACTTATTGTATTATTAACCCTTTGAGTGCCAGGTCCGATTTTTGTATCAACCCATATACCCTGTGCCAATGCATTCTCTTATATATGCGAGTCGACCATAGGTCGCCTCGCATATATAAGAGAATGCATTGGCCTAACAATTTTTTGTTTTTTTTTGTTTTTACAATTTTTAACAATTTTAATATATTTTATTATATTCTTTAACAGACTTATTGTGTAGGTTTAGGGCCGATTAGATCAGCCCCTGGCACTCAAAGGGTTAAGTATGATAACTTAGGTAATTAGGTATGTGATATACGTATACTTATTGTATTATTAATAAGTGGGTCTGATTTAGCTTGGGTCAAGCTTTTCATGTGATTTGTCACGACCTCCAATAAATAGGACTCATTCTGCACTTTTATTATCTGTCGTCTGCTTATTTTTCCTGAACACCCCTCCAGATGAATTATAGACCTTTGCAATGTATACTTTTATAAATGAGTGGGAGAATCTATTTAGTATAAAAAGGGTTAAGTTGAAATCAGGGATATAACAAGAGAGTGATGGCAAGCCTGCAAATAGTGTCTGTCATTTGCAGAGGGTGAATTTAGTGATGCTAGCCCACTGTGTGCGATAGGATCACAAAATTCGCCTTTTGGGGACCTCATTCTGCTTAGGCCTCATCTTCTGGGAAGTATCTATAGTCTCAAATTAACGTTGTTTTAGTTTCTTTTTCCCCTAACTTGCAGAAGATAAAATGCATAATCAAGGTGGCTAATGGGTGAACATCACCAACTTAACTGGGGAACTTCAATCTGATCCTAGGTCTCCCATAGCAGTTGAGGCCTAAGCAGAATGAGATTACCAAAGGGTGAATTTGGTGATGATAGCCCACCAATGCGGGATAGCATCACTAAATTCACCCTCTGGGGACCTCATTCTGCAAATGACAAACATACTAATTTCAGGCTTGTGTGATGGCCTCATTCTTGGAGGGGGTGTCCCCCTGTTATTTTCTATCCACATTCCCCCATTTGGATGCCAGCGATGTACTCCAGATTTGAGAACTATAAAACAATGTGCCTGGTGAGAAAAAAGATTTCAACTTCAAGTCCAAAATTCAGAAAAAAAACAAGAACATCGCTAGGGCGTGGCAAAATACGTCTGTGGTAATTACAACAAAGGACCATAACTCTGGTGAAAATTGGCAGGTGGAACACAAATTCGAACTTGACCTGCATTTTTTGCTAGTAAACTCTCAAACCAAATTTCATTCAATTCAGTTGAGACTTACTAGTTATTCAGAAGAAAAAAAAAAATTGGATGCAAATTCCAACAAAAAGAGCAATAACTCTGGTGAAAATTGGCCGGATGAACCCAAATTCGAACTTGACCTGTATTTTATGCTAGAAACCCACATACCAAATCAGTTGATCTGAAATGGTTAAAACTGTTCAGAAGGTAGTATAAAACAACAGCCAGTATACGGACAACATCCAGTATTCATACCTCAACATCCAGTATACGTACAGTAATGCCCTAAATAACTGACTCCTTAACCACAGCAGAATTATGGGTAACTTTTCAAAAAACATTCGAGTTGACATACAAAGAGGGTGAGGTTTGAGACACCCTTGCATTGACAGGCTGAGAAAGTAACGCAATGTCTTACTATTCACCAGTCCATGAGAGATATTCAGTGAGGTCCTTCCTCTCTGGAGGTTCATCCTCGCGCTCAAATTTCATAAAGTTCATAAATTTTTTCTCTAAGCCAAATGCTTGTATAGTCCCTCCACAATTTAAATGCCCAATTAATTTTCGACCCCCCCCCCAGATCACATATATCAAATATATGCCATATTATATACCATTTGACTGTGAACATGTTGTTTTTGTTGAGTTACCGACGTGTTTTTGTGCTTAAGTTTCATCTTAATTGTAGTGCAAAGTGTATTTTTTTCAATGGAGGGGAATAACTCTATATCTTAAAGATAGTTTTTCCCCTTCCATTTGTAGCGGTCGTATTCTAAATATAGAAGGCCGATGACTTCTCGGATCGAGAGGTCTAGAACTCTTGGTCACAGCCGTTAGACGCTTTGTGTGATCACTGAAGTTAAGCAACGTTGAGCTCGGTTAGTCCTTGGATGGGTGACCGGCTTGGGATTTCGGGTGCTGCCAACTTTCGGTGCATCTCCCGCACTTCTCTCTCTTATTCTGTTACACATTGAAATTACATTTTTAGTTATAATTCTGTTGCATTCTGGGTGCCATAACGGGGGAAATCTTTCTATGATTTCAACTGTTTTTTTTTATTTCTCTGTGGACATATTCTGAGACACAGACGTTTCAAATGATGATGAATTATAGTATTTTAATCATATTTTATGGCATAGATTGTTATTAAAACCGTATATCAAGGCATTATAAAAAATAAAATAATCGGGGACTCAAAAATTAAGTGGGCCTTTAAAAACAAAAATAAAAAAAATGATTCTAACAAGCCCAGGACTGTAAGTCAGACAAAGTTATTTAGGGCATTACTGTATGATGATGTTCCGGGATTGTGTATGATAATAGCCTTTGCATGAAATCAGTTGTAGGGTTTTTGCGACAATTCCCATTTCCACTGCAAAATTGCCAAAACCTCAACAGTCCAGCACGAAGTAATTCAGCAGCGAAGTGGTTAATAAATGAAGGAATATCAATAGGGAAGGGGCAGACACACCTTGAGGTCTTTGGAATCTGAGAATCAATGAATGAAGATTTATTTAGAGACTTATTTATTGTTCATAAAAGTTTCAGACATGGATGTAATGCCCTAAATAATCGACTCCTTAACCACAGCAGAATTATGGGTAACTTTTCAGGATTTAGTCGGAAATATGGCTTGTTGCCATTCATCGGAAAGCTCTCAAAGAGAGTTTCCGATGAATGGCAAAGCTCTCAATGAGAGCTTTCCGATGAATGGCAACAGCCATATTTCCGACTAAATCCTGAAAAGTTACCCATAATTCTGCTGTGGTTAAGGAGTCGATTATTTAGGGCATTACTATAGATGTTTATTCATGAAACAATTAACAACACAACAATATGAAAAGTTTGTTTATAAAAACTCAGGGATTTCATAAAAAACAAGGATAATCAAGCCTGCAAATAGTGTGTCTGTCATTTGCAGAATGAGGTCCCCAGAGGGTGAATTTAGTGACACTGTCCCGCACAGTGGGCTAGCATCACCAAATTCACCCTCTGCTGACCTCATTCTGCTTAGGCCTCATTTTCATGGAAAGTATCGATAGTCTCAAGTTAACATTGTTTTAGTTCCTTTTTCCCTTCTCACTGCCCTTCTGGGAAGTTTCTATATCCCCTAATTTGCAGAAGATAAAATGCATAATCGACAGACTGTAATCGAGGTGATTAATGGGTGAACATCACCAACTTCAACTGGGGAAATTCTTTCTGATCCTAGGTCTACCATAACGGTTGAGGCCAAAGCAGAATAAGGTTCACAGAGGGGGAATTTGGTGATGCTAGCCCACCATGCGGGATAGCACCTCTAAATTCACCCTCTTGGGATCTCATTCTGCAAATGACAGACACACTTTTGCAGAAAGGAGTGGACCAAACCCAAATCTGAATTTGACCTGTATTCGCATGTGAGTAATCCATATACCAAACTTGAAAACAAACAGATAAATTAACCCTTTGAGTGCCAGGTCCGATTTTTGTATTGACCCATATACCCTGTGCCAATGCATTCTCTTATATATGCGAGTCGACCATAGGTCGCCTCGCATATATAAGAGAATGCATTGGCCTAACAATTTTTTTGTTTTTTGTTTTTACAATTTTAATAATTTATTCTTATATTCTTTAACAGACTTATTTTGTAGGTTTAGGGCCGATGAGATCGGCCCCTGGCACTCAAAGGGTTAAATCTAAAGTTATCATCCGGAAACCAAAATAATTGGCAAATTCTAAGTTGACAAGGACCATAACTCCAGTGAAAATAGGCGGATTGAACCCATATACAAAATTTTAAAACAATCAGATATCTAAAACTAAAGTTATCATCCGGAAAGCATCTGGGACGGACGGACGGACAGTCGGACACTGCTGATTTCTAAAACAAATTGGGGACAAATAACTCTACACAATCAACTATCGTAGCCAATTGTGAGGTAGATTGATAAACTTCTAAATCACCCATCAAGCATCCATAGACTATAACATGCTATGACCGTGGCAGGAAAATATTATCCAGTAGTGAGACACCTATGTTTTATTTCCAAACAAAGTCCATACCATATTATCCATCAGTAAAGGTACTCGATTCGATCAGACGGTCCCCACACAATCAAGATACAACAAGATTTCTTCAATATACGTTTAGTTATCAAAATCGATTAATTACAACAAAATAATGCTAATCACTGTCAACTATGGTATCAAACTTCCCAAAACTTGTTATTTATCAACATTTTGTTCAACAAAATATGGCCGTATTATTACTAAAGTATCAAATTTTTTTACCATATTCATCTGCAATTTTGTCCGAAACCCTCCATTTGACCACGTGTTTCTGGGCCACATATTATTACACATCTCGAGAAATAACAAACTTCAAAAATTGATATCTGATCACTCTGAGCTTTGATGGGTGGGTTCCTCGACTCGAATCAAATATGTTTTACCCCCAAAGCCAAAGAACTAGTAATTTAGGAGCATCTGATTGGATCGAGTACCTTTAAATGAGGCTGCTATCCAATCATAACAATTCACTCGGTGTTATGTGGAGTAACAGATTATAATTTAATCCTTCCATGACTGGAGCTTCCTGCTGAAATATTGTGAAAACCCAGTGCCAATGCATTCTGTTATATATGCGAGTCTCCCATAGGGAGCCTCACATATATTAGAGAATACATTGGCCTAACAATACTTACAATGACCGTGTAAGCCAGTGTATTCTCTTATATATGCAAGGCCCACATATGGGAGACTCGCATATATAAGAGAATGCACTGGCACAGGGTCTTTAATGCTTGACGCTTGAAGGGTGAAGTTTAAGTTTTTCAATCTGAACCACTCAATGACTCATGGGATTTTGTAATTCGGAATTGTCCTAAGAACTCAACTGACAATTACCAACAATTTCATACGATATAAGGACACTTCCATGTTTAACTGTTCAACATAGATATCCACTAAAACCTTTTTTTTTTAGAAGTTTACTGATGCCAAAGAAACATGTGCCAATTTTTGTTCAAATTTTGGTAGAAATACCCAATTACAGTAATGCTCTAAATAATCGACTCCTTATCCACAGTAGAATTATGGGTAACTTTTCATGATTTAGTCAGAAATATGGCTTCTTGCCATTCATCGGAAAGCTCTGTGAGAGCTTTCCGATGAATGGCAATAAGCCATATTTCCGACTAAAT
The DNA here is from genome assembly GCA_032622095.1 of Siphonodentalium dalli. Taxonomy (NCBI): domain Eukaryota; kingdom Metazoa; phylum Mollusca; class Scaphopoda; order Gadilida; family Siphonodentaliidae; genus Siphonodentalium; species Siphonodentalium dalli. The sequence goes on along the minus strand of CP136068.1, from coordinate 135,190,841 downwards.
CATGAAAAGTTACCCACAATTCTGCTGTGGTTAAGGAGTCAATTATTTAGAGCATTACCTTATATGTATGGAAACTGAAATCTTCAACTGTTATGATGTCATGCTAGAATAACTTTCCTTATTAGGATATATGCACTACCACCTTTTTTCTGCATCTAATCTATACTTAGTCACAGCCACTTGATGGCAGACACAACATGAAATGCCATAAGTCAGTGTCTCCGCTATAAAGTCTCAATCACCTACTCATTTGATGTCGCGACATAAGTTTTGTCAGAAAGTTGTTGAGTCTCCCAAATATTGCATCATCACAATCAATGGCAGACGGCAAACCGCTTGACTGACAACACATCAAGGGGGATAATTCACAATATGAATGACAGGTCGTCAATGGAGAGTACTCACACTAACAAGTTGATCAAAGTTCGCTCCCCAGAAATTACGGAAGTGTGATAATCATGACGAATTCATCAATAAATTGATATATAGTTCGACGAGAAACATGAATATGCTAGGAATCACGACTCCGTTAAGGAGTAGCTAATGAACAATTAATTGACATTTGATATCGTGATTGTATGAGAACTGACGTAAGACAAAGGGGTGGTCAATAATAGAATGGACCGTGTAAATGAGTCACTGACCTTTAACTCGATGAGTAACAAGAATGATGAAAAATACAGAATGGGAAATGGAAGAGGGATGGGGTTTGACTTGAGATCCTTCATGCACTCCCACGTAATTAACCCTTTCTATTCTATATATTCATTGATGAGTAGTTATCATTTAGGACATGTTCAGATTAAGTAATGCCCTAAATAATCGATTCCTTAACCACAGCAGAATTATGGGTAACTTTTCAGGATTTGTTGCCATTCATCGGAAAGTTGTCACAGAGCTTTCTGATGAATGGCAACAAGCCATATTTCCGACTAAATCCTGAAAAATTACCCATAATTCTGCTGTGGTTAAGGAGTCGATTATTTAGGGCATTACCATAGGTCTTATTATCTGAACATTTCAATCCATTGAACAGGAATACTTCTGAATTTGTATTATCTTTTCGTCTGTCTGTCGTAAGTTTTTTTTTACCTGAACACCCCTCTAAATGAATAATAGACAATTCCAATGTATACTTACATAACTGAGTGGGAGAATCCATTTAGTTTAGAAAGGGTTAAAATTGCATGTAAAACCCAAATGCAGGAAAAAACATTCTACCGCCAATGCAACAACAAATTTTAAAAGTTTTTCTATAAAGTTTTTCATCTTATTATCTTATCTGTATGTTATTTTTTTTTAAATTTACAAAAAAGATAGACAGTTAACCACTGGTTAACAGCTTCATTTTTTTAAATAAACAAATTATTGTGGTGTGTTTCTTGGCCATTATTTGCAGGTAGTTGAGATGTTGTGTTCTATGAAATGCTACAGTGGATGTGGTTGGAATTTTCAACAGATTAGTACATTGTATCAGTTGAGGGAGAGTCTGGGCAACAACTCATTTTATTCACTGAAATAAGTCCTCAGTATGTCATAAATTTTGGGACAAGTTTATCATCATCATCATCATCAAGGGCTCAGTGTGCGAGGCAACTTGTGAGAAATACTCTGCAAATGTCTCCAGGCCTCAAATATGGTGCCGGACATTGGCCGAATGAGGTCCTCAGAGGGGGAATTTAGTGATTCTATCCAACTGTATGGGCTAGAATCACTAAATTCACCCTCTGGGGACCTCAATCTGCTTAGTCCTCATCTGGTATGGGAAACCTAGACACAGATTTATGTTCCCAGATGGTAATGTGCACCTCGATATATATGCATTGTGTCGTCTGCCAATTTGGGGATAAAGAGAAACTAAACTAAAAAAGTAAAAGTAACTTTCCAAAGAAACTAAACAAGAGGTACGCTGTCGCGTGGCATTTGCCCCCAACCATAGCAATTCGGATTAAGCATGGACGAAATTGCAGATATCCGAGGAGGTCTATATGATATCATCTGGAAACCAAAAAAACAAGAGAAAAATTGAATTTTCTAAGTAAAAAAAGGGCCATAACTCTGGTGAAAATGGGTGGACGAAACCCGTGCTATGCATGTAGCTGTTCCCCCATGCTGCTCTATCACCATACCAAATATCAGCTAAATCTGCCCAGCGGTTGCTGAACAATAATGCAAAATGTTTGTACGGACAGACAAAATTGAATTTTCTAAGTAAAAAAATGGCCATAACTCTGGTGAAAATGGGTGGACGAAACCCGCGCTATGCATGTAGCTGTTCCCCCATGCTGCTCTATCACCATACCAAATAACAGCTAAATCTGACAAGCGGTTGCTGAACAATAATGCAAAATGTTTGTACGGACGGATGGACGGAGACGTCGACTATATACCCGCCGACTTCAAGTCGGGGCATAAAAAACTTCTATGGGAGACAGACTCAGATTAAAGTTTCCAAATGGTGAATATTGTGATGTACACCCATTGGGAACCTCGATTATACAATGTGTCATCTGATGGTTTAACCCTTTGGTGATGGGAGCTGTTCTGGTGCAGCATTAAATACACTGTGCCATTATATTCTCTTTTATATGCGAGTCTCCCATAGGAAGCACTAGCTTACAAGGTTAAGATAAATATTGTTAGGCCAATGTATTCTCTTATATATGGGAGGCTCCCTATGGGAGACTCGGACATATAAGAGAATGCATTGGTACAGAGTTTTTGCCAAATTTCAGGAAGCTCCAGTCATGGAAGGGTTAACTTCTGAAGACCTAATTTGGATGGTTTAAGTTCTGAGGACCAAATTTGGATGGTCAAATAAAGCACTGATGACTAATATTGATAACTTAAAGGTACTCTATCCGATCGTATGCTCCTAAATTACTATTATTTTGGCTTCAGGGGTAAAACATATCTGATTCAAGTCGAGAAACCCAGTTCAACCCACCCATCACAGCTCAGTGATATGATATCGATTTTTTAAGTTTGTTATTTCTCGAGATGTGTAATAATATGTGGCCCAGAAACAAGTGGTCAAACATTTTGTCTTGGACAATATTGCGAATGAAGAATGGATAACTCTAAAATGAAGTGGTAATACAGTCAATTTTTTGGATACTTTAGTGATAATACAGCCATATTTGTGGAACAAAATGTTGATAAATAACAAGTTTTGGGAAATTTTATACCAGTTGACAGTGGTTAGCATTAATTTGTTGCAATAAATTGATTCGGATAATCAAAGCGTAGTTTGATGAAATGTTGTTGTTGTATCTTGATGGTATGGGGACCGTCTGATTGGATTGAGTACCTTTAAGCATTAAGACCTGGTTTTAACATGAGAATTGAAGACACAATTTGCTTTCTCTTTCTAAGGGCAGAAGGAACTCAAGTTAGTATGATGTATGATGTCAATGAGTTAAATGATTTTTCCTGAATTATTTGAACTGGCAAGAAAACAATTTTGGGGCAGAATTTGCCTTCTAGTCATAAAAAACGACAAACAGAAAAAGAAAAAAAACTACTGACCATACAGTCATTGTCATGTATTTATTGGTCAAACTAACAATTTTATTTTTTACCAATTTTTAGTTTTTATATAGAACCAATCACACTTAGATTATTAACTTTATAAAAATACTCTATACTATATCTATACAAAGAAAAAAAGCTTTAACAAAATCAAATATTCTTTAAATTCTTGACAAGAGACAAACATAAAAATCCAACACTTTAACTCTTTCATGACTGGAGCTTCCTGAAATTATTTGAAAACCCTGTGCCAATGCATTCTCTTATATATGAGAGTCAACGATAGGGATCCTCAAATATATAAGAGAATGCATTGGCCTAACAATATTTACCTTGACAGCCAGTATATTCTCTTATATATGTGAGGCTCCCTATGGGACACTCACATATATAAGAGAATGCACTGGCACAGTGTCTTTAATGCTGCACCAGCGCAACTCCCATCATGAAAGGGTTAAAAATATACCATCTGAACGGGTCATCATCACCAGAAAGACTGGGAAATGTTACACTATGTTTCAACTTTGTAGGGGGAGGCTACTGGAGTTGGGGAGATGGTTGTAGCGTGAATGGCTTAGACCTCTTGGTCATTGCCACTTGAACTCACTTCCAACTTAATAATAATTATATCTGCCTTGGAATCACTTTCCAGGTATCGAACACTGTCTGATATAATTTGTAGGAAGGGGTGGGGTTTCTAGAATTTATCCAATCAAAATAACCTGTGTACATATGTAGGTAGCAGACAAAACTAGAGATGGGGTTCCCATGGTAGTTAATATCTGTGCCAAGTTTAAAAAAAAAATTGACTGAAAAATGTAGGAATACAAGCTCGGACTATTAAATTGAGTCAACAGTCAGACAGATTCCTATACACCCCCCCCCATAACACTATCTGAACCTTTGGCACCTTTGGTACTCAGGAAAAAGCTGTGTAATCATCACCGTGATTTAAAACCCTTAGTAACCATTCCCAGCTTTCTGATGAAAATGACGGTTTCAGTCATACTAAACTTTAAAAAAAAAACTTTACAACCAAGTTCAAAAGATGAAAACAACTGTGAAATTTGTCAAACATGAAATAATCTTCTAGTTTTATCTCAAACCCCAGAATGAAAAACTATTGCTTTATATCATGGATCATAATTATGATACCACAGAAAGCAACCTATCCATTACTTTTTAATTAACTCCTCCTCATCACAATTTTAATAAGTGAATATCCTGGATATTGAGTAAATTAAAATAACACAATCATATTCCTTCACTCTTCTCTTATTCTAGTTATGAAAGGACTTGTTGCCACCCATTGACACGAAAAACATGTGTTGAAAAGGAATAGAGAGCACTGAATAACATGTACTATTAAAGATTGACAACTTACTCTAGTGGATGAGGTACATACAGTAATGCTCTAAGTAATCGACTTCTTAACCACAGCAGAATTATGGTTAACTTTTCAGGATTTAGTCGGAAATATGGCTTCTGATGAATGGCAACAAGCCATATTTCCGACTAAATCCTGAAAAGTTACCCATAATTCTGCTGTGGTTAAGGAGTCGATTAATTAGAGCATTACTGTAGCAATAGCCAGGATTCACACTGTCGCCAGATTTTTTTCGAAAAAAAAAGGCGGACAAAAGTTACATTTGGCCAATCTTTGAGCCACTCAAGAGCATCCATCAGTAACTCTTTCGATGTAAGCTCTTCGAGATATGTTCTCTATATGTACCCATTTTGTTAGATATGACAAATTTTAATAAGAGAACTTCAGTCATCAATTTAAATGGTTTGTGCTGTGGAGTAACGATAGCCTACTGATTTGATTTGATGTAATGCAGCGCTCGCTACATTACACATTGCATCCAGGTTGATCAATCGGCTGTGGATTATGTTTACTGAGATATAATCAAACCAGGTTCATTAGGTGGTAAACGCAGGTCGTCCACTTGTATTTCAGTATTTCATAGCTTCACAAAATTATCTGAGAATATTTCCCTCACAGTGACAAGTAGGGGCATGTTTACCTAAATGTTATGATATATGGTCCCGTAAAGAGGATGAAAATGAGACGAAATTCAATGAGGTTTAAAATGGTACTGTATGTTTATTCACAAGATGGATGAGCAGAGATGATAAAAAAATGAGACTCTAAAAAATATGACATATGGATTTGTAATGTACAATTATGATATGAACCCTTCCAAGACTGGAGCTTCCTGAAATTTGTGAAAAACCCTGTGCCAATGCATTCTCTTATATATTCTATTATATACGCAAGTCTCCCATAGGGAGCCACGTATATATAAGAGAATACATTGGTCTATCTATATTTATTTTCACCTTGTAAGCCAGTGCATTCTATTATATATGTGAGGCTCCCTATGAGAGACTCGCATATATAAGAGAATGCACTGGCACATGATCTTTATCGATGCACCAGTGCAGCTCCCGTCATGAAAGGGTTAAGGTTGTCGAAACTAAGGTGACACCCCGACATATAACAATGAGGCCAGCCAATATTAGCTAGCGTGACAAGGTATATATAATCAGTTGACAAGAATGAATATTTTTCTGACTATTTTTGGATGCTATTTGTGTGGGTATATTAATCACAAATATTTCAAATAGGAGTATGGATATTTAAAGGGGTATGCCTGGTTTATACAGATAAAACTAGTCTGATTTAGTACAGTAATGCCCTAAATAATCGACTCCTTAACCACAGCAGAATTATGGGTAATTTCTCAGGATTTAGTCGGAAATATGGCTTGTTGCCATTCATCGGAAAGCTCCCAGTGAGAGCTTTCTGATGAATTGCAACAAGCCATATTTCCGACTAAATCCTGAAAAAATTACCCATAATTCTCAATGAGAGCTTTCTGATGAATGGCAACAAGCCATATTTCCGACTAAATCCTGAAAAATTAACCATAATTCTGCTGTGGTTAAGGAGTCGATTATTTAGGGCATTACTGTAGCTTACATCATTGTAAAATGAGATTCTGAAATAAATCAATTTGATCATGTCTCGCATTCCGTGAGCAGTTGATTTCCCAATAAGATACAGGGACCAGGCTAGAGGGAGACATCTTCTTAAAATGTGCCACTTCTCACTATGTTTGCCTCAGGGAGAAGTGACTTCTCTCTGATATACTTTAGTATCCATATGTCCCAACATCATATTTAACCTTTTCAGTGCCAGGGGCCGCTCATCGGCCCTAATTTACGGTCTGTAAAATCGGCCCTAAAAAAATAAAAATCTTTTCTTTTTTTTTTAGATTTTTAAAAAATTATTAAAATTGTAAAAAATTGTTAGGCCAATGCATTCTCTTATATATGCGAGGCGACCTATGGTCGACTCGCATATATAAGAGAATGCATTGGCACAGGGTATATGGGTTGATACAAAAATCGGACCTGGCACTCAAAGGGTTAAAGTACATTTATTGATCATAATGGTGTACTTAGTCAGTACAGTGGATTATATAAAGACCTATTTGTGTTGCATAATACTTATTGGATCATAGAAATAAGCTAGGTAATTGTGATGTCATATGAGTAGTTCGGTAATTGTGTTGTGATTCAACTAGTTTGGTGTTGTGATTCAATTAGTTTGGTGTTGTGATTCGACTAGTTTATAAATTATCAAATCAGATCGTCTGACTTGAATGTGGCCAAATATGTGAGTTGTCAATAAAAAATGAAGTCAAAATATCTGACTAGTTAATGAATAGCAAGAGTCACAAATAATGAACTTGTTCAATTTGGTCTATATTCATGAAAATAATCAAAAATATAGCAAAAAGTTAAATTGCGAGACAAGCCATGGAGTGTGAATCAATTGTATAATGATTGTTAACACAGGAATATATGAAATGATCATGAGCTCATATCGACTTAATGATATTGAGACCAAATTTACTGAAAATATTTTACCCGTCCAAGATATGACAGAATGATATCAGTGGGATGACATACATTTTCAGGCAGGCTCATTTAAACAAGATGTTAATCATTTAATCTTTACAGACTCTTAATAAATTTGACGATAATCTATCTTTTATATTTTGATCTTGGGATAGCGTTGTTCTTAGAAATGGATTTGATTGAAGAAATTAATCCTTCCAAAACTGGAGCTTCCTGAAATTTTGAGAAAACCCTGAGCCATTGCATTCTCTTATATATGCGAGTCTCCCATATAGAGCCTTGCATATACAAGAGAATATATTGGCCTAACAATATTTACCTTGACCTTGTAAGCCAGTGCATTCTCTTATATATGCGAGGCTCCCTATGGGAGACTCGCATATATAAGAAAATACACTGGACATGATCTTTAAAGCTGCATCAGTGCAGCTCCCGTCAAGAAAGAGTCAAGCTGATAAATTTTATGTCAACTAGACTGTAATCTTTTCAGAATACCATCAACGTCATATCGCATCAATATTCTACAAGCACAAGAAAGAAATCTTTTTCAAACATGGGCATGCTTTTTAAATCGATGACAGCCTGATGGCCAATAAAAGGACAATTTGTTTTAATCGGAATTCAAGAGACATAAGTTTGAAATGTTAGCATCGGGTTTTAAGAGACTGCATGGACATAAAGATGATTAACCCTTTACCCAACAGAAGGGCCCTGTGCCAATGCATTCTCTTATATATGCGAGTCGACCATAGGTCGCCTCGCATATATAAGAGAATGCATTGGCTTAACACATTAAAAATTATAAAATTGTTAAAGAATGTAAGAAAAAATGGTAAAAAGTGTTAAAAGATTTTTTTTAGGCCAATGCATTCTCTTATATATGCGAGGCGACCTATGGTCGACTCGCATATATAAGAGAATGCATTGGCACAGGGCATAACTGTAACTATCACAATGTGGTCAAGGAGCCGGTTCCAATGATATCCATATTTGTATGGTGTTATTGAGACAGACCGAAGATATTTTAGGCTGCTGAAGCTTTATTTGGCCGGTTTTGGCCGGTTTGTTGGGTAAAGGGTTAAGAAATACGAGTAAGACAGTACCTCAAGGCTTTTCTTACGAAATAACATGAATATCCTTATTGAGTAAGACAATTGTCGTTTCTCGATTATGTATTGTAAAGGATAACACTAAGGCATTAGTTGCGATGCGTCCATTACGTTGTATCATAACTAGGAGCTTCAATAATATTTTCAATGCAAAGCAAGCCGTAACACATACCTTATATGGTAATTAAGCGCTTTCGTCATGTTTTTTGTTTTCAATCAATAAAAGTATTTATGTCAATAAAGTTTCTGGGATATGACAGGTTTGACATTATCATAGATTTCATTTTTAACCCTTTGAGTGCCAGGGGCCGATCTCATCGGCCCTAAACCTACAAAATAAGTCTGTTAAAGAATATAAGAATAAATTATTAAAATTGTAAAAAATTGTAAAAAAAAAAATAAAAAAAAAATTGTTAGGCCAATGCATTCTCTTATATATGCGAGGCGACCTATGGTCGACTCGCATATATAAGAGAATGCATTGGCACAGGGTATATGGGTTGATACAAAAATCGGACCTGGCACTGAAAGGGTTAACTGATAGATTGATATGCATTTATTCCAATGAGGGATTTTATTTTTTTTATTACTTGGTTTACGGATTTCTTTGGCTCAAAGATAGGGGAGGTGGGAAGTAAAAAAAATAAAAATAAAATCTGTATATATTTTTTTAAAATTTAAATTATCAAAAAATAGGATCGGGAGAAATAAAATATTTCCTGTATAATAATTGCCTCATCTAAAACAAGCACGGACAAATATATTGTTTGATTTGGATGTTTCTTTAAGGCATGATATGGATAGATGAAAAAATATTGCCAATATCAGTGTCCGCCATGTTGGTGTTAACATTCAATACCATAAACATCACTAGGAAGCGTCGTTGTTCAATCGATGTTGTTGTACATTTTATGTAAACTTATACTTTTAGCCAATTTTTGTTATATGTCTGGATTAAAATTTCCATTGGCGGATATAAAAAAATGGGAAACTAAAATTTTATTTTTTATTGACAAACGGTTTTTTTTGGGGTAGGGAAATCCATAAACTAACTAATAAAAAATAAAATGCCTAACCCTTTGAGTGCCAGGTCCAATTTTTGTATCAACCCATATACCCTGTGCCAATGCATTCTCTTATATATGCGAGTCGACCATAGGTCGCCTCGCATATATAAGAGAATGCATTGGCCTAACAATTTTTCATCATTTGTTATTATTTTTAAGAATTTTTTACAATTTTAAGAATTTTTTCTTATATTCTTTAACAGACTTATTTTGTAGGTTTAGTGCCAGGGAATCTTACGTTTTTCATGGGCATCAAAATTATTACTATGAATACTTGGTGATAGTTTTGAGTTATAACATGCCCCTAAGGTTTTATCCAGTTTGTTTTTAAATTCGCTATAGCATGCTTAAGCATACCCAAAAATAAATTCAACCCAAAATAATATATAAAAAAAAAATTAAAATATTTTTTATTTTTTTAGGGCGAATTTTACAGACCGTAAATTAGGGCTGATGAGATCGGCCCCTGGCACTGAAAGGGTTAAGATTCCCATTGGCGGATATAAAAAAATGGAAAACTAAAATTTTATTTTTATTGACAAACGTTTTTTTTTGGGGTAGGGAAATCCATAAACCAAGTACAGGGTAATAAAAAATAAAATGCCTAATGAACTTATTAGCTGCAACAGTTTTATGCAGACAACGGATCGTGTCATCGTAATGGACAAACGCAACGGACCAATTCAACGCAGTCGTCAGAACACTACTTAACCCTTTCTATACTAAGTACTCATTGACGATTAGTTACTTTAATAAATGTGTAGATAATAAGTTGAGCGACCATAGGTCGTTTGTTGAACTTATTATCTGAACAATTCCCACCATTGAATAGGAATACATCTGTACTTGTATTATCTTTTCGTCTCTCTGTTTCCTGAACTCCCCTCCCAATGAATAATGGACCATTCCAATGTATAATTTTATAACTGGGTGGGGGAATCCATTTAGTATAGAAAGGGTTAATAGCCTACACCAACCTCGGACTTAAATAATGGCAGAAAGACAGCGGTCACAGATGTAATACGACTGAGATCATAAAAAGGAGTGAAATGAAGCAAAATGAGACAACTTCATAATGTTATTAATCTCAAGCAATTTTTAAATAGCAAATTCATTTTGAAAAAGTTTTTTTCAGGAAATTATACTAAAATAGAATCTAATCGATACAGAAAATATTCAGCCAATGAAAATTGTGAAAGTTGTTATTTTTTCAACGATTTTGTTCGAAATTGGGAGTGGTTTATAAAAATAAACTCATTGGCTAAAGCATCTTAGAAATTGTAATTTTATAGAGAAGATGAGAGGGAGCATTTCATCAGTGAACTTTACAAATTTCCACAAACAACAGGGTTATCATAAACTTATAAAGGGATGTGTGCAATTGATAATCTCAAATTTTCAAACATATGTAGCTTATAACACAATTAACATGTGAACACAAATATGCTTGACTCCCAACAATATGAAAAATACAAGTTTCATAACCACAACTAGCGATATATATAAAAGCAACAGTTTGTCGTGTATATAAAAATATAAACATGTGCATAAAAATAATCACATAGTTAAGACACTTGAAATGACAAAAAATTCTAAATTTCCAAAGTAATTTCATTCAACAAAGGCAGATATTTCTAACAGCTTAGAAACTCTTAAATTTCATGAAAGATAACTTTGGGCTTTTTAAATAAATTCCTTGTATTAGATACTTATATGGTCAGCTGGCCATCAAAGTTAAAAATGAAATTTTGATCAGAAAAAATATGCATTGATTTCTTAAAACATGAATATGTATTGAACAACTGAATGAAAGGCACAGATTTCAACCTCAAATCTCATCTGAAAGAGTAACGTCTTTTACAACCACAGAAACCTACATATGTAGAAATATACATATACTTCCATCACAAAAATTCTCGATCACAGCCAGTTTATCAATAGATAAAAGGCACAAATAAATTACCCACAATGCCCCTAATTTAATGATGCAATAATGATTCCAAGATACCAGTCACAACAACAAATCTGAAATGTTCGGGCTTGTCTAAATTCAGTGAACAGGCGATTATCTAAATGCATTGACCTAGTACAGAATAACTTGTTTTTCGTCATTGAATACCAACATTAACCCTTTCTATACTAAATGGATTCTCCCCATCAGTTAAAAAGTGTACATCGGAATAGTCTATTATTGATTTCGAGGGATGTTAAAGTGATAAAAGTAGACGACAAATAAATAAAAGTGCCGAAGGAGCCCTATTTATTGAGGGAAATGTTTAGTTAATAATTCAACAAACAACTTTATATGGTCGTTTGTTGAACATATTATCTGAACATTCCCTATGGTATATACTACTCATGGTGCTTTTATAGGAGAACAGGTTAATTGGTAAATAATGGAACATTATACAATTTCTGCTTGTTAAAGCAATTTGCTTTTCCAAAAAAATATTAATGAAGCAATAACCATTTCATGTCTGGAGGTTCCTGAAATTTTGCGAAAATCCTGTGCCAATGCATTCTCTTATATATGCGAGTCGCCCATAGGGTGCCTCACATATATAAGAAAATGCATTGGCCTAACAATATTTACCTTGACCTTGTAAGCCAGTGCATTCTCTTATATATGCGAGGCTCCCTATGGGAGACTCGCATAAGTATACAAATGCACTGGCACAGGGTCTTTAATGCTGCACCAGCGCAGCTCCCGCCATTAAAGGATTAAATATCAAGGCCTCATATATATATATTAGAGCTTTAGTTAAGTGGGTGGATTGCAGATAATTTATAGTATTCACTGCAAAAAGAAAAGTGTGGATTTTTTGTATTGAAAAAATAAAGGGTTTCCAAAACTGTTGTTATAACTGGTAAAGCTGAATCCATTGAATACATCCTTAGGAGGCACAAACATCAATATTTCTCCAGGCTTCACACAACATCAATTATTTCCTTTATCCGGTCTCACAGCCAAAAATTGAGGTTTGATATAACATGATTGGGAATACAAGTCATCAACATGAAGTCTATTCCATTCAGTTCCAAGATTTCACTATTCAAGCCTGCAAATAGCGTGTCTGTCATTTGCAGAATGAGGTCCCCAGAGGGTGAATTTAGTGACGCTATCCCGCATAGCGGGCTAGCATCACTAAATTCACTCTCTGGGGACCTCATTCTGCAAATGACAGGCACACTATTTGCAGACTTGTCACTATTGATGTACCATATCACAAGATCTGTTCTTTCAAGTTAGATATGAATATATGTAGAATTTCTGATAATCCATATACCATGTACTGCTGTCTTTGAATATTCAAACACTTGGAAATTCACCCTCTGGGAACGTCATTCTGCTTAATAGGCCTCATCTTCTGGGAAGTACTTTTTGTCTCAAATTGACATTGTTTTTTGTTACTTTTCCCTTCTGTTCAGTTTCCATATAACCTAATTTGCAGAAGATAACAAAACTGGGGAACTTCAATCTGATCCTAGGTCTCCCATAGTAGTTGGGGCCTAAGCAGAATGAGGTTCCCAGAGGGTGAATTTTGTGATGCTAGCCCACTGTGTGGGATTGTCACTATTAAAATTCCCCATCTGGGGACCTCATTCTTCAAATATCAGACACACTATTTCCATACTTGCTTATTACACAGATCTATTTTCATTTGAGATCATGAAACATAAAATTGAATCCAACATGCAGAATTGCCAAGTGTTTGAATATTCAAAGACAGCAATACATGGTTGGTATATGGATTATCAGAAATTATCCCCAAAACAAAGAAATAAATGCATCAAAATCTATCAGGTTCCACGAGCAATTATAAAAAGTATTCTCCTATTCATAAAGCAGTACTTTGATTCTTGTGGGTTGTGCCATGTTTGAATGACAAGAACAACTAGACAAAATAGTATCATACACATTATTGGAAAGCTTATTTAAGAGATGTCTCTCATATGGTCAATATTCTCGGTTGATAGCAAACTCCAGGCAGAGTTATCTCTCATCGCTCCGCTGAGATACCACTGCCACAATGACATTTGGTAAGGATTTCTTACATGTTCTTAGTTCTTATGTTTTAGGATCAAAATTGTCTATGTCTGGCTCAATTCATATTGTCCTTATCAATACTGAAAGAATTACCATTATTGCAAACTTTTGGTGGTCAAAATAAGATCATAGGTGACTAAATATAGTTCCGATGATACGTAAAAAAATAGATGTATCGGTCAACAAAGTATCATCCTTCCACTGTGATCTATCGCAGTGATAACAGAGAGGGCGCTTCATGGAGTTTGGGTTGATAGGTCGTGTTTGTATGATGAACAAGCGATTGGAGGAATCTCGTTCTTGAAAACCTGATGAGCCTCCGCTCTCAAAATATAGATAGATATAAATGAGAATTAGTTTTTGAACAAGCCTTGAAATAGGGTGTCTGTCATTTGCAGAATGAGGTCCCCAGACGGTGAATTTGGTGATGCTAGCCCACTATGCAGGGTAGCATCACTAAATTCACCCTCTGGGGACCTCATTCTGCAAATGACAGACACCCTATTTCAAGGCTTGTTTTTGAATATATATCCAAACTATTTTTTAACCCTTTCATGAGTGGAGCTTCCTGAAATTTTGCGACAACCATGTGCCAAGGCATTCTCTTATATATGCGAGTCTCCCACAGGGATCATTGCATAATTAAGAGAACATTGGCCTAACAATATTTACCTTGACCTACTAAGCCAGTGCATTCTCTTTAAAAATATGTGAGTCTCCGAGACTCAGTACCAATGTTGTATGATAGTAAATTTGACTTTTATCAGACATTCAAACCAGAACTACCCATCTTGTTATATACTTTACAAAGCAAGCAGAAGCAAATTGAGATTGTTCTTCTAGCTTGCTGAACGTTTCTGAATATAGAGTTATGTCCCATTCTTTGTTACGGAACTGTTAGAACATAATATCAGCTGACATGATTTTTATGCAGAATCAAGTTTTCTACTTTCATTCAATGATTTGCACACATCACTGTTAAATAGAGTTCTCTCCCTCCAGATTCTGAGATGAAGATGTATATAATGTTCTGTTTTTTGTCTATCATTAATTGACGGGAGTGAACGCAGATCCAGGTTTACTTCGTTTAGCTGGCGATGGTGTTCCATCTTCAATTGGCAGAAAATGCTGAAATAGAACAAATAGGAAAATAATTAAAGGTTTTTTTTTTATTATTATAAATGTTTAATCATCCCTTGAAATATAAGACAATTTTACACCACCCTTACAATCCCACGTGGACAGGGTTAAGGTGTTCTGGATATCTGAAAAACAAAACCTATACAAGTAGTAATATTTCTTTCAATTTTTGGTCCATTGAAATCACTTTTTTTTTTATTTTGGAGATGATATATTTGGGATTATGTTAGATGTGATATCGAGACAATGTTTAAGGAAATATATATTATTAATGGGCTATATATACATTTCCGACAAGTTTTGTAATAAGTCTTATATCTATATTGCACAATGTGTGATAATTGTGGGGTATTTCAAAAGATGCAAATAGAAAGAGACCTGTTGCCAAATTCACCCTCTGGGAACCTCATTCTGCATGGCCTCATCTGGTATGGGACACAGATTGTAGTCCCCAAACAGTGAATATTGTGATGTACACCCATTGGGAGCCTCGATTATGCAATGTGACGTCTGCCAATTTGGGGATATAGAGAAACTAAACTGAAAAAGAAATAGAATCTATTTGAAGAAGTTTCTATAGAAATTTGATAATAAAGAAACTTTCCAGAGATGAGGCCTATAAAGCAGAATGAGGTCCCAAGAGGGTGAATTTAGTGAAGCTAGCCGGCAAAGATAGCATTACTAAATTCACCCTCTGGGGACCTAATTCTGCAAATGACAGACACGCTATAATCAGACTTGCTTATAAAGGTAGCTGTACACAGCCCTCATAATTGGCTACGGCAATCGGCAATGCCGAAGCCGCAAACTGGGCCACGATAAAGGGTTGCCGTAGCAGATTCCCGAAGCCAAACAATCTGAATTAAAAGGGCTGTGTACATATTTTCTCGGGTTGCAAGAGGCCTGAAAAATAGGAAAATAAATATATGTGGGACATAACTGAGGGTACCTACCCAAGCCTGGCTATAGTGTGTCTGACATTTGCAGAATTAGGTCCCCAGAGGGTGAATTTAGTGATGCTATCCCGCAAGGCAGACTAGCATCACCAAATTCACCCTATGGGAACCTCATTCTTCCTAGGCCTCAACTGCTATGGGAGACCTAGGATCAGATTGAAGTTCCCCAGTTGAAGTTAGTGATGTTCACCCATTAGTCACCTGGATTTATGCTATTTATCTTCTGTATATTAGGGGATATAGAAACTTAACCTTTTCATGAAGGGAGCTGTGCTTGTGCTACATTAAGGACCCTGTGCCAGTGCATTCTCTTAAATATGCGAGGCTCCCGATATAAGATTATGCACTGGCTTACAAGGTCAATGTAAATATTGTTAGGCCAATGCGTTCTCTTATATATGTGAGGCGCCCTATGGGTGACTCGCATATATAAGAGAATGCATTGGCACAGGGTTTTCAAAAAAAATCAGGAAGCTCCAGTCATGGAAGGGATAACAGAAGGGGAAAAAGTAACAAAAAACAATGTTAATTTGAGACTATAGTTATAATACTTCCCAGATAAAAGGCTGCTCGGCCACAGTGTCCCCCGAACCGGTGGCTTCATTTGGAGCGGAGGTTTTGTAGAAGTATACTATATGGATAAGACACTTGTGCATTGTCTCATTACTGACATGCATACAAATAACAAAATCTTTAAAAAACTCTTAAAGTCAAAATATAACCTCAAATTGGCACAAAATGAAGAAAATTACAAGAAAAATTGAATTTTCTAAGTCGAAAAGCCCATAACTCTGAGAAAAATCATCGGATCAAACTCAAATTCGAACTTGACCTGTATCTTGATATGACTGATCCACATAAAAACGGTATTTGCAATTAAAGGATCCAAACTTGAGATATCATCCGGAAACCGAAAAAGTGAGAAATTTTCTAAGAAAAACAAGTCGAAAAAGGGCCACAACTCTCGCAGCATACCCATATTCAAACTTGACCTGTACATAGGGCTGATAAACACACATACCAAATTTGGTTCAGATATGATTACACAAACTGAAGTTATCATCCGGAAACCAGAAAATTACAAGATTCTAAGTAAAAAAAGGGCCATAATTACTCTCGCAAAAGTGGGCGGAGCAAACCCATATTCGAACTTGACCTGTATTTTGGTCTGATAAACTCACCTATGAAATTTGCTTTTGATCTAATAACTGAAACTAAAGTTATCATCCGGAAACCATTTCCGGACACACGGACGGGCACCGGCTATTTTAATAGTCCCCCGAAATTATTTTGTTCGGGGGACAATGAAACCTAAGCAGAATGAGGTCCCCCCAGAAGGTGAATTTGGTGATACTTGCCCTATCTTAAGTTGGTCAAAATTGCTGGAAATATGTATTGCTACCAAATGGTAGAAAAGAGGTAACATATAGGTTACACTGGTGTAAATAGGGTTCGGAGTGACATCTAGCGGATGCGGGAGGAATATATAGGAGAGAATAAAATAGACACTGGGCCCCGATTGGTCAATAGCCTTGTGTGCTTTTTGCGTAAAAAATCATCACACCTCTTCCCTATGATTTCCCACAGGTAAAATAGCCATTGGCACAGGAATTAACCCTTTGTAGTGAAGTTTGAATTTTTTGGTGTGGTCTAAAATATAACAGTATTTTTTTATGCGGATCTGACACTAGTTACGAAAACACAAGATTTAAAGGCAAATTCCCTGCTAGACAGACATGATTTTTTTGCGTAAAAAGTTTCCCCAAAAATGGCCCAAATGTCAATTTTTCAGATTTAAAGAAAATTTTGGACCCAAAATTTATATTGCCAACAGTATACGCTAAACAGTAGCACTGAGGCCTATGGAAAACATTTACACCAGTGTAACCTATAGTACCTGGAGGCAATCTGAATAGACCAAAAACCAATTTCCATGGTGTTCGCCAGGTATTGATATCAACTGAGATAAGCGATGGTACATTAAATAGGTATGCCAGGGATATGCGTTATTTATGCTATTGTTAGGTAATTTTTTTTTTACATAACAATATAATTTCAGCAATCATTTGCCTGTCAGTACTGAACTATAATATTGTCACAATCTAACACACAAAGGTCATAGACTATACAAATTTAGAATGATTTCTCTCCCTTAAAGCACCAGGTTACAGCACTAAAATACAAATTCATACTGACCACAGTGGAATAAATAGGCAGGGGGTGGTGGACACCCCCACAAAAACAAGTTATTCACCCCTACTCCACCAAACAACCCATATATGCAATCCACATCCTGGAATAAACCACTTATCATACTTCTCACTTAAACTGATGGCACAAATTGAATTTATAGATGCTACTTCCATGAAATATGATAAAATAAGTATAAAGGAGCTATTATATAAAAATACTAGCTGAAACAGGCTCCCTTCTAGAAAAAATAAATTAATTTAACCCTTTGAGTGCCAAGTCCGATTTTTGTATCAACTCATATACCCTGTGCCAATGCATTCTCTATAGGTCGCCTCGCATATATAAGAGAATGCATTGGCCTAACAATTTTTCATCATTTGTTATTTTTTATACAATTTTAATAATTTGTTCTTATATTCTTTAAACAATTAAATTATTTTTTAGATTGAACTCTTGCTCAATTTAAAATAATTGTTTTTGTTTTTTTTAAATCAACATTTAAAAAAAAATCAAAATTTGAAAAACTAATGCCGTTATAACATCCGCCGGGTACCCCGAGTCGCCACACCGAATTTGGTTGAAATCGGTCCAGGTATCTGGCAGAAAAATTGCAAATAGACAGACAGACAGACACAGACAGATCCTACTCTTTTATATAAAAGATTGACACTATTTCAATGATGGTACTCGCTCTTTACAGCTGGCAAAATTTAGAAATTAGGCAGCACCTAACAAACACAAAGAAAATATTTTTATACTAACCATATCATCCCCCTCAAGCAGCACACGTGCGACAGGATCCATGCATCCGCGTGGTGCACCCGAACTCATCTCTCTGAATGAAGCAGGCAAACTCGAAGCATATAAAGCGCACTCATCGTCAATAAGCGTCTCATGAAATCCGTCCTCCGTATTCGGTATCAACGGCCCAGATCGAGGTGTGAAAGTGGAAGTCCCAGTATTCCGCACGGATCTAAACAAAGTTTTGGGAACTGTGGAATTCCCATTGTCATTCTGTTTGTTCATGTTCGTAAAAGCAGAAGGCTGTTCTCTGAGATCTGACGACTCATTGGATGAGATGAGATGTGACACAGGCACTGATGTTAGCGTCCGATTTGCCACAAGGATTTGTCTAGATACTGATTGGCTCGTGTCGACGTCAACGCGCAATATTGGCTGTTTATTCAAACATGGCGAGCCCATGTCTTCGTCGCTGCTCATACTTTGTTGAGAAGCCGCTACTTTTAGAGCCATTGGTGTCCATATCGGCGGCACGACGGACGTCACCGTCGCTGTGTTGTACCCTTTTTCCTTGAGACGTGTCGGTTCTGGAGTCACTAATGTGTGAACGACAGAGTTTACAGGCGGAGACTGAGAATATGATCGGTGAAACTCAGCAGCACATGAATACACCGATGAAAGAGGTGATTGTCGTGGAATAAATGGCTGAAATGGTGACACAAATCCACAGTGAGGTGACCCAGCTTTTGGGGACACAAAACCCCGATGTGGCGAGCCGGCTTTCGGAGATATGAATCCGCAGCCAGGCGACCTGTTATGTGGCGAGTGATATCCCTGAGGTGAACATGAATGATTCGGAGCATTAACGTTCCTCGGTAAAACACGAATATCACCTTGTTTATCACAACCGAACGACGGTGAGGCGTCATCACAAATACGTACTTTGTCCTGGAATTCATTGCTCATGTGACTGAGACTGTTTGCGTCCTTTTCGCCATTTCCAACTCGTATATTATTGCACGAGTCATCCGAATGATTGGACAGAGGTCCGACGTGGTTATTCGAGAACTTCTGGTTGTTTAAATGGTTCATGTTATCATTAGATGAGGTCGTTTCTATGGTAACTAAATTCAGGTTTATGTTCGATAATTCCTGGTTGTCTTGCTCGTTAGAAATATCCTCCGAAATTATGTCCATTAAATTCAACGGAATAACAGGAATCGAGACCTCATGGTCTGATATATCAGATTCCAATTGCAAATTATTCAACGATTCGTCTGCAATGATGTTTCCAGGTGACAACTTATTTATGTTCAAAGATTTGATTGGTTCAAATCCCAATAAGACAGCAGGACTCAAATTTAAATTATCGGAACAGACGTTTCTCGGAGAAAGAGTATTTAGATTTCGGACTTGGTCTGATTCTACACAAATGTTCACGCTACGCGGTCGATTATCTGGACACGTTATTGCACTATGTGGTCGATTGTCAAGGTTTTCGTTATTTGGAGATGGGGTTTGGTTGTTGTTGTCGTCGGTTACGTTGTTTTTGTCGGTTACGCAGGGCGAATGACTCTTGCATCGTCGTAATATTCCTCCATGGTGTGTGGTTCTGTGGTCATTATGAACGTTGAGTCTGGCCATGTCTTGCATAGAGTCACCCTGTGGTATATCGTCTGTTCTCAAGGCCTGCAATATACAACAGAAAATTTAATAACAGAGCTGCAAATATCACCCAGAGCTAACATTCATTCTTCATTATTAACCCTTTACCCAACAAACCGGCCAAAAACGGCCAAATAAAGCTTCAACAGCCTAAATTATCTTGGGTCTGTCTCAATAAAACCATACAAATATGGATATCATTGGAACCGGCTCATTGACCACATTGTGATGGTTACAGTTATGCCCTGTGCCAATGCATTCTCTTATATATGCGAGTCGACCATAGGTCGCCTCGCATATATAAGAGAATGCATTGGCCTTAAACACTTTTTACCATTTTTTCTCACATTCTTTAACAATTTTTAATGTGTTAAGCCAATGCATTCTCTTATATATGCGAGGCGACCTATGGTCGACTCACATATAGAAGAGAATGCATTGGCACAGGGCCGTTCTGTTGGGTAAAGGGTTAACCCTTCCATGACTGGAGCTTCCTGAAAATTTGCTAAAACCCTGTGCCAATGCTTTCTCTTATATATGCGAGTCTCTCATAGGGAGTCACGCATATATAGGATAGGATAGGATAATTTTATTTACATTATACACACATGGAAAGTACAATTACAAATAAATATATTATTAATAGACTATACATGTATATTATTAGGGGTGATATAGTCATGACTGACTGTCTTCCTATCACCCCTAGAGAATGCATTGACCTAACAATATTTACCGTGACTTTGTAAGCCAGTGCATTCTCTTAATATATATGCGAGGCTCCCTATGGGTGACTCGCATATATCAGAGAATGTATGGGCACAAGATATTTAATGCTGCACCAGTGCAGCTCCCGTCATGAAAGGGTTAAGGCCTGTAAATTCCATAATATATAGTGGAAAATTTAACAAAATCACTACCAGGATGACCCTGCAGCATTATTCATTCATCATTCTGGAATATACAATGGAAAATTCAACAAATTCCGTCGCTAAAGTCACATACATTCTCAGGGCCTAAAAATATACAGCGGATACTGATACACTCTTGAAAACTCAGAACTGTTAGTGTCACATTATCCTTGCTGAGTTGGTATATGTACCAACAGTCTCAGCCCAAAAACATTAGATTATGACCACAATGCAATGTTGAACAAACAATTGCAACAAGAGGTGTGCACTCGAGTGCTAGCATACCCCCACCGTGGCAAATTCAACCCGCATTATCCGTAAACTCAACCAAAAAGATTTTTAAAACTTTAAAGAAAAATTCGGACTAATAATATCGATATGGTGTCACAAGAAGCTTGTACAGAAAAAATTATTCAAATCGGTTCATATTTGTTAAAGTTATTAAGTCAGACAGAATTTTCTAAGTCAAAATAAGTCGAAAATGAGGTGTAATATTACGAAAAACAGTCTGAGCCAATCCCTAGCCGCATCATGTAGAGAGGGTATTGTGAGAAGCATGTATACCAAAAATTATTGAAATCGGTTCATATTTGTTAAAGTTATTAAGTCGGACAGAATTTTCTAAGTCAAAATAAGTCGAAAAAGAGGCGTAACTTGAAAAAAAAAAGTCGGACCGAACCGCAATTAGCATCATGCGGAGAGACCGTCCTAAGGAGATTGCATACAAAATATTATTGAAATCGGTTCATAGTTGTTCGAGTTATGAGGTCGGACGGACGGACGGACGGACGGCTCAAAGGACGGAGAAAGCGTGACGGACGGACGGACGCAGTCAATCCAGTATACCCCCCATTTTCTTCGAAAGTGGGGGTATAACAATATAGATAAAGAAGAGGTATTAACTGTTCGAAAAAATCTAAATATTGAAATATAGGTCACCTAAATCAGGGCCATAACAAAAGACTAAAAGACCTGAGTCATTCTGCCAAAGAAATTTCTTGCTATCTACTCACAATGACTAAGTAATGTTCATATAGAAAATAGCATGACCAAATTACAGTCATTAAACATTCATATGTTGGTCAATTAACTGTCAGAAAAAAACTAAATATTGAGATATAGGTCACCTATTATATCAGGGCCAGTGCAGAATTGTCAAGAGGAATAAGTCAATTATCACAAAATTCACCCCAAGATGTCCATAACAAAAGGCTGAAAAAAAAAACGGAGTCATTCTGCTATAGAAATTTCTTGCCATCTACTAAAAATTACATAGTGATGTTCATATAGAAAATAGCTTGACCAAATTACAGTTATTAAACATTTATATGTCGGTCAGGTATCAACCATCAGCACAGCCAGGCAAGCATCACTAAAATCACCGCCTGGGGACCTCATTAACCCTTTACCCAACAAAGCGGCCAAAACCGGCCAGATAAAGCTTCAACAGCCTACAATATCTTCGGTCTGTCTCAATAGAACCATACAAATATGGATATCATTGGAACCGGCTCCTTGACCACATTGTGATAGTTACAGTTATACCCTGTGCCAATGCATTCTCTTATATATGCGAGTCGACCATAGGTCGCCTCGCATATATAAGAGAATGCATTGGCCTAAAAAAAATCTTTTTTTAACACTTTTTACCATTTTTTCTTACATTCTTTAACAATTTTATAATTTTTAATGTGTTAAGCCAATGCATTCTCTTATATATGCAAGGCGACCTATGGTCGACTCGCATATATAAGAGAATGCATTGGCACAGGGGCCTTCTGTTGGGTAAAGGGTTAAAGGCACGGGCGGCGTTCGTTGCAGAAATATTCATATTTGTTCAAATCGCCACCAACAGAAAATGTATATAGTTTTGTTCATATGCCAAACATAATCAGCACGTAAATAGTATATTGTCGTCGAGACGTACGATGGTGTACATAAACAAGAGCCTCTGTTTACAGTTGTGCTTCTGTTTACATAACACAGCGCAATTCTATTGGTTAATCACACACAAATGATACAAACGCTCTTTATTATTTCCATATCAGGAAAACAGTAACAAATAACGCTCTTTACTTTATGTTTACCATATCCGGATCTAAACAAAAGCCAGGTAACGTAATGTTTTTTTGCTTTTGTTTAGATGTATAACAAAGGAAAAAAAGTTGACAATAACATACTGTTTATGCCATATTTCTGATTCGTGTAAGAACAAAGTCTGTCTATATTTTACTATTCTTTCTGTTTATGGCGGTTTTTGACGGAGGTGAATATTTTAACAGTATACCCATCGCCAACGCTGCCTGTATCTTTAAGCCTCAACTTCTATGGGAGAACTAGGATAAGATTGAAGTTCCCCAGTTGAAGTTTGTGATTTCACTAATAAGACACCCCGATTATGCATTTTATCTTCTGCAAATTAGGGAATATAGAAATTGAACAGAAGGGAAGAAGTAACTAAAAACAATGTTAATTTGAGACTATAGATACTTCCTAGAATACGAGGCCAAAAGCAGAATTAGGTCCTGAGAGGGTGAATATGGTGATGCTAGCCTGCTTTGCGGGGTAGCGTCTTTAAATTAGCCCTCTGGGGACCTCATTCTGCAAATGGGATTTTCCACCAACCATGTGAGATAGGTAAGATTTTTGCCCTCTCCCACAAGCCTTGAAATAGTGAGTCTGTCATTTGCAGAATGAGGTCCCCAGAGGGTGAATTTAGTGATGCTACCCCGCACAGTGGCTAGCATCACTAAATTCACCCTCTGGGGACCTCATTCTGCAAATGACAGGCTCACTATTTCAAGGCTTGCCTCTCCGCTATTTGTTTACACCCTGTCCACAAACTGATAAATAGTTCATAAGTATAACATCAAACTATATCACACAAATTAAGAAATTAACAATTTGGAACACAAATTCATATGCTACTGAGTGAGATGACATATCCCCATGTGTAAGTTTAAATAGAAAATTCTCAGTTGTACATGTACCAACAACAACCCCTCAAAGGTGCATGCATATTCAATAGCCTTAGATATAACATTATCTGCACCAGTCAGTGGCGAATCCAGGAAATTTGAAAGGGGGGGGGGGGGCGCTGTGTATTATTATATATATGATGCATAGCATCATCCTCGCCACGAAGCGGCGAGTGGGGGGAGAGCACGAGAGGGGGGTCTAACCCCCTTCTCGTAGGTGGGGGTTGGGGGGACATCCCCCGGGAAATTTTGCGTATACTACATTCAAAACGACGCGTTTTCCTGTGTTCTGGACCCTGTTTATATTGCTTTATATTAGGCCTATATGGAACGAGTGACAATAACATTCAGTACAATTACGGTATACTATGGAAGGTTAGTGATGGAAGATCAAAGCTTCTTTGAATAGTGAACTTATCTTCTGAAAGTCTGTGCAAATGTGAATTATCTGGGCGCCATGATGATTATGGCGCACCGGACATGCCCAATGGATAAGCCCCGGAATCACCGGGTCGCCTATGGTTTGGGCTGGTGCATGGGAGAATATTTTGTAATTCAGAATGAATAATCGCAGTACTAGCATAGAGGTGTTTCGGCTGGTAATACAATGCATCTATCCAACCACTTAATTCCTCCATTGAACATGCCGATTTTTTCAGTTTTACTTCTAATAGCCATCAGTTTCATGATACACCAGCAAAATAAGTCTTCAATACAAGCCAAACGGGTGGTCCGATCACACTCCAATCACGTACTCGTTTTATTAGTATAAACACAGTTTTCACCAAAAAATATCTGACACGGAACTGATTAACTAGTATTCCAATCCCCTATTCATCTACATTCTGGATGCATCCATAATGTTAATTAAAATATTGTATGTAAATTAATATCTGTTGTGTAAATGTTTGGGTTATGAATAAATATATGTTCAGCCAATCAACTGACTAATGACGATAACGACACATGGAAACCGATGTTTTGAAGGACGAGTTTGTGTCAAACTTTTTTTATTAAGCAATGGCAGATGCGTATTTGTCGTGACCTGAAGATGTCTTGTAATCACACATTTGTTCCAATTAGGGTGGCACAACATGGGATGGAAGATATAACCCATTTTAAATGCCATGCATATATACCATTGGAAACGAACCAGCAATGTATTTCTATAATAATTCGAAAATATACTATGTATACGGTACATGTACATGTATACCATATAGTAGTATGGCGTATGTGCCTTTAGATAATCTCTTTACGATGATACTACCGCCAGTGCGTTTTATAGTCCGGGCGTTGATCGGACTATACATTGTATAACCTAGAGTGCACTGTAGACGACTCATATTTATCATTCATTTGTTTTTTACATACAGATGGAATTGTCTAAATTTTGACTCCACTTTTAGAATTGCTATATTTATTTTTGGTAGAAATATTCAGTGTTGAAACTTCGGGCGCCGAAAACTTGGCGCCGGGCGAGATATTTTCCGACACTCCGATACAAAATGTCGCATAAATTGTTTGCTCTGCATAGCGAAAAATAGCCCGCGGGCCTTCATCTCGGGATGTTGGATTCGCCCCTTGCATGGCTATACATATCACATGGAATACCAAATTGAAGTAATTTCAACCCACAGTAAAAAAAAACTATACGTTTGAGTAATGTAAAACATGTAAACTGCTGTATTTGCATGCACGTTAGCAATATTCAGTGCGGAATCTTCGGGCGCCCGAGACAAATGGCGCCAGGACACCTCGCAAAAATTCCTTGCTCTGGTGAAAATAGGGGGGGGGGGGGGGCGCCCCCCCTTGGATCCGCCCTTGCCAGTTATTAATTTGATGATGCGTGGCAAGGAATGAATAATTTCATAGATATTTATTATTGTTGCCAATTTTTCAATATTGTTCATTTATTTTCAATGTTCACGTTAGCATCCAACCCCTGGTCAAGTGGTCCTGCTATGATGCTGGTAGGGCAACGGGATGCTTCCATTACTGGATTTTCCTGAAATTTGGCGAAAACCCTGTGCCAATACCTACTCTTATATATGGGAGTCTCCCTGCATATATAAGAGAACAAAATGGCCGGACAATATTTACCTTGAGTTTGAAAGTCAGTGCATTCTCTTATGTATGCGAGGAACCCTGTGGAAGACTCAAATATATACGAGAATGCACTGTCACAAGATCTTTAATGCTGAACAAGCGCAGCTCTTGTCATGAAAGAATTAATTTTTTCTCATGTTGCTATTTTCGCAGTATTGGGCTAATCTGAATGATTTTAGAAAATGCCAGTGTCTGTATAAAATATTCAAAAACATATATATTTGTAATTATTTTAATAATGGTGGGATTGGTGGCGTTGGTGTTCGAAAAATGAAAGCAACAGCCTTCTCAACCATCATCTGTTTGCAAACAACCAATAAAGCCATTATTAAATTATTTTACAATATACATGTTTTTGAATGTTTTAAACACATAATGTCTTTTCCCAGATTTGTTCAGATATTACAGATATTATTAAATTATTTTACAATATACATGTTTTTGAATGTTTTAAACACATAATGGCTTTTCCACTATTTGTTCAGATATTACAGATATTATTAAATTATTTTACAATATACATGTTTTTGAATGTTTTAAACACATAATGGCTTTTCCTCGATTTGTTCAGATATTACAGATATTATTAAATTATTTTACAATATACATGTACATGTTTTTGAATGTTTTAAACACATAATGGCTTTTCCACGATTTTTTCAGATCATCCAAACATGGCAAAAATGACAACTTCATAAAAAAATAAAGGTCCTTTTCTTAAAAGCATCACTTTGCCCTACTAGCATCATAGAAAATTAGCAGGACCACTTAACCAGGGGTGATGATGTAGGGGTTGACTATATCACAGGTACCTGTGGAAAACAAAGATAAACTTCACATCTTCATTCTTCAATAATAGAATAGTGTACCAAGGCGACCTTTCATTGGTGAGTACAGAAAGGAGACCTTTGATTGGTGAGTACAGAAATGTCTTAAGTTTTACATACTGTTGCACATAACAAGAAAATCTAGTTCCAATAAAATGACAAAAGGAAATATTTGAGATGTCAGAACTATAGAAATCACTAGCTGCCAGTGGAGAGCCAACACAAATAGCTATTATCGAGTCCACACTTCTGACCAATTGAAAATGTATAAATATATAGATTTATAATAATTATTCTGAAGACCACTGGGTAATGTTTGTAAAAAAAATTTTTTTTTAGATTTATAATGAGAATTGCCAATCAATTATTACAAGTGGTCAAGAAATAATATAAAGAAACGTGTTCATTAAAGTGGACAAGATTATTTTGTGTTTTTAGACCCTTAATATAAAAAACTGTCATTTAAATTAGGCCAGCCATGAATGAGGTCACCAATAGAATTGGGTGCTCTGGACTATGGTCACCCCTGTGTTCTTATAAGGTACAGTAATGCCCTAAGTAATCACCGAGAGCTTTCCGATGAATGGCAACAAGCCATATTTCCCGACTAATTCCTGAAAAGTTACCCATAATTCTGCTGTGGTTAAGGAGTCAATTACTTAGGGCATTACTGTACAAGTTCATTGAGAGAATCAAACTCATGTAGACACTTCCGGACAAGCCTGCAAATAGTTTGTCATTTGCAGAATGAGGTCCCCAGAGGGTGAATTTAGTGACGCAATAATGCACGGTTAGCTAGCATCACCAAATTCACCTTCTGGCGACCTCATTCTGCTTTAAAGGCCTCATCTTCTGGGAAGTATCTATAGCCTCAAATTATTGAAATGAAGTTACTTTTTCCATTCTGAATAATGAAGGTGACTGATGGGTAAACATCACCATTGAACTTCAACTGGGGAACTTTAACCTGATCTTAGGTCTAACATAGCAGTTGAGGCGGTCAGGCCTAAGCAGAATGACGTCCCCAGAGGGTGAATTTGGTGATGCTAGCCTACCTTGTGGGTTAGCATCACTAAATTCACCCTCTGGGGACCTCATTCTGCAAATGACAGACACACTATTTGCAGATTTAATATAACATCCGATAATCTCGAACAATTAAATACAGGGTTGTGTTTAGAGACTGTCAGAATACCAGCTATGTCAATAAGAAAACCACAAGAGTGACTCATCGGTACGCGTGTACCCAGTTCTAGTAGCTCCCGCAGATTTAAAATGAGGTGCATCGTTCCGAGCTGAGAGTGCATGCCGACCAACAGTGAATGCCCATATTGACCGGTTGTGTGTGCGGGAATGTCAATAAAGAAAGAGTGATATAATAAAGAAACAACAGCAAGAGAAACACCTTACAAACTCCCAATGATTCATTTGTAAGAGTTTTAAGATAATAACTTCAACAGACTTAGGTTCATACAGCTATTTGAGGGGAAAATTCCATCGCTTTTCCAAAACTTAAAAAAAAAATTGAGAATTTATGAAGACATCATTCAGTTCATGCTGTTTATTTTCCACAAATTACACAAGATAAAGAAGGCGCTATTTTCCTTAACATTTCCAAGTGAATGAAGACAGTTTTCTAACTTAACCCTTTACCCAACAGAAGGGCCCTGTGCCAATGCATTCTCTTATATATGCGAGTCGACCATAGGTCGCCTCGCATATATAAGAGAATGCATTGGCTTAACACATTAAAAATTATAAAATTGTTAAAGAATGTAAGAAAAAATGGTAAAAAGTGTTAAAAAAAGATTTTTTTTAGGCCAATGCATTCTCTTATATATGCGAGGCGACCTATGGTCGACTCGCATATATAAGAGAATGCATTGGCACAGGGCATAACTGTAACTATCACAATGTGGTCAATGAGCCGGTTCCAATGATATCCATATTTGTATGGTTCTATTGAGACAGACCGAAGATATTTTAGGCTGTTGAAGCTTTATTTGGCCGGTTTTGGCCGGTTTGTTGGGTAAAGGGTTAATAAAAATTCCAAGACAGTTAATCTGATAATCTCGAATAATTAAATCCCGAGCTGTGTTTAAAGAGTTTGAAAAAACAGGAACGTCAAAAAGGGAAACCATGAGAGTGACTCAACGGTACGCATGTACCGAGTTCTAATAGCTCGCTGAGATTAGGTAAGTCCGTTCCGAGCTGCGATGATGCTGTCCGCAACATAAACCACACAGCTATGGAACAACGTGTGACAAAGGTTGACTCGAAAGAGATGAAAATTTATAATTATTCTCTAATGGTGTACTCTTTCATTGATAAATGTATGAAACCTGTTATTGAAATTGATATAGACATACCTGAGTGCAAAGTTAATCTCACGGCTGATAGTCTCGAACAATTAAATCCCGGGCTGTGTTTAAAGGGTTAGAATAATGGGAACGCCAATAAGGGAAATCAAGAGAGTGACTCATCGGTGTGCGTGCACCGAGCTTCGGTTCCTCACTGGGAATACACCAAGTGCGTCAGATCCCAGCTGAAATATCTGCAACATCCTGTCCAATAGCAAAAGCCCATATATTGACAGATTGCATGTATCACCTATGCAAGTTATTGGAACATTTCAGGAGAACAAATTACAGGTTACCTTAGAAGCGTCAACAGGGGAACGAAAAATAAGTCACACAAAATATTTAAATGTGCAGCAAGCCTGTGTTACTGTGCCTGCCATTTGCAGAATGAGGTCTAGCATCACTAAATTCACCCTCTGGGGACCTCATTCTGCTTAGGCCTCATCTTCTATGGGAAAGTTTCTTTATTATCAAATTTCTATAGAAATTTCTTCACATAGATTCCATTTCTTTTTTAGTTTAGTTTCTCTGTATCCCCAAATTGACAGACGACACATTGGACAATCGAGGTTCCCAATGGGTGTACATCACAATATTCACCATTTGGGAACTTCAATCTGAATCTGTGTCTCCCATAGCAGATGAGACCATGCTGTATGCAGAATGAGGATCCCAGAGGGTGAATTTAATGATGCTAGCCCGCTATGCGGGATAGCGTCACTAAATTCACCCTCTGGGATCCTCATTCTGCAAATGACAGGCATCCTAAACTCAGGCTTGATGTGCAGGCCTGAAAGTTTATATTTAGATCCACCTGGATCCACATGTATAAAATAACATATTTGGAATGAGTGAGAAGCAAGTCTGATTATAGTGTACCTGTCATCTGCAGAATGAGGTCCCCAGAGGGTGAATTTAGTGACACTACACCGCATAGTGGGCTAGCATCACCAAATTCACCCTCTTGGGACCTCATTCTGCATGGCCTCATCTGCTATGGGAGACATAATCTCAGATTAAAGTTCCCAAATGGTGAATATTGTGATGAACACCCATTGGGAACCTCGATTATGCAATGTGTTGTCTGCCAATTTGGGGATATAAAGAACTAATCTAAACTAGAGGTGTGACTGTCCCAATAGGACTAAGGATACCCCCCTGTTTTTAAAATACTAAGATGTTTCACATGTCAGTAAACATTTAGTTAAAATAATAAAATAACAGTTACCATTGCAGGTGCACAACCCTAACCCTAATCTTAAACCTATTGACCGAAAAATGTAGGAATAAAAGCTTGGACAAAATTATGCATGTTGCAAAAATGTTCTATTCGAAAAAGGGGGATAACTCCACCAAAAAATGTCGGACAGACGTCATAATCGCAGGTGCACAAGTTCCCATGGTATTAAAATATCTGTGCCATGTTTAAAAAAAATTGACCTAAAAATGTAGGAATAATACTCGGACAAAAGTATATATTTATATGTTGCGAAAATTTTCTAAGTCGAAAAAGGGGGGATAACTCCACCAAAAAAGTCCTACAGATGTCATAATCGCAGGTGCACAGGTTTCCATGGTGGTTGCTGTCTGTGCCAAGTTTCATGGAAATTGATCAAAAAACGACTGAGAAAAACTCCGGACAAATTTGTGTCTACGGATGGACGAAGGACGGACGAGCTGACTCCAGTATACCCTACTTCGTTGCGGGGGGTATAAAAAGAAATAGAATCTATGTGAACTTTCCAGAGAAGATGAGGCCTATAAAGCAGAATGAGGTCCCCAGAGGATGAATTTAGTGATGCTAGCCCACTATGAGGGATAGCGTCACTAAATTCACCCTCTGGGAACCTCATTCTGCAAATGACAGGCACACTAAACTCAGGCTTGGACACAAAATGCTATTTTATTTGATATTGAATTTGATATTCATTTACAGTAATGCCCTAAATAATCGAGTCGATTATTTAGGGCATTACTGTATTTCATACCTTTTTGATGTTTTAAAGGGATAGCAAAATTATAGTTTTCATAATGATATTCTTCAGTATTTATGGGTCTAGTTTAACCCTTTCATGACTGGAGCTTTCTGAACTTTTACGAAAACCCTGTGCCAATGCATTCTCTTATATATGATAGTCTCCCATATAAGAGAATACATTGTCCAAAAAATATTTACCTTGACCTTGTAATCAAAGGGTTAAATGTCAAATTTGGTTTTCAACATTTTTTCAGCAGAACACAAAGCGCAGATATGTAAAATTGGATTTTTTTTATGTTGTTGTTGTAATTGGAGGGCTGGAACTCTGAATAAATCTTTAACCCTTTCATGACGTGAGCTGCGCTGGTGCAGCATTAAAGATTCTGTGCCAGTGCTCTTATATATGCAAGTCTCCCAAAGGGAGACTCGCTTATATAAGAGAATTCATTGGCTTATAAGGTCAAGGTAAATATTGTTAGGCCAATGCCACTAATCCGATATTGATCACAAATTTAACAATAGTCTTGCAGAGATCATGTACTGCAACCTAGTTACAGTTTAGGTGTCAGACAGAGTGAACTGAAGTTAAACACTCATCCTCGCAGAATTGGCAGCTGCAGAGTTCATGTCCAATATTGATGAAATCTTCAACAAGCCAGATACACAATGTATTGGAACATATGTAGTTGTAGTATATGTGTCAAGGGTGAATCTGCACAGTGATTTCAAGTCGATGTAATGACCCTTTGCATATCGTACTGTGTAGGAATGGTTAACTCTTTCATGATGGGAGCTGCGCTGGTGCAGCATTAAGGACCCTGTGCCAGTACATTCTCTTATATATGAGAGTCTCCCATAGGGAGCCTTGCATATATAAGAGAATGCACTGGCTTACAAGGTCAAGGTAAATATTGTTAGGCCAATGCATTCTCTTATATATGCAAGGTTACCTATGGGCGACTGGCATATATATAAGAGAATGCATTGGCACAGGGTTTTCGCAAAATTTCAGGAAGCTCCAGTCATGAAATTGTTAACTTACATGGGAAGTCATTCTATCGCCAGTTTTGTGATGGTTCAGAAATGATTTGTTACAACTTTAAAGACATATTATGGATTTGTTCGGGTGCTTGAAATTGATAAGTTAGTACTCAGGCGCTATGTCAACCTGGGGAATATAGCATTTCATTAACATCGCCGAAAATTTCAAAGAAATCAACCATACCACTGCACAGAAAACAGCATCTGAACTACGCTCAATTGTAAATATTTATATCTCGATTCGGGACCTAACACAAATGTTTTCGCCATTGAGAGTCATTACATATAATTAATATATAAGAATGATGGTGTTTGTTGTCAATTTGGATTAATATTCGTAAAAAATAATGACTTAGAGCAAGATTATTCTCAATTTCTATTTGATCACCCTATAGCTACCGGAGTGTTTCACATGACTTTTAACAACAGTCCAGCAGAGACCGTAAGTGTACTGCAACCAGTATAGGTGCCAAACTGAACTGAAGTCAAACACTCATCCTCGCAGAATTGCAGGCTGCAGAGTTCATGTCCAGTATTGATGAAATCTTCAACAAGCGAGATACACATTGTATTGGTAGCTAGTTGTAGTATAGATGTCAAGGGTGAATCTGAACAGTGATTCTGTTAGAATTTGCAGAGTCATGTTGCAGGTATGGGGTTCATCTCAGTGTAATGAGCCTTAATTTATTGATCAAACCTTTAACCCTTTGAGTGCCAGGGGCCGATCTTATCGGCCCTAAACCTACACAATAAGTCTGTTAAAGAATATAATAAAATATATTGAAATTGTAAAAAAAACTGTAAAAAAAAAAAAAAACAACATTTTTTTAAGCCAATGCATTCTCTTATATATGCGAGGCGATCTATGGTCGACTCGCATATATAAGAGAATGCATTGGCACAGGGTATATGGGTTGATACAAAAATCGGACCTGGCACTCAAAGGGTTAAGAATTGTTTAGCAGGCGAATACAATGTATTTGACAGATATAATAGAACATTTTGCACTAATTAACAGGAATTCTTCAGTTTCTATTCCCAAAATGAAGGCCATATTAAGGATGGAAACTGAACAGCATGGCAGAGGTGAAAGGGGCATCAAGGGAGGATAATTGTGCAGACAATTCAGGAGTGGATATAGTGTGTCTGACATTTGTAGAATGAGGTCCCCAGATGGTGAATTTAGTGACGCTACTCTGCACAGTGGGCTACCATCACCAAATTCACCATCAGGGGACCTCATTCGTCCCGAATTATGGAGTAAATATTGACATTTGTAAGTAGTTTTGATGTTGTGTTTTCTAAAATGGTATGATCTGTGTAGTTTTCAGTACTATTTATTAGTTGAATAATGAGAATGCCACATTCTTTCAGTAAAGCCAATATAAACAAATTGCTTGATTTACATCCCCTCCCAACCATATTTTAAGTCCCCTCCTCAATTTTTTTTTATTTGGATATTTTTTATGTAAACTTTTTTCTCATGTTAACCCTTTGAGTGCCAGGTCCGATTTTTGTATCAACCCATATACCCTGTGCCAATGCATTCTCTTATATATGCGAGTCGACCATAGGTCGCCTCGCATATATATAAGAGAATGCATTGGCCTAACAATTTTTCATCATTTGTTCTTATTTTTTTACAATTTTAATAATTTTTTCTTATATTCTTTAACAGACTTATTTTGTAGGTATATTGCCAGGGAATCTTACATTTTTCATGGGTATCAAAATTATTACTATGAATACTTGGTGATAGTGTTGAGTTATAACATGCCCCTAAGGTTTTATCCAGTCTGTTTTTAAATTCGCTATAGCATTCTTAAGCATATTAAAAAAAAACATTCAACCCAACAAACAAACAAATCTTTTTTTTTTTAGGGCACTCTACAGACCATAAATTAGGGCCGATGATATTATTTGATAAAATAAATCCAAAATTATTTGGATATCTTTTATGTAAACTTTTTTCTCATGTTAACCCTTTGAGTGCCAGGTCCGATTTTTGTATCAACCCATATACCCTGTGCCAATGCATTCTCTTATATATGCGAGTCGACCATAGGTCGCCTCGCATATATATAAGAGAATGCATTGGCCAGGCGACCTATGGCACTAAAAGGGTTAACCAATAATCAAATAATATTTCACTGACCCATTAATCAGTCTATTTTGATCAAATTGGACAATCTAAATCACCTTGTAATATATAAGATAGGATACTGCTTCAATATCTAGAACTGGCCATGACCATTTATGTTAGGAAGAATAAAATATATGATATAAAATTTGCCCTCCCGCCCCATTTTTCTGAAAAAGTTGGATGTAAATCTAGTAATTTATTTATATTGGCCCAAGTGCTTGGTTACTCACTTATCAGTATAATTGACTGAAATGAGTGCACAATATGTCTTTAATTAAAGTACACATCCCAGTTTGAATAAGTTATCACCATGGAATAGATACTATAGAAACACAGACATTATTGCCCTATTAAATATCCCAGATTACAAATTTATAATAACCAGGTCAGGGTAGAACATATCAAACAAATGATTTGTGGATATTTACAACTAACCACTGTATTTAATTATCTGTCTCTTTGATGTTTCTAGACTATACTCCCATTATTGGCATGTGATTATGAGTGAATATGACTGGAGATATAGACAGGGACAGTCGGCTGTTAATTCTATCAGTAGCTGATAACACCAACATTAGTAACCTGGTGACCCACATCATACACACCACCAAGTAGGGCCTACGTTTCCCGTCCCATATGCATTTTAATTAACCCTTTGATAACTACAGTAATGACTAAAGTATATGACCCTTTAACCACATCAGAATTATGGGAAATTTTTCAGGATTTAGTCGGAAATATGGCTTGTTGCCATTCATCGGAAAGATCTCAAGACAACAAGCCTTCAAATAATGTGTCATTTTTCAGAATGAGGTCCCCAGAGGGTGGATTTAGTGATGCTATACCAATCAGCAGGATAGCTTCACCAAATTCACCTACTGAGGACCTCATTTTGCTCAGGCCTCATTTTTTGGGAAGTATATATCTACAGTCTCAAATGAACATTGCATTTAGTTAATTTTTCCCTTCTGTTCAGTTTCTATATCCCCTAATTAGCATGAGATAAAAAATTGCATAATCGAGGTGACTAATGGGTGAACATCACCAACTTCAACTCAGGAACTTCAATCTGATCCTAGGTCTCCCATAGTAGTTGAGGCCAAAGCAGAATGAGGTTCCCAGAGGGTTAAATGCAGTGATGAGAGACGATATAGGTCACTAGAAGATGACAGGAATATAAAATGGAGTAAATTATTTGTTAAATCATTTACTTCTGTCATTGTTCCCAAGAAACAACCAATATGCTAGAATGCTCATAAAAGTAGATCACCAATCAAATTACAACAAAAATTCAATCAATGTCATCAGATTGAAGGTCTAATCAATCAATCTAATGGAAAAAATCAATTAAACGGCCATAAAGATTCTAAATCATACAAGAGATATCCATTTTACAGTGTGATTTTTTCCTCAACAGTCACTTCAGCAATTAGAAGCCATATTTACCTGCAACACCAGGCAATTTAATAGATATTAAAATGCCCCATGGACTACACAAAACTTTATATTTTATATATATATATAGTAACAACTAGGTAAATGGCGTCAACTACCTCCGATGCAAAATAAAGCAGCCAAACTTTCTCCCATTTACAGTAATGCTCTAAATAATCGACTCCTTAACCACAGCAGAATTATGGGTAATTTTTCAGGATTTAGTCGGAAATATGGCTTTTTGCCATTCATCGGAAAGTTCTCAGTGAGAGCTTTCCGATGAATGGCAACAAGCCATATTTCCGACTAAATCCTGAAAAATTACCCATAATTATGCTGTGGTTAAGGAGTCGATTATTTAGGGCATTACTGTAGTTCTAAAAATATACATTGGAATGATCCATGCTTCATGACAGGGTACGGCGATGTTCAGTCTATACTATATGCAGACTACAGACAGAGAAACACTCAAAGGATTCAATTATAGAAATGCTCAACTAGTGAGTGCAACCAACAGCCTAATTAAAGGTCCAGAAACAAATCAATGGGAATGAAGTGATTACATATAAAATTCAAGACATTGTCAAGCAGGGACCATATTATTAGCAGTTACCACATTTTAATAACAGAAATATGCACAAAAAACGCTTGGCACCCCATTGAATCCTCCATGCTCCCATTGAATCCTCGGATCGATTACGCTGTATGAATGTTATTATAGGCTACATATATTGTCTTATTTTTTTTACACCATGGTTTTTGTTGGATGGGAAATAAAATAAGATGAAATTTTTTATACAGAAAAGTGGCAGTGCAGCCCGGAGGCTAGATCATGTCACGAATCGAATCGCAACTAGAGTAATGCCCTAAATAATCGACTCTCAGTGAGAGCTTTCCGATGAATGGCAACAAGCCATATTTCCGACAAAATCCTGAACAGTTACCCATAATTATGCTGTGGTTAAGGAGTCGATTATTTAGGGCATTACTTTAATAAGCTAAAGCTGATAGGTGGAGATCATATTCTACCAGTACACAACCTGGGAACTTTTTGATGTTCTGACCTGTTCTGACAGGGAAGTTTATAACATTGAAAAAATAGACAGGGAATATATTTATGTGTTAATACTTGTTCGTCAACAATCAACTTCAAAGTTGGGGTTGGTCCCAGCTTGAGATTGCATGCTTTTTTGTGACTTTTGTGAGCTGATATCGCAATAAACATTGCCCAGTACAATTCCATGATTGTAAACGACGCAAGGCAAAATAGCTCACAAAGTCACTTAAATCGTACAATTTTGAGTTGAGATCTTCACCTATAGTGAAATATATTTATTAACCCTTTCAGTGCCAAGTCCGATTTTTGTATCAACCCATATTTCTTTGATCATTTTTCAAATTTATTGATTATAATAATGTGATACATTAGGGCTCTTTCCATCAATGTATCACATTATTGTAGTCAATAAATTTGAAAAATGATCAAGGAAATATGGGTTGATACAAAAATCGGACTTGGCACTGAAAGGGTTAATGAACAGGTATTAATTAAGAAATATATCACATGGACTGCTGTCTCAATGTTATAAACTTCTCTGTCATAACATCAAAATGTTCCAAGGTAACCTACTGGTGGAATATGATCTCTATGTGCTTAGCTAAGGGTAGAGGATTCGTGACATGATCTACCTTAGTACCTAGCAACAACAATTATTTCTTGAAAACCACAGGAAAATAGACAATAGACAAACTAATAATTAATATAGACCATTTAAAGTGACACCTGTTCCCACACATAGATCAGGGCAACAATAATGTTCTAAACTAAGCGTGACAGACTCATATTAAATACAGTATTAAATGTAGGGCTTTGATCAGTCGACATAAATTTCGACTCAGTATATCATATCTGAGTCGAACAGGACTGGCCGGAATTCTATTTCCAGACTTGGGGATATACCAGGGAATTCCTTGTTTTGATTGGAAGCGGTACCAGAAAGCGCTGGCCCCGATTGGCTAACCGATAACAGCTGCGCGTGTCCCGTAAAAATAGCTCAGGTGTCGTCTGTATACGGCGAATGCAATAGTCGTTTAACTCGGTCATGTGGCACTGATTTAAAGTTAGTTTTAATAGTCGTACTAATTTTGACCAGCTGCTTTATTAAAGAAAAACACTTTTGACAAATGGCATGATTCTGATCGGCGGCGAAATAACCGATGCCTCTATTCAGTGTTCTGTACTAGTAAATCTCTGCCTCTCGTAACATTCCAAACAACCGCATAATTATTCCTTATTTGGAATGTCTGTGACATCAGTATGACGTCACGAAATTGGTGGAAGCCCATTGTCCTGGAATGGGTTTTTACATGAATTCGTGTCGACGTAATATTATAATTATTACGGAGATGTTTACGTCGACTGGGCTTTGATGTCAGTCTTTGATAGATTACTGTATTTGTAACAGACCTCATTATACAGTAATGCTCTAATTAATCGACCTCTTAACCAAAGCAGAATTATGGTAACTTTTCAGGATTTAGTCGGAAATATGGCTTGTTGCCATTCATCGGAAAGCTCTTCCCGAGAGCTTTCCGATGAATGGCAACAAGCCATATTTCCGACTAAATCCTGAAAAGTTACCCATAATTCTGCTTTGGTTAAGAGGTCGATTAATTAGAGCATTACTGTATATTATTATTTCACATGCAACACACGAATCAATGGGGTCCACAGAACTTCCATAATACAGTAATGACCTAAATAATCGACTCCTTAACCACAGCAGAAATATGGGTAACTTTTCAGGATTTAGTCGGAAATATGGCTCGTTGCCATTCATCGGAAAGCTCTCACTGAGAGGGTTATTAAAGGAAAACACACACAACGTTGATATACATGTAGAGTTAACAGTATGATCCCTACAAATGAATCAATGGGAACAAATGACTATCCGTGACAAAGTGTCCATTGAAGTGAAAAGCCAATATTAGTGGAGAGTTGACTATAAAGCATATCAGTATTAGCATACTGCCAATATGAAGGCTATACCAACTCAGCGTCGAACATACTAAACCACTGGACCACTATGCTAAAGTACAGAAAATACAAAAAATTGGCAGAAGCCTCATATATCAACACAAAACAATAATTAGCTTTCGAAACTGCAGGAAAATAGACCAACTACTGGGTAATTATTAATATAGACCATTTAAAGTGACATCTGTTAGCACAGATCAATAAATTCTGAACTATGTGTGACCAATTCATATTAAATACAGAAATGTACAGCTTTGATGTCAGTCTTGGATAATATTACTGTCTTTGTACCAGTCCTAATTAGAGAGTACCATTTCAGACGCAACACAGAATCACGGGGTCAGCAGCACTATCGGGGTCAGCGACACTATCGTATCGGTGTCAACAGCACTTTTATGATCAATGTATAAAGACCACAATATACAGACAATATAGATCAGTCACTTTTAAATTCAAAATACAGTGTTTGATATATAACTGATGTTTTAACATTGGAAAGTGATTTGAAATCACTTGTTACACACAGGGTCAGCAAACAGCCCTCATAATAAACAGCATGTTTTTTAACCCTTTACCCAACAGAAGGGCCCTGTGCCAATGCATTCTCTTATATATGCGAGTTGA
The DNA here is from genome assembly GCA_032622095.1 of Siphonodentalium dalli. NCBI lineage: Eukaryota > Metazoa > Mollusca > Scaphopoda > Gadilida > Siphonodentaliidae > Siphonodentalium > Siphonodentalium dalli. The sequence goes on along the minus strand of CP136068.1, from coordinate 135,151,019 downwards.
CCATAGGTCGCCTCACATATATAAGAGAATGCATTGGCTTAACACATTAAAAATTATAAAATTGTTAAAGAATGTAAGAAAAAACTGGTAAAAAAGATTTTTTTTAGGCCAATGCATTCTCTTATATATGCGAGGCGACCTATGGTCGACTCGCATATATAAGAGAATGCATTGGCACAGGGCATAACTGTAACTATCACAATGTGGTCAAGGAGCCGGTTCCAATGATATCCATATTTGTATGGTTCTAATGAAACAGACCGAAGATATTTTAGGCTGTTGAAGCTTTATTTGGCCGGTTTGTTGGGTAAAGGGTTAACAGAATTCGGAAAAAATGGTAAGCACCCATCTAGAGGATTCATATGAAGTTTGGTAATGATTGGATGAGGGATATACTCTTTAGGGTGTGCTAAAGGATTTAGAGATGCAAAGAGTAAAATCCAAGATGGCTCCCGGCAGCAACGGTTTTCATCAAAATTCATTCAAATTTGATAGCTCCCATCTAGAGGTGATCCTAGACTCATATACCGAATATCATTGAAATCGGTCAAAGTTTGTAAGGAGTTATCGTGCTAATGGCCATGAACGTTCAAAATCGCTAAAAACAGACAAACTAAAGTCTCATAACTTTTGTATAAAAGATTGGACAAACCTGGATTTAGAAATTGTTTGAGAAATTGTTGCAACATATACCAAATATGAATGAAATCGGTTGACGTTTGTTTAAGTTATCACGCTAACAGTCTCTCGACTGTCTGGATACCCGCCATGACGCAAGCCCGCCTGCCTACCGGCCTCGCCAAAGCATAAGTCGAGTTTCTGAAAAAAACTTGACTAAAAAGACATTATTTTGACGTAAAGTCAAAGGTGTTTATAGTAGTACATGTAGAATTTGTATTTCAAAGTTGAAAGTTATGTGAGGTGGGACAGAATGCCTTTTTATTTAACCCTTTACCCAACAAACCGGCCAAAACCGGCCAAATAAAGCTTCAACAGCCTAAAATATCTTCGGTCTGTCTCAATAGAACCATACACATATGGATATCATTGGAACCGGCTCCTTGACCACATTGTGATAGTTACAGTTATGCCCTGTGCCAATGCATTCTCTTATATATGCGAGTCGACCATAGGTCGCCTCGCATATATAAGAGAATGCATTGGCCTAAAAAAAATCTTTTTTTAAAACTTTATACCATTTTTTCTTACATTCTTTAACAATTTTATAATTTTTAATATGTTAAGCCAATGCATTCTCTTATATATGCGAGGCGACCTATGGTCGACTCGCATATATAAGAGAATGCATTGGCACAGGGCCCTTCTGTTGGGTAAAGGGTTAAAAAAAAGAAAAGGGTAAGAAATATCTCAAATAGTACCCCTTGTCATTAGTTGCTTCCAGCACACTGAGTGCATGAGTGTAAAAGATTCACATGCAGTTTATTTGCTGACGTTGTAATAGCCATCACCTTGTCATGCACGTCACCAGGCTCAACTGTGCTACAAACACACGCAGCCCATCGACATTGTGTAATGTCAGTATGAGCAGTGAAGGACTTGGTTCTAACAGAGCGAGAAACTAACAGGACCCGACAGGTACTTTGATGTTTGAGAGCATGCTTTTAATGAAAATGAAATGTTTCACTCAAGACATCAAAGGGAGACAATTATGGTTAGGGTCCCGTATAATTGGTGGGAACACTGTGTATAATGGCTGGGAGTTTAAAGTAATTCCTAGGTATTGCTACCTATTACAATGATTTTAATGCACACAGAGTATTCAGGGTGTACAATGTCTATATCATAATGGGTCTGTAATTGGAACTGGTCACAAGACTCTATCACTGCTATGCCCACCTTGTTACAGTTGTAATAAATAAATGATATGTTACAGGGCGATTCCTTCAAGATGATCTATGTGTTATATAGTTACCGGGGTATAAAATATTAGATATGAATCGAAGGCCCCATTGTCCGGAAATGTTTCTATTGATTACTGTTGATTATATTTAGAATATTTTCTGGTCTAAATATGTGTGGTTGTTTAGCTAACGAACAATAGTGGATACTGTTAACAGAGACTAGAAATTTTATTGTCTTATTTTGTCACAAACGTTAATTTTAGACTAATTATCGATTATAACTATGGAATAAAACAATACAATCAGTCTGAGATATTTGACGTTCGGAGCATAGCTATGGGAACGCCCTAATGATCTCTATCGCTATATGGTATTGCCTGAATAGTCTGTTCTAAAAATAGAACAATAAACAGTTTCCAGACATGGATCTTCAATTCATATTTATTATTTTATACCCAACGGAACTATTTCAAAATTGTTATATGAAGAGATAATCCATCTTACGGTGTTATGTGAGGGGATGTGAGATTAACATTGGGTTTGGGGCTATCTGAGATCTGAGCCCGATATTAAACTCGCTGAGCCCCACAAAGAGGCAACAAAGAGTCCTGTATCATTTTTTATCATGCTTTCCATTGGATCATGCCATGAATCTCTACTCCGGCTGGCTTATGCCCGTAGAGATCATATTCCACCAGAACAAAACCTGGGAACATTTTGATGTTCTGACCTATTCTGACAGGTTATATATACATTAAGGAACCCTTTCAGTGCCCTAATTTACGGTCTGTAAAATCGGCCCTAAAAAAAATAAAAAATAAAATTTTTAGATTGAATTTTTTTTGGGTATGCTTAAGCATGCTATAGCAAATTTAAAAACAAACTGGATAAAACCTTAGGGGCATGTTATAACTAAAAACTATCACCAAGTATTCATAGTAATAATTTTGATGCCCATGAAAAACGTAAGATCCCTGGCACTAAACCTACAAAATAAGTCTGTTAAAGAATATAAGAAAAAATTATTAAAATTGTAAAAAATAATAACAAATGATGAAAAATTGTTAGGCTAATGCATTCTCTTATATATGCGAGGCGACCTATGGTCGACTCGCATATATAAGAGAATGCATTGGCACAGGGTATATGGGTTGATACAAAAATCGGACCTGGAACTGAAAGGGTTAAGGAACAGGTAATAACTAAGAAATATAATACCTGCACTATGTTATACACTTCCCTGTCAGAACATTAAAAAATTCCCAGGTTTTGTACTGACGGAATATGATCTTTATGGACATGAGCCAGAGTAGAGATTCATCGCATGATCTAGCTTTTCATATGAGAATTTTAATAAGTTCATCAGATTCACGTAAATTAAATGAGCAATCTATGGTGATCAAGCCTTGAAATAGTGAGCCTATCATTTGCAGAATGAGGTCCCCAGAGGGTGAATTTAGTGATGCTATCCAGCACAGCGGGCTAGCATCACCAAATTCACCCTCTGGGGACCTCATTCTGCTTAGGCCTTAGCATTCTGCAAATGACAGGCACACTATTTCAAGGCTTGACGGTGATGCATGATGATGGATATAGAATGTAGATGTAATAATTGAAGACTCGTGGCCAGAAGTGTGGTAAGTTTGATGGTTGATTATGCGTCTTCAGAATTTGTCAAATACAATGCTAGTACAACATTTTTCAATTCGCACAACGAATATTCATTTTCTCGATGCCTAAATAGGCGTAAATAGTCTTGAGACATCAATGTTCCGAAAACAATTTTTTTTAACAAGATGGCGTCCATGGACCACATTCTGATTCAATATCCATCCTGGGCCTTTCAATATGCAGTCGGTGTTAATCGAAGTGAACCTGATATCTTTTCATCACCTGTTAGTGTAACTCTATTCTCATGTGTCAGTTATGTTGGCCAGCATGATAAGTTTTATTATTTGAATACTAAATACGGCAAGGGTGAATTCAAGAAACTGCAATAACTTTATTGAAAGGACTGCTGATTCCTTTAGTAACTGGATACCTGCTGGTAGGTAGTTACTTGAATAATTCGTTCCTTGGTATGTTCACCAAGAAAGGCGGGGGGGGGGGGGGGGGGGGGAAGGGGGGTTGTGGTGTGTTACAGGGTGGGGCCCCCAAACCTGGCATAATTAGTTAGAAATTTCATGCTGGAAAATAGGTTGAAAGACTAGTATTCTATAGTCTAATATTAAATTTTCCAATCAATATTGAGTTTAAGGTATCTTTTTTTCTACTTTCTACTTTCCAGTTACTGTTTGGAACATTTACAACAATATAGAGTGTTTTTGGTTTAAATTTTGCATAATGTAATATGCCCAACATGTTCATGAATTCCAAAATGTTTACCTGTCTGGCATTTATGCCAATATCTCTGACAGAGAGTAGTTTAGAGTGTGTATATAGATATCTCAATTATCTATCAAGCTGTTTTGATCACCAGAACCTAACAATAGTGATAAATCAAACTAAGACTAAAATGATAGCTAAAGATTGTACCAATCATTTTCAAAAGGACAAAAAAAATTAAAAAAATTAAAGCATCAATTGGATAAATAGATGACACAATTCCACTGTAAACATATTAAAATGTTTAAGGCAGGAATAAATGACTATGGGCATGAACAGCAATTATGAATACTAACTTGATAGATCTGAAGTGATTAACTCCATGAGGGAAGTATAGCTAAACCACAGAGATATCCTTTGTGTGGGAACCACCGAGTAACACCACTCTTTATCTACTGAGATAGATAATCCTGCCTCTATATAACACTGCATTATAAGAAATGCATGGAGCCACTATTAATGCATCGGAACACATGGAGTTCTCAGCTCGTAGTAAAACAAACGCTCTTTATTACTACAATATCAGGAAAAAACAAACACTGAATGCTCTTTAATGTTTCATGCCATAGAAAAGAAGGGACCTTTATTTTCTTCAGAGGCTTTAAATTACATAAATTCAGGGAAATTTTCAGACATATAGAGTATGTATAAAAGTAACTCATGTATCTATCAAGCTAGTATAATTAGCGGAACATGACAATAGTGAAAAATAAAACTAGGCTTAATCTTATTATTAAAAGTTGCTTTAAATTTTTTTTTTTTTTAAAGCTTCAGAAGTTAAGATGCATTGGACAAAATAGATGACACCATCTCAGCTTAGTGAGAAAATATGAACATCAATGATGGATACTAACTTGATAGATGTGAAGTGATTAACTCCATGAGGGAAGTATAGCCAAACCACAGAGATATCCTTTGTGTGGGACCCACTGCATAACACCACTCTTTATCTACTGAGATAGATATATCCAGCCACTATATAACACTGCATTATAAGAAATGCACAGAGCCACGATTAATGCATCGAAGCACATGGAGCTCTCAGCTCGTAGTAAAACTCTTTGTTCTGGTGTTTTACTACGATACTACTACAACCACGAGCTCGCTGATCGTGTGTCATATCTGTCTCGTGTCTCTGCATTCAGATTGGCTGCTTGCATTTCAGTTCAACCCGCGGTGCAATGTCGGTGAATGAGACCCGCACAGTGTAAATTTTTATTTTATTTTATAGGCAATGCAGGATTAAATTCATTGTTACACATAATTCCCACAATTATTTTAATATTGCTTTCTTAACCCTTTCATGACGGGAGCTGCACTGGTGCAGCATTAAAGATCCTGTGCCAGTGCATTTTCTTATATAAGCGAGTCTCCTATAGGGAGCCTCGCATATATAAGATAATGCATTGGCTTACATTTTCTTATATAAGCGAGCTCTATATGGTAGACTCGCACATATAAAACAATGCATTGGCACAGAGTTTTTTGCAAAATTTCATTGAAGGGGTATAAAAGGTCTTTTTGTTAATAATTAGAATAGTGCATTTTTTCAGTAAAGATATTAATCAATCAAGAATATGAGTTGAAGTTGATATACCGGTAGCTGTTTGATAATTGGGCAGCAACTGGATTTGGTTTGAATAACACTACAGATGGCCATGCAAGGTTACCACTTTTTATTCCTAACCAAATTCAAGCACCAGTTTTAACCCTTTCATGATGGGAGCTGCGCTGGTGCAGCATTAAAGATCCTGTGCTAGTGTATTCAGGCTTACAATGTCAAGGTAAATATTGTTAGGCCAAAGCATTCTCTTAATTATGCAAGGCTCCCTATGGGAGACTCAAATATATATATATATATATTGGCACAGGGTTTTCGCAAAAATTTCAAGAAGGTCCCGTCATGGAAGGGTTTTAAAAGGATAGCAGCCATACCAATTTCAATGACTATTTATATGTTTATTTTGCATTCCTACAATGGCTTGCAGGCATTCATTTCATATGAAAATGGGGTAAATAATGTCATAACTGTGAAAAATAAAAATGAAACGATAACATGCTATGAAATTATTACTCAAACCAAAACATCAGAATAAAATTTAGCAATTATTGACTGTTGTTCTACTAAACAAAATTCAATTTAATTAAATTCAAGCACTTTTCTGCAATTTTTTATGGTTTGCTATGCAATTTGTTTCTTATTCTCTTGAATACACACCAATTTATTATATCCAACCTTAATACCTTGCCAACTATGGGTGGTGTCATCATATACTTGATATCGCTTGGCCTGAGCAGGACGGTCTTTTAGATGTACATGTAACCCTACTTAGAAAAAGTTGATAGAAAAAAATACATGTCTACGCCACTTTAACCCTTTACCCAACAAACCGGCCACAACCGGCCAAATAAAGCTTCAACAGCCTAAAATATCTTCGGTCTGTCTCAATAGAACCATACAAATATGGATATCATTGGAACAGGTTCATTGACCACATTGTGATAGTTACAGTTATGCCCTGTGCCAATGCATTCTTTTATATATGCGAGTCGACCATAGGTCGCCTCGCATATATAAGAGAATGCATTGGCCTAAAAAAAATCTTTTTTTACCATTTTTTCTTACATTCTTTAACAATTTTATAATTTTTAATGTGTTAAGCCAATGCATTCTCTTATATATGCGAGGCGACCTATGGTCGACTCGCATATATAAGAGAATGCATTGGCACAGGGCCCTTCTGTTGGGTAAAGGGTTAACATGGCTACAATTTGGCTTCTTCAGATTTCATGTAATGCACTTGATAGTTGGGTACTAGTAGCTGTAATTTCAATCTTCTGATTCTAAGTCACTGCCATACATGCCCTTGTTCTATGGGACTTGTATGTAATATATCTATATATTTACACACTAAGTGTTGTCATCACTAAATCCAGCATTCTGATTGGTCGGCGCCCACGTGGCTAGTTGCAGTTATTTCTCGGTGAATGCGTAACGCCTCATAACACCAAGCTAATAACACCATCGATACGTCATTAGGTTTGGAAAGACGAACGCGTAATGCTTTGGGCGCATTTTGACTCGCGCAGGATTGACTTAATACATCATCGGGTTTCAACATGAAGAGAAATTGTTCCTATTAACTTTTGCCAAGGGTGCTATTGGGTATTTTGGGCTGATCTTGTCACGATACACTTTTCGATTTAAATATATTTACAAAAGCGGCTTTTTCGCTAAATGTATATAAATATAAGGATTAACTGTCATGTGGACTATTTTTATGGAGATGTAACGGTGAGGTAAGTGGACATAACTTGTATGTAAAACCCTTCGGGTTTTACACAAGTTATGTCCACTTACCTCACCGTTACATCTCCATAAAAACAGTCCACATGACAGTTAATCCTTATATGAGTGAGTGAGTTATTTGACAATTTATTGAGAACTCTAACATAATTATATTATCATCATTCCATGTACATTATTGTTGGCAGACATCATTGTATTTTGATTTGCTTCAATAAATCTTATGAATAACTTTGTAGAACTCACATATCTTTAGTAGTAATACATCATTACATTTCATAATACTGAGCTAGAAATCAACTCAGGCATAGCTACATGTACTTTACTCACAATAATTTGATGTAACAATGGATGATTATGTGAGTACTGCTAGTTATTTTGTCTATAGTCAGTTTGTGACTTTTAACCCTTTACCCAACAGAAGGGCCCTGTGCCAATGCATTCTCTTATATATGCGAGTCGACCATAGGTCGCCTCGCATATATAAGAGAATGCATTGGCTTAACACATTAAAAATTATAAAATTGTTAAAGAATGTAAGAAAAAATGGTAAAAAGTGTTAAAAAAAGATTTTGTTTAGGCCAATGCATTCTCTTATATATGCGAGGCGACCTATGGTCGACTCGCATATATAAGAGAATGCATTGGCACAGGGCTAACTGTAACTATCACAATGTGGTCAAGGAGCCGGTTCCAATGATATCCATATTTGTATGGTTCTATTGAGACAGACCGAATATATTTTAGGCTGTTGAAGCTTTATTTGGCCGGTTTGGGCCGGTTTGTTGGGTAAAGGGTTAAGACTGATATTTAGTTTATATATTTTATTTGATATGTTTTTGCATAACTTTATTATGGCAGTGAAACATGATATGTCACAAGATTTAAGATATGTTAATAATGATTAATTCATAAGTGGATGTAGAATCAGGATTCATTCCTTTTATCTTTATAAACTAATATATATGCACATATATATGTTTTGTAATATGGCACCACAGTCTATAGAACTAGATTTATTTCAGTACATGTCAGCGAACTTCTTATAATGATAACTGATCTTAGCTGATTGAATGGAGGCTGAGTTGTAAGGCAAATTTGCAGAAGTTTTGAGAATATAAATTAGAAATTTAACTTAAATTCGCAGTTAACAAAAGAAGTGGGACGAGAAACGAGACATTGACTTCGCACGATGAATGGCAGCCTGGGTGCACGTCTCACGTAATGATGATTAAAAATCGGTGAATAACCAGATCAGCTTCTTCTAACATAATTGCTAGACTTCTTTGTTTGCTGAAGAAATATGACACCCCTCTATGTGCTTCTATTCTTATTAAAACTCAAGCTCACATTTTAGGGTTTATAGTTTGCAAAGCTCTGATTTTGCATGAATACAGAGGTCTTTAATGGAGGCTATTTGCTAATACTGGGATGTTTATCTTTATGACCCGTGCATATTGTCCTGCACACTGCTTAGTATGAGTAATCTGATGAACGAGACTGAATGGAGAGAGGAGAGGAGGGAGGCTGTATAAAGGCATATCACTGGTATAACACCTTAAAGATGCATATCTGATTTAATCCTTTCATGATGGTGGTTTATGCCCTTCTATGACCAGACTCACTAGAGCTTCCTGAAATTTTGCGAACAACCCTCTGCCAATGCCTTCTGTTATATTATATATATACAGTAATACTCTAAGCAATCGACTTCTTAACCACAGCAGAATTATGGGTAACTTTTCAGGATTTAGTCGGAAATATGGCTTGTTGCCATTCATCGGAAAGCTCTCGGGGGAGTTATCCATAATTCTGCTGTGGTTAAGAAGTCGATTACTTAGAGCAATACTGTATATATATGATAGTCTCCAATAGGGAGCCTCACATATATAACAGAATGCATTGGCCTAACAATATTTACCTTCACCTTGTAAGCCAGTGTATTCTCTGATATATTCGAGGCTCTCTAGGGGAGACTTGCATATATAGAGAATACATTGGCACAGGGTTATTCTTAAAATTTCAGGAAGCTCCAGATGTGGAAGGTCATAAACCAGCGCAGCTCCCGTCATGAAAGGGTTAAATATGATAATGCATATTTAAGGTTTAGACACATTGGCGTGTACAGTCAAATTTTACTACAAAAATGCACTTATATAATGAAAATTACAACCTGTAATTTCTAATTTCAAATAAGAAATTATATAACATTTGTTTTAAATTAATGTTTTCTGTCTGGAAACATTAAGAAATTTGGGGGAAAAGAAACTCAAATATAACTTGCTAAATTTGTCAGAGAAAAAAAGTTGTCACCCAGAAACCATCTGGGACGAACGGACACAAGTTATTTCTGTAGTTCAAGCTGGTTTGGGGAACAATGATGACATTCAATGCATGCTACATTGATTTTTTTATTTACCACTAAAAAATTACAATGAAAATGTGCCATCCAAAACAAAACAAAAAGATTGCTATTAAAGTATGTGTGCTTTTTTTCCCACAGAAACAAAGCTAATGGTATGGCAGTTAATGAGTTGCAACGATTGTAAATTTCCACAATAGTTGATGCCATTTTATATCATTTATTATTTATGTAGAATAATTATTTAATAGTCAAATAACTACATTTAAAATAATTCATTTATTCAAATTAAATGTGTCTATATTTAAGCAAAAAGCTTGCATTAGCTGAGTAAATTGTCCCATTGAGTTAATTTCCGATCAACCCAGGCATGACCTTCTGCGAACTTCATAACTATATATTCGCTTTGTTCTTTGAGCGTAAAAAAAACCATTGAAGAAAATCTAATTTTTACGATACAAAGAGAGGCGGGAAACAAATTACTACAGATATTGATTTTGTTTTACAACTAAAACTCTAGTGACAGACGGGCGCGTGTCACGATATAATGAACGTGCATATGACGAGGCCGGGAGTGACAAATAAGGAATGTTGCATAACAATAGCTTCGACAAGGCATATTATGTGCATACTACAATGTTTCAAATTAATATGTTAACCCTTTGAGTGCCAGGTCGATTTTTGTATCAACCCATAAACCCTGTGCCAATGCATTCTCTTATATATGCGAGTCGACCATAGGTCGCCTCGTATATATAAGAGAATGCATTGGCCCAACAATTTTTAAATTTTTTTAATTTTTTTTTTTACAATTTTTTACAATTTTAATAATTTTTTCTTATATTCTTTAACAGACTTATTTTGTAGGTTTAGGGCCGATGAGATCGGCCCCTGGCACTCAAAGGGTTAATACCACAGTAGTGTACCAGAGTGAAGAAGTTAACCCTTTCATTAACAGCCTTGTTAATTAGCGTCGGCTATCGGCTGAGCCAAGGCAAAAAGAAATTTTTAAATTTCAGAGCCCGCCTATGTTTTATGCAAATTTTTTTAACAAATTGTTGCAGATATATTGCCTTAATGTCGCACTGTGGAAGTCTGCAGACACTGGGAAATATTTTTTTCTATCAATCAGGATAGTTTATGTGGCTATTTTAGAACATTACATGTACTACATTTTTATTGACAATTTTTGAAAACCCTGTGCCAATAATACATGCTTAGGGAGCCTCACGTATATATAAGAGAATGCATTGGCCTAACAATATTTACCTTGACCTTGTAAGTCAGTGCATTCTCTTATATATGCGAGGCTCCCTGTGAGAGTCTCGCATATATAAGATAATGCACTGGCACAGGGTCTGTAATGCTGCACCAGCATGGCTCCCATCATCAAAGGGTTAAATCATTCATTAATTCAAGTAACAAGCTAATATTCTTGCAATTCTCCCTGCATTCTTATGAGTATAGACTGCAATCTGATGACAGTACATCGGATGTTCCGAATATTCTCCCCGTGATCATCGATGACAAATCCTGCAAATAGTGTGTCTGTCATTTGCAGAATGAGGTCCCCAAAGGGTGAATTTAATGATGCTCTCCCGCATAGCGGGCTAGCATAACCAAATTCACCATCTGGGGACCTCATTCTGCTTAGGCCTCATCTTCTGGGAAGTATCTATAGTCTCAAATTAACATTGTGTTTAGTTGCTTTTTCCCTTCTGTTCAGTTTCTATATCCCCTACCTTGCAGAAGATAACATGCATAATCGAGGTGACTAATAGGCAATATCATCAATTTCAACTGAGGAAATTCAATCTGATCCCATAGCAGTTGAGGCTGAAGCAGAATGAGGTTCCCAGAGGGTGAATTTGGTGATGCTAACCCGCCATGCGAGAGAGCATCACTAAATTCACCCGCTGGGGGACCTCATTCTGCAAATGGCAGACATACTATTTGCAGGCTTGTCGATGACTCATTCATATTAGGGATGACTCATTCTCCCCGCTAGTTTACCATATACTGGGTTATTCGCCCAATTCTTCAATGAGGACTTTAATATACCTACGTCAAACCACCGGGTTCAATGCCCTCTTCTTCTACGATAATTTGAATAAGAAATTACTGTGATAAGCAGAGTCATTATGGATGCGCCTATCGGAGTACCGCTATGGGATTAGATTATAGTATACTGAAGACATCCGTCTGCAAATAGTGTGACTGTCATTTGCAGAATGAGATCCCCGAGAGGGTGAATTTAGTGAGGCTATCCCGCATAGTGGGCTAGCATCACCAAATTCACCCGCTGGGGACCTCATTCTGATTAGGCCTCATCTTCTGGGAAGTATCTATAGTCTCAAATTAACATTGTTTTTAGTTTATTTTTCTCTTCTGGAAAGCTTCTATATCAACTAATTTGCAGAAGAGAAAATGCATAATTGAGGAGCCCAATGGGTGAACATCATCAACTTCAACTGTGGGATTTCAATCTGATCATAGATCTCCCATAGCAGTTGAGGCCTATTAAGCAAAATGAGGTCACCAGAGGGTGAATTTTGTGATGCTAGCCCACTGTTTTGAGATAGCGTCACTAAATGCACCCTCTGGGAACCTCATTCTGCAAATGACAGACGCACTATTTGCAGGCTTGTCAGTCTGCACAGAATATTTCCATTCACGGAAACGAAAGCATTCTGCTCAAGTCTCATGATAGCGGTAACAGCACTTTATTAGTCCATTCAGAACTCCATAGAGTAATGAACTCGGTTCTGACACTGCCACACCAGACACAGGGTTCCCACTCATTTCTGATATCCGAATTTAACCCTTTGTTTACCTTGACCTTGTAAGTCAGTGCATTCTCTTATATATGCGAGGCTCCCTTTGAGAGTCTCGCATATATAAGATAATGCACTGGCACAGGGTCTGTAATGCTGCACCAGCATGGCTCCCATCATCAAAGGGTTAAATCATTCATTAATTCAAGTCACTAGCTAATATTCTTGCATTTCTCCCGGCTTTAGTTACATATGAGTATTTAGTTCCCATATGGGTTGATACAAAAATTGGACTTGGCACTGAAAGGGTTAATTAAGCACTATTCAATGACTTTTCGTGGACCACAGTGATAAATTTCAAGGACAATTATAGTTGAGCATTATATTTTGGCGCTATCCTAAAATGGCCAGCAGACATTCCTCCCATATGATAAGTTGTTGTTTTCTTATAATATTGAAAGAAAGAGTGCAAGAGGTATGTTCTATGAAATAATGGCTCAAAGAAAATAATCAATTTTTATAAGGGTTTGAGAGAAATGCTTGTTCATAAATACTCAATTTGACTGAATTCAAACACTTTTCAAGGGTGATGGGTGAAAATCAAGTACGATTCAAGGAAGAAAATTAATTTAAGCACTTTAAAGTACATGTACTTTTCAAAAGAGTGGGAACCCTGTGACAGTGTGAAAATAAGTAGGTGAGCCCCATTTTATAAGGAGATTTTGTATTAACCCTTCAATGACAGGAGCTGTGCTGGTGCAGCATTAAATATCATGTGCCAGTGCATTATCTTATATATGCGAGTCTCCCATAGGGAACCTATAAGAAAATACAATGGCCCAACAATATTTACCTTAACCTTGTAAGCCAGTGCATTCTCTTATATATACATTGTATATATGTGAGTCTCCCTATGGGAGACTTGTGTATATAAGAGAATGAACTGGCACAGGACCTTTAATGCTGCACCAGCGCAGCTCCCGTCATGAAAGGGTTAATGGCAGTGATATAGCTAGAAGGTCAAAATTATTAAAGGGGTGTTTCCGCTAAATTTCAAGATTATGAGGTTCATTACTGAATTCAATTGGCTTTATATTACTAATCAACCCCCCCCCCCCCCACCTTCCAGGCACTTCTATCAGTCAAGTTTAATAGTTTATAGAGCAATATGAACTCAGACCTATAAATAGTATGAGCAAATCATATTAAAGTCTTCTTAAAGGGGTTTGAAATGTTCCAAGGGGTTCCTGTTCAACCTTAATTTCAGTATCAATATATATGAAATATCAAAAGCAAAAATCCATTTGGATAGGATAAAAACCATTTATGGTTTAGAATATCGCTGACTAATATATGCATTGAAGTTCTGCACCCTCCTTGCCCTTGATTGCTCAGTACACCACTGTATATTTCCAAAATGCAAAAACATTTAAAAATATAAAGTAAACCTACCAGAAGAATTCCTAGGCAATCTCATTCCCAACCAAACAGACCTTGTGGTCTGAGAAACACAGACAGCCAGACAGCATGCTTCCCAAAATGCGAATGATGCAATATCTATTAGGAGCAGTGAGCAGTAAGTTAAGGTTGATATTTAAAAACTCTCACACCTCATCAGATAATAATAGCCATGACATTATAGATACGAGACTAACCAAACAAGGGTGTAACCACCAAGACCACATTAACCTGATTACCCAGTTAATGGATATATTCTAGAGATATGGATAAACATGCCAACTGCAAATCAAAGCAAACATGGGAGTCTATTGCACATAGTAATCTCACAGCTATCTTGTAGTTAGCACTTTATTTAAAGGGGTGCAGTTAGGGCAGACTGTCATAATTTTAATGTTAATTGGTCATAAAACATGGTTTTGTGACATGAATTTACCTGGTTCTGGATGCATGAGCTTGTGTGTTGTATGGATGGGCAAGCCTTGAAATAGTGTGTCTGACATTTGCAGAATTTAGTGACGCTATCCCGCACATCTATGTCCATGTCTATTTCTTACGGCTATGCCTTCAATTTACTGAAGATTATGCGGAGATCCAGGCGCAACCAGGGGCGAATAACTTTATAACCCTCTGGTGACTCAAGTAACGCTCTTTAACGTGCACATGCCGATGATTGTACACGGGTGAGCCATTAATGTCCATGCCTGCTCGGACAGCATACTATACCCACAAAAACATACCTGGACAAATGTTGTAATGGGGGAAGTCAGGGTAGCACCACTGAATTCACCTTCTGGGGACCTCATTCTAAACATTCCACATTTCAACATTTTGTCAGACAAACTATTTCAAGGCTTGTGGTTGGTGCGGGTATGTAATATCACAGAAATTTTCAAAATTATTTGTGATTTCACCAGTTTTCAGTGTTGGAATTCCCAAGAAATTGAGGTAAATAACCACCCAGTCCATTATAAGTATTAAACCTGAAATATTCTTGAAATTTTCAGAACACAAGATAGATAAAAAAAAAAGGGCGTAACCACCAAGACAGAGGTATTATAGTCAGACCACATTAACCTGAGCTAACAGGCTAATGGATATATTCTATAGATATGGATAATGTGGGCTATCCCAAATCAAAGCAAACATCTTATTAATCTCTATCACAATCTTGTAGAAAGCAATTTAATATCTGCAGTTAACTGTACAGAATAGGTAGAGCTGTGTAAATATTACCTGAAATTGGTTATAAAACAAGGTTTAGTGTCATGAGTTTTCCTTTCTTCTGGATAGGACTGATGTGCCTCGAGTGTCTGTGTGTGTGTGTGTGGGGGGGGGGGGGGGGGGGGGTTGTAGGTAGTAGGTTGGTGATAGGAGGGGGCATAAACTAAAGAAGATTGGTTGTAAGTTGGTGTAAAGGGGTAGCAAATCGCCACCCCCCTATGACCTGCCCAGTCAGAATGTTTTGCTATTTAAAAAATGTTTTTTAAATGAAAAATACTTTTTTCAGGAGAAAAATAACTTTTTTCAGGAAATATCAATGTCTCAGAAATTTGTCCAAACATTTGCTTCTTTATAGTAGTTTACTAGTTTTCAGTGTTGAATTTCTCAAGGAATTTAACAGGTAAATTTTGTAAAATATCAAAATACTAGACAAATGAAACAATGGTGCAACCACCCAGACCACAGTAACCTAATTACCTATAAAGTTAATGGAAATATTATATAGATACAGATAACAGAGCATATCAAAGCAAAAGTAACATTGCACATAAACTCTTGTAGATAGTAGTTTAAGAGCTGCTGTTAACTGCACAGAATAAAGGAGGACTGTATCAATTTTACCTGATATTGGTCATAAAACCTGGTTTTATGAGATGAGTTTTCCTGGTTTCAGGATAGGGTTGTTGTGTGTGGGGAGGGGTGTGCATGTTTGTGTGGGTACTAGATTGGTGATGGGAATGGGTGGGTATTTACATTGTAGGTTGGATGTGAAAGGGGTAGCAAATCTCCAGCTATGCCTTGCCCCGTCACAGCGTTTTACTGTTTTAAAAAAAACATTCTGATCTATTTCATCATCTTGGGGAAAGCCGTAATGTCCTAGAACAGAAATCTCTACTAGTATGAAAGATGTACAGTAATGTCCTAAATAATCAATCCCTTTAACCCTTTACCCAACAGAAGGGCCCTGTGCCAATGCATTCTCTTATATATGCGAGTCGACCATAGGTCGCCTCGCATATATAAGAGAATGCATTGGCTTAACACATTAAAAATAATAAAATTGTTAAAGAATGTAAGAAAAAATGGTAAAAAAATATTTTTTTAGGCCAATGCATTCTCTTATATATGCGAGGCGACCTATGGTCGACTCGCATATATAAGAGAATGCATTGGCACAGGGCATAACTATAACTATCACAATGTGGTCAAGGAGCCGGTTCCAATGATATCCATATTTGTATGGTTTTATTGAGACAGACCGAAGATATTTTAGGCTGTTGAAGCTTTATTTGGCCGGTTTTGGCCGGTTTGTTGGGTAAAGGGTTAAAACCACAGCAGAATTTATATGGGAAATTTTTCAGGATTTTAATAGTCAGAAATCAGTGTTTCATTTCAATCAACTTACAGTCTAAAGGACTCTCATGGTTAAAATTATTCCAAACGAGAGAAATCTAGCTAATATGCAGCGAGTGATGCCTTGCTTGACCAATTAATAATCACTTATTCATACAAGCCACACCTGCGGCATTTGACTGCAATCTCATGAAATTATCGTATAAACTAACGCACGTTTATTCATAATTGGGGAATCGTTAAGACAGAACAAGTATACATAATAGAATTGTATTTGCAAAGATATTAAAAAAACTAGTATTTTCTCCTAACCTATGGACATCACGTGCCAAATAGGGATCATTACAACTTTGTAGTAAATTCCAAGCACGTATTCTAAATAAGGAGATGATGCAACATGACACTATGTTTTCATTACATTGTTAATATACCATTTTAATGGTGAAACTTGTGCGCTGCATGTACAGTGAAGCAATTAAACTTTGAGAGCAATTTATTGCATGGAAATTGGTTAGAGGAGAGTGACTATATACTCTTAAATGTTTACATGACCTCAGTCGCATGCGTGTAGATCTGTATGTGTATGCAATGATAAACACTGCCTTTTGAATATTAATAAGTTTTCACAAAAAAGGGAATTCCCCCTTCATCTCTGAAATCAGATAGAATCCCGGTGTCCTCGGACGTAGATGAAAGTAATGAGACGGAGTCTGGATATTTATCAGACTGGTCAGATATATGGCTGAGCTTTCCGATGAATGGCAACACGTCATATTTCCGACTAAATTTCCCATAATTCTGCTGTGGTTAAAGGGTCATATACTTCGGGCATTACTGTAAATATCATAAGATTATCGTAGGCTTTCGCCTATTATTCAGAACAAAGACCAGTCAGGGTGATGCTCAGGCAATTCGTAAGACTATGGAATATTGACCATTTCTATAATGAATGGATTCTCCCATTTAGTTATAAAAGTATACATTGGAATGGTCTATTATTAATTTGGAGGGGTGTTCAGGTAATGAAAGCAGACGACAGACAAACAAAAAGATAATACAAGTGCAGATGGATGTCAGTATTAATTGGCGGTCGATTGTTGAACTTATTGCCTGGACATTTCATAAGGGATAACTACTCATCAATGAGTATTTAGTAAAAAAAAAAAGGTTTAATATACAGTCACAAAATATTCATATTTTTGTCACACTCTCTTTGATGGTTTAACCTGTTGATGACGGGAGCTGCGCTGGTGCAGCATTCTCTAATATCAGGTGTCCCACACCTGAGGTATTAAATTCCAGGAGTATTCCAGAAGTATATCAAGATATTTCAAGGAGTATTGTGGGGATGTATTAAATATATGCGAGTCTCCCATAGGAAGCCTCGCATATATATAAGAGAATGCGCAGGCTTACAAGGTCAAGGTAAATATTGTTAGGTCAATGTATATATGCGAGGCTCCCTATCAGTGTAGTTTCCAGTAATTATTTGGGGACACCTGTTTATATGCCAAAGTCATATCCGAAGGCCGCAGCCCTAAGTTGGGGAGGGTATGGGGTGGCCTCCCCCTTGAACTACATGTGCATACTGCCATAAAATGCCAATTTATTGCTTTATTTGATGATTTAGTGCTAGTTGTGTTTGTTTTCTAGTAACAATGGTAAAAAAACTAATTATCTGAGGAATTTGTCTTCTTTCTAACTGTTTTTTGGGCGCCTGGAGTTTGGGTGCCCATACCTGTTACAGGTACCAAAACTGGCCTGGAAATTACCCTGCTCCCTATATGACACAAAGAGTGATACAAGAATACCGATAACCGGAACCTACATTACTGTAGTGGTTACAACCAATTAATCTTACAATTCATTCAACACAATATTGCATTTATAAGAGAATTAATTGGCACAGGGTTTTCGTGAAAATTCAGGAAACTCCAGTCATCTCTCCACACTGATGTGAAGCCAAAAATAGGAACCATGCAGCCACTTGAACCACTTAGAACTGATGTATCATATTTAGATATGTATCAGTATCCTTCAGCTAATAATATTCTCAAACATTGAGGATATGAGTAATACCTTAGCAGTGCAATATACCCAAACAAAATCAGTTCATTTAACCCTTTACCCAACAGAACGGCCAAAAACGCCCAAATAAAGCTTCAACAGCCTAAAATATATTCGGTCTGTCTCAATAACACCATACAAATATGGATATCATTGGAACCAGTTCATTGACCACATTGTGATGGTTACAGTTATGCCCTGTGCCAATGCATTCTCTTATATATGCGAGTCGACCATAGGTCGCCTCGCATATATAAGAGAATGCATTGGCCTAAAAAATTCTTTTTTTTAACACTTTTTACCATTTTTTCTTACATTCTTTAACAATTTTAGAATTTTTTAACAATGTTTTAACAATTTTTATAATATTTTTCTACATTCTTTGACAATTTTATCATTTTTAATGTGTTAAGCCAATGCATTCTCTTATATATGCGAGGCGACCTATGGTCGACTCACATATATAAGAGAATGCATTGGCACAGGACCGTTCTGTTGCGTAAAGGGTTAACCCTTCCAGAGGGTGAATTTAGTGATGCTACCCCGCAGTGAGGGATAGTATCAATAAATTCACCCTCTGGGGACCTCATTCTGCAAATGACAGGCACACTATTTCAAGGCATGCTCATAATATGAGTTAAAATAGTACTATTATATTGTCCTAATATTAAAAGAGAAGAATATGTCTATTCTAGTAACTTGTAAGTGAGTTTGGTCGTGGAAAGTCCTTAAACCTTGGAGTGCCAGGTCCGATTTTTGTATCAACCCATATACCCTGTGCCAATGCATTCTCTTATATATGCGAGTCGACCATAGGTCGCCTTGCATATATAAGAGAATGCATTGGCCTAACAATTTTTAATTATTTGTTATTATTTTTTACACAATTTTTTACAATTTTAATAATTTTTTTAAATTCTAAAAAAAAAAAAAAGTTTTAATTTTTTTAGGGCCGATTTTAAAGACCGTAAATTAGGGCCGATGAGATCGGCCCCTGGCACTGAAAGGGTTAAATTCATGTATGATTACCAACATTTCACCTTTAATAGTAGCCCCAAGATAAAAGAGTCCAATCGAAGCAATTAACATAAATGTGGTGTGACCTAATTTGGGGAAGGAAGCCTACACACTTCCAGGAAATGAAATTTGGAGGAGACTTCAACAGACTGAGTAAGTCAGTATGACTCTGAATGTATGTTTATACAGACTGGTTTGCTACCTACACTAAAATTTCCTGTTCATTTCACAGCAAACCCTATTAAAGTTCACACATAGTGGCAAATGTTTGGCTCCTTGTCACCAGCCCACCCTAGATGAAAGGAAATACATAAAAGCAGATGTTACAACTGGTTTTGCATTTAAAACACGTGCTGACTGATGGACCGAAATATATATATCAAATTAATGGCAGGGCTACAAAAATGCACCTCAAATCAGTGGACTATGTAATAAGGCGAAAAACTATTTAATGCAGAAGTAATTAAGAGCAACAGCTGGTGGCCGGTGTAAATAATTCATTCGTAAAACACTCAATAAGGTAATATTGTCAGCTTATTTGTATCAGCACCAGTTATTTAACCCTTTACCCAACAGAAGGGCCCTGTGCCAATGCATTCTCTTATACATGTTATATGCGAGTCGACCATAGGTCGCCTCGCATATATAAGAGAATGCATTGGCTTGGCTTAACACATTAAAAATTATAAAATTGTTAAAGAATGTAAGAAAAAAAATGGTAATTTTTTTTTTTTTAGGCCAATGCATTCTCTTATATATGCGAGGCGACCTATGGTCGACTCGCATATATAAGAGAATGCATTGGCACAGGGCATAACTGTAACTATCACAATGTGGTCAAGGAGCCGGTTCCAATGATATCCATATTTGTATGGTTCTATTGAGACAGACCGAAGATATTTTAGGCTGTTGAAGCTTTATTTGGCCGGTTTTGTCCGGTTTGTTGCGTAAAGGGTTAATCAGGTAATCACATGTTGAATAATGGGATATTAACCGTTTCTATACTAAATAATCATATTGATGAGTAGATCCCTTTATAACCCTATCATGATGGGAGCTGTGCTGGAGCAGCATTAATTAAAGATCTTGTGCCAGTGAATTCTCTTATATATGCAAGTCTCCCATAGGCAGACTCACAATGTAAGAGAATGCATGGGATCACAAAGGTCAAGGTAAATATTGCTTTGCCAATGTATTCTTTTATATAAGGAACAGTTTGAGAAACATTTAAAGCCGTAACGAATAGAGAACCTCATCATAAATAATATCGTCAATGGATTTTGTAAAATTGTATTACCTAACCATATTAGCCCTCTCCATACTTAATACTCATTGATGAGTAGTTATCCTTTAGGAAATGTTCAGATAATAGGACGTTGTTGAACTTATTATCTGAACATTTCCCTCCTTCTGTACTTGTATTATCTGTCGTCTGCTTATATTATCTGTACATCCCTCCAAATTAATAATTGACCTTTCCAATGCAGACTTTTTACCTTGGTGGGACAATCCATTTAGTATAGAAAGTGTTGATGTCTTCTGAGCAATAGACTATTAAAAATAACGCGAAGATATCATAAGAAACAAGAAATACAGTAAATTATAGAAAGCAGCCCATTTTTGTCAAAAAATACTGATGGATGTGAATCAATGAATGCAATGTATGATGGAAGGGGATTAACTCTTTATAATGTGCTTTTAAACTTTTTTAGTCAGCAAACTTAATTCCGGTGTCCTGAAATATGCGATTTAAATTATATTATATGGCAGTATACGGAACGGAGACTGGCGAGGTTTATTCACTGAATGAGTTTGTATGTAATTCCCTTGTCACATGGAACCCTTGGAAACCGGATTCCGATGGATTTACGTCATTCTTATAGTTTAGTATCGTGAAGTTTCATATGCTATTGGAAAATAAATATGTTTACACCAAGCTACTTAGTGCAAGGGCAGTGCTGTATGTAATGTGTAGTCTATAAAAACAATGAGAATGCACCTGATGGAATAGATTCAATCACAGGTCCCCAGAACAAAATTTGACCCCATCCCCTATGATACTTAATCCTATAGGATTAAGTATCATAGGGGGTGTGGTCAAATTTTGTTCTGAGGACCTGTGGATTCAATTGAATCGAATAAGAGGAAAGAATGTGATTGCATCACATTGCATTGATTCGCAGGGCCCTAGCAACCACTGTAAGAAAGAGTTACTCAATATGAAATGACAATAAAAACCGTGAAAACACAGAAGGGTTCAATTAAAGTCATGAAAGCAGATTAATTACGATAGGTAATTAAACAGAAAACATGATGAGAGACATCAATTACCTGGGTACTTAACAAAATCAACATCATATAAGTGGTGTTGTATAATATAAGTGCATGACTCATATTGGCAAGCCTTGAAATAGTGTGTCTGTCATTTGCAGAGTGAGGTTCCCAGAGGGTGAATTTAGTGATGCTACCCAGTATAGCGGGCTAGCATCACCAAATTCACCCTCTGGGAACCTCATTCTGCCGATGTGTAAGCTGAATGAGGTCCCCAGGGTGAATTTGGTGATGCTAACCCGCTATGCGGGGTAGCATCACTAAATTCACCCTCTGGGGACCTCATTCTGCAAATGACAGGCACACTATTTCAAGGCTTGCATATTGGCAACAAAAACATAGGGCGTAACTACTTGATATTATTATAACTGAGGATAGGATGAGTTGTCACAGAGGGGAACAGGAAGTTCTATTGTTCTTAATAATGTCTATGATTGTGGCCATCTTGAATGTTTTATGATTTCCTCATGGTGAAAAAGATGTCTGATATGTACAGTAATGCTCTAAATAATCGACTCCTTAACCACAGCAGAATTATGGGTAACTTTTCAGGATTTAGTCGGAAATATGGCTTGTTGCCATTCATCAGAAAGCTCTCATCGAGAGCTTTCCGATGAATGGCAACAAGCCATATTTCCAACTAAATCCTGAAAAGTTATCCATAATTCTGCTGTGGTTAAGGAGTTGATTATTTAGGGCATTACTGTACTATTGCATAACAATTTAAACATGAAAATGAGAAACATGATCAGCATAATTAACTATCTGTAATATGCAAAGGCCTGAACATGCATTGTTTAATACCATTTAGAACAATTTGTTGAAAAATAAATCATGGCAATTGTCCTCGTTTGAACTTGGATTCATTGTCGCATTCATGCATAAATGTATACATTGATACTACATCTCAATATATTTCACCATTGATGAATCAAGGGGCAGCAGGAAGACGGACGGCCTATCTCGGCCATGACACTCCTGTGTAATAAATGACTGTTTAGCTTCATTATAACCTGTTACATATATTTGTTTATTACACAATAAAAGCAATCAATCAATCAAATCAGTACTTTTTACGCCGGTGCAGTGTGTATTACTGATAGATTAATTGCAATCTCAATTGATATTAAACTCAGATGTAAGACAGTGTCAATGAAATTCTGAACATTCAAGAATATTTGGTGATCGATGGACAAAATTTGACAGACAGAAAATAGGCGGGGTGGGGGCAATATAGAAGAGAAGAGATGAAGAGATAGCTGGATTGTTAAGGAAATGGGGGCAGCATATATACTACAGTAATGTCCTAAATAATCAACACAGTAGAATTATGGGAAATTTTTCAGGATTTAGTCGGAAATATGGCTTGTTGCCATTTTTGCGACTAAATCCTTGAAAAATATCCCATAACTCTGCTGTGGTTAATGGTCATATACTTCGGGCATTACTGTAGTTCAGTGCTATCACCCTATCATTCATTGGAATGAATGGAGTCTTTCCCCTTGGCATGCTGGGTTCAACATGTGGACATTGAAATTTGATAAGGATTTCACAATATAAAGCAATAGGTTTAATAAATTCATGGAGTGTATGAGAGTAAACATTTTCCTTGAGGATATCAACTACCGGTATCTTCATTGTACACTGATGGGGAGTTACTTGACTTCCATTCATTCATACAGCTCCAGCTGATTCCAAAACAGAGTGGAAAAAAATATATGACTTAAAAATCTGAACTAGATTTAAATTTTTTGCAGATAAATATGTAAATAAATATGATATGCTCAGATTTTCCAAAAACCAAAAAAAAACAAAAACTTTCATTTTAAAAATCAAACTATTTATCTTATAGGAAGTTTCCAGGTATAATTCACTTTTCAAGTCAAATTTATGTTGACATAAATCCATATACAGTTCATTCCATTGGTAAAACAGCTTCTCTGAAACATATACCCCGTCTAGGAGTTGTGTCAGGTTAGAAAAGATCCAAAATGTTGATTTTGTGCGATTTAAATTAATAGCGCTTAATTGAACAGTGGGAAGAATTACAAAATTGTATGTGGACACACCCCCTTACAGTATCAATCTGTTCTACCAACATCAAATATAACTCAGCAAGGTACCCCAACATCATAGCATTATAACAGGAGTTAGAGGGCATTTTGACACAGCTGGTGTTCGATCAAACAAGATTATCAGACAACAGTTTGTCCGAGCATAGAACTCACCAATATTCACATATCATCAAAAACAGTACAAGATGTTGACAAAATCACAAACAGCAGTTGAAAGACACTTGAACACCGTGAGCAGATGAACAGAAAACGATGAAAACAATGAAATGCATAGCTTCGTAGTACGACCATAGTACAACTAAAATGGAATGTCAATTGAGCCAGCTGTGAAGCAATCACAAAACTATTTATTGATCTACGAGAAAAATCAATAATTACTCAGGTATATAAAATATAGTTCGTATGATTACAGGTGTGTTATGTAAAGGCGAGGAGGGGTACAGTCAAATAGATGGGGAAACACAGGTCAGGTGTGTCACCTGATGTAAATTAACACAGGTGATCTCTGTTCAGCAGCTGATTAGTGTAATCTAATGAGGCGTGAGTTATCAGGAGGGGATTCCCCTCAATGATCAGCATGATGTCATGATATTAGTGTACTTAATAAATATGCACGGCTGGCATGCTGACTGTATATGACAAGCACCATGGCTGAGACACACCCAAGGATGTAAATAAAATAATTTGAAGTATTCTCTACATGTATTTTTATTACATGCTATGACACTATGTGTTTGATGAAATCAAATTAAAACTTAACCCTTTCTCAGTCATCGAAATTGGCCACGACAATAAGTTAATGCCATGGGAAATGTTGTGGCAACATGTGGAATCTAACACGCGACAATAATAAATTTGCCATGGAACATTTTTCCTAATTTCAATGGCTGCTTTTTATACTACAGGTATATGGATTCTCCCATTAGTTATAAAGTATACTTTGGATTGGTCTATCATTCATCTGGAGAGGTTGTCATAAAAATAAGCAGACAACAGATATTACAAGTAAACAAGTACAGAAGGAGTCCTATTTATTGAAGGGAAATATTCAAATAAAAAGTTCAACAAACTTGTCTTTATTAACTGAACAGTTTCCAAGGGATAACTACTTGTAAATGAGTATTTAGTATAGATACTACAAAGGGTTAAAGACCAGTGTCAGTATGGAGCCTCAATTTACACCTAATAATTCTTGCTTTTGTTACATTTCATTGTGTTCCACTATAGTTTTCAAAATAGCTAGGTCCATAAAAATATTTGAAATACTTTTATATGGACTTTATATAACAAAGAGAGACATATTGAAGTCATTAAAATTTCCACTTCGAGGATAAAAAGGGGCCCTATTTAACCTCCAGTTGCTTTTTGCATGGATTCTCAAGGCAAATTATAATGAGGAATCTTATATATATGCTAGGCATATAAGAGAATACATTGACCTAACAATATTTACAGTAATGCCCTAAATAGTCGACCCCTAAAACAGCAGTATTATGGGAAATTTTTTCAGGATTTAGTCGGAAATATGGCTTGCTACCATTCATTGGAAAGCTCTCAGTTAGAGCTTTCCGATGAATGGCAACAAGCCATTCATCGGACTAAATCCTGAAAAACTTCCAATAATTGTGCTGTGGTTAAAGGGTCATATACTTCGGGCATTTACTGTACTTTGCCCTTGTAAACCAGTGCATTCTCTTATATATGCAAGACTCGCATATATATGAGAATGCAATGACAAATGATCTTTACTGCTGCACCCAGAGCAGCTAGCTCCTGTCATGAAAGGGTTAAAATTATGTATTTATTATTTTTATGAAAAGAAAGGCAGTCTCTGATAATCTTGTCAGAAATATAATATTCTACCATGATTTAGAGTGACATAATTAATATAGAATTAACTTTGTAAAAAATATGTTTGTTGCAAAACACTAAAACATACCAGCAGCTCTACCTGATTTATTGGTAGCAAATAGTTTGTAAATTTGCATTTTTTAAATATTCTTGATGAGGAGTTGTGTAACTTGCGTAACTAGTGTATGATGAAAGCACCAGAATAGTTATGCTAAGTATTAAATTATAATTTTAAATAGCATAACAGACACGAAAAAATGCCTGAATTGTTGATTTTGCTTTGAAGAATGTCTGGAGTAAAAGTATGGCAGAATTTGAAAAAAACATAGGGACAATTTGCTGTAGTTTAAAAAACAAGCCACGTGGTACCCCAACAAATTTATTTTCCTCTCCGGATATAAGGTTACACATGAACAGTAATGCTCTAAATAATTGACTCCTTAACCACAGCAGAATTATGGGTAATTTTTCAGGATTTAGTCGGAAATATGGCTTGTTGCCATTCATCGGAAAGCTCTCAGTGAGAGCTTTCCGATGAATGGCAACAAGCCATATTTCCGACTAAATCCTGAAAAATTACCCATAATTCTGCTGTGGTTAAGGAGTCGATTATTTAGGGCACTACTGTACCTTGTGGCTTGTGAATCTTAGGAGTATACAATGTACTTTGACAAGATATGATTCCTCAATATCTTCATAGAACTATACAGAAGGACTGAACCTGACTTTCCACAATATGACCGGTTGGTTCTTTTAACCTTTTGAGTGCCAGGTCCGATTTTTGTATCAACCCATATACCCTGTGCCAATGCATTCTCTTATATATGCGAGTCGACCATAGGTCGCCTCGCATATATAAGAGAATGCATTGGCCTAACAATTTTTTGTTTTTGTTTTGTTTTTTACAATTCTTTACAATTTTAATATATTTTATTATTTTCTTTAACAGACTTATTGTGTAAGTTTAGGGCCGATAATATCGGCCCCTGGCACTCAAAGGGTTAACCTTTTAAAAACTAAATACTCAATGATGAGTAGTTCTCTTAGGAAATGTTCAGATAATAAGTTCATTTGTTGAACTTATTATATAAACATTTCACACCATTGAATAGGAATTCTTCTGCACTTGCAGTATCCTTTCCTAAATCTGTCGGCTATTTCTGAACTCCCCTCTAAATGAATAATAGACATTCAAATGTATACTTTTATAACTGCATAGGAGAATCCATTTAGTAAAGAGAGGGTTATTAAAAGTGTTCAGGACTCATACACTAGAATCTAAATGAAACACATGATTACATCTCTATGGCTTATTACTTTCTGCATGTGCAATGAGAAGAGTACACAATGTACTTCAGAGAAAGATGAAGCAGCTAGTACACAATGTACTTAATACCTTGGTAATAGAAAGACAAATAGATTTTTCACAAAGAAATTTCTGTATAATTAGAAAAGGTGGCGGGACTAGATAACACAAAACAACATTTTTTTAAAAACAAGCTTCAAAATGGTCATTATCTTGCACTTTCAGAATAACTGTTAGGCCATTAGCAAAATATTGCTAGATCCTCATCCCCTTAATTCTGACCCTATTTTGGTCCTCATCTCAAATTTATTGTTTGGATAACTTCGATGTAAACTTAAATTTTCTCATTTTTAACCTTCAAATTCAATGCAATAACCCATTAATCAGTCCATTTTGATCAAACTGGGCAATTTAAATCACCAAAACTGTATAAGGTAGGAAACTACTTCATTCATAGGAACTGACCATGAATATTTATGTTAGCAAGAATAAAAATTATGAAATAAAATTTGCCCGGGAACCCCAATATTGCGGGCTAGCATCACTAAATTCACCCTCTAGGGATCTCATTCTAATTTCCATATCTGGAAAGTTTCTTTACTATCAAATTTCTATAGAAACTTCTTCACATAAATTCTATTTCTTTTTAAATTCAGTTTCTCTTTATCCCCAAATTGGCAGATGACACATTGCATAATCAAGGTTCCAAATGGGTGTACATCACAATATTCACCATTTAGGAACTTCAATCTGAGTTTATGTCTCCAATAGCAGAGGAGGCTATGCAGAATGAGGTTCTCAGAGGGTGAATTTAGTGATGCTAGCCCGCTGCAAATGACAGACACACTATACTATAAAGGCTTGATGAGAACCTAGTAATTTATTTATATTGACCTTAAGGCTTTCAGTGCCAAGTCTGATTTTTGTATCAACCCATATTTCCTTGATCATTTATCAAATTTATTGATTATAACAAGAGGTACGCTGTCGCGTGGCATTTGCCCCCGACCGTAGCAATTCGGATTAAGCATGGACGAAACTGCGGATATCCGAGGAGGTCTATATGACCATTCCAAAGAAGTTCGTACAATCATCACTTCTAGAACTTCCGGAAACCCAAAAACAAGCGATCCGGAAACCCCAAAAGAAGCGAAAATTCAAATTTTCTAAGTTGAAAAAAGGGCCATAACTCTGGCAAAAATCATCAGATCATACCCAAATTCGCACTTGACATGTATTTTCATATAACTGATCCACAAAAATACGGGATTTGCAATCGTACCACCAAAGCTCACGCTATCATCTGGAAACCCAAAAAACAAGTCGAAGAGAAAAATTGAATTTTCTAAGTAAAAAAAGGGCCATAACTCTGGTGAAAATGGGTGGACGAAACCCGCGCTATGCATGTAGCTGTTCCCCCATGCTGCTCTATCACCATACCAAATATCAGCTAAATCTGCCCAGCGGTTGCTGAACAATAATGCAAAATGTTTGTACGGACAGACATACAGACGGACGTACAGAGACGTCGACTATATACCCGCCGACTTCAAGTCGGGGGCATAATAATGTGATACATTGATGGAAAGAGCTCTTAATCAATAAATTTGAAATGATCAAGGAAACATGGATTGATACAAAAATCGGACTTGGCACTGAAAGGGTTAAGGCTGCCTATGTTTGACATGTGTACTATAGAAGTACATAATGTACTTCACACAAAGAAGAGTAAACTTTTCTAATATTAAATTTCCTTATAATTAAGTGCGGGCTGAGTGCAGTTGTAAAGTCCTGTATTAACTTACAAGAATACTTATCAAGCTATAACTACTCTTGAGTGCCTAATAAACATACATGTACGATTATTAAAATCGAGGTAAAATTCCCACCTGTACGATCGTTATTTGGTCCTGTACGTTTATTAAATTAACCAAAAGAAATAATTCACCAATTTTAAATTGTGTTATTCATAGATAAATGAACTCTGATTGTTGAAAGTGATCAGCACACTGTAGATTCACAGACCTGGCTATCCATCCAAACTATTTCTGTCACATGGCATCAGTAAACCAGTCAGATGGTGCGTTTTGTTGGGATGTATGGTACTAATATTTCCAGTCTGTACGTTTATTCCGCCCTGTACTATTATTCAGTTATGCGACATTTTCCAACCTGTACTATTATTCCACCCTGTACTTTTATTAGGCACTCAAGAGTACTTTGCTACATGTGTACTCTACGGTCGTCCAAATTGGTCATGGCAATGATGTGACATTTTTCTAATTTCAAGGGTTGACTATATAGGAGTACTCTTTTGTGCCAAATATAAGTGCAGGAGTGCATCTGAGTGCATGGTGGAAATTTAAAAAATAAATTATAATAGTGCAGGGCAGAATAGAAGTGTGTGTGGAAGCATAACAAACAAGTTAAACAATTATTGTTTTAGACTTGAGTATAAATTTTCGCAATTGACGTGCTTAAAATTGATACATGCACGGGAAAATGTGACCCTCATATGTCTACATGCCTGTGTGTGCAACATCTCGATTGAAAAATCAACATTTTCTTGTAATTAAACTATGTGTATAGCATTTGCCAATCAAATTTAGAACAAAGCAATCAATTTAAAAAAAAAAAAGTACAAACCCAAATAAGCATCGTGCAGTTTAGGAATGGAATGAGTTTAGTCTGATTATAAATTCCATTCCAAAGTCACCTAATGTTTACCTCCCAAAATCTCAAGTGACTCCTTTGTGCAGTAACTGTAATGGGGGTATAGATGTGATAGAAGTGAAATGGGAGGCATATATTCCACAGCCAAAGTCATCAACAAAATGTCAAAGGAGTTATCAACATACAATTTAGATGAAATCTTGAGGGCTTTTCATTAGGAATCTGCTTTGCACTCTACCAAAGTAAACAGGAACTAGTTTAATATACATGTAAGTACAGGTAGGTTGATCATCAAACTTTAAACCCTTTCTATACTAAGTGTCGGCGCACACGATCCCGATTGTGCCCAGTTAAATCCGGCTACCCGATAAAATCGGGGGGTCGATCAGCGAGTCGGATTTTCACTCCGGTCATATGCATGCTATGGTCACTGTAGTATATATCGCCAACTGGTGTGGTCAGCCTATCTAGCCAGTTACTATAGCTAGTCATGGTGATTTATATTTTCTAAAGACTAGTAATATTTATTAATAATAATAAATAAACTAAATAAATATATTAGTAATATATTGAGGTCGCAGCAATAGCCGTAAATTGGCGCAATAGACCTTTCCACAGCTGCCACCTCTTGTTGCGATTATTATACAGGCACCCATTTTCTGGCCACAGGTCTACCAGCCGTTGTTCCTTCAGAATTCTTTATTTAGTTTTGAATAGCGGTCACCGCTAACTATATTCCGACATTTTAAATGAGGTTTTGGTCATGTGACAAGCAAACCATGCGCATTGCCATCATCACGAGCCGGATATTTCAGATGAAATCAAACTCAGTTTGTTCGGTCTGATTAAATCGGATCCGACAATAACCGCTCCGGCAGCCGGATTAATCGGGATAGTGTGCGCCGACACTAAATACTCATTGAGGAGTACATTTAGTTCTCTTAGGAAATGTTTAGATAATAAATACAACAGGTCATTTGTTGAACTTATTTATCTAAACATTTCCCACCAATGAATATGAATCCTTCTGCTCTCAGAATGTATTATCTTGTTTTCTGCCTGTTGTCTGCATTTATTACCTGAACACCCCTCCAAATGAATAATAGACCAGTCCAATGTATACTTTTATAACTTAACCCTTTGAGTGCCTACAAAACCTACAAAATAAGTCTGTTAAAGAATATAAGAATAAATTATTAAAATTGTAAAAAAAAAAAAAAAAAAAATGGTAGGCCAATGCATTCTCAGAAATTTCTCTTATATATGCGAGGCGACCTATGGTCGACTCGCATATATAAGAGAATGCATTGGCACAGGGTATATGGGTTGATACAAAAATCGACCTGGCACTCAAAGGGTTAATGGGAGAATTCATTTAGTAAATAAAGGGTTAATGTAAGTACATGTAGGCAGATCATCAGAGCACAATTGTACTAATGCAATGAGATCTATGAGCTTCTCTTTTAGTCGAAATGTCTTGTTGTGTGCTTTTAGTTTCAAACTTCTGCTATATAGCAGGGTAATTCAGCAGAAAGGTACAAACGTTTTCATTTTCATGAAATGATAGACAGTAATGTCCTAAATAATCGACCCCTAAACCACAGCAGAATTATGGAAAAATGATCTATAATTCTGCTGTTGTTGAGGAGTCAATTATTTAGGGTATTACTATATGTTAGCTTGGTTTGTCCTTATTCACTTACAGTAAACACAGGCTGCTTGCTATCAATACATAGAGGAAAGTGGAAAGTTTGTGATGATCATTGTGTAGAGTGTATAGGGCGTTGTATTTTTGATAGCATGCACACCACACTGCAATTTACAATAAAATATAATACAGAAAATGTTATATAGTGGCACAGTATTAAAGATATATTACATATAGAATATGCTTACAATCTCCGTAATATGCACTAGAAAGGCTATAAAATACATTTGTTTTCAATTATTTGTTTACATTGAATATGGTAATTTCACATGCTATGCTGCATGATGTTGACACACCTACATGTACCGGTAAGTGATAAGCTGCATACAGGGGCACCCGAAGATGAAAAGGGCAGGGGGGAGGGGGTACACTATATTTTAAGGGCATCTTTCAATATCCGATTCTTTTCATGTATCTAACTACATGTAGTATTGGTAGCACCCACGAGGCACGGGACGTACAATGTAGGATGATGTTGCTAGTATAGTAAAATTATAAAACAAAACGAATCATAACTTATTAAGAATTTTTGCTGATGCACACTTATTGTGTTAGTCTATTTGTTCAGATGGCTAATTGGCAGAGCACGTTTCTAAGCTATTATAAAAGTTGTACCTCAATCCCTTTAATAGCATATGATGATAAAATATATTTAAACCAAGTGAGATTGTGGCATTTACAAATTTACATATGGACAGGTTGGAGTCCTGGCAAAGGGCAGGTGCGCCCCTCTTGACCGAGGGAATTGGGGAGGGGGGCTCATGCCCCCATCTGACTCTGACACCACCTGTTCTGCGTCCCTAGCTGCATACTATGATATAGAAACATACACTAGTAATCAACCGAAAATTGACTCGCCACCAGTCGCCACTTCAAATTTTCTGGTTACAAAACATCAAACCCGACATCAAAAGCGTAACACGGATTGCAGCATCAATTGCAGCATGTGAGTAAGGAGGTATGTTAGCCTGCAAAAGTTAAGCATACCAGTAAAGTGGTATAATATTTTTCCCTGAGAGCTTTCCGATAAATGGCAACAAGACATATTTCCGACTAAATCATGAAAAGTTACCCATAATTCTGCTGTGGTTAAGGAGTCGATTACTTAGGGAATTACTGTACTCTCAGGTGCTAATAATCATGATGGCCTAATAATAGTGATGGGTGGGGATTTAGACTGAAATTAATAATAGTGATGGGTGGGGATTTAGACTGAAATTAATAATAGTGATGGGTGGGGATTTAGACTGAAATTAATAATAGTGATGGGTGGGGATTTAGACTGAAATTAATAATAGTGATGGGTGGGGATTTAGACTGAAATTAATAATAGTGATGGGTGGGGATTTAGGCTGAAATTAATAATAGTGATGGGTGGGGATTTAGACTGAAATTAATAATAGTGATGGGTGGGGATTTAGACTGAAATTAATAATAGTGATGGGTGGGGATTTAGACTGAAATTAATAATAGTGATGGGTGGGGATTTAGACTGAAATTAATAATAGTGATGGGTGGGGATTTAGACTGAAATTAATAATAGTGATGGGTGGGGATTTAGGCTGAAATTAATAATAGTGATGGGTGGGGATTTAGACTGAAATTAATAATAGTGATGGGTGGGGATTTAGACTGAAATTAATAATAGTGATGGGTGGGGATTTAGACTGAAATTAATAATAGTGATGGGTGGGGATTTAGACTGAAATTAATAATAGTGATGGGTGGGGATTTAGACTGAAATTAATAATAGTGATGGGTGGGGATTTAGACTGAAATTAATAATAGTGATGGGTGGGGATTTAGACTGAAATTAATAATAGTGATGGGTGGGGATTTAGACTGAAATTAATAATAGTGATGGGTGGGGATTTAGACTGAAATTAATAATAGTGATGGGTGGGGATTTAGACTGAAATTAATAATAGTGATGGGTGGGGATTTAGACTGAAATTAATAATAGTGATGGGTGGGGATTTAGACTGAAATTAATAATAGTGATGGGTGGGGATTTAGACTGAAATTAATAATAGTGATGGGTGGGGATTTAGACTGAAATTAATAATAGTGATGGGTGGGGATTTAGACTGAAATTAATAATAGTGATGGGTGGGGATTTAGACTGAAATTAATAATAGTGATGGGTGGGGATTTAGACTGAAATTAATAATAGTGATGGGTGGGGATTTAGACTGAAATTAATAATAGTGATGGGTGGGGATTTAGACTGAAATTAATAATAGTGATGGGTGGGGATTTAGACTGAAATTAATAATAGTGATGGGTGGGGATTTAGACTGAAATTAATAATAGTGATGGGTGGGGATTTAGACTGAAATTAATAATAGTGATGGGTGGGGATTTAGACTGAAATTAATAATAGTGATGGGTGGGGATTTAGACTGAAATTAATAATAGTGATGGGTGGGGATTTAGACTGAAATTAATAATAGTGATGGGTGGGGATTTAGACTGAAATTAATAATAGTGATGGGTGGGGATTTATACTGAAATTAATAATAGTGATGGGTGGGGATTTAGACTGAAATTAATAATAGTGATGGGTGGGGATTTAGACTGAAATTAATAATAGTGATGGGTGGGGATTTAGACTGAAATTAATAATAGTGATGGGTGGGGATTTATACTGAAATTAATAATAGTGATGGGTGGGGATTTATACTGAAATTAATAATAGTGATGGGTGGGGATTTAGACTGAAATTAATAATAGTGATGGGTGGGGATTTAGACTGAAATTAATAATAGTGATGGGTGGGGATTTAGACTGAAATTAATAATAGTGATGGGTGGGGATTTAGACTGAAATTAATAATAGTGATGGGTGGGGATTTATACTGAAATTAATAATAGTGATGGGTGGGGATTTATACTGAAATTAATAATAGTGATGGGTGGGGATTTAGACTGAAATTAATAATAGTGATGGGTGGGGATTTATACTGAAATTAATAATAGTGATGGGTGGGGATTTATACTGAAATTAATAATAGTGATGGGTGGGGATTTAGACTGAAATTAATAATAGTGATGGGTGGGGATTTATACTGAAATTAATAATAGTGATGGGTGGGGATTTATACTGAAATTAATAATAGTGATGGGTGGGGATTTATACTGAAATTAATAATAGTGATGGGTGGGGATTTATACTGAAATTAATAATAGTGATGGGTGGGGATTTAGACTGAAATTAATAATAGTGATGGGTGGGGATTTAGACTGAAATTAATAATAGTGATGGGTGGGGATTTAGACTGAAATTAATAATAGTGATGGGTGGGGATTTAGACTGAAATTAATAATAGTGATGGGTGGGGATTTAGACTGAAATTAATAATAGTGATGGGTGGGGATTTAGACTGAAATTAATAATAGTGATGGGTGGGGATTTAGACTGAAATTAATAATAGTGATGGCAATTTCACTCCATGTCTCAATGCCAAATAATAGTGATCATAGGGAATTTTCTCCAAAATTAATAATCATGCCGACACTATCATTAGGCACTTGAGTGATTGGTCCTTTGTTGATCTTATTATCTGAACATTTCCACTGGGATAACTACTAATCAATGTGTATTTAACCCTTTACCCAACAAACCGGCCAAAACCGGCCAAATAAAGCTTCAACAGCCTAAAATATCTTCGGTCTGTCTCAATAAAACCATACAAATATGGATATCATTGGAACCGGCTCCTTGACCACATTGTGATAGTTACAGTTATGCCATGTGCCAATTCATTCTCTTATATATGCGAGTCGACCATAGGTCGCCTCGCATATATAAGAGAATGCATTGGCCTAAAAAAAATATTTTTTTAACACTTTTTACCATTTTTTCTTACATTCTTTAACAATTTTATAATTTTTAATGTGTTAAGCCAATGCATTCTCTTATATATGCGAGGCGACCTATGGTCGACTCGCATATATAAGAGAATGCATTGGCACAGGGCCGTTCTGTTGGGTAAAGGGTTAATATAGAAAGGGTTATAATACTGTCTAAAAACAAAACAGAAATTTGAAACCAAGACATGTGGGATACATACACAGAACGACACGATGTGTAAATGAGTCTTGCGCCTCAAGTTCTATCCTTCCGCAACAGCACGAGTGCCGTATCGACAAACCCATTTACACATCGTGTCGTTCTGTGTTTATTACACACTTCACGTCCTAGAATCCGTGCATTAAAAATACAGGCATAGAAGGTTTATTTAGGCATAGAGGGCGTGTTTTGTCATGTGTGATCATGCTTTTATTTTATAGTTCTGGTTTCATGGTTGAGGCGAAACTCATGTATGTCATATTATGTCAACGAGATGCATATGGAACATATCTTCCATACGTATTTGTAAATATGGAACAGCAATAACACTGCACTTCTGGGAACAAGCGTGTAATAAAGTGGACGACTGACATGAACATTGGTCTTGTCTTGAAACATGCTCAACCTGGATTTGTCATTTTAACTCTTTTATGACAGGAGCCGCCCTGGTACAGCATTAAAGATTTTGTACCAGTGCATTCCCTTACATATGCGAGTCTCCCACAGAGAATGCACTGGCTTACAAGGTCAAGGAAAATATTGTTAGGCCAATGCATTCTCTTATACAGTGAGCCTCGCACATACATGTATAAGAGAATGCATGGCACAGGGTTTTCAAAAAATTTCAGGAAGCTCCAGTCATGGAAGGGTTAATAGCTATATTCTGCCTCAGTCTACCAAACACTTTATGAGCAGCGATTATATAATAAATACTGTATGATAAGTATTTGTCTTGACTTGAGTATAATTTAATGTCAGCATAGTGAATTAAACACATGGAACAGGTTACTCTAAAGAAACATGCAGGGTCCTTTCTAATGAGAAATGTTACATAAGACTGGTTTCTTTTAACCTGTTTATAACCATGCAGATTTGCAGGGTTTATACTAAATATTTAATGATGTACAATTTATTATTGGACATCCCTATAAATTCCTGAATTGAAATCCATAGGGTGATTATTTGTCTCACATCTACTTCTATTGTCTTAAATTAATGCCCTACAAAATAAATAAAAGACGATTGCAATGCATTCATAACAGTAGAAACCCACTCAGTGCTGTAAATGAAAATGCATTAACTAGTGGTTAATAAAGCTTGCTATGCATCTTTGGTTGCGTGAATATTGAACCAACAAATTTCATAAAGTTTAATCAAAGTTTAATCAATACTTGACAGTAAACATAGGAAAAAGCCAAAGGATTGAAAAATATTCTGAAAATGAAATTCAGACTCAAATATTTTAATTTACTACGCGTCAAGCGATGTTTGATGACAAATCACTGTAACAGTTTTGTTTACATAACAATGGTTTCAACATGCAAAATTTTGTTATTGGAGAATTAACTATCAATATAAAGGAATATAAGAATAAAGTTTATCTATTTCTCCATGTTATTCTTAGTCTTTGAAGTGAATAGAAAAACAGTATATTTAATGATGTAGCACGGTCGGGTTACTCTTAACCTCTTCACTGCTATGACGTCCGTAACTATTACGGACGTTAACCCTTTACCCAACAGAATGGCCCTGTGCCAATGCATTCTCTTATATATGCGAGTCGACCATAGGTCGCCTCGCATATATAAGAGAATGCATTGGCTTAACACATTAAAAATTATAAAATTGTTAAAGAATGTAAGAAAAAATGGTAAAAAGTGTTAAAAACAGGATTTTTTTTAGGCCAATGCATTCTCTTATATATGCGAGGCGACCTATGGTCGACTCGCATATATAAGAGAATGCATTGGCACAGGGCTAACTGTAACTATCACAATGTGGTCAAGGAGCCGGTTCCAATGATATCCATATTTGTATGGTTCTATTGAGACAGACCGAAGATATTTTAGGCTGTTGAAGCTTTATTTGGCCGGTTTTGGCCGGTTTGTTGGGTAAAGGGTTAAAGTGCACACTGTGTGCGATATGGTCCGTAGGTACTACGGACCTACTTCAGTACACCAGCAGTAGGCCATTATACATAACTGGAACTCAGAGATTGGTGCATCGGAATAATTGTATTTCGAAGTTTCAAACATTGTATGATATGTTCCATGATTGTTAACGATAATAGCCTTTCAACTGAGTCAGTTTTATGGTTCTTGTGATATTCCCGTTATATTTTCCCACTGGAAAATGGTAATAACGTTAAACAGCCCAGCACACGACATCACAACATCATTTAGCAGCGAAGAGGTTAAGAAACTTTCCATGTCCTTTCTAATGAGAAATGTTACATAAGACTGGCTTCTTTTAACCTGTTTATAACCATGGATGCAGATTTGCAGGGGTTACTAAATATTTAATGATGTACAATTTATTATTGGACATCCCTATAAATGCCTGAATTGAAATCCATAGGGTGATTATTTGTCTCACATCTACTTTTATTGTCTTAAATTAATGCCGTACAAAATAAATAAAAGAGGATTGCAATACATGCATAACAGTAGAAACCCATTCAGTGCTGTACAGTAATGCCCTAAATAATCGACTCCTTATTAAACCACAGCAGAATTATGGGAAACTTTTGAGGATTTAGTCGGAAATATGGCTTGTTGCTCTCACTGAGAGCTTTCCGATGAATGGCAACAAGCCATATTTCCAACTAAATCCAATTTAGTCGGAAATATGGCTTGTTGCTCTCACTGAGAGTTTTCCGATGAATGGCAACAAGCCATATTTCCAACTAAATCCTGAAAAGTTACCCATAATTCTGCTGTGGTTAACCCTTTACCCAACAGAACGGCCCTGTGCCAATGCATTCTCTTATATATGCGAGTCGACCATAGGTCGCCTCGCATATATAAGAGAATGCATTGGCTTAACAAATTAAAAATTATAAAATTGTTAAAGAATGTAAGAAAAAATGGTAAAAAAAGATTTTTTTTAGGCCAATGCATTCTCTTATATATGCGAGGCGACCTATGGTCGACTCGCATATATAAGAGAATGCATTGGTACAGGGCATAACTGTAACTATCACAATGTGGTCAAGGAGCCGGTTCCAATGATATCCATATTTGTATGGTTCTATTGAGACAGACCGACAATATTTTAGGCTGTTGAAGCTTTATTTGGCCGGTTTTGGCCGGTTTGTTGGGTAAAGGGTTAAGGAGTCGATTACTTAGAGCATTACTGTAAATGAAAGTGCATCAACTGGTGGTTATTAAATAAAGCTTGCTATTCATCTTTGGTTGCATGTGAATCGAACCAACAAATTTCATAACTTCACAGATAAGTTTATACGAACACAAATGTATGACCACAAACTATTTCTGTAGCATGTAAGTGCATGGAAGGATGGGCTATTTAATAACAAACCATAAGTAAACCATAGAATACCCGGATGTAATTTATTATTATGAAATGTCAATAGTTGTTACAAGTTTACAATAACCCATCTCAACATGAACTGAAGGGATGGGCTGGGAATACCTAAATTATCAGAAACATAGATTCATTATGTGCCAGGGCTTACCAGATCGGTACTAGTAAATAGAAGGAAGGGATGGGCTCAGAAAACCTAAATTATCAGAAACCACAGAAGCCATGTGTGCATCTCTATTCAAAGATACACTGAAGTTGTTTATCAGTGCACAACAGAAGGGCCCTGTGCCAATGCATTCTCTTATATATGCGAGTCGACCATAGGACGCCTCGCATATATAAGAGAATGCATTGGCTTAACACATTAAAAATTATAAAATTGTTAAAGAATGTAAGAAAAAATGGTAAAAAAAGATTTTTTTTAGGCCAATGCATTCTCTTATATATGCGAGGCGACCTATGGTCGACTCGCATATATAAGAGAATGCATTGGCACAGGGCATAACTGTAACTATCACAATGTGGTCAAGGAGCCGGTTCCAATGATATCCATATTTGTATGGTTTTATTGAGACAGACAGAAGATATTTTAGGCTGTTGAAGCTTTATTTGGCCGGTTTTGCCTTCATTATAGGTTATAATTTAGAAGTAAAAGTTACCAAATTATGAAAAATTCCTCAAGAATAGAGTAATAGTCTAGTATAATGATAGTAATAATTCCTAATTAATAAACCATCATTTTCCAAAATTATGTTATTCAGGTATATGAAAATAAGTTTTTTCATGAAATTATTTTTCACATGTAATTGTTGATAATGGTTATTTTACAGACTTTAAATGTTATTTTGCACTTTGAAGGCTTTTAATCCCTTTAACATTCAGAAACTTAATAATATTAAAAAATCTTAGGAATCCTGAATCCGACTTCTAGAAGTGAATAATCAAGAGTGTTTACTCCAAAGTGCATTATGCATATTCAAAAATTATGTCAGCATTGAATACCTGTAAAAGTTAAAAAGTTTGCTTTATATATTCCAAACTAAATATCACCACACAAGAACCCTTGTCTGCTGGATGGATCACAATTTTTTCATTCTCCATTACTTTTGGGCTCCAAATAAACATGCATTCACGTTTATTATTTTCTTGGGAAATTTCCCCCCTGCACAGTGCTAATTTGGGTCTGCACGTTTAATAATTTTGAGGCTATGAAAATTGAAATCAGCCAGGCCTTATCATTCCCCCCAATTCAAGCCGACTACCGGTGTCCCCAAATTACGACAAAGTCCCCAAAATAAGAGTTTGTTTTATTGTTTTATCGATGTTTTTGACAGACTAAACACATTTTTTTTTTCGATCGGAAACGGAAATCAAAATCGGAACATTGTAAAACGCGGAATACGAGTTCTAATTTAATAGTGAATTACCCCCCTTTGAAATTATCACACTCTTCTGTCTTGGAAAGATACGAATGTTTCAGCTTTGATTTTAGAATAAAATTTTGAAAATAATCATGAGTTCGCGAGGGAGGCCTCGAACAAGTGGCAAGTCTCACAATAAAACGAGCGGTACATACTCTTCCAAACGCAAACGAAAAGAGGAAGACAGTCAAACTGCGCCCATAACATCCTTCTTGACAAACATTGCCGCTGGCGAAACTGACAAAACGAAGGAAACTGAAAGTGAAAATTTCACTGAAACCGAAAGTGAGCCGACCGGCGACTGTCAGTCATTTTGTTCACTCTGAGTCTCTGTTCAATAAGGGGTTATTTAGCAAATTAGTGTTTGGTTAATAACCATCATCCCAAAATCCATATATATTATTAAATACACGATTTCATCATCAACTTCATTCTTGATAAGTTGATTAGATTTAATTTTTAATCAATTCATTTATTTATATTTTCATCAGTTTGTGACTGTCACAATATACATAACTTAACTTAAGTTAGCACTTAAGTTCACATAATTTTGAACACATTCAGCAACAAGAATTAGATACTAAAATTATATTTATTAAATAATTGACTTAATAATATATTAGAATTATGCACAAGAATAAAGTCAAAAAGTGTTTTGGGATGATGAGTTTGATATCCAATTCTGTAAATGGTACTGTATGAAACAATTTTCTGGATGTGACCTTGTATATTGCTCTGAAAATGTGAAATGGACTAGAAATGAAAGATTCAATTCAATACAATTAGGTTGAAATAGATACTTATTATAGTCTGAGAAGCCAGGAAATGGCGTTTCGTGGACTTGAAATCTAAA
Organism: Siphonodentalium dalli; assembly: GCA_032622095.1. Lineage (NCBI taxonomy): Eukaryota > Metazoa > Mollusca > Scaphopoda > Gadilida > Siphonodentaliidae > Siphonodentalium > Siphonodentalium dalli. Next base: position 135,109,594 of record CP136068.1, on the reverse strand, counting down.
ATTTTCGCAAACCTGCCGGAACCATGGTCCGGCAGGTTTGTTCGGTGTCCCCAAATTAGACTAATGGAAAGGCCTGAATCAGCACAAACTCAAGATTTCTATATGATTCTGATACTAGTATCAACATGATGAGCTTATAACTTGCATGTACATATTCAAGTACAGTAATGCCCTAAGTAATCAACTCCATAACCACAGCAGAATTATGGGTAATTTTTCAGGATTTAGTCGGAAATATGGCTTGTTGCCATTCATCGGAAAGCTCTCACTGAGAGCTTTCCGATGAATGGCAACAAGCCATATTTCCGATTAAATCCTGAAAAATTACTCATAATTCTTGTGGTTATGGAGTCGATTATTTAGGGCATTACTGTATGTGGCATACAGCTGAATATTTAAATATTGAATAAAACACCACATGACATATATTCTATGTTGATTCCTATACTTGACCTACTATAAAAATAATTTGTTGAGTTCCCCCCTGCACTATTATTTATGTCTGCACTTTTATTAACTTTCAATGGAATTTTCCCCCTGCACTTTTATTTGGAGCCCAAGAGTAGTTCTTTGATTGCCCTTATCCTTTATATAATATATTGATTGACTTTGTTTTGTGTTCATTTACTTTGTTATCATAAGTCTTGGATAATAAAATTGTGTACGTTGAAACAATTCTTATTTAATAATTACTGTTACAGCATATGGTTTACAGTTGGTCTATGTTTGAGAAAATCTTGAAGATATACATTAGAAAAGGTCAGAGTATTGAAAAAAATTTCAGCAAAAAATATTTTCAACCAATAAATTTGAATTGCAATTGCCATCTTGTGATGTTTGTTGATAAATCGACTGACACTGTAACAGTAATGTTTATAAAACAATGGTTTCAGGATGCCAAATTTTCGTTATTGGAGAGTTATTAAATAATAAATAAATATCACGTGCATTACCTTAAAGGAACTAAAGGCCTTCGAAATGGGTTCATGCGAAATAGCATAATAGTCTGTAAAACAACTACATGTACAGTAATGCACTAATTAATCGACTCCTATAACCACAGCAGAATTATGGGTAACTTTTCAGGATTTAGTCGGAAATATGGCTTGTTGCCATTCATCGGAAAGCTCTCGGGGAGAGCTTTCCGATGAATGCAACAAGCCATATTTCCGACTAAATCCTGAAAAGTCATAATTCTGCTGTGGTTATATGAGTCGATTAATTAGGGCATTACTGTATCTTCAACAAGAACATGAAAATATAGATTGACTTTGTTCTTATTTTCATTATTAATAACTCTCCAATAATCCTGCTGAAACAATTATTAGGTACCCTCCTGTCGGGGCCGTTAATAACCATAACGCCCAAGTTAATCTATTTTTTCAAGTACTTTTAGGTTATTTTGGGGTGAACAAAAATGTTCAGTGATAACAACACTGAAGTGAATCATATCCAATGTTTACCCAATGTTTATACCGTCAATTAAACTTTGGTAATTATTAGTGTCCCTCGACTGCATCATGGGCAGCTGGTAGGCCCTCGGGATGTTATTCATTCCTGTTGGGCCATTAATAAATTATAATGCCTTCCAAAATCATGTAATTGCTATATAAAAATAAGAACAAAGTCAATCTATTTTTTCAAGTACTTTTAGGTTATTTTGCATGAACCCACTTCAAAGTCTTTTAATCCCTTTAACATGCAGCAACTACACTTACATGTATATTAAAAATCTCAGGAACCCTCAATCCAACTTCAAGGAGTGAATTATAAAAGTGTTTAATATACCAAAGTGAATTATGCAAATTCCAACAGTATGTCATCATTGAATGAATACCTGTAAAAGTTAAAAAGTTTACTTACTAAAATTATTTTGGGAAAAAATATCAGTCTAATAGGGTTAAAACTTACCAGAGTTAATAGAATACACAAAGCTGTTGAATCCAAAGCACATTATACAATGTCCTATAGTAAAAGCAAATCACAACAGATTAATACCCCTGATCCAACATCGCTCCGTTATATAAGAAATCTGTGCACCTCTCACATCTGTGTGCAACAAAAAACAGCAGCAGACACAAGCAACAACAAAGAAGTAAGGAAGATAACTCTAAACTCCCATCTATTCAGAGAGAAAGCAGACAGCTAATATTGATACTGACATCAGCACTATAAATAAAATGATTTAATTGCATATGAATTACTCTGTGCTGTCTGATGTACAGTGCGATGGCTGTCAGCAGGTGGCCTGACAGATTTAAAATTTATGTTTAAAGTTCATGAGTTTATAATTTAGAAAGTAAAAAAATAGGGATGACATTGATAAGCTATCAACATGGTAGGGTGTTGGTGCAATTAGGTGCTGGCTAACCTTTGAATGATACCTGTAGAACCAGTGGCACAGATGAGGGTGGAGAAGCCTGTATCCCCCCAAAAACTGTGACAACCTGTAACAAGCTATGGCACCTTTAAAGCCTCCCATAAATGAGGCCCCCACCCCCACCCCCCTGGAATACGGAATACCACTTAACAGAGAGGGTGGAATACCAGTTAACAGCCATATGGAATTTTCCGGATAAATTTTCTATTGCCGTACGAACGCCGGTCATCCTGCAGTGTCCACGTCTAAAATGATCTAAAATGAAGATGATCGACGATCTGTATGTCAAACTGAATTTATTGTGACAAAAAATCGCATTTATATTATTATTATGATCATTTTTTGGAAGGTGTCAAAGGTCGGCGTACGAATACCGGTATTTTTGGAATACCGAATACCTCCTAACAGAGGGGCCGGAATACGGCATACCTCATAACAGGGCATGGAATAAGAGATTTCAGCAAGGTGATACCAATTAAAATGTGTCCAAGTAACGTACTGCATGAAACTTTCAACTTTAACTTTATCATTGCTACATAGGTGACAAATCAGTAGGGCTGCCACAATTCATCGCAATTCCGATACATCATGTTTTAAAGTTCACGATGCAATGCATCGTATTGGGATGGTGTGATGCGATGCAAAAACAATTAATATATGCATAGTTATCAACATTGAGAGATCAACACTTTTTTACTCAAAATTTCCTATCTGGGCAGATCTGGGGGTTGTATTAGCTATTATAGTCTATTCTAATACCTGGCCATACATTATTAGCTATTATAGTCTATTCTAATACCTGGCCATGCATTATTTTGGTCATTTTACTTAGGTTTTGTAATTTACTTCAACTATTATGGACATGCTGAGGTGAGCACTGATGAGGATATCCATACTAATCAAATTTAAGTGGTTCTCCACCCTTAGCTGTGCCCCTGGTTCTTGTAGATAATTATTATATATATACCCATATCTAACATATGTGCTCAAGAAGACGTGGTTACGTCCGCCCATAAGGACGATTCTCCTGATACAAGAGGAATGTACAGAGAAGGTAAAGGTAAAGGTTCTTCAAAGTTTAAAAACGAAAAAATTGCATCAAATTTAAGTGGTTCTCCACCCTTAGCTGTGCCCCTGGTTCTTGTAGATAATTATATATATACAAGAGGAATGTACAGAGAAGGTAAAGGTAAAGGTTCTTCAAAGTTTAAAAACGAAAAAATTGCATCACATCGTGCATCACATCGTGATTTGCATCGCATCGTGAAGGTCTGAATCGTTGTAGCCCTACAAATCAGACATTGAATGATGTAATGAGGATCTGGGTTCCAAGGATTTCTGAAGTATCTTATAATTTTGGAGCCAAAACACCTCAGCGTGTCATATCACCTGTCATCAGATGCTATATAACCTCTATAATGAGTCAAATGATCTTGGGGTTCCACCCTTAGTTATTAAGTTGTCTCTGGAAGTAGATCCGATCTGGCCGCCAATAGGTAACAGTATCCACAAAGCAGATATAATGAGTGCTCTATAAGTTACATAAAACCAATCAAACTCTTCAACATATTGGCAATCAAATCAAAGGAACTGTGGAAGAAGTTACACCTTACAATAAAGATAAAACAAATGTCAGGCCACATCAAATAGTCAAATCAAAGGAACATGTCAGAGTAGTTAACACAATTTATGATAAACAACGAATGTCAGGACTGGGGGCCAATGTCAAATTAGTGGGTTCACAATTTATAATCCAAGAACTAACCAGAATGAAAGTGCTGCCATGTTGATATGGAGGGTTCGGTTCAGTCAGTATGCATGGTTCAGTGGTTAAATTCCAAAACAAAAGTAAAGACATGTCAAGTTGGAATGTTGAGTGGTTAGAATTCAAAACATAAGGCGATTTTGTTTTTATTTGTTGGTTTACCAATAATATAGGAGGGGGAAAAAGATAGAATAAAATTGGTTTTGAATTTATTATTTTATTCATTTTATCAAAAAAATTAGGTAGAAAGAAAACAAAATCTTAAATTGAATGTAAAATATCAATTTTAGATGAAATGGTAAAATGAGTCTATAATAGATGCGATAGAAAGAGAGCTTTCCAATGAATGTCAACAAGCCATACTTCCGACTAAATCCTGAAAAGTTACCCATAATTCTGCTGTGGTTAAGGAGTCGATTACTTAGGGCATTACTGTACATGTAGGTATCTGAGCGAGTTGACCAGGTTGACCCTGACAAGGTTGCGATCCTCGGTCCCTAGCATGGGAGACCAGTAAGCTACTGACAATGGTGCAGAAACTCTTGGGTAGACATTAAGTGCATGTGGTTGTATTATGTAAGTGATCTATGGAGTTGTAGACCTTCTGCATGTGGTGGTGCATTCAACTCGAATACACGCAAACACATGATTATAATTATTGGCAAGGACATTAGGAAGATTGAGTTAGTATGGAAATGTGGTACAATGACTCATAGCATGTTAGCATAGAGAAGCTATCAAGACACTATACTTATGTGCTGCCTCCCTAACCACCAAGGACAAGGAGGTCATACGAAAACTAATGTGATCGCAGGTCACTGTATATGGTTAATTAGAGCTTTAAATGATGACGAGTCCAAATCCATGTTTCAAGAAAGAGGAAGTGCAACACATTGCACCGAATTATTTGTAGTAACAACAATGTGTTGAAGCATGCTTATAATGCACTGACATGCTGAGCCATCCATCAAAGTTTACACTGAGCAGGCTGCGAGCCATACCAGCATGATGAGTCCCTTGCAGTCCTTGTCCTGAGATTGGAACAGGTTTGAAGGGTGCAAGGTTTCATTCCTATTATCACAATCTTCACACTGATATCAAAGGCTGCTAAGTGCAACCAAGTGCGAAGGGGGGGGGGGGGGGGTGGGCAAACAAGCCAATCACATCACTTGTACCATTTCAGAAAACGTAACCTTTGAACTAAGCAAAACAATAAATATATAGAAAAATCAGGTGATAATTTGGGACACCTGTTCTCCAGCAGAGGATACATGTATCCCATATATTAAACTTAATAAGGCTTCTACACCGAACACAGTTACAGATATATATATATTATAAATATGACATATTATAACTATTTCTGATTTCAAAATTGAACATACAAACAAAGGCTCTATTGCAACTGCAGATTTTGTATTTACATAGCATATTGTTGAATTGCCTTGAAAAAGTGAAAAATTCAGGTTGACACAATGGGGATATTTGAGCTTCGAGTTTGGGTGCCCATACTTGTAACAGGTATCAAAACAGCCCTGGGTATTTCCCTGATACAGCCATTTATCACTTCCAAGACTGGACCATCCTGAAATTTAGCAAAAACCCTGTGCCAATGCATTCTCTTATATATGCGAGTCTCCCATAGGGAGCCTCGCAAATATAACAAAATGTATTGACTTAACAATATTTACATTGTCCTTGTAAGACAGCGCATTCTCTTATATATGCAAGGCTCCCTATGGGAGACTCACATATATAAGAGAATGCACTGGCACAGGATCTTTAATGCTGCACCTGCACAGCTCCAATCATTAAAGGGATGTATAGCCCTTTTAATAATCAGATGGTATGAATTATCGATAATTATTATCCATCCCTTAACTAACACCATTTCCGATTTGGCAAAAGCCGCCATGTGGTAGTCCTGGAAAAAGTCATATTGGACTCCCGAAAGTCATATTGGACTCCCGACTGTACAATATCACTTTTTATTGGGACTCCGTGACATCACGAATTAACTCTATTGCGAAATGAATCGGTGAAATTGTGATGCGCGAGCAACACTGATGGATTTTAGCAGACGTTTCACTTCCGCATTGAGTTTTTTTCTCACTTCCGAGTTTACTTTTCCAAATCATGCTTTTTGATGATCAAAATACAGGCTTTTATAGAGAATTAAGTGCCGACAAATACCAAAAATAACCACAAAAGTTTTATTCCCAAAATTTGGATAAACATACAGATGGATAATAAAAATGTCATTATACAATGTTGTGTACAGTATGAGTTTTTCTTGTACTCGTCCAGGTTGTGGTGAAAAGTCATATTGGACTCGACACTGGCGTGTCTCGTCCAATATGACTTTTCACCACAACCTGGACTCGTACAAGAAAAACACATACTGTACACAACATTGTATAATAACTTTATAATATAGAGAAGTGACTTCGTCAGCGAGAGTAAATGAACATAATTTATATACAATATTGATAACGTGCGATCTATTAAAGAACTAAACATTACCTGTACTCCAGCTTGAATATACCCACAAATTGAATCAGGATAATAACTGTTTCACACCTTTGACCCATAACCATATGGGACCAAAGGGAATCCCAATCAACAAATGACCCACATATAACTCTTTCATGACGGGAGCTTCCTGATTTTTGCCAAAATCCTGTGCCAATGCATTCTCTTATATATGCGAGTCGACCATAGGTCAACCTCGCATATATAAGAGAATGCATTGGCCTAACAAATTTTATATTATTTTTTACAATTGTTAAAAAATGTAGAAAAAAATGATAAAAAATTGTTAAAGAATGTGAGAAATGGTGATCAAAAAACGAACAATGAATAAAATTGATAAAGCATGCCAGAAAAATTGATAAAAATGATAAAATTGTTAAAGAATGTAAGAAAAAATGATAAAATTGTTAAAGAATATAAGAAAAAATTATAAAAATTGTAAAAGTGTGTACGAAAAAATAAAAAAAAAATTGTTAAAGAATGTAAGAACAAATGATAAAAATTGCTAAAGAATGTAAGAAAAATTTATAAAAAAAAATAAATTGTTATGCCAATGCATTCTCTTATATATGCGAGGCAACCTATTGTCGACTCAAATATAAAAGAGAATGCATTGGCACAGGGTTTTAATGTTGCGCCAGCTCAGCTCCCGCCATGAAAGGGATAAAAGGCACTGTACCCTAACCACAACTCACCCATATAGCAAACAATGTCCTGATGAAGATTAACTATAGAATCGAAAGCCCAAGACCAGTATCATAATTTATCCCTGATAGAGATATATCCCTGGAGTTTATACTCGATTCCCTTTCTCAATAAATATTTTGCCCTTCATTCTGATGAAATATTTATAAATATAGAGAAGAGATTTAGTCAGTGGGATGATATGCATGTAATTTATATACAAATACGAGAAGTGTCACAGGTGTGTTGTAAATTTAGATAGATGTAATTTATGGAGTTAACATACCCAGTGTATAACCTTTTCATGACGGGAGCTGCGCTGGCACAACATTACAGACCTTGTCTTTGCATTGGCCTAACAAGATTTTATAAAAATTTTTAACAATATTTCTTACATTGATTCTTTGATAATTTAAAAAAAAAATTCTTACATTCTTTAACAATTTTTATAATATTATCTTACATTCTATAACAATTTTTGTTATCAATTTGTCTTATATTCTTTAACAATTTTATCATTTTTATAATTTTTTCTTACATTCTTTAACAATTTTTATCATTTTTTCTTACATTCTTTAACAATTTTTTTTATTTTTTTTATCATTATTTCTTGCATTCTTTACCAATTTTTATCATTTTTTTTTACATTTTTTAACAATTATAAAATATGTTTAGGCCAATGCATTCTCTTATATATCACATATATAAGAGAATGCATTGGCATAAGGTTTACGCAAAAAATCAGGAAGCTTATAAATATAGAGAAGAGATATCGTCAGATTGAGGAAATGCATGTAATTTATACACATGCAATTTATGGAGTTAACTACATTGAATAAAATTATTCGCTATTTACATGATTTTGTGAACTGGAGCATGACGGTCAGTAACCATTAATACATCTTTTACATCACTATGCTGAGCCCTCTGATGCTAGATGCATTTACTTTTCTGCGCTATCAGCAGTGTGATCAAACCAAACAAACTATTAAATAACTGTGGGTCTGATCACTAACAAATGTTACACTATCTTATAATCAATGAGTCTCAGGAATACACATCTCCCTCCGGCTATCTAAAACTTTCTTATGATCTCGCTCTAAAATAAAGTTATATTAAGCAGGTTCGATGATTAAGTTCACATGAAGCTATCAGAATGGATAAATTTTGCTTTCATGACAATAATATTCAGTTATGTTTTTGCTGATATTTCTGGATTTTCTTGCCATGCTATGAAGCACGATTTGTGTTCTTTGGCTCCCAAATTGAAACATCTAGACTGGACCCAGGTGGGCTGAAACGGTGCTAATCCTCAACCAACCAACCAACCTCACCCCATCACAGCTAACATCTGGCTGTGGAGCATTTTCTTTACAGGAGTATAGGCAGTGTGATCAAAGTAAATAAACCATCAAAACACAGTGATGCTGATCACTAACAAATGTTACACTATCTTATAAGTGATGAGTCTCCAGGAATACACCTCTCCCTCCGGCTATCTAAAACCTTCTTACGATCTCGCTCTCCCAACACGATCTCTAAAACCTTGTGATCTCCCTCTAGAATAAACACGCTCAACAAAGATGTAAAAAGAGGTGTGTCTTTCGGTTCCATCAGACTCATGCCGGGTACAACCATGAACCAGGTGATCATCAAAGGTCTGAGCGCTCTGCAGGGTTCACTGTTCCAAGCTAATCATGAGCAAATTTCGAAAAAAAACTCAGCTCAGAGAGGGTGTATACGTGCCGAAAATATGTTGCTGGTCATTTACAGAATGAGGTCCCAAGAGGGTCAATTTAGTTATGCTACCCCACACAACAGGCCTGTGTCACAAAATTCACCTTCTGGGGATCCCATTCTGCTTTTAACCCTTTGAGTGCCAGGGGCCGATCTCATCGGCCCTAAACCTACAAAATAAGTCTGTTAAAGAATATAAGAATAAATTATTAAAATTGTAAAAAATTGTAAAAAAATTGTAAAAAAATACAAAATACTAAATTATTAGGCCAATGCATTCTCTTATATATGCGAGGCGACCTATGGTCGACTCGCATATATAAGAGAATGCATTGGCACAGGGTATATGCGTTTATACAAAAATCGACCTGGCACTCAAAGGGTTAATAGGCCTCATCTTCTCTGGAAAGTATCTTTGTTATCATCAAATTAACAAGTTTTTTAGTTTCTATAGAAAGTTACTTTTTCATTTTGTTTATTTCATTTTCTCTATATTTCCAAATTGGCAGATGACACATTGCATAATCGAGGTGCCCAATGGGTGCACATCACCATCTTCACCATCTGGGAACTTTAATCTGTGTCTATGTCTCCCATAGCAGATGAGGTCATGCAGAATGATGTCCCCAGAGGATGAATTTGGTGACACTAGCCCACTGTACAGGGTAGTGTCACTAAATTCACCCTCTGGGGACCTCATTCTGCAATGACCAGCACCATATTTTGAGGCCTGGCTACAATTAACGCAGGGATAAAATTATGGTAGAAACTGACAAGAGTACACCAAGGGAAGTAATCATGCAAATTGTCTATCATTCAATATTCTTTGCAACAGATTTTCTCCTGTAGAAATACTGATTTTTAAATCTATCTTTTGATCGAAAGTACTTTCTATTTAACACATTATTATTTGCTAATCTGTTGAATACCTGAATTTCACATTACCTCAGATTACCTGTGTATAATCACTGCAGGTGTGTTATTATAGATATAGGGAATGACTCAATGCTGTCAGAGTCAAGATTAAGTTATTAAAAGATCAGTCAAGAAAAGTGAAATTAACGAATCTCCAGAATTTAACTAGCAAAGGGCGATAACTCTATCAAAGTAAAACTGGCAGAAAATTACTGAAATTAAAACCAACCAATATAATTTTTAAAAAACTGAATTCTGTTTTTTTTTAAATATATGTTTCTTTCTTTAGAAGTTTAGGGAATAGGATGGATATGATATGAAAGTGTGGACAGCTGGTGTAGACACAGAATTTATGTGAACATACATATCTTTCAGCGAGAGACTTTCCAGATTTGAATGGCAAACCATCACTTGTCATCTATAACTGAATACTATAGGAAGTAATCAACGTTGGATTGTATCTTTCATCTAATCATTGGAACTAACTTTCTCAGGTAGAATGCTGAGTAAGCACCTGTATATAATCAGCCCAGGTGTGTTATAGAGAACTCGGGTATGAGTCACCACGGACGGGGTTCTGTATATCCGACTCATCACAAAAATTACATAAGAAAACATTTGGCTTCTCTCCTGGCTTGATCTGTCATCGTACAAATATTCCGATAAGTACATCGAAAAGTACCCAAAATAAATTGGCAAAATCTGTGCGAAGTATGTAAAGAAGAAAACTAAGATTATGTGGGAATTCGCGAAGTCGCGTATTGTCGTGACAAAATCCATACGCTTAACTGATGTCACGAAGTGATCCGCTCTCACACATTTTTCAAGAAGCAGAGGGGTTCACGAATATTCTAATATTTCTAACATTTCTAACAGGAATTGTTTCTTGTTGGGGGGGGGGGGGGGGGGGGGGGGTTCTTATTATTTTATTGTAGTTATTATATGAATTATATGAATTCAGACAGCCAAGAGGTTTCAGATTGGGAGAATTCACTTATGAGAAGTCATAATGGCTCAAGTTCAATTTACAATAGCCCATTTATAAAACCATTATATAGTGAGTAAATACACCAATGATCTATATTAAAATTATAAAACCATTATATAGTGAGTAAATACACCAATGATCTATATTAAAATTAGGATCTCCATTCAAGAGGAAACTTGATGAATGATATAGTTGTTAAACATCGCATCTATTGTTGAACTAACTGAAACATGAATGGTACAACTATAAGCTCTTACCCATGTCCCACCACAATTTGAGGGGGGGCACATGGGTCATATGTTGCCCTTTAACTCGCCACCTCTGCTTAATGCCTCGAAAATCATATCAGTATTCCCATTTCCCAAACTTCCAATAAATATTTACTTTCGGTCTTTTAATAGTTTGAAGAGTTTTCCTGCTAAAAATTCTATGAAAATTTGAAAACAGATACCAGTGTATTTACATGCTGAGACCAGAATCTTCTAACATTCCATAATCATTTTCTAGGAATAAATACCTTGACAAAGTATACATTTGTCTTCATATTTTAAAGATAATAAGCTAAAAATAAATAATATTATAAGATTATATGATCACTCATACCCATTATATAGAGTTAGAACATAAAATGATAGGCAATGAAGATAACAGTGCAATCAGTTGATTAAATCATGGGGAAAACAGTTGTAAATGTTATGGAGGGGGGGGGTGTGAGATCATTTGGCAATACAGAAACTCTAGGTGAAATTGCTAAAGCGCAGATGACAGAATTCAGGGGAGAAAAATCGGGCTAATTTCCTGTTACCAAACACAGAGTTGGCCTTCACTGAAAATTATGTTACATATCAAAAGTTTTCACTTTTTTTTGTGAACATGCAGTCCCAGTTTTGTAAAATAATTAAACCCTCAAACCAGTAATGCCGCATTTAACACAGGCTACACTGGCTGTTATTCCACCCAAGATCGTGTACTTCCACCTAACAGTCTAAATCTCCCTAATAATATCATGGGAGAAGTGACTTCTCCCAATTAGAATTCTCTAGGTTGGTCCCTCTCTTTGACTATAATTTGGGGAAGAAAACTAGTCATATAATAAATAAATTTCTATCAGAGCGAACCAGTCATACTTTATTTCTGACTCTGTCACCAGCTGGGTACTAGTCTGTGGTTTTCTATATTTCGCGCAGATTTTTCCAGCCAAAATTGCAAAAGTCAAATTTCCACTGTACTTTGAGAACAATTCCCGCACTAAAATCTTATTGACAGAATTGAGAATTTATAGAGCGGTAGTCTTGTTGACAATTTTCACATGTTACTCAGAAAATGGCAGCAAATTGGAACTTGTTTCCCATGCACATGCATGCATGTTGTTATCCATGTGTGTTTAGACATTTGTGTTGATAAAATAATTGGAGAACCAAATCAGTGATGAGACCTTTTTGCGATATAGTTCTTTGGTTCAAGTGAGACTTTCCAAAGTTAAGGTATGAAATTATGCAAATTTCGATTGATATTTTGTGTGCTTGATAGGGGTAAAATGTGGCTCTTCGCTTGGTACAGTAATGCCCTAATTAATCGACTCCTTAAACCACAGCAGAATTATGGGTAACTTATCAGGATTTAGTCGGAAATATGGCTTGTTGCCATTCATCGGAAATCTCTCAATGAGAGCTTTCCGATGAATGGCAACAAGCCATATTTCCGACTAAATCCTGAAAAGTTACCCATAATTCTGCTGTGGTTAAGGAGTCGATTAATTAGGGCATTACTGTACTTCAATCAACAAATGGGACATGAAACTAACATTGGCTTCTATATAGGTGTGCGATGACATTTCACGTGACTATGCGCTGTTTGCCCAAGTAAAGAAATAGTCCCAGATAAATAAAGACTCTTTGACGTATATAATGGCATATATTTAATGAAATAACTTTTCAAACTTGTCATTCATTATATTAGAGTTTGTTGGAAAAATATTGGAAGCCAAAGTCATGAATGGCAGATTCAATATGATCATACATGGGTTTTGACTGCGAGAATAAATACAGTGATACTTCAGTAACACAAAATGCGGGGGTAGCGTCACTAAATTCACCTTCTGGGGACCTCATTCTGCAAATGACAGGCACACCATAATCAGACTCAGACTTATGAACTATAATCACTGGATATAGCTATATAATACTAATATTTGCAATAAAAGGCCGTCCGGCCAGTGTCCCCCGAAAAAGTGGCTTCATTGGGGGCATCAGCTTTTCTGAATAAAATAACAAGGACCCTAAATCCGAAACAACCAGACAAAAATGGGTGGATTGTACCCATATTCGAACTTGACCTGTATTTCGAGCTGATAAACACACATTCCAAATTTGGTTCCGATATGATCACACAAACTGAAGTTATATCATCCGGAAACCAGAAATTGACAGGATTCCAAGTCGAAAAAGGGCCATAACTCTCGCAAAAATGGGCGGAGCAAACCCATATTCGAACTTGACCTGTATATAGGGCTGATAAACTCACATACCAAATTTGGTTCAGATATGATCACACAAACTGAAGTTATTATCCGGAAACCAGAAAATTACAATATTCTAAGTAAAAAAAGCGCCATAACTCTCGCAAAAATGGGCGGAGCAAACCCATATTCGAACTTGACCTGTATTTTGGTCTTATAAACTCACCTATGAAATTTGCTTTTGATCTAATAACCGAAACTAAAGTTATCATCCGGAAACCATTTCCGGACGGACGCACGGACAGACACTGGCTATTTTAATAGTCCCCCGAATTTTTTTTTCGGGGGACAAAAATTAAAGAAAGCATGATTGAAGATAAGGTTGGATGGAATCACATCATAGACATTCAGGAGGTGAGCTGTCAGGGTCAACAATGATTGATAGAATTGTTTAACCCTTTGATGACTGGAGTGTCCTGAATTTTTACGAAAACCCCAGCCCTCTTAATTCAGATTGTTTGGCTTCGGCAATCCGCTACGGCAACAGTATGCCGTGGCCCAGTTTGCTTCAGCAAATTGCTTCGGCAATGCTGATTGCCGTAGCCAATTATGAAGGCTGAAACCCTGTGCCAATGCATAAGAGAATGCATTAGCCTAACATAATATTTACCTTGATCTTGTAAGCCAGTATTTAGTATAGAAAGGGTTAACCCTTCCATGACCGGAGCTCCCAGAAATTTTTCGAAAACTCTGTGCAATGCATTCTCTTATATATGCGAGTCGACCATATAGGTCGCCTTGCCAGTGCAGCTCCTGTCATTAAAGGGTTAACTATTGCATGAACCCAAACCCCCTAATGCACCTTACTGCATTTTTTTGTGCATTCAAAATTACCACATTGATTCTGTTGTTCATTTCTTTAAATTTAACCAGAAACAAACCGAGCAGATGGGAAAAACTGGGAGTGTTCAGAAGCAGTATAATTGCTTATGGGTACTACGAACTTAGATAACATAGATATAATCACTGTCTGTGTGTAAAAGTAAGTTTTCAATCAAAATAATCACATTAGATTAGAACACCTGTCCGAATCGTCAATCATATTTCCCATAATGCATTTGGGTTGTGGGAATAAACTTCGCTGTGTGTATTTCCACATAATATACTGCGGGGATATTACATAGGTGTTATACCTTTTCTAATAATTCATGTTCAAAGACAAGCACAGGTGGGAGCTCGGCAGAGGATTGAGATATATCTCATGAGAATACACGAAGGTGTACTTTCCCAGGCTAGCGAGCTGTACAGAAGTACTTACTCGAAAGCGCACCCCTGGTGTCAAGAGCGCCATTACACTCCGAGCATAATTAATGAACAAAAACCTTCTTGATAGAGGTTTGTGAAGAATTCAGGGATTGATTCGTTTCTTCTGCACATTTATGTGCGATTTATTATGGAAATGATCTTTTGATGAACCGATTCTCAGAGTAAAAGAACATAATATTTTAGATAAAACCACGCCCCATGAAATGATCTCCTCATAAAATTGATCGTCAAAAGCCCTTCCTGGTTTAGTTCTAAGGATTCAAAGATAATATTTTGTTCAGAGAAGCTTGAGTTAAACGGACATGGCTCATTCGAGCTTCCAAATTTTGTCTACATAATTTGGAATGAGGTATAAGATTGACAAATACGCAAAAAATTGATATACCGTCTACAAATGCTCTGAAAGATACTTGCCATGGTCACAGCCTTTTTCCAGCTGTTTTAAATTTTTTGCACATATTAAAGTGAAACAAGCGTTTTCATTTATACCAGATCAGGAATAGACTAAACACGGAATGCTCTTTTATGTTCCATGCCGTGTCCATGGCTGTTGTTTGTTTTGGGACCCAAACACCGTGTTCAAAGTTGTATTTTTGATGACTTCAATTCGTCTTTCTGGGACAATTAATGCCCATAGAAAGGTGGTATTTATCAACAAATTTTGATGCTGGGAAAAATTCAAAACCGAATATTATTAGGTATATTTTGGAGCACAAACTGCCATGTGGCTTTAATGCTGAAGCTTTCTTTACTGAATTTCACTCAGCCCAGGTCAACAAAAGGGACCAAAATATTGTCAGCTGTACATGTTGGTGCAGGCCTGCGTCAATATGTGAATATTATGTTATTGGAGATGCATGAGTTAACCCTTTCTATACTGAATGAATTGTCCCATTCAGTTATAAATGTATACATTGGAATGGTCTATTATTCATTTGGAGGGGTGTTCAGGAAAAATGAGCAGAAGACAAAGAAGCAAAATTTAAAAAAGAAGTGCAGAAGGATTCATTTTCATTGGAGAGAAATGTTCAGATTAAAAGTTCAACATACATATGTTGAACTTGTTATCTGAACATCCCAAAGGGAACTACTCATCAATGAGAATTTAGTATAGAAAGGGTTAAGCTGCTTAATAAAGCCCCCATTTAATATTAAAAGAGCTTTATAGCCGTTTACAATAATAATAATAATGTATAGCATTTGTAAAGCGCCTTTCCCATGAGGCCCAAAGCGCTCAAAGTTTTTACAATTATTACCCTGATGAGCCTGAACATTCAGTAACCATCTACTGCTCCCCGGGGACAGGGGGAGGTACAGCCGGGAGTATGCGAGGATACCATATGGCTAGCATACTGACAAGATCTTTCACTGCTCATGATCAGGTACCCTTGTAATGCATGGGTGGTGCAAAGCAGACACAGTACGAGCGACCTTGCTCAAGGGTCACAACTTGGCGCGAGATTCAAACAGTGTACAATCCAACAATTGCACATCGCTCAAGTCGGCCAAGCCACTGCTGTGTGGAAACTCATAACAGACCACCAGCCAGCCGCGAACTCGCCTCGCTGTGTTTACAGCGAAGACAAGTCCAACGCGCTAACCACTGGACCACGGAGCTCCTCAAGGTAATTTATACAGCGCAAACGGTTGCCTGTCTCTTTTTGTAAGGCAACAACCATCAGGTACAGTAATGTCCTAAATAATCGACCCCTAAAACAGCAGAATTATGGGAAATTTGTCAGGATTTAGTCGGAAATATGGCTTGCTGTCATTTCCGATGAATGGGAGCAAGTCATATTTCCGCCTAAATCCTGAAAAATTTCCCATAATCTGCTGTGGTTAAAGGATCATACTTCGGGCATTACTGTATATCAATGTATTATAATGCGAAACTTTGGTTTTAACCCTTTACCCAACAGAAGGGCCCTGTGCCAATGCATTCTCTTATATATGCGAGTCGACCATAGGTCGCCTCGCATATATAAGAGAATGCATTGGCTTAACACACTAAAAATTATAAAAATTGTTAAAGAATGTAAGAAAAAATGGTAAAAAGTGTTAAAAAAAGATTTATTTTAGGCCAATGCATTCTCTTATATATGCGAGGCGACCTATGGTCGACTCGCATATATAAGAGAATGCATTGGCACAGGGCATAACTGTAAATATCACAATGTGGTCAAGGAGCCGGTTCCAGTGATATCCATATTTGTATGGTTCTATTGAGACAGACCGAAGATATTTTAGGCTGTTGAAGCTTTATTTGGCCGGTTTTGGCCGTTTTGTTGGGTAAAGGGTTAATGACTGAAATTTTCATTTGCATGTGAACAGTCGTGCCATAAACAGTAGAAGTGTGTTGTACATTATGAAGAGTCAACTGTCATATTTAAAGGGGTACTGTACGCCAAATGTTGTTGTTGGTTTCTATAGTCTCCGAGTCGGAGAATAAGGTAACAATTTTTCCATTATTTGAAAGTCTGTTGAGTACGAAGTCATGTTACGGATGACAAATTTACCGGAATGCAAAAATACAAATTGTCGTTGTCGAGTAATTTTTGTAAAGTTTTCAACCAAATGAATCAAATAAAAGTTTTATTATATGCATACTAGTCCCATATAATCATTTAAGTTATTGTATCATCGCTAGTCAGTGAGTGGCTTGAGTGTTCTCCCCGTATCATCATAATATTTTAAGCGATCGTGTGTGCGATCGGTTTAAAATCCAGTATCCCTCAATTACTGTTTTTGATTACGGTAATTCGTAATTTAATTGACGCCATTTTATGGCTCCAGTCATAAATTCAATTTATATCAAATTATTAACTTTTAAATTATTAAATTTTAAGATAGCCTATTAACCTGAGCGTTTACAGAATACATCTTCGACTCAAATTACTTATGTTTCTATATATTATCGATATTAGATCGTTGTTGTCACCGGAAATTTTATGAAAATGGCGTACAGTACCCCTTTAAGTCAAACTTGAAAGGCAACCTTCTGTTTGTTCAGGTCTACATGTAGATAAAATTCAAATTATTTCACCTTCTGGTATCCTTGTGTATTTGTGTACAGGGGCCAACCAACAGTTGGAGTCTATTATAAAAAGGGTACTCTCATGTGCCTAATAATCCTGATGGACTATAAATAGTGATGGTGGGATTTAGGCCTAAATTAATAATAGTGAAGGCAATTTGACATTCTATGTCTCAATGCCAAATAATAGTGATCATTGGAAAGTTTCTCCAAAATTAATAATTGTGCTGACTAATATTAGGCAATTAGCTGAGAGTAAGAATTAGTCAATCCAATTGTATGAAGGCTCATATTGAGGAAACATTGAGACCTTCGTAGTCAAGGTTTTCGATATATCATTGATTCCTCAACATTAATCGGGATGATTAATATTTCATTCCAGATTCAATTTGTTTTTTTTTGCTAATATCTTGTTCAATTCGATTAATACTAAAAGCGTTGAAAGCAAGTACCGAACTCAGGTATTGCAGCATCCCCCTTCATAAGATAAATATTACTGATCTTCTTGGTGAACCATTTCTCCCCTATCATCAATTGGAGTGACTGATATTTAAAATCTTGTCTGATTCAATTAAATTGAAAAACCTGTTGATTCTCGGAGGAATTTAGCTCAGGTATCCTAGTATACTAGGCATACATATGACTTTGATTAAAAGATATTTTGGCTGATTCCATTTGATTGAAAATCGTGTCGCACCCTCCCTCTCTATTGATTTTCATTTCCATGGTTAGTATACTGTCTGGAAATCCTGCATTATCCTGCAAAGTTTTTGGAATTTTAAAATATTGCTACTCAAGCCTGAGTTTAGTGCACCTGTCATTTGCAGAATGAGGTCTGCTATGGGAGACATAGACTCAGATTGAAGTTCCCAAATGGTGAATATTGTGATGTACACCTATTGGGAACCTCGATTATGCAATGTGTCGTCTGCCAAAAATCCCCTTCTACCACCAACCTGTAACCATGCTCAGGTATTTCAAAATCTTCACAAAAATAAAACTGCTGACTCTTGGATGAACATTGTAAGTGAACCATTAACCTGGAATACACAGGACAAACTTTACGATTCCGACATCTGGAATAATTCCCCCTTCCCTCTTGATGCAGTCACTAATAAAACTCTGGCAGACATTAATCTATTGTAACTATGAAAACAGTTATTGTTTATGTAAGGACTCCACGATGTTTATTTGTGCAACTTTATTAATTCCCTCCAAACATAAAGCACTTCTCAGTGTTATTTTCACCATTTGCTTCCTTCAGATACCCATCGGTGATTATAAGATAACTCCTGACATGGTTCCACTTATTATGGGCTGACTTTATGATCCAGGTGAGCAGAACCCCATCCCTGTTAACTCTTTCTTGATGGGAGCTGCGCTGGTGCAGCATTAAAGATCAAGTGCCAGTGCATTCTCTTATATATGCGAGTTTCCCATAGGGAGCGTCGCACATCTCAGAGAATGCACTGGCTTACAAGGTCAAGGTAAATATTGTAAAGGCCAATGTATTCTCTTTAATATATATGTGAGGCTCCTTTTAATATGGGAGACTAGCATATGTAACAGAATGCATTGCAGAGTTTTCGCAAAATTTCAGAAAGCTCCTGTCATGGACCTTTCTATACTAAATACTCATTGATGAGTAGTTCCCTCAGGAAATGTGCAGATAATATTTTCAACAACCGACCAATAACTTATTTCCCAGCAATTAATATGAATCTTGTATTATCTGTTTTTTTGTCAGTCTACTTTTATTACTTGGAAACCCCTTCAAATGAATAATAGACTGTTCCAATGTGTAGTTTTATAACTGAATGGGAAAATCTATTCAGTTTAGAAAGTGTTAACCTGTGATGGCAAGAGGTGTTTGTATGGCTAAAATAAAAAAAGGGAAACCATTATTGAGTCCCTAACCAAGTTTGGCGCACCCAAAATTCAACCATAATAGATGAATATGGGTATTTGATTTTGGAGGCATATTTAAGCCCCGTATTAAGGTGTTCATACCCAGGCGGCATGATGTTCATGAGTTGATGAACAGTTGTTAGAAATATGGTAATAAAAAAAATTCCAGAGAAGATGAGGCCTAAGCTGAATGAGGTCCCCAGAGCAGGGAAGGATCCAGAGATTTTTTGGGGACACCTGTTCTGTATTTGAGTATGTCCCCATATAAATTTGGATGTTAAAAAATTCAGTACTGGACACTTGATTGTGCAAAAGGCTCTATATAATACTAGTAGACTATATCATTATCATCTGATTTGCATTACATGTTGTTGATTTATAGAAAAATTCCTTGAAAATATGGAAAATCCAACTTGAATAAATACTATCCACTTGGAATTTGGGGACATTTGGGTATCCAGAGTGTTTGGGCGCCCAAACCTGTAACAGGTATCAAAACATCCCTGGATCCTTCTCTGCCCCAGAGGGTGCATTTAGTGATGCTAGCCCGCTATGCTCTGCAAATGACAGGCACACTAAACTCAGGCTTGGGGATACAGGGTCTATTTTCCTGATATAGTAATGATGTATCTAGACAGTAGCCATTATCCTGCAAATATATCACTGTAAAGAAACGGACTTCATATTTGGCATTTAACCCTTTACCCAACAGAAGGGCCCTGTGCCAATGCATTCTCTTATATATGCGAGTCGACCATAGGTCGCCTCGCATATATAAGAGAATGCATTGGCTTAACACATTAAAAATTATAAAATTGTTAAAGAATGTAAGAAAAATTGGTAAAATTTTTTTTTTTTAGGCCAATGCATTCTCTTATATATGCGAGGCGACCTATGGTCGACTCGCATATATAAGAGAATGCATTGGCACAGGGCATAACTGTAAATATCACAATGTGGTCAAGGAGCCGGTTCCAATGATATCCATATTTGTATGGTTCTATTGAGACAGACCGAAGATATTTTAGGATGTTGAAGCTTTATTTGGCCGGTTTTGGCCGGTTTGTTGGGTAAAGGGTTAATATCTCCAACAGGGTGTCAAAAGTCAGATGGCCCTGGGTCTATTACTCACAAGCCAGACACCAATCATGGACAATTGTTAACCAATTATTAGAGCAAAACCGCCCAATCTTATGAAAAACCACATTCTCTACAGAGTGTGTCAGTGACAGAATTTGTTTTTTTGGAGAGATATATCTCTTAAAATATCAGCAAACATCATAAATCTAGCTCAAAACAACAGTAAACACCTCAAATTAGCAGCATTGGTATGATATTTATGGATTTAAAAAAATGCTGGTGTTATTTTAAGTTGTGGATAACTATTGAGTGACTAATCTGGGTGGATTAGTACAGGGTACTTGAGAGATGATATAAACAGAATGAACATCTCTCTGGTCACTAATATTAAGGTGATGATCACACACTTATATTTTAACAGGAGACCAGCCTAGAGAGCGAATTGGGAGTCATCTTCTCCCTAAAATGTGCCACTTCTCCCTATTTTTGTCCCAGGGAGAAGTGACTTCTCTCTCATAAACCAGTATGTGTATGCCACAACAGCATATTTGAAGTATATTTACTGATTATAATGGTGATTTTACTCACTATAATGGCTTTATAAATGTGGTCTTGTGTTGCATGATACTTATTGAACCATAGAAGGGTGATTTTTGTGTGTAAATTGAACTTCAAGTCATTGTTACTTCTCCCTGAAAACAACAGTCCACTTCTCCCTAATAATCGAACAGGGAAAAATGATTTCTCCCAATTTGAAACATCTGAGCTGGTCCCTGATTTCAACCCTTTATATACTAAATGGATTCTCCCACTCAGTTATAAAGTATTAATTGGAATGGTCTATTAACTTATTATCTGAACATTTCCTAAGGGACAACTACTCATCAATGAGTATTTACCGTTTTTTATACTAAATACTCATCATTAATACCTTTTCCACTATTATGGTCTGACTTTATGATCCAGGTGAGCAGAACCCCATCCCTGTTAACTCTTTCTTGATGGGAGCTGCGCTGATGCAGCATTAAAGATCAAGTGCCAGTGCATTCTCTTATATATGCGAGTTTCCCATAGGGAGCGTCGCACATCTCAGAGAATGCACTGGTTTACAAGGTCAAGGTAAATATTGTAAAGGCCAATGTATTCTCTTTAATAAATATGTGAGGCTCCTTTTAACCCTTTACCCAACAAACCGGCCAAAACCGGCCAAATAAAGCTTCAACAGCCTAAAATATCTTCGGTCTGTCTCAATAGAACCATACAAATATGGATATCATTGGAACCGTCTCCTTGACAACATTGTGATAGTTTCAGTTATGCCCTGTGCCAATGCATTCTCTTATATATGCGAGTCGACCATAGGTCGCCTCGCATATATAAGAGAATGCATTGGCCTAAAAAAAATCTTTTTTTAACACTTTTTACCATTTTTTCTTACATTCTTTAACAATTTAATAATTTTTAATGTGTTAAGCCAATGCATTCTCTTATATATGCGAGGCGACCTATGGTCGACTCGCATATATAAGAGAATGCATTGGCACAGGGCCCTTCTGTTGGGTAAAGGGTTAATATGGGAGACTAGCATATGTAACAGAATGCATTGCAGAGTTTTCGCAAAATTTCAGAAAGCTCCTGTCATGGACCTTTCTATACTAAATACTCATTGATGAGTAGTTCCCTCAGGAAATGTTCAGATAATATTTTCAACAAACGACAAATAACTTATTTCCCAGCAATTAATATGAATTTTGTATTATCTGTTTTTTTGTCAGTCTACTTTTATTACTTGGAAACCCCTTCAAATGAATAATAGACTGTTCCAATGTGTAGTTTTATAACTGAATGGGAAAATCTATTCAGTTTAGAAAGTGTTAACCTGTGATGGCAAGAGGTGTTTGTATGGCTAAAATAAAAAAAGGGAAACCATTATTGAGTCCCTAACCAAGTTTGGCGCACCCGAAATTCAACCATAATAGATGAATATCGGTATTTGATTTTGGAGGCATATTTAAGCCCCGTAAGGTGTTCATACCCAGGCGGCATGATGTTCATGAGTTGATGAACAGTTGTTAGAAATATGGTAATAAAACAAATTCCAGAGAAGATGAGGCCTAAGCAGAATGAGGTCCCCAGAGGGTGCATTTAGTGATGCTAGCCCGCTATGCTCTGCAAATGACAGGCACACTAAACTCAGGCTTGGGGGTACAGGGTCTATTTTCCTGATATAGTAATGATGTATCTAGACAGTAGCCATTATCCTGCAAATATATCACTGTAAAGAAACGGACTTCATATTTGGCATTTAATATCTCCAACAGGGTGTCAAAAGTCAGATGGCCCTGGGTCTATTACTCACAAGCCAGACACCAATCATGGACAATTGTTAACCTATTATTAGAGCAAAACCGCCCAATCTTATGAAAAACCACATTCTCTACAGAGTGTGTCAGTGACAGAATTTGTTTTTTTGGAGAGATATATCTCTTAAAATATCAGCAAACATCATAAATCTAGCTCAAAACAACAGTAAACACCTCAAATTAGCAGCATTGGTATGATATTTATGGATTTAAAAAAATGCTGGTGTTATTTTAAGTTGTGGATAACTATTGAGTGACTAATCTGGGTGGATTAGTACAGGGTACTTGAGAGATGATATAAACAGAATGAACATCTCTCTGGTCACTAATATTAAGGTGATGATCACACACTTATATTTTAACAGGAGACCAGCCTAGAGAGGGAATTGGGAGTCATCTTCTCCCTAAAATGTGCCACTTCTCCCTATTTTTGTCCCAGGGAGAAGTGACTTCTCTCTCATAAACCAGTATGTGTATGCCACAACAGCATATTTGAAGTATATTTACTGATTATAATGGTGATTTTACTCACTATAATGGCTTTATAAATGGGGTCTTGTGTTGCATGATACTTATTGAACCATAGAAGGGTGATTTTTGTGTGTAAATTGAACTTCAAGTCATTGTTACTTCTCCCTGATAACAACAGTCCACTTCTCCCTAATAATCGAACAGGGAAAAATGATTTCTCCCAATTTGAAACTTCTGAGCTGGTCCCTGATTTTAACCCTTTATATACTAAATGGATTCTCCCACTCAGTTATAAAGTATTCATTGGAATGGTCTATTAACTTATTATCTGAACATTTCCTAAGGGACAACTACTCATCAATGAGTATTTACCTTTTTTTATACTAAATACTCATCATTAATACCTTTCCCACTATTTAATCCTTTGTTTAATAAATACTCATTCAGGGTCCATACACATATTCAGCCGTGCAAAATTGAGGTGAACAACCATTCAGTTTGCCTGGAGGTTTAAACCTAAAATGAAAATTCTGCAAACGAAAAACAGGTTGCACTGACGAAAAACAGGTTGCCTAAAAGTTTTGTGAAGGTCTCGCTATCACCAATTTATAATTAGCTCAAAGATTACTCAAACAAGTGCATCAAACACAATATTCAAAGAATAACCATTGCTTTATATATAATATTATAATATGAATAATAGCAGTGGAAGACTGGAATGATTTAACCCTTTCAGTGCCAAGATCGATTTTTGTATCCTTGATCATTTTAAAAAATTTATTGATTATAATGTGATACATTGATGGAAAGAGCTCTTCTTTTTCCATCAATCTATCACATTATTATAATCAATAAATTTGAAAAATGATCAAGGAATTATGGGTTGATACAAAAATCGGACTTGGCACTGAAAGGGTTAAACAGGCTTTTCAGATATGAAATTTCATGACTTTTTCCAAATACTTTTCCAGGATTGTACAGAATTTTACATGACCTCATTTCATGACGTTCCCAGACTTTGCAAGATGGGACTTAAAAATTAATGTTAGAATGTTGAATAACTAGCTTCTCCTAACAGCTTAGCCTCAGTTTTAAATAAATGAATCCAGAAGAGATTATAACCAGTGCTCAAAGAAAACATTTATGGTAAAAAATATTGCTATTGTTAGCACATGTAAAAGAGGAACCTTTATAATCCGCCTCATTTTTTGTGACCGATACTATCGAAGATGAATTTTACACACGCGCTTCAACTTCAAGGTAATTCAAGGATATAATTTTGTTGTTCCATGAGTTTTTTAATCACGACAGCGGTAGAGGGGAGATTTTTCCAAAACTTTTCCACAGTGAGGTGGGGCGGGGAAGTGCCTTTTTCCATAACATTGTCAAGATGAGCTTAAAAATTGATGACTTCAGCACTACCTTAATATATTAAGACACTACTCAAGAAGTGTATACATTTCATTCCTGAATTTAGAAACATCATGCCACAGGTATTTCATGAACTTCGGAGAAACAGTGGCACTGTTCACTAATCATCGAGGAACTATTCCACCATGGTTCCCGGCTCGTTGGGAATACGCTCAAGACCGTTTCCCACGATGCTTTATTTTAGATGAAGCCACACGAGAGAGGTGAGTAATATGGCAATACACGATTTTAATTTAAGCAATAGATATTAGGTGCCGATTGGCCTTTCATGTTTGCACATTTTTTTGCTATAACGATAACACATGGTTATTCAGTGATTATACAATGTGTACTCCTGAATGTATTATTAACCCACTGTGATGGATGCACTGATATTGAGAATTGATTTCAACATTCCAGAAGTACTATTAAAAGGAAGGAGGACAAAATATTCAGATGGGCAGGGGCGTTGCGGTAGGGGGACAAGGGGGGGGGGGCTGGATTAGAAGAGCGACTGCTGCTCCCTCCTGCCCTCCACTAAAAGGGGGGGGGGGGGTGGCACAAATGAAAAAATTATCATTATGCTATTATATTATCTGTTTTTCTGTCTGTCATCTGCTTTTATTACCTGAACACCTCTCCAAATGAATAATAGACTATTTCAATGTATACTTTTATAAATGAATGGGAGAATCTATTTGGTATAGAAAGGGATAATAGGAAAATTCATACAAATCAAAACAGGGCTGTTTTCTTACGGGAGGAATTTTAGTACAGTTTGTTTTATTGGTGTTTATCCAACTTTATCTTTGAATTGTTCTAACTAAATCCGGATCTTTCTCCAACTTGAAAAAAAAACAACGCTCGCTATAAAAGCAACAAAATCAATACACTCAGTCATTACCAAAGCAAGAACACACTGCCTGTCAATTCACATTTTGAAGCTTAAACCATCAACGCCAAATTACATGATATATGGCAAGAGTGGAAGATCACCGTTCGATGTAACTATTCATCACAGAATGGTGAAATATTGGATTTAAAATTGACACACATGGACGGAAATAGATAGTCATTTCATCCACAAAGCCATATCATGGGGGGGGGGGGGGGGAGGGGGGGGGGAATCATTCCAATACATGAAGAAAACACTGACCCCC
Source organism: Siphonodentalium dalli (assembly GCA_032622095.1). Classification (NCBI taxonomy): domain Eukaryota; kingdom Metazoa; phylum Mollusca; class Scaphopoda; order Gadilida; family Siphonodentaliidae; genus Siphonodentalium; species Siphonodentalium dalli. The sequence continues at coordinate 135,083,383 of CP136068.1, read as the reverse complement.
AGAAATTAACTGACAAAACTTGCCAAGATACACGAATCAGATCTGCCAGCGCTATAGCAATGACTGGGCAAATTGTCACAATATGATCACAATAAAGATGACATTTACAATTACAGTAATGTTCTAAATAATTGACTTCTTAACCACACACTGAGAGCTTTCCAATGAATGGCAACAAGCCATATTTCCGACTAAATAGTGAAAAGTTACCCATAATTCTGCTGTGATTAAGGAGTCGATTATTTAGGGCATTACTGAAGTCATTGATGAGTATAGTTCCCTTAGGAAATGATAAGATAATAAGTTCACCAAACGACTATTATCTGAATATTTCCCACCAAAGAATATGAATCCTTCTGTACTTGTATTTGCTTTTCGTCTGTCTGCCGTCTGCTTTTATAACCTGAACAACCCTCCAAATAAATAATAGACCAATCCATTATATACTTTTACAACTGCTGGGAGAATCCATTTCGTATAAAATGGTTAACTATCTTAAGACTAAGTTATAAGATACTCCTAAGATTATCGCATCCTTCAAGTTTGCCAAAGACCACAGAGAATAATGGTGCGGTAAACTGTAAATCAGATAAGACAATGATTCAAGCCTGCAAATAGTGTGTCTGTCATTTGCAGAATGAGGTACCCAGAGGGTGAATTTAGTGCCACTATCCCGCAAGGTGGGTTAGAGTCACCAAATTCACCCTCTGGGAACCTCATTCTACTTTAGGTCTCAACTCAACTGCTATGGGAGACCTAGGATCAGATTGAAGTTCCCCAGTTGAAGTTGGTGAGGTTCACCCATTAGTCACCCCCCGATTATTCAATTTATCTTCAGCAAATTATGGGATGCAGAAACTGAACACCAGGGAAAAAGTAACTAAAAACAATGTGAGACTATAGATACTTCCCAGAAGATGAGGCCTAAGCAAAATGAGGTCCCCAGAGGGTGAATTTAGTGATTCTAGCCCCCTGTGAGGGATATCATCACTAAATTCACCCTCTGGGAACCTCATTCTGCAAATGACATACACACTATTTGCAATCTTGCAATGACTCATGGGGAAAAACTAAAGGCGACATGATGCTGTATATTAAACCCTATATAACGGTAGACAGATAAAGAAATGACAATACTGCTCCAAGAACAATAACATGCTGTAGATTACGGAAACAATAAAAACAGCTGCAACAACACTCGGCACAAATGCCAACTTATCTAACCAATCATGTGCTATCATAGTCGATGGGGAGGCAAGCCTGATATTAGCGTTTCTGTCATTTGCAGAATGAGGTCCCCAAAGGGTGAATTTAGTGACGCTATCCGACATATCACTAAATTCACCTCTGGGGACCTCATTCTGCTTAGGCCTCATCTTCTATGGAAAGTTTCATTATTATCAAATTTCTATAGAAACTTCTTCACATACAGATTCTATTTTCTTTTTTAGTTTAGTTTCTCTATATCCCCAAATTGGCAGAGGACACATTGCATAATCGAGGTTCCAAATGGGTGTACATCACAATATTCACCATTTGGGAACTTCAAACTGAGTCTATGTCTCCCATAGCAGATGAGGCCATGCAGAATGAGGTCCCCAGAGGGTGAATTTGGTGATGCTAGCCAGCTATGCAGGATAGCATAACTAAATTTACCCTCTGGGGACCTCATTCTGCAAATGACATACACACTAAACTCAGGCTTGTGGGGAGGGCAATAAGAAACATATGCAAGATCTGCTAATACATGACTGATATAGTCTGGCAATATACATCACGATTATTATGTCCCTGATTGACTGCCATGAATGTCTACAGACAGACATTATCGAGTATATTTACGGACTTTTTTCCAGTCAACTGTGCAATGGTGATGATTTTACCAATCGGTGATAGCATTAAAATTGAACAAGATATATTCTTTGATGGTTTTTGCAAGCCCCATGAGAATAATTCCTTGTCATTTTGACTAATGAGTGTCTAAGTCTTCATGATAATGGGATATAAATTTTATGAGCTTGATAAATTTTTGTCTCGTAATGATAAATGTTGTTGATTCCAGTTCGAGAATATGTTCTTGTCTGGTGATTAGCACTGTCCCCGTGAATAACATATCTAATAACACAGAGAGAACTTAGAAGACACAGTTTTTATCAGACTATCAGCTGTGTTCTATCCTATCAAACAAATTGCATTCATTTTTAGCTGCTTGTCCCCATTTGAACAAATCTAAATCCTGGATAATTTAATCTGGTGACCAAGGTTCCACATATGAGTTGAAATTTTAAGAGAAAATGATGGTTTGAAGTGTTATCAGATCTCATTTAACCCGTTACCCAACAAAACGGCCAAAAACGCCCAAATAAAGCTTCAACAGCCTAAAATATCTTCGGTCTGTCTCAATAACACCATACAAATATGGATATCATTGGAACCGGTTCATTGACCACATTGTGATTGTTACAGTTATGCCCTGTGCCAATGCATTCTCTTATATATGCGAGTCGACCATAGGTCGCCTCGCATATATAAGAGAATGCATTGGCCTAAAAAAAATCTTTTTTTAACACTTTTTACCATTTTTTCTTACATTCTTTAACAATTTTAGAATTTTTTCTTACATTTAAAAAAAAAATTATAATATTTTTCTACATTCTTTGACAATTTTATCATTTTTAATGTGTTAAGCCAATGCATTCTCTTATATATGCGAGGCAACCTATGGTCGACTCGCATATATAAGAGAATGCATTGGCACAGGGACGTTCTGTTGGGTAAAGGGTTAAAAGGAAAATAGTTAAGAGCCCTTGTTGAGCACCTTTTAGCAGGAATTTGCCTTGGCTAAAATATCATCATCCTCTACATATATACATTGCAAACCAGGTAAACTTCAGTTTATAATTCTGTATCTTGGCATTATTATCGCAGACTTTGTTTGGGTCTGGTTTCAAATACATGTACAGTAATGCCCTAAATAATTGACTCCTTAACCACAGCAGAATTATGGGTAACTTTACAGGATTTAGTCGGAAATATGGCTTGTTGCCATTCATCGAAAGCTCTCAGAAATTTTGGTATACTAATTCACCAGAAGGCACACATACATGCTTTACTCATCAAACAATCATGATTAGCTGGCATTACCACATCCTTTCTTAATCAATTGACAATAGTTTGAGAGCATTTATGGTTTTAACAAAAGGCATATCAATGTTTCCTTATGTTGATATACAACACCCTGCTGTCAATTCTCTCATCTCAAAACTGATCAGTTATTTTGTCTTCGCGCCTCTGTTTTTTTCACTAGCTTTGAATTTTAAAATTATTATATTATTTTTAATCTCATTTTAGAATCGGTGTTTTCTCGTTGATGTAGATTTTGATTTCTCTATTTGGCCAAATTTTCAGAAAAATGGCCAAAGAAATTCAGAAATAGCAAAAATATTGGCCAAAGATTTGGTTCTGGACAAGATTTTTAAAGAAGTACAGACAGACAGATGGATGACTGGATGACAGATAAAGTATGGTGGCTATAGCTCTACAAGAAACTGTCTATAAGTCAGGGGTAGTGGAGCATGCAGGGGGTTTTAATAGCCCCCTTTGCCTTCAACTGACATCTATACAAATGTATAATTTACATTGAAGCAAGTGCCCTTCTGAAAGCTTTGCCCCCCCCCCCCCCTTGCCTGCCACAAGTGCTTCTGCCAACCCTGGTATAAGGTAAGCTAGAAATCAAACTACCCAAATAAAATGACACTATCATTATGAACTTTAAGTCCTGGTTGCGTTCCTGTCTGATGCTGCTAGATCTGGCATGAAGAACGACTAATTGTCATATGACCCACGGTAAAGCATTTTTCTGCTCTGAGTTTCGCCCAAAATATAATAAAAAAGAAACATTAGTAGAAACTCGATAAGATTTCATGGACTGACATCGGCCTCCTCCCAGATTTGATGAGAGAGAAAGTTGATGGCCCACAGCGAACTTTTGTCTGGGATACACCTCAACGAGCCCCAGAAATTTTTGAACCATCATGATTCGATGCACTTGGGATTCGTTTACCACACCACTGACAGCCTGAGGGTGAAATTAAATCCAGGTAGTGTCACAGTTTTGGCATCGACCACTGAGTTCTCTTTGAAGCACGAAAACTTTAAAGTCAGAAGACGCTACCTTATTACGGTATTATGACCACCGTCATGCCAAGAAAAAGAGACGCTTTGCTCATTTGCTAAGGAGTATAAAAGTGCATATCACTATGACATGATCTACAGTAATGCCCTAAATAATTGACTCCTTAACCATAGAAGAATTATGGGTAACTTTTCAGGATTTAGTCGGAAATATGGCTTGTTGCCATTCATCGGAAAGCTCTCACTGAGAGCTTTTCCGGTGAATGGCAACAAGCCATATTTCCAACTAAATCCTGAAAAGTTACCCATAATTCTTCTGAGGTTAAGGAGTCGATTATTTAAGGCATTAATAAACCTTGCACAAATTGTCGATTATTTAGGGCATTACTGTAACAATCTTATCAGGTGATACATAAATAGTCAATGTCTGATGCTTAACCCAATAACATTAGACAGTGAAATTCAACTGAAACATGATTAATAAATCTCAAGATTGAAATATTAATAAAAAATATAAAAAATACAGCCCAAATTTGTTTGAGAATTAAACCTGTTGTAACATTTTTAAATGGGATTTGCAACCATTTGTTCTTGTCAGTGAATTTCTGCTGAATAAAAGTAGTGATTCAAGTCTCTTCATGCAAACAAAGACCTTTGCAATTATTCTGAAGATAAAGGGGTCGATTACTTTAAATAGGGCATTACTGTAATTATGCTGATACGGTATCACTCGTACAAGTTGTTATTTGTTCGACGAAATTTCAATAACATTATGAATGCCTTGAGAGCCTTTAATTAACCCTTTCAGGATGGGAGCTGCACTGGTGCAGCATTAAATCCCAAATAACTCCTTCAATAAAATCTAGTAATCTACTGCATGAGTTCCAGATACGAGATTATAGTCATGCCCAAAGTATATGACCCTTTAACCACAACAGAATTATGGGAAATTTTTCAGGATTTAGTCGGAAATATGGTGATAGCTTTCCGATGAATGGCAACAAGCCATATTTCCGACTAAATCCTGAAAAAATTTCCCATAATTCTGCTGTGGTTTAGAGGTCGATTATTTAGGACATTACTGTATATTAGTGATGTACTGTAGGTTCTTGGCTGCGTTCGGTCCTTGTGTTCTCCCCGTTTCTTGTAGACATGAACCAGGTGTTTTGAAAGCCAGTCGCTGAGTATGATTTTTTTTACAGTGATTAAGCTAGTGGAAGTATTCCAAAATTTGCATTGCTGTAATTTTCTAAACTGTTGAGAAATATTAAGAATATTTTTAGCCTCTCTCTCTTCGGACATGATCAACCATCACCATTCTGGCATTGACCCTGTTATTAGTGTCATTAGTTCACGAGGTAAAATGATAACTAAAAGAGATAATTATGACATCAAAACAACAAAAATGTAACAATGATATGGTTACAAACCAATTATCAAAGTAATTAGCATCTAATTAATTACCTTAATTACCTAAGCGGTGAATCAGACATAACGATGGGGAACACATATGAACACATTACACATTTTTAACTCTGCCATAGTAAAATTGATTTGATGTTTTTACGCACTTACGAGTAAGATAGTAGACAGACAGAAGCCAACAGGCGGCTCACAGCATGTGCTCAGCATTACGGGGATTGAACGGGAGCATTGTGCACACTAACACAGATTTTCGTCTAATGATCTGTTGTGAAAGATGAGTATCGTGAGAACGAAAAGATGGAAGTATTGGAGCCAACTATCATCGTTGAGTACAAGAGATCCAAGGGTACTAAAACACTCTACTGTCAAAGTGATTTACTGGTTCAGAGACCCCTGTACTTCAGGAGGGAAATATAATTTTTTTTATACGTCATAAGAAATAATGTACTCAGAACAGTAAAAAAGTATGTCTATCAGTCTATGTCCTGTGACCCACATTTTGTCTTGGAATTTTAGAGAATTTTTCTGCAAAATATTGTTGAAACATTCGCAGTTTCATTTCATTAGTTAATTTGGTGAAATGGTGTGCAATGAAATATTTATGAAAAATGTGTGGAAATTATATAAGAAGATGAGAGCATTGGAGCTAAATAATGGGGTATCTAGACTTCAACAGATCTGAAGGTACTTAATAGAACCACAAGCGCACGAAGCTCACGTTCGTGCTCATACCTTAGGTGCAGGTGAATGATGACGTCATATAATTTTTTCTATATTTTCTATAGCGATGAGCCAAATTCTGGTGGCATGTACGCTTTTTTGTGAAATTGACACGTGACTTCCGGTTAGTAACTGTCTGGAGATTGTTAAATTGCGGAATCGACAGTGGACCAATGAGACGAAAATAAAATTGTCAACTTCACAACTTCCGAAGAATTCACATGTGATTTGGGCATATTAGTTCCATTTAGACTAATTTCGTTAGTTTAACTAGCTTAACCCTTTACCCAACAAACCGGCCAAAACCGCCCAAATAAAGCTTCAACAGCCTAAAATATCTTCGGTCTGTCTCAATAGAACCATACAAATATGGATATCATTGGAACCAGCTCCTTGACCACATTGTGATAGTTACAGTTATGCCCTGTGCCAATGCATTCTCTTATATATGCGAGTCGACCATAGGTCGCCTCGCATATATAAGAGAATGCATTGGCCTAAACAAAATCTTTTTTTAACACTTTTTACCATTTTTTCTTACATTCTTTAACAATTTTATAATTTTTAATGTGTTAAGCCAATGCATTCTCTTATATATGCGAGGCGACCTATGGTCGACTCGCATATATAAGAGAATGCATTGGCACAGGGCCCTTCTGTTGGGTAAAGGGTTAATAGCTTAATGAAAACCAGAGAAGACGTCATGGTACGTTCATGATGCCATTTATATCATGTTGGCGTCGCGGGCCTAAATCGAGACAAGATTGCACAATCCATGACAATACTTGTTATGTCGTCTCCACCGCGGACATTGCATGCCGTTACATAAATTATTCTTAGCGTTATGTCATCAATAAAAAGCAAATTCGAGGCACAGCATGTGTGGTTGCTCCACTACATGTCACCTACGATTCCCACTGATTTAGAGAATTCTGTGGTTCAGTGGGTAAATAAAATGCTTCAAGTACATTAGGGTACATCATAGGGTAATTTTTGTGGTAAAACTTCAAAGAAATTAACTAGAAAAATGTGTTTTTCATAAATTGATTGAACATTGTGAGAGAAAAGATGAGATAATTTGAGCCAACTATCAGATAGAGAACAAGAGATCTGAGGGTATTCCACTGTCAAAGTGATTTACATCTGTACTTCAGGAGAGAAATATAAAAAATAGTTAAAAAGTATGAAGAAATACGATACTCAGAACAGTGAAAAAGCATAATCTGCTCTTTATCTGTGACACAAATTTTAAAATGAAGTTTCACAGAAATTTTAGCTAAAATTCTTTAACAACTTCCATGGCTGGAGTTTCGTGAAATTTTGTGAGAACCCTGTGCTAATGCATTCTCTTATATATACACGAGTCTCCCATAGGGAGCCTTGCAAAAAAGAAAAAGAAAGATAGCACATCAGCCTAACAATATTTACATTGACCTTGTAAGCCATTAACATTCGCTTATAAATACGAGGCTCCCTATGGGAAACTCACATATAAGATAAAGCACTGGCACAGGATCTTTAATGCTGCACCAGCACAGCTCCCATCATGAAAGGGTTAATATATTGTTGAATTTTTTGTTGTTTCATTTCATTAGTTATTTTGGAGAAGATCAATGAAATTTCAATATGTGACAAAAGGTTTTAATTTGTAAAAATTTATTCTACATATGTTATGATGATTGACTATGACTATGATTTTTTGAATTCATAACTCATAAATATATTAAATAAATTAACAATTATTGAATACAATTTAATTTTATAACAATGAGATATCGAGGACAGCATAATCAAGAGGGTTGTCTACCTGCTGTCCCCGTTGAACAGTAACATAAATATAGTAATAAGCAAGAAAATTGAGAAAAAACTCCAGAGAAAACCTTGAACACTCAGATAACCTGCAGTATAGGTCTAGCGCTTTCGTTATTGTTTAACTTCATCAGGACCGAGTTTGGCGTGTGATTTTTTGAGGATTTTGCTAAATATAGTAATAATATGATTTTATCAAGATTATATCTAGGTTTTTTAAGTCTATAAATTATTATATTAAACTTTTGTTTCTAAATAGTTAAAATATAAATTGTTCATCACTTAGGCTGTGATGTGATATATAAAGTACAAACATGTGGAATGTGAATATGTGGATGAGGTCAGTGCAGAGCCATGAGTGGTCTTTATTCAATGGGTCCAATAAGGCATTCCTGAGATTCCTGATTTCATTTAGGAAAATGCTCAAGATTGTGAGAACGAAAAGATGAGAGAATTGGAGCCAACTATCGAGTGGAGTACAAGAGATCCAAGGGTACTCACATAATCTAGTGTCAAAAGTTATTTACTGGTACACAAAACTTTATACTTCAGATGCATAAAGAAAATAGGGTTCAAGTCTTAAGAAATAAGGTACTCAGAACAGCGAGGAAGCATAATGTTGCCAGACTCTATATGTGACCCCAAATTTATAGCTACAAAGGTCAAGTTTTAAGACAAATTTTTTAAGGACCATACAAGAGATCTGAGGGTACAAGCCTGAGTTTAGCTTGCCTGTCATTTGCAGAATGAGGTCCCCAGAAGGTGAATTTAGTGAGGCTATCCCGCATAGTGGGCTAGCGTCACCAAATTCACCCTCTGGGGACCTCATTCTGCTTTAGGCTTCATTTTCTCTGGAAAGTTTCTTTAATATTATAAAATGGCTATAGAAACTTCTTCAGGTAGATTCTATTCCTTTTTTAAATTAGTTTCTCTATATCCCCAAATTGGCAGACGACACATTGCGTAATTGAGGTTCCCAATGGGTGTACATCACAATATTCACCATTTGGGAACCTCAATCTGAGTCTATGTCTCCTATACCAGATGAGGCCATGCAGAATGAGGTCCCCAGAGGGTTAATTTAGTGATGCTAGCCCGCTATGTGGGATAGCATCACTAAATTCACCCTCTGGGAACCTCATTCTGAAAATGACAGGCGCACTAAATTCAGACTTGATAGTATAATGTGCATGGACCAGCCCAGAGGGCGAATTGGGAGACATCTTCACAATAAAATGTGTCAATTTTCCCTATTTTTGTGAGAAGCGACTTCTGCCTCATTATATATGCCCTCATATACAGTAATGCTCTAAAGTAATCGAGTCCTTAAAGGCACGTGCGGCCTTAATTGTCGAAAATATTCATATTTGTTCCAAACACCGTAAACAGAAAAACAGTAAAACGCATCGAGTTTCGTTCATATATACCATGACCATCGCGTAAACAGCATGTTATCATAAAGACCTACTATATTTTACCTAAAAGCAAGAGCCTGATTGTGTTACAGAAGACAGCACAATGCTACTGGCTAATCACACACAAATGACATAAACGCTCTTTATTAGTTCCATATCAGGTATTCACCAACAAAGAACGCTCTTTATGTTTACCATCATAATATAAACAAACACCTGAAAAGTAACTTTTTACGCTTTTGTTTACATAACAATGGTCAAACATATGACCATAACATACTGTATATGCGATATTTCTTATTTGTATACGGACAAAGTCTATCTACATGTTGGTGTTCTTTCTGTTTGTGGTGGTTTTTGACGGGTGGATATATTTTCACATGATACCCACCGCCAAGGCCAACCGTGTCTTTAACCACAGCCGAATTATGGGTAACTTTTCAGTATTTAGTCATATGTCCCAACAACTTATTTAAGAGTCTATTTACTGATTATAACCCTTTCATGACGGGATGTGCTGGTGCAGCATTAAAGATCCTGTGCCAGTGCATTCTCTTATATATGCGATTCTCGCACAGTGAGTCTCTTATATATAAGAGAATACACTGGCATACATGGTCAAAGTAAATATTGTTAGGCCAATGTATTCTCTTATATATACATTTATTCGAGGCTCCCTATGGGAGACTCACATGTATTTATAAGAGAATGCAGGGTTTTCGCAAAATTTCATGAGGGTGGAAAAATTGGCGATATCAGTGCCACTTGTTTAACCTGTTTATAAATGACGGGAACTGAGCTGGTGCAGCATTAAAGATCATGTGCATTGACACAGGGTTTTCGCAAAATTTCAGGAAGCTCCAGTCATGGAAGGGTTATTAAACCCTTTCATGACTGGAGCCACGCTGGTGCAGCATTAAAGATCCTGTGCCAGTGCATTCTCTTTTATATACCAGAGGGAGCCTCGCATATACAAGAGAATGCACTTTGTTACACGGTCAAGGTAAATATTGTTGGGCCAATATATATGCGAGGCTCCCTATGGGAGACTTGCATATATATTAGAGAATGAATTGACTCAGGGTCTTTGCACCATAAAATTTTCTTAAAATATTTCCTGTCTCAAAAAATTTATTCTTTTGGTAAACTTCAAGTTCAAAGAAATATTCATGAAAAATGAAGCTTTAAGAATTTGATTAACCCTTTACCCAACAGAAGGGCCCTGTGCCAATGCATTCTCTTATATATGCGAGTCGACCATAGGTCGCCTCGCATATATAAGAGAATGCATTGGCTTAACACATTCAAAATTATAAAATTGTTAAAGAATGTAAGAAAAAATGGTAAAAAGTGTTAAAAAAAGAATTTATTTAGGCCAATGCATTCTCTTATATATGCGAGGCGACCTATGGTCGACTCGCATATATAAGAGAATGCATTGGCACAGGGCTAACTGTAACTATCACAATGTGGTCAAGGAGCCGGTTCCAATGATATCCATATTTGTATGGTTCTATTGAGACAGACCGAAGATATTTTAGGCTGTTGAAGCTTTATTTGGCCGGTTCTGGCCGGTTTGTTGGGTAAAGGGTTAACATCTGGAGAGAGAAGATAAGAGAATTGGAGCAAACTCTTAGGTAGAGTACTCCTGATCCAAGGGTACATAATACTTATATACTCTACTCTCAAAGTAATTTACTGGTTCAGAGAACTCTGTAGTCACAGCGTACTCCGGACCATACAGATATGGCTAAAACCCTTCCTTGACTGGAGCTTCCTGAAATTTTGCGAAAACCCTGTGCCAATGCATTCTCTTATATATGTTTGTGAATCTCCCATAGGAAGCCTCGCACATATAAGAGGAAAACATTGGCCTAACAATATTTACATTGATCTTGTAAACCAGTACATTCTATTATATATGAGAGGCTCCTAATGGGAGACTCTCATATATAAGAGAATGCATTGGCACAAGATCTTAAATGCTGCAACAGCACATGCAGCTCCTGTCATGAAAGGGTTAAGAAATTGATTAAGATCACGAGAGAGAAGATAAAAGAACTGGAGCAAACTCTCAGGTAGAGTACTCCTGATCCAAGGGTACTTAACTTAATACTTATATACTCTACTCTCAAAGTGGTTTACTGGTTCAGAGAACTCTGTACTCACAGTGTACTCCGGACCATACAGAAAATGGTTATGTCTTCTAACTATTACAGTACGCATTATTATCTGAACATTTCCAAAGGAAACTACTTGTCAATGAGTATTTTAACCCTTTACCCAACAAACCGGCCAAAACCGGCCAAATAAAGCTTCAACAGCCTAAATTATCTTGGGTCTGTCTCAATAAAAACCATACAAATATGGATATCATAAAACAATGGAACCGGCTCATTGACCACATTGTGATGGTTACAGTTATGCCCTGTGCCAATGCATTCTCTTATATATGCGAGTCAACCATAGGTCGCCTCGCATATATAAGAGAATGCATTGGCCTAAACAAAATCTTTTTTTAACACTTTTTATCATTTTTTCTTACATTCTTTAACAATTTTATAATTTTTAATGTGTTAAGCCAATGCATTCTCTTATATATGCGAGGCGACCTATGGTCGACTCGCATATATAAGAGAATGCATTGGCACAGGGCCCTTCTGTTGGGTAAAGGGTTAATAGGGCCTGTTTATATGAGACCTGAGACTGAGAGTGTGAGGTGTTTATATGACAAAAAAGCTACGCTGGGCCATACTGCCTGGAGAAAGTTCAAATTATGGAATGTTTATTGCCAATCACATGGTGCTGTAATGCCTTTGTTCTGATAGGCAGGTGCTGATGTATGTGCATGATGCGCATGTTTTATACTTTATCTTCATTATAAATGATAAAGTTAATCCATAAAATAGCGAAACATTTCCAAAGAATATCTCAAAATTTGTTTAATTACAAAAGATGCATAAACATTAAGAACAGTATACACTAGGTCTAAAGAGAATTTTAGTGTCAGCATAACATTTTCATTAGCAGTTGGGGGAGTCACACACCAGGCATGTCTGTCTCATTTTCATAGAATTTTATCAGTTGTTGTCTGTCATTTTGAAATATTACTCTGTCCAATTATCTTCGCCAACAACTCTCAGCCTGGCATGGAAGTGTTTACATGAGAAAAATCTTGCTCTGTTAAGCCGGCTAGCTCAGTCTCTCTAAACAGAGCTGGCTCCATTCACCCTTTCTGGTGATCTGACCGCCCCCTATATGACGCCTCCGACCGATTTCATTTAGCAAATTTAGTATGCATCCGATTTTATTTTCCATGTAAACCGTTTCATTTCCATGTAAAACGGACACATCATGTGTACTGTTAAACCGGATATTATACCACATTTCAATTACGTCACAGCCAAATCAAACTTATTTTTTCATGTTTTATTCAATAAAACAATAAATTACACTATATCCTAATAATATGTACTTAGTTTTATTATTTTATAGTACATTAAAAACAAGGAGAAGCAATCCGGGGGGTGTTCATATTTATTTTGAACAAAGTTGAAAAAATAAAATAAAAAGCCCCCTCCCTGCTCCTATTTTTTTCTTGCATGTCACCAGAAACACAGCTACATTTTTGTTAGGCCTAATATAAATACAACCAATATTTAACATGTGTCAGTATATGAGACCAGACCAGCCCGGCTTACCATGCCAGCTCGCCCATATTTACAACCCCTTTATAGTAAACAAAGGGTTAACACTAAGAGACTATGCTACATGATTCATTTAGTGAGTGTTTTATTTAATATATAGCTCTTAATTGGTTCCAAATGTTGCTGGTGTCTTATAACAGCACAGGTAATACACAACATTTTCTATGTAAACACAAACTGATTACAGACTGTCAGATCATGTTAACTATAACAATGTGTGTCACAAGAGAGAAAGGCAGAAAAACTTACAAAAAACTCGGCAATAAAAATGTCAGAGAGGGGTGGGTATAAACATGAAGATCTTGACACCGATTTTTAACAGAAGGAACAAGTACTATTTCTATATTGGTTTTTCTTTTTTTCCAATTCCAAATGACAAGTGAAAGAGATTAATTGGTTATTTCTAAAGATGTATATATTGAGGATCTACAAGGAGTCTCCAGTTTATAGCAGAATTTACTATATTTATTACACCATCCAAAACTTCACCAAAACGTACTTTAATCAACAAATGGGACGAGAAACTAACAAGAGCTTTTATAAGGCATTTGATGATGTTTCACGTAAATATGCGTTGTTTGTCTGCATAAAGAAATACATGTAGTCCCAGATAAATAAAGACTCTTTGGCATGTTTTTATACCATTTATACACTCTGAAACCAAGAAAATCTATGTTTTAAACAAGCATGGGGCATTATTGAATATTTTCGAATAATTTCCTTTGCTCTTGGTTACCAATTTACTTTTCCCCCAGGAAATCTCTTAATTGACGAGATAAATGTTTTAGTTTTTAAACAATTTATTGACATTACCCCTGTATATCTCTAAAAATTTCATATCTAAACAACAAGGTTTTCATAAGCGTCTTTCTTATAGGAGTCTCCATGTCAGATGCCATATAGACCCAATATGTTGCTTCAGCATTCTTTTGGTTATGAAATAAAAGAAGCAGGTGTTTCAGGAACGAAAGTTTGTTTCCCCATTTTAATACTGTATTTGTGTTGTCTTACATATAAATTATACCGGACTGTACAGATGCCAGTTTGCTATAAATCTAAAGTTTGCTGAATATTTGAATTTTTACTGGGCCTCTGTATTATGATAGTAGTATAAAAAATTTGTACCATTTTGTATATTTTGCTTCCTATTTTAGTCCCAAGTTAAAATTGCCACATATGGCTTTAACTATTTTTGTGATAAAGATTTTTCAGGGGTGACCAATTAACTTTTATCTACATGGGGCTGAATGGATCATTAAATAAATAAATTATTTCTATTATGAACATCTTTCACAAATTACCTTTGGTCTCCATGACCAATTGACTTTACCCCCAGGTAATCTCTTAATTGACGAGGTAACTGTCTTAGTTTTCAAACAATTTATTGACATACCCCTGTATATCTCTAATAAGTTCCTATCTAAACAACATGGTTTTCATTAGCGCCTTTATTCTAGGAGTCTCCATGTCAGATGCCATAAAGACCAAATATGTTGATTCAGCATTCTTTTGATTTTGAAAAAAAGACATATGTGCAGGTGTGTGTTACAGGAATGAAAGTTTGTTTCCCCATTTTAATACTGTATTTGTGTTGTCTTATGTATAAACAGCCCTCTTTAATAATTCAGATAGTTTGGCTTCGGCAATCTGCTACGGCAACCCTTTGCCATGGCCCAGTTTACTTCAGCATTACTGATTGCCATAGCCAATTATGAGGGCGGTATAAATTATAACAAAATGTACATATGCCATTTTGCTACAAATCTAAAAAAATATTGAATATTTGAATTCAAATTTTTACTGGGAATTTGTATTATCATACTAGTACAATAAATTTGTACCACTTTGTATATTTTGCAAGTTAAAATTGCCACATTTGGCTTTAACTATTCCTGTGATAAAGATTTTTCAGGGGTGACTAATAATAACCAATTAACTCTAATCACCATGGGGCATTAAATATTTCTAATATGAATATCTTTCACAAATTACCTTTGGTCTCCATGACCAATTGACTTTACCCCCAGGTAATCTCTTAATTGACGAGGTAACTGTTTTACTTTTTAAACAATTTATTGACATTACCCCTGTATATCTCTAATAAGTTCCTATCTAAACAACATGGTTTTCATTAGCGCCTTTCTTCTAGGAGACTCCATGTCAGCTGTAGTAGACCCATGATGTTTATACCTGGCGGGCTTTTTAATGCTGCGTTGAATCCAAATAAACACCTCAAACAAATGTAATTACATCGGTTAGGGAAAAGAAACTGTTTATGTTACGACTGCGAGGAATAAAGACAAAGGTGATTTAGGGTTAGACTGGGTATCAGTCACAGAGATTGTGTAGGTAGCCAGTCTGTCTCGATTTATAGCTCGCTGAGACTTTCGCTGACTAAAACGGCAGCCAGACTGAAATGATATGTTCGATATTTTTTTTCTCAGGTGATATTTTCTTTATTTCGATTTCAACAGGTATTAGTTCTGTACTAATGAGCAGCCTTGGTGTCTGGGATGAAACGGTGGTCGCCAGAAAGGTCCGACAATTTCTCGCACATTTTGCTTTTAATCGGTTGTTAAAATAGGAGTTATCTTCGCTTGAGTAGTCTCGGTGTCTGGGGGAAACATTGAACCCCATATATTGGATAGACTTGAGATATATAAGTGTGCCGTAATAATATGCTTGACTATGGTGGAGATATTGAAGTTTTAGTTAAAGCTTAATTGTGAGAAATTATCATAGCTGGAGAGAGTAAATTTACTGAAAGATAAAAGCAGGGACGCTGGAAGCACCAAAAGAAAGGGGGGCAAACCAGTCAGGAGGGCACTTTTAGGGTACCCACTGGACTCCTCTGGGTCAGGGCAAGGGGGGACCTCATTCTGCAAATGTCAGACATATTATTTCTTCAACATGAAATTCTGTCACCAGAAAGAGGGTTTTCTTTATTTTTTCCAAATACTAACAAAAGCTATGTAGGGATGTTATTTGTTTGATATCAAATTCTGTCATTTCTTCGGCTACTCATTTAAGATCATGGGTGGTCGCTGAGTAATCAAGAAAGAAACTTACACACTTCATAACAAAATTATTGGATCATAAAAATGAATATTGAGAAATAATTGCTTACATATGGTTTGGAGATCCATGCCATGGATCATTTGCTATAAATCATTTCACCACTAATACCATGTAACATAAAACCTATAGATCCAACTGGTGCAACAAGGCTAAAAAAAAACTCTGGTAGGTGTATACAGGTGGACAAACTTGTGAGATATGGATATCCTGCCCCCCAAAATATGACAACCATTAGGCATTATAGCTATATTGCAAAACGGAGGTATACATATAAAGAAAAAGAATAAAAAAAATGTTTTTCTGCCGAGGATTACAATTCCATATTGGTCAAATTTGACCTGTGAGACTCATTTAAAAGTATTTGAATTCTACATTGAAAGTTGTTTAAAAAATCTAATAGTTTGAAATATTTGTGCATACAAATGAGATAAAAAAAAAAAAATTTCATATTTTTTTTTCCGATTTGTTGATTTCAGCAATTTTTTTTAGAAAGAAACAACTTTAATCGGCAAACAGGGAGGAAAATAATAATGATAAAAACATTACAGCACGTCATCTATGATCATGGGTGGTCACAGTAATTAATAAACAAATCCACACACTTCATACCCCAATAACAAAAATTAATGGATCATAAAACTGAATATTGAGAAACAATTGCTTACACATGGTTTTGTATTCAGTGGCATGGCTCATTTACTATAAACCATTACACCACTATACCTTATCTCTAATAACATGTAACATAAAACTCATAGATCTCACAAGTTAAATAAACCATATGGCCACGAAGACTGCTTGTTTAATTAATTGTCAAAAAAGACACAAAATCAGCTGTCAGAAGATGCCATGAAGTTGGATTCCAGCCAAACCTTGACATCTCGGGAGATGTACGAGGCAAATTGTGATTTCTTACGTCTATGAATTTATTTTCGCAGCAGATATCGTTTGGTTAATTAGAGGAATATGCTGACTAATAGGGCCTCTGTTTATTTCTTCAATTACAGAATTACCTGAGCGAGTTGAGAAACAGGTGAGACTGATTAGGCTTCAATAGGTCAGGTAATAACTATCCAATGTGGGGCAAGCCTGTAATACCCAGAGGTGGCTGTCCAAATGGGACTAAGGATACCCCCATAACAGTCGAGAAAAACTCCATCAAAACATCAAAATTGACCAATCAGTATCTTTGCCAAGTTTAAAAAAAATTTACCAGAAAATGTAGGAATACAAGCTCGGGACAAAGTTCTGCATGTTGCAAAAATTGGGAAAAAGAAAAAGAGGGGGATAACTCTACAAAAAAAAGTCAGACAAGCCTCAAAATCGCAGGTGCACAGGTTCCCTTGGTACTAAATATCTGTGCCAAGTTAAAAAAAAATTTACAGAAAAAATGAAGGGATAAAAACTCGGACAAAAAGTATGCATTCTGAGAATATTTTCTAAGTCGAAAAAGGGGGATAACTCCACACACACAAAAACTGTTGGACAGAATTCATAATCACAGGTGAACAGGTTCCCAGGTTTACTTTCTTCTGTGTATTCCTCCATATTTGATATGTATTCATATGTTTCTTTCATTTGTAAATGAGGACAATAGTACTCATGAATGTCAAATTAGATGATTAGTTTAATGATTTATAATAATAAATTGATTGATTGAATTGACTGATATATACACCTGTACGCTCATCTCGGTTAACAGGCTTGCTCAATTGGCCAGATAGATATTGACTGTCTCTGATGAACTCTGATGAACACCTGGGTAATATAGCTGTCTGTAAAACTAATAAACCGTCTACAGAAGTTATGAAAGTCACAATGCAACACTGCAACAATCGGTATTCCAATAGACTCTTCACAAACATCTTCTCGTATCAGAGAATAACTGTGTAAGAGAATATAAACATATTCCAACGAAGCAGTGAAAGTCGCAATCCAACAGAGCAACAATATCAGCATTGAAATAGTGCTGCTAATATTGTGTATTAACAAGCCTCAAAATAGTGTGTCTTTCATTTGCAGAATGAGGTTCCCAGAGGGTCAAGTTAGTGATGCTACTCCGCAAGGTGAGCTAGCAACACCAAATTCACCCTCTGGGAACTAGGGTTTAACCCTTTACCCAACAGAAGGGCCCTGTGCCAATGCATTCTCTTATATATGCGAGTCGACCATAGGTCGCCTCGCATATATAAGAGAATGCATTGGCTTAACACATTAAAAATTATAAAATTGTTAAAGAATGTAAGAAAAAATGGTAAAAAGTGTTAAAAAAAGATTTTGTTTAGGCCAATGCATTCTCTTATATATGCGAGGCGACCTATGGTCGACTCGCATATATAAGAGAATGCATTGGCACAGGGCTAACTGTAACTATCACAATGTGGTCAATGAGCCGGTTCCAATGATATCCATATTTGTATGGTTTTATTGAGACAGACCGAAGATATTTTAGGCTGTTGAAGCTCTATTTGGCCGGTTTTGGCCGGTTTGTTGGGTAAAGGGTTAATCCCGGGAATGGGAGTTTTCCGGTGCCCGGGTCCCATACTCATTCCCGTTTCCCGGGAATATAATTTGTAGGAAACGGGAACAGGGTGAATTGTTAACACTTGGGATATCATACATCAGGGGACACCAATGGCACATAATTTCATTCAATTTGTCCATGCACAGCATACATGCAATATATATGTTATATATCTGAAAATTTTACATAAAGTGTAAGTAGAATTGACCATGCTATCATCTAAGGGTTAAGGACTTAATGTCTTGTGGCCCATGCACAGCCATGACTTCATGACACGAGCTCACGAGTCACAACGTAGTGGCATGAACCGTTTGTGGGAAACAAGACTTTTACAATGTGCATCAAATTATTAATTGTGGCACATTAGTTAATCTAAATTATCATTATTATGATCCCTGTCACCCAAACTAGCCAAATTGTGCATAATCCGTGTTGGACAACTTAATTGTGCATACAAGCCATACATTTACCCGAAACGTTCCCGGTTCCTGGTTCTGAAGGGGTTTCATTCCCGGTTCCTGTTTTTTTAATTACGGGGCATATATTAAACTCTACTGAGAAACTCATTCTGCTTAAGCCTCAACTGCTACGGGAGTGCTAAGATCAGATTGAAGTTCCTCAGTTGAAGTTGATGATATTCACCCATTATATAGTCCTTGATTATGCATTTTATCTTCTGCAAATTAGGGGTATAGAAACTTCCCAGAAGGGAAAAAGTAACTAAAAACAATGTTAATTTGAGGCTATAGATACTTCCCAGAAGTTGAGGTCTAAGAAAAATGAGGTCCCCAGAGGGTGAATTTGGTGATTCTAACCTGCTCTGCGGGATAGCATCACTATATTAAAATTCACCCTCTGGGGACCTCATTCTGCAAATGACAGACACACTATTTGCAGGCTTGTATATTGACCATTTCTATACTAAATGGATTCTCTCACTAAAATTCCTAGACAGATAAATATGCCTCAAAGCCTTGACTCTTGTCAGAATTGTGCTATCAAACCTTCCCTCACTCAATAAAATGTTGGACAACATTAATTCACGGTACTCAAATATCTCCATCTTACTCGAGATTGTCTCTGTGGAACATCTGGGTAATATAGAAATCGTTAAAACTAATAAACTGTTTACAGAATCAGTATTCCAATAGTGCTGGCTAAACACAAGTCTTGTCAGGCTATTAAATGTACAAAATAATAAGATCCACAAACATTTAAGAGAGTAAACCACTGAGTGAACCATAAATGTGAACCACAGGTTCAAGGCTACCAACCACATAGAGTAATGTCCTAAATAATCGACCCTTAAACCACAGCAGAATTATGGGAAATTTTTCAGGATTTAGATGGAAATATGGCTTGCTGCCATTCATCAGAAAGCTCTTGTGAGAGCTTTCCGATGAATGGCAACAAGCCATATTTCCGAATAAATCCTGAAAAATTTCCCATAATTCTGCTGTGGTTAAAGGGTCATATACTTCTGGCATTACTGTAGGAGTGAACCACTATAGTGAACCCCCAATTCAGTGAACCACATACATGACCCCATAACCTATTAAACAGGTATCAACCAATCATATTGAAAAATACCAAACCAAGGGCTATATAAACTGAGTCAACAAGGAATTTTCCTCACAACCACAGGTCCTGAAGAAGGATGATAACAATCCAAAACTCAACCATTTCTAGCAAAGGATTATTCATTGTTGGTGATCTTCCATGGAGATTAACCTCTCACCTCTCCTTACACAAGTCAATCTTGTTGTATCAATGCATATCATACTGGAGTTTCCTGAAATTTAGCGAAAACCCTGTGCCAAGCATTCTCATATATATCCGAGTCTCCCATAGGGAGCGTCACATACATAAGAGATTGCATTGGCCTAACAATATTTACCTTTACCTTGTAAGCCAGTGCATTCTCTTATATCTGTGAGGATCCCTATGGGAGACACGCATATATAAGAGAATGCTCTGGCACATCATATTTAATGCTGCACCAGCGGAAATCCTGTGATAAAAGGGTTAAAGAAGCAGTGAAAGTCATAAGGTAACTTTATTTAATTTGTTGGTTTTAAGACGGGCAATAAATTTTAAAGATAGAGTAGGAAGAGGGAAAACGATAAAAAATTAAATTGGTTTTTAATTTATTTTTAATCTTTTAATTTTTATCAAAAAAATAGGCAGGAAGATCAGGGAAGATTAAAAAAAAAATTATAATTAAATGTAATAAACATCAATTTTAGATGTAATTGTAAAATGATCCAGTCTGTAAATAGGTGAGTAAGAAAGCCTTCACAATACAACTTGCCAAAGTATGCAGTGCAGTCTACTTTCAATTTATCAAATCAAGCCTATATATACAACCAGATAAGCAGTTAAAGTCACCATCTTACCATGCAGTCATCAGTTCTACTCTAAACAAATGTCTTTTTGTATCAAGTAGACACATTACACAGCTGTTACATCCACTAGATACATTACACCAATTATTAGGTTTGACAGTTTCACCATCACTAGACCTCTTGTGATGGCATATTATGCTGTGTATCTTTGGACTGAGCCACTGCAGGCCCCATCCCCATGGATAATGTTGTAATCACTCAAAATGTAGTGAGTGTACATGAAGGTAATTTGATCTTTTATTCCATGTACATGTAGTTCCTATAGATAGCCTCACTCAAGTGCAATTTTATTAACCTTTAAATAAAATTTTATATCCCAACTTTTTTCAGAAAATTGCTATTAACCCTTTACCCAACAAACCGGCCAAAACCGGCCAAATAAAGCTTCAACAGCCTAAAATATCTTTGGTCTGTCTCAATACACATATGGATCCCAAAAAGTTGGGATACACATATGGATATCATTGGAACCGGCGCCTTGACCACATTGTGATAGTTACAGTTATGCCCTGTGCCAATGCATTCTCTTATATATGCGAGTCGACCATAGGTCGCCTCGCATATATAAGAGAATGCATTGGTCTAAAAAAAATTTTTTTTAACACTTTTTACAATTTTTCTTACATTCTTTAACAGTTTTATAATTTTTAATGTGTTAAGCCGATGCATTCTCTCATATATGCGAGGCGACCTATGGTCGACTCGCATATATAAGAGAATGCATTGGCACAGGGCCCTTCTGTTGGGTAAAGGGTTAAAAATCAGATTAAATTATTCTACATGTACTTCCATTATATGCCAATGTAACAAATATTCTTCAATACTCTAATCTTGGAAAAAAATAAAAAGGAAAAACAAATAATAACAAGTGCACCGCTGGGCGGAGGTAACGCCCCCGACTGTACAATCAGAGAGGATTTTTCTTATTTTTGTGCAAATGCTTATTAAATGGCACTTTGTAAAGTTATGTTATTCATGAGTAAACAATCCAAAATCAAGTTATCATCTGGAAACCAAAAAAAGTAGTAGAAAACCTGAATTTTCTAAGTCCAAAAAGGGGCGTAACTCTGGAAAAAATAGGCGGACGTAACCACGGCTATGGGGAAATCTTGTCCCCCCGGCTGGTCTATTGGCATACCAAATATCAACTGAATTGAATTAGCGAAACCAAAGTTATGAGTTGAAACGTTCGTATGCCACAGAAAACTGAATTTTCTAAGTCCAAAAAGGGGCGTAACTCTGGAAAAAATGGGCGGACGAAACCGCAGTTATGGGGAAATCTTGTCCCCCCGGCTGGTCTATTAGCATACCAAAGATCAACTGAATTGAGTTAGCGAAACCAAAGTTATGAGTTGAAACGTTCGTACGGACAATTTTCTAAGTCCAAAAAGGGGCGTAACTCTGGAAAAAATGGGCGGACGAAACCGCAGTTATGGGGAAATCTTGTCCCCCCGGCTGGTCTATTAGCATACCATAGATCAACTGAATTGAGTTAGCGAAACCAAAGTTATGAGTTGAAACGTTCGTACGGACGGAAGGACGGACGGAAGGACGGAAGGACGGACGGAAGGACGGACGGACGGAGGGCTCCACTATATACCCCCAAATCTCCATCGGAGATCGGGGGCATAATAAATAAATAAAATAAAGTACATGGAAAAGTATGTTGTGCAGTTACCTTCAAGCTCATTAAATCAAGCATCATCCCTATAAACTATCAGAGAAACAGATAAAGTCGACTGGGAAGCAACCAATCATCAATTTTCTACAGTAAACCAGTGTCTTTTTGTATCAGGTAGACTTTAATAAATTACACAGCAGTTTAACCCTTTCAGTGCCAAGTCTGATTTTTGTATCAACCCATATTTCCTTGATAATTTTTCAAATTTATTGATTATAATAATGTGCGATCTCTTAGAGCTCTTTCCATCAATGTATCACATTATTATAAAAATAAATTTGAAAAATTATCAAGGAAATATGGGTTGATACAAAAATCGTACTTGGCACTGAAAGGGTTAATACTTGGCTAGACTGAACTGAATATTCTATTGAATCAAAGTAGTGAACATCCATACAAAATTTCATTGAGACCTGAGGACTACTGTTCCAAGTTCTGACATGAACAGACATCGGACGGACCAAAAAGCCAACATTTCCAGATAACCAAAGATGAATAACTCTAGAATGGAACATCCAAACAAAATGATGGAACCCTCTATTTGATGTTCTCATAGTAGTGAACATCCATATAAAATTTCATTGAGATCCAAGCACTTCTGTTCAAGTTATGACATGAACAGACATTGGATGGATGGACGTACAGACGAATGCAGATGGCTAGACGGACGTACGGATGGACAGGTGCAAAACAGTATACCCCCCCATTTAAAACAAAAAAGGGAGTATAAATACTGGAAAGGAAAAAAAAGAAGCAAAAAAGAAGAAAAAGAGTACACATCATCAAACTTGGCAAAATATATTGTCCAGTGTAGCTTCAATTTCATTAACCCTTTACCCAACAAACCGGCCAAATCCGGCCAAATAAAGCTTCAACAGCCTAAAATATCTTCGGTCTGTCTCAATAGAACCATACAAATATGGATATCATTGGAACCGGCTCCTTGACCACATTGTGATAGTTACAGTTATGCCCTGTGCCAATGCATTCTCTTATATATGCGAGTCGACCATAGGTCGCCTCGCATATATAAGAGAATGCATTGGCCTAAAAAAAATCTTTTTTAACACTTTTTACCATTTTTTCTTACATTCTTTAACAATTTTATAATTTTTAATGTGTTAAGCCGATGCATTCTCTCATATATGCGAGGCGACCTATGGTCGACTCGCATATATAAGAGAATGCATTGGCACAGGGCCCTTCTGTTGGGTAAAGGGTTAAAAATCAGATTAAATTATTCTACATGTACTTCCATTATATGCCAATGTAACAAATATTCTTCAATACTCTAATCTTGGAAAAAAATAAAAAGGAAAAACAAATAATAACAAGTGCACCGCTGGGCGGAGGTAACGCCCCCGACTGTACAATCAGAGAGGATTTTTCTTATTTTTGTGCAAATGCTTATTAAATGGCACTTTGTAAAGTTATGTTATTCATGAGTAAACAATCCAAAATCAAGTTATCATCTGGAAACCAAAAAAAGTAGTAGAAAACCTGAATTTTCTAAGTCCAAAAAGGGGCGTAACTCTGGAAAAAATAGGCGGACGTAACCACGGCTATGGGGAAATCTTGTCCCCCCGGCTGGTCTATTGGCATACCAAATATCAACTGAATTGAATTAGCGAAACCAAAGTTATGAGTTGAAACGTTCGTATGCCACAGAAAACTGAATTTTCTAAGTCCAAAAAGGGGCGTAACTCTGGAAAAAATGGGCGGACGAAACCGCAGTTATGGGGAAATCTTGTCCCCCCGGCTGGTCTATTAGCATACCAAAGATCAACTGAATTGAGTTAGCGAAACCAAAGTTATGAGTTGAAACGTTCGTACGGACAATTTTCTAAGTCCAAAAAGGGGCGTAACTCTGGAAAAAATGGGCGGACGAAACCGCAGTTATGGGGAAATCTTGTCCCCCCGGCTGGTCTATTAGCATACCATAGATCAACTGAATTGAGTTAGCGAAACCAAAGTTATGAGTTGAAACGTTCGTACGGACGGAAGGACGGACGGAAGGACGGAAGGACGGACGGAAGGACGGACGGACGGAGGGCTCCACTATATACCCCCAAATCTCCATCGGAGATCGGGGGCATAATAAATAAATAAAATAAAGTACATGGAAAAGTATGTTGTGCAGTTACCTTCAAGCTCATTAAATCAAGCATCATCCCTATAAACTATCAGAGAAACAGATAAAGTCGACTGGGAAGCAACCAATCATCAATTTTCTACAGTAAACCAGTGTCTTTTTGTATCAGGTAGACTTTAATAAATTACACAGCAGTTTAACCCTTTCAGTGCCAAGTCTGATTTTTGTATCAACCCATATTTCCTTGATAATTTTTCAAATTTATTGATTATAATAATGTGCGATCTCTTAGAGCTCTTTCCATCAATGTATCACATTATTATAAAAATAAATTTGAAAAATTATCAAGGAAATATGGGTTGATACAAAAATCGTACTTGGCACTGAAAGGGTTAATACTTGGCTAGACTGAACTGAATATTCTATTGAATCAAAGTAGTGAACATCCATACAAAATTTCATTGAGACCTGAGGACTACTGTTCCAAGTTCTGACATGAACAGACATCGGACGGACCAAAAAGCCAACATTTCCAGATAACCAAAGATGAATAACTCTAGAATGGAACATCCAAACAAAATGATGGAACCCTCTATTTGATGTTCTCATAGTAGTGAACATCCATATAAAATTTCATTGAGATCCAAGCACTTCTGTTCAAGTTATGACATGAACAGACATTGGATGGATGGACGTACAGACGAATGCAGATGGCTAGACGGACGTACGGATGGACAGGTGCAAAACAGTATACCCCCCCATTTAAAACAAAAAAGGGAGTATAAATACTGGAAAGGAAAAAAAAGAAGCAAAAAAGAAGAAAAAGAGTACACATCATCAAACTTGGCAAAATATATTGTCCAGTGTAGCTTCAATTTCATTAACCCTTTACCCAACAAACCGGCCAAATCCGGCCAAATAAAGCTTCAACAGCCTAAAATATCTTCGGTCTGTCTCAATAGAACCATACAAATATGGATATCATTGGAACCGGCTCCTTGACCACATTGTGATAGTTACAGTTATGCCCTGTGCCAATGCATTCTCTTATATATGCGAGTCGACCATAGGTCGCCTCGCATATATAAGAGAATGCATTGGCCTAAAAAAAATCTTTTTAAACACTTTTTACCATTTTTTCTTACATTCTTTAACAATTTTATAATTTTTAATGTGTTAAGCCAATGCATTCTCTTATATATGCGAGGCGACCTATGGTCGACTCGCATATATAAGAGAATGCATTGGCACAGGGCCCTTCTGTTGGGTAAAGGGTTAAATCACGCCTATAAACTACCAGAGAAACAATTAGAGTCACGCAGTCACCTGGTAAAGCAACCAATTATCAATTCTTCTCTAAACAAATGACTTTTTGTACCAGGTAGACTTAAATTACACAGGCGTTACCTCGGCTAGACAAACTTCACCGATTATTGGGTTTGACAGACGCAAGGTCTGAAGACAGATTCTTGGTGGAGACAGACAGGGTACCTGTAGTGAATGAAGGTGTGTTTTTTATCCAGTTGAAGACAGATTACAGGTGAATTATTTCCCTTGTGTTGTTTTTATAACGACTCAGGTGTAGGAGCTGTTAACGAGATTCTGACACAGTCAAGACGATTGGGAAATAATTAAATTTGGTTTGAGAATAATGGACCTGAAGAAGAAAAAAGTTTATCTGATTTATCGTAACCTGCTGGCGTGGCATTTTTTTTTAAACTCTTGAATAAACTGAAGCTTGTTTATGTTTCACAGAGCATCTGACTTGCATCAAATTAAGAAATCAGGAGTTTTATTGCGATGATTCACGTTCATGGCAAATCAGAAGGTTTTCATAGTCTCCTTAATTATCCGAAAACAACTTAGTGACTACACATTTTGCATCTCAAAGAAATCGTTTGGGTGGGGAATGATCAGATCATGCCATGAATCTCTACTCTGACGAACGCCGGTAGAGATCATATTCCACCAGTACAAAACCTGGGAACTTTTTGAAGTTTTGACAGGGAACCACATCAAATTGAAAAAAAATAACGCGGACAATATATTTCTTAGTTATTATCTGTTCCTTAGTAATGTACTTCACAGTAGGTGAAGATCCCAACTCTAAATTTCACATTTTAAGTGACTTTGTGAGCGACTTGGCTTTCTCCTTGGTAATTAATTGAATGTTTATTGCAATATCGGCTCACAAAAGTCACAGAAAAGCTTGCAATTTCGATTTGGGACCTTGACCTACAGCGAAGTACATTATCAAGGAACAGATAATAACTAAGAAATATATTCCCCGTGTTATTTTTTTGACTTTATAAGGTTCCCTGTCAAAACGTCAAAAAGTTCCCAGGTTTTGTACTGGTGGAATATGATCTCTATGGGCGTTAGCCAGAGAAGAGATTCATGGCATGATCTGGGGAATGATAAGACTAGAATCTGATATATTGGTGAATCGCAATTATTTCTGGGTAACTTCAACACAAGCGTATAGAGATAATTGCAAATTTCAAGTTAGTCCAACATATTTTGTCTGAATTCTTCTTGAAATTTTGTAAACAATATTAAATTTTATCAACATTTTATTTGATCAAAATAGAAAGAAACAAGAGCATTGCTAAGGTGTGGCAAAATACGCCCGTGGTAATTTCAACAAAGGGCCATAACTCTGGTGAAAATAGGCAGGTGGAACCCAAATACGAACTTGACCTGTATTTTGGGCTAGTAAACTCACATACCAAATTTCATTCCATTCTATTCAGACTTACTAAAGATATCATCAGGAACTGAAAAAAGCGAATGGACGGATGGATGGACAGACAGACATCTGGGCTCTATATATATAATGATAAGAAGAGTTTCCACAAAGCTAAGTTATCTCTCTCTACCCTGGTCTGATCCACTGATATTAGGTCGCTGTGTCTTGAATTAGCAAATGTGGTCTTCGATCAATTAAAGATGAAAAAGGAATGTACAAAACATTAAAAGATGGTGTGGGACCAAGTAAACTGAATAACATGATTTACAAGGTAAAATTATCAAATAATTACAAATATACAAATCCCTTGAAATTTCAACGTGATGGTAAAAACAATGTTTTAGTTAGTTGCATAAACGGCTCAAGATGGTGAAACACTGAATGTGTGTGTTAAGGTATAACCTTTGTGTGTTAATTAATTCACCGGATTATTACTGAATTTACCTGAGTTGTTATATGCTTAATTAATCAAGCGCACCCAGTCAGGTGTTACAACAAACACCAGATTAATAGGTCTGTGGTTCCCACAATGTATAAAACATCCTAACTGAAATGTGTGGGTAGACAACAAACTGCTCTCTGTAGCTTAATCCCTTTACCCAACAAACCGGCCAAAACTGGCCAAATAAAGCTTCCACAGCCTAAAATATCTTCGGTCTGTCTCAATAGAACCATACAAATATGGATATCATTGGAACCGGCTCCTTGACCACATTGTGATAGTTACAGTTATGCCCTGTGCCAATGCATTCTCTTATATATGCGAGTCGACCATAGGTCGCCTCGCATATATAAGAGAATGCATTGGCCTAAAAAAAATCTGTTTTTAACACTTTTTACCATTTTTTCTTACATTCTTTAACAATTTTATAATTTTTAATGTGTTAAGCCAATGCATTCTCTTATATATGCGAGGCGACCTATGGTCGACTCGCATATATAAGAAAATGCATTGGCACAGGGCCCTTCTGTTGGGTAAAGGGTTAATCCCATGTTTTTCCTGCAAAAGCATTACTTCTAGAACTGGGGAAATGTTATCAAATTTGTACTACTAAAATTTTTCTACAGAAAATTGCGTACACACACACACACATATATATATACATGTATATAGTAAGAAATTGGAGTAGTTGAGTAGGCCGCATGGTTAGAATTTAGAAATACACGGCATTGAAGAACTGCAGTTTTTCTGATAATAATTAATGTTCAACACTCTGCCAAAATTTCTGAGATGATGATTATACTGTCCTGCAGATAAATAATTTAAATTTATTTAACATGGGTCCCAAAAACCTAAATGACAATATACGTGTAAATTATCAAATAAGAGAGTAACATATTATTTGTCTGTAAATTGGATCAAGATTCTGAAAACACAGAAGCAGTGTTGTTAAATGTATAACGGTTGTAGTTTATTAATTCACCTGATTATTATTGTATTGTATTAATCAGTATGCAGCTCCTACAATGTATAAAACATCCCAACAGGAAACATGTGGGCAGACAACCAAGCCTGCAAATTGTGTGTCTGTCATTTGCAAAAATTTAGTGATGCTCTCCCACATAATGGGCTAGCATCACCAAATTCATCCTCTGGGTACCTCATTCTGCTATGGCCTCATCTTCTCTGGAAAGTTTCTTTATTATAAAATTTCTACAAAAACATCTTCACATAGATTCTAGTTCTTTTTCATTTTCTCTATATCTCCAAATTGGCAGATGACACATTGCATAGTCGAGGTTCCCAATGGGTGTACATCACAATATTCACCATTTGGGAACTTCAATCTTAGTCTATTTCTCCCATAGCAGATGAGGCCATGCAGAATGAGGTCCCCAGAGGGTGAATTTAGTTATTCTAGCCCGCTATGCGGGATAGCGTCAATAAATTCACCCTCTGGGGACCTCATTCTGCAAATGACAGACATGCTATAATCAGGCTTGTCTGAGCCAATTGTTTTGTTTATATCATTCTGGAGGCAAAACTTTTGGACTACTAAAATTTTTCTACAGAATTTTTCATAAAAATATATTAATATAGTAAGAAATTGGAGAAGTTGCGTAGGCTGGTTATAAATGCACTGCATTTCAACTCTGCAGTTTTTCTGATGATAATGTTCCACACTCTGCCAACATTTCTGAGATGATGATTATACCATCTTATTATACCACTTATATAAATAATTAACTCTTTGAACCCACCGGCCAACACACAAACAGGTATAATGCGGTTGGCCGGTTTTGGAAAACCAGCAAGCCAACGTATGTCACCATGTAAAAAATGGAATGTGGCATGTTATTTAATATAGTTCAGGACCGTATAGAGATACCTAATGATAACTATTGGCAAGCGTGGCACAGCAAGGCCATCTACTGAATACATGTATATATCAGAGTTGTTTATATACAGACCGTAGTGTTACTTTGTATAGTGAAAATTGGCGACAACTTGGGCATGTCATAGCAAGGATAACTACTGTATATGTTATCCTCATTTATATACAAAACATAGTCCTATTTTAAATAAAACACTGGAAAATCGACCAGCTGATGCGGTCAATGAAACATCTCACATAATTGTCACATGACATAGCAAGCTCAACCACTGGACATAAACTATATACAAAAATAAAGATGCATAATCCGATTAACCACCACCACTCAATTACTGTTTATTTGGATTCGGGGGTAAAACATATTTGATTCGAGTCGAGGAACCCACCAAATGAAACGTCAGAGTTATTAGATAACGATTTTTGAAATCTATTATTTTTCACCATTGAGAATTATTAGTGGCCCAGTAAACAGTCGACGAGACGACGGTCTTGAACCAAATTGCAGATGAAGATCTTCATTAACATTAAGATGAATAACTCTAAAATCAAGAGGCTTTCTCTTGACAATAAGGCCAAATTTCGTTGATCAACATGTTGATAAATAACATGTTTCGGGCAATTTTAGACTATAGTTGACAGTGCATGGATAGAATTATTTTTGGTGAGTTAATCGATTCTGATATCTGAAGCGGCAATTCTAAAAATGTTGTTGTTGTTGGAATCTGATTATATGGGGACCATCGAATCAGAGTGAGTACCTTTAAAATCTTGGTGTTTTCTAATTCAGTGCATCTTATTAAAATGATATATCCAATGAATTATATGTGTTTGGTTCTATTGTAAAGTGGTTGCGATATCAACTGAAACATCCAAATTTTGACCAACAATCCAGGCTGCTGGCAATGGGGTGTTTTACATATATACTCCAGGGTTTAAAGGGTTAATGTTGATTTAACATGGGTCCAAGAAATCAAAATGACAAAACACAAGTAAAATGATCCAAATTATTAGAAATACAGAAATCACTTTAAATTTCCCAAGATTAGAAAATCAGTAACATATTGGGCTGTAAAATGGCTCAAGATGGTGAAAACAGACTGAAGCAGTGTTTTAAGGTATACAGTAATGTCCTAAATAATCAACCCTAAACCACAGCAGAATTATGGGAAATTTTTCTGATTTAGTCGAAAATATGCTACCTTTCTCGTCAATATGATCAGCTGTGACATGCTTGCAGTAATGGGAAATAATCAGGTCTCTCATTTACGTGGAATTAGTTTTGGTGTTGATTTAATAAGACCTTTCCGATGAATAGCAACAAGCCATATTTCCGACGAAATTCTGAAAACTTTCCCATAATTCTGCTGTGGTTAAAGGGTCATATACATTACTGTAACTCTTGTAGTTAATTAATTCACCCCGATC
The DNA here is from genome assembly GCA_032622095.1 of Siphonodentalium dalli. Taxonomy (NCBI): domain Eukaryota; kingdom Metazoa; phylum Mollusca; class Scaphopoda; order Gadilida; family Siphonodentaliidae; genus Siphonodentalium; species Siphonodentalium dalli. Next base: position 135,051,883 of record CP136068.1, on the reverse strand, counting down.
ATTATTTACCTGAGTTGTTATATGCTTAATTAATCAAGCGCACCCAGTCAGGTGTTACAACACCAGATTAATCGGTATGTGGTTCCTACAATGTATAAAACATCATAACCGGAAATGTGTGGGTCGACAACAAACTGCTCTCTGTAGCTTATTTCTGTGTTTTTTCATGAGCTTCCCTGATCAACAACATGTTAACTTAACCCTTTACCCAACAAACCGGCCAAAACCGGCCAAATAAAGCTTCAACAGCCTAAAATATCTTCGGTCTGTCTCAATAGAACCATACAAATATGGATATCATTGGAACCGGCTCCTTGACCACATTGTGATGGTTACAGTTATGCCCTGTGCCAATGCATTCTCTTATATATGCGAGTCGACCATAGGTCGCCTCGCATATATAAGAGAATGCATTGGCCTAAAAAAAAACTTTTTTTACCATTTTTTCTTACATTCTTTAACAATTTTATAATTTTTAATGTGTTAAGCCAATGCATTCTCTTATATATGCGAGGCGACCTATGGTCGACTCGCATATATAAGAGAATGCATTGGCACAGGGCATAACTGTTGGGTAAAGGGTTAATCAAAAACCTAATTTCAAATGATCTGGAACCTGAAATATCAATCAACGTACATGTATGTGTGTGAATGCAGAAAACATGAAATGTGTGGGTACAGTGACATCTGTGGAGTTTCTGCTGATTTTATGATGTCCTGAGTGGGTTTATCTATACTAACGATGTGTTTAATTCATTAAGTTTCTGTCTCCAGGTGTGCTCAGGTGTTTTACCATGAGGTAGATTGCAATGGGGGATGTCCGTGATGAAGAAGACAGCGAAGGAGTGTTTAGGTCAGACAAAATACATCAATGCTCGTTTTTTTAAATAAAGGTTTTATAGCAAATATACATCATGGGTACAGTAATTCATCTCCTTGTAGATGCATTAAATCGTATTGTGAGCAAAGTTCAGTGTCATGTCATATTTATAAAAGAAAATAATGACACTCCCCCCCCCCCCCCCCCCCCCACCACACACAATGGGCTAGAATCACCAAATTCATCCCCTGTGGACCTCATTCTGCATGGCATCATCTGCTACGGGAGACCTTGAATAGACACAGATTTAAGTTTAAAGTTACTGATGTGCACCCATTTGGCACCTTGATTATTGTGTCGCCTGCCAATTTGGGGATACAGAGAAACTAAACTAAAAAAGAAACTTTGTAAAGAAGTTTCTAAAGAAACTTGTTAATTTGATAATGAAGATACTTTCCAGAGAAGATGAGGCCTAAAGTAGAATGAGGTTTAGTGATGCTAGCCCAGTATGCGGGGTGGGGTCACTAAATCTGATCACCGGAGAGTACGGGACCAGCGGCAAAAAGTGGTCCGGTCCGGACCAGACTGCGGTCCACGGACCGGTCCAAAGCGGTCCGGTCCGCATCACTAATTGACAGTGTATGTACATAAAGAGACATTTGGCCATCGAATTCGGGGTCTTTGTGTAATCATCATCATCATCAATTCATCATCATGTTCATCGTCCTACAACCACATTGTTATCGCCATCGTCATTATAGTTGTCATCAACTTCATCGTTATTACCGCCCATCATAGCCGTTGTCGTCATCTTCATCGTCATCATCATCACCACCACCATGCATTATCATCCTCATTTTTGTCGTCAACGTCTAAATCATCATCATCAACATCATCGTCATTGCTATCTATATATCTGTCGGCCCAATATCTTTGTTACCCTCATCATCGTGATTACCAGCAAATCCAACATCGTTGTCGTCCTCGTCGTATTCGTCATCATTGAACTGATTGTAGTCCCCCCATGAGGGCAAGTTGCTCCCCTGCTCCATCAGTCCTAAACAAGAGGGTTAACCCTTCCATGAATGAAGCTTTATGAAATTTGGCGAAAACCCTGTGCCAATGCATTATCTCCCACACGGAGCCTCGCATATATAAGAGAATGCATTGGCCTAACAAAATTTACCTTGATCTTGTAAGCCAGTGCAATCTCTAATATATGCAAGGCTCCCTATGAGAGAATGCACCGGCACATAATCTTTAATGCTACACCAGCAGAGCTCCAATCATCGAAGGGTTGAATATTTTTTAATCTGCAAAAGTCTTCAAATACCATGGGTTAGTGAACAGGTGTTACATGATTTTCAGGTGTGTATAGATGATTCACAGAATGTCTGTGTTTTACATAATGTTTTACATAAAACACACCAGAGCATACACGATTATTGCATTACCATTCGTCTGTCATTGGAAAAACAGAAAAACAAACAGATGTTGTCTAACTCACAGGAAAGATTATCATGTTGTGTAACTTTGTTCAAAACTTTCTTCAGTTTTGCTTCAAAGACTCTGTCTTCTTTGACCAGTTTGAAATATCATGTGTCAAACACATTGATTTGAACCGCATATTATTCAATTAACCAGAAATGAGGAAAACATTCAGATTTTATATATCAATGATATCAATTTTGATATTAATCTACAGCGTTTGCAGACTTTGGACCCACCTGAGCGGCAGAAGAAATCCTTAAAATTATTTTTCATTGATAAGCGTTATCGGGTGTCAAAGGCAATGAATAAATAAAGGATTATCCATCTGAGCTTTCCCTTAATCACTGTGGGTGGAATCCTGTGCAGATACAAATCCACTTACTCATTGTCATAGATGCAACCACACTATAGTATGGATGTCCCAATGGGACACATGTGCACATATTAAAGATTACCACGATGGAGTTTCCTTCCGATTGGATAATATACTAAACCAGAGTTATTATCCAGACAACACGAAAATCACAAATTCTAACTGAAAGAATATTAATGTGATGGTTATTCGTCATAGAAAGTTTATGGATAATTTGAACTGGAGTTAATGTCTACAAGGAATTGGATGGACACACAGACAGACTGACACATGGATAGACGGACAGACGAATGTGGCTTATTACAATAATCCTCCGAAATATTCGGGGGACAATGAAATGGTAGTGAGAGTCCTAACATACCTGTTGTGTAGAAACACAGTAAGGCTCGTAGTTACTGGCACTAAAATCCATCTGAACAGAAAGAAACTCTTTCCCGTGTTCCCATCAATTTTATATACAAACACGGCAAAAAATTAAAGTGTCAAGGTGATGCCCACACAATACGTAAGAATAAAGGATTCACGGCACCAAGAAAGCTTACAAAGAATTCTTATGAACTCATCCAGGGACAATAATCAAAGAAATCACAATAACACAAAAATTATACAGACGTCTATTAATTAGTCATGATCAAATAGGTAATGTGACCTACCTAGAGTGGCCGTGAACAACTTGGAGGTTATATATTTTCTGGGAAACTCAATTTCAGGGCAGTAGCTCTAAAGTTTCAGCTATTCATTGAAGAAGATAAAAAAAATTATTTCATACTTAATTTTCTTGAGTATTTTTGATAAAATCATGGACAAAATTAACAAATATTCTTAAAGGTGAAGGGTCAATATAGAAATAGAAGTGATTGTTGTAACCACATAGACTAATGATTGGCCGTTATCAAAGCATAATTCCAATATCTCAGATAAACGTAAACAATTACACCTCAGGTGGAGGAGGGTACAGAGGAAAGACAATATCAGATGCATGATGGGAATGCCTTTGATTGGAATTTGAGATCAAACAATCAACAAGGGTAATCAGCTGATTTTGGGATGCTGAACCGAGTCATCATTTTATCAAAGGTGCAACAGTTCACCAGCTCACCCCAAGCAGGGATGAGGTGATTACATGTACATGCCAAAAGTATTACAAAAGACAATTACCCCAACCCTACCCCAAGTAGAGATATTATAAAGGGCATGATAACTAAGTCAATCCCCAGTATAAAGGATATTATATAAAGGACGTGACGTAGGTTTCTCAAAGTACTGACGGTTCCAAACCTATCGGTTTTGGGACTGTTCTGGAAATATGGCCTGCTGCCATTCATCGGAAAGCTCTCGGTGAGAGCTTTCCGGTGAATGGCAACAAGCCATATTTCCGACTAAATCCTGAAAAATTTCCCTTAATTCTGCTGTGGTTAAAGGGTCATATACTTTGGGCATTACTGTACAGGTTGATATATTTAAGCCAGGAAGTAGATAACAATGTGAATTTCGAAGAATTTAAATAATTAATTTCGCCTGTTTGGTTATTTATAGGGAGAATTGGACTGTTATCAGCGTTATTAAAGTAGAAATGGCCAAAGTTCAATTTATAGCTCAACATTTATCTGATACACTTATGATCCAATAAGTATTATGCAATGCAAGAGAGCCCATTTATAAAACCATTACAGTGAGTAATAACACCATTAATATATATAATAATATAATATAAATCAGTAAAAGTATTTTAAATATGCTGTTGGGACATATGCATACTGCTATTTGAGAGAGAAGTAAAAAATAGAGACATTTTAGGGAGATGATGTATGCAAGTCGCCCTCGGGATGGTCCTTGCCCCACAGAAAAGTCCCATGATCTGGTCCACCAACAATAAAGATAATACAAAATTACTGGTCAAATTGTGGCATAAGAAAATGCATGCTGGAGTAGAAGTCATAAACCGAATTTGACAAAATCGGAAGTTTGTTGGAGTTATCAAGCTTAACCCTTCCATGACTGATTTTCAAGTCTACAGTGAGAATTTATCTCATTGAGTAAAACCAATCAGTTAGTATCCAAACATTATCCCCATTGAAAAGATGTAGCAATGAACTAAGATAGTCAAAATTTCTAACCACATGGAGTAATTATGCCATTTCAGAACATGCAAATTGAACTAGCCAAATATGTAAATATTTACTACTTTATTCGGGAGGAAATTATTGGGCATAAATAGTACGGCAGTAATTGCATGAACAATATAGTCACTGTGTATAATTTGTTTATAACAATGACGCTGATTTCTGACTATTTAGACATCAAATTTATGAAAATAACTAATTTGGTGTTCAGGTAATAAAAGCAGACGTCGACAAGAGCATTTTTAGAGCATGGCAAAATATACCCTTTAGCTATATCAAATTATACTAATGCAAAAAACAATAATAATTTGAGCTAACAAAGAATATCTGTTATACCCCTAATTTCAATGCCAAAATGCAGTCAAATTGTAAGACGAAAAAGGGACGTAACTCACTTGGACTGTAGTTTTAGCTGGGAAATACACATACAATTAAACTTTGCTTCAGATCAAATAATCCAAACTCGAGTTATCTCTCGGAAACCAAAAATGTTAAGGGACGGACAGAGGGACAGATGGATGGACAGACTGATTACATTACTACAAATAGATAATACAAGAGCAGAATAATTCATATTCATTGTGGGAAATGTTCAGGTAATAAGTTCAACAAACGATCAAAGGGAACTACTAATTAATGAGTATTTAGTATAGAAAGCATTACCCTTTCAGTGCCAGGTCCGATTTTTGTATCAACCCATATACCCTATGCTAATGCATTCTCTTATATATGCGAGTCGACCATAGGTCGCCTCGCATATATAAGAGAATGCATTGGCCTAACAATTTTTCATCATTTGTTATTATTTTTTACAATTTTTTTACAATTTTAATAATTTTTTCTCATATTCTTTAACAGACTTATTTTGTAGGTTTAGTTCCAGGGAATCTTACGTTTTTCATGGGCATCAAAATTATTACTGTGAATACTTGGTGATAGTTTTGAGTTATAACATGCCCCTAAGGCCTAAGGTTTTAACCAGTTTGTTTTTAAATTCGCTATAGCATGCTTAAAGGATTACAATGCTCATGAAACAACAAAACTCCATCGGAAAGCCACCCCTATTGTGATCACAATAATCCAAGTCCCATAAAAATCGGTTAATAAATAAGCCGAGAAATAAATAAATAATACCGCCACCGGCTGTCGGCTATCTCCGTCGCAAAACCTCGCATGACGTCAAGCGAGGTAAACTAATTAAAAACACGGAATCGGATTCGGAGTTAATTGTGTCTACCTATATGACGATGGAAAATCCGGAACAGACATCAGCGCGTGAGCGTGATGGAAATACTGCGGGGCATATCAATAGCATTGTGTACACATGGTTAATTGTCATCGCGCGGTGAGTTATATTCACTTGTGATTTGTCTTAAGCGCTGTTTGGAAAGTGACTATTTTGACAAAAAAACTATAGAAGGCCGATTGAGCGGGGTAGGTCACACTTTTGTGTCAAAAATAAAGCTTATAAAAACACGAGCAGGCATGTGAACTCTATTCGGGCGCGTGTTCACGATGTTGTTTTAATTTTCCGTATATATGCCCCGGGTGTCCCGTATTTACAATCATTCATTCGTAACAATGCCATATAAATGCAATGTTTTCGGTTGTGGCCGGTCTAGTGACTCTCAGTTAGGTAAATTAACGCTGTATTCATTTCCAAAGGATGTTCGTTTACGTGACATTTGGAGGGATTTCTGCGGGAAACCCGTTGCGCAAAATCAGAAACCGATTACATATACCAAATAAAGAGCGTTTAGCGTTAAGTCAGTCATGGTTAAGGAGTCCCCATTTCCTTCACCATGGTTCAATAAAGAGCGTTCCATGTTAAGAGTTTTCCTAATATGGTACGAATAAAAAGAGTTTAATAAAGCGAAATTGCTATGACTTGGAAGGATATATAAAGCATGCGTATCGGAAGATCGTGTACATGTATTGACCTGTATTGGTGTAATCATTAACAAAATCACGATGACAACTGTTCTAAGTCCAGTCCCTTTACCTTGACGCAATAAAGAGCGTTCACTATTACAATATATTGCGAATAAAGAACGCTTGTATATGTGCTTACATATTAAACCCGATTATTATCCCTCCTTCAAAAAGTGTTATATATGATTGGATGTTTAAACGAACCACGGCGAACGTTTATATATTTTATAATCCTATTGTTATGCGTAATTGACACATAGAGGTTGAATTATGACCTGCATATTCAATAGAGTGTTAATTTTATAGGCCAATAACCACGCTTAAACGCAGTGATTTCATCAGTGACAGTCGGCAAGATAGTTTGGGGGTAGGGGAAGCAATATTCTGAAATATATATAAACACCATACTGCCCTAATATATACATGATTCATAACCAAGAAAAATGAACTTATCATATCATATTGGTAATGAATGACTTGATTATAATTGATTAAATCAGACAGCAATAAACCGATTTTTTTTGTTTTACCGCGTTACGATAAATTAAAACGAAACGCTCTTTATTGACACAAGACAAAGGTCATCTGGAAATTGGAATGTTTACGAGATGATAATTGCCTAATAATAGTCTTCGCATATATATATATATATGCAATCTTTATATGAATATATAATATAACTTGGGACTATTCCGGTAACGAGAAAAAATATATAAACACGAGCACGTGTTTATATAGATAAATGGGCGCAAAACTGAATAATATACGGGCATGGCTTTATAGTAACAACACATCGCGATACATATAATAATAATAACACGATAAAAACATTTAATTACGAGAACCGTGATGTTTTTTCGGCAAAGTTTTGCATTCGTAGTGTGATAACGCGACAATCTTCAAAGGCCGCGATCGACTACATGCAAACTTAAAATACTGCCGTATCTATGCGTTGTCGATGGGTTACCACGTGATCGATCACGTGCTATGCTTCTGTTTACATGTGACAATCACGTGATCGGGCCGATGATCACGCGGCTTCGTCTACAACAAAATCTTCGGCTAACTTCGGAATTTTTTATAATCGTTATAAAAATAACGAATGGCGGCCGAATATTAGATTATATGCGCCCAATGGACATTATATATATATATTATCGGTATATTGAAAGAAAATATTATTGTTTTTTCAGCACCATATTCCTTTAAGCATACCCACAAAAAAATTCAACCCAAAATTTTTTTTTTTTTTTTTTTTTTTTTAGGGCTGATTTTACAGACCGTAAATTAGGGCCGATGAGATCGGCCCCTGGCACTGAAAGGGTTAATGAGTATTTATTATAGAAAGCATTAACCTCTTGGCTCAATGTTTTTGGGGTAATTCTCCATACAAACAAGCAAGCAGAAGAACTTATGTAATAAGTATGAGGAAGTTACTAAGGCAGGTCCAAAAGCTCACATAAAGAACACATGTACCTGGCCGGAAGCCAGCAGATCAGCTGATTGTTACCTGTGATAAGGTAAATCACAGGTGTGCTATAGAGGACCAATCAGCGGGAAGCCTACATGTATACCTGTAGCTGGCAGAAACAAGAAGTAGGTCTCTCATGAATGAAACAACCTTGGAGATGCCTGCACAGAACCAATGAGAACACCAGATACTGCAAACAGGGTAAACCTAGTGACACAGATAGGGCTGCAACTCAGATTACACAATATAGATCTGTAGACACATGGTTAACACTTTGATAACTGAGAACTTACTGATGGAGAGTTACTTCATTCCAATTAATTCATTTATTGGAATGTCCCGCTCAACAGAGCCTCAACTAAATGTAAACTAAAATTTAACGTTGATTTTTTTCGGGTTTTTTGACACAAATTTCCAACAACTGTGTTCTGAATTCTGACTTACGGTAGCATTTCTAACATTTCAACCAACACATTTCAGTAGTTCTGCCAATTTATCGCACACTATTTGCAACACATAGATATAGAAACAAGGAACACATATTTACTGTGTAGAGCAGTCCATCATTCATTTTTCTGGAGTGACAATTATCAGGTTCATCAACTTAAATTTAATAGCATCGCGATGTGCATTGCAAACCCTCTGTATCATTGCAGCCATTAATTAATGATCATTTTATATCTCACATTCTGGGACAGGAAAAATAAAAGGTCACCGACCATGTGTCTCACCACCCCCCCCCCTTTGACAAGATTGAAGATTGAAATTTGGCCTCTGTCTTCTGAGGTTCAGTTGAATTTAAAAACAATTAGATTACAAAAACTAAAGTTATCATTTGGAAACCAAAATAATTGGCAAATTCTAAATCCACAAGGACCATAACTCTGGCAAAAATGGGCGGACCGAACCTATATTCGAATTTGACCTGTATTTGGATATAATAACCTTACATACCAAATTTGGTTCAGATCCGATCACACAAACTAAAGTTAGCATCTTGAAACCTCAAAACGACAAAATTCAAAGTTGAAAAGGGGCCCTATTATAACTCCGACAAAAATGGATGGACAAACCCATATTTGAACTTGACCTGTGTTTTGAGTTGATAAACTCACATACCAAATTAAGTGTTGATCTGATAGTCCCAAATATAGTTCTTATCCGGAAACATTCCGCACGGACGGATGGACAGCGGCTATTTTAATAGTCCCGCGATTTTTTTTTTTTCGGGGGACAAACTGGGACGAATATATAATTTTATGATGACTTTATATGTCAAGGAAAGGGTTATCAGCTGATTTATACCTTCAAGGTAAGAAGATACTAGTAAATAGGATATTCCATTCCATTTGGCCATCATCTGGCCAATCACTGAATAGGGGAAAATGTACACCTAGAACCTGCTGGCCATAAATATTGGTACTTAACTCTTTCACGATGAGAGCAGCGCTGGTGCAGCATTAACAATCCTGAGACAGTGCATTCTCTTATATATGCGAGTCATCCATACGAAGCCTAGCATATATTAGAGAATGCACTGGCTTACAAGGTCAGTGTAATTATTATTAGGCCGATGCATTTTCTTATACATGTATATGCGAGTCAACCCATGGGAGACTCGCATATATAAGAGAATGCATTGGCACAGTGTTTTCGCAAAATTTCAATAAGCTCCAGTCATGGATGGGTTAAAAAGGTGTTAAGGTGCGTAGAAAAATCCCAGGTAATATTAACACCTGTGATCACAGGACTAATCAATTAATTCATTAGTTGTGGGGGACAGATGAACATATAATCCCTTTATTTGGCAGACACAACAAGTAGATTTCTGATGAATTAATTCAGAGGATTTAGTCAGCTAGACAGACTTGGGTGGCAACAGCTCATGTTACATAACACCTATAACCATATAATTAACTGATTAATAGGGAACCAATAATTGTGAAAGAGGGACAGGTAACCTCAAATCTGGCATAAAACATCAGTTTTCTATTAATGAGTGATACACTTCGGTTTTTGTTGCATCAAACAATTGTTGAGTTCATATAGATACAGTAATGCCCCAAGTAATCGACTCCTTAACCACAGCAGAATTATGGGTAATTTTTCAGGATTTAGTTGGAAAAATGGCTTGTTACCATTCATCGGAAAGCTCTCAGTGAGAGCTTTCCGATGAATGGCAACAAGCCATATTTCTGACTAAATCCTGAAAAATTACCCATAATTCTGCTGTGGTTAAGGAGTCGATTACTTAGGGCATTACTGTATGTATAAACAGCAGCTTCTGGTGTTGCGAGCTGAGCCATAAATCTCTACTCTGGCTAACGCCCATAGAGGTCATATTCCACCAGTACAAAACCTTGGAACTTTTTGAAGTAATATATTCCCTGTGTTATTGTTTCGACTTTATAAGGTTCCCTGTCTATAGACAGGGAACCTTATAAAGTCGAAACAATAACACGGGGAATATATTTCTTAGTTATTATCTGTTCCCTTAGAATGTACTTCACTGTAGGTAAAGGTACCAACTCAAAACTCGCATGCTTTTCTGTGACTTTTGTGAGCCGATATCGCATTAAACATTGAATTATTACCAAGGAAAAATGCCATAATTGTCAGTGATGCAAAGCAAAATTGCTCAAAAATTCACTTAAATTGTGAAATTTCAAGTTTGGACCTTCACCTACAGTGAATTACATGATTAAGGAGCAGATAATAACTAAGAAATATATTCCCTGCATTATTTTTTCGACTTTATAAGGTTCCCTGTCAAAACTTCCAAAAGTTCCAAGGATTATGTACTAGTGGAATATGATCTCTTTGGGCGTTAGACAGAGTAGATATTCATGGCATGATCTAGAAGTGACATAGAACCTGTATTTACATGGTTAACAAGTGCATCGCTGGGCGGAGGTAACGCCCCAGACTGTACAATCAGAGAAACTTTCTGGTTAAGCGCTATAAAAATGCCACATGTTGTTCTATATTAGCTTCAAATTTGGTCTGGTGCCACAAAAATAGAAGGAAAACTGAATTTTCTAAAAAAAAATATGAATTTTTTAAGTCGAAAAAGGGTCATAACTCTCACAAAAATTATCCGATTGAACCAAAATTTTACCATGACCTGTATTGCGATATTGGTAATACACAACAAAACGGGTTTTGCAAATAAACAATCCAAAATCAAGTTATCATCTGGAAACCAAAAAAAGTAGCAGAAAACGGCTATGGGGAAATCTTGTCCCCCCGGCTGGTCTATTGGCATACCAAAGATCAACTGAATTGAATTAGCGAAACCAAAGTTATGAGTTGAAACGTTCGTATGCCACAGAAAACTGAATTTTCTAAAGTCCAAAAAGGGGCGTAACTCTGGAAAAAATGGGCGGACGAAACCGCAGTTATGGGGAAATCTTGTCCCCCGGCTGGTCTATTAGCATACCAAAGATCAACTGAATTGAGTTAGCGAAACCAAAGTTATGAGTGGAAACGTTCGTACAGACGGACGGACGGAAGGACGGAGGGCTCCACTATATACCCCCAAATCTCCATCGGAGATCGGGGGCATAATAAAGGTCGCTATAGGCCACATGTCCCCCAAATAAGGTGGCTCTATTTGACCGGTAACTTTTTTAGAAATGAAAAGTTTGATTGTGGGAACAACTATTGAATCGAACTTGACTAAATTAATCTGGCCATTCTATTAAAGTCAACATGGGCTTAACTTCCGTAATATTGGGCAGACCTAACCCAAGTTCAAACTTGACCTGTATTTGCATGTGAGTCATCCATAAACCAAATTTGAAAATAATCAGATAACTGTAACTAAAGTTAAATATCAACCAGAAACCAAAATAATTGGCAAATTATAAGTCTACAGGAACATAACTCCGTTAAAAACGGGCAGAGCGACATCAAATTCAAACTTGACCTATATTTTCATGAGAGTAACCCATATCCCAAATTTGAAAACAATCAGATAACTAAAACTAATGTTATCGATCACCCGGAAACCAAAATAATTGGCAAATGCCTAAATTGACATGAACCATAACTGGTAAAAATCGGTCCAAATTCAAACTTTATCTATATTTTCATGTGGGTAATTCACAAACAAAATTTTACGATAATCAGATAACTAAAACTAAAGTTATCATCTGGAAACCAAAATAATTGGCAAATGCCTATTAAGTCGACATGACCATAAAAATCAGTCCAAATTCAAACTTGACCAATATTTTCATTGGGCAATTCACATATAAAATTTGACAACAATCAGATAAATGAAAATAAAGTTCCCATCTTGAAACCATCTGGGGGGGACACCAGTGATTTCTAAAGTACCTCAAAAAAAATTGTGGGACAATTAATCATCAATCTACTACAATCAACAAGGAAATAAGTGTAGTAACAACCATTGCTATAATCTTCAATATAAATATGAAAACATTCAGATTTTAAGGTTAAATGTTAGGCCATATTAAAGACCAAATGAGGAAAATATACTGACCATAAGTGGTCTGCTTAATCTTTCATTCCAAATTGAATATTTTTTTTTTTATCCCATGATCAAGTGTTCCAATTTTCAACTTGGGGAGGAACAATTAAAACTACTGGTGTGGACAGCCCACCCAATCAATAAAGACCCCTGTAACCACGTCTCTGACTAAAACCAGAGATAATATATAGAATTAGTCATTTGTGAAGTATCAATTTTCTCATCTCCTATAGCATGGGCAGGTATGTGATTTTTTTTGTCTGTGAAACACAGGACAAACAATGACAGATTATGTGATAAAACATAGTTTATTCCCTATTAGTTTTCTATTGCCAGCCATCTCTCCTGGCATAGAGACCCTCTCAGAGACCCAAGCTAAGAGTGCAAATTAGTTACATAGAGCTGTATGCTAGTGTCCTATCTCTCTATATATTACCTCTGCTAAAAGGTTTGGTTAATTGTGCCAAAAAAATCCACAAATTAATTTAGAGGATATATATAGTCAGCTAGACAGACTTGAGTGGCAGCGGTTCATGTTACATAACACCTATAACAAATTAATTAAATAATTAGTCAGGTAACCAATCATTGTGAACGAGGGACAGGTAAACTCAAATCTGGCAGAAAACATCAGTTTTCTAAGAAAAAATAGAACATCAGTTGTCTAAGAAAACAATAGTTTTCTATGAATGAGTGATGCACTAAGGGTTTTGTTGCATTGAACAATCGTTTAGTGCCTATAGAAACAGGTAGATAGGTGTGTGTGGTGCTGCACAGCTGAGGTAATGTAACACCTGATTACATGGCTAATTAATAACCAATCTACTATGATCAACATGGAATCAGGTGAAGTAACCAGCACTATCAGCTGATACCTGGATGAGAGGTGGATAAATGGACTGAACTTCTGCTACTGACAATAGTACAGACACAATCAGAGATGTATATTGTATTACAGTATGGCCAAACCCATTAACACACATATTGTTCTTTGTTTGTTTACATCACCCATCCCAGAGTCAGGTGCTTTAAAAATACATGTTTACAAGGTTTATTTTGGCACATACAGGGCTTGTTTTGTCATGTGTGATGATACTTTTATTTTAGAGTTCTGGTTTCATGGTTGAGGCAAACGTCATTTGACGTCAAGGAGATGCATATGGAACATATGTTCCATAATGGATTTGAAAATATGGAACAGCAATAACACTGTACTTCTAGGAACAAGTGGGTAATAACAATAAATATTGAATAAATTGACTGAATAATTTTTTAGGGATATATATTGAAAAAAATTTGAGACAAAGCAAATGAAATATTGTCTAAATTCGATGAAATTTGGTTTCAGAGGTTCTGAATACAATTGAGACTTATACGTCACTATACTGCAACAAAGCAAATGAGATAGTGAATAAATTGACTGAATATGCTCACAACAAATGTACTTTATCAAACACAACTGAGAGTTACCAGTTGCAATAAGGCCAAAGTAAAATACCCTGCATGTACCTACTCACTCTTGAAACATGGGGTTTGTCAAGGGAAATCAAGGTATTTTTATCTGTGGATTAAAGGGGTACTGTACACTAAATCCGGCCATTTATGGGACCATCTACATTTATACTCAACAGAATATATGCAACAAATGAACTCGAAATGGACTCAAGTCATAAACTCATTTTCGTTATAATTACCATGTTGCTAGCATCGTTCATAGAGCACATGGGTGTATTTTGCATAATCCATAGCTCAAATGCATTCATTTGTTGCATATATTCTGTTGAGTATAAAAGGAGATGCATGGTCCCATAGATGGCCGGATTTAGTGTACAGTACCCCATTAAGCAAATGAAATATTCAAAAAATTGACTGAATTTCTGCTTCAGATATTATATTGATCAGATTGAGACAGTGCAACAAGCATATTAAATATTAAATAAATTGGCTAAATTTATATATTAGATATTATATTTTATAACATAACTGAGACATTGTAATAGTATTATTGCAACAATGAAATCAAATATTGAAAAGTTTATTTCTGCTCTAGACATACTATTGAACACAACAGAAACTCACTGCAAAAAGATAACGAGATATTCAATGAGTTAACTGAATTTCTCTTCTAGTCATTATATTGAACAAAATTAAATTGAGACAAGCCTCAACAAAGCAAATTAACCCTTTACCCAACAGAACGGCCCTGTGCCAATGCATTCTCTTAAATATGCGAGTCGACCATAGGTCGCCTCGCATATATAAGAGAATGCATTGGCTTAACACATTACAAATTATAAAATTGTTAAAGAATGTAAGAAAAAATGGTAAAAAGTGTTAAAAAAAGATTTTTTTTAGGCCAATGCATTCTCTTATATATGCGAGGCGACCTATGGTCGACTCGCATATATAAGAGAATGCATTGGCACAGGGCATAACTGTAACTATCACAATGTGGTCAAGGAGCCGGTTCCAATGATATCCATATTTGTATGGTTCTATTGAGACAGACCGAAGATATTTTAGGCTGTTGAAGCTTTATTTGGCCGGTTTTGGCCGGTTTGTTGGGTAAAGGGTTAAGACAAGCCTCAACAAAGCAAATTAAAGCAACAGAATAAATTGACTGAGTTTCTGCTCCAGAAACAATTATTGAACATAAATGAAACTGCAATAAACCAAGGAAATGTTGAATAAATTGACTGACAAATTTACTAAACATATTGCACAATTATACTGATATCGAATACAATAGACTTACTGGGTACTGTGGAGTATCAAAGAAAATAGAGGTAGCACATGTACAGTGACCTCATATTGAACACAATTGAGACCTACTGGGTGGTCGATGGTTGCATAGTTTCAAAGACACACCGACAACACCTGTGATTTTCTTAAGTCAGCCGAGGTGAGATGTTTGTTGAAAGTCTTAGTTGTGTCCTATGGATGCTATTAAAGTGCATTTCATACAGTGCGCCTTAACCCTTTACCCAACAAACCGGCCAAAACCGGCCAAATAAAGCTTCAACAGTCTAAAATATCTTCGGTCTGTCTCAATAGAACCATACAAATATGGATATCATTGGAACCGGCTCATTGACCACATTGTGATGGTTACAGTTATGCCCTGTGCCAATGCATTCTCTTATATATGCGAGTCGACCATAGGTCGCCTCGCATATATAAGAGAATGCATTGGCCTAAAAAAAATCTTTTTTTAACACTTTTTCTTACATTCTTTAACAATTTTATAATCTTTAATGTGTTAAGCCAATGCATTCTCTTATATATGCGAGGCGACCTATGGTCGACTCGCATATATAAGAGAATGCATTGGCACAGGGCCGTTCTGTTGGGTAAAGGATTAAAGTGCATTTCATACAGTGCGCCTTAATCCAGAATTGCATGGTTCCAGCACTGCACCACCTGCAGTAGATTATGCCATGTATCTCTACCCTAGCTACACCTGTAGAGATCATATTTCACCACTACAAAACCTGGGAACTTTTTAAAGTTTTGACAGGGAACCTTATAAAGTAAAAAACAAAACACTTGAAATATATTTCTTAGTTATTACCTGTTTCTAAATAATGTACTTAATTGACTTTGTGAGCGATTTTGCTTTGCGTCGCTTACAATTATGTAATTTAAATTCTCCTGGGTAATTTTATTAATGTTTATTGTGATATTGGATCACAAATGTCACAGAAAAGCATGCAATCTCAAGCTGGAACCATGCACTCCCTAAATGCAGTAGATTATTGAGAAACAAGTATTAACAAAGAAATATATTCCCTGCCTTGATTGTTCAATGTTATATAGTTCCCTGTCAGAACTGGTCAGAACATAAAAAAGTTCCCATGTTTTATACTGGTGGAATATGATCTCTACAGGCGTTAACCAGAGTATAGAGATTCATGGCATGATCTACACCTACAGATATGTATCCAAAATAAATAACTAAAATTCTATGAACTGGTTTCACTGACCATTTCTGAAGTCGAAAACATAAGCTGCAGTGACGGCAGTATATACATGTACATGTATACTCAGATTCTTCTTCTAGACTCTCTCAAATGGAAAGAGAGGGGATGTTTTTCAAGCTTGATATGAGTCAAGGGACATCTAAATGTGCCATTCCGATTGATATATAGGGCCATTTCAATAAGAAAACTGAATTTGTTCAAGCTTACTGAAGCAAGCACATTTGATGCAATGTACACTCATACTGATTCGGTGCCTCCATAAATCTTATAGACACATATAAAACAAGATAATATACATGATAGGTGCATGAATGCTGACAACATTTCACTTCCCACACCCACACCAAATAAACGCCACTCGGCCTTCATTCATGTTGACAAGATACCATCAGAAAGAAGAAAAAACAAGAGAACTAATCTCCAGCTGGAACAATACACCTCAGTATATCTGCACCTAATACACAAGCCTGCAAATAGTGTGTCTGTCATTTGCAGAATGAGGTCCCCAGAGGGTGAATTTAGTGTGTAGCATCACTATATTCACCCTCTAGTACCTGATGCAGGCCACAACTGCTATGAGAGACCTACATTAATGCCATAAATAATCGACTTCTTAACCACATCTGAATTATGGGTAACTTTTCAGGAATTATTCGGAAATATGGCTAGTTGCCATTAATGGCAACAAGCCATGTAAATTTCCGACTAAATCGTGAAAAGTTACCAATAATTCTGCTGTGGTTGAGGAGTCGATTATTTAGGGCATTATTGTAGAATCAGATTGAAGTTCCCCAGTTGAAGTTGGTGATGTTCAATCATTAATAGTATCCTCGATTGTGCATTTAATCTTCTGCAAATTAGGGGATATAGAAACTAAACAGAAGGGACAAAGTAACTAAAAACAATGTTAATTTGAGACTATAGATACTTCTCAGAAGATGAGGCCGAAACAGAATGAGGTCCACAGAGGGTGAATTTGGTGATGCTAGCCTGCTATGTGGGACAGCATAACTAAATTCACCCTCTGTGGACCTCATTCTGCAAATGACAGACACACTATTTGCAGGCTTGCTAATACATAGAGATATAACAGAGGAGGTCTATCCTACCTAATTACTATAAAGGTGTGAAAATAGTCCTCCCCCACACCTGCAGTACAAGACATTATCTCTTCTTCTTCTGTACACCATGTCCCATTCATGCTGCCAACTTGCCAAGATGTGTTGAAAAAACAATAGGCTCATATTGGTGTTTTATACACATTATTTCGTTTCTAAACAACACCATTCCACACCCCCCCCCCCCCCTCCGGGTAACCATATGATAAATAATATAAAGGAAGAAAGTTCAAGAGACCCACAAAAAAGAAATACAGTAATGCCCTAAATAATCGACTCCTTAACCACAGCAGAATTATGGGTAACTTTTCAGGATTTAGTCGGAAATATGGCTTGTTGCCATTCATCGGAAAGCTCTCATTGATGTTAAATTTGAGATATATCTGACCAGAAGAATGAACCAAATGTCGTATTTAAGGGTAGCAATGGTTGCTAAGCAAATACCACAAATGATTGATTGACACCGTTGCACTTACCATTAAAGGCACGGATGGCCTTCGTTGTAAGTTATAATTTAAAACTAAAAGTTACCAAATTATGAAAATTTCCTCAAGAATATACTAATGTATAATATAATGATAGTATACACGTGATATTATACACAAAAACATTATGTAGTTTTCAACTTTAACGCTCAACAGAATTGCGCGTTGATCGGATAACTGGGTGATCAGTGTTTCTTAAGTGTCCCCAGCCTTTATTACTGCGTGGAATTTTCTTGGTCTTGAACAGTTGCCACTTTGTGGGAATTTAGGGGCATGTTTTGAACCACCCCCATATTTGGTCCACTGTATTCACTCGAACGTGTCACTGCCCTGTATATGGGTATCCAAACAAGGGTTACTGCCATAGATGTGTTTGATGCAAACACCTCCGTAACTTCTGTCACTCGTAGAATGGGGTTTGTCACTGAAAACTCATTGTCAAGAAACTGGCTCTACGTGAAGTCTGTCAAATTTTGAAGCGGTCTTCCACATAGCCAAGTTTCTTGAAATGTGGCCGTGGTTTCTTGTTGCATACGATGAAACACCCATCATTCAAGCGACCAGAGTTACAGTGTTGTTTGCCTTAAATAAATCTATGGCGATAACACTTGTTTGGTCTGCAATAAGGGACAGGGATCCCTTCGAGTGAATTTACATGTATTGAACCAGATGTGGGGGTAGTTCAAAAACATGATCCTAAATTCCCACAGATTGATAACAGATCAATTTCAAGAGAATTCCAAGCAGTAATAAGGCAGGTGACACTTAACAAACACTGATCACCCAGTTAACCAATCAAACATGCGATTAAGTTGAGCGTCAAAGTTGAAAGTGTGATTTTTGAAAATGGCAAACTTTCCAATCTAAAAACATTCAGAAGGTTAGGTAATCAACGGGATAATTGACTCCCGCAATGTTCTTAATTTACCATGTTCTCAATTCGTTTAATATTTCAAAACGATCTAGCGAATAACATAGGAGATACATTTTAAATTATATGAGGGGAGGACTTACTTTTTCTGAGGTGTTTACATGCCGTAAATATAGTGCCAGAGTTCACTTAAAATATTGTATGTTTTTTGGAGATTAATTATATGCTATGCATTTATATTTCTACCCGACACAAGAGGTCAACCATTCCATACACACCATTGGCACCTCTAACAATTGTGGGGGTGATTTAAATATAAATCAGAGGGTCTGATGCTGGTTATATTATATATACATTTGCTATCGACTCATGTCGTTGCTGCACCGAAATATCGGTGTTACGTACGGGACACCGTTCGTTTGCACCGAAATATCAGTGTTATGGGTTCAAAGGGTTAAAGGAACACCACTTCAGAACGAAAAATAGACCGTTCTAACATATACTTTTTATAACTGAGTGGGAGAATCCATTTAGTAAGAAAGGGGTTAAAGGCTCATGCACTAAGTGTGGATCTAATATGTGGTCAAACTCACATTCAGAAATGGTTTTTACGCACATCACATCGGAACTGTTTGTTTATGCGCACATCAAATCGGAATTGTTTGTTTTTGCGCACATCACATCGGAATTGTTTCTTTTTGCGCACATCACATCGGAAAAAGCAATTGGCCAAATTTGTGTTAATTTTCTGGGTACATATGCGCTTAAATTAGCACAGAGCACAGGTGTAAGTAATAATACTGCAGTCCAGTACCCACAATGAACATCTGAGTTCCAGAATATAACTCCGGGAACTATGATAACTGTCATTACTGTGATATCAGATGATCTACATACCGCAAATCAGGGTTCAACAAGAACCAAGGGGCAAGAGAGGATTATGGGATAATTATGTGTCACTCCCCCTTTCATGATGTGCTGGTGCAGTATTAAAGATCCTGTGCCAGTGCATTCTTTTATATATGGGAGTCTTCCATTGGGAGCCTTGCATATATAAGATAATGCACTGGCTTACAAGGTCAAGATAAATATTTTAGTCCAATACATTTTCATATATATGTGAGGCTCCCTATGGGGAGACTCGCGTATATAAAGAGAATGCATTGGCTCAGGGTTTTCGCCAAATTTCAGGATGTTCCAGTCATGGAATGGTTAATGGAGGTAATTATTATTTCATAAACCTCCGATCAGAGAAAGTAATTGACCGAATATTCTGTAAATATCTAAGTACATTTGCACCTAGCACAAATAATTAATACTCCTAACAAACATCTGAACACATGAAGTAGGCTTAACTTTCATCACTCACAGCATCATATGATCTACCTACAGCGAATCGGCAATCAACATGCTGATGGTAGATTATTTTTTCTAACATGAATTTTTTAATTTGTTGAAATAAACACACATGGTTTGGTTGTGGGTGAGGACTTGATGAGAGATGTTTGCTGATTGGCCACATGTTCTGGAAGCATGTCCCTGATAACACAAGGGAATATCAATGATTGAGAAGTTCATTAACCTTATCCAAAGCTCTCAGCTTTACAGCAACACCAATAGAGGTTCTCTTCAATATTGTTATAGGTAATGAGAATTAAGAGATGCCATGTAGAGAAATGAATCCATAAGTACCCGGAGTATATGATCTTATAGAGGACATGGAGGACTAGCAGTATTTCGATATTATCTAGACTGGTCTCTGGTCCTTAACCCTTTCAGTGCCAGGGGCCGATCTCATCGGCCCTAATTTACGGTCTGTAAAATCGGCCCTAAAAAAATAAAAAACCTTCTTTCTTTTTTTTTTAGATTTTTAAAAAATTGTAAAAAATAATAAAAAATGATGAAAAATTGTTAGGCCAATGCATTCTCTTATATATGCGAGGCGACCTATGGTCGACTCGCATATATAAGAGAATGCATTGGCACAGGGTATATGGGTTGATACAAAAATCGGACCTGGCACTCAAAGGGTTAAAGAAGGACAAGAGACCAGTCTGGAGGGTGACTTGGGAGATATCTTCTCCCTAAGTTGTGTCACTTCTCCCTAATTTGTCCTGGGGAAAAGTGACTTCTCTCTCATATACCAGCATGTACAGTAACGCCCTAAATAATCGACTCCTTAACCACAGCAGAATAATGGGTCATTTTTCAGGATTTAGTCGGAAATATGGCTTGTTGAAATTCATTGGAGAGCTTTCCGATGAATGGCAACAAGCCATATTTCCGACTAAATCCTGAAAAGTTACCCATAATCCTGCTGTGGTTAAGGAGATGATTATTTAGGGCATTACTGTATATGTCCCTACAGCATATTTATACTGTAGTTTCTGATTATTATGGTGAAAAAATAACTCATTACACAGTTTAATAAATAGGATAGTGTATTGTATAATACTTATTGGATCATAGAATGGTGATGTTGGGGGTGTAATCTGAACTTGAGCCATTATGACTTCTCCTTAGTAACAGTCCACTTCTCCTAAATGTCAAGTAGGGAGATGTGGACTTCTATCAATGTGAAAACTCTAAGCTGGTCCCCGAGAAGGAAAGAAAGAAGTCACCGATCTCTCAAATATCAACCAGAAGTGAGGAGTACGGACGGAGACATGAAGTCACAGGTCCCAGTATGAAAGTCTCCAGCAAGCCTGCAAATAGTGGGTCAGTCATTGGCAGAATGAGGTCCACAGAGGGTGAATTTAGTGATTCTATCCCTCACAATGAGCCAGCATCACCAAATTCACCCTCTGGGGACCTCATTCTGCTTTAGATCTCATCTGCTGAGAAGTATCTATAGTATAGTATAGTATAGTATAGTATAGTATCCTAAGCAGAATGAGGTTCCCAGAGGGTGAATTTGGTGATGCTAGCCAGCCATGTGAGATAGCATCACTAGATTCACCCTCTGGGGACCTCATACTGCTGTGGGGAAACAGGCTCAGATTGAAGTTTCCGAATGCTGAATATTGTGACACGTGTACACCCATTGGGAACATCGATTATGCAATGTGGTGTCTGTAAATTTGGGGATAAAGAAAAACTAAACTAAAAAAGAAAAAGAATCTATGTGAAGTTTCTATAAAAATTTTATAATAAAGAAACTTTCCAGAGAAGATGAGTCATAAGCAGAATGAGGTACCCAGAGGGTGAATTTAGTGATGCTAGCCCACTAAGCGGGATAGAGTCACTAAATTCACACTCTGGGGACCTCATTCTGAAAATGAAAGGCACACTAAACTCCGACTTGGGGGCTAACCCACGTTATTATATAATGTTTTAAAGGGACTGTGCAGCCTTAATTGTAGGTTATAATTTAGAAATAACATAATCAAATTATGATAATTTCCTCAAGAATATACTAATATAGCATAATGATGATATGAATGTGATATTATTCACAAAACATGTTTTGTTTCCGACAAATTACAGGTCGACTGTTGTTCAGTTTCTCGCAAAAAGCGCAGTGGATTGTTTATAAGATGAGTCACGATGTTGCGCCATTTCATTATTTAGATTCGCGCGCTTTACGTCGGTTGTAAAATTCCTAATTTGGTGTGCTTACAACTTACAATACGATTCATTGTAATATTCCTTATTTAGATTCGCGCGCTTTATGTCGGTTGTAAAACTCCTAATTTGGTGCGCTTACAAAATTACAACTCACAATACGATTCATATTCTTATTTGGTATGTATTACCATATATAGGTTAGGAGAAAATACTAACTGGATTGAAAAATATTCATCTCTTTGCGAGAACAATTATATTATGTACACGTTTTCTATAGATCATTACCCACTCATGAGGTAACGTGGATTAGCTTCATTTTGAACTGGCAGTGGGTCGACTCCGGTCGAGTAAAATAAAATTTGGTGTGATTTGAATGCGATTATTGATTGCGCCAATAATTTTATCTACACTTTCCACAGCGCAACGGAACATTTTCATTGGACGATATGGTAGTTCCCAGTGTTTGTCTATAAACAATCGTAAGGTAACTTTTTTTTATGTTTGTTTACATAACCAAGGGTACAAACATGACAATAACATGCAATCTACGCGATATTTATGATTTGTATAAGAACAACATCTGTCTATTATATAACATTCTTTCTGTTTATGGCAGTTTTAGTAGATGTGACTAATTTAAAACATATATCCACAGGGAAAGCCACCCGTATCTTTAAAGACAGATGTGTGTCCTATTGAATAAAGTATATCTCTATTTGATGAGCCAATATTCATAGCAACGACCAGTGGTTGTTTATACCTTAGGTGCAGTTGAATGACGTCATATATTTTTTTATATATCCATCAGTGATTTTTCAAAGATCGCGGGTATGGATTTTGGAGAAATTGTCATGTGACTTCCGTTAGCAACTGTGTGGAGATTACCAAAGTGCGGAATTGGGAATGGACCATCACGATGAAAATTAAATTAGCTCCTTGACAACTTATGAAGAATTCTCATGTGATTTTAGGCCTATTAGTTTAATTTAGACCAATTTTGTGTAGACGTCATGAGGCGGTTTCTGACATCATTTACGTCATTTTGGATTTGCAGGCCAGAATCCAGACAAGATGACCAAGATTACACAATCCACGACAAGTCCTGTCATGTCGTCTCCCACGGGACCACTGCATGATGTTCCTAAAATTATTCTTAGCTTTATATGTCGCCGATGAAAGGCAAATTTGAGGCACAGCATGTGTAGTTGCCCCACTACAAGTCACCTACGATTCATATTATTAGAAGTGATGGTACCTTGTGGTCTGCTGAGGGGAATATTCTTGAAACCTCAGTGTTTTCTGTCGAGTGAAGTATTCATTCTAGATGCCTGTGATTCCAGACAAAGTCGGTTCCCAAAACAAGTTTTACTTATGTAAGAAATCTTATTCCAAACAAAATTGTGAACAAATGGAAATTGTGTATTTTACAAAGAAGATAAAGTCGAGAGACGAGTGTTCTGTCTTATGGTATTTACCGTCTGTCTTTATTCACACGTGCAAACCTTCCACAGTATAGCACTATCACAATAAACATGGGATAGCATGCCACCATTTAACTTTGAAATGTTTGGAAGTTTTTTGAAGTTGGAGGCTTCTGTTTTATGTTTTCTTCACTGTGATGAATTTGAAATGTCACGTCTGCTTACTTAATCATATCACAAGAGTAATTTAGCAGAAGAATGCATTACAGCAAATCTCTATTTACTTTACATTCAGGGCTGGTGGAAGAATTCAAGTGCTGGGGGGGATTTGGGGGATCTCACATGTAAGTAGAACAATATGGCCTTGTGAATATTCAAAATTTGATTTCGCTGTTGATATTGTCGGTATGATTCACTGTCGACACTAAATCAGACATCCAATTCAAATATTTTAGAATATCCAAATTGTGTGCCCATCATTGACACAGGTCGATGATGAAGTAGAGTATATCATGCCATGAATATCTACTCTGGCTAACACCTGTTTAGAGATCATATTCCACCAGTATAAAACCTGGAAACTTTTTCCCCAGTTGGTTATTTCAAGGTGGGTATTCGCCCCACCCACTCCCCCTAAAAACGAGATCCTCTAGCAACGACCCTGAGACAACTGCATGCTGTTCACAACTTCTCTTGTTGAACTTATCAGCTGAACACTCCTATGAATGAATGAACATGGTATTACATAATGATAAACTACCTCAAAGAACATTTAGTTTACTGTTGTATGAGGGTTAACCCTATCATGACGGGAGCTTTGCTGGTGCAGCATAATAAACATCCTGTGCCAGTGCATTCTCTTATACATGCGAGTCTCCCATAGGGAGCCTCGCATATATAAGAGAATACACTGGCTTACAAGGTCAAGGTAAATATTGTTAGGCCAATGCATTCTTTTATATATGCGAGGCTCCCTAAGGGAGAATACGCTGGCACATGGTTTATGAAAAATTTCAGGAAGCTCCAGTCATGGAAGTGTTAATACCACTCACAATATGACCGAGTGTGCAACTCTCCTAAGATGACCCATGTCTCAATCATACACCTGGTTTAATGATTAATAAGCAATAATTTTACATAAAGCGTCTCATCTGTGAAAAGTAGACTAAAGAAAAAAGGGAACAAAAGATGAAATGAGAGACTAATGCACTCATATATCTGGAATAACATTTGTTGTAAGTCATAAAAAACGGTGTCTTTTTAATCATAATCACTCAGAAGCGATATCAAAATACAAGGGTTCTGACTAAAAAACTTATATTAATGAGCATAATTATTGAAATTTGGCAGGTAACTATAAGTGCGGAATTAAATTGAGCGGAACAATCTGAAGACAGAGTTATTAAATGAGAATTAGAAATGTACCAATTGCTTTATAATGGCTTTCCTTATCTTAAAGCATGCATAGAGTTTAATGGGCAGCAGAAAAGTGGGGTGATTGTAGTTTGAGCTAAGAACTGTGTCACTTCTATTCTCTGTACCAGAACAAGGAAATTAATTGGGAAAACAGCTGGCAAAATATGGAGAAATGAGCTTAACTCACATGATTCGCTAAAAGCTCTAAGACCATGAGGGGGGAGGGGGTGGGGGTTGAAGTCCTAAAATCTTGCAATTCACCAAATATGGACAAATGGACAATTGGACAGAATTATAAATCTAGAAGGAGAGGGGAGGTCTATGCATGTGCTAGGGCAGCTAAACTACAGTAATGCCCTAAATAATCGACTCATTAACCACAGCAGAATTATGGGTAATTTTTCAGGATTTAGTCGGAAAGCTGTCAGTGAGAGCTTTTCAATGAATGGCAACAAGCCATATTTCAGACTAAATCCTGAAAATTTACCCATAATTCTGCTGTGGTTAAGGAGTCGATTATTTAGGGCATTACTGTACATAGAAGGTCAAGTCCTGATATAGATTTAGAATTAATTTTTAGTGTTGGGGTGGGATTGATTGATTTTGGACACCCACCCCTAAAGCTATGCCACTGACTGGTTTGCACTTAATCAGCAAAGACAAGCAGGGCCAGAAGAACATAAAGTCCATGAGACACAGTTCTCAAAATGAGGACTTTTTCTTCAACGTTAATAGAGTATCAGCCCTCTTAATTCAGATTGTTTGGCTTCGGCAATCCGCTACGGCAACAGTATGCCGTGGCCCAGTTTGCTTCAGCAAATTGCTTCGGCAATGCTGATTGCCGTAGCCAATTATGAAGGCTGAAGTATACAGTGTTTTGCCAATGGTTCGTATGTGGTAGGCACTATATATCAAACATGATGAATATCCCTGCTAAACAATATTTTAGCATACAGCCTGATGATGCAGGTTATTAATGTTGTGAACAATGAATTTTCATCTGCAGAATCCAAAATGAAATCAGGAGGCCTGTTTTCAGTTAACCACGATCTGAACAAGTCCCATAAAATATAGCTGAGTAATTTGGTATTTAAAATTCCAGTATTATTTATTTATATTTTTATGATTTACAACAATGTATTGAAGTAATATACATTACATTTTAATAGCAAAAACAATTTTTGAGTAAAACTGTTGTTATAACCCAAATTTTGGGGGTCACAAGAAAGTCAGACTTTAACGTTTTTTTAAAGAGAATTTGAAGGTAATTGTTAATTTTACACCTGACATTAAAAGCACTTGAGAAGTAACTGGTGATCTAACACTGATTGGTGGTAATTGAGTGCACACATGTGGTTAGCATGAAGCCCAGTCATGAGGTAAAAAACTAAAAAAGAATCAACTCTCGACAGAAGAGATATATTATAATGTCAGTGGACCCACCGCAGACCTGAACAGATATTATCTTCCTATCTCACGCTGGGATTTTTTCAGCAAAACCCCAAAGAAATTGGTGATTTAACAAAGATAAAAAACAAGGTGCATTGCTTTTCAATGATCCCCATGTGGTACACTCATGATTAGTTCCCAGGTGTGCAGGTACAGTGCAACTACCTGGATTCACTGACTTACTTTATCTATGAATGTCAAGATCTTTCAGGATTGTGTCGGAGTAGTTCATTTGACCAAGTTAAAAAAGTATATAATTTATACTTTTTTTCTAAATGTATGATTTACATGTAGAGGGACACTAACAATCACTTTGGCAACAAAGGTGATTTAGTTTGCTATTTATGAGACTAGATGTTTATACATTTTGTGACATGTGTTGTTTATAACAAAGATTTCAGTCCTACAAGTCAATGTCAATTCATGTAAAATTAGATGTTATCAATAAACTGGGGGGTCTGGAACCCTTCAGGAACACATCATTAATCACTTAAACAGTGTATGCTGGTGCACTTTTTAGCACACAAGTCCTGTTGGGTCCCATCAAGATCAATCGGAAATTTTGTAAAGTCGTTTTCAATAATTAGTATGTAATTTTCTACCAAAACTTGTTTGGGGAGGGGTAGCTAAATTACAAAATCAAATATCTCGCAAACCATTCAAAATTTCTGTCAACTTCTTTCTACATGTGATAACTACTACACCATATGGCTTAAATAGTTTGATAAAAAATATTTCAGTCAAAAAGATCAATTTTTCAGCAAAAAAATACATTTTCGGCTCCTAATGGCTGGAAAATCAAAATTAACCCAGTTGACATTTTTTTCCTTTCAAGTAGAGATATGATATGTAGTAATTTTAACCTCAAAACAGTAGACAAGTCACAAATAAGTTAGGACTTTATAGCCACATGGCACGATTTACCAAAACCACGAATTTCTGGAAAAAGTCACTGGTGTTGAGGTCCCCAGAGGGTGAATTTAGTGACACTATCCCGCATAGTGGGCTAACATCACTAAATTGACCCTCTCGGGACCTCATTCTGCTTAGGCCTCATCTTCTCTGGAAAGTTTCTTTATTATCAAATTTCTACAGAAACATCTTCACATACCCGGTAGATTCTATCTCTTTTTTAGTTTATCAACTTGTTCTTCCATGGGTAGGGGTATCTAAAAGAAATGTGACTCTTTTTCGATTTGGCTCCTGCACTAAAATGCTGAGTCGAGAGTTGATCTTCTGCATGTTCTACACTCATGAATAACATCAAGATGTTACAAAAGGAGTACATATATCAGGATTTCTTCAATACTGCTGATTATTAAATCTCAATGTGACAGTTCTGATCAGCTTATATTTTAAAGTAGTAATGACATTTAATGAGATTTTATTCTCTTTGTGTGATGTATTTATGATTATAGTTTCCAAGCAGGCACAAAACCTTTTAAAATGTAAAAGGGAAGTCGGTAGCCGAGAGGTAGTGTACTGGTCTCTCGTGCTGGCGGACAGGGGATCGCAACCTGGTCAGGGTATTCTGACAAAAATCTGAACTCAGTCAGATACCAAGTTTGTAAGGCTGAAAAGTCGAGATAACTGAATAAAGATCCGAATGCTAAATGCCGACTTCTCCCATTACAACATTTGTCCAGGTATGTTGTCGTGGGTGCAGTATGCTGTCCGATCGGGCGTGGACATTAATGGCTGACTAGTGTACACGCCTCGGTGTGTGCACGTTAACTACTGGAGTCACCACAGGGTTATAAAGTTACGCGGCCATGGTAGCACCTGGACCAGTGCGTCTATAACCGAAAGTTTCCTGAACTACAAATACAGATGTATGACATCAATATTGGATTATTACCCCTTTTATTGACATGGCCAAAAGATTTACTGGTTTTGCCCCCATAATAGCCAATTAACCCTTTCATGATGGGAGCTGCACTGGCACAGCATTAAAAATCCTGTGCCAGTGCATTCTCTTATATATGGGAGTATCCCATAGGGAGCCTCACATGTACATGTATAAGAGAATGCACTGGTTTAGAAGATCAAGGTAAATATTGTTAGGCCAATGTATTCTCTTACATATTCAAGGCTCCCAACGGGAGACTCAACTATATAAGAGCCAAGTATTGGCACAGGGTATTTTGCAAAATTTCAGCAAGGTCCCGTCACGGAAGGGTTAATTAAGAAGGTTTAAGAGTTTGTGATTTAGCTCGAGTCTTAACTTCAAAATTGATATCTCCATTGAAAATCGTCAGCAGTTTTTACATTGCTTAGCACTGAGTTATCAGGATAGACTTACAGTAATGCCCTAAATAATCGATTCCATAACCACAGCAGAATTATGAGTAACTTTTCAGGATTTAGTCGGAAATATGGCTTGTTGCAATTCATCGGATAGCTCTCACTTACTGTACAATATTGCTTGTGTGTAATCTCCTTGGATTCACTGGTTGTCAGTATTAATAGCGGTAAAACAATAATAATGAAAAAGCCACCTTAATCCCTCATGAAATGTTCCCTTCATCAAGCATAAGAAAGCTGGTGTTTATATGGACAAATTTGGAAATTTCGGTTGAAAATTGAAAAACACATTTTATCGAGATAATGGCTGAATTCTGTAATCTATTTACTCAGATAACTATCTCTGAATACAATTTGAAAGAATTGCCAAAATGGATAATGAACTGCGTGTAAACAAATCACAAAAATTTGAATCAATTAAATGTCTAAGGTGGTCTCTGCTTCCAACAGTTTAAAGTTATTTGCAACCAGTACTTATGACAGTTTTAATAAGTAAAGTTATTTACAACCAAGTACTTATCCATTTAAGAGTGAAATAATTAAAAAAAAAGTGACACTGAAAGATATATCTAAGTTCTTCACTTTAGATTTTTAGTGCACTTCATAATGCTTAATCAATGTGGAGACATGGATATGGCACTATCAGCTGTGAAACAAAGTTCATGGAGTGAAATTTCATAGTACACTTCAAATTAAATAATGAATACAGAGGGAGCAATATCTGATCATCGGAGATGAAATCTCATACAACTGAGTGCACTGTAATACCATTTTGCACCTAAAGCAAGCTCAACTCTCTATTTAACCATTTCATGACGGGAGCCCGTGCTGGTGCAGCACTAACCTCTTCACTGCTAAATGACTTTAATGCCAATTTCCAATGTAAAAATATAACGGGAATATCACAAGAACCATAAAACTGACTCAGTTGAAAAGTTATTATGGTTTACAATGGTGGAACATCATACACTGTTTGAAACTTCGAGATAGTTATTCAGATGCACCAAACTTTGAGTTCCAGTTATGAATAATGGTTGACTGCTTATGTGCTGAAGTAGGTACTACGGACCATATAGTACACAACATGCACTTTTACATCCGTAATAGTTACGGACGCCATAGCAGCGAAGAGGTTAAAGATCCTGTGCCAGGCATTCTCTTATATATACAGGTCTCCCATAGGGAGGCTCGCATATATACGAGAATGCACTGGTTTATAAAGTCAAGCTAAATATTGTTAGGCCAATATATTCTCTTATATAAGCGAGGCTCCGTGTGGGAGATTCGCATATACAAGAGAATGCATTGGCACAGGGTTTTCGCAAACTTTCAGAATGTTTCAAAATTAATGTCATGTTTGAAAATTGTATAGGTGTTACCACAGCTTGAGTTCTCAGACAACCATACACTACAGAATTGACTATTTAAATTGCACGTGAAATATTGTACTAATGTTTCTGAATAGAATATCCTTTATTTTTTCTATCCACTGAAATTTTACTGACAGCTTCACATACTTTCGGGCTAGTAAACATAGAGTCTTGCAAAATCTTCTTTGTTGCAAATTCTTAATTTTCATCCAGTATTTCACAATACGCAGATTAATTATGTACTCAATGGGCAGTCTACCACTTTCGCCATATACCATATAATTAGGGGTCAACTACTTCAGGTGGAGCACATGCCTTATAAATGTTTTGATTATGCAATTTATCTTCTGCCAATTATGGGATATAGAAACTGAATAGAAGGGAGAAAGTTAAATAAAAATAATATTAATTTGAGACTACAGATAATGCCTAGAAGATGAAGGCCAAGCAGAATGAGATCCCAAGAGGATGAATTTGGTGACTCTAGCCTGCTGTGCTGGTTAGCATCATTAAATTCACCCTCTGGGGACCTCATTCTGCAAATGTCAGACACACTATTCGAGGCTTGAAAATATGTGTCAGGAACATTTTAAGCAACTCTCATTCAGAAAAGCTGAATACTCCTGGTAAAACAATGCCTAAGTCTAAGATCCCAGAAAATTCAGGAGTGGTGGAAGCACTGAAGAGCAAGTGACAAAATCCTCAGAATGGTACTTACGCGCAATGTAAAATTTGCATGTAGTACAGATATCAGTCAAGGGTAAGGGGCTGAAGCCTCTGCATATCTCCAACCTTGCTCCACCACTCCACCACACCCCAAAGATTTAAATTCAAAAACAGATAGGACAGTGATCAGCTTCAGTATGCAGGATAAGAGAGATAACTTTATAATCACAATAAATTCATGTTAAGTGATTTTGTTGAGCAAATTCCATTCACAAAATACAGCTAAAGGAGGAATAACTCCATTATTATATTGTAAAATCAGATCCTCAGAAGGGAACTTCCCACCCCCCCCTCCCCAATGTAAATTTTGTATTTACTACCGACATCAGTCAAGAGTAACTTAGGGTCTGAAGCCTCTGCATATCTCCAACCTTGCTTCACCACCCCACTACACCCCATACATTTAAATTCAAAAACAGATAGGACACTGATCAGCTCCAGTATGCAGGATAAGATAGATAACTCTATAATCACAATAAATTCAGTTTAAGATAAGATAAGATAGGTTTATTGACATAAAACACCATAATAATTGGTAGATGTAAAAAAAACCAACATACCGTAGTGGTATACGAAACAGAATTAACAGTATCAAGTAATAATATTCATATGGACAGCCAATATATAGTTACCTATAGCATAAAACAATTTATGTACACTATTAACATAGTCATATAGTTAAGGGTCAGTAATAGAGTTTTGTAACATCATCATATAGGCCTGTAATATTGTTTTGTATACATAAAATACTAACATATATATATATGAGTGCCAGTCTCCTCAATACAAAGAAAGATAAAATAGACTTACTTAACCCTTTGAACCCGACTGGCCGCAAAAGCGGCCAGCCAGAAAACGTTCATACACCCGACTGGCCGCTAAAGCGGCCAGCAGCATTCAGTGACATCATAATCGTTTGTAGCATGTGTATACATGTTATCACCATTGGTATATCCACTTATATCTATGTAAATGATCCCAAGGAACTTCAGCAGTGCCATGGGTGCATTTGTATGAGTTTGTTGCCGACTAGTTGGGGTAGAAAAACATGCGCATGCGCACAGCGCAGAATTCAACAAACGTACATTATTTGAAGCGATTCGGGTAAAGCTCTACATTGTTGCGCGGTTCGCAGGATTGTAGAAAGACACCATTTCGATCACTCTTTTTGGTTTAAATTAGTATTGCATACATAATCAGTGTTCTGTCATATGTGAGGAAGGCGCACGCAGTTTCTTATTTGAGTCGATTTTTTTCGCGCATGCGCATAGGATAAAATGATAAATGTATGGATTTTTGTGAAATGATACAATCACATCAAGGATCTCCATAGTACATAAATTTGCGTTGTACAGCTGCACATTTTGACATTGCACCAGATTAGTACTGTGGAAATGGGTTGCATGGTCACAATACCATCTAGTCCGATCTACTTGCGCGTGCACATTACAAACACGTGGTCAAATCGTGCATTATTGAGCAATTATGTAAAGTTTAAGACTCGTGGCACCATTTGAACATGACCATCACCTTGCCCTATAGGCGATGTCTAAAACGGGACGTAATGCCATTGAATACACAGGGAAGTGGTCTCATTCGATCACTTGGGCTATATGCTTAGCAACCATTGATATCGTTAAATACAAACTACATGTAGGTTTAATCTTCTGACCTGATGTATCTCCAGTTTCACAATAGGGTATTGACTGCATAGAAAATGCCGTTTCTTAGCACTGAATTATACGACGTTATAAGCTATAATTATACTTTCAGTTCCGGGTAGTTGCTTAGAAACCGTTACCAGGGAGTGATCGTGTGGCAAAGTATACCGTTCTAAAAAAAATACACAGTGGCCCATGGGAACATACCTGTAAAATTTTAGACCTGTAGCACCATTTGAACATAACCATGCATCAGCATGTGCATGCCAAGAATGTCTAAATTGGGGCATAATACAATTGGATTCACAGGGCAATGGTGTCATTCGATCATTTGGGGTTTTTGCTTAGCAACCGTTGCTACCGTTAAATACAAGTTAGGATCAGACTTCTGGCCAGATATATCTCAAATTTCACAATAGGGTGTTGACTGCATCAAAAACGCCATTTCCTTGGGCTGAATTACGACCGTAAAAGCTATAATTGTATTTTACGTTCAATATCGGGTAGATGCCTAGCAACCGTTACCAGGGAGTGACCAAGTGGCAATGTAACCAGATCGTAAAATAATCAGTGGTCCATGGGGAACATACATCTAAAGTTTCAGAAATGTGACACCACTTGAACATAAACAACACCATACATCTAAACACTGGCCACAATATAAAAAATACCACTGGGAGCCCCTGGTCAGGGTGTCTATCGTTGTGGGGAGCCAGGGTTCAAAGGGTTAAGATATTTGCTATATCCGTTTCATCCGCTTTCAGTAATGAGAATGTTTCCTGATTAGTCATTGCTAAAAAATTGGGATTATTGTGTGCTATTTTATTGTATTCTCTCTAGTGTGTATAGTTGGCATTCGGTGAGAAAATGATATTCACTTTCGATTTGGTTTAAGTCGCATAGTGTACAATGTCCGTTTTCAAGGGGAACTATTGGCCTTTGGTGTTGGCCTTTTTCTATTTGTAATGTATGGTTACTTATTCTTAGTCTTGAACAATATGTTACTTACAACTGTTTTGGTAGGTTTGAAAAGTTGTTTATAAATGTTAATAATGTTCTATTAGAATGTACTGGTACATGTATATGTTTATAAGGAGTGACTGAAAGATCGATTGGTGTCATCGGTTTTGACCGGCAGATTAATTAAACAAAGTTTGTGTGAATCCCTTCCCATGACCATGCCAGCCGTAAATTAATTTCGAAGTACAATTGCTAGTCGCACTCGTACCGTGCGCGACTCTGGGAGCAAATGTACGCTAAGTTTACTAAGACTGTGACCATGCCTGAACCCACTAACAGCTATCATTATAGCAAGACTCATTTTCCAGGCTTCTAATCCTTCAACAGCTTAGGTATTATGATTAAAACAGGGCTGATAATAATTTAGTGAATCCGCTACTAAAATTTCTATGTTTGCTGTCACCCTTTCCATTTTTTCTATTATTTGAAAGGGGCAAAATATTTAAGGCCAGTAGGTAGGGTGCAGTGTTCGCGCTGTCGGTGGCCAAATTTCACTTTCACCACAAATTCAAAAAGCGCTGAGGAGATCAACAAAGTTAGGCAACAAAATATCGCTGGTTTTTGGACATGTGGGTTTCGTACTTCGATACATCATATGATGACAACCCAAATTTGTTTTGTATGTAAGATGAAATATGTAAATGCATTGTGCTATAATTGGATGTACCAGCGATGGCATGTCGGTTACTCAATGTGTCGTAAACTGCTATAAAATAGGTATTCAACACCTCACAACAATAAGCAACAGAACTGTTGTTTTATTTCGGCGAAAATAGCAATGACAACTAACACAGCCCATCACTTGATTAGCTGTCGAACATGGTGTCAGCGATGCCACATAGAGTGAGAGAATTATATATTTAAAAAATATAATTTAGTCATCAATTGTGAGCCCAGAAAAAGAGAATTTAATTTGGCAAAAGTTTTTTTAATTTGGCCACTAAAAATTTCATTCGGCCACTTTTTTTGCCAGAAGATTTTTCAGTCCAGCGCGAACACTGGTTGGGTGACTGCAAACAAACCATATATTTATTATGGCCTGAAGCAAGCCTGAGTTTAATGTGCCTGTCATCTGCATAGTGGGCTAGCATCACTAAATTTACCCTCTGGGGACCTCATTCTGCTTAGCCCTCATTTTCTATGAAAAGTTTCTTTATCAAATTTCTATAGAAACCTAAATTCTATTTCTTTTTTAGTTTCTCTATATCCCCAAATTGGCAGACGACACATTTCATAATCGAGGTTCCCAATGGTTGTACATCACAATGTTCACCATTTGGGAACTTCAATCTGAGGCTGTCTCCCATAGCAGTTGAGGCCATGCAGATTGAGGTCCCCAGAGGGTGAATTTAGTGATGCTAGCCTGCTGTGCGGGATATCGTCACTAAATTAACCCTCTGGGGACCTCATTCTGCAAATGATAGACACACTAAACTCAGGCTTGGCCTGAAGTAGATGGACAAGGACATTGATGATAGGCTGAGAGTAAGTTGAAATGGTATAAAATTGGACAGTGTCCTTCAGC
The DNA here is from genome assembly GCA_032622095.1 of Siphonodentalium dalli. Classification (NCBI taxonomy): domain Eukaryota; kingdom Metazoa; phylum Mollusca; class Scaphopoda; order Gadilida; family Siphonodentaliidae; genus Siphonodentalium; species Siphonodentalium dalli. The sequence continues at coordinate 135,016,265 of CP136068.1, read as the reverse complement.
GTATTAACAGCAATCTTGTTTAAATAAAATAACAATTACAGGCCCACTTAATTTTCAAACACCCAGATAATTTTATATAAAATATATTCCATATTATATATCATTTGAAAGAGGAAGCTCCAAAACATTGTATTATATCAACTTATTCAGTGTAATAAACTGTGAACATGTTGTTTTTGTTGAGATAACAACTGGTGTTCTGTCGTCAAGTTTCATTATCTTCAATGGAAGGGGAATAACTCTATATCTTAAGCTATAGAGCTATTCCCCTTCCATGAAAATACATGAGGGATGTGGTCTGTAGGGTGTACCAAACGATTTGCAAAGAATAAAATCCAAGATGGCTGCTGACAGCCATGTTTTCAACAAAACTCGGTCAAAGTAGGAGGCTCCCATCTCGACTTCACGCCGAAGGTCCATATGAAGTTGGGTGATCATTAGATGAGGGATGTGGTCTGTAGGGTGTGCCAAATGATTTAGTCATGCAAGATGGCGGCATGATTTCATCAAAACTCATTCAAATTTGATAGCTCCCATCTAGAGGTGATCCTAAATTAGACTGTACAGTTTCAAAACAAATCTCCAATAAATGCGGGCTGCAGAGTGCACCGATGGATTCAAAATTGAAATCCAAGATGGCTGCTGGCAGCCATGTTTTTCATCAAAATTCATCAAAATTTGATAGCTCCCATCTATAGGCAACACTGTTCAAAGCTACATATGAAGTTTGGTGAAGATTGGATGAGGGAAATTGTTGATGCACAGACATACGGACACATGCACTGACGCGAATGCCAACCCATGGCAATAGCTCAAACTTTACTTTGTAAAGTTGAACTAAAAGTGATGTCCTATATGTATGTATATCCTATATAGCCAATACACATACATATGTACCGTCTCACAACGACAACCTCACTATCTGATATCAAATTTTCAGAAAATTGAAACCAGAATGTTGAAGCATGCTAAAACTGGCCATTGACATACTGAATATTAATACCAAAAAATGTTATGTCTGAATTGACATTGTAAGATGAAAGAGGGGTACAATAATAAAATAAAAGACATGAACCAAATTAACTTTATTTTCGTATTTTGTATACATGTATATAACCCAGGAAAATCTGTATTGTTGTTATATGAGAATACTGTAACCAAAAATTAACAAAATTGACATGGCTGATGAGTTTCTTTGAAAAGCCGAGAATAATCCTAACGGATGTAAGTCTTCAGAAGTGTCCATTATATTTCATTTCTACAATGATGCGGTATTCCCATCATAAACCATTTCTAAATATGGAGTGCATTCTTGGTGTAGTAAATGTTTGTTAGAATCGTAGTATTTATAAATAGTTATAAATACAATAAGATGCAAAAGAATAATCAGTCACGAATATCGTTGACTGATAAAAACTCAAAGATGATGTCTCCTATATTGCGATGAGTAAAATGAATTATGGATATATCGCCTGTATTCAGTTTTCCAACAATAGTTGAGTTTGACAATGAGTCATTGACTTCTGATCTGTGAAGTGATTTGTTATGCCATAAACCAATGAAATCACGCGTGTGCCTCGCCACTCTCCAATCCCATCAATGGGGTAACTGATTATGAATGAGATCTCCAGAGACGTAAACATTGTAAAATTTTATTCGACTTTTTAAAGAAATGAGTGGAATGAGTTCAGTCGATATGCGCCAAAATAATTCTGAAAAATAGGCATCACAGCTGGAAGCGAACACAACATCATTAGTTTACAAACTCTAATTGTTAACTGTTTAACAATGGTTAGATGATGAATAATTAATAGTAATCAGTCATCCCAGAGGGGTACTCTTATTAAAATCAGTTAATTAGCTCACCACTCCATTAGCAGCTGGGGGACTGCTCAGATTTTCTTTTTCGTTTAATTGTGGCGAGGCCAGGATGTCAGCCCATTTCAGTTTTTTCTTGCATTTCTGAAATTCAAATAGATTTTAAACGGACATTGCTTGTTAGAAGTTTGTAGAATATAACCAAATTAATATTGGAAAGAAGGGATATCAAAATGTACATTAATGCCCTAAATAATTGACTCCTTAACCACAGCAGAAATATGGGTAACTTTTCAGGATTTAGTCCGAAATATGGCTTGTTGCCATTCATCGGAAAGCTCTCACTGAGTCGATTATTTAGGGCATTACTGTATCTACAGGGGTGAAATTTCAACAAACTTTGTTGAAAACATGATATCTTGCTGAAAATGTACTTTTTTAATTACTGAATACACCCGTCAGTAAGCCCATCCTCGAAGATAAGCCCAGTCTGTGTTTTTTACCCTAAATAAAACATGGGGTGGTCCTCGTAGATAAGCCCACCCCCATTTTTGAGCATTTGGAAGGTGAATACAATCATGTATCTATCCTGTAGAATAGGAGAAGATACTCAAGCACATCTGTGCTTTTATTATTTGACCAGTTTCTTAAATAATAAAGATGTATAATAGTATACACTTTGTTAATATTCTGAATTATAGACATCCTATTCTTTTCTATTCTTAGTTGTTGGATCAGTCAAAGAGGTTTCAAATCAATAAAATCAAAGGATGTGTCACTTAATGTTATTGTTCACACCTCTATCAGATTAAATCCAATGGGATGTGGAGTAATGACTTGGTGTTTTTGTAGGATCCTTTGATAATGCAGAAGTGTGATATGTGGTCACCACTTCTCACTGTTGTGTTTTTATAAGAATTAGCTTGATTAATAAGCATCAGAGAAAAACATGATGGTAGATCAGTACCTGAAGGCTAACTTAATTTTTGCATGGAGAGGTCCTCGTGAGTAAGCCCAGTACCCACTTTTTGACCAAAAATGTGCACGAGCCCCCCGGGCTTACTGATGGGTGTATACAGTATACAATTCTGAATATCGCTCAATAAGCCCCGTCAGTAACTCGCGGCCATATTGGATCCACCAGGTCCGGTTCCGTGGTTTTAGTGATACAGGTCAAAGTTCTGAAGTAGCATTCCATATATGGAAGTCATGAATAATTCAAAAGCTCCATATATGGAAATGCTACTCCAGATCTTTGACCTGTAGCACTAAAACCACGGAACCGGGGTTGTAAGAATCTCTGAAACCACGGAAGGGAGCTGGATAAATCCAATACGGCCGCGACCCAGTGATCTCACTTATATAATTTGAACAATATAATCTAGTTTAGGTCAAGAAAAATATATAGCGCATTGGTGTGTATTTACTTGTAAAATATTTCTTTTTAAGTAATTAAAATGGAAAGGTTCTTATTTATATTTAGGGTTATGACAAATTGTTATGACTGATATTTCTGAGCTATATTATATTATTATTATATAATAATAACTTATTGTGGAAACTTTGATTTAGTTGATTATTTTTTAAGTTGATTTTTTTTTTAATCTTCCAATTATCCCCAATCTCCAGGAAATTATTTATTTAGGTTAACAGGTCTGTAGCATTAATAAATTTGTTATATTATTATTATATAATAATAATTGATTGTGGAAACTTTGATTTAGTTGATTATTTATAAGTTGATTTTTTTTAATCTACCAAATAACCCCAATCTCCAGGAAATTATTTTTTTAGGTTAACAGGTCTGCAGCATTAATAAATTTGGTAAAAATTTGCCTGAGAAACTTGTGAATCTTTGTTATTTGTTGATTATTCGCCTTACATTTAGTGAGGATGTTGGTTCCTCTGTTTTCACAGACGCTGGATTCTCTGGAGTCTTAAATTCTTTCTGCGTGCTTTGAATACGCTGTGCCTGGAAAAGAAATCTTTATTATATCACATGAAACCCCTATTATATCATTTAACAAGAGCATCGCAAGGGCGAGGCAAAATACGCCCTTTAGCTATTTTGAATTGTACTACCGCAAAATAAAATAATACTGTGGGCTTACATTTGAAGAATATCTGATATACCCCTAATTTCAATGCCAAAATGCGGTCAAATTCTAAGTCGAAAAATGGCTGTAACTCATGTGAAAATAATTAGACAGAACCTATATTCAAATTTGGCCTGTAGTTTTAGCCGGGAAATACACATACCAGCTTTGGTTCAGATCAAATAATCAAAACTGGAGTTATCGGTCGGAAAACCGAAATGTTATGAAATTGGTCAAATTCTAAATCGAAAAAGGGCTGTAACTCACATTAAAATAACTGGACGGAACCCATATTCGTACTTGGCCTGTATCATTAGCTGGGAAATACACATACCAACTTTGGTTCAGATCAAATAATCCAAACTGGAGTTATCGGTCGGAAACCAAAAATGTTAACAGATGGTCAAATTCTAAGTCGAAAAAGGGCCGTAACTCATGTAAAAATAATTGGACGGAATCCATATTCGAACTTGGCCTGTAGTTTTAGCTGGGAAATACACATACCAACTTTGGTTCAGATCAAATAATCCAAACTGGAGTTAACGGTCGGAAACCAAAAATATTAACAGACAGTCAAATTCTAAGTCGAAAAAGGGCCGTAACTCATGTAAAAATAATTGGACGGAACCCATGTTCGAACTTGGCCTGTATCTTTAGCTGGGAAATACACATACCAAAAATGTTAACGGACGTACGGACGGTGCGACAGACAGACAGACGGATGGACGGACAGATGGACGGACAGACTGATTACATAATACAACTTTTTTTCAAAAAGGGCATATAAAAAGCCATAACATATTTCCTTTTATCTCACTAGTGACGAATAGCCATGTGCTTCGTGGGATATTTGGCATTGCGCCAACAACATTAGTGTGAAGATTAATACTATTTCCAAAAGCTGCGCTTGACACCAATACCAGACATGGCAAAATGATTGCTTTGTTCATTAAAGTTCAATTATTGTCCAACTTTGTTGCACTAACGAAAATAGGCACGAAAACGGATGCAAATTGGGGAAATATATTTCTGGTTGCGACCAAGAGCGCGCAATACTGTCATATACGGTTGTGAAGCGTCTCAGCCAAAGCCGTTCATACATGTATGCATTTTACATGCATTTTTCAGCATCTTTTAAAAATCTGAATTTGTTAAAAAGGCATAAAGCTCTAGTTTGTTCATGCGATATACAAGACCTTCAACTCGTTATGTTGGGAATCAAATTTATCAAACTTGTTTCATAAAATCTTATATCCCAACATAACTCGTTGGAGATCCTCTATATATATCAATTGACATATGGCAACATGCACATAAATTGAGAATCTTTAATCTAGCTTGAGAATAGTGACAGGATATATTTCACAAGTGAATTATAACTGATATTGGATACCAGGTTGTTGATTTTGATGCACGTTGATTCAATTAACAGCTCTAACACCTGAGCGTGAGTTGAACAACAATGTTTGGTAATATTAACCCTTTCTATACTGAATGGATTCTCCCATTCAGTTATAAAAGTATACATTGGAACAGTCTATTATTCATTTTAAGGAGTGTTCAGGTAATAAAAGCAGACAACATACATACGAAAAGATAATAGTGTAATAAGAGTAGTCAAACCGATCGTGTCGGATAAAATTGTGGATGAAGATGGATAACTGTAAAATCAAGTGGTAATTTCCTGATATGCATGTGATAATACGGCCATATTTCGTTGAACAACATGTTGATAAATAACACATTGTGGGAAATTTTATACCATAGTTGACAGTGGTTAGCATTATTTTGTTGTAATTAATCGATTCTGATAACAAAAGCGTATTTTGAAGAAATGTTGTTGTTGTTGTAACTTGGTGATATGGGGACCGTCGGATCGGATTGAGTACCTTTAAGACAAACTAAAAATATTGTCAGTCAGCATGTAAGATGAATGTCAATAAGTCTAGATGGATTTAAACATACACTTATGAAGATTTGCGGCCAGATGTACAAACCTTGCGTATTATACACACCTGTGTATCCATGGCATATATACTCAAAACAATGCACATGCCAAGTATTGCTACTGTGTTGTGCCATTGTGCGTGTATCCATGGCTGGCCATTATCTGCTATTATATAGCATGATTGTTTCATAGGATCATCATTTGGTAACTGCGGGTGTTAGATTGGCAATAACATTAATAGTTTGTGTCAATGTCGATGTTGAGTCACATTTCATGCAGATTGGTCAATGGCGAAAACAGACGCTCTGTTCATAGTGGGATTTTGCACGACAAGTACCTCAGACCTAACCTCAGCTAACATGCACTGCACCCTTTATTTTTCGCTTTCTGGTACAGTTACATAGACATTATATACAGTCAATGAAAACACACTTGATTTTAATCACATGATCACAGAGCCCTGAGGGGGGGGTGTGGTTGGGAGAATGGGGGGGGGGGGGGGGGGCGTGGTGTGCAGATGATTGTGTTATCAACTGATATGGATGACCGATCATCCAGATACGTGACATGAGGAAACACAAGTAATGCCATGTTGTTACAAAAGAACGAATGAGTTTTTGTCCCCTGGATACACCTGTGTATATAATACACACTCCGTACATCTCGCGGCCAGTGTGTATCAATAGTTAAATGTTGATTTATTGTTAACCCTTCCTTTACTAAACGGATTCTCCCAATAGTTATAAAAGTATACATTGGAATAGTCTATTATTCATTTGGAGGGGTGTTCAGGTTATAAAATCAGACAATGGACAGAAATACAGATAATACATGAGCAGAACGATTCACATTCATAGGTGGGAAATGTTCAGATAATAAGTTCAACAAATAATAAAAAGCCATTGACTAACCTTTATGAAATGTAACACAATGGGCTGATTCCTTTCATTATGCTCGCTACTACGAGTAAATTACCCTGGGTAAAAGTGAATGGAATGATTTTTAGAGACTGGAGTAATCTAAAAATAGCATAGTTATAACTGCAAACAAAACTTATTTTTTTATTCAGGAAATTTGACAAAACTCACATTGGGCATGTCGAACAGACGAAGACTTAAGTAAATGAGCAAAAATATCTGATATTCACTAAGAAACTAACGAGAATTTTGACTTTTATGGAACAAGCAAAATACCTAATTTTAGAACAACCTTGACACTAAGTATCTAAAACTTTGGATATATAATTTCAACTGTCATTCAATTGAATTATATATTTCTGAATGATATTACATATTTATGACAAATTATTAAAAATTTAATTCATTTAGTCCATTACATAAATATTTTCCATGTGCTTTCTCAGTTGACAACCAATGTTTTCGCGGAACGTGACGTCACATTACAATACTCTAGAAAGAAATTACACCTCCTCGGCCGTAGGTGTAGCCAGGGTACTCCCGAGTATTTACGCTGTATTTACACTCGATCATTCCATTCATTGCCCATTGTAATTTCATTACTTGTAGTATGCGAGCGTAATGAAAGGAATCACCCAAATGTAACATGTACACAAATAGACTGTTCCAATGTATACTTTTATAAATATGTTGTTTGTTGAAGTTATTATCTGAACATTTCCTAAGGGTACTTACTACTCATCAATAAGTATTTAGTATACAAGCCTGCAAATAGTGTGTCTGTCATTTGCAGAATGAGGTCGCCAGAGGATGAATTTAGTGATGCTATCCCTCCCAGCGAGCTAGTATCACCAAATTCACTATCTGGAGACCTCATTCTGCTTAGGCCTCATCTTCTGGGAAGTATAGATCTATAGTCTCAAATTAACAATGTTTTAGTTACGTTTTCCCTTCTGGGAAGTTTCTATACCCCCTAATTTGCAGAAGATAAAATTCATGATCGAGGTGCCCAATGGGTGAACATCACCAACTTCCACTGGGGAACTTCAAACTGATCCTAGGTCTACCATAGCAGTTGAGGGCCTAAGAAGAATGAGGTTCCCAGAGGGTGAATTTGGTGATGCTAGCCCATTGTGCGGGATAGCATCACTAAATTCACCCTCTGGGGACCTCATTCTGCAAAAGACAGACATGCTATTTGCAGGCTTGTTAGTACAGAAAGGGTCATTGAATAATTTCCTTGCATACAGGATACATCAGCCATTTATATTATTACCTGAGTAGTGGAACCTTTCGGTTTGGTAACTCTCAGAACATGCCCATCTGGGGTTTATATTATTACCTGAGTAGTGGAACCTTTCGGTTTGGTAACTCTCAGAACATGCCCATCTGGGGTTTTGAAATCTTTATGCAGAGCATTTGGAACCCTCTGAGCCTGGAAAGAATTGTATTGAAGATTTAAAAGAGTGAGCTTACAAAATACAATTTAACCCTTTCAGTGCCAAGACCGATTTTTGTATCAACCCATATTTCCTTGATAATTTTTCAAATTTATTGATTATAATAATGTGATACATTGATGGAAAGAGCTCTTAGAGCTCTTTCCATCAATGTATCACATTATTATAATCAATAAATTTGAAAAACGATTTAACCCTTTCAGTGCCAAGTCCGATTTTTGTATCAACCCATATTTCCTTGATCATTTTTCAAATTTATTGATTATAATAATGTGATACATTGATGGAAAGAGCTCTAAGAGCTCTTTCCATCAATGTATCACATTATTATAATCAATAAATTTGAAAAATGTATCACATTATTATAATCAATAAATTTGAAAAATGATCAAGGAAATATGGGTTGATACAAAAATGGGACTTGGCACTGAAAGGGTTAAATGACATGGCTCGTTCGAACCTAAAAGTTATCTATACATAATTTGGTAAGAGGTATCTCTAACATACCTACGCAGAACAGAGATGCCATCGCATAGCTAGTAGCAAATCATTTATCCCGCCGTGGGAACAGTAAACTCGTGATAACTATAAATAGATCTGACAGTGCAGAACAGCCCATATATCTGATCAGTTCAGTACATGCGGGGCGATATGGAAATCAGTCAATCAATTTCCCAGCTTCTATTCCTCACTTTCACGAATTGTCAACTAACTGAGATAATGCCTTTTTTGTCCTAAAGCGACGAGTATATGCTAAAGCGTTGAACAAAGCACGTTGATATTAAGAGAGGAACTATTTCGTCTGGTGTCAGGTCACTGGGTAATCACAGCATATGGCCTCTTTCAGGTAAAACTTCCGTCCGAGTCGGTCGACAATTATTTTGTGCACCCACTCTCCCATCCAATATTTCTGCTTCAGTTTTGGGAGGAGGTACCCCTTGTGCTAACAGCTATGCTTAGTGTGTTCAGGACTAGATATGGGATCGTAGACCAGGATCCCATGGTTGGCGCTTGGGTGGAACCAAAAAAGGGGCTTCACCAATAACAAGAAAGCTGAAGGTCCGTAAACATGTTTTCGACTACCGGTTGCTTTAGTGATTAATAAAAGGTAGTAATTAAGGCAAACCTGTCTTGTTATTAATAACAACCCGGTGGGATAAAAGATGTTTTAACTCTTTTACTGCCGATCGCGACTTCGAGTCGAATTACCCATATGCTGCAGATCGCGACTTGAGTCGAATCCTCACACCTTCGTCCGGTAACATCAATCCATGGGAAGTAACTTTATATTATTCTGTGAAAACACTGTACATGATGTAATCAATTTTGTAACGAGAAACTCCCGGTTAATTTTTTTTATATTTCGGGATGTCAGCCATCTTGTTTTGTGATTAAGTGATCGCGGTCACGTGAGCCTCCTGGTATGGGAAGTGTTTTTCATTCCATAGAGACCAATACCTACCTGCATACCAAGTTTCAGGAATATACCTCTGCATATACAAAAGTTACAGCGAAATAGTTTTATACCCAATAATATATACACGTATTTAGCAGAAATATACTAACTTGTTTTCGGTTCTCAATACTAACACCAACTTACTTACACGGGTACCAAATTTCGTCAAAATATCTCTGCAGATACAAAAGTTATTGAGAAATAATGCATTTTCCTTATATTTCAGTGTGGTGGCCATCTTGTTTTGTGATCATGTGGCCACGGTCTCGTGACCCTCATTTGGTCACGGTCTCGCAACCCTGGCAGACTGGGAAGTGTTTTCAATTCGCAAGTCCAATATCTAACTGTGCACCAAGTTCCACGAACAGACCTTTACAGATACAAAAGTTATTGAGAAATACCCAATCAATATGTATTTAGCAGCAATATACTTACATTATCTCATATTTTGGGATGGTGGCCATCTTGTTCTGTGGTCACATGATCGTGGTCACTTGAAATGTGACACTGGCGGACTAGAACATATTTTCTATTCCCAATACTGATACCTATACTTACATACCAACTTAAGTTAACTTTCATGAAAATATCTCTACAAATACAAATTTTTTTGAGAAATACTGAAATTTTCTTATATTTTGGGGTGGTGGCCATCTTGTTTGTGGTCACGTGGTCGTGGTCACGTGACAATGGTGGACTGGGCGTGTTTTCGATTCCCCAGACCAATACCTACATGCATACCAAGTTTCATGAAAATAGCTCGGCAGATACAAAAGTTATTGAGAAATACCCAATCCATATGTATTTAGCAGTAATATGATACATGTACATGTATAGTATGCTTGGCAGTAGCAGATATGTCTGTGGTGCTGCATGGCAGTGAAAGAGTTAAGGACATTTTCGTTTATATTTTAGAGAAAGTTGGTGATTTCATATCACATCAAATCTCTAAAGTTCACAGGAGCCTATCTCAGTTGTTTGTTCCTCATACTGACATTAATAACTGGTTACATTCTGATAACTTCCATGTAAAGGGAAGCCAATTCTACCTAAAGTAATATATTCCCCATAGCTGAGGCCTCACTCAACATGTCTTAACTCTGTGTGGTGGTAGCTACTGTAGACAAGTTTCTATATTGCAAATGACTGTTGACTCTTCAAGCAATAGAGTAAGGCATCAGGAAAAAATTGTAATACCAAGATCCTTTCCAATTCATTAATTTCAGTATATGCTTCATATCTGAATAATGCAATGTTATATTTCGGTGCAAATAACATGTTCTTGTTGCAACCATTGTTATCATTACCAGAATGCAAGAAGCTCTAAGTGGACATCCTTTGAATAAGAACATTTGGAAATATCTGTTTTGAAATGTCCGAGTCATCTCAGTAATTTAAAAATTATTTTAAATCTTTATGGCTATAAATAAAAGAAGTCGCTCTTCAAAGGCTTTCGGTCTTCTTCAGTTGATATATTTCAGATTAAATCACGATGGCTGAAAGCTTTTGAAGACTGACTTCTTTTATTTGTCGACCTTCAGGGTCCACCATCTCCTGGACCATTTAAACACTACATTATATCTATAAATTCCTCAAAACATGATATATCTTAAATATAATAACCAATAGATAACATGTGATGAGTTATGAGACTTACTGTATGAATGGTATTAACTGTTGAGGGTCTTCTAATGACCTGGTCGCTCTGACGAACTGGACTCGGAGATGGTTTGAAGTTTGGTAAATATTGTGCATAGATGGAATTTCTCTTAAATATCACTTTGACTGACGGAGACTGCGTTATGTCGACACTCTTAGCAGTCTCAGTTAAAGTAGGAGAACCTGGAAAAATAAGCTCTGTCATCAATCAAGTCTGGATATAGTGTGTCTGACAAATTTATTGAAAAATATAGGAAACAAAACACACATTTCAGCACTAAATCAACAAATTTGTTCGGACATCTTCAAATTGAGATCTAATTGTCTGAGAACACAGATATTTTATTTTAATGGCCTAACATAGACAAGCCTGGATATAGTGTGTCTGACATTTGCAGAATGAGGTCCCCAGAGGGTGAATTTAGTGACACTATCTCGCATAGTGGGCTAGCATCAAATTCACCCTCTGGGGACCTCATTCTGCTTATGCCTCATCTTCTGAGAAGATATAGTCTTAAATTAACATTGTTTACGGTCACTTTTTTCCTTCTGTTCAGTTTCTATATCCCCTAATTTGCAGAAGATAAAATTCATAATCGAGGTGACTAATGAGTGAACTTCACAAAATTTAACTGGGAAACTTTAATCTGATCCTAGGTCTCTTATAGTTGTTGAGTCCTAAGCAGAATGAGGTTCCCAGAAGGTGAATTTGGTAATGCTAGCCCACTATGTGAGATAGTGTCACTAAATTCACCCTCTGTGGACCACATTCTGCAAATGTCAGACACACTATATCCAGGTTTGTCTATGTTAGGCCATTAACATAAAATATCTGTGTTCTCAGACAATTAGATTTCAATTTGAAGATGTCCCAACAAATTCGTTGATTTAGTGCTTAAATATGTGTTTAGTTTCCTAAATTTTTCACTAATTTTGAGATTGTTTTGTTTAAGGGTGGTTCAAATTTTTGTCAGCTGTCTCGTATAAATTGCAACTGTAGACCAAGAGAAGAAAATCTAGAGCTTCTGTAGCTCTGAAACGTTTTAGTACTACATAATTTTGATGAGTAAAATGAAAAGAAAGCAGAATGTACCATTTTTAAATAGTTTTGTATTAAGATAATGCAAAAAACTTTTTTCGAACATTCCAATTCCGATAAATACAATTTTTTTCCCCTGGGACCCAATCATCGTCTTCATAGTTGTATTTTTTATGACTTCAATGCGTCTTTCTGGGGCATATAATACTCAGAGGTTGTTCAAGAATTTATCGACCTATTTTGAAACCGGAAAAAATTCACATGCGAATAATATTGGTGTATTTTAGAGCTCAAATTCAGTTAGTCAAACAAGCCTAAGTTTAGTGCGCCTGTCATTTGCATTTGAGCATGCTAGCATCACTAAATTCACCCTCTGGGAACCTAATTCTGCATGGCCTCATCTGCTATGGGAGACATAGACTCAGATTGAAGGTCCCAAATGGTGAATATTGTGAAGTACACCCATTGGGAACCTTGATTATGCAATGTGTCGTCTGCCAATTTGGGGATATAGAGAAACTAAATTAAAAAAGAAATAGAATCTATGTGAAGAAGTTTCAATAGAAATTTAATATTAAAGTGATGTGAAACACTCCGACAGGATAGCGTCACTAAATTCACCCTCTGGGGACCTCATTCTGCAAATGACAGGCACATTAAACTCAGACTTGTAGTCAAATAAGCCAGCAGCAATCCTTATATGGAAATATGATTGTGATAAAATATGAATATTTTCCAGTGACCTAATAACATAGTTAATATTAAGTTACCATCATCTGCATCAGTTTCCTTGATTAAGTTGAGTCTGGATCGATTGTGGTTTTTATAGTCGGTGTATGAATCTAACAGTGATACCCTCTTGTTTGGAGGCTGGTAATACATGGAAGTCCTGTGACCATTTGGCTGGAAAATGCAAAAATAAATATGAAAATCACTTTCAACTGGTCACTAATGATGTTTTCATGGTTCCAGATTTCACAAGATAACAACAGCATTAGCGTTGAAATTAGTCGACTAATTGATGTGGACTCAATTATTTCAAACAAAACCTTTAGCACTGATCGGTCATCGTTTCCGGGTTTTGTTCAACATTACTTATTTTGGAAATCCTTATTAACCTTTTTACCTTCTCCCCTACTCTTTCTATACTAAATACTCATTGATTGAGTTTGCTGAACTTATTATCTGAACATTTCTCACCAACAAATATGAATCATTCTGCTCTTGCATTATCTGTTTTTTTCTGTCTGTCATCTGCTTTTATTACCTGATTGACCTCCAAATGAATAATAGACAGTTCCAGTGTATACTTTTATAACTGAATGGGAGAATCCATTTAGTATAGAAATGGATAATAAAATTAATTGTCCATCGATATTGGCTTTGTCCAACTTAAATGCTCATTAGAACAGGAAAAAGGATATCCTCCCTTGTAATGAAGACCATTATAGCAAGGACCATTAAATTAAGCAGGAAATATTCCAAAAACTAAGGTAGTAATAAAACAGAAGGAGTCATGTTTATTGGAGGGAAATGTTCAGATAATAAGTTCATTATCATCATTCGTTGAACTTACTATCTGAACATGTCCTGAGGGAAAACTACTCATCAATGAGTATTTAGTTTAGAAAGGGCTAACCCTTCCATAACTTGAACTTCCTGAAATTTTGAGAATACCCTTTGCCAATGCATTCTCTTATATATGCGAGTCTCCCATAGGGAGCCTCGCATATATAAGAGAATACATTGGCCTAACAATATTTACCGTGACCTTGTAAGCCAGTATATTCTCTTATGGATATGCGTGGCTCCCCATGGAAGACTCGCATATATAAGAAAATGCGCTGGCACAGAATCTTTAATGCTTCACCAGCGCAGTTCCCATGATGAAAGTGTTAACCCTTTGAGCGCCAGGTCGATTTTTGTATCAACCCATATACCCTGTGCCAATGCATTCTCTTATATATGCGAGTCGACCATAGGTCGCCTCGCATATATAAGAGAATGCATTGGCCTTACAATTTTTTATTTTTTTTTTACAATTTTTTACAATTTTAATAATTTATTCTTATATTCTTTAACAGACTTATTTTGTAGGTTTAGGGCCGATGAGATCGGCCCCTGGCACTCAAAGGGTTAAAGATAAAGATCACAAAAAACAGATATAGAGGATCTCCAGTGAGTTATGTTGGGAAATAAGATTTTATGAAACGAGTTTCATAAATTTGATTCACAACAAGTCGTATATGAGTTGTGAACCAAATATATCAAACGAGTTTCATAAAATCTTATATCCCAAAATAACGAGTTGAAGATCTTGTATATCACATGAAATAAACTAGAGATTTATGCCTTTTTAACAAAACAAAATCCTTAAAAGAAGCTTAAAAATGCATACATTTACATTGTTGGCCGACAAGCTTCACAATGATATATGACAGTATTGCACGCTCAGGGATTGCAAAGAAAAATATAGTCCCCCAATTTGACATTTTGTTTTGTTTCTACTTTTGTTAGTGCAACAAATCAGTCATTTTGTATTGTCTGGATTTAGTGTCATGCGCAGCTTTTCAAAATAGTATTAATCCACTTAATCCATATAAAGTAATTTTATTGGTACGCTGCCAAATTGACTATGTGATATATAGAGGATATGAAATGAGTGTTTCTCTCATATGATATTTATGAAACGAGTCTAAGAATTTTCAGTTTTCTCGAGCCTCCGAGAAACACGAATTACATATTCTATTTATCATGACACCTATAAATTGATTATGATGTCCAAAACGCACACAAATCACTAAATAGCTATATGACATCAGCAGCAAAAGGTTAATGTGACGTCACTTCATTGCACCGGAAGCCCAATTACACCTGGTGAACTAGCAGAAATAATATGCATGCGAAGATATAGTGCGCTATTCTGTTCTCAGTTTGTGACATTATATCGCATGTTTATTAGATAAATGCGAATTACATATTCTATTTATCGTATAACAATGTCCAAAACTATATATTTCAAGATTATAATTGCGAGAATTTCGGCATCGCATTGATTGACGCGCCCGAATTTGACCTGCATTTAGTCAGAGATGCGGCTCGGCCCCCGGCTGCCATTCAGCCAATCAGAACACACTTTTTGTCAACAAACCAATCAAATTATCGGAAGGTGATATGAATTAGTAATTGATATGAAATTGATTTATGATATAGTTTCCAACGTAAATAATGATTGAGTCATATGATAAAAGGAAATATGTAATGGTTTTTTTAAGGATATAATAGGGGTTTCATGTGATATATAGGTAGTCATCATGAAAGTGACTCACTCACCCTAGTTGGTGTTTTGTTTTCTCCAGCCATTCGTTCTGGTATATTTTCTTTCTGATATAACTTTTTCTCTGGAGTGTGAAAAGATGGAACTTCTGGAGGAGGCATGTCTGGAAATGAAATAACGTTTCAACACATATATGAGTCAGTATCAGTCAAACAAAATCACGGGAATTGAGAAACAGTAGAAGAGCAACCATCCACAGTATCTATAAACCGAATCCTTCTCCAACTCAGACAAACTGTTTGGTATCAAAAAGTGCATTCCAAATAAAAAATACATTTGTAATCGACTGTAATTCCGAACAGCGCTATCTTATTGCAGAATTGATAGATCTTGTGTATTTTCACCTTTATTTACCAAACACACGTGTAATACGCCTTTATATTTGTATTCCATTGTCAAATGTTTCACTTTAATTAGCTATCTTTAGTTCAGTAACTCTTAGAACCAGTTAATTACAACCAGTGTATGATGATTAACTCAACAAAAGTCAAAAGAAAGAATAGATGATAAAATACCTGAAAACAATGTTTGGTATTTGGAAATTGACATGCAGCAACATCTGGACAATTGTTAGTCAAGGCAGATTAAACCACATTGTCAGTCATCAAATGAAATTGTTTCATGTTTTTATCCATACATTGCAGGTTGTACAAACATCATGTGTCTGGTGTCGTGCAATATGTGCAGCAATTTATAACAGTGTTTGTTTGCCAATTAGATTATCTGGTCTGCTGTGCATTTCATTTTGAGAGATTTTACTGAGAGGTATAACTGAGTCATATTTAACTATTTTAGTTGAATTTGGATTTTGCCAGTATTGAGTGAAATTTTCATATTAAATGATGTGAAGAACTCCGGTAGGGTGATAAAATATAAAATAAGAATAATCTTTCTCAATTGAGTTATTACGATTTTAATCCAAATTGACGATACACATCATCATTCTTATATAGTAATTAAATGCAATTACTCTCGATGACGAAATCATTTGTGTTAGATTATTGCTGATAGCTGGTCCCGAATCGAGATGTAAATATTTACAATTGGGCGTAGTTCAGACGATGTTTTCTATGGAGTGGTATGGTCGATTTCTTGAAATTTTCGGTGATGTTAGTAGAATGCTACATTCCCCAGGTTGACATAGCGCCTGAGTACTAACTTATCATTTTCACGCACCCGAACAAGTCCCTAATATGGCTTTAAACTTTTCTATACTAAAATAGTCATCCCATAGGAAATGTTCAGATAATATACGTGGGCTGATGCAGGATATTGTTTGGGTACCTTTTCAATCCTAGCATGATATGCTGTAGGCATATCCCAATGGCCGCATGCCAGAGATGGGGGCCAGAGATGTGGATGGGCTTGGGAATGAGAGTTCCCCTCCCAAGAGGGGTGTCCGAGGTTCTCACCCTGGACATTTTAAAAAATCCAATGCTGTGAGGGTGATTTATATTGTGCTATTCAACATGGTAAATTTAGTAATATTTTAGATAGCAAATTCTTAATTGTTCGAGATTTTCTGTATGCATACTCAGTGTTCTGATAACTAGATGTCATAACCAAAGAAAGTAAAGTTACTACTAGTAAATCGGACAAATGGAAAAAAAATGAGCAGGAAAAACAAAGACATATTCAAAATATTCCCATTTATTGTGAGTTATTTATTTACACTTGTTATTTTATTGCGAGTTTCAGTCATTGCATTGTTGATTACCAAAAGAACCTACGTAATTACGTTCCAATATTACTGTACGTACCGTGATCATTAAAAATACCTTGCATGGTTGGTAATAAGAACTGATAGATAATTCATTAGTTACTATATTCTCCTACAAACACATGCCATTCTTTTTCTTGTTGGTAAAAATAAATTATTTGTTAATGGTCCGGGTTTTCAAGAATCCGATTCAGTGTGGGCTAATTCCGTGTTTTTTAATAACCTCTACCGGGAAGTTTGCAAATATATTACTTACAGTTTTTCGCTTTGCGATGTTTTCATATGTAATTATGACATGTCCAATTCTATTATAACACTATTGTGTGACCAATCTTTGCAATATAGTATCATCTGGCCAAAATCAACCGAGAGGAAGGTCATTATTGGTGGTCAATATCTACACTCCTATTAATTAAAAGCAATCGGAGACGGTGAAAAAGTCTGGTCGATATCTACAAAGTAAAGTTTATTTGGGTGCCCGAACTCAATGTCCCCAAACCCGGTATACCGGCTCGGAAAATGGCCTGGATTACCGTAAATTTTGGTGTATAAGTCGCATCTTTTTGACCTGAATATATAGCCCAGAATATTGGTGCGCCTTATACAACGGTAACTCAAAATCGGGGTGAAATCTTGACTCATTTTTGGAGAGTTTGAGCCACGAGCGGTAAGTACACAAGTGTCGGGAGACAAGGAGATATTCACAGCAAATATCGGCAGAGATTCAGCCACAAAACGCTCCATAAAGACGGATAATATTCATTGAATTAAAATATTGAAAACAGTTATCTTACTCTTCACTATTATTAACTTTTATTCCCAAAATTCCGGAAAGAAATATTAGCAAACAGCAGCAAATTCACAAACAGTTGGCGTCCTTGACCTTACTGTGTAATAATTCTGGACACGTGCAAAATTGACCCACATTCAATGACGGCGGTGTCATCGCTTTGATGTCTGCAGCGTTAATTGCGACATAGTAAACTGTTTGGAAGCTGCACGTGGCTCTAAACTGCTACCATATTACGTCACATCGGAATGTTTATTTAAAGCCCGGGAAGGAATGAGCATAATAAAACCCAGCTGACTCCAAATATTTTAACGAGGCTTCAGTGCGAATTAGCCGCGAACTCCTGTTAAATTGATATTACATAAACATTATTTTATGCTGTACACTTCGGGTGCAAACATTTAATCCCCACATTGAGTATATTTGACACTTAATACTGAGGAGTGCATTGCATCACTATTAGCCCAAAGCGTTTGCATTCATGATCCGCGACAATTAGGCGACAACTAAATTAACGAGGCCATTATCCTAAAACAACAGTAAGCCGAGTCTCAATTTTATATTCCTATAAATGATAGGATATTTTGTGTCTTTCCTCATACCGTAAATTTCTATATATATTCACATACTTCGATCATTATGGATAAAAACGTCAGAGTTACGAAACCAGATTTAAGTTGGAAGCGGTTAAGTTTGCAGAACTTAACGGTAACCGTGCTGCCGAAAGACAGTATGGTGTCAGTGAGAAATTGGTAAGAGATTGGAGGCGATCGAAGGACGTTTTATCCGAAATGGGTCGAGACAAGCGAGCTAACCGTGGTAAGAGTGCGATGTGGCCTGAACTTGAGCAGCGAGTTGTCCGGTGGATTGAAGAAAGGCGCTCATCTTTGCTGGCTGTAAGCAGAAATTCAATTCGGATCCAAGCGATCATATTAGCCAAGGAGATGGACATACCCGACTTCAAGGGCCACAACAGTTGGGTGACGCGATTTATGAAACGGAATAAACTTTCACTACGCGCCAAAACCAGGATCTCACAGAAAATGCCAAAAGATTACGAGGACCGGCTATTCAAATTTCAACGCTTCGTAATCAAGCAACGAAAAAGATACGATTACTCCCTCGATCAAATCGTTCGTATGTAGAAGTGTATGATGATGCTTTGTCAGATGCTGAGTGGTTTAAATTGTTTATTGATAACGACGAAAGTGATGACGAAAGTGAATGAATGTTATTGTTGTTGAAATGTCCGTTTTGTGCATTCCGTGTATTAAATCATTCAGTTCCCATTCCATATTTGTATTGTTTGTCTATTGCAAATGTCGTTCGTTTTGATAAATTGTGCTGTGCTATGAATTGTTATGTTATATTGTGTGTTTAAATAAATCATTCTAACGTAAATAACTTTCTCCATTTCTTCTCCTCCCAAATGTGATGTGTGAATACTTGCTCTCAATACTTACCAGTACAATACTTACCATGCACGGAAGTTTTCTGAAATTCCAGCATCTAAAAATGGGTGCGTCTTATACAAAGGTATTTCACAAAAGGCAGGATTTGGGGTTGAAAAGTGGGGGTGCGTCTTATACACGCACGCGACTTATACACCGAAATTTACGGTAAGCACCGATATACAGTAATGCTCTAAGTAATCGACTCCTTAACCACAGCAGGTGAGAGCTTTCCGATGAATGGCAACAAGCCATATTTCCGACTAAATCCTGAAAAGTTACCCATAATTCTGCTGTGGTTAAGGAGTCGATTAATTAGAGCATTATTGTAGGTCGCTTGTTGAACATATTATCTGAACTTTTCCCTGCAATAAACAGGAGTCGTTCTGTTCATGTATAATATGTTGTTATTTTTTCTGAAAACCCCGTCAGCCTCCAAATTAATAATGAACTATTCCAATGTATCCTTTTATTACTGAGTGGGAGAATCCATTTTGTACAGAAAGGGTTAAATATACCTTTATTTTCAATTTTCTTCGTCAGCTGGATACTTGATTGTGCTGCGTTTTTCTTATAATTCGACCAAGATTCGTATAAAGAAACTCTCTGTTCTGATGGCTTATGGTAAATAGAATTTCTAACTGTACTCAGCTGCAAATAAAGCATACAAAATAATATAATATGATTATAGATTATATACATGGTTATTATTGTCCTAGTCCATCTTTCAGGAGTGGGATCATTTGCACGCCAAAATGTGTTTTGAGGATGTATTTTTAAAATTAGGCTCCTGTGAACATTCAAGATTTGATTAAATGTGCAATCACACATAAGATTTCATTTGATCCAAAATTATCATGAAGATTCGATAAACCCTGCACCGGGATACTCGTGCGACTTTCTCTAATAGTATTCACAGTGATTCCTTCAAGTCAGATTTCATTTATCAATTAAATTTTCCATTTTAATCAGTGTTTTAATCAGCCAAAATATTAGTGTAGGACAATGATGATGTTATAAATTAGTCTTTATTTTTGCTATAATCATTGGCAACGAAAACAAATTTTTAATGTCATAGTGGTCGATTCAATGTAAAATTTTGTCCCTGATTTGATTAGAAGTTCAATTCGACAAACAAAATCGTGATTCGCAGGAGACTATTTTAAATTTAAATGTAACATGTCATTAACCCTTTACCCAACAGAAGGGCCATGTGCCAATGCATTCTCTTATATATGCGAGTCGACCATAGGTCGCCTCGCATATATAAGAGAATGCATTGGCTTAACACATTAAAAATTATAAAATTGTTAAAGAATGTAAGAAAAAATGGTAAAAAGTGTTAAAATAAGATTTTTTTTAGGCCAATGCATTCTCTTATATATGCGAGGCGACCTATGGTCGACTCGCATATATAAGAGAATGCATTGGCACAGGGCATAACTGTAACTATCACAATGTGGTCAAGGAGCCGATTCCAATGATATCCATATTTGTATGGTTCTATTGAGACAGACCCAAGATATTTTAGGCTGTTGAAGCTTTATTTGGCCGGTTTTGGCCGGTTTGTCGGGTAAAGGGTTAAAGCATGAGAATATCTGTGTAGGACTTAAATATATGACTTCAAGCATGTTTTTCAAGTTTAAAGGTATGCAAGCCTTGAAATAGGATGTCTGTCATTTGCAGAATGAGGTCCCCAGAGGGTGAATTTAGTGATGCTACCCCGCATACTCTCTCCTGCCAAATAAACGTGACGTCACGTTTATTTATTTAAAGAAAAATACGACAGCATCACGATTATTAGGCGCCATCACGATTATTTAAAGTTCTTGCAAAGTCGCGGAATTTTCAGTCAAAAAGTTAGAAAAAACGTGCAGCTCACTAAAAAAAATAGAAGTGCACTTGACAAGTTGACAGGAATGTGGGAGAATCTCATTCCTAACAGGATTTAGGCCTCTAGATCATGATGTCCGTGTATAAACAGACGGATTATCGCAGTTAATTACAACTCATCAAAGCTTATAATCACACAGTGACAACTAATTATCGTTGGGACGGAACCGACTTCTACTATCAAAACGAGACTTAATGCTAAAATCACATCACCAGGCTTATATTATAAAATAATCAGTGAAACTAATCTGAGTGACAACTGATGAACTAATTTAACTTGACGTGGCCGACTTCTCCAAACAATACTGTTATCGTGACCCAATTATGCGCTATCATGAAGACACAGAAGCTGTGAGTCGTGTGCACACATGCGTGACTGGTTTTGGCTATAAATGGAAAGTTACGACACCGCAGTAGCTTCTGTGTGTACACAGGAACATGTATTTAAATCTATGCAATAAAGTAATACAATAACATGTCCGTGTATTCAAAGCAGTTTAATTATGAATGCGATGACTTGGCAACAGTTCCACATTATTAACCACAACTTACGTTTTATGTCGGATTTAAGTTTTATGTCGGATTTTAAATAGCCGATGTGCGACATAAGAAAGATAACTCTAATTTACATCTCGAGCGAAATATTGATGGATGATGCAACCGATATGCCAACTAATTTCCCGCAAGTTCCATGCCATCATTGTGCGCCATCACTATTATTTGGCACCATCACTATTATTAATAACACCCGAAAATGTGCACCATCACTATTATTTGGCCATCACGTTTATTTGGCAGGAGAGAGTAGCGGGCTAGCATCACCAAATTCACCCTCTGGGGACCTCATTCTGGAGGGTGAATTTGGTGATGCTAGCCCACTATGCGGGGTAGCATCACTAAATTCACCCTCTGGGGACCTCATTCTGCAAATGACAGACACCCTATTTCAAGTTAAAAGGTACGACCCACTATTTGTATAATTAAGCTGTTACCTTAGGGCTTGTTGTTACCTTAGGTGGAATATTTTCATCATCATCATTACAGGGTAATTGTGTAGCAGAAATCAGCGATTCCATTGACACTCCTCGGTCCTCCAGAATACTGTCCAAAGCCGGCATGTCCGTCAGAAACCCAATTTCTGGAAAATATACAAATTTGATGTATATATATTGAGCAGGGCTTATGCCAGGGGAAAATAAATGAGGCTGTCTTTGAAAAGTAGCCATTTCCTTGCACATGATTCAATGAGCAGGAACATTGAAGCTTCAAACAGAAAGCAAATTTAAACAGAGTGTGTTTCTTTGACCACAAGTTAATGAACTAAAAGCTTGGAAGCAGGGTTTCCGCCAGGGCAAATAAATGAGGGTGTATTGGGAAACACATAATGTGGTGAGTTGTCAGGAGAAAATTTAGATTTTTGTCTTATTGAAAAGTAGCTATTTCCTTGCACCTGATGTAAGCAGAGTTTCTGCCAGGAGAAAATAAATGAGGCCGAATTGGGAAACACAAGTTAATGAACTAAAACCGACACAATGTGTAATTTAAAATGCTCAACTGGCATGTTGTTGAAAACAGCGATAAAGCTTTTGACTGCTGGGAATCTCAGTAGAACTAATAGAAAGTAGAAATTTTTTTCGTTTCTACATGCATTCTTAATATTGCGAAGAAATAGTTAAGCAAATAACAATTTGTCGAGCCAGGAAATTTCCTCAGCAAAGCTGAAAAATGTGGTATTGTTTACGTGGATTGAGGCCAAAAAGAGTGTGAAGTGACAACCACTGTGCAGATCTTTATACCCGGCGCTAAACTGGTGCAAATTCAACACTATTACTACAAGTTCCACACTACACGGAACGGTTGGAAAAATGACCACATGGCATTGTTGACATATGTTCAGGTTCCAAAGGTGTGAAGATAGGGTCTACCACTGTTGGATATTATATCCGATGCCAAACTCGCACAAAATGGAGTCATTATTACTGGCAATGCTTTTCATGGAAACATTGTCGGGAAAGCTGACCATGTGGCATTGTTGACATAGCTAATTGAGGCTCAAAAAGGGGAAAATAGTCTACCTTCAGATATTTGTATATGACGTGAATAGAGTAAACTGGTGCAAAAATCGACATCATTACTCAACGGTGAACATTTTGCAGATAAATCAATAGCATGGAATATAGAATTTGGCGGATTGTCTTGTACACCCTACAGGAACATCGACTAAGTTTTCTGTCGTCCATGGCAAAAAATTTTCATGTCTCTCAGTGGTACAAAACAAAGTAATTATGGCTGATCCCCAGGCATTGCTAGGCCGCAGTTTTCTTTTATAAAAACCTTTCTTGTGACTCATATTGATTGTGAATGTATTCAACTGACATTTTTTGAATGTATTCAACTGACAATTCAACATTTCATGAGAACCAAGCGCATGGGCAATTTTATTCGACAGCACCAGTCGCTTTGATGTGATGATTGGTTTGACTTTCACTGACAAAGCGTTACAAAGAACTGTGGAGACAACTGTCCACATTGCATGTGTTACTGATCGCGTCTTATTCAGGCATCAAGTGCATGATTCATTGCGACCTGCAGTTAATCATCAGTTTCAGTGGTCGATCTTCCTGTGAAAAATGGTGTTGAGCTCGGACTGTGGCCATTTGTGGCCAAATATGGGGTCATGTTTTGGAGATAAATGAGGCTGCTTGACAGCCAGCCTTAGTAGTGGAAACCCTGTACACTTTATATACAGTAATGCCCTAAATAATCGACTCCTTAACCACAGCAGAATTATGGGTAATTTTTCAGGATTTAGTCGGAAATATGGCTTGTTGCCATTCGTCAGGAAAGCTCTCACTGAGAGCTTTCCGATGAATGGCAACAAGCCATATTTCCAACTAAATCCTGAAAAATTACCCATAATTCTGCTGTGGTTAAGAGTCAATGATTTAGGGCATTACTGTAGACACATGTAAGAAACAGCAATACCACGGCAGTCAATATTATAGACAAAACAAATTATAAAATGGTGCTTAAATATTTGAACCCAACTCATTTCACTCATCTTTCTATCATGTTACCCCATCTTCTCCACCATTTTAATCGGCTACCACTTCATGCCAGGTACCAGCCTAGAGGGCGACTTGGGAGCCATCTTCTCCCTAAAATGTGCCACTTCTCGCTATATTTGTCTCAGGGAGAAGCGACTTCTTTCTCATATACCAGAATGCTTATGTCCCAATACACTTTAAATAAAATTAGACCGTGTTTCATTTCAATCAACTTGCAGTCTAAGGACTCTCATGGTTAAACTTATTTCAAATGAGAGAAATCTAGCTAATATGCAGCGAGCGATGCCTTGCTTGACCAATGAATAGCTTCCTGCAAATTCAATTAATATTCACTTATTCATAGAAGCCACACCCGCGGCATTTGACTGCAATCTCATAAAGTTATCATTTAAACTACACATTAGTACTGACAAAATGTCGTTCAAAATCCAAACTAACGTACATTTATTTATAATTGGAGAATGATCAGTATAGAAGTATACATAACAGAATGGTATTTGCAAAGATACTCCAAAAATATTATTTTCTCCTAACCTGTATGGATATTACGTCATATGCCAAATAAGGATCATAACAACTTTGTAGTAAATTCCAAGAGCGTATTCTAAATAAGGAGATGACAGGCCTTAAAATCCATCAATTTTTGCGAGAATCAAATAATAGCATTTCTAGAGGGAATCAAGACTTTTTACGAGAATCAAAATTAGAATCATGATTCTGATTCACGTCGGATTTTAAGGCCTGGATGATGCAACAACTCAATAAGATTTATCATAGCGTTCTTATCGCTATATTTTCATTACAATTTTCTTTATTATATATAGCATCTGAATGGTGAAACTTGTATTCTGCATGTATAGTGAAGCAATTAACCTTGAGAGCATTTTATTGCATGGACATTGGTTAGAGGAAGAGTGACTACTCTTAAATGTACACATACATGACCTCAGGCGCACGTGTGTAGATCTATGTGTGTATTGCAATGATAAACACTACCCTATGAATATTAATGAGTTTTCACAAAAAAGATAATTCCCCCTTCATCTTTGAAATCAGATAGAATCCCGGTGTCGTCATATGTAGATGAAAGTAATGAGACGGAGTCTGGATATTATCAGACTGGTCCCAACCAGGCCTCAGCTCACAAGGCGACTCGGGCGAGATTGTCGCCTTACTGTCGCTGACTTCGCCCTATCGTCGCTCTAAGGCGAAATCGAAGTCGCCTTCAATTTTAGGGGGATTTTATTTTTTTTTTTCCTTAATTTTTGTTCTAGTTTTTTTTTCCGGACATGTCCGTATATAGATGAATTGTGGCGGCCATCCAAAAAAGAAACAGACGATGCAGAGACGAAGACCCAAGTGTTTAAAATAAAAAATAAAATATGACCTATTGTTTTGTGTTGTTATTCAGTCGCCTTTGTTCCCTGTGCGGTAATGAATGTTAATCACGAATGTTTTGACACGCTGAAAACACGATGAGATATACTGACCATCGTGAGTGTCACAAATAAATGTTTTAGTTAACTTGAAAGACCACCGTCCCGCTTTTCAGATATAAAACAATTACGACATTATCAATGTATGTACCAGGCGCTTCGGAAGTTCGTTTCGGTAACGCGTCGGACTTTTTGAAGAGACCGCGTCGGACTTTTTGAAGAGACCACTTCCGTAAATAAATCTCAAGTTTATTGCTTTAATCGGATTATACCAGTGATGTTGGCATTAATTAAGGAGGCCATTATAAAAGCTTTTTCAACTCCTTTGTTAGTTAGTCCTTATTGTTTATTTTAGCGGACACCCACATTACAGCCGTGACCAAATTAAACTTACAAAGTTACATGCATCATGATTCAGACTGTACAAACGTACAAGCTGCAGTCAAGGAAATAATACTAGTATTACTACTTTCATTTAGTTAAAAAATTAACTACTACTGTAACTTGATAATTGTCTTGCTTAAATGATAGCTACACAAAACATTTCCAAAAATTTTAAATGTATAATAACAATTAATTAGGCTAATTTCAGATAAAGTCAAATTTTTTTAGTTTTATTTCTTAATTTATCTTTTTTTAAATTATTGTCAGATGTTATAAAATAAAGCGATATTTGAAAATTGTAAATTTTTGGTAGTCTCCCCACTTCTCCCTGAAGTCTCCCTAAATTTCCTGAAGTCCCCCTAAATTTCCTGTAGGGAGACTTCAAGTCTCCCTGTTCTGGACCCCTAGGCTGAGGCCTGGTCCCAACATCATATTTAAAATTATATTTACTGATTATAATGTTGTTCTTACTCACTATAAATTAATGGTTTTATTGGGTGAAATAATAACCTAACAGGGAGAAGTGACTTCTCCCAATTTGAAACCTCAAGGCAAGTCCCTGCAGTAATGCTCTAAGTAATCGACTTCTTAACAACAGCAGAATTATGGGTAACTTTTCAGGATTTAGTCGAAAATATGGCTTGTTTCCATTCATCGGAAAGCTCTCGGGGAGAGCTTTCCGATGAATGGCAACAAGCCATATTTTCGATTACTTAGAGCATTACTGTACTTCAGACCCTGAATTGGCCACATAATGAATATGAGAGCTGTTTACCTTCATCTATCTGTTCTTCCACAAAGCTCTTCATCTTTGCCACTTTCCTTGTCGGGATCCTATCCTTCCTGTTGGTATTTGTATACGGTGCTGACTTCTTATTAACATTATTCTGTCCCAACTGAACCTCACCCAGAACTTTTCTGCTTCGCTTACTGGGACTGTCAACGTCTATCTGTTTTCTGCAAGATTAACACAAAAAAACACTTAACATCAGGCCACAAAATTGACACAAGAATATATTAACCCTTTCTATACTAAATGGATTCGAGAGATCCCACCCATTTATAAAAGAATATAGTTAAATGGTCTATTATTTCATTTGAAGGGGTATTCAGGAAAAACAGATGACAGACAGACAAAAATATAATACAATTGCAGAAGGATTCTTATCCAATAGTGGGAAATGTTCCAATAATAAGTTCAACCGGTATGGCCGTTTGTTGAACTTATTATCTGAATATTTCCTAAGGGAACTACTCATCAATGAGTATTTAGTATAAAAAGGATTTAAACTTACCATAAAAAGCGATACCAATGTGTAGAGCGCTATATTTACACTTTACTAGCAAATTTGGGTGCAACAAATTTAATCAAATTTCTAAGCTTTTTTTCTTCAAAAACTTGCGTCATTTTTGTTATATTGTAGTAACATCTCAAAATATAATATTAGACATTCATGTATCATTTCCTTTCTCTGTGAGAGAGAAAACTATAATTCATACAGTTAGGCAGGGAAGGAAACAAATATTTAGGTTCTCTGTATCAATAAAATGTTTTCCCAATTCCATAATATTTTTAGATCTTGGCCACAAAATAATTGGTGGTAGTGACCAATTCAGCAACACTAATCACCAACCTCTTGCTGGATTCAGAGAGCCTCAGTGATGGATTCATCTTCACTTCATTGACGCCTAACTCCTGTTCAGATTTCATTTGGTTCACAACTGCGGGTTTGAACCTTGTCCCTGCCTTAGTCAAATCAAACTCATGAGCCTGTAAAGAAATTATAATTTGTTTACACATACATGTATATGAAACAATGAACACATCATACGGATTAAAAGCCTCCATCCATTCAAAGGCCACAATTAAAAATATAAGTTCCCCTGACGCTACATGATGTTTCAAGAGTGAGTAGGTAAGTAGGTAATTTTTTTTAACTTCTATAAAAGGCCACTGCATGGCAGGCCTTTCCATTAGTCTAATTTGGGGACACCGATCAAACCTGCCGGACCATGGTTCCAGCAGGTTTGCGAAAATTTGAGATTTCAAGACCACGAAACGCCATTTCCTGGCTTCTCAGACATTAATAAGTATCTATTTCAACCTAATTGTATTGAAGATTTTATACTGTAATCTTTCATTTCTAGTCCATTTCAGAGCAATATACAAGGTCACATCCACAAATTGTTTCATACAGTACCATTTACAGAATTGGATATCAAACTCATCATCCCAAAACACTTTTTGACTTATTCTTGTGCATAATTCTAATATATTATTAAGTCAATTATTTAATAAATATAATTTTAGTATCTAATTCTTGTTGTTGAATGTGTTCAAAATTATGTGAACTTAAGTGCTAACTTATGTATATTGTGACAGCGGCAATGTTTGTAAAGAAGGATGTTATGGGCGCAGGTTGACTGTCTTCCTCTTTTCGTTTGCGTTTGGAAGAGTATGTACCGCTCGTTTTATTGTGAGACTTGCCACTTGTTCGAGGCCTCCCTCGCGAACTCATGATTATTTTCAATATTTTGATTCTAAAATCATCACTAACCAAGCTGAAACATTCGTATCTTTCCCAGACAGAAGAGTGTGATAATTTCAAAGGGGGGTAATTCACTATTAAATTAGAACTCGCATTCCGCGTTTTACAATGTTCCGATTTTGATTTACATTTGCATTTCCGATCGAAAAAAAAAATGTGTTTAGTCTGTCAAAAACATCGATAAAACAATAAAACAAACTCTTATTTTGGGGACTTTGTTGTAATTTGGGGACACCGGTAACCGGCTTGAATTTGGGGGAATGATAAGGCCTGGCATGGATAAGTTTATTCAGCCATTGGCCCCAGAAGTGCATGTATCTGAAGAAACCCAAGTACATGTACTAATATTTTCCAGGTAACAAGACACCTAAGATTAAATTGAGTCAAAGAACTGGACCAAATGCTATATTGGTGTTTTATTTTCAGAGCCAACATGAGACGATGTCCCACTTTTTTATCATTCCATATTTAAGATTTAAAAACCTGAGCTATTCATCTAGATATCATAATGATGATGTAGCAGTATATCGGTCATTCTTGGTAACATAAAATGGGTTTCCATTAATTTTGAGTATTTTTTCATATGATGATCATCCTGACTGGACAAAAAAATATTTTTTTGAGTTGGGAAGTTTTTTTTAGGGTAAATAGGGTCAGGGGAAACAAAGCTTATTTTTATTATGGCCTATAAATATATCTACATTTGTATATCAGACTTTTCACTAATTGAAGCAGGCCTTAAAATCCATAAAATTTTCGAGAATCAAAATATAGAATTTCTACAGCGAATCAGGTGCTTTTACGTGAATCAAACTAAGAATCATGATTCTCATTCTCTTCAGATTTAAAGCCCTGTGAAGACCATCAGGTTTCCTTTTGACTTCGCCAACCAGTGCTACTGCAGGACTTAACATCCGACGAGAATCAGAATTCTCATTTTGATTTTTGTAAAAACAGTGCATTCGCAGCAGAAATGCCTACCACCGGTCAACAAAGATGAGGGTTCATACTGTCAGAGGCCAAATTGGATAATGGTCAACTTTTTAAGCCAAAGAAAATTTCATCTGGCCAAAAAGTTTCAAGGCTATGGCCAGCAATCTGATTATCACCTCTCTAATTATCGTCAGATCTCCACAAAACCATTAATTAGGTAATTAGCAGTTGTTCGCCTGTGTATAGATAAAATTTGTCAAATGTCGCACAGGCTTATCAAAACAATGAACGGTGTCCTTTAGTCTTAGTCAAGTGACAATACTTTATTGCATTGTGGTTTCAAAACAAGACAATATCAGTGCTCATTTATGTTGATATGCGTTACCGGCTAGACTACCATCATGCACATTGCCATCGTTTATGCCACTCTTGTCCAACTTGATATTTATCAGTCACTTTTGTGCGTGTGTTTTATATATTTCTTTTAGTTTCGGTTATCTCAAAGATACCATATTTTGGTTTTTCAATTTGGCCTAATTTTCTTATAAATGGTCAAACAAATTAAGAAATGCCCAAAAAATTGGCGAAAAAGAATTTTCTGGCCAGCGTGATTTCTGACAAAGATGACTAACCAAGCCATATGTCTGCTGTGCACATGCTTCTCATCTCAGAATAATCTGTGTATTTTTGTTGATAACCAATTGTTGGTAGCTGTATAGATCTGTATATCAATGATTATGTGCTTATAAATGAGGTGCCCAGAGGGTGAATAATTTATGATAGCTCTAGTGTTGAAACGATTAGCGATTTTAAGGAATCGACTAGTCACCAGAGGTAATCGACTACTAGTCTTGAGTGCCTAATAAAAGTACAGGGTGGAATAATAGTACAGGTTGGAAAATGTCGCGTAACTGAATAATAGTACAGGGCGGAATAAACGTACAGACTGGAAATATTAGTACCATACATCCCAACAAAACGCACCATCTGACTGGTTTACTGCTGCCATGTGACAGAAATAGTTTTAATGGATAGGCAGGTCTGTGAATCTAGAGTGTGCTGATCACTTTCAACAATCAGAGTTCATTTATCTATGAATAACACAATTTAAGATTGGTGAATTATTTCTTTTGGTTACGGTAATTTAATAAACATACAGGACCAAATAATGATCGTACAGGTGGGAATTTTACCGCGATTTTAATAATCGTACATGAATGTTTATTAGGCACTCAAGAGTAGTCGAATCCCTTCTAAGAGTTCCCGTTTCTATGCCCATATGACATATAAAATGGGCCATGTGGCATCGCAGTTTCGAGTATCCAACTCTTCCGTGTCAGAACGTTCAAACGGAAAGCACGTGAACAATGTACTCTCCGTTTTGCCCGTGAGTCTCCCCAATTTGATGTATTAAACCCGGCTCTCCTGCAACCTCCA
Organism: Siphonodentalium dalli; assembly: GCA_032622095.1. NCBI lineage: Eukaryota > Metazoa > Mollusca > Scaphopoda > Gadilida > Siphonodentaliidae > Siphonodentalium > Siphonodentalium dalli. Next base: position 134,984,874 of record CP136068.1, on the reverse strand, counting down.
TATAATCTCATGGTTTGGGGAATGCAGGTAATAAAAAAAATTTATTTAAACAAAAATTGTCGCCGGTAACCTGGAAATAAATAGGCAAGTCTTGTTCGTAAGTCTCGCCAACTAGATGTCGGGTGTGTTCTATTGTCTCTCTGAATTGGCGCGTCATGTATGGGGGATGGGTGGTATGGGTATAAGAATGATCTAGATTTTATTCAGTTACTGAGTTGGCTTTACCAACTTGACTTGTCACGAGTTATGTTTCGTATATCATTGAAGCCATTTTGTTGTATCATTACTCTAGTGAGAAGTTATCACTGGTCAATTGCGTCCCATGGAACTAGACAGTGTTCAGTCGGCAGCGACACTTTAAACATGTCTTTGATGATCAACATAAAAGAAACTGCGCCTACACATGCATACATTGGGTTCAGTTCAGGTTATGGAGTTCACCGCCCTTGCATGACTGGCAGTGGCATCGTTAAAGGAACAATGCAATAAGGCTTTAAGTTAATATGTGTTAACTGTTACAGATTACATGATAATATGGCTGTGCAATGGCACTGCTGTCATGATAGCACATAGGTACTGCTTTTTCCCCCCGACTAGTCGACTAGCAGATTTCGGGATCGACTAATTTAATAATCGCATCGATTTTGACTAGTCGATTAATCGATTAATCGATCAACACTAGATAGCTCACTGTGTGAGGTAGCATCACTAAATTCACCTCCTGGGGACCTCATTCTGCAAATGTCTGAGACACGCTATTAATAATGTCCAGGCTTGTAAAAGAGTATTTAGTCATCGAAAGGTGCAAAGTTTTACTTACAACTGTTCCTGCCTTTTTCTGGCATGCCTTTCCAATATCTAATTTTGACTGCCATTCTGTGTGAAGTTTTTTGAAGTCGGGGACGGGTCTTACTTTATTAATGGCCTTTGTTCCTCCTCTGCTGTAAAAGAAACGAGAAATCAATCAAATACGGTAGAAGTTATGATTATTTTCAAAATTATTTAACGTAATACAAGGTAATACACAAGTATTAGTAAATGAGCACTAATTATCAAACTTGTGAGTTTTTTAATATTAGAACAGTTTTGCAATGAAATGAGGTTTGGCCATCTTTAACCCTTTCAGTGCCAAGTCCAATTTTTGTATCAACCCATATCTCCTTGACCATTTTCAAATTTATTGATTATAATAATGTGATACATTGATGGAAAGTAGGGCTGCAACGATCCACTTTGTCACAATACATGACCAACGATACGATACATATCATGATACGCAAAACCATGTTTTAAGAGGATTTTCTACCTATAATTGCTAAAAAAAAAAACACAGTAAATATGGGTTATTTTCGCTTTCAATGACCTAAAATTGTGATATTTGTGAATCGTGATACACGTCTTCACACGATACGATACGCGTATCGTGTGAAAGCGTAACGCAATACATCGAAATCACGATGAATAGTTGCAGCCCTAATGGAAAGAGCTCTAAGAGCTCTTTCCACCAATGTATCACATTATTATAATCAATAAAGAGCTAAGAGCTCTTTCCATCAATTTATCACATTATTATAATCAATAAATTTGAAAAATGATCAAGGAAATTTATATGGGTAAAATGGGTTGATACAAAAATCGGACTTGGCACTGAAAGGGTTCTGAACAATTAAATTTATGTGGGTAAACTAAACAAAGCTAATGACACAACAGTCCTGGTTGAGAAGCAACATGATATAATTTAATAATATACCTTTTTGATACTTTTTCCATTTTATGCAGTCTGAAATAAGAAAAACAAATATATGAAAAATGATAAATAATCATATAGAAAATAACAATATTTATATCGCTACAGCCCAAGTCAATTGTACAGTTTTCACTGATATCAACAGCCCTGGGCATTAAGGAAAATTTGCCTAGGCAATATATTTCAAATCAATATGATTCAATAATAACCTGAAATGCTTTTGAGGGAACATTATTTCCAGGCCACTACTCAACATATATGTACAAATCATCTCCAAAACAAGTGTCCTTATACCGGGTAGCTAGTTAATGGCCCAGTGCCATGGAAACAATTGTAGGACAACATATGTAAAGAGTGATTTAAGGAAGTCATTTTGGCTAAAGAGGTTCTATTTCTGATAGACACAAATAAATTTTAGTAACCCAATGAACTTGTTTTACCTAGGAAATATAATTGCCTAGGCAAACTGATTTTGCCTCTGCTTTTACCTAGGCATTGCCTATTGCCTAGGCTAATTCCCAGGGCTGTATCAACTAATATATATCTAGAGGATATCCACACTTTTTCAGTGGATATGGGTTATATCTCATGAGTGATGACAAAACATTGAATTCAAATGTTTTGTCATCACGAATGAGATTTAACCCATATCCACTGAAAAAGTGTGGATATTCTGTTTATTATATACTTTTATAGTTACTTGCCTATGGCCCCCAATCAATGTCAATACATCAGAAATTTCAAGCTGATATCACTCACTAGTGGGATATCACTTATATCTCACTGCTAAAACCTTATAATTCATGGGCAAGTATATAATAAATTAGTATATTTCTTTTATATTTTTAAAGATATTTACTGTAAGACCTTTACTGTTTGGTCAATAAACAGTTTAATTTAGAAGTCTGGAAAATAACAGAGATATTTTAATCTCATCTAATTGTTACATGTATTATCAACATCCCAACTTGATGCATCAAAATATAAGTGGAAAGCCTAAATTTATGTTGTAATTTTTACTCTAGCTGAGAACAGATGAACAATTCTTTTAAAAAAAAACACTTTGGTAAACACATGTCTGGCAGATATGCCAAATACAGTTACATGTAATGTGTGTACCTCTGGTTGGAACTGACTCACAGGTTGCAAGGACAACTGAAATTTAGCTGCTTCTTTCTGGTACCATCTTGTTGTTTCTGAAATAAGCAGTAATAGATTTATTGACAAGACTTAGCTTTCAATGTTCCAAGAGAAAATCAATAGAGACACAACAATATTGATAAGTCAATGGCGAAAAATAGCATTAAAAAATGGATAATCGAAGAATACTAGTCAGTTTATATTTGAAATGTTTACAAGTTGGCCACATTTATCATCACGCTTGCAATAAAAAACAAGCAGTCGCAGACGACAGTATCCCCCGCCGAATTGTGCAGTTGGGGAAGTACATTCTCAATAATGTTTGCGTTCTCAGTATGTGCTAAACAAGAGGTGGGATTTTGTCAAAAAGCCTGGCTTGCAAACTAATTTTAGGTACAGACATTTGTGGAAATTAGCCATGCAACGTCGTCCATTTGCACCAAAAATAATAATCAAAGTCCAATAACTCTGCTGAAAATATCCGGCCGGACCTGGTTTGCGAACTCGTTCTAGATACTGGTCATGTGAACTCATATAATGAAACGTTAATAAATTCCGTCACAGGTGCCGACTACGAGTTATCTCGTAGTAGTCTTATAACATGTTTCTGCATCATATGACCCGATATTGGTCGAACCATTACTCATACATACGTAAAATATCATCTACTATCGGCAAAACAACAAATCCCATGTCGGCATATGGGATGGAAGTACCCATTGGTTTTCGGCAGTGAACGTGTTAATATCCCTCCTTTCCTGTGTAATAGGCTCATGTGCCTAATAATATTGTGATGGCCTATTAATAGTGATGGGTGGAGATTTAGGCTGAAATTAATAATAGTGATGACAATTTCACTCTGTGTCTCAATGCCAATAATAGTGATCGGTGGGAATTTTCTCCAAAATTAATAATCGTGCTGACACTATTATTACGCAGCACCTATCATGTTAAAATTAAATTGAAATAAATTTGATATTTTTTCCACATAGGCTAGTGTTCAAACGATTAGTCGACAAATAATCGTCAATGTTGGTTTGTCGGAAAATCGACTAACTTCCACAGTCGACTAGTCGGAATACAGTATATAATTTCATCAGCTAGCCTTGACAATGCATGGTTTCACTAAATGTTTGATGTTATCATTTATTTTGGTTCAAATAGTCATGAAACGGCGACAATTAACTTGCTGAGAAAATTATTCTTTTTATATATATACTCCCTATACCGAGGACGCAAAAATTCGTAGTGCGCATTTCTAACCAACACAGGTAAAGAGGCAGGGCTTCCACAAAAGTGTTCGTCGATACTAACTCTCCACTTGCTACGTACACCTTACGGAAGTTATGGCAACTTACAAAGTAGGCCTATGTATGCATCATCGTATATATACGTATATATAATCATTATAATGTGTGTCACACAGTGTGTGTGTTTTCTTTTGTTTTTTTTTATTTTGAGCTGACTCTGAGACTGAGTATCGTTTATTTTCTATACCCTGGCAGGGAAGTATTTATTTGATTTCATGATTAAACAGAAAATCCCTCAATTATTTCCTCAATTATTTATTCTCATTATCATCGTAGATTCGTAGGGAACTTATTTGCGATCAGTGGATTTCTAGAGCACCGGTTCATTTGCAACAAAACCACGTGACGTGTCACGTGATTCAATTCTCCGATCACAGAGTGTAAATATTGTGATGATGGCACAGAATTTGTAATTTTCTTTCACATGTGTTTCATTAGTATAAGGTTGGTTATGTATTTGGCCGACTAGTCGACGTCGACTCGACTTTTGGGGTTCGACTAGTCGACTCCAGAATCCCAGAGTCGTTTGAACACTAACATAGGCATACCCACAGGGGCATGCCGTTAAAACGAGTAAAATATAAATTAAAAAATAAATCAGTTTAAAAAGAACAAATAACTTTTTTTAAATGCATCGATAAACAATACATAATTAGAAAGGGAGTTTACTTTTAAGATGCCTCCTCACCTCTAATGGCCACAATTCACAAATGTCTGAACCGGTTCTTAAAATTCCAAAGACCATCGATCGAGTATTAAATAGCTATACTTCCCAATTATAACACACAATTCTAGGATAAACTGTTCCAAAACATTGAAAACAGACGCTGCCTACAAAAATCACAGCTAATGGGTACCTCGATCGCACAGGAGAAAATATATCGTCCATTTCAAAATATAAGAGAATTCATTGACGTAACAATAGTTACCGTGACCGTGTAAGCCAGTGAATTATCTTATATAGGCGAGGCTCCCTATGGCCCTAGTATGGGAGACTCGTTTATATAAGAGAATGCACTGGCACAGGAACTTCAGTGCTTAAAATCTGACGAGAATCATGAATCTTAAAGTTTAATTCTCGTAAAAGCAGCTGATTTGTTGTATAAATGCTATATTTTGATTCTCGCAAAATGTTATGGATTTTAAGGCCTGATCGTCAGTGAAGCTCCAGTCATGAAAGGTTTTAAGTCAAACTTAAGTTAGGGTTTCACAATTTGAAAAAAAATTCCCAATTCCCAGTGATCGAAGACATTGACGATCTACCTCGAATTTGAGAAATATGTTGTCATAAATTCAAAAGATTATATTCGAAATTTGGAGAGTAATTTGAAGATATGTTATATCTGTCAAATGTGTAGGATGCTGACAATTATATCCACTGTTATAAACATCACAATGATACATGGAACTGGTAGAATAATCAGATCGAATTGATCTGAAAATTCAACTCGGGAGAAAAAAGATTTTTTTTATCATTTTAGGATGATGACAAAACGATCAAAATTTCTATGAAAATCAGTAAACTGACACAATTATTTTATGTACGTTCACTAAACAAGATATCTATATTGAATACGACTACCAACAACACACATGTATATTATTTCAAAGCCATTTATGATAAAAGATTCCGCAGTCTGTCGACGAATTCTTTGCAGCGAAGATGTTTACATCAGGCACATTGAATTTCCCGGCGAGGTCAATATCCGCGATTGACCAATCAGAGCGCGAGTTGCGACAAGTGCTTCTGTAAAAGGGCATTTCCGTGTCGCGTGCCGAGTGGTGTATTTAAGCCCACGGACTTTCCCGAAGAAATATGGATCAAACATGGCGCTGAAGAAGGAAGTGTCATTTACCCGAGTTCTCATGTCTATTTTAATTTTACTGCTCACCTTTTCGTCTGTTTTTGCCAAAGGTAAGGCGAATTGTTCTTGTGATATTTACGGAGTTATCTGTTTATTTACAGTGCCGATCGTGGTTTGTGAACGGATTAAAATATGGATATATTTCTACCTGGTTGGCAATGGAAACAAAATCATAATTTCGTTTGATGCAAAATCGATCAATTGTCTCCCGTGTTTTACCTGTGGACCACAGCGACTTGATGATCGGGGTGTGGTTCATTGATTGCTCCTCACACCCGTGTCAACGGTGTTGACTGTGATGGGCACCCTTGTCACCTAACTATAACATGTATAAGAAAATGAGATTTTAACAACAATTCACTCAGTCTATTTTCAACTTAAAATCAAATTTTTGCTTCTCTGTTCTCAATCTCAATTCTCATCACTTACATCAGACTTTTTTTTCAGCCTGGTGTGAGACAAGGGAGGGTATTTTTTTTGTGATTTGTATTTTCAGATGGACAGACCTGAATCATATACACTAAGTACATGTAATGAATATGGCTAGGGAAGTCATACAATTGACCGACCAGTAGGGTCCGTGACTACCCGCCCCCGAGACAACCCGCCCCCTTTCACTCTGAGACAACCCGCCCCCGGACAACCCGCCCCCAAAAATCAATTAGCGGTAATCAGTGGCTAATTAGGAGGTGTGAGGGGATTATGAGATGTTTGTTTAACGAAACTGGGTTGTTTTTTATAGATTTTTATTTGATTTAACAACACGGACAACAATAAATACACATGTAATATAATATAACTTATGAACACAAAAATGCATCAACGATAATATGTTTATTTATTACGAAGTTTAATGAACGAAATTTAAAAATGAATGAATGAATATGAACGAAGATTAAAAACTAAATTTGTCTGCACTGTGCCGGTCTCTTCTCCGTTCCGTAGACGTTTGAGCACTTCTTCAGAAAGCTGGCTGTTGTTAACCTCGGTGGATCGGACATGTAATCATTCCAGAACTCCCTAATCTTCCTGGCCTGGATAGTGTACTAAAGTGAGTGGTTTGGGTGGCTGGCCCCGGTATTGTCGAAAGGGCCGAAAGAAATCCCAATGAAGATGTCCCACACTCAAGAGTTAATATACCCAGTTCCGTCGACATCGTTCAAAGGCTGTTTGTATACTCACCTCCAGTTAACATCAGTGAGATGAATCCCGATCACTAAGTTTTGTGATAACACACTGTGATAATGAACCATTTGCAATTTTGCATCAAATGTTTGTTTTGAAAGCACCCCTTTTAATTAGTCTTCACTTACCTTAAGTGCCGTTCAGTTGTCAAAACATTGTGTCATTCTTTATCCCAGTCCACGTATTGACATAATTAATGAATAAACACATGTTTTGTTGATCAAAATCTTTAATAATATATCATCAAAGAACATAATCACTATTAACAATTTCGGGACAACTCGCCCTCATTTATCGGGACAACCCGCCCCCAAAATAGCATAGGGGCGGGTTGTCTCGGGGGCGGGTAGTCCCGTTCCCGACCAGTACTCTCGGGCTCCAAATAAACGTGCAGACCCAAATAATAGTGCAGGGGGGAACTTTCATTGAAAATTAATAAACGTGCAGACCCAAATAATAGTGCGGATTTCCAGCAAATGTTTATAAAATTAACAGCAAATGCGGATTTCCAGCAAATGTTTATAAAATTAACAGTGAGGACGTGAAATTTTTATATTTTATACATAACTCGGCAAGCTTTTTCTTCTCTGCAAGATTATATTTTTGTTTTTTTTTGACAAAAAGTGTCCGCCATGTTTAAATTCTCACGGGGAAACAACAACAATTTTTACAGAAATTCCCTAAAGACAGTGCGTAAAGAGGCCCCGATGTTTTATTCTACATCCATTTTTAATTATAGACTAAGCTTCCCAAATATAAAGTAACATTTTATTACACTTTCAATGATCCAAATATTTTATAAACCTCTCATAAAATTGTTGGATTATGGCAGTATTGAGTGTTTTATTGAGATCATTAAAACGAAAATATCTGGTGCCTAATGCAGCCTAAATGGAGTCCCACACTGCCACAGTAAAAAATTCCGGTAAGCACGTGGTGCGTCCCCCTAATAATGAGATAATCCTGATGAAAACGTGTGCAAATGTCATGGATACACGGCTTAATCGGAAACCGATGCCCATGTCCACTTTTAAAGGCATGCAGGGAGGGGAAATGTGTATTCTGGAAGAACATAGTGCGTCCTCCCCCTGATAATGAGATAATCCTAACAATCACGTGCACGAAAGTAATGGATACTCGGCTTACTAGTCGGATGCGACCACTTTCAAATGAATGCGGGGAGGTAAACACCTGGCTCGCCCTGCTATTTTCATTTTTGGAAATTCCTCTCAAGCGAGTGACGTATTGACTATAATAACTGTCAAACTGTTTCCCTAAATTTGAAGTGAAAACATGTTTTACAGTGGTATAACTTTCACTTTCAATTTGACGGTTCACTTTGGTACAAATTATTTTATTGAAAAATAAATAAACGTGCAGACCCAAATAAGCAGCGTACAGGGGGGAATTTTCCGCCTGAAATAATACGGCAGAGTTCTATTTTATCGGTGCATGAAACAACAGTGTACTGTATGTTTACTTCTGCGAATAATAGGAACACAGGCTAACTACATTTTCGGGTTGCGACTCAATTACGAGTACTTTCGCTTTACGTTCGTAAATTGTGTATTAATAAGAATTTTATTGAAAATTATACGATACAAACATAATTTCACTGTATATACAAAATATCAGGCATGTGATTTTTTTCCCCCAGACAGGTGCTGATGATAAGCATCAATTCGATATTGAAAGGCCATGTAGTAAATCATTGCATGGTATTGTAACTAATTCACTGCATTCCAAGTCCACACACACACACTGAACCACTGCATGAGTGCATGTCAGACACTGACAGTGGGGCTATAATTCTAATATTTAAATTAATATGCTATGGCCATAATTTAATTGTTGTCAAATAGTCATCTCAACTCCAGTGTGTTGCTATTGTTCATGCTACATGTAAGTATGCCTTGATCAGTCTTTGCATTTTGACCCTGTAAACAGCCCTGTACCGGTATCTGGCAAATGCAGGGCATTTCCCTATGGGAGACTCACACATACAGGTATAAGACAACGTACTGGCACATGATCTTTAATGCTGCACCAGCGCATCTCCCATTATGTAAGGGGAAATTGCCGTGATTCTATTGTTTGGCACACTTGCTTGTTCATTTCCACAAGTTTGAATTACAGTAATGTCCTAAATAATCGACCCCTAAACCACAGCAGAATTATGGGAAATGTTTCAGGATTTAGTCGGAAATATGGCTTGCTGCCATTCATCCAATGGATGGCAACAAGCCATATTTCTGGCTAAATCCTGAAAAATGTCTTTTAATATAGGGTCCCCAGCCATATACATGTAGGGTTATAATTATCCAGGGTTTCCACTAGGGGAATGGGACAGGACTCCTATGACCTATGGGAGGAAATTCAGGTGATTAGGTTCCAACCCAGACAAACTGGTACATGTGTAATTGGGCTTTCATGATCTGAGTTGAGAGACACCCCAATGTGCTCATACATGTATAGCTCATATTACGAAATATTAACAAGAGGTTGGTATAGGGTGAGTTAACCAACACATTAAAACTATATATATATATATATACCATATATATATATATTAATGTAGTCTATACTCTATAGGCAGTAATACTATCGGGATCCAAATAATAGTAGGGGGCGAAATAATAGTACAGGGGTGAAATTTCCTTTAAAATAAATAATAGTATGGGGGCGCAATAATAGTACAGGGGGGAATTTTCGCAAATCAACACTACTAGTAAGTATGGGTCAAAAATTGTGGTTAGTTTCATATGTTCTCATACAGAGATCATTGGAGAAAAATTGAACCTAATAATTGTTCAAAGTACCGTATTCAATTCATTTTGAACTAATACCAAGTGTCACCCACATTTTTGGATAATACATTGATGTTTAAAATGAATGGTTCCTTAGCCATAGTAGAATATTGGGAATTTTTTCATGATTTTAGCTTTTAAAACTCTGATAAATTTAGCTTAGGTTTAAGCACATAAATTCATATTTTTTTTACACATTTAGCTGAAATTTAATAAACGTAGGGTCCCAAATAAACAGCGTACAGGGGGATTTCTCCTTGAAAATAGTTAAGCGTACGGGTACGCTTATTTGGATCCCGAGAGTAATATATTAATGATTATATGTGAGACGATATTTATTTATGTATTATATTATATGTTATTTTATTCTTGCATTACGCTAGAATATGGTCATATCCAATAAAGAATTTGAATTTGAATATGTGTAACGGGTGTGTTATTTATACTGTACTTCATAAAATTATTATTGTAGATCAGTGTACCGGTACATGTAGATTGAATTTTTTTGACAAAAACTTCAAGTTAAATCAGTAGGTACACAGCCCTCTTAATTCAGATTGTTTGGCTTCGGCAATCTGCTACGGCAACAGTATGTCGTGGCCCAGTTTGCTTCAGCAAATTGCTTCGGCAATGCTGATTGCCGTAGCCAATTATGAAGGCTGGGTACATGTACATGTACCAGTACCGTCACTATATACATTGTACATGTATGTATACATGTATAAAGACAGAGGGAACTGTTAAAATGTGCATGTATAATACTATGTATCCTGATACACATTTATGCCCAAATGCACTTTGAACTGCTTCCATTTGCAGCTTCTACTGTGTACCCTAGATGCCTAATAACAGTGAAGGGTGAAATTTTTGGTTGAAATCATTACCTGTTTAGTGATGATGACAATTGTCTTCTTGCCAAACATAACTACCATAAGTTGGGAAATTTTCTCCATCACTATTATTTGGCACCTCACATCTGTGTGCACATGGTTTCATAGCTGGTTTTATCGACAATTACAGTGATAATTGATGACAACTGGACTACTCTGAGAGGTTTAGAAAATATTTAAACTGAAATTCAAAAAGAAATGTGAGGAAATTATTTCCTTACCAACTGGTTCCTACCATATCGAAACACTGCTTCATAGCAGACAATTTGTATCTACAACTGTAGGCCTCAGCATATTCACCCAAAGTGTATCTAGAAAATTTATATTACCCCTGTAGAGATCATGTTTCACCAGTTAAAAACCTGGGAACTTTTTTGTTGTTCTGATCGGGAACTTTTTAACTATGAAAAATTAACGCATGTATTATACATGTATGTCTTGGTATTCCATAAAACTGTATTTCAGTACCGCTTATGTTAAGGTCCCAGCTGGAGATTGCATAATTTAGGTGACTTTTGTGATCCTTTTTTCTCTCTTTGTCATTACACTCATAAAAATTTCCCCCAGGTAATCAATTCAATGTTTATCGTGAAATAAAGTTTCCAGGTTTTGAACTGGTGGTACCAGTAGGTACATGTACATGTATATGATCTCTACGACGGGCGTGACCAGAGCAGAGATTCATGGCATGATCTAGGCTCAAATATGCATCAGAATCTGAAAGAAAAGTAATATACATCTACATGTAGATCTGTAAAAAAAGTAAGGCTTGAACAATAAATGCATGTATACCAGTATGTAACCCAGGGACCTGCGAATAATTGAGATTTGATTTGCGATCGACACTGAAACAACCCACTGATTCGGATATTTTTTAATCAGCGTGATTTTTGTGTTGTCTCATTTTACGTCTAGATAAAGTGCCGGCAATCGCAAAAATTGAAGCATAATGTTGCCAACTTTAATACTCTCAGGTGCCTAATAATCGTGATGGCCTAATAATAGTGATGGTTGGGGATTTAGGCTGAAATTAATAATAGTGATGGCAATTTCACTCTATGTCTCAATGCCAAATAATAGTGATCATTGGGAATTTTCTCCAAAATTAATAATCGTGCTGACACTATTATTAGGCACCTGAGAGTAGTCAATTTTGGATGTATTCCGTTCAGAACAGATATTATGCATTTTGGAATTTTGAAATTTCGTGCTACGCAACCTGTAAACAGTGATTGATTGTTGACTGCATACATTTGTATTTTGTATCAGAAATTTATTTCTCTACAACCCAGTACAATGTGTGGTGTGACTAGATGCTGAACTCAATTAATTATGTTTGGATAACCAATTCTCAGTTTGTCAAAATATTTGGTTATCAAGCTCACGTTCAAACAGTCAATATATGTATACCGGTAATATGCACTGTTGGGTGTTCTAATTATTTTAAATGTGAAACTTTTATTCGTCTGCCCCAAAAACAGACTAACCAACTGACCAATATGATTAATTCCTGTTGCGCTCAAGTGTGGATTTGACCTGATTCAATTATGGTAAAAATAAAAATCAATGGCATTAATGAAACACAAAGACGAGCATTGCTGCCGCAAACACCAACCATTGCTGGGGAAACAATGCTAATGTTTTTGTTAAGATGGACCTACCGGTATACAGAAAACTACTTAATTGTTAAGCTACTAGTACAAGGAATCTGCTTTCGAGCTCCAAATAAAAGTGCAGGGTGGGAAATTCCATTGAAAGTTAATAAAAGTGCAGACCCAAATAATAGTGCAGGTGGAACTCTGAGCAAAATATCAACTGTGGTCAAACAGATTAGTTTTATAGCAGGTGAGGTATAGGAGTCAACATAGTATGTTTCATGTGGTGTTTTATCCAATATTTAAATGTTCATATGTATGCCATATACAATGTACTTGTATACCGGTATGTGCATGCATAAAGTTATCAGTAAGCTCATCATTTTGATATCAGAATCATATAGAAATATTGAGTTTGTGCTGTTTTCAATTTTCATAGCCTCAAAATTAATAAATGTGCAGACCCAAATAAGCACTGTGCAGGGGGGGGGGAAATTTCCCAAGAAAATAATAAACGTGCATGCATGTTTATTTGGAGCCAAAGAGTATACTACCCTGTATCTGAAGACCACATCAAGCATATTATATAACAATGTAAATGTCAAAAAGTTGACCTCTAATCATAGTTTTAGAAGGGAAATTTGGGAACAGCATTCTCAGCAAAGTCAGCAAGTATACAAATTGAGTGTAAATGAATAACTGCTACTAGTATGATAAGTACAAGATCTGGACACGGGTCGAATGGCAATTAAATGAGTTCAATATTGCTTTAAGAATTTTAACATTATGTTATACATGTATGTGTGCTGAAAAATGGTGAACATCTGTTTTGCAAGAATTTATATAAACCTTTGGGCTGAGATGAGTTTTAGCCTCACTTTTACATGTAGGTCACAAGTCCATAGCCAAACTCCCAGCTTACCAGCTACTCTTGGGTGCCAAATAAACGTGCTGGCACGCTTATTAATTTTGGAAGAATATGCTGGCCATCACTATTATTTGGTCTTGATATATATAGTGAAAATGCCAGTATTATTAATAATTTTAGGGGTAAATGTACATGTAAGCCAGCACGTTTATTCAGCCATCACGTTTATTTGGCACCTGAGAGTATAGCTATACTTACCTGTAAAGTAATTGACCACCACTAACGTGATGTCACCCCAGTAATACTGCGGTATTATACCGCGGTAATCTCCAACAACTCAGTAAGGTTACCACTTCAACACAGCACATAGTGCAGTTACACCACGATGCATGTGGTCACGGTACACAGGCATGAAAATAAAATGCAGTGGTTCTCCTTATACATTGTATCTTCAACTTTTGGTGTGACGACCTACTAATAGACCGCGGTATCATAAGTTCACAGTACCATAACTAAACCACAGTGACCACATCGATACCGCTGTGGATACCATATGCTACCAGTATATTGCACTCATTTTTGGGGTATCTCCATTTTCAAGTCAATTACATGTACATTGTAAATTTACTTTGCTGAGAATTCTGTTCCCAAAATTTCCCTTCTAAGACTACAACTACCCGTAAGTCATCTTTTTGACGTTTTTATTATTATATAATATGCTTGATGTGGTCTTCATATATATATATAGACTATAGTATAGATTCCTTCTGAAATGTGGTGTACTTGCTTAACAATAAAGTAGTTTTCTGTGAAGGTCCATCTAAACTTTCAACCTCCTGACATTAGCTCGTGAAAACCACTTAACAATTCTTATTTGTGGATAATTAATGTTTGTCTTAATATAATCCAATGTATTATGTTTATGACATGAATTTCTGACAGATATTTTATTAAATAATTTCTGAATATATAGGAATGTGTGTAGAGAGTATATATTTAAAATGGGGGTTGGCATTCCCAGCCCTGTTAATTACATGGAGCATTGGCTATCGGCTGATCCGAAGCAAATGCCCAGGCGAAAAGAAATCTCATCGGCTATTGTTTAGCCTAGGCAAATTTCACCGCCTGCCTATGTTTTGGGCAAAATTTAAACAAATTGCCGGAGTCATTGTCTTAATGACTCCAATGTTGAATTCTGCAGACAGCAATACATCTATTGATATAAACAAGGACTACTGCTCAGTATCTTGATAATCAACAATTTTAAACCAGACTCAGAAGTTCCAATTCTGACCAATTGTAAACTAAAGTCATATGTGTAAAGCGCATGTAACTATGTACAGTAATACTCTAAATAATCGACTCCTTGACCACAGCAGAATTATGGGTAACTTTTCAGGATTTAGTCGGAAATATGGCTTGTTGCTAATTCATCAGAAAGTTCTCTCAGGTTTTACCGTAGTCGTAAATATGGCTTGTTGCTATTCATCGGAAGGCTCTCACTGAGAGCTTTCCGATGAATGGCAACAAGCCATATTTCCAACTAAATCCTGATAAGTTACCCATAATTATGCTGTGGTTAAGGAGTCGATTATTTAGAGCATTACTATATGCGGATCCTAGGCTTAGTAGCCAAAGGACAATTTATGGCCTTAGTAGGCAAATTTCTGCTAATTAACAGGACTGCATTCCTGATGAGAAAGTAGTCTTATTCTTGATCATTACTCCATTGTATACGATATATTAAATATGAAATAAAATAAAATTAACACTAATTAATATACTAGTACATGTACTAGTATAAGAAGCTCTTTATAAATTTGGTGCGATCCGCAATTTTTTTCATGAGGCATCAATATGAAAGATGGTAGAGAATCACCACCCGATTTGATTTGAGATTTGATTCGATGTCGATATCAGAAATGAGATTCGATATCGAGATTCCATTCGATGCAAAAATCCCGATTCTTTATAGGACACCAATGTAACCCCACCCTGATTATAATCTTGATGTTCCACAGACCTCATTTCCAGTCACTGTAATCTAATGATATTGAGACCGGAGAGATGGTTGGTACTGCACCAATCCCACACTTTATTTGTGTGAGGTTTTGATCCTATTCATTAATCTTGTGCCTTTTAATACAATCGATTTCTATACATTTATGCCGGGGATTTGGTGGCTCTCCTAGCGATTTGATCTGATCTTTTGATTGGATAACATAATATACCTATAGCAATATCATGTAATCTATATAATACACAGACAGATAGATCTGTCCCATGGGAAATGAATTAACCCTTAGGCCTTTCATGACTGGAGCTTCCTGAAAATCATGTGCCAATGCATTCTCTTCTATATGCGACCCGATCATCCTTCAGAAGTGCCCACTTACATGTTCATGTATATTTCCAAATGCCAATAATTAATTTGAGAGTGAGCATGCGAGACCCTAATTAACCTGAGAATGAAAATGATCTACATTTGTACCAGTACACAAAATACTAAAAAAAAAAAAAAAAAAATGATTACAGTACACACGGTAAATTGTGACAGAACTGTATTTTAGCGGATTTTAGCCACAGTCAATTTAAAATTGCGGGTGCGAATGGGTACGAGAGCGATACCACCCGTCTCCTGTGAAGGAATGTTGCCGACATTCAAACCAAAGAGGGGTGCCAAGATTATTTTCCAAGTAGGAAGTTTGCCCACATTCAAGCCAAATGCAACCCCACGTGCATGTAATGCCAGGTTCCTCCGAGTTCAATTCAATAACTTAACATGATTTACTCTGAAGCAATCTTCCTATTTTGTAGAATGCCAGCGGGTTTTATTGCAACAAATTTCACAGCGGCTGTGTATTCTGAAGATATTGATCGGTTCCTCATGCGATTTCTGACGAGATCTGCTTATTGATCCTCAAGTTATTTCTTGTCACAAAAAGTTGTCGCTCATAAAAATTGATTTTTCATAGCAAATTTTAGGGTTCGTTTGAAATTAAATTTATCAGAGCTCTGCAGTCTTTTATCGTGTATTCTCCGCATCTTGGTGTCTCTATCAATTTATTTAAGCTCCACAGTCTTCAATTCTCAGCAGCAACAACTGTTTATTCGTTTTCTGCCAAACCTGGAAATAGTGTGTCTGTCATTTGCATAATGTGGTTGCCAGAGGGTGAATTTAGTGATGCTATCCCGCATATTGGCCAGCGTCACCAAATTCACCCTCTGGGGACCTCATTCTGCTTAGGCCTCATCTTCTGGGAAGCATCTATAGTCTCAAATTAACATTGTTTTTAGTTACTTTTTCCCTTCTGGGAAGTTCCTATATCCCCTAATTTGCAGAAGATTAAGTGCGTAATCGAGGTGACCAATGGGTGAACATCACAAACTTCAACTGGGGAACTTCAATTTGATCCTAGATCTCCCATACATGTAGTAGCTGAGGCCTAAGCAGAAGGAGATCCCCAGAGGGTGGATTTGGTGATTCTAGCCTGGCATGGGCGATAGCGTCACTAAATTCACCTTCTGGGGACCTCATTCTGCAAATGACAGACACACTATTTGCAGGCTTGTTTTCTGCATATTGCCAATGTTAATATAGCAGCTACAATAATGCCCTAAATAATCGACTCCTTAAGCACAGCAGAATTATGGGTAACTTTTCAGGATTTAATCGGAAATATGACTTGTTGCCATTCATTGGAAAGCTCTCACTGAGAGCTTTCCGATGAATGGCAACAAGCCATATTTCCGACTAAATCCTGAAAAGTTACCCATAATTCTGCTGTGCTTAAGGAGTCGATTATTTAGGCCATTACTGTACCTACCAGTAATCATACATGGTCCTATAGGGAAGTGCCTCATCTTCCCTGGAACCAGACCTGAAAATATCGTGCTGGACATTTGCAGAATAATGTCCCCAGAATGTGAATTTAGTGACGGTATCCCACACAGCAGGCTGGCATCACTAAATTCATTTTATGGGGACCTCATTCTGCTTAGGCCTCATCATCTTTTCTGAAAGTATCTTTATTATCAAATCAAGTTTCTTTTTCATATTTAGTTTCTCTATATCCTCATTTTGGCAGATTAGACAATGCAATATCAAGGTGCCCAATGGGTGCAGATCACCATCTTCACCTTCTGAGAACATAATCTTGGTCTCCATGGATGTACAATGTAGCAGACGAGGCCATGCAGAATGAGGCCTCTGGAGAATGAATTTGGTGATGCTACTGTAGCATGTGTGGGGTAGCATCTCTAAATTCACCTTGATCCTCTGGGGACCTCATTCTGCAAATGTCTGGCGCCATATTTTCAGGCCTGTCTAGAACATGGAATACAATTATAGTAGCTCTACTATAGCCAGAGAGTATCACTATACAGTAATGCCCTAATTAATCGACTCCTTAACCACAGCAGAATTATAGGTAACTTTTCAGGATTTAGTCGGAAATATGCCATATTTCCGATTAAATCATGAAAGGTTACCCATAATTCTGCTGTGGTTAAAGAGTTGATTATTTAGAGCGTTACTGTACAGATAATTTCAAAAATCGAGACCTGTCTCCCCTAATTTGATTATTATTGAAATCCAAAATTTGGGATTTTATTTTTGACAGAAGAGTATTATACATCTATGTACATGTATGTACATGTATGTATGGGGGCACAGTGTCACTAGTTCAGTGTGAGTGTTTATGGGGGAACAAAGTATCATTTCTTTTCCAAATGTATTGTATTGATGAGATGTCCCTCGGCTCAGATCAAGCTCGAAAATTGGTCCCGAGTTTTGCCTTTTCATCATACATCCAACTGTCCACCAACTCAGAGACAAGCCATGTTATGAATTAACTTTTCGGTGAAGTGTAATATTCACTTTTACACATATATATGCCTTTATGAGGTCTGCCCATTTAAGTTGTGTGTATTTATTAAAGTTGAGCTTTTTCATTTTCAATGCAATCATATTCCCTAGAAATTTATAGTGCTTAACTGTCGTAAGTTACACTGTTCCAGTATAAATGGTGCAATTTATCAGACTTGTTCCCTGAGGCCTTGGCAGGTTTCATGTAAGGGATAACTGTGAACACTCAGATTTGTGACATAAAATCCTATGTGAGCTCAATAATTAATACTGTGCAGTCTGTGCGGGGATGGTGACATAAAACATCATACACAGAGTTTATTATGCTCTAGTGGTGACGACATAAAATCGTATAACGATTGTGGATTGTTGACAGCTGAGATGCATTTAATCATTAAATATTTTACGACATGTTGAACTCATGGCTTTAACAGTGGTTTCATTTGTACTATATGGATATACATAATGTTACCAGGTGTCCACTAGGGGGAAATACATATTTAGGAGTAGCTGGTAGGAAATTATTAAAATGAGCTTATACCAATTGGGATATTTGCATTTACATGTACAGTAATGCCCTAAGTAATCGACTCCTTAACATTAAACACAGCAGAATTATGGGTAACTTTTCAGGATTTCTCACTGAGAGCTTTCCGATGAATGGCAACAAGCCATATTTACGACTAAATCCTGAAAAGTTACCCATAATTCTGCTGTGGTTAAGGAGTCGATTACTTAGGGCATTACTGTACATAATGTTACCAGGTGTCCACTAGGGGGAAATTCATATTTAGGAGTACATACATGTAGCTGGTAGTAAATTATGTGAGCTTATACCGGTACCAGATGGGATATTTGCATACATGTATAGTGTAACCTCTCTACTACAAACTTTATTACCAAAGCTCCCTCAGGACAATCCTTTTGTTGAAAGTTTGAATTAAGTTTACAAAAATATGCATTATTAGTAGTGAAGAATCCAGTGCAGATTTCACCGAGGCAGACTGAATGTAAACATTGCCATACAATTATAGTGCAATATTATTTGCTTAAAATTTCTTTGGCCGACATGGTGGCAGATAACAAAGAATTATTTATGAATGTACATACTAGTACATATGATTTGAAGATGCAGCTACACTGTAGGCATACATCAGCATTTGAATTTAACCATGGCAAAAGGTTTAGATAAAGCCATAGAATTGTCAGTATTCTACGGATAAGAGTTGCATTGGAAGGGCCCAACGAGAGTGTAAACTGGGTCGAACTTGAAGATGAGACAGCATGTACACACGTACCAGTACAGTCGCTCTGTGCTTATGAGGTGTCTCTAAATGTTAAATCTATGTATTTATATGAAGTGTTTCTGATGCTTCAGTTTAACATCCCATATTGTCTGTACATGTACCGTATGTCAATGTCATGCTTTGATCCCATGTTCAGTCTTGCATATACAGTACCAGTACTTTACCCTGTACATATCTGTATGCAGCTCATCTCTCAGTGAAAGGGCTTTTCGGAGGTCCCTGGACCAGCCTGGAGGGAGACATCTTCTGGCTAAAAAATAAATATAAAAATCTGCCTGTTGGTCCATTTTGAGAAAAAAAATGTGTCCCAGAAACAGATCATTAACCCTTTACCCAACAGAAGGGCCCTGTGCCAATGCATTCTCTTATATATGCGAGTCGACCATAGGTCGCCTCGCATATATAAGAGAATGCATTGGCTTAACACATTAAAAATTATAAAATTGTTAAAAAATGTAAGAAAAAATGGTAAAAAGTGTTAAAAAAAGATTTTTTTAGGCCAATGCATTCTCTTATATATGCGAGGCGACCTATGGTCGACTCGCATATATAAGAGAATGCATTGGCACAGGGCTAACTGTAATTATCACAATGTGGTCAAGGAGCCGGTTCCAATGATATCCATATTTGTATGGTTCTATTGAGACAGACCGAAGATATTTTAGGCTGTTGAAGCTTTATTTGGCCGGTTTTGGCCGGTTTGTTGGGTAAAGGGTTAAAACCCTTTCATGACGGGAGCTGCACTGAAAGGGTTAACTTTGTGTGGATGATGTTTGTTATACAGAGGTCTAATAGTTTATGAGGTGTCGCTGTATCTTTAACTTGGCAGCTTAACAGATATCCTCATGTTACCTTTGTGGCTTGGTCGCCTCAGCTTATTCTTCTATATTTTATGTCATACCCTTACCGACATATATAGTCAAGACACCTGCGTTGCATATTAGTGACATCTGAAGGATTCCGTCTTGTCATTACATTCAGTTTCAAAACTTTCTACCTGGTGTATACATTTTCGGCATTCTTCTTTGGGGACCCGGTAACCTTGTTTTCTCGCTATATGAGACTCACATATATAAGAGAATGCACTGACACAGGATCATTAATGCTGCACCAGTGCTGCTTCCATCATGAAAGGGTTAACAAGATATACATGTACATGTACACTACCCTTAAAACTGTAGTTATACAGTAATGTCCTAAATAATCAATTAATTAGGGCATTGCTGTACAACCAACCTTCCACCAACTCAGAGATCAAGCCATCTTATGAATTAACTTTTCGGTGAAGTGTATAATATTCACTTTTACACATTTCATACCTTTATAATGAGGTCTGCCCATTTAAGTTGTGTGTATTTATTAAAGTTGAGCTTTTTCATTTTCAATGCAATCATATTCCCTAGAAATTTATATAGTGCTCAACTGCTTCAAGGATGAAGGGGGGGGGGGGGGGTTGCTGTTTGAAAATCTCAGCTGTACAATGGACACCTCACCAACTGATACATCTGGTCACATTCCCACAGCAAACCTGGAAATTGTCTGTCATTTGCAGAATGAGGTCCCCAGAGGCTGAATTTAGTGACGCTATCCCGCACAGTGGGCTAGCATCACTAAATTCACCCTCTGAGAACCTCATTCTGCTAACCCTCAACCGTTGACTGCACTGGGAGACCTACCGGTAGGATCAGATTGAAGTTCCTCAGTTGAAGTTGGTGATGTTCACCTGTTAGTCATCTCGATGATGCATTTTATCTTCTGCAAATTAGGGGATATAGAAACTTCCCAGAAGGGAAAAAACTTACTAAAATAAAAACAATGTTAATTTGAGACTTATAGATACCTCCCAGAAGATGAGGCCTAAGCCGTATGAGGTCACTAAATTCACCTTCTGGGGACCTCATTCTGCAAATGACAGACACACTATTTGCAGGCTTGTCCTGCAGGTAACATTGATACCACCAGCTGCGTCATTCAGACAAGGACAATCATGACACAAATACAGGATGATTGTGTTCGTGTTGATGCAATCTGTTGCAACATTAGACTGACCTTCATCAACATGATTCTTCTGCATTTTGTCATGTGCTCTATTGTGCATGTGTTTACATGTTTATTGTGCAAACTTCAAAGTAATATAACCTGCAGGGAGAGTTTAGTGTGATAAAGGTGTGTTCTATAAGGAACAAACATCTTAGTCAAATGCATCCTGTTTCACCAGAGTGTACATTTATCTACCTGCATGGTTGCTGATTAACTACAAATGTGGATATACAGTAATGCCCTAAATAATCGACTCCTTAACCACAGCAGAATTATGGGTAACTTTTCAGGATTTAGTCGGGAAAATATGGCTTGTTTCCTTTCATCGGAAAGCTCTCAACAAGCCATATTTCCGACTAAATCCTGAAAAGTTATCCATAGGTCGTTTGTTGAACAATATTATCTGTACATTTCTTTCCAATGAATATGAATCCTCTTTCACTTGCATTATCTTGTTGTCTGCTAATTTATACTGAACACCCCTCCAAAATAATAATAAACCATTCCAATGTATTACTTACTCTCAGGTGCCTAATAATAGTGTCAGAACGATTATTAATTTTGGAGAAAATTCCCAAATGATCACTATTATTTGGCATTCTGACATAGAGTGAAATAGCCATCAGTATTATTAATTTATGCCTAAATCCCCATCACTGTTATTAGGCCAATGATTATTAGGCACCTGAGAGTAAATATTAGTTCTCCACATGTAGTGGAGTGACTTCCGGGTGACAATGTCATGATTATGTCCTAGGGGCTGAAAGGATGATTAACTCAAAAAAGTCAACAAAACCTAAATATTGCCTGGCAAACTTTGCCATTATATGCAACAAAAATATGAACCGGAACTTTCTAAGTGTACCCATGGTTAGCTACATGTAAGTTCTTAACCCCTGTCTAACAGTCTTCATAATTGTCTACAATATGTTTTCTCTGTAGACAATTATGAAGACATTTGGTCATTAAAGTGATGTGAAACACTCCGGTATGGTGATCAAATAGAAATGGAGAATAATATTGTTCAGAGTAGTTATTTTTACAAATATTATATCTAAATTGACAACACACACTGTCATTCTTATATATTAATTAAATTCAACAACTGCCGATGGCGAAATCATTTTCGTTAGTTTATCGCCGATAGAAGCATCCCGAATCGAGTAGTAAATATTTACAATTTAGTGTAGTTCAGACAATGTTTTCTATGGAGTGGTACGGTCGATTTGCTTGAGATTTTCGGTGATGTTACTAGTAGTAGAATGCTACATTCCTCCAGTTGGCATAGCACCTGAATACTAACTTATCAGTTTCATGCACCGAACAAGTACATAATATGTCTTTGAAGGAAAGAGAATTCTTGGTAATATAATATCATATTGTTGAGGGGAAACATACGGTATACTAAAGTATGTCTACAGCATTTGTAATTTCCAGCTAGACCAGGAGACCACCAATATATACACCCAAAATAGTTTGGCAGGGAATGTAGAAATGGCCGGGTTCCATTCATCCTTCTGTCCATCTGTCCGTAACAATCTTGGAACCCTCTATTATAGTCTTTCTACTGTGAATGATCTTTGGTATGCTTATGAACCACCACATACATGTAGTGGGAATTAAGGGATATCCACATGGATATTGCAGTTATGGCCCTTAGAGTGAGAATATGTCTGTTCCAATTATTTTAGATGTCTTTATCTCAGTCATTGTACGGTACCGTAGGTCTGACATGATATCCATGCGCAACAGGTTGGTCCAGTCATCACAGACCAGATTAAGACATTTATTTTAATAAGCCATGTACTCATTAAATATTAATAAACCTCAGCGAAAATCCTCTTTGCAGGGGATAATCTGTGGAAGCACTTGTTAGAATTATTGTTCCTGTTTATATGATATAGAATGTAGACAAACTTTGTACCGAAGTTCACTTGGCGGTGCTCGATGAAACCATGTGTATAATTCTGTATCCAGAACAGTGTCCAGAAGGGAAATTACTAAGATAAATTATGACTTTGGATTATGCCCAATATTCTGTTCAGCCGACACTAAGTCTGGTGTATTGACACATGCGTGGTATTGCCATTTACCATAAATGTTAATATGTTCAGCAGAGCAGCTCATAGTGTATTGATGGGTCCCCCCAACCAGTAGCCTTTGATTATCACCACATGTAATTTCATAAACTCAGAAAATATCCCAGACACCTCGTTAATCAGTTGTGACCCTGAATGTCCACAGAATGATTACAGTAATGCCCTAAATAATCGACTCCTTAACCACAGCAGAATTATGGGTAATTTAGTCAGAAATATGGCTTGTTGGCATTCATCTGAAAGCTCTCACTGAGAGATTTCCGATGAATGGCAACAAGCCATATTTCCCGGTAAATACTGAAAAATTACCCATAATGCTGCTGTGGTTAACCCTTTGAGTGCCAGGGGCCGATATTATCGGCCCTAAACCTACACAATAAGTCTGTTAAAGAATATAATAAAATATATTAAAATTGTAAAAAATTGTAAAAAAATAAAAAAAAAAAAAAAAAATATTGTTAAGCCAATGCATTCTCTTATATATGCGAGGCGACCTATGGTCGACTCGCATTTATAAGAGAATGCATTGGCACAGGGTATATGGGTTGATATAAAAATCGGACCTGGCACTCAAAGGGTTAAGGAGTCGATTATTTAGGGCATTACTGTACCATAATAACGTTAGTAAGTATTACATGTAGCTGTCAATGTTCATTCTTTGCCAGTTGTGACCATGAATGTCTACCGCTCATTATTACCCTGCTAGATCTGTTTCTCAGTGGATATATAGTGCCATCCATTAACCCTTTACCCAACAGAACGGCCCTGTGCCAATGCATTCTCTTATATATGCGAGTCGACCATAGGTCGCCTCGCATATATAAGAGAATGCATTGGCTTAACACATTAAAAATTATAAAATTGTTAAAGAATGTAAGAAAAAATGGTAAAAAGTGTTAAAAAAATATTTTTTTTAGGCCAATGCATTCTCTTATATATGCGAGGCGACTCGCATATATAAGAGAATGCATTGGCACAGGGCATAACTGTAACTATCACAATGTGGTCAAGGAGCCGGTTCCAATGATATCCATATGTGTATGGTTCTATTGAGACAGACCGAAGATATTTTAGGCTGTTGAAGCTTTATTTGGCCGGTTTTGGCCGGTTTGTTGGGTAAAGGGTTAATCTTCGCCGAGGCTGACAGACTTAGTTGAAGTCAGATTGCCACATGTACTGGATGTCATGAGAGTCATGTAACTGTTTGAGCACTCACTGTGTGTCGATAAAAAGTTCAGGTGGAATAACAACGATCCTCAGTTGATGATGCTTTCATTTACATGTATACATGTATTTTACAGGGGCTGTAAGTTAGAAGCCTATGATACATGTATACTAGTACATGTAGAGTAATTCCCTAAATAATCAAGTCCTGAACCACAGCAGATTTATGGGTAATTTTTCAGGATTTATTCAGAAATCTGGCTTGTTGCCATTCATCGGAAAGCTCTCAATGAGAGCATCCTGATGAATGGCAACAAGCCATATTTCCGACTAAATCCTGAAAAATTATCCATAATACTGCTGTGGTTAAGGAGTCGATTATTTAGGGCATCACTGTATGTCATGTGACTGTTAGAGTTGTTCTCCTGTTTGTCAAATATGAGCACATGTAGAATAACATTAGGAACTGTTACATGTACATGCACTGTACATGTAGCTCTGTCACAGTCTCCAATTCATTATTTCTCTGCTGTAGGTGTCCGACCCAAGTCTGGAAGTCAGATGGCTACATGCGCCATATGTCATGTGACTGTGTTAGAGCACTCACTTCTGAGTGTCAATTAGTTGATGATGCCTTCCATAAATATTTCAGAGTCTGTTAGTCTGAAGCCAATACATGTACTGACTGTTAGAGCAGTCCCTCCTGTGTGTCAAATAGAGGCGCAGGTGGTATAACATTAAAGAACTATTGCATGTAACATACATGTAGCTTTGTCAATATCTCCAATTCATTCTTTTCTAGTTGTGACAGCTAGTGAAGACATGTCCACATACTCATTATTTATCTGTTATACTGTATTCGATCCTCAGTGGATCTTCACCAAGGCTGGAAGTTAGATTGTTACCCGGTATCTGTATGTCATGACTCTTAATATGACACTTGCTCCTGTGGGTCGAATAGGATCGTGGGTCGATTAACATTAGGAACTATTACCGGTACATGTACCGTACCTATGTCAAGGTCTCCAATTATTTCTCTCCCAGTTGTGACCGTGAATGTCCATGGCTCATTATTTTTGCCATCCATTAACCCTTTACCCAACAGAAGGGCCCTGTGCCAATGCATTCTCTTATATATGCGAGGCGACCTATGGTCGACTCGCATATATAAGAGAATGCATTGGCACAGGGCATAACTGTAACTATCACAATGTAGTCAATGAGCCGGTTCCAATGATATCCATATTTGTATTGTTCTATTGAGACAGACCGAAGATATTTTAGGCTGTTGAAGCTTTATTTGGCCGGTTTTGGCCGTTTTGTTGGGTAAAGGGTTAATCATTGACAAGGCTGGATGTCACAAGGCTACATTATACATGTACTGTTTGTCATGAGACTGTCAGGGCAGTACCTCCTGTGTATTGATTAAGGTCGGGAGTGCAGATGGAATAACATTAGGAAGTATTACATGTAGCTGTGGATAGCTCAAATTCATTCTCTCCCAGTTGTGATGATGTCAAGAGACTCGCTATTTACCTACTACAATATATCCTACCCCCAGTGGACAGTGTTGTCCATCCCAGTGGACAGTGTTGTCCATTAATCTTTGACAAGGCTAGAAGTCAGATTGCTACATGTACCATATGTCATGTAATGTAATGCCCTAAATAATCGACTCCTTAACCACAACATAATTATGGGTAACTTTTCAGGATTTAGTCGGAGATATGGCTTGTTGCCATTCATCGGAAAGCTCTCAGTGCATTACTGTACACTGTGACTGTCAGGGCTGTGTCTGTATAATAGATGTGCATATGGAATAACATTAGGAAGTATCACCTGGAGCTATCGATAGCTCAAATTCATTCTCTCCCAGTTGTGATGATGTCATGAGACTCCTTATTTACTTGCTATGTATATCCTAACCGAGTGGATAGTGTTGTCCATTAATCTTTGACAAGGCTGGAATTCGGATTGCTACATGTACCATATGTCATGTAACTGTCAGGGCTGTGTCTGTCAAATAGATGTGCATATGGAATAACATTAGGAAGTATTACATGGAGCTGTTGATAGCTCAAATTCATTCTCTCCCAGTTGTGATGATGTCAAGAGACTCCTTATTTACCTACTACAGTATATCCTAACCCAGTTAACCCTCTACCCAACAGAAAGGCCCTGTGCCAATGCATTCTCTTATATATGCGAGTCGACCATAGGTCGCCTCGCATATATAAGAGAATGCATTGGCTTAACACATTAAAAATTATAACATTGTTAAAGAATGTAAGAAAAAATGGTAAAAAAAATTTTTTAGGCCAATGCATTCTCTTATATATGCGAGGCGACCTATGGTCGACTCGCATATATAAGAGAATGCATTGGCACAGGGCTAACTGTGACTATCACAATGTGGTCAAGGAGCCGGTTCCAATGATATCCATATTTGTATGGTTCTATTGAGACAGACCGAAGATATTTTAGGCTGTTGAAGCTTTATTTGGCCGGTTTGTTGGGTAAAGGGTTAATCATTGACAAGGCTGGATGTCACAAGGCTACATTGTACATGTACTGTATGTCATGAGACTGTCAGGGCAGTACCTCCTGTGTATTGATTAAGGTCGGGAGTGCATATGGAATAACATTAGGAAGTATTACATGGAGCTGTGGATAGCTCAAATTCATTCTCTCCCAGTTGTGATGATGTCAAGAGACGCGCTATTTACCTGCTACAATATATCCTACCCCCAGTGGACAGTGTTGTCCATCCCAGTGGACAGTGTTGTCCATTAATCTTTGACAAGGCTAGAAGTCAGATTGCTACATGTACCATATGTCATGTAATGTAATGCCCTAAATAATCGACTCCTTAACCACAGCAGAATTATGGGTAACTTTTCAGGATTTAGTCTGAGATATGGCTTGTTGCCATTCATCGGAAAGCTCTCAGTGCATTGCTGTACACTGTGACTGTCAGGGCTGTGTCTGTATAATAGATGTGCATATGGAATAACATTAGGAAGTATCACCTGGAGCTATCGATAGCTCAAATTCATTCTCTCCCAGTTGTGATGATGTCATGAGACTCCTTATTTACTTGCTATGTATATCCTAACCAAGTGGATAGTGTTGTCCATTAATCTTTGACAAGGCTGGAATTCGGATTGCTACATGTACCATATGTCATGTAACTGTCAGGGCTGTGTCTGTCAAATAGATGTGCAGGTGGAATAACATTAGGAAGTATTACATGGAGCTGTTGATAGCTCAAATTCATTCTCTCCCAGTTGTGATGATGTCAAGAGACTCCTTATTTACCTACTACAGTATATCCTAACCCAGTTAACCCTCTACCCAACAGAAAGGCCCTGTGCCAATGCATTCTCTTATATATGCGAGTCGACCATAGGTCGCCTCGCATATATAAGAGAATGCATTGGCTTAACACATTAAAAATTATAAAATTGTTAAAGAATGTAAGAAAAAATGGTAAAAAGTGTTAAAAAAAGATTTTTTTTAGGCCAATGCATTCTCTTATATATGCGAGGCGACCTATGGTCGACTCGCATATATAAGAGAATGCATTGGCACAGGGAATAACTGTAACCATCACAATGTGGTCAATGAACCGGTTCCAATGATATCCATATGTGTATGGTTCTATTGAGACAGACCGAAGATATTTTAGGCTGTTGAATCTTTATTTGGCCGGTTTTGGCCGGTTTGTTGGGTAAAGGGTTAATCTTTGACAAGGTTGGAAGTCAGATTGCACATGTACCATATGTCATGTCACATCATCACTCACATGAGACTGTTAGGACAGTGTCTGTCAAATAGATGGGCAGGTGGAATATTAATGACTCTCAGTGGATGGCTAATTATTGTCCTGATATAACCTACTACATGTAGTACATGTATGTATGTTCAGAGAGTGGTGTTGATTACAACTTGCGTTGTGTTGTGTTGCCCATAAATCTAAATACTGAATATAGCAGACAGTCAGACAAAGTAAAGTTTGAGCTATTGCCATGGGTTGTCATCCATCCGTCCATGCGTCTGTCCATCAACAATTTCCTTTGACACACCATACAGGCCACATTCCTCTCATCTTATCATCAAACTTCATATGGATCTTCGGGGTGACCTCTAGATGGGAGCCATCAATTTTGTCCGAAATTCGTTTAAAAACATGGCTGTCAGCAGCCATTTTGAATTTCAAATTTTAATCCATCAGCACACCCTGCAGCCTGCATATATAAAAATATTTTGTAAATTTACACCTAAATTACCTTTACAAAATTTGGAAGTTGAAACGAGCCCTGTCCATTTAATGATTTAATATCAAAAATAAAATTGTCACGATATCAAAAATAAAATTGCCATCGTAACTAAAGAAAAAGTTTTTAGATCACTGAATTGTATCATCAAACACAAAATAGGTGCGGGGTGCATGAGATGTTGATAGAAAATATTGTGCATTATTATCCACAGGCATTTCTATTATTTGACCTCTTGTACAGTTCAGCCATGTAAATTTATGTATTACCTAGTTTCTGGATGACTGAACAGAGCTTAGTTCTTAGATAATTGTGATGTAATATGATGCAGCAATATTCTCCTTCACCTTTACAGTCAATTAGATATACTATAGTAGCTTGAGTAGTCGAGAAGTGTATATTCAGTAGTAATTATTCATTTTATAGTCGTCAAGATATGTGTTTAGATGACATATGTCACATGTATTTAATACAAAGAATGTAAGAAAAAATGATACAAGTGATAAAATTGTTAAATAATGTAAGGAACAATTATAAATTTTTTTTATAAGAATGTAAGAAAAATTTATAAAATAAATGAGAAAATATTCTTGGGAAAATTCATTCTCTTATATATGCGAGGCCTGTCGACTCGAATATATAAGAGAATGCATTGGCACAGGGTCTTTAATGTCGAGCCAGCACAGCTCCTGTCATGAAAGGGTTAATTACAAATATCACAGGCCATATAAGTTTCATATGCGCATTCTAACATACCTTATCTTATGATGCATCTATTCAGGTATACATATTGGTTGGCTGGTACCTGATGCTCAAGTTAACTGAAAAATCAATCCCCTTACGTCATACAAGGCTATTTATGATAGAGGAATCAGGATGCATTCAATGATTAATACAGAACGTGATTATTGATTAATGTACCCTGGGTACTATAGTACTAGTAGCTGTACACATACAGTTGTGTACATATTGAGTATTGATTGCAGCACTGTGTCTCCAAATACAGGGTATAATCTGTCCTGATGGCTGCCTAAGTCTGTACTTTAATGGTCTTTTCATGTCTAGATTGAGGCTTAACCCTTTACCCAACAGAAGGGCCCTGTGCCAATGCATTCTCTTATATATGCGAGTCGACCATAGGTCGCCTCGCATATATAAGAGAATGCATTGGCTTAACACATTTAAAATTATAAAATTGTTAGAGAATTTTTTTAGGCCAATGCATTCTCTTATATATGCGAGGTGACCTATGGTCGACTCGCATATATAAGAGAATGCATTGGCACAGGGCTAACTGTAACTATCACAATGTGGTCAAGGAGCCGGTTCCAATGATATCCATATTTGTATGGTTCTATTGAGACAGACCGAAGATATTTTAGGCTGTTGAAGCTTTATTTGGCCGGTTTTGGCCGGTTTGTTGGGTAAAGGGTTAAGACATAATTATTGCGATTAATATTAGCCATTCCTGTGTGCCCTATTAACACTTTTCCTGATGGGAGCAGCGCTGGTGCAGCGTTAAAGATCCTGTGCCAGTGCATTTTCTTCTGTATGCGGAGCCTCGATTATATAAGAGAATGCACTGGCTTACAAGATCAAGGTAAATATTGTTAGGCCAATGTATTCTCTTATTCATATGAATAGGACTCCTTCTCCACTTTCTATTTTCTGTCATCTGCTTATAAATACATGTATTTCTTGAACATCCCTCCAGCTGAATAATTGACCATTTGAATGTATACTTTTATAACTGAATGGGAGAAACCATTTAGTAAAGAGTTAATGATAATAAGGGTTATTAATCAATGCTAATTTAGGTCTCTCTCCGGAGATACATTTATGTAATCTCACATTTGATCTTAGTCTACATGCTCCTGGAATGTTCAGGTGAAGAAGAAAATCAATGCCCCAAGTCAGAGACTTCTGTTACCTACTAGTGCCATAGAATACAGTAATGCCCTAAATAATCGACTCCATAACCACAGCAGAAATTATGGGTAACTTTTCAGGATTTCCGATGAATGGCAACAAGCCATATTTCCAACTAAATCCTGAAAGGTTACCCATAATTCTGCTGTGGCTAAGGAGTCGATTATTTAGGGCATTACTGTATAATTTGATACACGTTTGTCACTGCGTTTGTTGAAAAACATGGATCCTCTGCGTCAGGTTATGTCTTATTTTAAATGCCATTCTACATGTGTACATGTATGGAATGGAACGTCATTGAGGTCACATGACATAAATAATGTTGAACTTAACAATGAAACCGGAACTTTAACCCCTTTCTATATTAAATACTCGATGACGAGTAGTCCCATTAGAAATGATCAGATATGATGTTAGTTGAACTTATTATCTGAACATGTTCAACCAATGAATATATGAATCCTTCTGCTCTTGTATTTTCTGTTTTTCTGTTTGTTAATTGTCTGCTTTTATCTACCATTTCTTATGAAATTCCCTGATAAAATTGGCGATAATGAATTGGTGATAAAAACATCTGTATCATTACTGCAGTTGCGGTACAAGGTGCGCATGACATCATTGGCTGGTTTAAAATCATGATTGATCTGACGTCACATCAATTGCATGAGAAATTAAAGCAACATTCAAACATATATTCTTGCACACTATAAACAAATAGTTCTTAGATTTTAACAATATTTGATTGCCTCTCATTGTGGGTAGTATGGTAAAAAATATCACAAAGTAACTAATACATATTTGTTGAGTATTTATTATATAATTATATCAAAATGCAGGTGTAAGAGATTTTTTCCATTGAATTCAATTTCCGTTAGGCATATATTCTCGTGAACTTGCAGGTTGGGAGAATTTAGCAAATTGAGATAATCGTGTGACACTGTTACATTTTCATGTCGGGAGAACTTGCTCAAAAATGCTGATCGTCGAACACAAATCCAACGATTTTGTCATTTAAAAAACTCCTAAAATGTAATTTGTGTGATGTCACACGAATGGTAGATAAACATGTTATATACAAAATGTGTTATTGTGTTATTATTACTCAGCTAGTTTTAAGGGGAGAATCCATTTAGTATAGAAAGGGGTCAAATTGTAGCAAAATGGCCTTAAATTTGTATAGATCTGAAAATGAGATGCGACTGAAAGTCCATCTTGTCTAATAGTTGTTGGGTTCGAGTAATATATATTTTGGGACTTCTGTTTGTTTGTTTGTTAGCTATGGCCGGGGAAACTGACGGACGGATTTCGACCAAACTTCCTATCTATGGGTAAAAACCCACATGAAGTGTCGTCGCATTGCTTTTGAGAAGCTCCGGGCACTCATTCTCCATTCTCACTGCCGCCGTCTTGGAATTGTGGGGGTTAATCACGTGATAGTTAAAGAGCGTTCGTATCCGCAGTGTCGTTGATAAAGAGCGTGTCCCGACATGAGCGTGTTGTGTCTGTGTCCAGACAGGAGCGTGTTGTGTTCCTTATGTCTGTTTTCGTACTTAGGGGTTCCTAGGAATGGGGGAGATTTTCATCGGGTCAGTTTTTCCGCCCGAGGTGACCTGCACCTTGAAACGGGTACCCACAAATTATATATATGTATGTGTGTGTCCGTTATAGACTCGAAAACGGCCCTACCGATGGAGTCCAAACTTGCTACCTATGGCCACTTTTGTCCAGGAACTCTAATGGACCAGTCAAATTGTGACCCCGACCTGACCTTGACCTTCAAAATGATCAATTCAATGTCACCTGCTAGTATTATATATTGAGACAGGCGTTCACATGGGTATTTCTTATGGCTTGCCAACATTTGGTTGGCATTATATGGAACAAGCTGCAATTAAATATGCACAGATGCATGGTACCGTATAAGGTGTGTGTATGCGTGTTTAATGCCATGTTAGATGCCATGTTACTTATTCCTGATTTGTGTTACATTGTGAACAGGTGCCTCTAAGTGTGTAAAGTTCTTCACTGGGTGATCCTTGCCCTCATCAATTAGATCTTACCTGGAGGAACTTAAAGTATGTCGTACATGTAGTTTTCACCTCATAGAAATGCATTGATAACGAGATACATCATTTCTTATTAATGAATAGAATGTTCTACCTGGCTATGAAATTCTCCTCTACACAATGTGGCTATAGAAATCTCTTGCATGATTGATTATGCTGTGGTTGTTATATTGATTTGGACATACATTATTGCCATTTTAATTTCCGAGGTCCTAGAATGTAGGGTCGTGTGTATGACCTTGAGAACTCTAGTGTTATTTAAATAGACAATAAAACTGAAAGTTATAAATCCTGCAGCTTTTATCAAACCAGTCACAGGGACTTCATTCTGCTTAGGCCTCATCTTCTCTGAAAAATATCTTTATTAAATTTTTACAGAAATTTCTTCACATGGATTCTATTTCTTTTTTAGTTTAGTTTCTCTATATCCCCAAATTGGCATACGACACATTGCATAATCGAGGTTCCCAGTGGGTGCACATCACAATATTCAACATTTGGGAACTTCAATCTAAGTCTATTTCTTTGTCTCCCATATATGCTATGAGGTACAACTTAAATCTCAGCTCTTTATGTTCTATTGTCAGGGATTTTTTGGGGACATCTTTTTTTCTGACCATGATATGCTGAAGGCATATCCCAAAGGGTTATACAGTAATAACCTAAATAATCGCCTCCTTAACCACAGCAGAATTATGGGTAACTTTTCATGATTTAGTCGGAAATATGGCTTGTTGCCATTCATCGGAAAGCTTTCACTGAGAGCTTTCCGATGAATGGCAACAAGCCATATTTCCGACTAAATCATTAAAAGTTACCCATAATTCTGCTGTGGTTAAGGAGGCAATTATTTCGGGCATTACTGTAGCCTGAGTTGTTGGTGGGTATGGGAGAGATATGCATTGAGAGAGAATCTAAAGCTCTCTCAGCCTCTTTGACTCACTATTTTGGAAGTGAATTAGGCCAGTTTATCAATCTTAACTTTTGAAATGTCTATATAGATAAATGTAGGCCTACATGTACATGTGTGTACATCTGCTTACCCGTTTTAGTGTGTCCCTAGTGCGGTCGGTCAAATCGATTGCACCTCAAAAGTATGAAAAATGACCCTATGTTTGCATTGCCATATTAATTTAACATACCGCTATACTTAAAGTAATTGACCACCAATAACATGGTGTCACCTCGTTAATACCGCGGTATCCTCCAATACCGCGGTACTGATACCGCTTGTTAATGCGAACAAGTATGTGGGAGTAAATACCTCCCCTCAAAGAGTTCCATGAAAATCACTGCGGTATTCAAAAAAATTAATGCGTGCCCGCTAAAAGACCGCGGTATTCAAAAAAATTAATGTGGTGCCCGCTAAAAGACCGCGGTATTATTATCGCCCAATACCGTAACTCCACCATCTCGATACCGCTACCGTTTATTACCGGGATAACCGCGGTCATGACCGGGGTATGATCCCGTTTTTCTGGTCAATTACTTTGAGAATAGCGGTATTCTATATTGGAGCAATCCCCATTAAGTAAAATTAGTGTTCCACTGATTTATTTGGGTAATATTTTCTCCTAAAGTTGTGGCACCATTTTGTTTTGCAGTTTGGGCACTCAAACCGGTTACCAATATGAATGGGATCTGGATCCATCACTGGCTATTGCATAACAATGAACAGCAAAATGTGCCAATCTGATAAAAACATCTATTTTTATAAGAAATGAGAATGTTATCACCATATTGATCACCTCATGCATTGTCATTCAAATATATCTAATCAAATAGTCGCAGTTAAATCAGTCAGTATTAATATCTAGAAAATAAATGATGTGCAGATTCACTTCAAATACAGTTACCCATAATTCTGCTGTGGTTAAGGAGTCGATTATTTAGGTCATTACTGTAGTTTCGACTGACCATGTGTGTAATCGGTATTAGTCAGCCATGACTTTCATTTAGTCTAGTCACGATAACTGAATTGAGATTGAAGCAGCTTTACTATCTTTGTATAGCTCCACCCAAGAATCTTTTGTGTATAGACAATTCTGCATATAGAACAAGTCATATTGCTCTGCTGTAATGACTATTAAACAGCTGTTTAATAGTAGGCCAAGTTGCCAACATACCGGTAAATCCATCCATCGAATCAGTATATCCTTCATGTAAGAATACATAAAACCACACACATCCCCCTCCATTCTCCATATGGGTTAGGGTTAGAGTTAGGGTTAGAGTTAGGGTTAGGGTTAGGGTTAGAGTTAGGGTTAGAGTTAGGGTTAGGGTTAGGGTTAGAGTTAGGGTTAGGGTTAGGGTTAGAGTTAGGGTTAGGGTTAGGGTTAGAGTTAGGGTTAGGGTTAGAGTTAGGGTTAGAGTTAGGGTTAGAGTTAGAGTTAGGGTTAGAGTTAGGGTTAGAGTTAGGGTTAGAGTTAGGGTTAGGGTTAGAGTTAGGGTTAGGGTTAGGGTTAGAGTTAGAGTTAGGGTTAGGGTTAGAGTTAGGGTTAGAGTTAGAGTTTAGAGTTAGGGTTAGGGTTAGAGTTAGGGTTAGGGTTAGAGTTAGAGTTAGGGTTAGGGTTAGTGTATTATTACATGAAGGACATACCTTCGAATCCAGATAATTGCTGATTTATGATCTACCACAGGAAATCTATCCTGATTCTTGTATTAGGGCAAATTGTTGCATTTCAGGAGTCAGTGGGTTCAGTCCTTCAATTTTGAGGCATACAATTACTCTTGTGCGCCATCGCGCACCTGGAATTTAAAAGCAAAATGAGGTCCCCAGAGGGTGATTTTTGTGATGCTAGCCTTCTGTGAGGGATAGCATCACTAAATACATCCTCTGGGGACCTCATTGTGCAAATGACAGACACACTATTTGCAGGCTTGACCTTAAAGCTAATCTGTTTGATATCTGGTTTTAGCAGTGACCGAGAGTTGTTGGGATAGCTCATTTACAGTAATGCCCTCTCAGTGAGAGCTTTCTGATGAATGGCAACAAGCCATATTTCCGACTAAATCCTGAAAAGTTACCCATAATTCTGCTGTGGTTAAGGAGTTGATTATTTAGGGCATTACTGTAATAGTCGAATTGCTTGCTGATATTATAGAAAATATAGAAAAAAATAAATGTTGGAACTGCCAGGTGTGACATACCGTATATCTGGCCACCATTTTCAAGCAAACAATGACATAGTACCTTCTCTTCTCTATTGAATGTTTTGCACACAAGTATTACGGCATTCTTATACTGGCGAACATTTGTAGTGGATGATTTCAAAATTTAATGCAAATACTAACATTATATCTAATGACCTTGAACTCTAATAAAAACATGGTCCAAAATAGGGCTGGACGATATTAACGAAAATAAAAACCGCGATTTTTGGAAATTAAAACCGTGGTTAACGATATAATCGCGTTTTTTTTAAAACAGATACAAGAAACTGAAAACAACTTCTCACTGTTCGCTAGAATCACATCATTGTCATTAGTTTTGACAAGTTGGCATCGGGAATAACATACCCGGTATGCAACCACTCAACCAGTGACAACCTCATGCTCGATCGATATTCGGAATGAAAAGTAAATTCACTGGTTAAATTCCGCTATTCGGACAATTTCGTTCCGGTGACTTGACAAATTCTGGTATATACCGGTAATTAATAAAACTATTATCTCGTATATGCCAAAACTAAAAGTGTTCTATACTATAGTATCCTTTTCTAACTCGATATGTTCAACTATGTTGAGTAAATATATATGCTATTCCCGATGACACTTGCGTCGCTTGACAACTGGAAATGTGGTTTACCGTCAAGACAAATTTGACAATGATGTTCAGTCTTTTA
Organism: Siphonodentalium dalli; assembly: GCA_032622095.1. NCBI lineage: Eukaryota > Metazoa > Mollusca > Scaphopoda > Gadilida > Siphonodentaliidae > Siphonodentalium > Siphonodentalium dalli. Next base: position 134,947,873 of record CP136068.1, on the reverse strand, counting down.
GCGAAGTCCAAACACACGTAGTACATAACTTTTGGAATTCAGCCAAGCAAGGACATCATGTATTGTTGGGCGGGTTTGAAGCTCTAATTCTATACAATTGGTTTTAACCAATCGCAGTGAGTGGTTTCTTCTAGACGAGAAGAGGGCGGCATCTTCGCCCATTTATTATTTTGATTGACGGTGCATGTGCATCGTTGTACTGAAGGAAGAGGCGTGGCATGACTGACATTCATATCGATCTATCACCTGATCAGTCGTCGATTCATTTGGTGAATTCTCTTGTAATAAATATTTCGCAGGAAAGACGGAGAGCGAAAGAGGGACGTATTCTGGGTTTTCATATTCCCCAAATTTCGTTAGTCGTTCTAAACGTTGTTTACTATGATGATTGAATATTGAAAAAATAGGACACGGGATTTAGTTGGAATTTAAAACTTAAATAACTCGATTTAGGCTTGAGTTAAACTATTTATTTGTATATATGCTTATGATTGGATGGCACCCACTGATTGCCGACGATATTACGATTATTTAGATTAGACGATATTACTGACGATATTGAAATTTTAACCGGGTATTGTCGATTAATCGGGAAACCGCCCAGCACTAGTCCAAAAACTCCAGCAAGTTGCTTTTAAATTTTTGAAGTGAATAGAAAAAGCACTTTATTTAATGATCCGTGGTACGTGTTAACAATCCTGAAGTGGATGATTGTATATCATCTTAATCTAACATTCTGACATCAATAAATTCATATTAAATATTCCGGTATATATTTACCTTACCTTGTTTAAATTATGATTTATTCAACAAGCATACAGCTGCAAACTACAAGGAAGATCGAGTTACCATAGGAATACTGTTTAACCCTTCCATGACTAGAGCTAACTGAAATTTTGCGATAACCCCTCGCAATATGGTATACAGTAATGCTCTAAATAATCGACTCCTTAACCACAGCAGAATTATGGGTAATTTTTCAGGATTTAGTCGGAAATATGGCTTGTTGCCATTCATCGGAAAGCTCTCACCGACTAAATCCTGAAAAATTACCCATAATTCTGCTGTGGTTAAGGAGTCGATTATTTAGAGCATAACTGTACAAGAGAATGCATTGGTCTAACCATATAAGTTATTCGCAGATATCAAAGAATGCATGACACAAGATCTTTAATGCTGCATCAGTGCAGCTCTTGTCATGCAAGGGTTAATGAATCGGTGATTCAATACACCTTGTCACTGAGTCGCGGCCATATTGGATCCATCCATCCCTGTTCCGCTTTTAGTGCCACAAGTCCTGGAGTAGCATTCCATAAATGGTGAATATTGTTATGTACACCCATTGGGAACCTCGATTGTGCAATGTGTCATCTGCCAATTTGGGGATATAATGAAACTAAACTAAAAAATAAATAGAATCAATGTAAAGAAGTTTCTGTAGAAATTTAATTGTCAATAAAGAAATTTTCCTGAGAAGATGAGGCCTAAGCAGAATGAGGTCCCCAGAGGGCGAATTTAGTGATTCTATCCCGCTGTGGGATAGCGTCACTTAATTCACCCTCTGGGGACCTCATTCTGTTTAGGTATCATCTTCTCTGGAAAAAGCACAAAATAAAGCAGGAAGTACCTGTAGCAGCATACCAGTCATGACTTGTGAGTGAAAACATTCTAGCCAGATTATAGTGTGTCTGTCATTTGCAGAATGAGGTCCCCAGAGGGCAAATTTAGTTATGCTAGCCCATTGTGCAGGATAGCGTCACTAAATTCACCCTCTGGGGACCTCATTCTGCAAATGACAGACACACTATAATCTGGCTAGAATGTTTTCACTCACAAGTCGTTACTGGTATGCTGCTACATGTACTTCCTGCTTTATTTTGTACGGCTACAGTAATGCTCTAATTAATCGACCTCTTAACCAAAGCAGAATTATGGGTAACTTTTCAGGATTTAGTCGGAAATATGGCTTGTTGCCATTCATCGGAAAGCTCTCCCCGAGAGCTTTCCGATGAATGGCAACAAGCCATATTTCCGACTAAATCCTGAAAAGTTACCCATAATTCTGCTTTGGTTAAGAGGTCGATTAATTAGAGCATTACTGTATATCTCAGTCTTTATGACTTGAATTGAGACATGAGTCAGCATAATGATACGAGGCAGGTCTGTCGGTACATCTTGGGTAATACACAATTAACCCTTTGAGTGCCAGGGGCCGATATTATCGGCCCTAAACCTACACAATAAGTCTGTTAAAGAATATAATAAAATATATTAAAATTGTAAAAAAAAAATTTAAAAAAATTGTTAGGCCAATGCATTCTCTTATATATGCGAGGCGACCTATGGTCGACTCGCATATATAAGAGAATGCATTGGCACAGGGTATATGGGTTGATACAAAAATCGGACCTGGCACTCAAAGGGTTAAACAAAAAGATAAATTCAAAAATTCTGTCGTCAAACAGAAGGTCAGTTTATAGTCCAAACTGAATGGATGTTCCTATGGAATGGGGTCCCCAGAGGGTGAATTTGTTGATTGTAGCCCACTGTGTGGAATAGTATCACCAAATTCACCCTTTGGGGACCTCATTCTGTAAATGTCAGACACACTAATTTATATATGCGTCCAGGCTGAATTCCAGATATTTTGATGTTTTCTGACGCTATTTTTGGATGACAATATGAAGGTGTGTCTATACAGTAGGGCTGTAACCATACACTTGGTCACGATATGATATTAATCAGGATACATGATCAGTGATGCAATACATAACACCATGCACTAAATTAGTCTTCCCAAATGAATACCACCTGAATTATCAGAACCAATATATTTATAACTGGAAATAGAGTTCATTTTAAACTATTAAACAGCCCTGGGAATTAGCCTAGGCAATAGGCAATGCCTAGGTAAAAGCAGAGGCAAAATCGGTTAGCCTAGGCAAAATCGGTTTGCCTAGGCAATTATATTTCCTAGGTAAAACAAGTTCATTGGGTTACTAAAATTGATTTGTGTCTATCAGAAATAGAACCTCTTTAGCCAAAATGACCCCACTCTTTACATATATTGTCCTACAATTGTTTCCATGGCACTGGGCCATTAAATAGCTACCCGTTATAAAAGACACTTATTTTGGAGATGGTTTTGGGGAATTGTACAGTGGCCTGGAAATAATGTTCCCCAAAATAACTAAGCATTTCAGGTTATTATTGAATCATATTGTTTTGAGATGGCAATATTGTTGAAAAATTGCCTAGATAAAATCTGTTTTTGCCTAGGCCGATTTCTATCACCTAGGCAAATTTTCCTTTAATAATTCCCAGGGCTGAACTAAAATACAGTTTGTCAGCTACAGGTAGATGAGTTAAATACACATGATATACATGTACATTTGAGAGAACTTTGCAGGTTTTGCTCTTTTACTTATGTCCATCTTCAGAAATTACTTGATTTCCTGTATCGCGATGCACATGACACGATACAATAAGTGTACGGTATCATTTGAATGTGTATCATGATTGAATTCACAATGAATCGTAGCAGGCCTAGTCTACAGGTGGATAATTGTCTGATTGATTTGTCAGTTCACCTTATTTGGAGTGAGTTAAAATCAATGTGTTCCCATCAGATGCCTGCTATTGTGTCTTATACCTGGTTAACTTTCTGATTACCTTACATTGTTGGTTATTGATTTGGTGTTGGTAATTAACTACTGGTATGTCACCATGATGGTGCCAAAAGTCAGTTCTGGGATTAATAATGGTCGGAAATGCCATTAAAATTCATCAAGGTCTTAAAAAGAATGATGTCAACTACCATACTGGAATACAGCAATGCCCTATGTAATCGCCTCCTTAACCACAGCAGAATTATGGGTAACTTTTCAGGATTTAGTCGGAAATATGGCTTGTTGCCATTCATCGGAAAGCTCTCAGGGGGAGCTTTCCGATGAATGGCAACAAGCCATATTTCCGACTAAATTCTGAAAAGTTACCCATAATTCTGCTGTGGTTAAGGAGTCGTTTACTTAGAGCATTACTGAACATGTGTCCATGTCTGAGAATAAGGTGCCTGTCATTTCTAGAATGAGGTTCCCAGAAGGTGAATTCTGCTTTGGCCTCATCTTCTCTGAAAGTTTCTTTATTATCAAATTTCTATAGAAACTTTTTTCTTTACTTAGATTCTTATATTCTATTTAGTATTTCTTTTTAGTTTAGTTTCTCTACATACCGGTATCCAAATTGTTGACAGATGACACATTGCATAATCGAGATTCTCAATGGGTGTGCATGACAATATTTGGGAACTTCAATCTGAGTCTATGTCTCCCATAGCAGATGAGGCCATGCAGAATGAGGTCCCCAGAGGGTGAATTTGGTGATGCTAGCCCCCTGTGAGGGATAGCATCACTAAATTCACCCTCTGGGGACCTCATTCTGCAAATGACAGGCACACTAAACTCAGGCTTGTGTCCAACCATCATTATCGTCATACCTAACAAATAATGATCTCAGTGAAAACCTAACATCACGGAATACATGTAGCTGATAAAACCTCGGAATGAATAAAGAGATTGGAAGGAGAATTGTACAAACTCATTTATTGAACGAGGATAACAACCAAAAAAGTCCATCTTTTTATCAATATTTTCAAGTCCTCTTGCTCCGTTCGAAAAATAGGAATAAACAATCTTAATTAAGAAAGTCATTAAATTGTTTGATTATATACTGAGATTCATAATGAAAAATATTGAAAATGCTTGTTTCTATATTCTCTATACATTCCAGTTAACCCTTCCATGACTGGAGCTTCCTGAAATTTTGTGAAAACCCTATGCCAATGCATTCTCTTATATGTGCGAGTCGCCCTAAGTCGCATATACATAAGAGAATGCAATGGCCTATCAATAATTACATTGATCTTATAAGCCAGTGCATTCTATTATATATGTGGGGCTCCCTATGGGAGACTCGCATATATAAGATAATGCACTGGCACAGGGTTTTTAATGCTGCACCAGCGCAGCTTCCATCATCAAATGCAAAATTTTCCCGATGAAAAGGGCCCAAGTCTGGATATAGTGTGTCTGGCATTTGCAGAATGAGGTTTTCTAGATTGTAAATTTAGTGATGCTATCCCTTACATCAGATCAGATCAGATTGAAGTTGTTCACCTATCATTAGTCACCTGAATTATGCAATTTATCTGAACTGCAATTTAGGGGATATATAAACTGAACATGAAGGGAAAAAGTAACTAAAAACAATGTTAATTTGAGACCATAGATACAAGTACTTCACAGAAGATGAGGCCTAAGCAGAATGAGGTCCCTAGAGGGTGAATTTGGTTATGCTAGCCCACTGTGCATGATAGCGTCTCAAACTCACCCTGTGGGGACCTCATTCTGCAAAAGTCAGACACACTATTTCCATACTTGAAAGGGCCCGCGGGACTCTCTCAAAAAACCGGAAGAAAAATCCATGAAATTAAGTAAATAAAGTAAGAAAGCCCGTTTTTCAGCACTATTTCAGTACTAGTTTGACAAAATCTCCTATGTCACCCTCTATTATATGAAGCTGGTTCCTGTCGTAGGACTGATTTGGTTAGATCTAACAGTAAAAGCGTTAATGCTATATACATGTACAGTAATGCCTTAAATAATCGACTTCTTAACCACAGCAGAATTATGGGTAATTTTCAGGATTTAGTTGGAAATATGGCTTGTTGCCATCCATCAGAAAGCTCTCAAGCCATATTTTCGACTAAATCCTGAAAAGTTACCCATAATTCTGCTGTGGTTAATGAGTCGATTATTTAGGGCATTACTGTACATGTATATCCAGGGATTTTTTTTAGGTGTCCTCAGGGTCCGGTAAACGGCCCCATTCCCAATGGGAAAAAGGCACTTTTATTCCCAATTTTCAACCACAAAATTCCCAATTGCAGACAGGTATATAATACCATCGGGTTTATTGAATAAAGTTTGACAGTTATTATAGTAAATACGTCACTCGCTTGAGAGGAATTCCCACAAATAAATTGCTAGGATTATCTCATGCACCATGTTCTTCCAGAATACACATTTCCCCTCCCTGCATGCCTTTAAAAAGTGGACTTATCGGTTTACGATTAAGCTGTGTATCCATGACGAGTTATGTATAAAATATAAAATATTGCCGAGTTATGTATAAAATATAAAAATTTCACGTCCTCACTGTTAATTTTATAAACATTTGCTGGAAATTCCCCCCTGCACTATTATTTGGGTCTGCACGTTTTATTTGGAGCCCGAGAGTAGTACCATACTGGTACCTCAATGTGGGAATAACACGGACACATTGATGTGGTATTAATTATCTTATTTTATTTATTGAATTACATCTAGATACCTATCCATCCTTGGGTGTTTCATTACCGTTTTTCCGTCGAAGTTTGGTGGATGACTTACATCCTTCCGTTGTTATCTGTGAATTTTCAACTTACCTGAGGCTGAGAAATGGACCTCAATGGGCTGGGATTTTACTCCATCTTTGAGTAACCTATGTTTAAGTAGCGTTATACACCGAATATTACGGTATTAGTGCTATTTACTTGTGTGCAACAGTGATTAATTGAATTTTTCTAAAACATGGAAAATTCCCAATTTTGGTCTGTAAAGACACATTTTCCCAATTCGAACGGACCCGGACCCATTCCCATAAAAATCCCTGATATCATCTTATATCCTGTTCATCATTTCTATACTTAGTTTCCATGGTTGAAATTATTACACTTGAGTTGAATCCATGGAAAAACTTACATTATGGAGTGATCAAATGACTGGATACCTCATTTTAATGACATCGACTGAATAGCATTTTGTCCATTAAATATTTTTGTCGCCTGAGACAGTCCTTTATTACATTTTATAGTAATTGAAATTTACTTATTTGGTCATTTGAAATTTTACTTCCGCGTTGAGTGGCCTGGCGGGCATTTATTTTAGTGACGCAAAACAAAATACACCAGTCATATACTCATTGTAGCTTGGTAAATAGCTCTGTATGAGTAATTATATGATACCCAAACACAAGCTTTGAAATAGTGAGCCTGTCATTTGCAGAATGAGGTCCCCAGAGGGTGAATTTAGTGATGCTACCCCGCATAGTGGGATAGCATCACCAAATTCACCCTCTGGGGACCTCATTCTGCTTACACCTCAGCAGAATGAGGTTCCCATAGGGTGAATTTGGTGATGCTAGCCCGCTATGCAGGGTATCATCACTAAATTCACCCTCTGGGAACCTCATTCTGCAAATGACAGACACACTATTTCAAGGCTTGCCCAAACAGGAACTTGACAAGTCTGCAAATAGTGTGTCTGTCATTTGCAGAACAAGGTCCCCAGAGGGTAATTTAATGACGCTATCCCGCACGGAGGCTAGCATAACCAAATTCACCCTCTGGGAACCTCATTCTGCCCAGGCCTCAACTGCTATGGGAGACCTAGGATTGAAGTTCCCCAGTTGAAGTTGGTGATGTTCTTCTGCAAATTAGGATATTTAGAAACTGGAGAAAACGGAAAAGGTAACTAAAAACAATGTTAATTTGAGAGTATAGATACTTCCCAGAAGATGAGGCCTGAGCAGAATGAGGTCCCCAGAGGGTGAATTTGGTGATGCTAGTCCATTTTGGTCCTCAAAGATAAATCCACCCCTATTTTTAGCTCAACTTTACTTTGTAAAGTTTGAGCTATTGCCATGGCTTGGTATCCGTCGTCCGTGTGTGCGTGTGTGCGTGATGCGTCAACAATTTCCTTTAGCACGGGCTACAGTTCGTACCTTTGGTCCGATTATTATGAAATTTGTCATGGATGTTGACATTGACATGTAGATGGGAACGAGTCATTTTGGGGTCATTCGGGTAAAAAACATGGCCGCCAGTGGCCATCTTGGATTTCAAAATTCAATCAATTAGCACGGGCTACAGGCCGTACCGTTCGTCTTATTGTCATGAAATTTGTCATGGATATTAATATTGACATGTAGATGGGAACGAGTAATTTTTGGGTCATTTGGCCAAAAACATGGCCGCCGGCAGCCATCTTAGAATTGACTCTTTGCATGACTAAATCCTTTGACACGGGCTACAGGTCGTACCTTTTGGTCAGATCATCATAAAATTTGTCATGGATGTTAACAATGACATGTAGATGGGAACGAGTCTTTTTTGGGTCATTCGGGCAAAAAACATGGCTGCCATCTTGGATTTTACTCTTTGTATGACTAAATCCTTTAGCACGGGCTACAGGTCGTACCTTTAGTCTGATCATCATGAAATTTGTAATGGCTGTTGAAATTAGAATGTAGATGGGAACAAGTCATTTTGGGGTCATTCGGACAAAAAACATGGCCACCAGCAGCCATCTTTGATTTCAAAATTTAATCCATTAGCACAGGCCACAGGTCGTACTGTTCGTCTGATCATCATGAATGTTAATAATGACATGTAGATGGGAACGAGTCATTTTTGGGTCATTCGGCCAAAAAACATGGCCACCAGAAGCCATCTTGGATTTTACTCTTTGTATGACTAAATCATTTAGCACGGGCTACAGGTCGTACTTTTAGTCTGATCATCATAAAAAATTTTATGGCTGTTGAAATTGTAATGTAAATGGGAACGAGTCATTTTGGGGTCATTTGGATGAAAAACATGGCCGCCAGTGGCCATCTTTGATTTCAAAATTCAATCCATTTGCACGGGTTACAGGTCGTACTGTTCGTCTGATCATCATGAAATTTGTCATGGATGTTAATATTGACATGTAGATGGGAACGATTAATTTTGGGGTCATTCTGCCAAAAAACATGGCCGCAGCAGCCATCTTGGATTTTACTCTTTGTATGACTAAATCCTTTAGCACGGACTACAGGTCGTACCTTGAGTCTGATCATCATGACATTTTTTATGGCTGTTGAAATTGTAATGTAGATGGGAACGAGTCATTTTGGGGTCATTCGGATGAAAAACATGGCCGCCAGTGGCCATCTTTGATTTCAAAATTCAATCCATTAGCACAGGCTACAGGTCGTACCTTGAGTCTGATCATCATGACATTTTTTATGGCTGTTGAAATTTTAATGTAGATGGGAACGAGTCATTTTGAGGTCATTCGGCCAAAAAACATGGCCGCCAGCAGCCATCTTGGATTTTACTCTTTGTATGACTAGATCCTTTAGCACAGGCTACAGGTCGTACCTTTAGTCTGATCATCATAAAATTTGTCATGGATGTTAACAATGACATGTAGATGGGAACAAGTCATTTTGAGGTCATTCGGCCAAAAAACATGGCCGCCAGCAGCCATCTTGGATTTTACTTTTTGTATGACTAAATCATTTAGCACGGGCTACAGGTCGTACTTTTAGTCTGATCATCATAAAAATTTTCATGAATGTTAATAATGACATGCAGATGGGAACGAGTCATTTTGGGGTCATTCGGCCAAAAAACATGGCCACCAGAAGCCATCTTGGATTTTACTCTTTGTATGACTAAATTCTTTAGCATGTGCTACAGGTCGTACCTTTAGTCTGATCGTCATAAAATTTGTCATGGATGTTAACGATGACATGTGGATGGGATACAATCATTTTGGGGTCATTCGGCCGAAGACATGGCCGTCAGCAGCCATCTTGGATTTTACTTTTCTCTTCATGTCTATAAACTAGTATTAGACATTCAACTTTCCACATTCCTAATCGCTCCATTGACTGTAATACATTAAATTATTCCCTTTCCAAGTTGAGCTACAGTGTCATTGACACTTTCATTGGAACTACAGTAATGCTCTAAATAATCGACCGACTAAATCCTGAAAAGTTACCCATAATTCTGCTGTGGTTAAGGGGTCGATTACTTAGGGCATTACTGTAATAGTGGGTGAGTATACATTGATGTCAGGTTAACTCTCAATGAAGATGACAAATATTCATGAGCAAAAATAACATTACTGCAGCTAATTTCCATCGCAAACTCATTATTATTACATGGCCCATTGTGTTTCACAAAATGATGTATTACAGTATATAACATGAGATTTGTGTCTTTATTTTAAATATCTATCTGACAAAATAAAACATATTATATTTACATTAAATAAAATAATTTACATCATGATTCATATAAAACACAACATTAGATTAGCACTATGAATGCAAACTGAGTTTTTGCATTTGGGGGTCCTCGAACATAAGCCCAGTCCTAAGTTTTTGTGTCAAAACATTCACCCCCTCCCTCCCCGGTTTACTGATGGGTGTATACAGTATCCGTTGTTTTGTTTTATAAACCCTGTGAGTTTGTTACAGTATGGTTGTACTTTATAGTGGCACATACCATTACACTATGGTATACAATACCACAAAGTCCGAAGCTTAGATCAACCCTCCAGACCGCTACATACCCATCGTTTGTTTTATGAACCCTGTGAGTTGCATACATTATGGTTGTATTTTATTGTAGCACATACACAGTGATATATGGTCTCTCGCTGGACAAATAGTTTGAACCCTCTATGATATCATATGATCGGAAACTGAACCCTGTGTCAATACACCAAACTGCTATATACCCGTTTCTTGTTTTTACCCTGTGCCTGAGTTTGTTATTATCAAGCCTGCAAATATTGTGACTGTCCTTTGCAGAATGAGATCCCCAGAGGGTGAATTTAGTGATGCTATCCCGCACAGCAAGCTAGCATCACCAAATTCACCATCTGGGGACCTCATTTTAATAGGCCTCATTTTCTGGGGAAGTATCTATAGTGTCATATTAAATTTGTTTTAGTTACTTTTGCCCTTCTGTGAAGTTTCTATATCCCCCAATTTGCAGAAGATAAAATTCACAGTCGATGTGACTATTACTAAATGGGTGAACATACCGGTAACCAACTTCAACTGGGGAAATTCAATCTGATCCTAGGTCTTCCATAGCAGTTGAGGCCTAAGCAGAATCATGCAGGTTCCCAGAGGGTGAATTTTGTGATGCTAGCCCGTCTTGCTGGATAGCATCACTAAATTCACCCTCTTGGGACCTCATTCTGCGAATGACAGACACACTATTTGCATGACCTGGTTATTATGGTTGTATTTTATGGCAGTACATACAAAATGACGTATCATCCCACTGGACAAACAGTTGGACGTCTCTAGTCTCTATCAGGACTCAGTATATTATTATCCCGTGTCCTATTAGAATAATGTTAGTAAATATTTGTCGAGGGAATTAAAGCAATTATACCAGAAAGTTTTCGCTGATCGTAAATCTTTTAATATCGTGAATTTATTATGAGGCTACTGCGATATCCATGATAGACTCATGAATCATAGATACCCTGGGCAGGCCCAGAGACACTGAGCAGACGACAGTGGCGACATAAGCCCCTCCCTCTGCCCTATTGTAGACAAAAACACAATAACACTATCATAATATCAAAATAATTCGTATGACATACTAGTACATGTATAGACAAAGAAGCTCTAAATTGGGCATAATGGTTACATATTAACTGGCATATGTCTAAACTACTTTCAGGCATTTCATAGCTCAGTCCCTACGAGGCTACGTCACTAATGTAATCTCTAAACCGTTGCTTCAGACGTTCAGTAAGCTGCTATCTGGAACTCTTACATTTGATGAGATAGATATTTGTTTGATTATGTGCGTTATACGAACATTATTAATTTTGGTTGAAGAGTGTTTGATGTTCAAAATCAAGTCACCTATTTTCCTTGTAAATTTCAGTTATAAATACTAGTATGACTTTTTAACGATTACTGATATTTGAATGCACATTGTGAATTTCCACAGCTTATGTACTAGTTTATCCAATCAGACAAACATGTATATGTACATGTATATACAGTAATGCTCTAATTAATCGACTCCTTAATCCCTTTGAGTGCCAGGGGCTGATCTCATCGGCCCTAACCCTACAAAATAAGTCTGTTAAAGAATATAAGAATAAATTATTAAAATTGTATAAAAAAAAACAAAAAAAACAATTGTTAGGCCAATGCATTCTCTTATATATGCGAGGCGACCTATGGTCGACTCGCATATATAAGAGAATGCATTGGCACAGGGTATATGGGTTGATACAAAAATCACCCTGGCACTCAAAGGGTTAAAGGAGTCGATTAATTAGAGCATTACTGTATATGTTTAAAAAAAATAATATTTAAATTAAAATTGCTTTGGGTTAGAGTCTTGGTCAGTGACATAAATTCCTAGCCCTGGTCTCTCACAAGTTACATGCCTGAGGCAAGGATTTCAATGACATAAATTCCTAGCCCTGGTCTCTCACAAGTTACATGCCTGAGGCAAGGATTTCAGTGACATAAATTCCTAGCCCTGGTCTCTCACAAGTTACATGCCTGAGGCAAGGATTTCAGTGACATAAATTCCTAGCCCTGGTCTCTCACAAGTTACATGCCTGAGGCAAGGATTTCAGGGAGTATACCGCTATACTTAAAGTAATTGACCACCAGCAACGTGGTGTCACCCCGTTAATACTGCGGTACTATACTGCGGTATCCTCCAATACCGCGGTACTGATACCGCTTGTTAACGTATGTGGGAGTAAATACCTCCCCTCAAAGTGTTCCATGAAAATCACTGCGGTATTCAAAAAAATTAATGCGGTGCCCGCTAAAAGACCGCGGTATCATCGCCCAATACCGTAATTCCACTGCCATGACCGCCTCGATACAGCTACCGTTTATTACCGGTATCACCGTGGTCATGACCGGGGTATCACCCCGTTTTTCTGGTCAATTACTTTGAGAATAGCGGTATGTTCTATTGCAACAGACATGCAATGGTGGATGTTTACATGGATTTCATTTTATATTGAGTATATATATATATATATAAAGAGAGAGAGAGTGCCTCCAACAATTGTCTGCCGCTCCTGCACTTGCTTAATGACATATTATGAATTCGTTCGGGTGCGTGAAACAGATTAGTACTCAGGCGCTACATGTATGTCATCGGGGGAACGTCACAGCATTCTACAAACATTGCCGAAAATCTCAAAGAAATCGACCATACCACTACTCCATCTGAACTATGCTCAGTTGTAAATATTTATATCTCGATTCGGGATGCAATTATCGGTGATAAACTAACGAAATTTAATTAATATATCAGAATGACTAACTACTTTGAGCAAGATTATTCTCTATTTCTATTTGATCACCCTACTCAAGTGTTTGACATCACTTAAAGCATAGAGTCCATGTCTACAGATAAATTGTATGGCGCTAGCACTTGCTCGGAATCGGTACCTCCAAGATTTAGGTAGAGTTGGAACTGTGAAATTCACAGCACCTGACAAGAAGGGTTCCACTCCAATCAAACACAGAACGCTGTTCTCTCTCTGCTCCAGCAGATGTTCCAAAATGTATTGAACAGGCTCAGGTCCTTGATGACATTTTTCTTGTGATATTTCCATGAACTTCTTTGGTGCAATATTGAAGTACAGTAAAGCCCTACATGTATATAATCAACTCCTTAACCACAGCATAATTATGGGTATTTTTTCAGGATTTTTTTGAAAATATGGCTTGTTGCCATTCATCGGAAAGCTCTCACTGAGCCATATTTCCAAATAAATCCTGATAAATTAACCATAATTAAATGAGCAAAACACTGTCAGGGGCATGTCTTTCCTTCCATTCCTCGGTCCATGATCCAAAACGTTTGTTCTGGTGGTATCTTATATACATGTAAAACGTGACAGAGTTAATTTTACGAAATTTGATACATGTACATATGCATATTCTGCATATGAGAAAGTTTGGATTTGGAACCAGTCCGACTATTTCTAAGGATGTAGCCCTTTAGTTACTAATTACTCATTAACGAGTATAGTTCCCATTTGAAATATTCAGATAATAAATCGACAAATCACCATTTGTTGAACTTTAATACAGCCCTTGATATCGGCACTTTTCTTCCACAGCAATGCTTTAGAATTGCATCAAATTCAATGTTGTCTTCTATGGCTTTTTCTAAGCAATTGCCTTTTGCTGTAGCTGATTTACAGGGCTGTTAAAACTTGTTATGTGAACACTGTCCAAAAGAGTCCGAAACTCTTAGCGGTGAAGAGTTTAAAATATATAATTAATTGTTCATTAAATATTTTCACATTGATTCCTCAGATTTTTTATGATTCAAAATATTGACATGCCCGAGTGGCTGAGATTCTTTGCCCACACAGATCCTTCTATCGCATCTATTAATTAGACTGATTTCACCATTTTGTATAAAATTGATATATACATGTATTATATTCAATTTAAGATTTTGTTTTATAACATGAGCCCCATAAACCCGGTCTCATTATTTAGTAAGACACACGTGTAATATTGGCACGCACATTGACGTAAGAGCTTAGTGCAATGATGTTGATGTGTCAATTCCTGAACTTATTATTATGTTAATTTGAATATAATTATGCTATTAGATTTGTGTTGGGTTATTTAGTGTTGACTTTGAGATAAACACAAGGATGGTTGAACAATTTTGTCAACATGAAGAGACACATTTAAAATTGAACTTTTTTCTTGAAGGTTCTTTACTTCCTCTTTGGTTGTGATAAGGAAATCAATATTAATTTGTTTTTAACTCCAGCCATTTCGAGATTATTTTTCCTTCCAAAAATGTGTTAAAATGGATCTCAAATTTGTCGCAATTATATTAGAAATTTATTAACCTCGTCCACTAAATTTGATTCGCGCCTCGCTAAAGCTCAGCTCGATTCAAATTTAGTGCACTCGGTTAATAAATTTCGGATATAATAGCGACTCCTTTGAGATCCTATATTTATCTCCATACCTGATTTTTTGACAAATTGGAAGAAGAAAAAAAATTTAAACTAATTTTATTTTTTATTTTTGTCCTTCCTCCTGCCCTTTCTTAAAATAATTATCTGCAAACTAAAAAAAGAAGAAGAAAAAGTGGCCTACATATATAAGTCGAGTTTTTGTCACATTCGTGCTACAATATAGTATATTTTTTCCGATAATTAATAAGATGCTGATGGTGTAATATATTATCTTTGTAAAGATGAGTTTAATAAACAGATGAGTATCATTCAAAATATATACATGCCTGCGAGGCTGAGACCCATTTCTCACACACTGACAGGGTCATGCACCTCACCTCTGTTTGTTGCACAATCATCTGTCATCACTGGCAAGTTGACATAGAAGTATTGGAGCAAGAGACAATTACATAATACTAATTACTGATAGGTGATGACCTCTGAACTCAGTTTAACCCTTTATTTGACAAAATACTCATTGATGCAATGCCTGGTTGGTTCACTTAGAAAATAATTAGCTAATAAGTTCAACAAATGACCATAGGCAGTTTGCTTATATAACTTATATTATCACTTAATTATTAAACCAATAAACCTGGCCTCATATTTTTTAGTAAGACACACATGTATTATCGCCACGTGCATTGACTATATATATTTTTCAAAGGTGTATTTACTTCCTCTTTGGTTGTGATAAGAAATCAATATTAATTTTTTTAACCCCAGCCGTTTTTCCTTGCTAAAATGCGATTATGTGAAAGAAAGAATCTTAAGTTCGTCGCAATTATATACAAAATTTAGTAACCATGTCCACTAAATTTGATTCGAGCCTCACTAAAGCTCGGCTCGAATGAAATTTATTGCACTCGGTTAATAATTTTTGTACATGTATAGAATTGCGATTTATTAGTGATCCTCTATATCTTAACATTTCCCAGCCTCTTTAACACTTTCTTATACAGTAATGCCCTAAATAATCGACTTCTTAACTAAAGCAGAATTATGGGTAATTTTTCAGGATTTAGTCGGTAATATGGCTTGTTGTCATTCATCGGAAAGCTCTCAGTTAATTTTTGTATTTTGAATTCAATTGGGTCATTGACAATTCAATCTAGAAAAAAGCTTCACAATTCAGATTAATTGAAAAGGTCAGTAATAAATATTGTTGTCTTAAATTAGTCAGAGCACTAGACTAATTAAACTTCTAATCGTTTTTATAGATGTTTGGAAATAGGTAAGGTACCTTTTGATGCCCTTCCCACTGAAAAAACAAAAATTATCTGTGTCGATCTACATTCCAATAAAAAGTTGAATAGCAAGCACAACTATTGGATGCATACCGAACATTTCAAGTCCTGAGTTAGCCCCTCCCAATAAATAATCATAAATTGTGGTGTCTCCCTTATAATGATCAATTCTTGTGACTGACATTTACCTTTCCCATGCATTTGACTGACCTTCGAACCTTTTATCTATTTCAGAGGCATTTTACAAATCTAAGCTTTCGCTTTCTCACTCCGTCCAACACACTGTGATAGATTTCAAATATGAAAACGAACACTCATTCCGATACAAGCGGGCGGCGGACGACATTCCAGATAACACAACAACCACACCAAACGCTGCAGTGACGAGTGAGTCGGGGACAGAGGCTTCTTCGACAGCGGCTGCTCAAACAGATCCTCCGACAACCACTCCACCAGAGGTGACAACCGTCGATCCCGATGCAACGACGCTGCAATCTGTCGAGGAAACCGTAAGCACCTGAAATAAGAAAATCTTAATTCCAGACACAAAATGTGCTGCCTTGAAATAGTGTGTCTGTCATTTGCAGAATGAGGTCCCCAGAGGGTGAATTTACTGATGCTACCCCGCACAGCGCTAGCATCACCAAATTCACCCTCTGGGGACCTTGTTGAACTTATTATCTGAACATTTCCAGAGGAGACTACTTGTCAATGAGTATTTAGTAATGTGTTAAAAGCGTGAACGATTCTGCCAGTTTTACAGAAAAGCTTTTCAATACTATATTGAAAGCAAGTATAGCCAACGTGTGGTGTTCCAGACAGGGGACATTCAAAGCCAGTCTACTGCAAGAAACTCGCTTAAAAGAAAGCTTCAATTCAATTTGCTCAGAAGGTTACACAGAATTATTCTCGGAAAGCAATTGTTTCGTATTTTCAAAGAAGCTTCAGGTTCTATAGATTAACAAATAAGGCCATACAAATTATCAGCCTTGTTTATTAGCAGAAATTTCCAAGGCCAGAAATTGTTCTTCGGCTAAAATGCCTACCGGTACATGTACAGTAATGCTCCAAATAATCGACTCCTTAACCACAGCAGAATTACGGGTAACTTTTCAGGATTTAGTCGGAAATATGGCTTGTTGCCATTCATCGGAAAGCTCTCAGTGAGAGAGCTTTCCGATGAATGGCAACAAGCCATATTTCCAACTAAATCCTGAAAAGTTACCCGTAATTCTGCTGTGGTTAAGGAGTCGATTATTTAGAGCATTACTGTAGGTCCGCATAGTTGCATGCTCTACAGATATAACTTTAGTTTACAATTGGAACTTGGTCAATTATCATGCCATTCATGGTAAACCTTGGTTGGGTCTGGTTTAAAATTGCTGATTTGCAGAATGAGGTCCCCAGAGGGTGAATTTAGTGACAGTATCCCGAATATCTGGCTAACATCACTAAATTCACCCTGTGGGGACATCATTCTGCTTAGGCCTCATCTTCTCTGGAAAGTATCTTTATTATCAAATTTCTATAGAATCTTCTTCATATAGATTCTATTTCTTTTTTAGTTTAGTTTCTCTATAACCCCAAATTGGCAGACGACACATTGCATAATCGAGGTTCCCAATGGGTGTACATCACAATATTTCACCATTTTGGGAACTTCAATCTGAGTCTGTTTCCCATAGCAGATGAGGATATGCAGAATGAGGTTTCCAGAGGGTGAATTTGGTGATGCTAGCCCGCTGTGCGGGATAGCATCACTAAATTCACCCTCTGGGGACATCATTCTGCAAATGAAAAACAAACTAAACTAAACAGGCTTGGTTTCTCATTTCCTCTTCCACAGGTTCCGCACATCCAAGCCTTGAAATAGTGTGTCTGCCGTTTGTAGAATGGGGTTACCAGAGGATGAATTTAGTGATGCTGTCGTGCATAGCGGGCTAGCATCACCAAATTCACCCTCAGGGAGCCTCATTCTGCTTAGGTCTCAACTGCTATGGGAGACATAGGATCAGATTGAAGTTCTCCAGTTGAAGTTTGTGATGTTCACCTTTTAGTCACATCGATTATAAGCATTTTATCTTCTGCAAATTAGGGAATATAGAAACTGTACAGAAAGGGGGGGAAATAACTGAAAACAATGTTAATTTGGAATATAGATACTTCTCAGAAGATAAGGCCTAAGCATAATGAGGTCCCCAGATGGTGAAATTGGTGATGCTAGCCCGCTGTGCGAGATAGCATTACTAAATTCACCCTCTGGGAACATCATTCGGCAGAAGACAGACACACTATTTGCAGGCTTGTCCTCCGCAGCTCAGGCACATATAGTCCTTGATTTAACTATTGTAGTTATATTCAACTGTGATTGAAAATGGTCATTATAATGTGACTTTTGAGAGGGTCAGTTTTCATGTGGTCAGGGTACAATTTGCAACATGACATTTTGTATGTGATTCAAATTTCAGAAGATGCACGTCAAATTTGAAAAAGAGTAGCTACCAGTCTTTAGTATGCCACACCATGTTGTTGAATGCCATGTGGGGATATACATCAGTCGACAGCTCATCTGTTTGTTCTATAGTTGTTCTTCAAATTGTTATTCTGGAACTGTTGATTTCTTTTTAATCCTTTCTGGACTAAATGGATTCTCCCAGTCAGTTAAACAGTGTACATTGGAATGGTCTTATTTTTGATTTGGAGGGATGTCAAGGTGGTCATTTGGTGAACTTTTTCCTATGGGATAACTACTCATCAATGATACTTTAGTATATAAAGGATATAAAGGGTTCTAATACACAGATATATATATATATATCAGCCATAAGAGTATGGCTCATGAGACAAAAACAAGAACAAAACCTATTTTAAAGAACATTGTAAGCTTCTGCGAAAATAATTACCTGACGAGCGAAAAATTGACTTTATATGGCCTAACATTCTATATTTTTTGCCTTGTGATCAGGTAATATAGGTTCCAGACACTACATATATATCAATTTTGACACACCGGTACCTGTTATCACGTTGACTTCCGAACCCCATTCAATTACATGCAAACAGAATGAGTTAACTCACAGTCGGCAGCCAACATGTTAAGACCATGTTAACTGGTGCTGCTATATTTATGGCTTCTAATATGTTAAGCTGTTTAAATTTGATGTTTTTAAAAAAGTAAAAAGTACCTTTGTATTTCTCAATATACAATACTCTTATTGTCAAAACTTAAATTTGCAAACACAATATATGGCTTTATTAATAACCTGAGTTTTAAGCCCGTCTTTTCCAATTATTCCTCTTTTTTATGCATTGGCTCAGCGGGCCTCACATGTGGCCGTCTATTAGACTTAAATGGTAAATATGAACAGTGCTACCGTGCCATGTTCTGGGAATAAAATTATACTTCCATTTCTCATGTCCTTGTGTATACCCCTGAAACAAAGAACGTATCGATATATATATATATAAAGAGTAGGACCTAGCTGTCCATATATCTGTTTGTCAGTCTGTTCACGATTGTTCTTCCAGACCCCTGGGCTGATTTCAACCAAATTTGGTATGATGACTCTGGGTACCTTGGCAGATGTTATAACGGTGTTACATTTTCAAAAATTTAATTAAAAAAATAATGTGTTTTGTTAAATTGAGCAAGGTGTTCAATATAAACAAAATTCAATAAAATGATATCGAAGCTATCAAAATTTGCGCGAAGTGCACAGAGGGGCCATCACTGAATAAAGGGTCTGTGCTAGCCTAGCTAGTATAATGTATAACAAACTGAGTTTTAGGACCGTCAGTTCCAATTATGCGTCTTTGTAAATACATTGGCTCAGCAGACCGCACATGTGGCCGTCTTATTGGACTTAAATGGTAAATATGAACGGTGCTACGGTGGCACATTCTGGGAATAAAAAGATCAATACGAAAACCTGGAGCTCTTCTCGTCGACCACTCAAAGGATATAATGATGGGTGTATGGTGTCGGAGACGACGGTTGTCTTTAATTTGTGCGTCCGGCGACAAACTTAACACGCCGATTATATAAGCTGTGATCAATAGGATTGATAATCTAATAGTACGTCTGTTCATCAACAGATTTACTGCCTGACAAACATGACGCTGCCTAAAATTAGCGAATAATCTGCAAGAAAACGACGTCCTTCATTGAATTATTGGCCACAGGTTAGACTGAGGGGAAGTTTGTATTGTGTGCGGCCACAGTGAACAGGGATGTGGTAGCATGGGATTATAGGGGTGTCTCAAAACTACCACCCAAGCATTGAAATAGTGGAAATTTGGTATGCAGGTTTGGCACCAGGAGGGCTTTCAAAAGAGGGTTCATTGACATTGTTCACATTTTCCGTTCAAGAGTTATCCCTCTTTATTTATCTGAAAATGTTGGACTTCAGTCCTTCCTCACATGTATCTCAACCATGGGTTATTGGATTCTGTTAAATTTGGTATGGGGTATTTGATATTCCTCTGTGTATTTTTGTTCAACACAATTTGGTATCGAGAGTATGTCGGTCAGCGTTCGTCGAATATTTTCCAGGCCGCCAAATATTTCAGGTGCTGAAAAATAACAAATTTAACTCGAAGCATTGATGGGTGGGTTCCTCCACTCAAATCAAATATTGTTTACCCCCGAAGCCAAAGAAATAGTAATTTAGGATTGTTAATTTGGTTTATGCATGTAGAACACTCTTCACAATGGAATAGCAAACAGTCATGCCAAAATTAGTTATTTTCAATAATTTTTTTCATCCGAATAGGCAGAAAGCAGTGTCATTGTTATGAATGAATTACACACAGTGACTATTGTCGGCGGAATCATGTGCCATAATGTTTATGCCCAATACTTTGTCCAGAATAAAGTAGTAAATATTGACATTAGTCCCTAGTTCATAAATTACGTTCGATGTGGTCGGAAATTTCAACAATCTTATTTGATAACTACATTCGTCCAGTGGAGATAATGACTAGATACTAACTTATGGGTATATCTGTAATATTTTAATATAAATAACATCAGACATTAAAGTGATGTGAAACACTCTGGTATGGTGATCAAATAGAAATGGAGAATAATCTTGCTCAAAGTAGTTATTTTTTTTACATATATATCCAAATTGACAACACACGCCTTCATTCTTAATATTCATTAAATGCAGTGACTCTCGATGGCGAAATTCGTTAGTTTATCGCCAATAATTGCATCCCTAATCGAGAAATAAATATTGACCATTGAGTGTAATTCAAACGATGTTTTCTATGGTCGTACTGTCGATTTTCTTGAACTTTTCGGCAATGTTAGTATAATGCTACATTCCTCCAGTTGACATAGCGGCTGAACACTAACTTATCAGTTTCATGCACACAAACAAGTCCTTAATATGTCTTTTAATCCCTCTACTTGCAGAACACACATACTTACTACACCTCACATGTTATCCAGAACGGGGCCGGTGATCACTGGGATTATAAATTAGATGGCCACACCCACAGAAATTTATCAGACAGCCACAGAGTCGCAGTGGTGAGTATTGTAAACAAAATTACACTTGTATTATATTCTGTAACTCAACAATTATCGCTGTGCTAAATATTGTGGAATGCTGGTTTTCCGAAAACAATGTAGCTTTTCCACCAACACATGATATTGAGGTGATTGCTGATCAATAATAATAATATTCGTTAAAAATACACAAGAATGAAAATTTAAAAATCCTTATTTGAGAGTTGACATTTTTTGTGGGTAAAACAAATTTTCTGAAATGAAATTGTGATCATGAGGCTATATCGTTCATACTCTAGGTCGGAACCATGGAACTACCCCCCCCCCCTATCTGGAAAATTCATGGTATTAAAGGAATACTTATGATGCATGTGCTTAAGTGTTCTTTGTAAATAGGGATTCTAGATATATGGATGTTAACATTTGACCATGTTATAATGGATTATTTTGTATTATTGCTTTGTTTGGTTCTATCTTTCAGAAAATATAAATTTAATTTATTGTTTTATGTTTTCAGACATTGAATCTGTCGTTCAAATTCCGTTTCTATGGCCACAACATTACCAACATCACAGTGGCAACAGGAGGTATGTAATTTTGTACTTACTTTGTTCAGCTCATATCTTTCAATCATGGATCACATCAGAGGACGATTTGGGAGACATCTTCTCCCTAAAATGTGCCACTTCACCCTATTTTTGTTCTAGGGAGAAGTGACCTCTTTCATATACCAATTTGCATTTTTCAAAACCACATATTCGAAGTGTATTTATTGACTATAATTGGCAATATAATTTGACTCTTTTTATTATTACATAATACTTTATTTGGATCACAGAATGGTGATGTTAACTAATCCTTCTATGACTGGAGCTTCCTGAAATTTTGCGAAAATCCTTTGCCAATGAATTCTATTATATATGCGAGTCTCCCATAAGGAGCCTCACATATATAAGAGAATGCATTGGCCTAACAATATAAACATTGACCTGGCAAGCCAGTGCATTCTCTTATATATACGAGGCTCCATATGGGAGACTCGCATATATATAGAAGAGAATGCACTGACACAGGATCTTTAATGCTGCATCAGAACAGCTCCCGCCATGAAAGGGTTAATTGAACTTTATGTCTTCTCCCTGGTAACAGTCAATTTCTCCCTAATAATATCAATAGAGAGAAGTGACCTCCCAATTTGAATTCTCTCGGCTGGTCCCAGCTTCAATAGAAATTTTGAGTGAAACAAACGTGTAACACTGATCAGGTCTTGTATTTACTATTAGTGCCTAAATATTTTTGAGAATGCATGTTTACAGATATTGGGGAACTCCAAATTTTACAGATCTCATTTAAACCCTTTGTTGTGAAATGGGTAAAACTAATTTTCAGACTTCAGATTTCCTAAGGCAAAAAAAAAACCTCTTTGTTTCCGATACCCTGCCTGGCCTGCCTCAAATTTTTTTTTTTCAATGTTCTTCAGAAGGCTAGTCTATTGTTACCTGTTAAGAGTGTCAATGTGAATATCTATCGTTTTTCCCCAACCCCAAAAGCAAAAATAAGTCAGTTATTAAGCTCAATGTTTGTAGAGATCATACTGCAGAGTGAATTAATTCAAGGGACAGCATGTTTTTATCCAATGCTTGGCTCATTTTAATACACATTGTTCAACCATATTCCATGGAACCGTGACCACACTATTTTATCACTTACGGCTGAAAGGTTTTGAAAAAAAAATCTCTGCCTGCCTGTCTGGAAAATTATCACCTTGTTATCGGAAACAGAGAATTTTTTTTTTTAGACTAATTTTAGGACAGATTTTCGGCATTATGCCAATAACTCTGACTGAAAAAAGTGCATCTTCTGGCAATTTTCCCCCTTTGCCCTTGGTTGCTCCTGGTGCCCCTGAGAATATATCTATATTGGCATTGCTGATGACAAAAGTTCAATATGTTTCATATCATTGTAAAATGCTATTAAAACAATCCTGTTTCTGTTAGCCTCCGTTCAGTAAATCTAAAAGCTAATGCTTGCCCCCCCATCAGAGAATCAATGCATCATCAAACATTCTATCCTATTTGTACTGACTTCCTGATCTCGGCAATAAATCTTATGAGAATCGTTAGCATTTTCCTCTATTGAAATATAGATTATACTGGCCTGACAAAATATATAGTCTGACCAACTGTAATGGGACCAGCCGAGGACATTATCGCTAGCAATCGTTTGCGGAAATGACATCATTGACGTCATAACACAGATAACACGTCCATCATAATGTTTATAGTTGTGTTCCCTCATTTATGTGTTATTTGGTCATCATTTGAATTTTGGTCCTGTGTGCATTGGCCTAACAAATTTCATATTATTTTTTATAATTGTTAAAGAATGTAAGAAAAAATGATAAAAATTTCTAAAGAATGTAAGAAAAAATTATAATTAATTGATAAAGAATATAAGAAAAAATGATAAAAATTGATATAGAATGTAAGAAAAAATGTTAAAAATTGTTAAAGAATGTAAGAAAAATGATAAAAAAATATGATAAAATTTGTTAAAGAATGTAAGATAAAAAATTGTTAGGCATATGCATTCTCTTATATATGCGAGGCGACCTATGGTTAAATCGCATATATAAGAGAATGCATTGGCACAGTTCTTTAATGTTGCGCCAGCACAGCTCCCATTATGAAAGGGTTAAATATATATCTTTCTTCTTCAGGGTTCATTTACATGAGTCCATTCGTCCACAGTTGGCTCACAGCTACACAGTATGTTGCTCCGCTGATGGCAAATTTTCACACATCAAATTCAAATCAATCGGATATTAAATTCAGAGATTATGGTAAGTAATAGTTTGTTTACATCTTTCTGTGTCATCGATAATCAGGTCTGTCAATATGGTGCTGGATATTTGCAGAATGAGGTTCCCAGAGGGTGAATTTATGTTTTAACTCGTTTCACTCGAACAAACAAATATGATTTATAGAATAACAAAGTTCTGCGAAATTCTAGAAACAATGTTTTTTATTTAGAAATTCATGTTAACGTCATTTGCCGATCTGACTCAAATTTGGTATGTAGGCCTACTTTGATCCCAGGAACAAAAAGGGTGGGTCCAATTTCATGTGCGACCATGTCCTTGACCTTGACCTCGCTCATATATGCTCATATCAGACTGAAATTTATGGACCTCGACCGATCTGACTCAAATTTGGTATGTAGGCCTACTTTGATCCCGGGAATAATAAATATTCTTGTATGTATTAACCCTTTGAGTGCCAGGTCCGATTTTTGTATCGACCCATATACCCTGTGCCAATGCATTCTCTTATATATGCGAGTCGACCATAGTTCGCCTCGCATATATAAGAGAATGCATTGGTCTAACTCAAAAAAAAATTATTTGTTTTTAGGGCACTCTACAGACCATAAATTAGGGCCGATGAGATCAGCCCCTGGCACTAAAAGGGTTAATGATCAACTTTTTTCAAAAGCCAATATAATCAAATATCTACTAAATTTAGGTTGGAGGGTGGGACCAACCGTGCACTTTAGAAGCTAAACGTAGAATGAGTGCTAAAATCTATTCAATAGCAATCAATGCCTCTCATGCGTGAACTACTGTCACCAATCACTCAGATATACCTCATCGATTTAACCCACGTCGATCCAATATTTTCTATTAACACCCTTATCTCCAAATAATTCTTTGTTGAAATTCAACAAAGTAATTTAATGACTCTACCCGGCACAGTGGGCTAGCATCACTAAATTCACCCTCTGGGGACCTCAATCTGCTTAGGACTCATCTTCTCTGGAAAGTATTTTTATTATTAAATTAACATTTTTTTTTAGTTTCTTTACTTCTTTAGAAAGTTTCTTTTTCTTTTTTAGTTTACTTTCTCTATATCCCCAAATTGGCAGACGACACAATGCATATAAATCGAGGTGCACGTTACCATCTCGGAAATTAAATCTGTGTCTAGGTCTCAGATAGCAGATGAGGCCATGCAGAATGACGTTCCCCAGAGGATGAATTTGTGACGCTACCTTCTGAGGATCTCATTCTGCAATGTCTGGCACCATATTTCAAGCCTTGTTTCTGTACATCTTTCTGTGACACTGACTATCTTAATATGTAAATACAAATGTGTGTTTCTCTCTCTATATATCTATGTATGTTCCTTAACCCTTTCAGTGCCAGGGGCCGATCTCATCGGGCCTAATTTACGGTGTGTAAAATCGGCCCTAAAAAAATAAAAAAAAAAAATTATTTTTTTTTAGAATAAATTTTTTTTTGGTTGAATTTTTTTTGGGTAAGCTTAAGCATGCTATAGCGAATTTAAAAACAAACTGGATAACACCTTAGGGGCATGTTATAACTCAAAACTATCACCAAGTATTCATAGTAATAATTTTGATGCCCATAAAAAACATAAGATTCCCTGGCACTTAGTGCTGGGCGGTATTTCGGTATACCGATTATAGTCGGTAAGATTTTCAATACCGTTACCGTCATTCTTTCCCATAATCGGTAAACCTTGAAGACGGTATTATTGCGGTTACATATCATACAGGCCCATTACCGAGTATATTGTGGTTTTCCTTTGTCGGGATACAAAGAAATTACTTCGTTTCTTTACACCGTATTTCATCGAAATCACAATTAAGAGGTAGCGAGTTTGTGTCAGGAGACAGCGTTACTGTAAATTGGGCTGGAGTAGCTACTAGCGTTGCGGATTCTGTTTTCCAAGTCATCCCCGAAATTGCCGCGAATATATTTCAAGACTTACGTTGTGTGCCCCATGCACGTGCTGATCGACAATTTTAAAATGACCAGTCCGTTTCAATGATTGGCGTGTGCAAGTTTATGTCATTTCCAAACAAAATGCATTCCTTCCCTACCTGGGACAAAATCCAGCCCAACATTATATTGCAAGGTATGATTGCATCATTCTGCGCTATTTTTAATCGACTGAATGCATGGGGCAGCTCATTATTTCAGGGGTGTTATCGAGTGGGAATAATTGATCACATTCATAAACCTGGATTTAAAAGTATGATTTATAATAATGCAACGGGAAGTCAATAATAGTTCTAGAAGTTAAATACTTTGGAAGTAATACACTTCATTTCCCGGCATTTAATAAAATCATCGTACTTATTCTTAAGTTATTCACACCCGGCGGAACATTCCAATATCAACGTCACAGCACGTGCTCTGCAAGTCGGCACTGTCAGTTGGGGATTGTTTCAAAGCTCTTGGGTGTATCCAACTTCGCTGAATGATGCTTGCATTAAGTTGTATAAATCTCAATTATTACCTGTATTTAAGATCAGCTCATGAATCCATGCATGCAGATAATGATACATTCATTGATTGCATTCCATAATTTAATAAAACGGAGGGTAAATGTCCTTATTTTATGTAATCTGTGTAGCGATTAGATTTCCCTCCATAAACAGTCGACCTGTGCACCAAACGAATGCTACTAAACAGGGGTTTTAAGGGATTAGTTTAAATAATCGGTAATACTGTATACCGCGGTATTATTTTAGGATTACCGTGGTATTTGTATGGTTAAATACCGCCCAGCACTACTGGCACTAAACCTACTAAATAAGTCTGTTAAAGAATATAAGAAAAAATTGTAAAAAATAATAACAAAAGATGAAAAATTGTTAGGTCAATGCATTCTCTTATATATGCGAGACGACCTATGGTCGACTCGCATATATAAGAGAATGCATTGGCACAGGGTATATGGGTTGATACAAAAATCTGACCTGGCACTCAAAGGGTTAAAAGCATCCACATTTCTGCACTGATTGCGATGCAATTTGCCTTGGGTATGTATTTCAGCTCTCTGGGTAACATGGCCTGGGTCTGGACAATGCTCGACATCTCCTTTTGACGCCATATCCGCATTAACAAACAGAATCGACATGAACGCTATTTATCTTGTACCTTATCTGGACAAAGAATGACTCAAATGCTCTTTATCTATTACCTTATCAGTACAGAGAATGTGTGTGTGTCTCTCTCACTCTGTGTATGTTCCTTATAGACATCCACATTATTTATTGTAACAGTTTCAATTTTAATTTTGCCACACTTTACATGTACAGCACCGGGTACATCTGCTAGTAAACTATAAATCGCAGTGAAAAATTTTAGACTAACAATTGATCGACATTTTATATATGTTAATATTATTTTCACTATTTATAAACATTTTGCTTTCTCGTCGCCTAACTCTATGGGCAATATAACCTGTGTGAATTCTTATTAACCCCTCCAAGACGGGAGATGCGCTGGTGCAGCATTAAATATCCTGTGCCAGTGCATTCTCTTTTATATATGAGTGTCCCACAGGGAGATTTCTTCTCTCTGATGAAATAAGAACCAAAATTGTTTCACTTTGAGTGCCTTATGTTTTTTTTAAAAGGCTCGACTTGATTGGCATAGATTATAATTCTGTGCTAGTATATTACTCTACAGTACTTAACCCTTTCTATACTAAATACTCATTGACGAGTAGTTATCCCTTAGGAAATGTTCAGATAGGTCGTTTGTTGAACTTATTATCTGAACATTCTGGTCTTGAATTATTTGTTTTTGAAATTTTCTGTCTGACGTCCGCTTTTATGTACCGGTTTCCTGAATACACCTCAAATTAATAATAGACCATTCCAATATACACTGTTATAATTGGGTGGGAGAATCCATTTAGTAAAGTATTAAGGGTTAATTCTCTGTGTTTTGACATTGATGGGAGCCTTTGTAAGGAAGATGAGGATTGGACAAGGTTAAACAAGAGTTCATGTGAGAGTAATATGGTATCAAATCACCTAATCAATATGGCCGGAGAAAGCCTTCACAGTAAAAGCCTGCATATAGTGTGTCTGTCATTTACAAAATGAGGTTACCAGAAGGTGAATTTAGTTATGCTTTCCCGCATGGTTGGCTAGCGTTACCAAATTCACCCTCTGGGAACCTCATTCGGCTTAGGCCTCAACTGCTATGGGAGACCTAGGATCAGATTGAATTTCCCCAGTTGAAGTTGGTGATGTTTACCCATTGGTACCTCGATTATGCATTTTATCGTCTGTAAATTAGGGGACATAGAAACTTCCCAAAAGCGAAAAAGTAATTAAAAACAATGTTAATTTGAGACTATACCGGTAGATACTTCCCAGAAGATGAGGCCTAAGCAGAATGAGGTCCCCAGAGGGAGAATTTGGTGATGCTAGCCCACTGTGCAGGACAGCATCACTAAATTCACCCTCTGGGGACCTCATTCTACAAATGACAGATGCACTATTTGCAGGCTTGTTTGTTCACAGTGGCATGAAGTCGGGACGAATAACATAAAATCTTCATGGTTTTAAGTTGAGGCCAGATAATCCTTCAGGCTACGCGACAAGCTAAATTACGAGAAATGAACAAACTAATATGGTGCGAGAGTAAATATAACATCGTTAAGCCTCAATTCAAATCACAGTAGCAGAAGAGACGCTTGTAGATTCCGCAGAAAATTACGTTTGTCAGTCGGAGACTGGGCCGAAGCGAAGTCAGGGCAAATTGGTAGTAATAAATAAAGAGAGAATTAATGCCGTATAGATCAGCTTGTCGATAAAATGAATTTGTGGCTGGATAAATAACATGTGGGAAGCGCAATGAATTGTGGGTATAATGCTACCTTTCTCGTCAATACGATCAGCCGTGACATGCTTGCAGTAATGGGAAATAATCAGGTCTCTCATTTACGTGGAATTAGTTTTGGTGTTGATTTAATTTCGTGACGGATTCATTAATGAGAATTTATTGGAAAAAGCAAAAAAGTCACACAAAAGTGGACTCCATCAATGATGAGAGAAATAGAGCCCTTGTTAACCCTTTCTATAGTACAGTAATGCCCTAAATAATCGACTCATTAACCACAGTGCTCAGAATTATGGATAATTTTTGAGGATTTAGTTGGAAATATAGCTTGTTGCCATTCATCGGAAAGCTCTCAGTGAGAGCTTTCCGATGAATGGCAACAAGCTATATTTCCGACTAAATCCTCAAAAATTACCCATAATTCTGCTGTGCTTAAGGAGTCTATATTCAGACTTGTGAGAAACATACTAATCAATGAGTATTTAGTATAGATTGAGTTAAATATGCTCAGATGATTTTAGTGTTAAATTAATTTGGGAATATTCCATTAACCTTTTCATGACTGAAGCGTCTTGAAATTTTGCAACACCCTGTGCCAATGCATTCTCTTATATATGGGAGACTCGCATATATAAGAGAATGCACTGGCACAGGGTCTTTAATGCTGCTCCTGTCATGAAAGTGTTAACGAAAGATTTTTGGTCATGAAAAGTGAGAAGTCTCAACTTGATTCTAATGGAGTATTGATGTCATTAAATAGATGACTAGATTATAATGTCCAGCATTTTAATTGCGGTCCAATGACACATGAGATTGACCCAGAGGTCCAGTGTAAATGGAGTTGGCAATTTCTCTCAATTATGTCAAATTAGCTTTCATGTCAATTTAATTTGGAAGGACTTCATTAATATAACACGTTAAGTGCTACAGCGACCAGATTGTTTCAAAAATAGTCTAGCAGACAGGGTTGAGGTCATATCACATTGAGGTACAGTTGAAGAGAGTACAGTAATGCCCTAAATAATTGGCTCCTTAACCACAGCAGAATTATGGGTAATTTTTCAGGATTTAGTCGGAAATATGGCTTGTTGCCATTCATTGGAAAGCTCTCAGTGAGAGACTCGCATATATAAGCATATCTCAGTGAGAGCTTTCCGAAGAATGGCAACAAGCCATATTTTCAACTAAATCCTGAAAAATTACCCATAAATATTCTGTGGTTAAGGAGTCGATTATTTAGGGCATCACTGTATATTACATTATCTTGTATGTAGGTTAATAAGAGCATTACTGTATGTAACCAACATGGTAATTGTAATGAAATTTTATTTAGGCCGGATTTAGTGTTCAATCCCCCCTTTAAATGTCTAAATAATTGGAAGGGTTTCATTAATGAGAATTTTTTTGAGGACATAAAACACCATAAAAAATAATTTACCTTATTGATGAACAGGTGAATAAGACTTTGGTACTATTATACTGATGCTATTTGATGTTAGTTAACTACATGTATATTGCTGCCAGGGGTGATCAGATCAGACCAAAAAATATTATATAAACTAAGTCTAAAACCGAAGACCTGGGATGCTCATTCATCACACATGGCTGCGTATGGACGATTATATTTGTTGCTATAAATATTGACAAAAGCTGTAGTTTAAATATCTACGAAAAATGCTACTACTCTCACTGAGAGCTTTCCAATGAATGGCAACAAGCCATATTTCTGACTAAATCCTGAAAAAATACCCATAATTCTGCTGTGGTTAAGGAGTCAATTATTTAGGGCATACTGTATGTCATTTGTCTTTGTTGTGGTCTACCTATGCTGCATGTACACGGTTACACTTCCTTGTAGCAAGATTATAATGCCTCTATTATACTGTGTCTTCATTATTTCTATAACATCTATTGTCAGGAATTTCTGACGTACTAGTAGTACCGCAAAGTAAACCTCACCAACACTGCACCACCCAGTGGGTTTTATATAGGTTTTACATCCTGCACAATACGTTTACATAGACGCAGTACACAATAGTAGTTATACTAACAACAATAAACTATATAAATTATTTTAGTTCTTCAGTACTACTCCACACACGAATTGATCAATACCTCAGGGCTCAGGCATTCATTATCATGACACATGACATGCACTTCAACTACCTGGCTGTTTAAAAATTAAATGCCTACCGCAGTACAGTGTAATGATTGATTGAATTCTAAGTTTACTGTATCTACCGGAGACTACCTCCATGCACCTTTTAACTCTCAAGCCTTTTATGCCAGGTGCATGTTGCAGTTGTTGGACTAATTGGAGTATCTAACCTGCAGTGTATATTAATAAAATGGTAATTGAGATATTTCTACCTGCACAGTTTCACACACCATTTGCCCATTGGCTTTTATGATATCAGGTATATTCTGTACAGTAGTTTTCCCACTGTTTTGTAAACTCAAAGCATTTATATTGGATTCAGGGATGTACAGTAATGCCCGAAGCAGGGTTGGCTGATTTAAATCAAGCGATTTAAATCATTGATTTAAATCAATGATTTTTTTCAAAAAAATCATTGATTTAAATCAATGATTTTGAAATGATTGCATATCTCAAGAATTTTCAATATCTAACAAGGTCTTTTGTAAATTATAACATGATTATGATTAAACAATATACAGAATTGGATAATAGATATGAAATTGTGCAGTAATTGTCAACCCTATAGAAACAGGCATACTGCATGGTTCTGTGACTACCGGTACTGCTCCAGCAACGACCTGTTTCGCTTAGTTGTAACTACAATCAGATTCAGCACTCCCCATTACACTATTAAATTTCCTTTCCTTTTCTGATTGCAATACATGTAAATGCCAACCAAGTAATTCTACCATATACTCTGCCATCTAAACTACCCTAGTTATCCATACTTGATATATGGTGTGATTACATGTATGTCCTCAAGTCGCCGAGGAGAAAAGGTGATTGATAATATATTCAGTTCTCAGCTAAAATTTACTAAATGTATCAGTAAATCTTTAAGCACAGGTCTACTTTTCCAGATATCACAACATTGGAACTCACATAGACCTAAGTGTATGCATAATTAAAGTACATGGTCGCTATATCTGTTCTGCCGTGATATTTGTGCTTGATACATGTTTTGAATTTTTTTGATTGTGAAATATATCCAACAATCGACAACAGATTAGTGATCTGTGTTCTCTGTCCCTACATTTCCCGGATAGTCATGGTTTAAATTGAGCATATGTTTCGATTCACTTTTCCACTATAGTATGATAGTGGTAACGCGGAATTTCATCGGGGGACAGCGTAATAAATAGATGGGCATAATATATGCCTATTTTAAATGTGAATGGCCTGATTTGTCGAGGCCAGTAGCACAATTTCCAAGGTCATGCACGATATGTGCCAATTGTATGATAGAGCATATTACATGCCACTTTAATGATTATTTTGAGACCGGAATTTATAGATTCCATCAATTTAGAATTTTAGATAGGGTGACTTATGTTTCTAATTTATTAGAGCAATTGTATCAGTCATAGTTTGAGCAAGCTACTATGCTAAATATAAAATACTATTATGCAAAATACTATTATACAGGATTTAGTCGGAAATATGGCTTGTTGCCATTCATTGGAAAGCTCGCAGTGAGAGACTCGCATATATAAGCATATCTCAGTGAGAGCTTTCCGAAGAATGGCAACAAGCCATATTTTCAACTAAATCCTGAAAAATTACCCATAAATCTTCTGTGGTTAAGGAGTCGATTATTTAGGGCATCACTGTATATTACATTATCTTGTATGTAGGTTAATTAAAGTGTTAGAGTTCCTCCAAGGTTAACAGTAAATGGAAGAAGATGAATTCTCTGAATTCATGTGGAATTAGTTTAAATGTTAAATTAGTTTGGGAAAAGAATCATTATTGAAAATTTACTGGAGTATGGAAATTCATGGAAATGTCTACTTGATTGGAATGGAGCTTTGCTACTACTATATAGAAAACCGCATGATTTGAATTCAACCCACTGACACATGAAAATGACTATGTGGTTAAAATTAATGGGGGATGGTGATTTTGATCAATTTCACCAAGTTAAAGGGATACTGTACCCTAAATCCTGCCATTTATGGGACCATCTCCTTTTATACTCAGTAGAATATATATGCAACAAATTAATGAATTTGAGCCAATTAATGAATTTGAGCCATATGGAATAGTGCAAAATACACTCATGTGCTCTTTGAACTACAGTAATGCTCTAAGTAATCGACTTCTTAACCACAGCAGAATTATGGTTAACTTTTCAGGATATAGTCGGAAATATGGCTTGTTGCCATTCATCGGAAAGCACTCGGGGAGAGCTTTCTGATGAATGGCAACAAGCCATATTTCTGACTAAATCCTGAAAAGTTACCCATAATTCTGCTGTGGTTAAGAAGTCGATTACTAAGAGCATTACTGTATGTAACCAACATGGTAATTGTAATGAAATTTTATTTAGGCCGGATTTAGTGTTCAATCCCCCCTTTAAATGTCTAAATAATTGGAAGGGTTTCATTAATGAGAAATTTTTTGAGGACATAAAACACCATAAAAAATAATTTACCTTATTGATGAACAGGTGAATAAGACTTTGGTACTATTATACTGATGCTATTTGATGTTAGTTAACTACATGTATATTGCTGCCAGGGGTGATCAGATCAGACCAAAAAATATTATATAAACTAAGTCTAAAACCGAAGACCTGGGATGCTCATTCATCACACATGGCTGCGTATGGACGATTATATTTGTTGCTATAAATATTGACAAAAGCTGTAGTTTAAATATCTACGAAAAATGCTACTACTCTCACTGAGAGCTTTCCAATGAATGGCAACAAGCCATATTTCTGACTAAATCCTGAAAAATTACCCATAATTCTGCTGTGGTTAAGGAGTCAATTATTTAGGGCATACTGTATGTCATTTGTCTTTGTTGTGGTCTACCTATGCTGCATGTACACGGTTACACTTCCTTGTAGCAAGATTATAATGCCTCTATTATACTGTGTCTTCATTATTTCTATAACATCTATTGTCAGGAATTTCTGACGTACTAGTAGTACCGCAAAGTAAACCTCACAAACACTGCACCACCCAGTGGGTTTTATATAGGTTTTACATCCTGCACAATACGTTTACATAGACGCAGTACACAATAGTAGTTATACTAACAACAATAAACTATATAAATTATTTTAGTTCTTCAGTACTACTCCACACACGAATTGATCAATACCTCAGGGCTCAGGCATTCATTATCATGACACATGACATGCACTTCAACTACCTGGCTGTTTAAAAATTAAATGCCTACCGCAGTACAGTGTAATGATTGATTGATTTCTAAGTTTACTGTATCTACCTGAGACTACCTCCATGCACCTTTTAACTCTCAAGCCTTTTTATGCCAGGTGCATGTTGCAGTTGTTGGACTAATTGAAGTATCTAACCTGCAGTGTATATTAATAAAATGGTAATTGAGATATTTCTACCTGCACAGTTTCACACACCATTTGCCCATTGGCTTTTATGATATCAGGTATATTCTGTACAGTAGTTTTCCCACTGTTTTGTAAACTCAAAGCATTTATATTGGATTCATGGATGTACAGTAATGCCCGAAGTATATGACCCTTTAACCACAGCAGAATAATGGGAAATTTTCTAGGATTTAGTCGGAAATATGGCTTGTTATCATTCATCGGAAAGCTCTCACCGAGGGGGTGGTCGCGGTCCTTCCTTTCGCTTTTTTCATTTCTGGATGATAACTTGAGGAAGTCTGAACTGAATGGAATGTAATTTGTTTGTTGGTTTACTAGCACAAAATACAGGTCAAGTTCGAATATGGTTTTTGCCCACCAATTTTCACCATGGTTACAGCCCTTTTTGTTGGAATTTTGCACTCAATTTCTGTTTCCAGATGATAAGTTTAGTAAGTCTGAACTGAATGAAATGAAATGGCCGTTTGTTGAAATTTGTTCGCCATGCCCTAGCGACGCTCTTGTCTTTTACTGACACACAGAAGATTTCCACGTAACGCCATAACTCTTAAATCGTCCATGTCATATCCAGAAGAATTAAAATGGCTCCCTACCAGTACATCTGTATTACCAGATGTAATAGAAAATTGCTGTCCTGTCATCCGTTCCCAAGGAATTTGTCTGGTTTCACCAACATAAATCATTCTGGTCATTTCCTGCATGTGATGGCATACATTGTACACCACTCCTTTGGATGCACAGTTGAAATGTCTCCAAGTCGTCATTGTCAGGTATGCCAGACCAGGGGGGAGTCTATTGCCCTATATCTTGGAGGGGAAACAGAGTGGTAAATGTGCCTTTTGAATCATCCAGAGCTTGCATGTCACTCCTTTTACAATATGTTTTATCTGACACCACCTGGCAATAGGGACCTACAGTAATGCTCTAATTAATCGACTCCTTAACCACAGCAGAATTATGGGTAACTTTTCAGGATTTAGTCGGAAATATGGCTTGTTGCCATTCATCGGAAAGCTCTCCCCGAGAGCTTTCCGATGAATGGCAACAAGCCATATTTCCGACTAAATCCTGAAAAGTTACCCATAATTCTGCTGTGGTTAAGGAGTCAATTAATTAGAGCATTACTGTAACTTAGTTTGTAAGGTGCATGGCAAACAAGCCTGCAAATAGTGTGTCTGTCATTTGCAGAGGGTGAATTTAGTGACGCTATCCCACACAGTGGGCTAGCATCACCAAATTCACTCCCTGTGGACCTCATTCTGCTTTATATAGCCCTCATCTTCTGTGAACTATCTATAGTTACTTTTTCCCTTCTGTTCAGTTTCTATATCCCATAATTTTCAGTAGATAAAATCATAATCGAGGTTGAACATCACCAACTTCAACTGGGGAACTTCAATCTAATCCTAGATCTCCCATAGCAGTTGAGGCCTAAGCAGCATGAGGTTCCCAGTGGGTGAATATGGTGATAAACCCCAAAAAGAAAGATTCAGCGCACATGTTACTACAAAATGTATTGGATGGGCGCCTACACATACAGTAATGTCCTAAATAATCGACACCTAAACCCTAGTAGAATTATGGGAAATTTTTCAGGATTTAGTCTGAAATATGGCTTGCTGCCAATCATCGGAAAGCTCTCAGTGTATCTGCATCTCAGTAGTTTGTCCAAAAAAATTCTGACCATGACTTCCTGTTTTCCCTGATTTTTCATGTGGGAGGAAGAGTCTTGATAACTGTTAATAGCGAAACATGGATATTAAGAGGATTTCCCCCTAACATGCTGACCCACTTCATGTGGTAATGGCCATTAGTGGAAATCTAGATCCTGGTAGAAGACAAATTACTCCCACAGGTATCTGTCAAGTCTGCAAATAGTGTGTCTGTCATTTGCAGAATGAGGTCTCCAGAGGGTGAATTTAGTGGCTCTATCCCACATAGCGAGCTGGCATCACCAAATTCACTCTCTGGGAACCTCATTCTGCTAAGGCCTAAGCAGAATGAGGTCCCCAGAGGGTGAATTTGGTGATGCTAGCCCACCATGCAGGATAGCGTCACTAAATTCATCCTCTGGGGACCTCATTCTGCAAATGGCAGACACACTATTTGCAGGCTTGGAAGTGACAAATACACAGCAATGCCATTAATTTTGTCACAATGACATTAAGCTTCCCTCTGTGTCTACCTTATATTGTTATAAACAATCCCAGCCTCTTTTCCAGCTCATCGTTCTCTTATAAAACACAATCTCTGAATGAATTGTGTAGTTGGGCGCGAATGGGAATTCACTTCAGGGATGGTGAAAAAGATCAAATGATCTTCTCCTTCACCCCACCAACACAATCTCTGCCAGAGATGTATATCTTTAATACCGATATTCACCTCTGTCACAGCACCGATTAATTAAATTCCCCATTCCATACAGTAATGCCCGAATTATATGACCCTTTAACCACCACAGAATTATGGGAAATTTGTCAGGATCTAGTCGGAAATATGGCTTGTTGCCATTCATCAGAAAGCTCTCACCGAGAAATCCTGAAAAATTTCCCATAATTCCGCTGTGGTTTAGGGGTCGATTATTTAGGACATTAATGTACGGTACCTGCCCCCACCTTCAGATTATATAAAACAATGTCTATTGCTCTTGTGTTTGTTTTTTTTTTTTTGGCTGGGGGGATGACAATGTAGTCAATGACAACGATATACATGAAAATGTATGGATCTATGACAACTTTAGCACCCATAAATTATTGGTGGATCATTTTGGAGTAGAACGCCTCAACTATCGATATAAACCAAAATAAATTAATTTGTTATGCAGAGATCAATGCTTTGTATATAGTCGTATACTGCCAAACCCCCATAGGTTGCATTGTGCAATTGAATTGGTGTGGCTAAATTGTTCAACTTTTATCAAGAGTTATCTTTGATCTTCGGTGTTGGAAATTCAATGGAACATTAACAGCGGATGTGCATGTAATAATATTGCCATATAAGCCCACACTTGGATGTTAACACTCAAATGAACTCATTAATACTGCAAACAAAATGTTCCGGCAGATGAATAAATAACAGAAGTCGCTCTTCAACTACTTTAAGTATCGGCCATTGTAATTTGTACATGTATGTTTACCTGAAT
This sequence comes from Siphonodentalium dalli, assembly GCA_032622095.1. Lineage (NCBI taxonomy): Eukaryota > Metazoa > Mollusca > Scaphopoda > Gadilida > Siphonodentaliidae > Siphonodentalium > Siphonodentalium dalli. The sequence goes on along the minus strand of CP136068.1, from coordinate 134,909,857 downwards.
GCCATCATGTGATTTTGTCTGAATAATATCAAAAGAAGGACAAAGGGCAAAAGATTTTGAAGTGCGTCTTTTTCTTTTATTTATCAAATTATTTAACATTTGAAAGTTTGTAAATTCAAGGATGATAATGCCAGAAATTTGTTAAAATAATACCTTTTTGAGTGAAATTTATGGCAAATTTAGTGATTTTCAAGTTGAAAATATGAAGTCTATCTTTACTGACAAATTTTTACTTTTGTTTTAATGAGTTTTATTTGAGGATAGAAATCGTGTTGTTGGATATTCAACTGTAAGTTGTTAGATATTTCAAAGTGGATGATACCCACCGCCCACCAAATCAAGTCAAGACCCCCCCCCCCCCTCCCCCAGCTACATTTGTGACCACAGTTTTTCTCTAAGCGTACCTTGTCATTATATTGGAAAGAAAACTATGTACAGCTTTGCAGTTAACATAATCCCTAACGCCTCACTCGACTTTATGAAAGAACGGCTGATTGGAATGGCATCAAACTTTGAAACGATGTAATCTTGTTGGCTTTATTAATGTCGTTCTCATCAAAGTTTGTCCCGCGGCATTCCGTTAGATATTAGTTATTGCCTCTTCTTCCATAACTAATGTCCCGTATCAACACCTAAATTTTTTATTCATTGACGCAGCATTAAAGATCCTGTGTCTGTGCATTATCTTATATATGCGAGTCTGCCATATCAATGTAGGGAGCCTTGCATATATAAGAGACAGCACTGGCTTACAAGGTCAAGGTAAATATTGTTAGGACAATTGTTACGGGAAATCACATATATATTAAGAGAATGCGTTGGCACAGGGTTTTTGCAAAATTTCAGGAAGCTCCAGTCATAGAAGTGTTAAGCTTTTCATGACTGGAGCTTCCTGAAAGTTTTCAATAACCCTTTTTCTGGAAACAGCAATGTTTATAACTTTGAACATTAACCCTTTACCCAACAGAACGGCCCTGTGCCAATGCATTCTCTTATATATGCGAGTCGACCATAGGTCGCCTCGCATATATAAGAGAATGCATTGGCTTAACACATTAAAAATTATAAAATTGTTAAAGAATGTAAGAAAAAATGGTAAAAAGTGTTTAAAAAAGTGTTTTTTTAGTCCAATGCATTCTCTTATATATGCGAGGCGACCTATGGTCGACTCGCATATATAAGAGAATGCATTGGCACAGGGTATAACTGTAACTATCACACTGTGGTCAAGGAGCCGGTTCCAATGATATCCATATTTGTATGGTTCTATTGAGACAGACCGAAGATATTTTAGGCTGTTGAAGCTTTATTTGGCCGGTTTTGGCCGGTTTGTTGGGTAAAGGGTTAACACATCCACGACTGGGGCTTCCAGAAACTTTGAGAAAAACCTGTACCAATGCATTCTCTTATATGAGGTAGTCTCCCATAGGGAGCCTCGCATATACAAAAGAATACATTGGCCTAACAAGATTACCTGAACCTTGTAAGCCAGTGAATTCTCTTATGTATGCAAGGCTCCCTATGGGAGACTCACATATATAAGAGAATGCACTGGCACATGTTCTTTAATGCTGCACCAGCAGAGCTCCCATCATGAAAGGGTTAATATGTAGAGAATTCCACAATGTACAGTAATGCCTTAAATAATCGACTCCTTAACCACAGCAGAATTATAGGTAATTTTTCAGGATTTAGTCGGAAATAATGCTTGTTGCCATTCATCAGAAAGTTCTGAGAAAGCCATATTTCCGACTAAATCCTGAATTTTTTTCCATAATTCTGCTGTGGTTAAGGAGTCTACTTTTATGGCATTAGTCATTACTGTAGATCATACTTGTAGGTTTTTTATCTGAGGCAAATTTTCATCCTAGGCATGATACGGTATTGGAAAGAAGAATACTGTGATAATGACTCCGGGCTACTCTCATTTTGTCTGTCTCATGGTTAAACCATTTAATGTCTCTGATGCCTGAGGGAAGATTCTGTTAACATCGTTTTCACTTTGCTCACACAATCTGAAAATATCACTCAACTTTATGAAAGAACGGCTGATTGGAATGGCATTAAACTTTGAAATGATGTAATCTGGTTGGTTTTATTAATGTCGTTCTTGTCAAAGTCTGTCCCGCGGCATTCTGTCAGATCTTAGTTATTGCCTCTTCTTCCATAACTAATGTCCCTTCTCAGCACCTAAATTTCTTATCTTAAAGGGACATTAGGCATTGACAGAGTTAACCCTTTCTATACTACAGTGTAAATGGATTCTCCCACTCAGTTGTAAAAATATACATTTGAATGGTCTATTATTCATTTGGAGGGGTGTTCCAGTAATAAAAGCAGATGAATGACAGAAAAAATAGATAATAAAAGACCAGAATGATTCATAATAATTGTTAGGGGAAATGTTCAGATTATAAGTTCTATTTCCTAAGGGAATTACAGTAATGCCCTAAATAATCTACTTCTTAACCCTTTACCCAACAAAACGGCCAAAACCGGCCAAATAAAGCTTCAACAGCCTAAAATATCTTCGGTCTGTCTCAATAGAACCATACAAATATGGATATCATTGGAACCGGCTCCTTGACCACATTGTGATAGTTACAGTTCTGCCCTGTGCCAATGCATTCTCTTATATATGCGAGTCGACCATAGGTCGCCTCGCATATATAAGAGAATGCATTGGCCTAAAAAAAATCTTTTTTAAACACTTTTTACCATTTTTTCTTACATTCTTTAACAATTTTATAATTTTTAATGTGTTAAGCCAATGCATTCTCTTATATATGCGAGGCGACCTGTGGTCGACTCGCATATATAAGAGAATGCATTGGCACAGGGCATAACTGTTGGGTAAAGGGTTAACCACAGCAGAATTATGGGTAACTTTTCAGGATTTAGCTGGAAATATGGCTTGTTGCCATTCATCGGAAAGCTCTCTTGGTCATCTTGTCTGTATTCTGGCCTGCAAATTCAAAATGACGTAAATGACGTCAGAAACCGTGTCATGACGTCTTCGCTGGTTTTCATTAAGCAAACCAAAAAAATTGGTCTAAATGAAACTAATAGGCCTAATATCCCATGGGAATTCTTTGTAAGTTGTGAAGTGTAGCTAATTTCATTTTCATCGCGATGGTCCATTTCCCAATCTGCACTTTGGCAATCCAAAATCCAAAATCCAAAATCCATACCCGCAATCTTTGAAAAATCACTGATGGATACAGAAAAAATTATATGGCGTCATTCACCTGTGGCTAAGGTGTAAACAACCACGCGCTATTATATTTTATATTTTTTTATTATGGTTTCTATTATACATATAGTTCCTGATAAACTCTGCAAAACATATAGATTGTCATCATGAGAGGAATTTCTTTGCTTTGGTAAACAAAATATTGAAAATAGTGTGTGTCTGTCATTTGCAGAATGAGGTCCCCAGAGGGTGAATTTAGTGACGCTATCCCACATTGTTGGCTAGCATATCCAAATTTACCCTCTGGGGACCTCATTCTGCCAATGCGGGATAGCGTCACTAAATTCACCCTCTGGGAACCTCATTCTGCTGAGAGGCCTCAACTGTTAAGGGAGACCTAGGGTCAGATTGAAGTTCCCCAGTTGAAATTGGTGATTTTCACCCATTAGTTACCTCGATTTTATCTTCTGCAAATTAGGGGATATAAAAACTGAACAGAAGGGAATAAGTAACTAACAACAATGTAAATTTCAGACTATAGATACTTCCCAGAAGATGAGGCCTAAGCAGAATGAGGTTCCCTGAGGGTGAATTTAGTGATGCTGACCTGCTGTGCGGGGTAGCATCACTAAATGCACCCTCTGGGAACCTCATTCTGCAGATGACAGGCACACTGTTTGAAGGCTTGGGTAAACATTACTGTGGATATAGGATAATCTTAAGAGCCATCTCAGTGGTTTATTGCCACTAAAAGTGTTTTGTAAATTGACGAAATTGACGAGAAAACCTAATTTCCTGCCACAATTGCTCAGCAACGGAACCACATGAGCCCGAGTCGGAGTGTTTATGAGGTCAGAAAAGCCTCTTTCTGAATAACAAATTCTACTGTTATTGGATGAAATTTGTTACCATTGATTGATCCATTTTTGCATTTCTTTCGAGATTTGTTTTGTTGATGTTGTACAGTAATGCCCTAATAATTGACTCCTTAACCACAGCAGAATTATTGGTATTTTTTTAGGATTTAGTCGGAAATATGGCTTGTTGCCATTCATCGGAAAGCTCTCAGTCTCAGTTGTTATGCATTGTGGGTTTTGTTTTTTAATCTACAGAATTATACCTTATATAAATTATGTTAGTCTTCTGGGATGCCCAATAGTTGAGGTAGTAATGTGCATGGCACATTAGGCCAACACACGTCATTCAGCGATGCTGTAGCTGGTTTGAATCACAAGAAGTGAAGATTTATGAATCTCACAAAAGGAAGGCAATCTGATTTGTGTATTTGGACAAGCTTGTTAGTTGCTTTCTAAGGGTCGGTACGTGCAGTAGTGATTTCCTAGTGAAATTAACATCTGTGTGGTCTTTCCTCCACCTGTTAAACTAAAATGTTGTGATATGACCTTGCGGCCACAGCCCTCATAATTATTTACAGCAATCAAGCAATGCCAAAGCCATTTTCTGAAGCAAACTGGTAGAAAGCAAAGGGTTGCTGTAGCAGATTGAATTAAACCTTTCATAACAGGAGCTGCGCTGTGCAGCATTAAAGATCCTGTGCCAGTGCATTCTCTTATATATGCGAGTCTCCCATAGGGAGCCTTACATATATAAGAGAATGCCCTGGCTTAGAAGGTCAAGGTAAATATTGTTAGGCCAACGTATTCTCTTATATATGCAAGGCTCCCTGTGGGAGACTCATATATATAAGAGAATGTATTGGCACATGGTTTTTGCAAACTTTCAGGAAGCTTCAGTTGTGAAAGGGTCAAGAGACTGTGGCTAAAACGACGATAAACCCAAAATAAACCAAATGTTATCCTTGTGTTTTATTTGAGATTTGATGTACTAAAATCTTGTGTATTATCTTGGCGAATGACAATTTTCCTCAAGATGGTTATTTTGTTTAAATTATAAAGCAGTTATTGCTCTGGCTTTTGATTGCAATGATATAGTAAATGGCATGTCTATGAGGTCTCAGAAAGAATAGCCAATAATACAGTTATTGGATAAATTTGTCTTTATTGATTGCTTCAAATTGGCATTTCACAGGAGATTTGCTTTGCAGATGCATAATCATGGTTTAAATATCCTGCTACAGTAATGCCGTAAATAATCGACTCCTTAACCACAACAGAATTATGGGTAATTTTTCAGGATTTAGTTGGAAATATGGCTTGTTGCCATTCATCGGAAAGCTCTCAGTGAGAGCTTTCCGATGAATGGCAACAAGCCATATTTCTGACTAAATCCTGAAAAATTACCCATAATTCTGCTGTGGTTATAAGGAGTCGATTATTTACGGCATTACTGTACTTTACAAACAGGGGTTTTGTTTTTTATCTACAAACTTTTTCTCATTACATGATTCCAGTATTTTATTCATGATTCGCTTTCTCTGTCTTGTAACACTTAATCACACTTAACCCTTTACCCAACAGAAGGGCCCTGTGCCAATGCATTCTCTTATATATGCGAGTCGACCATAGGTTGCCTCGCATATATAAGAGAATGCATTGGCTTAACACATTAAAAATTATAAAATTGTTAAAGAATGTAAGAAAAAATGTTAAAAAGTGTTAAAAAAAAGATTTTTTAGGCCAATGCATTCTCTTATATATGCGAGGCGACCTATGGTCGACTCGCATATATAAGAGAATGCATTGGCACAGGGCATAACTGTAACCATCACAATGTGGTCAATGAGCCGGTTCCAATGATATCCATATTTGTATGGTTCTATTGAGACAGACCGAAGATATTTTAGGCTGTTGATGCTTTATTTGGGCGGTTTTGGCCGGTTTGTTGGGTAAAGGGTTAACTGTGTTCGTGCCAAAGTAAATCAGATTGTCTTTGAAGAAGCCTTGAAATTATTTTGGAATTTTCCCTTTTTCAACTGAATGATGATGAGAAGCTGAGTAGATTTTCAGCCATTCAGTTCACACCTTCTGTCTGTCAAAAACAATTGTACACCATCCTTGAAACAGAGTGTCTGTCATATGCAGAAAGAGGTCCCCAGCGGGTGAATTAATTTAGATGCTATACTGCAGTGCTATAGATACTTACCAGAAGATGAGGCCTAAACAGAATGAGGTTCCCAGAGGGTGAATTTAGTGATGAGATATTGCGGGATAGCATCACTAAATTCACCCTCTGGGGACCTCATTCTGCAAATGACACTATTCGCAGACTTGTTTCAGCCGATGACCAGGTTGTACGGAATCTGATGAGAACACATAGAGTGTTTTCATGATCAATACCTCAGTGTTTGTAATCTTGGAATTGATCATTAACTAAATGAGATTCTGCTACATTGACAGGTGGAAAAGGTTTCTGGCCAGCCATTATATTATGAATGATCTTTGTGAGGTTTCAACCTGTCATTGACCATGCCGGCTTCATGCATGCACTGTCAATATTATATCCCTTGAGGGACACTTCATCTATACTCCACCAGGAAATGAAAATTCATTTACTGTCCACTGCTAATGCCCATGCTTGTGTCTAGGAGGGAGCACGCCTTGAAATAGTGTGTCTGACATTTTCAGAATGAGGTCTCCAGAGGGTGAATTTAGTGATGCTAATCTGCACCAATTTCACCCTCTGGGAATCTCATTATGCTTAGGCCTCAACTGTTATGGGAGACCTATAGCTAGGATCAGATTTGAGTTCCCCAGTTGAAGTTAGTGATATTCACCCATTTAATAGTCACCTCGATTATGCAATCTATCTTCTGCAAATTAGGGGATATAGAATCTGAACAGAAGGGAAGAATCTGAACAGAAGGGAAAAAGTTACTTTGTTAATTTGAGTCTATAGCTACTTCCCAGAAGATGAGGCTTAAGCAGAATGAGGTCACCAGAGGGTGAATTTAGTGATGTTATTCCGCTGTGTGGGGTAGCATCACTAAATTCACCCTCTGGGGGCCTCATTCTGCAAATGACAAATTATTTAAAGCTTTGCGAGGGAAACTTGGCTGCTGGAAACCATGTGCCAAATTCTTTCTTGTGTCTCCCACATGGAGCCTCACATATATATAATAAAATACATTGGCCTAATAATATTTACCTAGACCTTGTAATCCAGTGCACTGGCACAAGATATTTAATGCTGCACCAGCACTCCCATCATGAAAGGGTTAATTACAGGTGTCTGTCTGTCCATGCATTCCAAATGTTTTTCAGATTTTCAGATCATATTATGATAATTAACACTTTCATGACGGGAGCTGTGCTGGTGCAGCATTATGTAAAGACCCAGTGCATTCTCTTACATATGTGAGTCTCCATCAGGGAGCTTGTATATATAACAGAATGCACTGGCTTTAATACAAGGTCTACGTAAATAATGTTTGGCCAATGTATTTTCTTATATATGCGAGGATCCCTATGGATAGATGTATGATATGTTATTCATTGGTAACCCTCGGAACAAACGTCAAACTACCGACGACTCAAATTCAACTATTTGAATTCCAGTCGACAAAAGTGTGACGTTTGTTTCAAATAAATGCGAGTAGACTCACTACCGATGAAGAATGCATGTGGGCAACACGAATCTACATGTAATTGCTGATGCACCTGAGATCCGTAATTTAAACAAACGTCACATATCTGTCGACTTAAATTTGTATCTGAGAAATGCAAACGAGCTGCATAATGATATGCTAATGAGGGAATTCCAACTGAAACTGGAAAACTCCACTGATAAATCTCCAAAGGTATTTGGTGGTATTTGAATTCCAGTCGAGTTTGTTTCAAATTAAATGCGAATAGACGCACTAAATCAAATTTTATTCTGTTTGGAATTTTATTCCGAAGTGGTGACCGGGGGAAGGAGTGCCAGGTGTCACTTAAAACTTGGGAAACAGTTATAGTTAGAATGTTCATACTGCAAACAACATGAACCATGGTCCGCCAAGTGCATGATTCACAAGTCTACTGATCCATTCAGAAGAGGCTATCAACCAAGCTTGTGAAGCACAGGTGAGACAGGGTGCAAATTGAGTTACGCCAAGTTATGAGTCCCCCCCCCCCACACACAACAGAGACCCTCTAGCTATATACGTCCCTGTCCACCATGTTTATTTTACCACAAGGTTTTAGATTGGCCTGCAATATAGTATTATCGCGCATTGACCACAATTTGCTATTAAATTGTTAAAAAGGCACAACTCTTTCATATAAAAATAATCTGGAACTGATTTCTTTCAGACAAGTTCAGAGCAAAATACCACCTATAGTATCATGTCCGACCTAAAATGTGTGTCAAATACCTAGATACCTAAGAAATAGCGATATAAAACCAATAATTAATGTCCACTCCTCAAAATATTAACAAGGGTCTTTCGTCACTTGGAAGTCAAAAGCCACATTTTCTCACTAAATTTTATGTTTTAAAATTGATGTATATACTGATATATAGAGAAATAATTTACATATATTTGAATAACCATTCCATTGATGTATATACAGAACAACTTCATATTTTTGCCATTTTGACCAAAAGGCAAAATCCTCATGAACACTTTGTGCCCTTTTAAGAAATCATTTAGATTAATCTTGAATAAAGTGTGACGTTTTTTCAACAGACAAATTTAGAATTAAACTTGAGTCTAATTTGAATTGAATTCGAGGATTCAGTAGTTTAACATTTGTTGCAAGGGTTAGAGTAGGGGTAAAGGTAGCATTTCCAGAGTTATGGCCCTTGCCTTTTCTTATACTTAAATTTCTCACATGAATATAAATCTCAACCTTACGACTTAACCCTTTACCCAACAAAACGGCCCTGTGCCAATGCATTCTCTTATATATGCGAGTCGACCATAGGTCGCCTCGCATATATAAGAGAATGCATTGGCTTAACACATATTAAAAATGATAAAATTGTCAAAGAATGGTGAAAAATATTATTAAAATTGTTAAAAAATGTAAGAAAAAATTATAAAATTGTTAAAGAATGTAAGAAAAAATGGTAAAAAGTGTTAAAAAATGATTATTTTTTAGGCCAATGCATTCTCTTATATATGCGAGGTGACCTATGGTCGACTCGCATATATAAGAGAATGCATTGGCACAGGGTATAACTGTAACTATCACAATGTGGTCAATGAGCCGGTTCCAATGATATCCATATTTGTATGGTTCTTAATTGAGACAGACCCAAGATAATTTAGGCTGCTGCAGCTTCATTTGGGCTATTTTTCTGGGCGTTTTGTTGGGTAAAGCGTTAAAAGGAAGGAAACAATTTCATTTTGGAATATGCATGCTGACTAATGGATTTTAAACTGATTTGTTCTGTATTTGATGAGTATTGAAAGGCCCCCATCCAGCTCTCAGACACAATCTCGTTTCATTCAAATTAATCTCACACCATTTCAGGCTTGACATCTGAGAAACTACTTCTCCGAGATTGGATTAAAGAGGAATAACCTCATAAATTCTAAAATTCATTAAATTCAACCCGACTCCTCACTTTGAACACATTATGAAATTGCATGATGCCCAGTTATGGCTTATTTCAACACTGATTTAAGATATGCATGTTGATCTGCTTGCGTTCCATTGAGTATGGATGCAAGTTGGGGTGACATTTTGTGTGGAACGCAAAAGCGAATGGGAGATTTCAGTAAAGAAAGGGTTAATGGTTTCATGACTGGAGCTTTCTGAATTTTTTTGAAAACCCTGTGCCAATGCATTCTCTTATATATATGTGAGTCTCCCATATATAAGAGAATACATTGGAATACCAATATTTACATTCACCTTGTAAGCCAATGCGTTCTATTATATACGCGATTAACTGGCACAGTGTTATTTAATGATGCACCAGCACAGCTTCTGCCATGAAAGGGTTGACTGATACATGTATCTCAGAAATTGAAATGATCACTCATGGAATAATTTAAATTTTCCTACCCTCATTTTCTGTTTGATTTGATCCGTACGACCCTTTTGTCCTGGGATGATGATAAAGCTGACAGTTATTTTACATAGTATATTTGATCCTCATTGATTTCAGGCTTAAACGAAACACGCTCATTTATCATTCCTCGATACATCTTGTATAGGAATCCTCACCAATACAATTCATTGATTTTATTTTAACTTAGTTCCGATCAGGTTTCATCTCAATTTATTACTGATTCAAGGATTTTGACTCGTGCGAATGATATCTCCTTGTGGGGATGGGAAAAGTCACGTATATACCACAAATACATCAACAGTTCAATTTATCAAAAAGATAAGTCATAAACATATTTCTGTGAAAATCACAGTCAAGTTGCGACAACTTTGGTATAATATTCTTCATAAAATTTATGCTCACACCACAATATCCGGCTTTCGGAAAAGAAAAAAATTGCCACAACATCAGCATAAATGTAAACTGAACAAATGTTTTATGTCTGTGAAAAACTGCATTTTTAAATGGCTGTTCTTTGCTCTATTCAGGGATTTTTGTTACCCAATTCACAGATTGTTATGACCAAATACAGGGATCTCTTGAATACCAATTCAGGGTACAGTATATTGAAGTCATTTAACCCTTTGAGTGCCAGGGGCCGATATTATCGGCCCTAAACCTACACAATAAGTCTGTTAAAGAATATAATAAAATATATTAAAATTGTAAAAATTTGTAAAAAAAAAAATAATAATAATAATTGTTAAGCCAATGCATTCTCTTATATATGCGAGGCGACCTATGGTCGACTCGCATATATAAGAGAATGCATTGGCACAGGGTATATGGGTTGATACAAAAATCGGACCTGGCACGCAAAGGGATAATGATCATATCCAGGATACCTTGAAGTTCAACCCTTCCATGACCTGAGCTTCCTGAAATTTGCAAGTCTCCCATAGAGAGCCTCACATATATATGATAATATAACAATATTTACATTGACCTATAAGCCAGTGCACTAGCTCTCTTGTATATGGGAGACTCGCATATATAAGAGAATGCACTGGCACAGGATCGTTAATTCTGCACCAGCGCACCCCCTATCATGAAAGGATATTAAAGCCCAATAGAGAATTTAAATTTTGTACCCACTTATTCATGGTTTTTGTGGCCCAGGCCTGTTTTAGATAAATGCAGGGCATTTTGTTGCATTTTATATGGTACCGGTATCCAATTCTTTTCATCGCCTAAAATCAACAGGGTTTTGCGATTTGTAAATTTTGTATACTGGTAGCTCAACACTTGGCCATTCCATTTTATTTTATCAAACTGCTTCCTTTAATAAATTCATGCTCTCTTTGGTATAATATGATGGACGTTGTCATTTATTTAGTCTTAAACACAAATGCTGCTGGCCATTTAATTAAGCAATTCGGGAATGTTAACAATTCTAATGCATCATGGGAATGCATCGCTCCCTGGAGAAGTGATTCACGATATTAATGCATTCTCATAGCTCGGAGCTAATCTGTGGGCATTCATGGAAATTTAAATCGCTGATTTTCATGGCTGTCACCTCGCCCTCGAGGCTGCAAATCGTGTGTCTGTCATTTGCAGAACGAGGTCCCCAGAGGGTGAATTTAGTTATGATACCCCACAAAGCGGACTAGCATCACCAAATTTACCCTCTGGGGACCTCATTCTGCTTTAGGCCTCAACTGATAATGGGAGACCTTCATGTATAGGATCAGATTGATATTCCCCAGTTGAAGTTGGTGATGTTCACCCATTAGTCGCCTCGATTATGCATTTTATCTTCAGCAAATTAGGGGATATAGAAACTGAAGAGAAGGGAACTAGTAAATAAAAACAATGTTAATTTGATAAAATAGATACTTCCCAGAATATGAGGCCTACTATAATAAGCAGAATGAGGTGTGTGGGATAGCATCACTAAATGCACCCCCTGGGGACCTCATTCTGTAAATGACAGACAAACTATTTTCATGGCTGTCACCTCGCCCTGAGTGATTGAGTAAAGAAATGAGATTTGTTTTGTGCACTCTCTTGGAGAATGAATGCATTTGGGCACAAGATACAATCAAGCCTTGAAATAGGGTGTCTGTCATTTGCAGAATGAGGTCCCCAGAGGGTGAATTTAGTGATGCTACCCCGCATAGTGGGCTAGCATCACCAAATTCACCCTCTGGGGACCTCATTCTGCTTACACCTCAGAAGAATGAGGTTCCCAGAGGGTGAATTTGGTGATGCTAGCCCGCTATGCGGGGTAGCATCACTAAATTCACCCTCTGGGGACCTCATTCTGCAAATGACAGACACCCTATTTCAAGGCTTGGATACAATCCTGCAAATAGTGTGTACTTTTCCCCTTCTCTTCAGTTTCTATATCCTCTAATTTGCAGAAGTTAAAATGCATAATCGAGGTAACTAATGGTTGAACATCACCAACTTCAACTGGGGAACTACAATCTGATCATAGATCTCCCATAGCAGTTGAGGCCTATATAAAGAAGTATATTAGAATATGTATATTAGGGGATACAGAAACTTAATAGAATGGAAAAAGTAAAATACAATGTTTACTTGAGACTATAGATACTTCCCAGAAGATGACATCTAAACAGATTGAGGTTCCCAGAGTGTGAATTTGGTGATTCTAGTCAGCTCTGCCAGATAGCGACACTAAATTCCCCCTCTGGGCAGAGTCCATTTAATTTTTTTTTTAATTTGTATAGCATTTGGCAGCACTGTGTAGATTTTGTATTGCATTCCCTACCAATACAATGTTTTTTCATTGTAAATTGGTTTAGCAGAAATTGGAAATTGCATCGCAAATTGTGATGCGAATCCAGTAAAATCGAGCCCTGTCTCAGGGGATCTCATTCTGCAAATGACAGACACACTACATGTATATCCAGGATTGGTCTTTAGAATTGAACATGAGCATCATATAAACAGTATTAACTACAAGCTATTGGTTTCGACCCATGAGGCCTGACCTATAACGCCACGAAGTAACACTTTATTAATGCACTGGAGTCCATATCGATATACGCTTCCATGACACGTGACCTCAGACAACCCTTTCGTTTCTCACATATTAAAGAAGACAAATCTTTAGCCTAGAAACCGCATCAATAGGGACTTTTGTGGTCAAGTGACCCCAGGGACCGGCATTTCTCCCCACAGCTGCCGACAGAAGACAAATGTTAAAGAGACTACGTGCCACGTCTATTGAGTCTCTTGGAGTGTTTCGGAATATGATATTGATTCCGTAGCTTCTGTGGAACTTCTTAAGCAGTATCGTATTTGATCGATATGGCAAATAAGAGTGTTCCATAATAAAATGATTTACAGGCCTCTGCCGCTAAATATCATCGTATATTGGTATGCCATTAAAAATTGATCTAAGGTGTCTTGTCACGAAATTGTTTTATCGCTTGTACATATTTGTGTTGCGTAATCTAACTACACAAATTAATGATGTTTGATTCTGTTAGAATGAATCTCTCCCTAAGGGAGAGTCGCATATGTAAGAGAATGCACTGGCACATGATCTTTAATGCACCAGCGCAGCTCCTGTAATGACAAGGTTAATATTTTATTGCATACACATTTGTATTATGTAATCTAACTATGTCTAGCTCACCTGTTAGCAGAATTTCCTAATTTGAATTCAATTTGTGTTGGGTCTCTGACAGTCTTCTGTGAATATATATCGGGCATATATGAAAGTACAGTTATGCCCTAAGTAATCGATTCCTTAACCACAGCAGAATTATGGGTAACTTTTCGGGATTTAGTCGGAAATATGGCTTGTTGCCATTCATCGGAAAGCTCTCACTGAGAGCTTTACGATGAATGGCAACAAGCCACTGAGAGCTTTCCGATGAATGGCAACAAGCCATATTTCCGACTAAATCCTGAAAAATTACCCATAATTCTGCTGTGGTTAATGAATCTATTACGTAGGGCATTACTGTATACTACCACTTTACTTGTCTCGGAAACTCTTTGGTGTACATGTATCTCATGATATGATGTCAATGAACCCTTTCTATACTAAATGGCCAGGGTTCGTAATTTTGTTCGAATCGAATCTCGAATCGAATCAGACACGCGGATTTCACATCGAATCGAATCTCGAATCGAATCTTACTCCCCGTGGTAAATCGACAAGAACTAGATTTATGTCGGCGATCCCGCTGCAGCGCGAGTGTCTCCCCATACCATCACCTATGCGTGTTTGGCAGCTTGCCGTGTGGACCTGCGTCACAATAAAAAATGTTGAGAACGGCACATGAAAATATGACGAGATAAATCGTACTTTTTTTTTCATCAGGGCCCAATTCTTTCTTCATCGTAAAGGTGGCTAGTGACAACTGTTTCTTTTTAGGGGCTCGCCCGCATCGCCGCTACTACTAGACGTGTTGCCGGTTAATTTTCGTTTTGAGTCTTTCTTTTCTTTTGCCCTTATGGTGGATTGCAGGATGACTGCGGCTAAGGTGTGCCCATAAGTGGGAGGTAGTGCCCGTTTTCTGAACTGATAGTACAGTCGTGCACGATTTGCACCTGAATTTGTCAACGCTGCATTCAAAATAACTTTTAATTTCCGCAATTATAACTTTGGATAAATAAAAAGTAGGGAAGGGCACAAGAGATGGATCGATGATATGGATATTTCGCCGCCGCGACGACCCAAGAGCAATAATTTACTGAACGAAACAGGACCGCATCTCGTGCACCGACGGCGTTCGCAACGACATCTGCGTGCGTTTGTTTTAGAGCTTTTGTAGGACACGCTGTTCAACAAGTTCGCACATAATGAGGTTAATATGGTGATTCGAACTACATTCGAATCACACGATCGATTTCGAATCGAATCGAAACAGTAAGACGATTTCGAATCGAATCGAATCTCGAAGCTTCGCCGGACCCTAACTAAATGCTTATTGACGAGTAGTTATCTTAGGAAGAGTAGTTCTCTTAGGAAACTTAATAGTTCTCTTAGTTCTCTTCAACAAACAACAATAAAGTTGAGTGTCATCATAGCTTAGAAAGTGGCTTTTGTAGTGAAAATTCTGTTCTGAATACTGATATGCTATATATAAAGTAGTTTAACCCTTTACCCAACAAACCGGCCAAAACCGGCCAAATAAAGCTTCAACAGCCTAAAATATCTTCGGTCTGTCTCAATAGAACCATACAAATATGGATATCATTGGAACCGGCTCATTGACCACATTGTGATGGTTACAGTTATGCCCTGTGCCAATGCATTCTCTTATATATGCGAGTCGACCATAGGTCGCCTCGCATATATAAGAGAATGCATTGGCCTAAAAAAAATCTTTTTTTACCATTTTTTCTTACATTCTTTATCAATTTTATAATTTTTAATGTATTAAGCCAATGCATTCTCTTATATATGCGAGGCGACCTATGGTCGACTCGCATATATAAGAGAATGCATTGGCACAGGGCCGTTCTGTTGGGTAAAGGGTTAAAATAGGTTATATGTAAACTCAAATTTGAAAGTTGTTATATGTGGATAAACAAAAAATACCCAACCAGAGACCACCCTAGATAATTCAAATTAGGAGAGGTCACTTCTCCCTGATAGATTATTAGGGAGAAATTGACTGTTATATGGGAGAAGTCATCAAGGCTCAAAATAAAAAAAAATTACTGTCTGTGACAGGCACCAAATGATTGGAGTTGGTCATTTCAAAATGGTGCCTGTCAAATTTTCAGATATACTGTATGAGCCAGTATTTAAATTTCCAATCGACTTATTATTCGTCACTGATGCGCACATTTTAGTGAGTGTCCAATTGCCACCTGGGAAAAAGCCATGTTATTTTTGTTTTCAAAAGTTCAAAAACTTTACGTCGTTTTATAAATACACATGCAATTCACAAACGACGTAATTGTATTCACTGAAATGATCTGAAATTAAAAAAGAACTATTTTTTACTTTCAATGACCCATTTGGCCAGTAGTGGCTCCTTGGACAGATACAGATTGTTTAAAAATTTGCATTGTACAAAATGTCCGACAGATACAGAAGTGCACTGGATATAAGCTATTTTTCGTCGGACATTGACCTTGACCGGTCACTTATTTTGAGCCTTGGAAGTCATAGAGGCTGAAGTTCACTTTATTCTCTAACATCACATTTCTGTGATCCAATAAGTATTATTCCATATAAGAGCCCATTTATAAAACCAATTTAATGATTAAGAAATAATGCCATTATCAATACATACACTTCAAATTTGCATGTTTTGAAATATGCATACTGGTATCGGTGGTATATGAGAGAGAAGTCACTTCTCCCTTTGGCAATTATAGGAAGATATATGACACAGTTTAGGGAGAAGATGTCTCCCAAGTCACCCTCTATGTACCCAAGCAGTCCCGACTGCAAGTCTGAGTTTAGTGTGCCTGCCATTTGCAGAATGAGGTCCCCAGAAGGTGAATTTAGTAACACTATCCCGCACAGTTGGCTAGCATCACCAAATTTACCCTGGGGAACTCATTCTGCATGGCCTCATCTGGTATATGAGACAATTCTCTGATTGAAGTTCACAAATGTGAATATTGTGATGTTCACCCATTGGGAACCTCGATTATGCAATGTTTCATCTGCCAATTTGGGGATATAGATTGAGAAACTAAACTAAAAAGAAATAGATCTATGTGAAGAATTTTTTATAGAAATTGTATAATAAAGAAACTTTCCAGAGAAAATGAGGCCGAGTTAAGCAGATTGAGGTCCCCAGAGGGTGAATTTAGTGATGCTAGCCCACAATGCGGGATAGCATCACTAAATTCACCCTCTGGGGACCTCATTCTGCAAATTCACTGAGAGCTTTCCGATGAATGGCAACAAGCAATTTTTCTGACTAAATCCTGAAAAATTACCCATAATTGTGCTGTGGTTAAGGAGTCGATTATTTAGGGCATTACTGTAGATGAGACACACAAACAAGTCAGTATGATGAGAGCAAAAATCGCATATAATATATACCCTACTCAGCCCTACCCAGCCCTACTCAGCCTAAAAATATTTTTGCTAGACATTTGCAGAATGATTCGTCCCCAAAGGTGAATATAGTGACGCTGCCCGCACAACTGGCTAACATCACTAAATTCACCCTCTGAAGACCTCATTCTGCTTTGGCCTCATCTGCTGTGGGAGACTTCGACTCAGATTTCAGTTTTCAGATGGTGATATATATGCACCTTGATTATGCATTGTGTCGTCTGCCAATTTGGGAATATAGAGAAACTAAACTAAAAAAGAAACTAAAAAACTCGTTAACTTGATAATAAAGATTCTTTCCAGAGAAGATGAGACCTAAGCAGAATGAGGTCCACAGAGGGTGAATATAGTGATGCTAGCCTGCTGTGAAAATACACTTTCATAAAAAGAAGGGGAAATCATGTCTTTTGTTTAAAAAAACAAGCCGACTGGGAATTTCTGGTTCTGACTTTTTCCCATTAGGAACATTGTTGTTTCCTAAAAAATCACTGTCTTCAAGTACAACAAATAGCTAGTATCACAAAATAGGTTCGGGCGCAGAATATCGACAAAATCGATTGAAAGTTATCGCCATAAGTATGTTTCGATCCCACGCGTCAAACAACCCATGTCTATTTAACTTTGTGAAAAATTAATCATGGCTTCCAATAAAAATATTTACCACTAAAACAGTTCCTCAATATCAACTCTCATCAATATGCCATAATATTCATACAGGGGTGATTTGGGTTTAGGGTCGTTATGAATAAATTGACCAGTTCCATTATATTTTGACAGCCGAATCCTCATATATTGAACATGGCTAGGAATTGTTCGATAAATTCATAGACTTTTGATTGGGCCGGGAGAAATCTAGTCTCATTAGGAGTGTTTGTTATTTGCATTTTGGCGAGACAGAAAGGTCAGATGTCGGGATAACTCTCCTTGTGTTAACTTTATTGTTATGAATATGATTTCATTGTTCATTAGAAATACAGACTTTAACCCTTTGAGTGCCAGGGGCCGATCTAATCGGCCCTAAACCTACACAATAAGTCTGTTAAAGAATATAATAAAATATATTAAAATTGTAAAAAAAAAAAAAAAAAAAAAAAAAAAAAATTGTTAAGCCAATGCATTCTCTTATATATGCGAGGCGACCTATGGTCGACTCGCATATATAAGAGAATGCATTGGCACAGGGTATATGGGTTGATACAAAAATCGGACCTGGCACTCAAAGGGTTAACTACAATGCTTGTCTCACATATGAGTTTATCCATAGAATGATAAGGGCTTCAGTAATAAAATTATACATTTAACTCTTTCTATACTAAATACTCATTGATGAGTAGTTATCTCTTAGGAATTGTTCAGATAACAAGTTGAACTTATTATCTGAACATTTACCTCCAATGTTTCGGATTCCTTCTGGACTTTCTATAAATGTCATCTGCTTTAATTTTTTTCCTAAACATCCCTCTATATGAATAATAGACCATTCCAATGTATACTTTTATAACTCAGTGGAAGAAATGTATTTAAATGGGTTAAATGGTCTAGATTCATCTGGAGGCCTGAGGGGTGTCCAGAAAATATTAAGAAGATGACAGATAGGAACAGATAATAGAGAGAAGGATTCCTATTCATTGGTAGGAAATGTTCAGATAATAAGTCAAACACGACTTTTTGTTGAACTTATTATCTGAACAGTTCCTATGTGGACTACTCGTCAATGAGTATTTTCTCTCCAAAGTCGCCCACTAGGCTGGTCCCAGGGGATACGTGGTGCTGTGCACTTGTTGGTGACCTACATTTATGTGTCCAAGCTCACTATAACAGGTTTAAATCATTGCTAAAGGCCGTCTCCTGGTAGTAAGTATATTGTCAATATAGCTTCAGCGATCACGCTGCGTAATTTTCCAATTTGGTCCTTATACCACATCCGGTCTAGTCTCGAATATCCGGCTATGATGACATTTATTGTGGAGAATTATTGGAGAAGCTGAATTTTGATAGAATTGGATATATAACTAGTATCCAAGCCTTGAAATAGTGTGTCTGTCATTTGCAGAATGAGGTCCCCAGAGGGTGAATTTGGTGATGCTAGCCAGCTATGCAGGGTAGCATCACTAAATTCACCCTCTGGGGACCTCATTCTGCAAATGACAGACACACTATTTCAAGGCTTGACTAGTATCCATTATATGAGTTGTGTATTAAATTTAGAGTGCTTATGGCTCTGAGGGCTTATTCTGTTTATAATGAAGGCCTTCAACTTACACTGATTTGGTCAAGTTGACATGTTTCCATTTATTAGGGTATACCAAGGATCTCCAGAATGTTTATTTGTGTACCCAGGATCTCCAAAATGTTTATTTGTGTACCCAGGATATCCAAAACATTTATTTTTGTACCCACAATCTCCGAAATGTTGATTATAGTGCCCAGGATCTTCAAAACATTGATTATAGACCCAGATTTATTAGGGTACCCAGGATCCTCAAAACGTTAGTTTGGATACCTGTGATCTCCGAAACGTTGATTAGAGTACCCAGAATCTTCAAAATTGGCCCAATCGGCACTTAACACGTTCACTGCAAACTGAGTTATCTCGTACTTTTTGCATGTAATTGAATGCGCTTCAGCAGTGAACGTGTTAACATCTATTAACCCTTTACCCAACAAACCGGCCAAAACCGGCCAAATAAAGCTTCAACAGCCTAAAATATCTTCGGTCTGTCTCAATAGAACCATACAAATATGGATATCATTGGAACCGGCTCCTTGACCACATTGTGATAGTTACAGTTATGCCCTGTGCCAATGCATTCTCTTATATATGCGAGTCGACCATAGGTCGCCTCGCATATATAAGAGAATGCATTGGCCTAAAAAAAATCTTTTTTTAACACTTTTTACCATTTTTTCTTACATTCTTTAACAATTTTATAATTTTTAATGTGTTAAGCCAATGCATTCTCTTATATATGCGAGGCGACCTATGGTCGACTCGCATATATAAGAGAATGCATTGGCACAGGGCCCTTCTGTTGGGTAAAGGGTTAAACGAGATCAATTATCCTTCTCAATGACAATATTCTATGTTCATCCCGAAACATATGAACTTATATAAAATAGAACCATTTATAAATTATGAAATAGACAGACGGTCTCTTTTCTCAGATATACAGTATAAATGCCCTAAATAATTGACTCCTTAACCACAGCAGAATTATGGGTAACTTTTCAGGATTTAGTCAGAAATAAGGCTTGTTGCCATTCATCGGAAAGCTCTCCCATATTTTCGACTAAATCCTGAAAACTTACCGATAATTCTGCTGTGGTTAAGGAATCGATTACTTAGAGAGTTACTGTATGTCTGTATAATTTATGTTGAGATTCTCAGTCTCAAAGGATATGTATACCTGACAGCTTGAATCCTTCTAAAAATGTCTGAATGTTGTTTGAAAAGTTAATTATTGGGATTCTTGTCTCACAATTACAGTAATTTCCTAAATAATCGACCCCTAAACCACAGAAGAATTATGGGAAATCTTTCAGGATTTAGTCGGAAATATGCCTTATTTGCGACTAAATCCTAAAAAAAAATCCATAATTCTGCTGTAGTTAAAGAGTCATATACTTCGGGCATTACCGTACTTCACTCACTGGTAGGACTGTGACGTTTCATCGTGAATTCAATGTAGCGCTTTGATACTCAGCATCCGTATTGACTATGAGCTGTTTATGTTTTACATAAATTGATCCCAAACCTGAAAGAGCATCTCAGCAATTTTGGTCAAGGGAGTGTGGAATGGGTTCCACCCCTGCCCATGTCTTCCACCCCTGCCATGTTACTTTCAGATCGGCCATATATACTCTTTGTTTTTCCACCAAAAGAAATTCTCTCTTTTCTTAAGTATATGATGTGCCATACAAGTCTCCAGAATTGTTAATATAAATAAGATTGTAACACCTTTTATAGACATGTGAAATTTTATTTCACGAGTGTCTGACCCTTCTAATTAAAAGAACATAAAAAAAAAATTCTGACACTCTAGGAAGTTTTATATTTATAACATACTTCACGTAACTGGTGTACCTGGCATTGCTTGGGTAAAGAAGATTGGAAACAAATTGAAGTATTTTGACATACATTTACACAATTTAACCCTTTACCCAACAAACCGGCCAAAACCGGCCAAATAAAGCTTCAACAGCCTAAAATATCTTCGGTCTGTCTCAATAGAACCATACAAATATGGATATCATTGGAACCGGCTCCTTGACCACATTGTGATAGTTACAGTTATGCCCTGTGCCAATGCATTCTCTTATATATGCGAGTCGACCATAGGTCGCCTCGCATATATAAGAGAATGCATTGGCCTAAAAAAAATCTTTTTTTAACACTTTTTACCATTTTTTCTTACATTCTTTAACAATTTTATAATTTTTAATGTGTTAAGCCAATGCATTCTCTTATATATGCGAGGCGACCTATGGTCGACTTGCATATATAAGAGAATGCATTGGCACAGGGCCGTTCTGTTGGGTAAAGGGTTAAAAGAACTTCACTGTACACCACATTTATGGTCTTCCCTTCTGCTGCATGGGTGAACAGGTTGACTGTTGATCTATTCCTGATATGGTATGGATAAAGAGCGTTCTGGTCGCTTATGCTATTTGAGGCAGTGTGTGACGTTGAGTACAGTCTCTGTGTAGACTAACGATAAAGAGTGTTCACTATTGATATATTCCCGATATGGTATGAATAAAGAGCGTTATGCTCGCTATGTGCACAACATGTTAACTACATTCTGTGCGGAGTCTCAGCTGCTCAATATCAAAGCTTTCGGCCACAGGCCTTCCTCAGTTATGATCCAAAATACACTTTCGGCTACATGTTACACTTGTCCATAATTCGTCATGCATCCATATCCGATCATGTATTTTCCAGCTGTTACAGGAGCAATATTTCCTGCGCCAGTGTGATTACGTCAATGTGATTCGCTAGCATTATGATGGACAATTTTGGCGCACTTGTAACATGTAGCCGAAAGTGTATTTTTGATCATCCCTAAGGAAGGCCTGTAGCCAAAAGCTTTGATTTTGAGCAGCTGGTACATGTATATACTAAATGCTGAAACAAACTTTAGTTTTATTAGTATAGATAATTTCTCACATTCTGCTCCATTTTTATTTACAGGAGACAAATTTGTTGTCCATTGGAAAGATGTGCAGCTTAAAGATCAGCCTTGTGAGTATTATTTCACGCTCCTTGTGTATAACTAATGTAGATATTCTTGTTTCGCCTGGGCGCATTGGGGTTTTATTTATAGAATGGGAATTTTTTGGAAGATTAAAAGTCGAACCGGAGGCCGAGTCCGGTAAAAGGTGTAGTTGGGAATTTCAATTTTGTTTATTGTCATTAACATTATATCAATAATGTTGATTTTTATGTTTACCCATACCATAGTATGGTAAACATAGTGTCGTTGTCTGGATTGACCACTCATCGTTCATCCGTCTGTCTGTCTGTCCGTAGACACTTTACGCATGGTGCGATAACTCAAA
Source organism: Siphonodentalium dalli (assembly GCA_032622095.1). Classification (NCBI taxonomy): domain Eukaryota; kingdom Metazoa; phylum Mollusca; class Scaphopoda; order Gadilida; family Siphonodentaliidae; genus Siphonodentalium; species Siphonodentalium dalli. Next base: position 134,887,133 of record CP136068.1, on the reverse strand, counting down.
TATTTTCTATCTGATCGGAACCAAATTTTGTATATGAATTTTTCAGCACAAAAGACAGATATTCGAATATTCTCCCTCTGGGAACCTCATTCTGCTCGGGCCTTATTTGCTATGGGAGATCTTGTATCATATTTGAGTTCCCCATAAGTTTATGTTCACCCATTGGGCACCTCGATTATGCATTTTGTCTTCTGCAAATTGGAGACTGAAGAGAAGGGGGAAAATAACTAAGCACAATGTTAATTTGAGACTAAAAATATACTTCCCGGAAGATGAGTCCTAAACAGAATGAGGTCCCCAGATTGGATTTGGTGATTATAGCTCACTGTGTGGGATAGCGTCACTATTAAAATTCACCCTCTGTGGACCTCATTCTGCAAATGTCAGACACATTAAATTCAGACTTGTTCATGAGATATTTTGCTTATTCCTTTCTATACTGACAGAGCCGAAAAATAATAGAAGAGAGCAAGGAATTCTATTCATTGGTGGGAAATGTTCAGATAATAAGTTCAACAAACGACCTATGGTCTGTTGAATAAATTATCTGAAAATTTTTAAGGGAACTCCTTGAAAATTGCATAAAAATTCATACTTATCACATTAATTTTTAACCATTTCTATCCCTGATATACATTGTTGAGTGCTGATCCCTTCGGCCTTTCCTGTGGCCGTTTGTTGAGGTTATTTTATATCTAAACATTTCCAACCAATGAATAAAAATCCTTTTTCACTTGTATAACTATCTGTCGTCTGCTTATAATTTCTGAACATTCCTCCAGATGAATAATTGACTATTCCAATGTATACTAATGGATACCCATTGGTTTATCAAAACGTTCAATAAAAAAAATTTGGTTGTCCTTTTACAATACAAACCGATTAATATGTTGACAACGACCCATATTTCAGTATACTTCAACCTGCAATCTGAGTGAACTAAACACTGAATAACACAATTGTGTGAACACGTTAATGTTATTGCACTTGTTTTTTCATGCTGGGAGGTAACCTACGGTTCTCATTTACCATTGTCATTGAATCGCAACAAACTCATGCAATAACGTTAACCAGTTCACACACTTGTCGACAAGTTGTCGTTCTATCTATTTAATAGGGAGTGGAGGTCCATCTAAGTTTCACAGAACTTGTCCTCCAATCCCTTATATGTAGTGTATTCTTTATACATAATACTAATAAAAGTATGTTTAAATCATATATATTTATTAGTCTCCAGGGATGTTAAGATAATAATTTGCTGCAATATAAGGCTATATGAACTTATTAGCTGAATATCCCTACAAATGAATCAATGGGAATAAAGTGACTACCGTCAGTGGGTATCAGGTAATCAACGGTGCAATGTCTGAATTCAGTGATCAAACAAGTACCGCCCTCAGCTGATGTTTGCTGCCAGTGGATCGAAGTCGGATGCAAATACACACAGCACATTGGTTCTTTTCAATTCTGCACTGCATATACAGTAATGCCCTAAGTAATCGACTCTTTAACTACAGCAGAATTATGGGTAACTTTTCAGGATTTAGTCGGAAATATGGCTTGTTGCCATTCATCGGAAAGCTCTCCCCTAGAGCTTTCCGATGAATGGCAACAAGCCATATTTCCGACTAAATCCTGAAAAGTTACCCATAATTCTGCTGTAGTTAAAGAGTCGATTACTTAGGGCATTACTGTAGCTAGCTGTCTGATCTTGGCGTCAAATATAATTATGTTTGAACATGACGTGAATATGATTTTATTGTACTCTTTATATAATATTCCATATTGATCAATCAGATTAGACACAGTGCATGTGCCCGGCGTTCATTTCACTGGCAGCTTGAAGTGATATATTTGTTCACCAGAATCGATACCATTAAAGGCCCATTTAATTTGAGTCACCAATTATTTTGTTGTTGTGCTTTGATATACTATTTATTAACAATCTATGATATAAAATATGATTACAATACTATAATTCACCACTGTTTGGAATGTCTCTGTCTCAGAAGGTCCCCATATAGTAATAGAAAATAGTTAAAATCATATAAACATTTCCCCCGTCTCGCTCCCATCCATTGAAAATAATTATCTTTGCAGTACAGTCCATATGAAACTTAAGCACAGATACCTCAAATACCTCAACAAAAACAACATGTTCACAGTTTATTACATCGGATAAGTTGATAATACAATGTTTTGGAGCTTTCTCTTTCAAATGGTATACATGAAAATATGTATATATAATATGGCATATGTTTTATATAATGTGATCTGGGGGGGTTCGAAAATTAAGTGGGCCTTTATTAAATAATAAATCCATCCATTTCTCACAAGTGGAAGGCATATAAGTCTTGGAGAGATAATGAAAATTGAATGTAGCTGTCATACAGTAATGCCCTAAATAATCGACTCCTTAACCCTTTACCCAACAGAAGGGCCCTGTGCCAATGCATTCTCTTATATATGCGAGTCGACCATAGGTCGCCTCGCATATATAAGAGAATGCATTGGCTTAACACATTAAAAATTATAAAATTGTTAAAGAATGTAAGAAAAAATGGTAAAAAGTGTTAAAAAAAGATTTGTTTTAGGCCAATGCATTCTCTTATATATGCGAGGCGACCTATGGTCGACTCGCACATATTTTAGGCTGTTGAAGCTTTATTTGGCCGGTTTTGGCCGGTTTGTTGGGTAAAGGGTTAACCACAGCAGAATTATGGGTAATTTTTCAGGATTTAGTTGGAAATATGGCTTGTTGCCATTCATCGGAAAGCTCATAATTCTGCTGTGGTTAAGGAGTCTATTATTTTGGGCATTACTGTATGTTTATTGGTAATATTTGGCAGTCTGTTTAAATTAGTTTAATATCCAATAAAAATGTTTCATTTATGTCTATGAAACTGTCTGACCTTGCAAAACTAATGCCGTAATGGTGTGGAATAAATAGAGAATGCATCAGAATACATCAGAATCTTGAAACTTTAACTATCCTGTGATATTATGCTAAGGAATGTAGCATCAGGGTGTGGTATGTCTTAACTCCCCTGATCTTAATCCAGCCCCCCCCCTTTCCACCTTTCTACCTAATTTCTTCCCAGTGAAGGCCCCAAATTCATTAAAAAGTTGGTAATTCCAGCATTTAAATCAAATTTAATGAAATCTTTATGATATTTCCGAGTCAAAAATATTAAAATATTTTAGTTTTAATTTGCCAACTCTGGAAACAAGTAGTTACCGGTACAACTTTTAGTACCAATCAGATGGTTTATGGGTATATAGTGTTTTTCTTTTAGTTATAGAAATAGAATTTGAAAATCTTTAAAAGACGGAAAGCTTAAAAATGGGGGTGGGGTGCAGTAATTTCCCAACATTAGAAAATTGCTACAAATCGTGACAGTATAGAGACTTGAGTTAGCAAAATAGACTTCCCACCTCCATTCATATCCCATATAAACTAGTAAATATTACTAAATAATAAATATGAGTCTTGCCAGCTATTTAAATGCACATTGTGTTATCACTGTTATTTATATAAATTCATCATTCTACCAACATTGGAATTTGACTCAATTACATACTTTGATATTTCAACCTATAAGCTGCTATAAGTATAAAATTTTGAAAATTTGATATCTCACAGTTTTCATAGGTGTCTGTCAATAGATATTATATGTGAGATTTCACTCCTGTTATTGACAGTTGCTAAGGGAGCAGTCATTGATTTTCCACAGGTGATTTATATCAAGGGTGTGTCAAAGAATTGCCCTCATTCAAGTATATAATTAGTATTTTCAATGAGACTTGAATTCTGAAATTACATAATCTGCACTCACATGATCACTGGTTGTTACATCTGCACTCTGTACACAAAGTGCAGCAGTCTATTTTAAAATATTGTTTGCTTCCGCTTCCCTGGCTTCCCAATTAAATAGTGGGAAATTGCCGCAACGTAAATATCGTATTTAGATCAAGGGGGGAGGGTGTGCAGTTGGTTGGTAAAATTCAAGGTGGACACCCCCTAATGGACATCCCTGTTTATCATGTGTTGTGGAGATTCATGTTCTCGATGTGATTACATCAAACCACAAGATTAATCAGACACAGGGACCTAAACAAAATTATTTAGCCCTGTTTTAGCCAAATTAATAGGGATTCAGTCAATTTCTAAAATTCTTGACAATATTCCCTGGTCATGATCAGGCACCTGTCTTTTTGATTGGTATTTGTTAAAGTAAAGATGACTAAATTCTCAAGACGTCTATGTGCTCATAGAGCAGGCACTTAATTAGTGTGATTTGACATGTCTTAGCATGGGAAACATGGCACAGTAATGCCCTAAATAATCGACTCCTTAACCACAGCAGAATTATGGCTTGTTGCCATTCATCAGAAAGCTCTCACTAGAGCTTTCCGGTGAATGGCAACAAGCCATATTTCCGACTAAATCCTGAAAAATTACCCATAATTCTGCTGTGGTCAAGGGGTCGATTATTTAGGGCATTACAGTATATGCCCAGTAGAACATTGGATAAGTGGTCATTTGTAGCCTTAAATCAGTTTTGATAAAAACTGTGTCATTGTACTAGTAATTGACAACCAAGAAAGAAACTTGTGTCATAAAAATATTTAAATGATAAACATGTGATATACAAATCACTATGTCTTATTTTTAGTAGGATTTCATTTTTGATATATTTTGAGTTATTGACTTGTTATAGGCATAATATGATGGATTGCATGTTCATCAATGTATTGAAGCTGGGATCCCTTCCCCATATAATATACATAAAAAAAACTGTCCTGGTATATCAGTTTTATTGTGCATGTCGTCACATAACACATGGTTCTTTTTAATTCTTCAAATACTCTCCACGGTCCACCGGAACTGTGGTATTCTGTTAAACATTTGTCGATCGTTCTATTTATCTGTCCATCTGTCTTTTTTGTCTGTCATTCTGCTCAATAACTATAAGTAACGGGTCATAAAATTTGTGGGAAATTTTTGTATGTACCGGTAAATGACATGGGTAAACATCAACCCTATATAGTCACTTTAAAGATACTCAATCTGATTTGATGGTCCCCATATAATCAGATTCCAACAACAAATTTATTTAGAAATGCCTCTTCAGTTATCAGAATTGATTAATTGCCAAAAAATAATGCTAACCACAGTCAACTGTAGTATAAAATTGCCCGAAACGTGTTAATAATCAACATGCCTTATTATCAACAGAAAGCCTCTTTATTTTAGAGTTATCCATCTTCATCCGCAATTTGGTCCGAGATTGTTGACTGTTTACTGGGCCACTAATAATTTTCGATGGTGAAAAATAATAGATTTCAAAAATCGATATCTAATAACTCTGAGCTTTGATAGGTGGGTTCCTCGACTCGATTCAAATATTTTTTACCCCCAAATCCAAATAAATAGTTATTAAGGGGCGCTTTAATAATCAGATTATGCATCTTTAATCATCTTTAGTCATGGAAGGGTTAATGTTACTAGAACTCCAAATTGTTCATAAATCAAGAAATAGATGCGGCGTAAAAGCCAACAATGTATTCCTTCTCCGCATCTCAATGAGAACTTTTCTGTTATTTTTATTTCGATAACCAGGCCGTCATTGCCATATTTAGATAGCTTGATTGTCGAAAGCCGAATTCAACAGATATGAATTCACAGAGACAGTTGGTGTCATTAAGTAAAACAGTGACTCTATAAAATTTGGAAAACTTTGTCATTTGAATCATAACTGGACTATGTAGTGGCAAGCCTGATTATAGTATGCCTGTCATTTGCAGAATGAGGTCCCCAGAGGGTGAATTTAGTGATGCTATCTCACTGAGAGCTTTCTGATGAATCGCAACAAGCCATATTTCCGACTAAATCCTGAAAAATTACCCATAATTCTGCTGTGGTTAAGGAGTCGATTATTTAGGGTATTACTGTAGTTCATGGTCTGGGCCACTTAATATATTTGCCCTGTCATTCTCTCTATTGATAAAAAGGAAACCAGGTGTAAAATTATACACCCAATGATTCATAGGATTTAACTGTCAATTAGTGTTTTTTTGGGGGCACCTTGTTGACTGCATACTAATAGTAACATGCATTGTACTGTAACAACCAGGGACGCCGGAGAAGGGGGGCATAACCAGTTCAGATGGGTGTTCTATCGATGCATCAAATTTAATTCATAAGTTTATCGAAAGTCCAGTTCTGGTTAAAACACACAGACTCGACAGCTATAATGCTGTACATGTACTGAGTCTGGAATATTTGAGGGGGGATCCCTATTACCACAAGCATGCAATTACATCAGTCGCAGCATATCACAAACTTAGCATCAACAAAGCGATGTAGCCATTTGGACGAGTGTTGGAATCTCTATACAGTCGCAGATTTCCACATAACTAAAATAACGTCAGTTTGAAGCATTGGATAATAATTATACAGGCGATATCTGTCATTGCTATTGCTAGCATCACCAAATTCATCCTCTGGGCTTGGGCCTCATCTCTGGAAAGAATTTTTATTATCAAATCAGCAAGTTTTTTTTAGTTTCTTTGGAAACATATCCTCAAAAAGCTTATTTTACTTTTTTAGTTTAGTTTCTCTTTATCTCCAAATTGGCAGACGACAAAATGCATAATCGAGGAGTCCCAATGGGTGCACATCACAATCTTCACCATCTGCGAAATTAAATCTGAGTCTACTAGTATGTCTCCCATAGCAGGTCATGCCAAGTGAGGACCCCAGAGGATGATTGATGCTAGCCCGCTGTGCAGGGTAGCATCACTAAATTCACCCTCTGGGGACCTCATTCTGTAAATGTCCGACTCCATATTTTCAGGCCTGTTCTAAAGCTACATTAATGCTCTAAATAATCCACTCCTTAACCACAGCAGAATTATGGGTAATTTTTCATGATTTAGTCGGAAATATGGCTTGTTGCCATTCATCGGAAAGCTCTCAGTGAGAGCTTTCCGGTGAATGGCAACAAGCCATATTTCCGACTAAATCCTGAAAAGTTACCCATAATTCTGCTGTGGTTAAGGAGTCGATTATTTAGGGCATTACTGTATTTACAATAATATGTGCAGATAAAGTGTTAAAACCAGACCTGCCTCTTGAGGTCTCATGTTAATAAAATGCAACAATTGACCGAGGAAAGGTACACGACTGCAGCAAATATTACTCTGTCATAAATGCATTAAATTTCCCTTTTATTCGCACATTCTATTCCCTGTCAGGGTCTTATTTTGAGTTATTGCCCTTTATTACTCTCCTGTTTGTCTTTATTGCTACATTTATTGATGAGGCGTTGTCTTCATTGTCCCCAGGTGTAGCTTTTCTCAGATCTCTCGTCATAACATATCGGGCGACCCAGTAGAATGAGATCCATCAGTCCTTAACAACGTCTCGCTTTCTTTTATGATCGCTGTAAACAACTTGTAATCTCCTCTGTAAAATGACAATAATTACTATATTAGAACAGTGATATTTACTCTGTCTTTCTAAAATGCACCAGGATGAATTTGTAATTTTGTGATGTCAGTAGTTCAGTGAAAATGTTTTAATGGTTGTCAGTTTATGACCTGTGAAGGCTAAATACACAGAACCAACCGCATGTGTTCCTGGTGGTAATGTAAACCCTTTCATGATGGGAGTTTATATGCTGGTGCAGCATTATAGAAACTGCCAGTGCTTTATCTTATTTATTACTTGATCGTACTTATTCCATTCAGTGAACCCATTCTATAAATTGTGATATGCAATGTTCGTTTCATAACAGGAAATAGTGCCAGGTGACCTTTGACTCCAGTTTGTCATCTGTTTACATTCCGTTTGATATGTCTCAAAATAGTATTTCTTCCAATATTTTTGAAAAAAAAAATTCGGGGGACTATTAAAATAGCCGGTGTCCGTCCGTGGGTCGCACCGTCCGTGCATCCGGAAATGGTTTCCGGATGATAACTTTAGTTTCCGTTATTAGATCAAAATACAGGTCAAGTGCGAATATGGGTTTGCTCCGCCCATTTTTGCGAGAGTTATGGCCCTTTTTTTACTTAGAATCTTGTAATTTTCTGGTTTCCGGATGATAAAATCAGTTTATGTGATCATATCTGAACCAAATTTGGTATGTGAGTTTATCAGCACTATATACAGGTCAAGTTAGAATATGGGTGTGCTCCGCCCATTTTTGCGAGAGTTGTGGCCCTTTTTCGACTTGTTTTACTTAGAAAATTTCTCACTTTTTCGGTTTCTGGATGATATCTTAAGTTTGGATCCTTTTTTAATTGCAAATACCGTTTTTATGTGGATCAGTCATATCAAGATACAGGTCAAGTTCGAATTTGAGTTTGATCCGATGATTTTTCTCAGAGTTATGGGCTTTTCGACTTAGAAAATTCAATTTTTCTTGTAATTTTCTTCATTTTGTGCCAATTTGAGGTTATATTTTGACTTTAAGAGTTTTTTTAAGATTTGGTTATTTGTATGCATGTCAGTAATGAGACAATGCACAAGTGTCTTATCCATATACTATACTTCTACAAAGCCTCCGCTCCAAATGAAGCCACCGGTTCGGGGGACACTGTGGCCGAGCGGCCTTTTATTTTAACAAACTCTAATCAATGAAGTGTTTGAAATGTTATTTCATTAAATATACGGCATTAAATATGTCAAGAATCTTTTTTATCTGGGACTATTTCTTTACGTGGGCAAACAACACATAGTTAAGTGAAACGTCACTGCAGACCTTTAATATAAGTTGTTGTTAGTCTCAGTGCCATTTGTTGATTTAACCCTTTACCCAACAGAAGGGCCCTGTGCCAATGCATTCTCTTATATATGCGAGTCGACCATAGGTCGCCTCGCATATATAAGAGAATGCATTGGCTTAACACATTAAAAATTATAAAATTGTTAAAGAATGTAAGAAAAAATGGTAAAAAGTGTTAAAAAAAGATTTTTTTTTAGGCCAATGCATTCTCTTATATATGCGAGGCGACCTATGGTTGACTCGCATATATAAGAGAATGCATTGGCACAGGGCATAACTGTAACTATCACAATGTGGTCAAGGAGCCGGTTCCAATGATATCCATATTTGTATGATTCTATTGAGACAGTCCGAAGATATTTTAGGCTGTTGAAGCTTTATTTGGCCGGTTTGTTGGGTAAAGGGTTAAGTATGTTTTATCGAGGTTTTGGATCATGTAATAAATATAATCTACAACTCTACCCCAGTTTATAGCGGGATTTACAAAACTCATCCAGTAAATTAGGTCTGAAGGCTCGGTCCAGACCTAATTTGCTGAAAGAGTTTTGTAAATCCCGCTACAAACTGGGGACGAGTTGTAGATCCTCTATATATGCGAGTCTCCCATAAAGACAGGGAGGAAGAAAAAACAATCCTTAATTGTATGTAACACATATGAATTTTAGATATAATCGTGAAATTAGTCTGTAATAGAAGGGAAAGAAGGCCTTCGGGGAGTATACATATTAAAATATTAGTGAGGTACATGTATGCTAGTGCTACTATTGTTCAGTAAGGCTCCTTCTGATTGGTGTACAAGGGAATTTCTGGGATGTTAACCTTTACCCAACAAACCGGCCAAAAATGCCCAAATAAAGCTTCAACAGCCTAAAATATCTTCGGTTTGTCTCAATAACACCATACAAATATGGATATCATTGGAACCGGTTCATTGACCACATTGTGATGGTTACAGTTATGCCCTGTGCCAATGCATTCTCTTATATATGCGAGTCGACCATAGGTCGTCTCGCATATATAAGAGAATGCATTGGCCTAACACTTTTTACCATTTTGTCTTACATTCTTTAACAATTTTATAATTTTTTCTTACATTTTTTAACAATTTTTATAATATTTTTCTACATTCTTTGACAATTTTATCATTTTTAATATGTGTTAAGCCAATACATTCTCTTATATATGCAAGGCGACCTATGGTCGACTCGCATATATAAGAGAATGCATTGGCACAGGGCCGTTCTGTTTTGTAAAGGGTTAATCCCAAATATAGCCAATCATTAGTTTTACATGATATTCTGGCCTAAATGATGCTCCATAACTATTATTATTAAACAATTTTGTTTTTGCTATATGCCCAATTATAGATTCGGAGACAATAACTTAAGTGCTGATTGAAAATTTATTTATTATTCTACTCTGGCATTTTTTTTTTGGTAGGACAGGGATAATCCTTGGTATCTTGGGAAAGTATCCAGGGCCCCTCCAATCAGCTCCAATTGGGAAAATATACACCGTAGCAGGGGTAAACTGGGAACTTTTTGAATTGAAATACACAAATCTAACATGTGTCTTATAATACTCTTATTGACATTGACATGTCATTGAGTATGTATAGAGTTATCCTTTCTCCATTGCAATCTTCTAATTCAATTCTTAATTATACCCCCTTTTTTTTTTAAAAGGGGGGTATACTGTTTTGCACCTGTCCGTCCGTCCGTCTGTGCGTCCGTCCGTGCGTGCGTGCGTCCGTGAGACCGTACGTCCGTCCGATGTCTGTTCGTGTCATAACTTGAACAGTAGTGCTCGGATCTCAATGAAATTAGGTATGGATGTTCACTATTATGAGGACATTTAATAGAGGGTTCCATCGTTTTGTTTGGATTTTCCATTCTAGAGTTATTCATCTTTGTTTATCTGGAAATAGTGGCTTTTTGGTACGTCTGGTGTCTGTTCATGTCGTAACTTCAACAGTTGTGCTGGGATCTCAACCAAATTTGGTGTGGATGTTCACAACTATGAGGACATTAAATAGAGGGTTCCATCGTTTTGTTCCGATTTTCCATTCTAGAGTTATTCATCTTTGTTTATCTTGAAATGTTGGAGTTTTGGTCCATCTGGTGTCTGTTCATGTCATAACCTGAACAGTAGTGCTCGGATCTCAATGAAATTTTGTATGGATGTTCACTACTATGAGGGCATTCAATAGAGGGTTCCATCGTTTTGTTCGGATTTTCCATTCTAGAGTTATACATCTTTGTTCATCTGGAAATGTTGGCTTTTTGGTTCGTCTGGTGTCTGTTCATATTGTAACTTCGACAGTTGTACTGAGATCTCAATGGGATTTGGTATGGATGTTCACTACTATGAGGACATTAAAAAGAGGGTTCCATCGTTTTGTTCTGCTTTTCCATTCTAGAGTTACTCATCTTTGTTCATCTGGAAATAAATGTTGGCTTTTTGGTCCGTCTGGTGTCTTCATGTCGTAACTTCAACAGTTGTGCTGGGATCTCAATGGAATTTGGTATAGATGTTCACTGCTATGAGGACATTCAATAGGGGGTTCCATTGTTCTGTTCTGCTTTTCCATTCTAGAGTAATTCATCTTTGTTTATCTGGAAATGTTGGCTGTTTGATCCATCCGATGTCTGTTCAGCTCATAACTTGAACAGTAATGCTCGGATCTCAATGAAATTTTGTATGGATGTTCACCACTATGAGGACAGTTAATGGCACATTCAAATGTTTGTTTTGGTTTTTTGTTCTATAGTTATTCATCTTTGTTTATATGAAAATGCTGATTTCTGGGTCCATATGTCTGAGTATAGCCATCATAAGTTATAGATGTGCCCACACTAGGCGGTATGCCATGAGGGGGTATGCACCGGACGACAGTCCATCTCTTGTTTACAGTTGAGCATGCAGTTTGGCTATGCTGTAATCACATTATAAATGTTTCATTTTCTTGTTATTGCGATTGCTACCGCTGTTAAAATAGACAATGGGCCCATTCAATCGATGATTGACATAAAGTCAAGTTGGGAGAATGAGATTGGGAATTTTCAGATGATAAATTTGGGGGGAAAAAAACAAGTCTATTTTGCATAGGGAATGGGGCTGAATATCGGCACCTAGTCCTGCCCAGGATTATCACTGGGGTAGGAGCAAGGATCACTAAACCAACAAAATTTCAAATCAAACAGGAAAATTAATATATGAGCCCTGAAAAGGAAGAGATACAGTAATGCCCTAAGTAATCGACTCCTTAAACACAGCAGAATTATGGGTTACTTTTCAGGATTTAGTCGGAAATATGGCTTGTTACCATTCATCGGAAAGCTCTCACTAAATCCTGAAAAGTTACCCATAATTCTGCTGTGGTTAAGATTATTTAGGACATTACTGTAACCCTTTCTATACCAAATGCTCATTGACGAGTAGTTCCTTAGGAAATATTCAGATAATAAGTTGAACAAACAACCATCTCCCACTATAGAATATAAATTTTTCTGCACTTGTATTATATTTTTGTAGGTCTTTCGTCTGCTCATTTCTCCTGGAACCCCCCTCCCACAATGAATAATAGACCATTCCAATGTATACATTAATGACTGAATGGAAGATTCAATTTAGTATAGAAACAGTTAATAATTAAACGAGACTGACTTGATGTGGAAGTATTCACATTATATTTATATTAGAAGCACACACAAAATTTTAATCATTCTAAGGAGAGTAACTCTATTCTCTACTTCATCTCTTTTCAGCTTCACAACTGTTTGATTTCCAGACCATACTTTATGACACAGGACTCATAAAATTCATATACAACAGGGTAAGTGTAAATGGCACAGGACTAATACAATTTATATACAACAGGGTAAGTATAAATGACACAGGTCTAATACAATTCATTTACAACAGGGTAACACGTAACTTGAATTAAATCTGAATTAAGTGTCATATCCAGTCTGTATCATTGAGCCAATGTATCTTCAGGATGAGAGGTGTATATATATAGATAAATTAATGCCTGAGTTGTTGAGATTATTATTGTTATTATTATTATAAAATACATTTCAAAAGCATTCCATAAGCAATTAGTTCCAATGCGCGTACAAAATAGAAAAATCCTGCATGAAAAACATTATAATAAAACAATTAAAGTCTTATGATTGTCACCACACCACATAAAGCTTGGGGTACCATTTAGGAAAGCTCATATACAGCTATGCTCTCAGTAAGCGACCTGTTTAACGAGGTTATGGGCCAGTACTTACCGCGGTGATACCACCAAACTACCGCGGTTATCATTCTGTACCGCGACGGAGGGCGGTTGACCCGCGGTACTGGTACGGTATTTTTACTGCAGGTCACCGCGTTATTGGTGTTCGTTACCACCATACACCGCGTTATTTTTTTCGTAACCGCGTTCAAATTACCGCTAACGGCCCTCCACCACGGAGAGAACACGACTGAAACAAGGCGTCACACGGTAGGTAAATGATTATGAATAACTTTTGTATTGAATGAATACCTGTAAGCTGCACGTAATTATGTATACGTAATGAATATAAATGAATAATAATGCTATCGGATTACATATGAACATGTCGGGTTTACATGTAACATATTACAAATGTACACGTACATCACGTTTAATCACGTCAGCGTTTTTTTAACTCAGCTATAGTTGCTTACGGCGACTGGATTACGCAAAACACCGTGGAGTAATAGTTTTGTTGTTAGCATCTAACTTACATATCGTCAAATGATTTACGCACCCGATTCCTATATCGGTTTCCACTCATGCGGAATTTTTTTTTTTTTTGTGTTTCCGAAATCTAAATTTCTTATAAAATGGGAAAAGTAAATCCTCCATTTATCTGAAATTGGTCGAAACCAGCGGGGACGGTCCATTAGTAACACTGAGTCCGATTTTAGTCTTAGAGGCCAGGGCGGCGATCATTGCAGAAATATTCATATTTGTTCAAATCTATAGTTTTGTTCATATGCCAAACATAATCGGCGCGTAAATAGTATATTGTCGCCAAGACGTATGATTGTACGCATGCGTGAAATAGTAAAGCAATTTACAAACATTTGCGCCTGAAGATTTCTTGCCGGTGGGAATAATAAAATGTATAACTAAGAAACCGTGGCACATGTCATGCAGCAAAGTAAAGTTGTTATCATCACCAATGTGCGCGACAAAAGACACACGCAAAACACCAAACATTGAAAGACGCAACGTTGTCAAATCAGTCTTTGATTTTGTTACGTGAACATTCATTGAGCTCACGAGTGCGTGTCGGGCGGCATCGTTTGACATGAAATTGCATCTTTTGGCGAGGGCGTGCACTTGTAGTTCTCAGTGGGTCGCAGTATAAATTATATCACATACCGGTATTCCTTATAATCTAATCGTTATTCGGAAGAAAACATGCATGGTGTTGGAAAGTTGACCTCTAAATATGTTTGTTTGATTATATACAGAGGTTAACATTGTAACATAATTATTACAAGTGATCGAATTCGGTGTGTTTTAGTCCTTGTTAGTTTATTCCCGATATGTTAGCAATAAAGAGCGTTTGTCTCACTTTTGTGCGACAAATATTTATAAATAGCTATTACGTGCACAACATTTTAAAGATCGAATGAGACTTGTCTGTTTAAAGCCACGTGGCGGTTCGCACATAATATTATTCGCAATACCAAAATAGATCGATAAATATCTGAACTACCCTCTGCGAGCATTATGTAAGCCAAACGGACGCATCGAAGTAATGGAAATACAAGTGTCCAAAACACAAAACAGCCATTCGCGCGTCACGTGTGTAGTTTTACTAATAGCACCATCAACAAAACACAAATATTTATTTCACCCATTGAGGCCCGTTATAAAAAGACATGACGACATCTTAATTTAAGTGCCCCGTGCCCTATATTAACAAAGTCTGCCAGTTGCAGTATGACGTAATCAGTGACACATGCTTTTGCGCAGAATGTGTACACCTCGTTAAAACAGGTCGCTTAATTTGAGCAGTGCTGTACAGTTCTAACATTCATGAGCAATTCGTGACCAATTTATGGCACCACCTTCTACAACTTCCAATATGCAGGAGGTGAATTAATTTATGTCGATTGTGAGAGCAAAAAGGCACTTGCATTCAACTTGGTGTTCATACTGAAGGATTACGGCTTAACCCTTTACCCAACAAACCGGCCAAAACCGGCCAAATAAAGCTTCAACAGCCTAAAATATCTTCGGTCTGTCTCAATAGAACCATACAAATATGGATATCATTGGAATCGGCTCCTTGACCACATTGTGATAGTTACAGTTATGCCCTGTGCCAATGCATTCTCTTATATATGTGAGTCGACCATAGGTCGCCTCGCATATATAAGAGAATGCATTGGCCTAAAAAAAATCTTTTTTAAACACTTTTTACCATTTTTTCTTTATACATTCTTTAACAATTTTATAATTTTTAATGTGTTAAGCCAATGCATTCTCTTATATATGCGAGGCGACCTATGGTCGACTCGCATATATAAGAGAATGCATTGGCACAGGGCCCTTCTGTTGGGTAAAGGGTTAATTGATAGTTTAATTTTGTGAGATATACTGATCTGATGATAAAAAATAATTTTACTCTTTCATGAATGGAGCTGCGCTGGTGCAGCATTAAATATCCTGTGCCATTGCATTCTCTTATGTCTCTTGGGAGACTCGCATATATAAGAGAATGCATTGGCACAGGGTTTTCGCAAAATTTCAGGAAGCTCTAGTCATAGAAGGGTTTTAAGCCTTTCATGACCGGAGCTGCGCTAGTGCAGCATTAAATATCATGTGCCAGTGCTTTCTCTTATATATGTGAGTCTCCCATAAGGAGCCTTGTATGTGTGTATATATATACACACATACTTATCTATACTATATATTTTGAGAATTCCGTGTATTCGAGAGATAGCCCACATTCTCCGGACCTCAATGATATGATCGTGAATGAGTATTGATATACCCCACTAAACTTTGACAAACACCAGTAATGGTGTGTAGATCATTTACATATATCTCCTATATATTTTGATACAATCTATCTAATTTACATATCTCTCTTATATATTTATGTTTGTGTGTGTGTTGTACTTCATACAAATCTACGATTCTCGACCGATCGGGACGAAACTTGGTACGTGTGTGTAGTTTGACCAGGCGGTGGTCGTTGTCATATTGGCGAGCCCGTGCGACGCCCGGCAGCGCATGCGCAGACGAGATCTCGGAAACGGGTGGAGCTATCGACTTGAAATTTGCTATGTGAATGTATCTTGCGCCAGGTACAAATTTTATCGGATCGCCGAGCCCGTGCGACGCCCGTGCAGCGCATGCGCAGACGAGATCTCGGAAACGGGTGGAGCTATCGACTTGAAATTTGCTATGTGAATGTATCTTGCGCCGGGTACAAATTTTATCGGGTCGCCGAGCCCGTGCGACGCCAGCTTCGCACATGCGCAGACCAGATCTCGGAAACGGGTGGAGCTACCGGGTACAAATTTTTCTTATTGAAACGTGTGGAGCTAAAAATAAAAAAAAAATATTTAAAAAATGTCATGTTTCGGACAAGCCGCCGGTGGCGGGCTAACCTGCTAGTCTACTATATATTTTGAGAACTACGTATATATATATATATATATATGTGTGTATATATATATGTGGGTACTTCATAGAATCGAAAACGGCTGGTTGTTATTAATAACAAGACAGGTGTGCCTTAATGACTACCATTTATTAATCACTAAAGCAACTGGTAGTCGGAAACGTGTTTATGGACCTCCAGCTTTCTTGTCATTGTTGAAGGACCTTTTTTGGTACCACCCAAGTGCCAACCATGGGGTCCTGGCAATGATCACCGATCTAGTCCTGAAAGACACTAAGCGTAGCTGTTAGCAAAAAGGGGTGCCTCCTCCCAAAATGGAAGGAGGAATACTGGGTGGGAGGGTGGGACGCTAAATAATTGTCGACCGAGCTGTATTGAATCTTATCACAAAAGGCTGTTTGCTGTCCGTGTGATTACCCATGTGACCTGACGCCAAACGAAATAGTTCCTCCCTCAATCTCGATTGGCATTGTTCCAATACCTTAGCATATACTCGTCCCTTTAGAACAAACAAAGGCATTACCTCAGTTGACCATTAGTGAAGTGAGGAATAGAAGCTGGCAAATTGAGTACCTGATTTCCATATCGCTCCGCATGTACTGTACGTAGTATACGTGATTGAATGCAGTACTGTCATATCTATAGCCATCATGGTTTTCCCTTCCAATATATATACAATGTAGCCCCCCCCCCCCCCCCCCCCCCCCCCCCCCCCCCCCCCCCCCCCCCGCCCGTGGGATAAATGATATGCAGAATTGATCTAAGAGGCGTAACCCTACATTTTTTATTAGTTTTCGCTATCGATTCATGACCAATCCAAGAGGCGTAACTCTACATTTTTTATATCTGTATGACGGGAACTACATAGCCGTGATTTGTTGGCGAGAAAATGGCTCCCAAGCTGTGAATGCCAACAACAATGACTCTTTTAGGGACGGGTACCATTAGTTAATATAGCCGTGAATGCCAACAACAACGACGCTTTTAGGGACGGGTACCATTAGTTAATATAGCCGTGAATGCCAACAACAACGACATATGCTATTTTCTCTTTACGGCAATGTGAGAATATTCCGGTGGCCACCAAGCCGTGAATGCCAACAACAATGACATTGTTGGCATACCTCTTTTAGGGACGGGTACCATAATTTCTCTTGATTAAAAAGGCACAATTAACTCATTGAAAAGCCAAACAAATTGTCATGTTTCGGACAAATGCCGCCAGTGGCGGGCTAACCTGCTAGTCTACTAAATATTTTGAGACTTCCGTATATAAATATTTATATATATATGTGTGTGTATATACTTTATAGAATCGAAAACGGCTGCCCTGATCGAGACCAAACTTCCAGCTAAGGGTAAAAAGCCACGGGAATGGTCGTCGCGGCGTTTTGGAGAAGCTCCCAGCACCCATTCTCCACCCTCAGTCACAAAAATTGTGTGGTTAATCGCGTTAATAGTTAAAGAGCGTTCGTATCCGCAGTGTCGTTGATAAAGAGCATATGCGTGTAGTATGATTCTTACGTCTGGGTCCAGACGTAAGACTGTATCCAGACATGAGCGTGTTGTGTGATTTTTACGTACTTAGGGCTTCCTAGGAACGAGGGAGATTTTCATCGGGTCAGTTTTTCCGCCCGAGGTGATCTTCACCTTGAAACGGGTACCCACAAATGATATATATGTGTGTGTCCTTTATAGACTCGAACCGATTGAGCTCAAACTTGCTACCTACGGGAAGTGTCATGGACGGGTTAAATTGTGACTCCGACCTGACCTTGACCTTGAAAATTCAGGTAAAATTGACAAACAAAATATTTAATTAAAAAATTAAAAAGGCACAATAACTCATTGAAAAACAAAAAATTTAATTAAAAAAAATTAATTTAAAAAAAATTAAAAATTGTCATGTTTCTGACGATTGCCGCCAGTGGCGGGCTAACCTGCTAGTATTATATATAAGAGAATGCATTGGCCTAACAATATTTACCTTGACCTTGTAAGAGAAAGCACTGACTTGCAAGGTCAATGTAAATATTGTTAGGCCAATGCATTATCTTATATATTCGAGGCTCCCTATGGGAGACTCGCATATATAAGAGAATGTATTGGCACAGGATTTTCGCATAATTTCACGAAACTCCAGTCATAGAAGAGTTAAAGACCTTTTGATTAGATGTTCATGAGATATTTCTCTTTTAGGTGCCTGTATCAACACATGACATATTAACAGACAATCATCCTGTTAAAATCGGCCTGTCAGATGCCTTCTATATCGACACTGTTGTGCCCGAAATGGGTATGTATTAATTAAAACGGGCCTGTCTGATTTCTTTGATAATTTATGTTGCGTCCTGACTGGCTATGTAGTATATAGGGCTATCTGATGCCTTCTAGCTATCTTGGCATATTTGTGTCGTGTGTCGTATGTATGAAATTTGTAGTTGTTGCATTTTCTGAGTGCTATAATATTCTAAGTGCCATTTTCAAACGTCAAGAAAATTTGGTTTAAAAATTTTGGAGTTTTGTTTTCGCACATAAATATGTCAGACATATAGGGAAAATCGACGAGATAAGTTAGCATTTGTTTTCCCTTTTCATGACGGGAGCTGTTCTGATGCAACATTAAAGATCCTGTGCCAGTTCATGTGGGCACGTAATGCAAGCAATGCAAATCATTGGAGATCTTGTCAAGTGTTATCAAACGGTATCAAAAACTCATTTCTTACCAATATGGACATACAATAATATAGCACTCAGAAAAATATTGTCCTAGATCCATTGTTTTAGATGTAATATAGAGTTTGTTCAAAATAAAATCTCATGTAGATGTAATATTCATAACATTTTAAGAGAATACATTTTGGCATGTTTACCTCAACTTGACAATGTCAAGTTTAAGCTATTGCCATGGGTTGGTGTCCATCGTCCGTACATGATGATCCATCAATGATTTCCTTTAGCACACCCTACAGGCCACATCCCTCTTCCGATTGCCACCAAACATGGATCTTCGGGGTCACCTCTCGGCGGAAGCCATCAATATTTTTCGATATTCGTTGAAAACATGGCCATGCCAGCAGCTATCATCCATCTTGTTCGTTACATGTGCGACTTACAGACAATACAAAGGGAAACCCAATCATGCATTGTACAATCTGCCAATTTGGGGTTATAGAGAAACTAAACTAAAAAAGTTAAAGTAACTTTCTATAAGAAGTTTCTAAAAAACTAGTGTTAATTTGATAATAAATAATCTTTCCAGAGGAGATGATATCTAAGCGGAATGAGGTCCCCAGAAGGTGAATTTAGTGATGGTTGCCCGCTATGCAGGGTAGTGTCACTAAATTCACCCTCTGGGGTCCTCATTCTGCAAATGTCCGGCACCATATTTTGATTCCTGGTTGTTTTGCAATAGAGCACATAAACAGATCAAGTTACATCATTTACAATCACTTGTAATTCAGGGCTTTCCCTGTTTTCCAGTTGCTAATTATTACGTCACAACGTGTACTAAAAATAGGCACGCAATATATTGCTTGCTGATGTAATAATGATGGATTGAATGTACTGATCTTGCATGATGGCGTGCAGATTGAAACAACATAACCTCATAGGGCCAGTGTCTTGTCAACATTATACCATTCATTTACTCTCACCTGCCGAATAATAGTGCAGGCCAAATTATAATGCAGGGCTGTATTTTCGGCTGAAATTAATGATAGTGCAGGCAATTTTACAATATGTCTCATTGCCTAATAATAGTGCGGGGTTGTAATTTTGACTGAATTTAAATAATCATGCATGCACTATTATTCAGCAGGTGAGAGTTCTGTATCAATCTCTCCAAAATTTCCTTTGGCTTTAAGTCGATCTCACGCATGATTTTCCTGAACACTTTATTATTTTGCCTGCAGATTTATTGGGTGGATCATATGGAGGTAAGAGAGGTCAAGGCCATTAGTGATGAACCGATATGTACATCGGCCGTTTATACAAATGTAATAAGCAATCCATTTTATACAGCGCATTATACAGGGAATTATACAGGGAATTAGTTTCAATGCTCTTTACATTATTTACAACATTGTCACTTCCATCTTCCAACGAGCTGCAAGAATTTGTGCGCCAAGCCTGATTATAGTGTGTCTGTCATTTGCAGAACGAGGTGCCCAGAGGGAGAATTTAGTGACGCTATCCCGCACAGCGGGCTATCGCCACCAAATTCACCCTCTGGGCACCTCATTCTGCTTATGCCTCAACTGCTATGCGAGACCTAGGATCAGATTGAAGTTCCCCAGTTGAGGTTGGTGCTGTTCACCCATTAGTCACTTGTAGATACTTCCCAGAAGATGAGGCCTAAGCAGAATGAGGTCTCCAGAGCGTGAATTTGGTGATGCTAGCCCGCTGTGTGTGATAGTATTGCTAAATACACCCTATGAGGACCTCATTCTGCATATATCAGACACACTAAATTCAGGCATGCTAATAAATGATCTTTAATTTGTTTACATCGTCTTATTTTGAAACCACAAAGCAATAAAGTATGGTCACTTAATTAACCCTTTCAGTGCCAAGTCCGATTTTTGTATCAACCCATATTTCCTTGATCATTTTTCAAATTTATTGATTATAATAATGTGATACATTGATGGAAAGAGCTCTTAGAGCTTGTAACAGGCTGTTAACGAAATTAAGGGTTTCATGGAGAATTTGTCGTGCCGCACATACATTATGTGAACACCGATTCTCATCCTATATCGATTGCTGGTGCTGATTATCAGTTCATCACTAAAGGACATTCTCAGTGTACAGTTTTGTTCGGCATTCCTGTCAAAATTATCTACCATGTTTGAATGGAACTGGACACTGAGCTATACTACAAAGTTCAGAATATAATTTTCTATCTTTCTTTTATATGGACCTTTCCACTGCTAACAATAAAATAATAATTATACTCCTTATTTACTGTTGACATAAGGAGCCATGAAACGACAATGTAGTTTTACTGTTGACATAAGGAGCCATGAAACGACAATGTAGTTTTACTGTTGACATAAGGAGCCATGAAACGACAATGCAGTTTTACTGTCGACATAAGGAGCCATGAAACGACAATGCAGCTTTACTGGTGACATAAGGAGCCATGAAATGACAATGCAGTTTTACTGTTGACATAAGGAGCCATGAAACTGAAGTATACTGGAATCAGCTTGTCCGTGAAACTTGGCCCAGACATCAACCACCATGGGAACCTCTGCACCTGCGATTATGGCATCTGTCGGACTTTATTGGTGGATTTATCTCCCGTTCTTCGACTTAGAATTTTTTTCCGCAACATGTATAATTTTGTCCGAGCTTTTATTCCTACAATTTTAGGTCAATTGTTTTAAAACTTGGCACAGATATTTAGTACCATGTCTGTCCGACATTTTTTGGTGGAGTTATCTCCCTTTTTCGACTTAGAATTTTTTTTGCAACATGCATAATTTTGTCCGAACTTTTATTCCTACATTTTTAGCAAGCCTGGATATAATTTTTTTTTGAGTGTCTGACAAAATGACAGGCACCAAAGAATCGGCGTCTGACATTTGAAAAGTGTGTCTGTCATTTACCTGGTATCAATAAATAGCAGCAATTAGTTGTGTTTTAGCCCATTCCAATGCACAAATTAGATTCATTGATGTACCATGTTAGCATAAATTTTGCCGACATTTTGCCATAGCAACTTTACAACAAATTTAAAACACGGAATCGCGGAAACGTGAAACGAAACGACGCTTAATTATATCACTTACTCAAGTTACTGAAACTATTAATGTCGATCAAATCGGAAAATTAGGATTACTATACGTGATCGGGACTTTTGCATACATTATGTACTGTGCTAAGTCACTGAACTGCCCATTGCTAATTTCAAATTGGCCGGATCGGATCAGATTAATCGGAAGTTGTCCAAAATTGTAGCGCAAAATAGTCCGCAGAAAAAATCCTACACCGTGCTTCCCCCAAGTAAACACAGCACATGTTTCAAAACGCGGCGATTTAAAAACTACCAGGTATGAATTTTTTCGGAATTTCTTCCGCTAAATCTCCAACTAACACCCTTAACTTGTGGAATATATTACACTTGCGCTGATTTAACTTGTGACATCTCCGTGTATCTTACGTCAGACGAGAAAAACACGACGAAGTGTATTTCTTGGTTGGAGTTTCCCCCCCAGTGGCAGCTATTTTTTCTGGGTTTTTCACGTTCTAAAAATAGAAAGTCGTAAATAGTGCGGACGTGAAGGCAGCGATAATTCGCAGTTTGCGATCAATCATCAATCGCGGACAATTTAGGTTAGAGGTTGCATTAAAATTACATTTATAGGTCCTGTATACGGAACGGATCATTAACATGTGACGATCGACGGATCTATGACATTAGCTGCCATCAGAATTTTGCATACATATTTTAATTGTCCATTATACCGTGAAGCAGGAATTTGAGAATATATAATATATTGTTATATTAATAATCAGCTTATTTATCCATATTTTATATGATTCATGCCTGTCTTTTTTCATTTAATCAACCTGAATTCACCTGCGAAACTAAAACTATTTTCATATTTATTAACCCTTTCATGATGGGAGCTTCCTGAATTTTTGTGAAAACCCTGTGCCAATGCATTCTCTTATATATGCGAGTCGACCATAGGTCACCTCATATATAAGAGAATGCATTGGCCTAACAAACTTTATATTCTTTTTTATTATTGTTAAAAAATGTTAGAACAAATGAAAAAAAAAGATAAAATATTGTTAAAGAATGTAAGAAACAATGATAAAAAATTATAAAAATTGTTAAAGAATGTAAGAAAAAATTATAAAAATGCTAAATTTGTTAAAGAATGTAAGAAAAAATTATAAAAAATTGTTCGTCCAAAGCATTCTCTTATATATGCAAGGCGACCTATGGTCGACTCACATATATAAGATTATGCATTGGCACAGGATCTTTAATGTTGCGCCAGTGCGACTCCCGTCATGAAAGGGTTAATACAGATACATATATTCTGATATTATCTCAGCTATCATGACAAATCCATCTTTCATGCATATATTTCTTGTTTAATAATTTGGTGCTCCCAACATTCAACAAAGAGGTTATCAATGTGTCACATTGAAGATCTCATTGATTTCAGTTTCCCATACTGTCAATGACAATTTGCAAATCCCAGTAACTGTACAAGGCATATTTCTGTTCAGGTTAAAGTGGGACTGTACACTAAATCCGGCCATTTATGGGACCATTTGAGCCATGGATTAGTGCAAAATATACTTGTGTGCTCTATGAACAACATGGTAATGATAATGGAAATGAGTTTATGACTCAATCATAAACTCATTCTCATTATAATTACCATGTTGTTTGCATCGTTCATAGCGCACATGAGTGTGCTTTGCGATAATCCATGGCTCAAATTCATTCATTTGTTGCATATATTCTGTTGAGTATAAAAGGAGATGGTCCCATAAATAGGTGGATTTAGTGTATGGTACCCCTGTGGCTCAGTCCATTAGGGGTACAACTCCAATCTGTCTCGCCCTCCAGCTCTGGTGATGAGGTTTCAAATTCACATGTTTCCATCGTGGACTTTGTAACTAGAAATTTTTATCTGGTGGAGTTGCCAGTTACTCGCCGGTGGTGTGCCTCACATTGTCGATGAGTATATAAGCCATTGAAATAACTGTTAGATTAGCCATAAGTGTGCGGACATCCTCCACCACATAAACTGGCAATGTTGTGATATGACCTTATTTGCAGAAAGCGACATTAAACCCCAATCAACCAATCAATCAATCAAGCGAATCACTATCACAAGATTTCTCCGTTTTCCCTCTCCGAACATTAGACACCTTTGAAAATGAACTACTACTTTTAAGAATTACTACTTCACTAGAATTTGTGTTCTTTCCAGTTGAAAATTAGGTGTTTTTCAGTGACACGCATGTAATTGAACACTTGTTCTTATCTCACCGTACACTAAATCTCAAGCCAGAGGTGTTGCTATCATGCTCAAGAATAATTTCGAATTAAATATTCACAACATAATTTGAGACCCAAATGGTAACTATATTATAGCAGACATCATAATTGAAGAACTCAGAATAAGTCTAGTGAAAATATATGGCCCAAATTCCGATAGTCTAGATTTGTTTTCACTAAATTTGATACATTTCTAAAAGAAGTAGGATATATATACTCAAATACTAATTTTCGGTGACTGGAATCTTATTCAAATGAACTACTACTGATAAGAATTACTAATAGGATACTACATTAGTAGAAATTGTGTGTTCTTTCTAGTTGATAATCAGGTGTTTTTCAGTGACAAGCGTGTAATAATTGAACACTTGTTCTCATCTATAAATTATCCTTGGACAACACAGACTCTGTTTCTTCTCCTGAGTAATCAAAATTTAAATTAATTCTGATGTGACATGTCTCTGTTACAGGTTACACACGGCGAACAATATACGAGTACCACAGAATCAATCTTCTGGAAAAATATACAATTAAAGACGGATCTGTTGTGATCTTAACACCACTGCGCAGTAAGTACAGTAAGACTATACCACAGAACCAGTATGCTATTTTTTCAAAGCAATAGTGATTTAGGAGGGAAGATCAAATAATTATACCCCCCCCACAACTAGTAGCCACATGTAGTTAGTTTCCAATGGCTACTTCGTTTGAATAAAACATGTTGAATACGGGGTGGTATACCCTAATCCAACCTGGGAGAGGCCCATCACTAGTTTAACAGTAATGCTCTAATTAATCGACTCCTTAACCACAGCAGAATTATGGGTAATTTTTCAGGATTTAGTTGGAAATATGGCTTGTTGCCATTCATCGGAAAGCTCTCGCTGAGAGCTTTTGAGCTTTCCGATGAATGGCAACAAGCCATATTTCCGACTAAATCCTGAAAAATTACCCATAATTCTGCTGTGGTTAAGGAGTCGATTACTTAGAGCATTACTGTACGTGTGTATAGTTTAATCATAAGAGCTCTGTAAATTCACGGAATACTGCTAAGCAATTGGCTGTCACACATTTAGTTATTTATTACCACAAAATCGGAAATCTAATTCAAAAACCCCAATTGATTTTGTAACTGGAGCGACATGAGATTCAAATTTATAGCATGATCATCTGCTAATTGATTAGGTGATACAGATTTAACGGTGACAAACGACACTCATGGCAGTGCACTATCAAAGAGAATGTAATAAAACTGTAATGAGGATTAACACAAGTGAATCCTTATAGTCTGTCTTAAGGCTGAATGGTAGATGGTGGGTAGTTGTACATGTATATTGTCAACTAACAATGGTGGCATTAAAGAAGTCTAGACACCGTATTTGAAGGTATGCACATAAATACACAGAATGTTAGATGTTGAATAAAACTAATTCATTAATTGTGAGACCAGAAAATGAAGATTTCATTTGGCCAACAAAAATAATCAGAAATGGCCAAAAGATTTTTTCGGCCCAGCATTATTAAACACTGGTTTCGATTGAGGTTATGAGTTATAACCGAAAAGTTCGAAGACAAATTTACTATGACGCACTTTAAGTGCTATAGAATTTGTCTTCAAACTTTTCGGTTGTAACAGCTTCTCCATAAAATGTGCCACTTCTCCCTATATTTGTCACAGGAAGAAGTGACTTCTCTCTCATATACAGTAATGCCCTAAATAATCGACCCCTTAACCACAGCAGAATTATGGGTAACTGTTCAGGATTTAGTCGGAAATATGGCTTGTTGCCATTCATTGGAAAGCTCTCCCTGAGAGCTTTCCGATGAATGGCAACAAGCCATATTTCCAACCTGAGAGCTTTCCGATGAATGGCAACAAGCCATATTTCCAACTAAATCCTGAAAAGTTACCCATAATCTGCTGTGGTTAAGGATTCGATTAATTAGAGCATTACTGTACCATTTATGCATATGACCCAAAAGCATAGTCAAAGTATATTTACTGATTATATTAATGGTGTACTTACTTATTATAAATGGGCTCTTTTGTTGCATAATACTTATCGGATCAGAGAAGGGTGATCTTGGGGTATAAATTGAACTTCAGCCATTTATTGTTACTTCTCCCTGATAACAGTCCACTTCTCCCTAATATTTTAAACCTTTCAAGTCTTGAAATAGTGTGTCTGTCATTTGCAGAATGAGGTCCCCAGAGGGTGAATTTAGTGATGCTACCCCGCATAGCGGGCTAGCATCACCAAATTCACCCTCTGGGAACCTCATTCTGCTCAGGTGTAAACAGAATGAGGTCCCCAGAGGGTGAATTTGGTGATGCTAGCCCACTATGCAGGGTAGCATCACTAAATTCAGCCTCTGGGGACCTCATTCTGCAAATGACACACTATTTCAATACTGAATACAGATGAGGCCTAAACAGAATGAGGTTTCCTGAGGGTGAATTTGTGGCTAGCATCACTAAATTTACCCTCTGGAGACCTCATTCTGCAAATGACAGACACAATATTTGCAGCTTTCTTGTAACCTTGCTGAATTACTTTCCCCACAGCTTGTAACCTTGCTGAAAATTGCGAAGTGTGCACCAGCCAGAGCTTATCTTTCACTTGTGCATGGTGCAACAACGTGCAGAGATGCTCCGACGGATTTGACTGGCACCGACAACAGTGGTTTAACGCAGGATGTCAAGAGGATGTAAGTTATCCCACAGTCTTAATTATATGGGAGCGGAGCGAGTAAAAAATAAAAGTGGACCACTATATCAAACGCAAACAGCTGACTTAGATTCAAAATATAATCATTATTTGGGCAGATAAATTGACATTAGATCTTTTTAACCCTTTGGAGAGTATTTGTAACGTCATATACATGACGTCATGAGTAAATTTAACGTCAACGTCATAGCATTAATTATTAACAAGTTCGGTCAAAAGGGCCCAATAATTTGTTTTAATTTATGTGCATTTTTTTTTTACGTGTGTTATCATAATCGATTGCACTTATACCTATGGCACAATATATTAATAAAAATAACTCCTATACAAATCATTTATTGATCAGATGATTTATTGAAGTTATGTCTACATAAAATAACACTTCCTGAAACGACATATATGTCGTTCTACTCCTCAACCGATAGACGACATATATGGCGTTCTACTCGCCAAAGGGTTAATGATCAGCATTATTTAGATGCATTATTTAGATTTTTTTTTATTTATAATTTTACTCTCTTAACGACAAGCCCCTGTGGGGACCAGATACAAATATCCATGCTATATTACCTTAACCCTTTCAGTGCCAGGGGCCGATCTCATCGGCCCTAATTTACGGTCTGTAAAATCGGCCCTAAAAAATTAAAAAAAATTGTTTTTTGTTTTTTGGGTTGAATTTATTTTGGGTATGCTTAAGCATGCTATAACGAATTTAAAAACAAACTGGATAAAACCTTAGGGGCATGTTATAACTCAAAACTATCACCAAGTATTCATAGTAATAATGTTGATGCCCATGAAAAACGTAAGATTCCCTGGCACTAAACCTACAAAATAAGTCTGTTAAAGAATATAAGAATTTTTTTTTTAAATTGTAAAAAAAATTGTAAAAAATAATAACAAATGATGAAAAATTGTTAGGCCAATGCATTCTCTTATATATGCGAGGCGACCTATGGTTGACTCGCATATATAACAGAATGCATTGGCACAGGGTATATGGGTTGATACAAAAATCGTACCTGGCACTCAAAGGGTTAATAAAGAGCTGATGTGCTTAATTCCCTGTACCTATCTTTAATTCTTTTCATATCAGGGGTCATTTATTAACCAAATGTGCATGCATGTAGAATACACTTACGGTTGGTAATGAGGTCAGGATCTGCCCTTGCCAGGAAATTGTTTTGGCCAGTTCTTGTCATTTCTGAATTTTTTGGGTCACTTTTCAGTAACTTTTTCCAAAAACCCAAATATTACACATATAATATGTTATTGTGGATTGACGGTAACATTGACAGTAACATGGTCAACTTCATCTGGGTTGAACATAAACTCCAAGCCATCAATGTCACACTATGTTACCGTCAATCCACCACAATAACACATAATTATGATGTTCATTCATAGAAATTTTACATTTATTCTGAAGAATGATTAGCACAAAATCTCCTATCGCTCTCTCTACATAACATTGTTCAACTTAAATGACATCATGAAAAAAGCAGGCCAATGAGAGGTGATGAAACCGTTGTCTCGGTTTCCTTATATTGAAAGCTCTAGATGTAAACATGGTATATGTTGCGCGGCTCTCTGACTAATCAAAGACACTGTTTCTTATTGGAGGCGGAACTTACATATATATTTAATCAGATTAATATGGTTTACTGTGTAAATGTATAATTACTAATGCAGGTGTTTGGTAATTACTATAGTCTCTATCAACTTGAGCCCTGCGAAGCCTTGATAATTGATATTCGATTTGATTTTGTATCAATAACTGATACTTGGTTTGACTATAAATAGTTGATCTGGTTCATTTTCTCTCAAATGGAAGTAGATATCGGCCTTTTACATTTTCTTGAAACATTTTATTTCCAATATCTCTAGATGGATCTCAAGCAAATACACAACATATAATACAACAACATGCATAAGTGTGGATTTACACCTGTAGGTGTAATTGTAAGTCAGTTTGGATATAGATTGAAAGTTTCCAAAATTGCCAATTTATTTCAAGAATGGATAATGGGGAAATAAAAAAATAATAGCGAGGTTCTGCCACACGTATGTGTACTTGTAACATGTGTTGCCATTGTGAATGACAGTCACCTGACTCAGTGACCATGGTTAAACTGTTTTGTGTCAAACGTGTAGCATTACGAAACGTGTATCAAAGAGGGATAATTCAAACTTCTAATTACAGAATGAGCGATCAACGCAATGCAGGCAATGTGTCTGTGGAAAGATTCTGTACTGATTGACGCCAATTAAGTTTATCAGTGGTCACACTGTGGAGCTTGTCTCTAACACCAGCTTATGGTTTACACATTCTGCTATAGGTTGGGCCGATATCTCAAAACGTGTAGCCTTGACGCCATAAAATCACATGACTTT
This sequence comes from Siphonodentalium dalli, assembly GCA_032622095.1. Classification (NCBI taxonomy): domain Eukaryota; kingdom Metazoa; phylum Mollusca; class Scaphopoda; order Gadilida; family Siphonodentaliidae; genus Siphonodentalium; species Siphonodentalium dalli. The sequence goes on along the minus strand of CP136068.1, from coordinate 134,857,522 downwards.
TTCCGCCAAGTGTACATCCATAGTAATAGTATAGAACACAAGTTACACGTACGTGTGGCTGAACCTGGCTAATATTGCAATTATGTACAGTAATGCGCTAATTAATCGACTCCTTAACCACAGCAGAATTATGGGTAACTTTTCAGGATTTAGTCGGAAATATGACTTGTTGCCATTCATCGGAAAGCTCTCAGTGAGAGCTTTCCGATGAATGGCAACAAGCCATATTTCCGACTAAATCCTGAAAAATTACCCATAATTCTGCTGTGGTTAAGGAGTCTATTATTTAGAGCATTACTGTATATTTGTTGTATAAACTTTTATCTGAATTACAGTTAGTTTTATCTTTACTATCTACTTCATCGACAATGATAATACAATTCAAACTTACAATATTAAAATGCAATTTGATACAGAAAATTAATTCTAATTCAAAATGTGTGCTTCGCATGGCATTAGTATCAATCTTATGCTTTTAGCTCAGTCTGTCTAATGTCTAGCATGCAAGGTGGTATTAACCCTTCCATGACTGGAGCTTCCTGAAATTTTTTCGAAAACCTGTGCCAATGCATTCTCCGATAGGGAGAAAAATCCAGCGAATCGACAAACATCACAAAAGTTGTTCAAACTGTCTTTGTCGAAACATAATACCGATAGCATTTGGCAAATTTTAAAAGAATTTTCATTGGCAAAAGTACATTTTGGCCAGTACTATATAACTTTTATTTTATAAATGGCATTAGCTAGACCTCATTATGGCATGGCAAAGATATGATATACGTTGAATGAATGTGTATGACATGACGATATTGTGTTGATTTCATGCAAGCCTGAGTTTAGTGTGCCTGTCATTTGCAGAAAGCTGCGCAATAGTGGGCTAGCATCACTAAATTCACTCTCTGAGGACCTCAGCCTGCTTAGGCCTCATCTTCTCTGGAAAGTTTCTTTATTCTATAGAAACATCTTCACATAGATTCTATTTCTTTTTTAGTTTAGTTTCTCTATATCCCCAAATTGGCAGACGACACATTGCATAATCGAGGTTCCCAGTGGGTGCATATTACAATATTCACCATTTGGGAACTTCAATCTGAGTCTAATTCTCACATAGCAGATGAGGCATGCAGAATGAGGTCTCCAGAGGATGAATTTGGTGATGCTAGCCCATTAAGCGGGATAACGTCACTAAATTCACCCTCTGGTAACCTCATTCTGCAAATGACTGGCACACTAAACTCAGGCATGATTTCATGATGTTCTGCATTTGCTCAATGAATGCTTTGTTTAGGCCAACGAAATAAAATGCTGAATTCTCAGGCATTTTTTTTCACAAATTAACCCTTCCATGGCTGGAGCTTCCTGAAATTGTGAGAAAACCATTTGCCATTGCATTCTCTTATATATCCCATAGGGAGCCTCGCATATAAATAGAATGCATTGGCCAAACAATATTTACATTTACCTTGTAAGCAAGTGCATTTTCTTATACATAGGGAGCATTTCATATATAAGAGAATATAAAATTGGCCAAGCAATATTTACCTTGATCTTATAAGCCATTGTATTCTCTTATGAATGAGAGGCTAGCCATGCGAGACTCACATATATATGAGAATGCATTGACACAAGATATTTCATGCTACACCAGCAGCGCTCCAATCATGAAAATTTCAACATTTTCATTGTTCAATCTTCCACTTATCCACAATTTCAAAATTTACATTGTTTATGTTGATAGTAATGCCCTAATTAATCGACTCCCTAACCACAGCAGAATTATTGGTAACTTTTCAGGATTTAGTCGGAAATATGGCTTGTTGCCATTCATCAGAAAGCTCTCACTGAGTCCTGAGTATCATTTCAGGATTTCTCGGGGAGAGCTTTCCAATGAATGGCAACAAGCCATATTTCCGACTAAATCCTGAAAAGTTACCCATAATTCTGCTGTGGTTAGGGAGTCGATTAATTAGGGCATTACATATAGTTGTTCTGAAAGAAATATTCTATAGCTTGGATAATTTCTGGATTTTATTCCATGAAATTATTTATACATACTTCAATTTTCATGATTTTTGGAGGAAATAAAATGTTATAAGAAAGCCTTTGTTCATCCAATTTTGTTTATATATATTGCCTGAGAACACAGCTCTTTATTCCGAATGGCATTATTGGCATGCGTTCATGTTGTTATATTTATACAAATTAACTTCGGTTTTCAGTCATCTAAGGTGATTTTACTTTTGCTTGGATATTTCAGTTTTACCAATTGCTTGATTCATATTTTCTCCCATCGACATTTTTATGTGCTGCCAGTCTAAGATGTGGAGAAAGTTTAACCACCGAAATTTCAGTCAAGATCAGTATTATAAAGCGACGTAACATCAATGATGTAACGAGAAATGACATAATTCACTAGTGATACATGTATTACCATTTTTAATTAACGGCGTTTTCAATGGAAATCGGGCATAGGAGTGTAATAAAATTAGATAAACCCATGAGCCAATTGATCAGATGTCTTGATGGCCTGTTAAAAAGTAATGCCCTAAGTAATCGACTCCTTAACCACAGCAGAATTATGGGTAACTTTTCAGGATTTAGTCGGAAATATGGCTTGTTGCCATTCATCGGAAAGCTCTCAGTGAGAGCTTTCTGATGAATGGCAACAAGCCATATTTCCGACTAAATCCTGAAAAAGTACCCATAATTCTGCTGTGGTTAAGAAGTCGATTATTTAGGGCATTACTGTAGTGGAGGGGCTGGTGCCAATGATTTTTGTCAGACTAATTTTGTTTGTTTAACATTTTCTATAAATATTTTGGCTATGGTACCTTTCTCACATGAAATTTGCGTTATTCCACGCCTGGCAGTGGTATATAGTTTTTTCCATGTTGGGTTAGAATTGTTTTCATAGTGGCTTAAGACAGTTGTAAAATTTCGATTTATATGTGTTGCCATTTTAGGGACATTCTTTGACAAAATATTGTAAATCTGGTCCGCCAACTCCGGTTCCGTCAACTCCGGTTCCGCCAACTCCGGTTCCGCCAACTCCGGTTCCGTCAACTCCGGATCCACACGGAATCACTGGTTCCCCAAGCAGACAAACCAAGTGTACAATCAAGAAGGGTGTAAGTACAGCAGCACCAACGACAAATAAACCTCCTCACACAACGCAGAGGACAGAGGGTACAGTCATGCAAAAGTCATCAAGTGCGAAAATCACAACGAAACCCAAAACAACTAAATACATTTCGACTGCGAGGAAATCAAAATTGACCACATCAAAAAATCAAATTTTGACATCACCGAAGCAAGAGGATGTTACGACTCCACACCCGGTTTCAGCCCTGAACCAGTTTACTGTTAATATGCGCCACTACGTTTGTGGGGTAATTTCTATTGAGACCTCTTTCTCTTGGAATTCCTAGACATAAACCTGATTTCTGTGTGATCTACCTTTAACCCTTTGAGTGCCAGGGGCCGATATTATCGGCCCTAAACCTACACAATAAGTCTGTTAAAGAATATAATAAAATATATTAAAATTGTACAAATTTGTAAAAAAAAAAAAATAATAATAATAATTGTTAAGCCAATGCATTCTCTTATATATGCGAGGCGACCTATGGTCGACTCGCATATATAAGAGAATGCATTGGCACAGGGTATATGGGTTGATACAAAAATCGACCTGGCACTCAAAGGGTTAAACATCGCACTCTGAATTGCTTCCATATAAGTCTTCATTTCGTGCATTTTCAATTGGTTACAGTGTATTCAGGGATTTTTCACATGGGGAAAATAAGTTCGGGAAACACAAAACCTGACTTATTTGCTCCCTCGTGAGAAAATTTGTGGTTTTGTCACTCTCAAGTCAAGCTTGCAAATACTGTGCCTGCCATTTGCAGAATGAGGGCCCCAAAATTTAGTGGCGCTGTCCCACATGGCTGGCTAGCATCACCAAATCCACCCTCTGGGAACCTCATTCTGCTCAGGCCTCAACTGCTATGGGAGATCTAGGATCAAATTTAATTTCCCCAGTTGAAGTTTGTGATGTTCACCCATTATTCACCTCGATTATGCATTTTATTATGCCCCCGATCTCCGATGGAGATTTGGGGGTATATAGTGGAGCCCTCCGTCCGTCCGTCCGTACGAACGTTTCAACTCATAACTTTGGTTTCGCTAACTCAATTCAGTTGATCTTTGGTATGCTAATAGACCAGCCGGGGGGACAAGATTTCCCCATAACTGCGGTTTCGTCCGCCCATTTTTTCCAGAGTTACGCCCCTTTTTGGACTTAGAAAATTGTCCTTATGAACGTTTCAACTCATAACTTTGGTTTCGCTAACTCAATTCAGTTGATCTATGGTATGCTAATAGACCAGCCGGGGGGACAAGATTTCCCCATAACTGCGGTTTCGTCCGCCAATTTTTTTCCAGAGTTACGCCCCTTTTTGGACTTAGAAAATTCAGGTTTTCTGCTACTACAAAAATAGGAAAAATCCTCTCTGATTGTACAGTCGGGGGGTTACCTCCGCCCAGCGGTGCACTTGTCTTCTGCAAATTAGCGGATATAGAAGCTTTGCAGAAGAGAAAAAGTATCTAAAAAACAATGCCAATTTAAAAATATAGATACTTCCCAGAAGATAAGGCCTAAGCAGAATGAGGTCCCCAGAGGGTGAATTTGGTGATGCTGGCCCACTGTGTAGGATAGCATCACTAAATTCACCCTCTGTGGACCTCATTCAGCAAATTTCAGGCTTGTGTAGAGTAGCCACCAGCCTGAGCTGACCATAAAGCAACCCATACCTATGTACATATTCACAGTGGGGAATCACTTGGTTTTGAGGTTGGTGAGAACCACACATTGAAAATGTGCAAACGCACAAAAACATAATATATGAAGAACTGACACAAAACATAGCATTTTGACTGTTACAGACATATGCTAGTTTATTTTTAAAACAAGTTGATACCTTATATGTTCGGAACTTTTCGGCAGTTTTCTCTTAACATTCTGACAAAAATTACGAGTGGAACCACAAGTCCATACATCTAGGAGAATCCTTTGACTGACAACTTTGGTCACAATGTTAGAGCAAACAACTGAGTTTGTACAAAAATGAGGTATCAGCTTGTTTGAAAAAATAGTATAGCGTACCTCTATTCTCAAAGTAATTGACCAGAAAAATGGGGTGATACCCCGGTCATGACCGCGGTGATACCGGTAATAAACGGTAGCGGTATCGAGACGGTCATGGCGGTGGAGTTACGGTATTGGGCGATAATGATACCGCGGTCTTTTAGCAGGCACCGCTTTGTTGAATACCGCGGTGATTTTCATGGAACTCTTTGAAGGGAGGTATTTACTCACACATACATTGTACTTGTTCGTGTTAACAAGCGGTATCAGTACCACGGTATTGGAGGATACCACGGTATAGTACCGCCATATTAACGGGGTGACACCACGTTATTTGTGGTCAATTACTTTAAGTATAGCGGTATGCCCGTAGCTGCCAAAATACTATGTAATATGTCATATCCTAGTTTATTAAGTTTCTACTAGTTTCTGGTAGCATTTGAGATAGCCTCATTTTGAATGCGTGATACTCATCAACTCGAAACCACGTGATATTGCCAGATGAGCCCGAACATGTCCCCTTTCTCTTTCTCCTACAGTAATGCCCTAATTAATCGACTCCATAACACCAGCAGAATTATGGGTAATTTTTCAGGATTTAGTCGGAAATATGGCTTGTTGCCATTCATCTGAAAGCTCTCACAGAGCTTTCCGTTGAATGGCAACAAGCCACATTTCCAATAAATCTTGAAAAATTACCCATAATTCTGCTGTGGTTATGGAGTCGATTAATTAGGGTGTTAGTGTATTTCCATCCAGCTGTCCAGTGATGCCGAAGCTAGCTTAACCCTCTCTATACTAAATGGATTCTCATATTCTGTTATAAAAGTATACGTTGGAATGGTCTATTATCAATTGGGAGGGATGTTAAGGTGATAAAAACAGATGACAGATAAATAAAAGTGCAGAAGGAGGCAGGAGCCCTATTTATTGAGGGAAATGTTTAGATAATAAGTTCAACAAGCGACATATGGGAGACTCGCATGCATTGGAGAATGCATTGGCATAGGGTTTTCGCAAATCTCCAGGAAGCTCCAGTCATGGAAGGGTTAACCTCCTGTGCGGTGTTTTCTCCACCCGCAAAACTGTTGGCATGATTTGGCCTAACAGTTGTAATTACGATAAACCACAATGAATGAAAACTTAGAATTGTCAGCTACTTTCCCAGTTCTGGGTAAATCCGACTCGAATTGCTACGCAATACTTTGTCTGGAGAAAATGCTGTTGTTTTCTAATACCAAATAGCTCTGTGTTGATATAAATAACTTCTCATGGGACTCATGCAGTATGACACCACAGTACACACATAGCTTTACCAGTGACCTGTATAATTAATATCTGATGTTTCAAACTGGTGCTAGTTTTAGCTATGTGGCAAATTTGGGATTGTAGAGACATTCCAACACTCGCTGGAATTGCTACATCGCTTTGCTGATACTGTGATGTGATTGGTTGAGACTGATGTAATGCTTGCTCTTGGTAATATGGATCCCCCCAATGACTCCAGACTAAGTATAGCGTTATACAGTAATGCCCAAAGTAATTGACCATTTAACCACAGCAGAATTATGGGTAATTTTTTAGGATTTAGTCGGAAATATGGCTTGTTGCCATTCATGAATACAAGCCATATTACGACTAAATCCTAAAAAATTACCCATAATTCTGCTGTGGTTAAGTGGTCAATTACTTTGGGCATTACTGTAGCTGTTGAGTCTGTTTTAACCAGAACTGCTACTTTCCTAACAGGAAACCATCTGTTGTCTCAAGCCTCAATTGTTGCAAGCCCTGCTGAAAATCAAAACTCTATAAATTAGGTAAACTAATTTCTTAACCCTTTCATGACGGGAGCTGCAATGGTGCAGCATTAAATATCATGTGCCAGTACATTCTCGTATATATGTGAGTCTTCCATAGGGAACCTTGCATAAATAACAGAATGCACTGGCTTACAAGGTCAAGGCAAATATTGTTAGGCCAATGTATTCTATGATATATGCGAGCCTCCTTATGGGGACTCGTATATATAAGAGAATGCATTGCTACAGGGTTTTCGCAAAATTTCAGGAAGCTCCAGTTGTAGAAGGGTATAAATCTTCAGTTATAAATATTGCTGCTTCAAGAAAAAGTGAAATGTAAACAACTTTTGTGGATCCTGATGCCTGTAAGCAATTTCAAATTCTGACAATTGCAGAACAATAATATTGTGCTTAGTTTACCGATTTGCCGCTGGACCTTGAACACCTGAAATAGCCTTGTATCTGACAAATTACAATCCAAGACCTGGAAAGTGGAAAGGGTTTGGAATTACAATAGGGGGGGGGGGGGGGGGCGTTAAATAACCTTGATTTCTGGCAGAATGTACACTGCTCAATGATGATCGGATGATGATTACAAAAGCTTGTTGAAACCATTGTATACTAAATGGGTAGTTTCAGTTATAAAAGTATACATTTGGGCTAGGATTATTTACCTTGACATTGTAAGCCAATGCAGTCCCTTATATATGCGAGGCTCCCTTTGTGAGACTCGCATATATAAGAGAATGCACTGACACACGATCTTTAATGCTGCACCAGCGCAGCTCCCGTTGTTGAAAGGGTTAAATTGTTAATAGATGGCCTTCAATGTCCTTGAATTTTAAAGTGGCAGACCTTGAAAACTGTTGCAAAATGGTCTTCAATTGTCTTCAATTCCATTAGGTCTGTGCTGTAGGAACCCGGGTATAAATTGATATATGCATGAAATGATGCCTTGCAGGCCTGAGTTTAGTGTGCCTGTCATTTGCAGAATGAGGTCCCCAGAGGGCTAGCATCACCAAATTCACCCTCTTGGGACCTCATTCTGCATGGCCTCATCTGCTACATAGACTCAGATTGATGTCCCCAAATGGTGAATATTGTGATGTAGACCCATTGGGAACCTCGATTATGCAATGTGTCGTCTGCCAATTATGGAGAATCTAAACTAAAAAAGAAATAGAATCCATGTGAAGAAGTTTGTATAGAAATTTGATAATAAAGAAACTTTCCAGAGAAGATAAGGCCTAAGCAGTATGAGGTCCCCAGAGGGTGAATTTAGTGATGCTAGCCCGCTATGTGAGATAGCGTTACTAAATTCACCCTCTGGGGACCTCATTCTGCAAATGACCGGCACACTATTTGCAGACTTGATGCCTTGAATATCGTACAGTACTACTATCATTTAGTTTTTATTAAACATGGCTGAACCTCTGTCTTTTGCTGTAGAAATGTTGTAACTTTTAGCTTTATAGATGTGATTTTATCAGTTTTTTTAACTCCTTCCTATTATCTTCTGTAGCTGCTAATTTCAGTTTAGATCGGAAGCGATTGCTTAACCCTTTACCCAACAAACCGGTCAAAACCGCCGAATAAAGCTTCAACAGCCTAAAATATCTTCGGTCTGTCTCAATAGAACCATACAAATATGGATATCATTGGAACCGGCTCCTTGACCACATTGTGATAGTTACAGTTATGCCCTGTGCCAATGCATTCTCTTATATATGCGAGTCGACCATAGGTCGCCTCGCATATATAAGAGAATGCACTGGCCTAAAAAAAATCTTTTTTTTACCATTTTTTCTTAACATTCTTTAACAATTTTATAATTTTTAATGTGTTAAGCCAATGCATTCTCTTATATATGCGAGGCGACCTATGGTCGACTCGCATATATAAGAGAATGCATTGGCACAGGGCCCTTCTGTTGGGTAAAGGGTTAACTTAATGTTCCAAAAATCATTTTTATGATGAAGATTATATAGTTTTTTTTAGTTTCTATTTGTGTTTATTTTAGAAATATATTTACAACTAAATAAAATGGTAATGAATGTCCTGTTGGTAATTGTAATAGAGCTGCTGTGAGATACATACATGTTTATATAAGATAATACACAGCGAAATCGCTGGCATGCTAACTTTCTGTTCTAATTCCTTTAAAAATATATAGAGTTTTCTCCCTTCAATTGTATTATATTTGCACTGCATTGACCAAGTGTCACCAACATAATCCTAAGTCGTGTTATTAAATCTGTTTTTAAAATGTCAGGGAGAATTTTGCAGCAGTTTTATTTGACATGTTGGGTTTAAAAAAAATGATTTTTACATCAGAGGGAACATCAAAAGTTACCGACGGTACAGCTGGACGGTACATTCTGTGAATGTTAATGTGAGGAGGTATTTACAGTACCAGAAATAAGGAAATCCCTGTCAAGGTGAATCCCCCGAAATGCATGAATATTCTAAAAATAAAATAGCATTTTTTTTTTTTTTTTTAACCCTTTACCCAACAAACCGGCCAAAACCGGCCAAATAAAGCTTCAACAGCCTAAAATATCTTCGGTCTGTCTCAATAGAACCATACAAATATGGATATCATTGGAACCGGCTCCTTGACCACATTGTGATAGTTACAGTTAGCCCTGTGCCAATGCATTCTCTTATATATGCGAGTCGACCATAGGTCGCCTCGCATATATAAGAGAATGCATTGGCCTAAAAAAAATCTTTTTTTTAACACTTTTTACCATTTTTTCTTACATTCTTTAACAATTTTATAATTTTTAATGTGTTAAGCCAATGCATTCTCTTATATATGCGAGGCGACCTATGGTCGACTCACATATATAAGAGAATGCATTGGCACAGGGCCCTTCTGTTGGGTAAAGGGTTAATGAGGGGTTTTGCTGAATCCGGGAGAAATTGGGGGTTATCCGTATTTGCGGAATTGTCGTGGCTATCTGGGAGTCTCACGGACAATCGGTGAAACTTATCAGTTCTGGACCACATACACGAAATGTCACACAGTTCACTCACTTAATTACACTTGATTATCTCAAGTATTATTGTGTGTTACAGTTGTTAACATGATTAACAGTTTAGTATCGTTGATCAGCAAAATATTTAAAAACTGTAATAATATAATCATAAAGTTTGTCTTAAAACTGTTTTTCTATTCACTTGCATCCTTTTAGTTTAATATAAATGATATTTATCATTGTGTTGTTTAAAGCTATGGAATGCATTCCTGACGGGTACAGATGAAAAATCGTACCAAGTTTGTAAAACCATTATTACCAAGACCAATATCGAAAAGAGAGAACGAATTTGTTCTTATATTCATTATAGCCCTCTAGTGTCAAGATACCGCATGTTGTTAGCATTGTTGATAAATACAAACTGTAACAGTAAGCTATGTGTACATATATAGCAAAGAGCAATAACTCAGAAATACAGATAACTCTGAATATGATCAGTTGCAATGCACTGAGTATTTCCTCATTAAATTATTTGCATCTGTAATGCTGGAGGAAAGCTTTTTATACGCCCGTTTAACCCTTTACCCAACAAACCGGCCAAAACCGGCCAAATAAAGCTTCAACAGCCTAAAATATCTTCGGTCTGTCTCAATAGAACCATACACATATGGATATCATTGGAACCGGCTCCTTGACCTCATTGTAATAGTTACAGTTATGCCCTGTGCCAATGCATTCTCTTATATATGCGAGTCGACCATAGGTCGCCTCGCATATATAAGAGAATGCATTGGCCTAAAAAAAATCTTTTTTAAACACTTTTTACCATTTTTTCTTACATTCTTTAACAATTTTATAATTTGTAATGTGTTAAGCCAATGCATTCTCTTATATATGCGAGGCGACCTATGGTCGACTCGCATATATAAGAGAATGCATTGGCACAGGGCCCTTCTGTTGGGTAAAGGGTTAATGGGATGTATTATGTTATTGGTCTGTCTCTCCGTCCGTTCTTAGGAGAGGTACCTTGTGGGGTTATTATCATGTACTGCCATTGACTTGTGGGGTTATTTCAGACTATGGGATTAACCCCACAAAACTTTATATTTAAAATGGTATAAAACGTCTTTGTGATGTTAAATTTTCATTAATTGAAAACGAACCCCACAAGGTTTTTCCCATCGGCAAAAATGTCCATCGGTGGATTGTCCATCAGTCTTACTTGGACAATCCACCGCTCACTTGTGGGGTTAACCCCAGAAGGTAGTCAAAGTTCATTTCATGTTTCATTATATGGTTATTTCTATCTTCTTGACTTGGGATGAGTCAAAGTTCATGTCATGCCATATTGTTTAATTAGTAAATGTTTTTTGAGAAGTTGTAAGCTGTTTGGTTGAAAACCATTCACCCCTGTAATGAAGCACTTTTAATAATCTTGCATGTACCTGACAATATAAGCATTTCTTATTTAATACACAGGTCAGATCTGATCTTATATGTCCATGTTTGATAAACAAATAACAACCTTGGAAGAATGGGGGGGGGGGGCCTAATTAAAGTACAATTTAAATATGAGATGGAATCCCATACATGTATGTTTTTTTAAGCAGTCTGGCTTGTCATCAAATTATAATTTCTCTTTAGAAGTGAATGAATTTTGAATATCTGGCAAGTCAAAAGTGGCAGAGATATTAAGGGTTTATCACTTTTGCTTCCAATGAGTTAACTTAAACTCCTAAACATATCCTCCGAAATCACTAAACCGTTGGATCTCACAGTGAGAGGTCCTTGGGTGAATAGGGACATAGTTATGAGATTTAAAACTACTTCTCCCCCACCCCCAAATACTTTAACCCCTTCTTAAGACAAATTATTTGAGCTTTTGATTTCAAGTTGGGTACAGATATATGGATTCCTGTGATCAGATCTTTGACAAATTATCAGTTATCGCTATCGCCAAGTTATGGGTTAAACATCTGCCGATCGATAATTATAAATATTGCGGATACTGTTAATGGCAAATATAATAATATTATTGTTTCTATTTTTGAGCGATTCATTTCCTGAAATATCTCTTATGATTTTTGCCAGCATCAGCAGAGTTAATTCATATAGAAAATGAGCCCAAAACGCAAATGCTTATTTAACAAAACATTGACCATTATCACTTTTGTTCAACTCGATAATTTATCAGTTATATTTGTGCGTGTGTTTTATATTTCTGTTTTAGTTTTGCTTTTGAGAGTGATCACTTAATATGTTTTGTTTTATCAATCTGGCCAAAGTTTCTGAAAATGGACAAACAAATTCAGAATTGGTCCAAAAAAAAATTCTGGCCACCGTGAAACCTTGTCTTGAATGGATAATTTGAGAATAAAATAATCATGTTGATCAAAGACCAGCCTAGATGGCGACTTAAGAGACATCTCCCAAAAATTTGCCACTTCTCGCTATTTTTGTCCCAGGGAGAAGTGACTTCTCTCCCATTTACTTGTATGAATATGTCCCAACATCACATCTAAAGTATATTTACTGAATATAATGGTGTTTTTACCAACTACACTAATGCTCTAAGTAATCGACTTCATAACCACAGCAGAATTATGGGTAACTTATCAGAATTTAGTCGGAAATATGGCTTGTTGCCATTCATTGGAAAGCTCTCCCCGAGAGCTTTCCGATGAATTGCAACAAACCATATTTCCGATTAAATCCTGAAAAGTTACTCATAATTCTGCTGTGGTTAAGAAGTCAATTACTTAGAGCATTACTGTATAATAATTTTATAAATGTTGCATGATACTTAGTGGATCGTAGAAGGATGAACGTTGTGGGTGTTATATTCAACTGCAACCATTGTTACTTCTCTTTAATCTTTTCATGACTGGAGCTTCCTGAAATTTGGCAAAAACCCTGTGCTATTGCATTCTCTTATATATATATGTGAGTCTCCCGTAGGGAGCCTCCCATATATAAGAGAATGCATTGGCCAAACAATATTTACCTTGACCTTGTAAGCCAGTGCTTTCTCTTATATATGCGAGGCTCCATGTGGGAGACTCGCATATATAAGAGAATACACTGGCACATGATATTTAATGCTACACCAGCGCAGCTCCCGTCATGAAAGGGTTAATAAGGCTGAAGGGGTCACTCTCACCAAAAAAAGTGCTGAAGGATACACAGGGTTTGAAAATGTGCTGAAGGGTACACAGGGTTTGTGATCAGCACGAACACCATTACTTAAATTGTGTTTATGAAAGTCTGGCACCCATTAGCAGTTTGTTTTCAGTACATTTTAATATTCATTGGAACGTAAACAATTATTCTCTAACAGAAATCATGGCAGATACGAAAACTGAACATCCTTGAGAACGACATTTCAAAACCTGTGTACCCTTCAGCACTTTTTTTGGTGAGAGTGACCCCTTCAGTGTTAATAAGAGTCCACTTCTCCCTAATAACCAAACAGGGAGATGCGACTTCTCCCAATTTGAAACCTCTAGTCTGGGCCCTGATGTTGATACAGTGATGCCTTCAATAATCTGAGCCCATCCATTCCGTCTATTTACCGATCTGGTAAGCCCTGGCACCCAATGAATCTATGTTTCTGATAATTTAGGTTTTCTGAGCCCATCCCTTCCGTCTATTTACCGATCTGGTAAGCCCTGGCACCCAATGAATCTATGTTTCTGATAATTTAGGTTTTCTGAGCCCATCCCTTCCGTCTATTTACCGATCTGGTAAGCCCTGGCACCCAATGAATCTATGTTTCTGATAATTTAGGTATTCTGAGCCCATCCCTTCCGTCTATTTACCGATCTGGTAAGCCCTGGCACCCAATGAATCTATGTTTCTGATAATTTAGGTTTTCTGAGCCCATCCCTTCCGTCTATTTACCGATCTGGTAAGCCCTGGCACCCAATGAATAATAATGAAAATAAGAACAAAAGTCAATCTATTTTTTAATGTACTTGTTGATGTTTTTTAGACTCTTTGAACCCACTTCAAATACATTGAGCCCCTTTATGACAATTCATAAAAAAAATCACAATTTCTGTTATCAGAACTATTCACAAGCATCTGGTAAGCCCTGGCACCCAATGAATCTATGTTTCTGATAATTTAGGTTTTCTCAGCCCATCCCTTCTGTCTATTTACCGATCTGGTAAGCCCTGGCACCCAATGAATCTATGTTTCTGATAATTTAGGTATTCCGAGCCCATCCCTTCCGTCTATTTACTGATCTGGTAAGCCCTGGCACCCAATGAATCTATGTTTCTGATAATTTAGGTATTCTGAGCCCATCCCTTCTGTCTATTTACCGATCTGGTAAGCCCTGGCACCCAATGAATCTACGTTTCTGATAATTTAGGTTTTCTGAGCCCATCCCTTCCGTCTATTTACTGATCTGGTAAGCCCTGGCACCCAATGAATCTACGTTTCTGATAATTTAGGTATTCTGAGCCCATCCCTTCCGTCTATTTACCGATCTGGTAAGCCCTGGCACCCAATGAATCTATGTTTCTGATAATTTAGGTTTTCTGAGCCCATCCCTTCCGTCTATTTACCGATCTGGTAAGCCCTGGCACCCAATGAATCTATGTTTCTGATAATTTAGGTATTCTGAGCCCATCCCTTCTGTCTATTTACCGATCTGGTAAGCCCTGGCACCCAATGAATCTATGTTTCTGATAATTTAGGTATTCTGAGCCCATCCCTTCTGTCTATTTACCGATCTGGTAAGCCCTGGCACCCAATGAATCTATGTTTCTGATAATTTAGGTATTCTGAGCCCATCCCTTCCGTCTATTTACTGATCTGGTAAGCCCTGGCACATAATGAATCTATGTTTCTGATAATTTAGGTTTTCTGAGCCCATCCCTTCCGTCTATTTACCGATCTGGTAAGCCCTGGCACCCAATGAATCTATGTTTCTGATAATTTAGGTATTCTGAGCCCATCCCTTCCGTCTATTTACCGATCTGGTTAGCCCTGGCACCCAATGAATCTATGTTTCTGATAATTTAGGTTTTCTGAGCCCATCCCTTCCTTCTATTTACCGATCTGGTAAGCCCTGGCACCCAATTAATCTATGTTTCTGATAATTTAGGTATTCTGAGCCCATCCCTTCCATCTATTTACCGATCTGGTAAGCCCTGGCACCCAATTAATAATAATGAAAATAAGAACAAAGTCAATCTATTTTTTAATGTACTTGTTGATGTTTTTTAGACTCTTATGTTATTTTGCATGAACCCACTTCAAATACATTGAGCCCCTTTATGACAATTCATAAAAAAAATCACAATTTCTGTTATCAGAACTATTCACAAGCATGCTTGTTACAATAATTAATATTAAAGGAGTCATTCATACTTATTCAAATTTATTTTTGTACATTTCAGCATTTGTCAACAAACTGCACAGCACCAGAAAAAGGTGAGTCGGTGTTGTATTTATTGCACACATTTGGGTATGACATTATTCTATATACATGTACCTGTTAGCCTATAACCTTCCTTTAAATTTAAAGGGGTACTGTATGCTAAATCAGCCCATTTATGGGACCATCTCCTTTTATACTCAACAGAATATATGCAATAAATGAATGAATTTGAGCCATGGATGAGTGCAAAATACACCCATGTGCTCTATGAACGATTGAAACAACAAGAAAATGATTTTACAACTCCAGCCATAAATTCATTTTCATTATAATTATCATGTTGTTTGCATCATTCATAGAGCACATGAGAGTATTTTGCATTCAACCGTGGCTCAAATTGATATTCTGTTGAGTATAAAAGGAGATTGTCCCATAAATGGCCAGAATTAGAGTACAGTACCCCTTTAATTGTTAGATATATAATAGTTTACCTGACTAAATATCCAACCTTAATAAAAAAATTTACCAACATCATTCCCTTCACTACCTAACCATAGTTCACTGATGGATGCTTCCACAGGCGGGTAGTGCGTAACGGTTGCCTTTGAACAAATCATCTGCTAAATACGTAGACAATAGTTAACTGTTCTGAGTAGCGTACTGTTTTTCTCAACTGAGATGCGGGGGATTGTTATACCCCCCGCAATGAATTTGTCCGGAGTTTTTCTCAGTTGTTTTTTTTTATCAATTTCCGTGAAACTTGGCACAGACATCAACCACTATGGGAACCTGTGCACCTGCGATTATGACGTCTGTCGGACTTTTTTTGGTGGAGTTACCCCCCCTTTATTTACTTAGAAATTTTTCGCAACATGTATAATTTTGTCCGAGCTTTTATTCCTACATTTTTAGGTAATTTTGTTTTAAACTTGGCACAGATATTTAGTACCAAGGGAACCTGTGAACCTGCGATTATGATGTCTGTCTGACATTTTTTGGTGGAGTTATCCCCCTTTTTTTACTTAGAAATTTTTTTGCAACATGCATAATTTTGTCCGAGATTTTATTCCTACATTTTTAGGTCAATGTTTTTTAATCTTGGCACTGATATTTAGTAACATGGGAACCTGTGCACCTGCGATTATGATGTCTGTCCAACTTTTTTTTGTGGAGTTATTCCCCTTTTTCGACTTAGAACTTTTATTCCTACATTTTTCAGTCAATAGGTTTAAGATTAGGGTTAGGGTTGTGCACCTACAATGGGAACTGTTATTTTATTATTTAACTAAATGTTTACTGACATGTGAAACATCTTAGTATTTTAAAAACACGGGGGGGGGGGGGGGGTATCCTTAGTCCCATTGGGACAGTCACACCTCTAGTTTTACGAAGTGCAAGCCGAGTGAAAATAATCCTCGCATCTCACGAGAGGAGAAAACCTGTATGCTACTCAGTTAACTGCTGTGTTTATTATATTTTCTACACGTGACAAGTTTGTTGTGACCCAGACCACAATGAAACACAACCTAATTCGTTCTTAAAGCTACAACATCACCAGCCATTTCTGTTAAATTAATCCGCAATGATAACGAATGACGTAAAAATATGACATCATGACGCAGTGCTAATAGTAAGATAACATCTTGAGAGTGGAATAACACTTTTGGTCTTCTGGGAATGGGGATTACGATTGATATTTTGACATAAAAAGTTGATGAAAATATAATAAATTAATTTATTACATGATCCTACCCTTATTCCATTCAATAAACGCATTCTATAAATTGTGATATTAAACGTTCGTTTAATAACAGGAAATAGTGCCAGGTGACCTTTAACTTCCGGTTTGTCATCTGTTAACATTCCGTACGCTACGTCTCAAAATACTATATGGCTTCCAATATTTTTCAAACTAACTATCATGAATGAAGAGTTTGAAAAGTTATGTCATTATTAAATATACGCCATTAAATGCGCCAAAGAGTCTTTATTTATCTGGGACTATTTCTTTATGCGGGCAAACAACAAACTGTTACGTGAAACGTCATCGCATGCCTTATATAAGCCGATGTTAGTTTCGCGTCCCATTTGTTGATTTAAAAATGTGTTGTCGATGTTTTGGATCATGTAATAAATAGAATCTACAACTCGTCCCCAGTTTATAGCGGAAATTACATAACTCGTCCAGTAAATTAGGTCCGGACCTCGCCAAAGGCTCGCTCCAAACCTAATTTACTGGACTCGTTTTGTAAATTCCGCTATAAACTGGGGACTAGTTGTAGATCCTCTATTTATTTTACTGCTTTACACACACACAAACATTGCCTTGTTCTCATCTTTGGACGTGAAAAAAATATAACGAGTGTCTTGCAAAATTAAGCACTCTGTTAACCCTTCCATGATTGGAGCTTCCTGAAATTTTGCGAAAACTCTGTGCCAATGCATCATCGTATATATGCGAGTCTCCCATAGAGAGTCTCGCATATATAAGAGAATGCATTGGCCTAACAATATTTACCTTGACCTTGTAAGCCAGTGCATTCTCTTATATATGCGAGGCTCCCTATGGGAGACTCGCATGTTTAAGAGAATGCACAGGCACAGGATCTTTAATGCTGCACCAGCGCTCCTCTTGTCATGAAAGGGTTAACTAACCCTTTTTATAAGTACTGAATGGATTCTCCCACTTAGTTATAAAAGTATACATTTGAATTACCAATTATTCATTTGGAGGGGTGTTTAGCAATAATGAGGACTGACAGACATATGAAAAGATATACAAATGCAAAAGACTTACTATTAGTTGGTTGGAATTCATCAGTGAGTATTTGTGACCCGCCATATCAAATCCGGTCGTAAGTCGGGATTTTTTTACCCTGTGCCAATGCATTCTCTTATATATGCGAGTCGACCATAGGTCACCTCGCATATATAAGAGAATGCATTGGCCTAACAATTTTTTACAATTTTAATAATTTGTTCTTGTATTCTTTAACAATTTTATAATTTTACCCATACAGAGCCCCAGACAAACATGAGCAAACGACACTCTTCTATATGCTTCTATATATGTGTGGGGCTCCCTGCAGGGTATTAATGGATGTTTTTTTATTTTATGTCCTAAAAATTGTAAGAAACATTTATTTTTTAAAAATGAAAAAAAATTGTTAGGCCAATGCATTCTCTTATATATGCGAGGCGACCTATGGTCGACTCGCATATATAAGAGAATGCATTGGCACAGGATTTGATATGGCAGGTCACATTTAGAATAGAAAAGGTTAAATACTCATTGACAGGTCCTGTAATGCCCTAAATAATCGACTCCTTAACCACAGCAAAATTATGGGTAATTTTTCAGGATTTAGTCGGAAATATGGCTTGTTGCCATTCATCGGAAAGCTCTCAGCTTTTGCGATGATGTTTTTTTTTTACATAGATAATTATATAAAAAAACTTGTGTTTCTAAATATACATGCATGTTACAGTTTTACATTTACTTTTAGACAGCTGTGATGTGTTTGTTACGTTTTATCTGTTAACCCTTTCAGTGCCAGGGGCCAATCGCATCGGCCCTAATTTACGGTCTGTAAAATCGGCCCTAAAATGTTTTTTTTTTTTTTTTTTTTTTTTTTTTTTTTTGGGTTGAATTTGTTTTGGGTATGCTTAAGCATGCTATAGCGAATTTAAAAAACAAACTGGATAAAACCTTAGGGGGCATGTTATAACTCAAAACTATCACCAAGTATTCATAGTAATAATTTTGATGCCCATGAAAAACGTAAGATTCCCTGGCACTAAACCTACAAAAGTCTGGCACTGAAAGATTAAAAAATATAAGAAAAAAATTATTAAAATTGTAAAAAATTATAAAAAATAATAACAAATAATGAAAAATTGTTAGGCCAATGCATTCTCTTATATATGCGAGGCGACCTATGGTCGACTCGCATATATAAGAGAATGCATTGGTACAGGGTATATGGGTTGATACAAAAATCGGACTTGGCACTGAAAGGGTTAACACAAACAATAGAGAGATCCTATTATCAATGCAAGCACTCCTCTATGTAATTGATTCATCAGAACACTCCTTTGCAGATTCATGCAGTAATAATATAAATCCATCATGGCATTTTCTACATTCATAGCTTTAACCCTTTTATGACTGGAGCATCCTGAATTTTGGTGAAAACCCTGTGCCAATATGTTCCCTTATATATTCGAGTCGACCATAGGCCACCTTGCATATATAAGA
This sequence comes from Siphonodentalium dalli, assembly GCA_032622095.1. Classification (NCBI taxonomy): domain Eukaryota; kingdom Metazoa; phylum Mollusca; class Scaphopoda; order Gadilida; family Siphonodentaliidae; genus Siphonodentalium; species Siphonodentalium dalli. Next base: position 134,837,949 of record CP136068.1, on the reverse strand, counting down.
GAATGCATTGGCCTAATAAATTTTATATTATTTTTTAGAATTGTTAAAGAATGTAAGAAAAAATTATAAAAATTATTATTAAAGAATCTAAGAAATAATGATAAAAAATTATAAAAATTGTTAAAGAATGTAAGAAAAATTAAAAAAATGATGAACAAAATTATTAAAGAATGTAAGAAATAATGATAAAAAATTATAAAATTGTTAAAGAATGAAAGAAAAATTAAAAAAATTATAAAAATTGCGAACAAATGTGAGAACAAAATGATAAAAATGTTAAATAATGTAAGAGAAATTGATAAAAAAATTGTTAGGCCAATGCATTCTCTTATATATGCGAGGCATCCTATGGTCGACTCGCATATATAAGAGAATGCATTGGCACATGGTGTTTAATGTTGCGCCAGCGCAGCTCCCGTCATGAAAGGGTAATTAAAACTGGTCTTTGACTGACCTGATGGCAGTCTTATTCAAATCAGACTATTGAACAAGCTACGCATGAATGATTTCAATCATATTACCGCCGCTATAAATAGCTTCTACAGGCAATCCCCGCAATATGACATCACAGAGCACAAATAGTTTTATGTTTGTCAGATATCTCCTTTCCGTTTTGTTTTCGCAAAAAAACAAAACCGGCTGTTAACCCTTTACTCAACAAACCGGCCAAAACCGGCCAAATAAAGCTTCAACAGCCTAAAATATCTTCGGTCTGTCTCAATAGAACCATACAAATATGGATATCATTGGAACCGGCTCCTTGACCACATTGTGATAGTTACAGTTATGCCCTGTGCCAATGCATTCTCATATATATGCGAGTCGACCATAGGTCGCCTCACATATATAAGAGAATGCATTGGCCTAAAATAAATCTTTTTTTAACACTTTTTACCATTTTTTCTTACATTCTTTAACAATTTTATAATTTTTAATGTGTTAAGCCAATGCATTCTCTTATATATGCGAGGCGACCTATGGTCGAATCGCATATATAAGAGAATGCATTGGCACAGGGCCTTTCTGTTGGGTAAAGGGTTAACTATTGAAATTCTTGGAAATATTTAATTATATTCTCCTTGCTAGGTATTATTGGTCAATTCTGGACTCTTCATAGACACGTTTTAGTGTTTAATTAGTTGTCGTAATCTCTAAATATGTAAACATTGTGTAAAAATAGCATTGTCACAGAAAATTTATCACACTAATTTAGCTACAGTAATGCATTAAGTAATCGAATCCTTAACCACAGCAGAATTATGGGTAACTTTTCAGGATTTAGTCGGAAATATGGCTTGTTGCCATTCATCGGAAAGCTCTCACTGAAAGCTTTCCGATGAATAGCAACAAGCCATATTTCCGACTAAATCCTGAAAAGTTACCCATAATGCTGCTGTGGTTAAGGAGTCGATTACTTAGGGCATTACTGTATGTGGCGAGGAACTGGGGAATCGTGGTCGCTGTATAGGTAATTCTGATAATCGTCTGATTGGCTCCATCGCTTTACCATTAAATGTTGTGATTGGCTGACACTAACGTAATGCTTCTTAGAACTAGCAGGATTCCCCGCTATTTAGTTCAAACTCTGGAACTTGTGGCTTGTTCAATAGTTTGAACATAATAAGACTGATCAGCTGATGATGTCTGCAGCAAAACTGGATATAGTGTGTCTGTCATTTGCATAATGAGGTCCCCAGAGGGTGAATTTAGTGATGCTATCCTGCACAGTGGGCTAGCATCACCAAATTCAACCTCTGTGAGCCTCATTATGCTTAGGCCTCAACTGCAAATTTAAGTTCTCCAGTTGAAGTTGGTGATGTTCACCCATTAGTCACCTCAATTATGCATTTTATCTTCTGCAAATTGGGGGATAGAGAAGCTTCCCAGAAGGGAAAAAGTAACTAACACAATGTTAATTTGAGACTATAGAAGATGAGGCCTAAAGCAGGATGAGGTCCACAGAGGGTGAATTTGGTGATACTAGCCCACTGCGTGGGATAGCACTACTAAATTCATCCTCTGGGGACCTCATTCTGCAAATGACAGACACACTATTTGCAGTCTTCGTCTGCAGGAATTTATGTATAGTAATATCCTAAGTAATGGACTCCTTAACCACCGCATAATTATGGGTAATTCTGCTGTAGTTAAGGAGTCGATTATTTAGGACATTACTGTACATAGCACCACTGTTTTCTCTGGTTCACATCTTACATCACTAGCCCCTTAGTATTTTTCTTCTACTTTAATCAAGATTACTTAAGGTCTAGAGAAGAACTGCACCTAGAAGGTTTGAAAAAAGTCAAATGTTTTTATTTATTTCTTTGAATTTTGTTCGAACTGGTGATGGTGATTTTGAAAATTCTGATAACTGTTGGGGATTGACTCTAGTTACCTCATTCGTGATGAGTATTAGTTTGTTGGATATTATATTTTTAATATTTTACTAATATTCCGACCAGACCTGTTAACCCTTTACCCAACAAACCGGCCAAAACCGGCCAAATAAAGCTTCAACAGCCTAAAATATCTTCGGTCTGTCTCAATAGAACCATACAAATATGGATATCATTGGAACCGGCTCCTTGACCACATTGTGGTGGTTACAGTTATGCCCTGTGCCAATGCATTCTCTTATATATGCGAGTCGACCATAGGTCGCCTCGAATATATAAGAGAATGCATTGGCCTAAAAAAAAATCTTTTTTTAACACTTTTTACCATTTTTTCTTACATTCTTTAACAATTTTATAATTTTTAATGTGTTAAGCCAATGCATTCTCTTATATATGCGAGGCGACCTATGGTCGACTCACATATATAAGAGAATGCATTGGCACAGGGCCGTTCTGTTGGGTAAAGGGTTAACACTTCCAGATTATGCGGGAGACTCCCGGGTTAGATGTCCACACTCTCGGAGAGTTATTAATGATAATCTCATGGATTTTACTGATTTAGAAAGTCATAAAAATTTAAGCCTTCCCATTTCACCATCAGACAGACTGTCAGTGCCTCACCTACATTTGGCTATCAGGTTCTTCAATTACTCCTTTCATGGATGTACCTGTGCTGGTGCAGCGTTAAGATACTGTGCGAGTGCATTCTCTTATATATACGAGTCTCCCATAGGGAGCCTTGCATATATAAGAGAATGCAATGGCTTACAATTTCAAGGTAAATAATCCATTCTCTTATATATGTGAGGCTCCCTATGGGAGACTCGCATATATAAGAGAATGCATTGGAAGAATTTATTGTCTGAACATTGCCCACCTATGAATATGAAACATTCTGGTCCCTATTGGAGACTCGCATATATAAGAGAATGCATTGGCACAAGGTTTTTGCAAAATTTCAGGAAGCTCCAGTCATGGAAGGGTTAACACCTAACATTAATCTGGGGATACAACATCCTACACCCTGCAGGAGTGAGATAATAAAACAAAAATCACCTTCTGATAAAAATGAAACATTTTGTTAAACAAAGGTGTTTATTGCCACATGTTCTCAAGCCTTGAAATAGGGTGTCTGTCATTTGCAGAATGAGGTCCCCAGAGGGTGAATTTAGTGATGCTACCCCGCATAGCGGGCTAGCATCACAAAATTCACCCTCTGGGGACCTCATTATGGTTACACCTCAGCAGAATGAGGTCCCTAGAGGGTGAATTTGGTGATGCTAGCCCGCTATGTGGGGTAGCATCACTCAATTCACCCTCTGGGGACCTCATTCAGCAAATGACAGACACACTATTTCAAGGCTTGCATTTTTGTTCTCAGTTAACCCTTTCATGACTGGAGCTTCCTGAAATTTTGCATTCTCTTATACATGCAAGTCTGCCATAGAGCACCTCGCATATATAAGAGAAAGAGAATACATTAGCCTAACAATATTTACCTTGGCCTTAATTGTAAACCAGTGCATTCTCTTATATGTGCGAGGCTCTCTATGGGAGACTTGCATATATAAGAGAATGCACTGGCACAAGATCTTTAATGCTGCACCAACACAGCTCATGTCATGAAAGGGCTAATATGTTTCTCTTACTGGTAAAGTATACTATATATGGTTTTCTTTTTGTTTTAATTTTTTTTTATAATCTCCCGGATGATAACCCAAATTTCTCGGAAAATATTCACAAGTCTACTTTTTGAGGTTAACAGATCTGATTCTAACATAATTTGTGCAAGTTATCTCTGACTTTCCTGATGTTTTTTTTAGTACTTGTTATACTAATATCTCGACAGAGTTCTACTATTGTTATGTTATCTGATTCATGTTGTTAGTATTATTATACTAATAACTTGACATTATTAGCTCATTATGGAAGAACCACTATTATCATTATCAATACAAGTATCAGCTTGTCCATTAAACTGACAATTGTTTCATATGATACTATCTTAGCATCACTGAGAATATCCACCATCATCCAATCATTTTCAATATCATTTATTCTTTACACAATTTTTTGAAAAAACTTGACTTTTATTTGAAGTTACGAGTTTCACTAATTGTTTTATTTCTATTTATTCTTATTTGCTGGGTTAATCACTACTATTCTCAAAAATTATTAGCATGTTTGGTCTTGGTTGAACTTTATTTATTATTCTGTTAATTTCACTGTTTTAAAGGTCCACTTAATTTTGGAACCCCCAGATTACATTATATCAAATACATGCCATATTATATACAATTTGAAAGAGGTAGCTCCAAAACATTGTATTATCAACTTATTCTGTGTAATAAACTGTGAACATGTTGTTTTTGTTGCGGTACCGATGTGTGTTTGTTCTGTGCTTAGGTTTCAGCTGGACTGTGCAAAGTATTTTATTTTAAATGGAAGGGGAATAAATCTAAATCTTGTTTGCATTCTGGGAACGAAACGGGTGAAATGTTTCTATGATTTCAGAATTTTTCTATTACTCTATAGGCACCTTCTGAGACACAGACGTTGCAAATGGTGATGAATTATAGTATTTTCATCATATTTTATGTCATAAATTGTTATTAAAACTGTATATCAAGCCTCTATAAAAAAAATAATCGGTGGGCCTTTAATTTCACTATTTTAAGCATGAATTTTCTTCGCGTTTTGAAATTCTGCATCATTTTCTTTAAATCGCCTTCACTATCTTTTTTGGTAATGCATGAGAACAAGATTATCCGTATTAATTTCTAGTGCAAATGTTTGCAAAATCAACGCTCCAAGAAGGTCTCATATAAATTTTAAAAATCTAAGATGGTCCAATTCCATTATTAACCCTTTACCCAACAGAAGGGCCCTGTGCCAATGCATTCTCTTATATATGCGAGTCGACCATAGGTCGCCTCGCATATATAAGAGAATGCATTGGCTTAACACATTAAAAATTATAAAATTGTTAAAGAATGTAAGAAAAAATGGTAAAAAGTGTTAAAAAAAGATTTTTTTTAGGCCAATGCATTCTCTTATATATGCGAGGCGACCTATGGTCGACTCGCATATATAAGAGAATGCATTGGCACAGGGTATAACTGTAACTATCACAATGTGGTCAAGGAGCCGGTTCCAATGATATCCATATTTGTATGGTTCTATTGAGACAGACCGAAGATATTTTAGGCTGTTGAAGCTTTATTTGGCCGGTTGTGGCCGGTTTGTTGGGTAAAGGGTTAACTAAGAAATTCTGTCTGCTTTTCTCACCTTTATTTATATCACAGCAATCAGAATATCTCAGCAAAATCAGCTTTCAAGACTGCTATCCCATACAGCAACATTTCAGAATCAGCGACTGTATTTGCATTGAAAATGTTATTTTAATATGAACAAAGGAAGACATTTTTCTGAAACAAAAAAACATTACCTACCTATGAGCTACAAATAAGTGTCTTCAGTATTGTTATAACCACATGACCGAAGGAAATGGTGGGTATCATATACTCTACTGGATTACATTTGTCTGATCCTCCGTTGGTGCATCCATTCGTCTGTCCATCCGAGCAGAATTATCTATATCTCAACCACCGATTGTCGGATCTCATTGAAATTGGGTATGGATGTTCACTACTATGAGATATTCTGTGGAGTGTTCAATCGTTTTGTTAGGGTATTCTGTTTGAGAGTTATTAGTCTTTATTTTATCTGGAAATATTGGGTTTTTTGTCAGTCGGAGCAGATATCTCAGCCACATGCCAGGTTGTTGGATCTCAATGAAATTTGGGAATGGATGTTCACCACTATGAGGACATTCAATATTTCTGTATTCAATAATGTTACTGACATTCAATGGAGTGTTCAGGTTTTCCATTCTAGAGTTATTCAGATTTGTTTATCTTAAATTTATGTTATTTTTGTTCGTCCGATGCAAATATCTCAACCATAGGTTGTAAAATCTCAATGAAATATGGTATGGATGTTCACCACGATGGGGACGGGACATTCAATATTACTGTATTCTCCCTATCGGAGACTCGCATATATGAGTATGCACTGGCACAGGATCTTAAAAATGCTGCACCAATGCAGCTCCCATCATGAAAGGGTTAACAGCATCACATTGTCCCAACAGCAATGTAGCAAATTAACTAGGCAGTTTGATCAGGGGAGAGATTTCTAAACTACCGTAATGCCCTAAATAATCGACTCCTTTACCACAGCAGAATTATGGGTAATTTTTAAGGATTTAGTTGGAAATATGGCTTGTTGCCATTCACCAGAAAGCTCTCACTGAGAGCTTTCCAATGAATGGCAACAAGCCATAATTCTGACTAAATCTGAAAAATTACCCATAATTCTGCTGTGGTTAAGGAATCAGTTATTTAGGGCATTACGGTATGTCTGCATCTGTCTATCCAGTCTCTTTGAAAAGCAGATGAAAATCCCTAACAGGTGTACATCTCCAGATTTGTGATTTTAAATTAGTTTCTGATTCCCTCCATTTCATTGGAGAGTGGCGCAGTGTATGTGCGAATTATTTTGGTTAATGGCATAACCGATCACTTCACAGATCAGAGGTCAATGATATATTGACAATTTTCCCATGCATTGTCAAACAAAACTGATGTTGGAAAACTGAATAGAGGTGATATATCCATAATTCATTATACTCATCGCATTATAGGAAATATCATCTTCATCTTTGAGTTTTTATCAGTCCATGGTACTCATGACTGATTATTTCGTATCTTGTATTTATAACTATTTCTAAATAGTATGATTCTCACAAGCATTTACTGCTCCATTTACTGTCGTTGTAGAAATGAAATATAATCAACAAATCTAGAGACGTAAATCTGTTAGGATTTTCGTTGGCTTTTCAAAGAGACTGCTGTCTATCATACAATCTGTGGAATTACTCCGTCCTATTGATCGCTCACAGCCAGAAGACCTCAGCATCTACCGCGTATCTCCTGGGGAAGGATTACCTCTTGTTTTAATGAAAGACTGTCAATCCACTCTAATGATGTCCAACAGATGTAGAAGGCGATTGTGCTTATGATGAATGCTGGGCCATATCCAATTCCTGCGAAAACCCTGTGCCAATGCATTCTCTTATATATGAGAGTCGATGATTCATCCCCGCACACCCCCAAGCCTTGAAATAGTGTGTCTGTCATTTTCAGAACGAGGTCCCCTGAGGGTGAATTTAGTGATGCTATCCCACACGGCAGGCTAGCTTCATCAAATTTACCCTCTGGGAACATCATTCTGCAAAGGCCTCAACTGCTATAGTAGACCTAGAATCAGATTGAAGTTTCCCAGTTGAGGTTGGTGATGTTCATCCATTAGTCACCTCGTTTATGGATTTTTATTCTTCTGCAAATTAAGGGAGATAGAAACTGAACAGAAGGGAAAAAGTAAAACTAATAGATACTTCCCAGAAGATGAGGACCCCAGAGGGTGAATTTATTGATGCTATCCCTCTTTGCGGGGTAGCGTCACTGAATTCACCCTCTGGGGACCTCTATTTGCAAATGACAGGCACACTATTTCAAGGCTTGCAGCCCCCCCTCACCCACCATCAATCGGTATAAAGTCGTGTGCTATATGGTCTGTAGTACCTACGGACCTACTTAAGCACATAAGTAGTAGGCCATTATTCATAACTTGGTGTTTCGGAATAACTATCTCAAAGTTTCAAACAGTGTATGATCTTCTACGATTGTTTTACAATAATAGCCTTTCAACTGAGTCAGTTTTATTGTTCTTGGGATTATCCCGTTATATTTTTCCACTGAAAAATGGCAATATCGTCAACAGCCCAGCACACAACATCATAACGTCATTTAGCACTAAGCAGCAAAGAGGATAAGAAGTTTCTAAACACTTCTCTCCTGCATCCTAATGCTGTTTATATTCCAGATGATGATGCCGTGATTGCTATCATCGTGGTCGTCGTTCTGTTGATTGTGGCTCTCATCGTTGGAATTGTTGGATGGCTCTATTACTCGTACACACACCCAACGTCGACATCAGGAATGTGGCTCATGGAGGTAAGTATAACATAGCAAATGGACGAACTGTACAACAGATACCAAAAAAAAAAGTGGAAGATCCATACAACAATTACAAAAATCATATCATTGAATTGCTTGCACCATTAGACTTTTCATTACGGGAGCTGCGCTGGTGCAGCATTAATGATCCTGTACCAGTGCATTCTCTTATATATGCGAGTCTCCCATAGGGAGCCTCGCATATATAAGAGAATGCACTGGCTTACAAGGTCAATGTAAATATTTTGTTAGGCCAATGTATTCTCCCTATGGAGACTGTCATATATAAGAGAATACAGTAATGCCCTAAGTAATCGACTCCTTAACCACAGCAGAATTATGGGTAACTTTTCAGGATTTTAGTCGGAAATATGGCTTGTTGCCATTCATCGGAAAGCTCTCAGGGAGAGCTTTCCGATGAATGGCAACAAGCCATATTTCCGACTAAATCCTGAAAAGTTACCCATAATTCTGCTGTGGTTAAGGAGTCGATTACTTAGAGCATTACATTGGCACAGTTTTTTTTTAATTTCAAGATGCTCCAGTCATGGAGGGGTTAACCCTTTACCCAACAGAAGGACCCTGTGCCAATGCATTCTCTTATATATGCGAGTCGACCATAGGTCGCCTCGCATATATAAGAGAATGCATTGGCTTAACACATTAAAAATTATAAAATTGTTAAAGAATGTAAGAAAAAATGGTAAAAAGTGTTAAAAAAAGATTTTATTTAGGCCAATGCATTCTCTTATATATGCGAGGCGACCTATTGTCGACTCGCATATATAAGAGAATGCATTGGCACAGGGCATAACTGTAACCATCACAATGTGGTCAATGAGCCAGTTCCAATGATATCCATATTTGTATGGTTTTATTGAGACATACCCAAGATAATTTAGGCTGTTGCAGCTTTATTTGGCCGGTTTTGGCCGGTTTGTTGGGTAAAGGGTTAAGTGTCTGGTCAAGAATTAGTTTAACCACTTGGCTGCTAAATGTTAACACTGACTATGGACATTCTTCAACACACTAGTAGCCAACCATCATTCTACATGGTCCAGTGGAGCTCCGTGGTCCAGTGGTTAGCGTGTCGAACTTGTATTCGCTGTAAACACATCGATATGGGTTCGCAGCGCATCGCCGGTCATTGAGTTTCCATACAGCACTAGCTTGGCCGCTTTGAGCGATGTGCAATTGTCAGATTGCTGGCTGTTTCAAAACCTGTGCCAAGTTGTGACCCTCGAGCAAGGTCGCTCGTACTGTGTCGGCTTTGCATCATCATGCATTAAGCACGTACCAGTCAGCTTGTCATACTGATGAGTATCAGAGCATGTTCTGATCAAACTAGAGCAGCGCCTGCAACGGCTGCAGCTGGTTCATTGGTTGGCTAGTACAAATGACTGGGGTAATATTGTACCAAGCATGTTAGAGCAAGAAATTGGTTAATCGCTATATAAAACTGGTCATTATTTACTATTATTATTATCATTCGTAACTTGAACTCGGAGATTGGTGCATCAGAAATTTTAACCATTTCTATACTAAATACTCATTGACGAGTTCCATTAAGAAATGTCCAGATAACAAGTTCAACAAACATTTCTTGAATTTATTGTCTGAACATTGCCCACCTATGAATATGAAACATTCTGGTCTTGTATTATATATATTTCTTTCTGTCGTCTGCTTTTATCACCTCAAATGAATAATAGACCAATCCAAAGTATACTTTTATAGTAATATTTCAGTTATATTTCCACTGAAAAATAGCCATAACATCAACAGCCCAGTACACGACGTCAATTAGAAGTGAAGAGATCAAACAAAGAAGCATTGTGTCATTTGCAAATTTGGGGATATTGAGAAACTAAACTAAAAATGAAAAAGAGACTAAACTAAAAAAGAAAAAGTTCTTCTCTAATGAAGTTTCTAAAGTAACTAAAAAACGTGTTAATTTGATATAAAGCTACTTTCCAGAGAAGGTGAGCCCTATGTAGAATGAAGTCCCCAAAGGGTGGATTTGGTGATGCTAGCTTGCTGTGCGGGCTAGCATCACTAAACTCACCATCGGGTATCTGCAATTGGCTGGATTTAGCACATCTGCAAAAAATTGTCTGGTCGACCCAGGGTTCGCGCTGGCCGAAAATTCCCAGTTTCCAACACTTTTGCCAATTGCATTATTTTTTTTAGCCGCTTTTATCTTTTTTTTTGCCACTTTTTTCTGACCCATATTTTTGGTGCCACTTTTGAATTGCGAATTTCCATAAAAGAAAACAAGCAAATTTTCCTCAATGTATATATTTTTATTTTATCAATGACATTTTTATGATAATTTAACTATCGACTGTCAAAATGTAGTTTCCTAATGAGGTAGGATTCAGAAAGACCTTTGTTTGGCTAATGTTTGTCATATTGGAGTCAATAACCATACTCTGTTATAATTGAGTATAAATTTGAAACCCATTCACCTCAGCGATATAATAAGACTTTTTGCTATAAGCCGCGAATCCATTATACGCTTTCAATTAGGACCCAGTTAGCCATGTCATGACCGGATAACAATTTGTGTTTTGTTTCCAATGGTAATCGGCAGCGCTAACCCTTTACCCAACAAACCGGCCAAAACCGGCCAAATAAAGCTTCAACAGCCTAAAATATCTTCGGTCTGTCTCAATAGAACCATACAAATATGGATATCATTGGAACCGGCTCCTTGACCACATTGTGATAGTTACAGTTATACCCTGTGCCAATGCATTCTCTTATATATGCGAGTCGACCATAGGTCGCCTCGCATATATAAGAGAATGCATTGGCCTAAAAAAAATCTCTTTTTACCATTTTTTCTTACATTCTTTAACAATTTTATAATTTTTAATGTGTTAAGCCAATGCATTCTCTTATATATGCGAGGCGACCTATGGTCGACTCGCATATATAAGAGAATGCATTGGCACAGGGCCCTTCTGTTGGGTAAAGGGTTAATAGACCTAATTTTCAAACATCTCCAGAACAGCAAATGCAAAATGGCTCATATTTTGTTTGGATGGTCATTTGGTTTTATCACCACGTTTTCGATTCATAATTCTAATCTTAATTTTCCAGCATCGACCAAGCCAGATGAAAGACAAGATCGCAAAGATCCAGTTTTGGAAGAGCAGCACTCCATCGGGCGACAAGTACAAAGTGGAGTCATCAGCGTAGTATGCACTCAAAACATCCAATCTCAAACACACTCAAATCCCCGTCAGCTCAGATTTATTGGCGGTAGGAAATTTGCACATCTCATAAAATATTGTTATTATCAGGTCACACACATCCTGAATTAAACTATATAGTTTTATTTAACTATTATATTTGTATTTCACAGTGCTATATCCTCCATTTCCCTGTTTTGTTGTAACTATGGGCACGTGCATCCCAGTGCACATCCAAATTACATTCATAGCAACATTACAGCAAAGTCTCCCGATAAAATTTGTTTTGCAACCTTTTGTGCTTATTTTAGTTAATATTGACACTAGGTTGCCTTTCTAAATGACATTAATATTTTCGCATGGATCGAGACATGTTATTTTATCACATAAACACACATGGTACCGATTTAGTATGACACTATTTTTAATAAAAAAAAAATTCAAATATGATATTGGGTTATGCCTCTTGTATCCAATTCAGAAATTGACGATATTCATATTTACCTATTATAGTTGAATATAACTACGATATTTGAATTCAGGATGTGCCTGACCTGATTATATCCTAAATTTTGAGATGTAGATTTCTAGATTATAGTAATTGATATCATATTGATAGAAATTGGGTACAAAGGTGAGAGCTCATTTTGTTGGACAAATCCATTTGACAAAATTTTCAACAGTTTATAGAAATTCTATGCCTGAAACATTCAACGCCAGTTGCAGATAATCAATTAAAAAATTTCCTGTCAATCCATTTTACATTCAGAATGGTGATTCTTGGCTAGATTTGAAATATTTTGGTAAAAAATTTGATCAAATTAAAATTTATTTGGCCATGTTTTAAATAGTTGTCATATCATCATTGGATCCCTGGATTTGGATGTTGACTCTTCGGTGGCTAAATACTCACTGACAAGTATTTCATCTGAGAAATATACAGTAATGCCCTAAATAACCGACTCCTTAACCACAGCAGAATTATGGGTAATTTTTCAGGATTTAGTCGGAAATATGGCTTGTTGCCATTCATCGGAAAGCTTTAAGTGAGAGCTTTCCGATGCATGGCAACAAGCCATATTTCCGACTAAATCCTGAAAAATTACCCATAATTTAGCTGTGGTTAATGAGTCGATTATTTTGGGCATTACTGTATACTTGTTTGTTGAACTTATTTTCTGAACATTCCCTTGAAATTACCGAATAGGAATTCTATGTATACTGCACTTCTCTGTCTGTAGATATATATCTTAGTTGACATGGATTTGCTTTGTGTCGGTAATATGTTTATAGTTATATTGTGATATCATTGTTTGAATGCTAATCATCTCAAATCATCGAAAAAAAATTGGTAAAGCCGCTCAGTAAAAAAAAAAAAATCATCAAAAACAATGCATTCCAGAAAAAAATGCGAGAATTTTTCAAACTTTGTTTATGGTATCAACACTCACATGAATGATAGTGATAGCCATATCAATGATAGTGATAGCCATATCAATTTGAAAAATGTTAGACTTAACTCATGATTTCATTAGATTGCTAAGATCTTGGTTTATTTCCTTGGAAAAGACAGTTAGAATTTTCCTGGAAAAGAAGTTAGATTTTTCCTTGGAAAAAAAGAGTATGTATTTGAGTAAATATACCATTAATTTTACCATGTTCACAATATTACTTTTTGACTATTGTGTTCTTTGAGAGAACTCAACTAAAATTTGAAACTATTCTGAAACATAAATGTTGCCTAATTTCAATAGATATTTTAACTTGTCTTTCATTGATACTCTGATGTACGTGTAATGTATAAGTGATTTAAATCAATTTAAAAATTTTAACCTATTTTATGACATATAATCTCTTCAATTCTGATTTAAGATGAAAAAAATATATAAAGATTGGAAAAATTTAACATGTGAGTGACATATGAATTTTTGTTTCTAGGGAACTTGGTAACACTCTAACCACAGTATCTAAAAAATATATATCATTCACTTTAATAAAAATATGATAATGTAGAAAATTGCACTGAAAGTGTCTCAAAAATTGAGATTGTTCGCAAAGTGATTTTCTATAACAAAAATTGAGATTGATCTATAGATATTTCTTTCTATAGTAAAGTATGATATTCTTATCAGTCTGGAGAAGGTGTTTGGAGATTTTAATCAGATTTTTACTCTATTTGAACTTGAATCATATCGTATTTTTGTAACTTTTTTATATGATGTGATATTTATAGTGCAGCTTTTATTTAGTAAATTGATTTCACTGTTTATTGCATAAGTTCAGATCATGTCACAAATTAAATTTCGAACATAAATTGGTGGATGTTTTTTTTTATTGGCTACTTTCAAGATTGAAAAACAAAACAGGGTATTCCAATTGAAAATATGAATACCATAGTACCCATATAAACACAAAATCAAGTAATATTGACCATTTTACTGTCTAGTATGTGTTAGAGGCAGATACATGTAGCCCATAATTCACATGAATTACACTGAAAGAAAAGTTGCACTAGAAATATCGTGAGTGTTTGATGTCCACAGGGAGTGCATCATTAGTAGATCCCTGTTGATATTTTACTCAAATTTCAAGTCTTGCTCAATTGAGACCTACAGTAATGCTCTAAGTAATCGACTTCTTAACCACAGCAGAATTGTGGGTAACTTTTCAGGATTTAGTCGGAAATATGGCTTGTTGCCATTCATCGGAAAGCTCTCACCGAGAGCTTTCTGATGAATGGCAACAAGCCATATTAACGTCTAAATCCTGAAAAATTATCCATAATTCTGCTGTGGTTAAAGAGTCGATTATTTAGAGCATTACTGTATATTTGTTCTATAAATTTTTATCTGAATTACAGTTAAGATTGGAGCTCGAGTGAAATGTGACTTTGCACCCTCCACAACGATATAGATTTTAGATTCTGATACAAGTTGTGTTTTGTAGTTATTCCACACCCTTGCATCGGGTAATCCTAATCCTTAACTTTGACATCCAATGATTTTTAACTACCGTAATTGTGATTTAAGTCTGATGGAAAACCAATTATTGTGGCATCAATGGACATAATTTATGTCATCGCCCCCGACGATGTCAGAAAGATGTAGGCTTGTATACAATAATATGTACACAATGGCTTTGATACCATGTGTTTGATGCTAACAGGTGTGAAATTAGCTCATTGGAACCAGAGGTGATGTATATCAAGTACTAACAAAACTACACCATTCTCTGTATGTTGAGGCCCTCCAATTATTCTCCTGATGCCTCCTTGTGCCTTGAAATAGTGTGTCTGTCATTTGCAGAATGATGTTCCCAGAGGGTGAATTTAGTGGTGCTACCCCGCATAGCGGGCTAGCATCACCAAATTCACCCTCTGGGAACCTCATTCTGCTGAGATGTAAGCAGAATGAGGTCCCCAGAGGGTGAATTTGGTGATGCTAGCCCGCTATGCGGGGTAGCATCACTAAATTCACCCTCTGGGGACCTCATTCTGCAAATGACAGACACAATATTTCAAGGCTTGTGCCTCCTTGTGGACATGCTGAAGCTATATTGTGATCGAACTGTTTTTTTTTTTTCTGGGAGTGAGGAATGAATTTGTAAATATATATTGCATAAAATCATAGTTGTAAATATTAATATATTTTAATAAATATAATTAACATTTTATCCTGAATGAGTGCGTGATGATGAGTAAATGATGTGACAGTGGCTAACTCAGAATACATGAATTACGAGAGGGAGACAAAAATCTAGCCATTTATACCCTCATCTTCTATGATATAAATACATGCTACAAGTGAGTAAATTTGAGAATGAGTGCAAGTTACACTCGTATGCTCAAAGATCCATGCAGAAGAACATAACTGCAAAAAAAAATAGTAAATGGCATAAGTCCATGCAAATTCAATTTCCCATTTTTGAAAAGCATGCAAGTGGTTTATAAATAATTTTTTTATTTTCTGGGCACACCCCACTGAAGCATTCCATCTCTGCATGCATTAGCTCTGAGTTTTATTTCAGTTGCCCGTGGCCTTTATTACCCGAACAGGTGTCCATAAAAGTTAGTTGATAAATTCCATGTGATTTATTTCTTCAAAAATCACCCAATAAAGTATGATTGATTACTGAGTTTGCAGACGCAATACAACACATATCTAACACGTGTTTGAACATAGATACCAATTCAATCACATTAATGAATTGGACAAATATGAGTACAGTAGAATATGGAAGAAAAAATGGCTTGATTTTTGTGTAAAATATCCCTTTAAATTTAGGCCACAAAAAGTACATTCTTTGATTCCAGTGGGGCAGGTTAATGCTACTTCAACGTTACATGTTAAAGCTTGATAATTTGGCCTTAAATCGAGATAAATTTTATATCTCGGATTATAATTCCTTTGACTTAAAAGGAACTTAAAAATATGGGATGGGTGCCAAAAATTCCAACAAAACAAAAATGATTAGTATAGGAAAAATAATGTACTTTTTGTGCTTATGATCTATCTAATCAGAATCTCGCTTATAGATCTGTAACAAAGTGTTTTTCAAAATAAAAACTCAGTCGAAAATGTTGCAACATTTTCAAAAGGGTTCACATTGTGTATCTTTATCAAAACGATTATTTTACGGGAAACTTATTGTGGCTGGAGAGGTTATTGTCGCTACTTTTAAAATTATTTTTTGTGCACATTGCTTGAAATTTGCAGTGTCAATATAAATTAATTAACATATTTCAAAGATGTTTTCATGGTTCCAGACCTCCACAAACAACATATAAAACCTAATTTAACCCTTTCAGTGCCAAGGCCGATTTTTGTATCAACCCATATTTCCCTGATCATTTTTCAAATCAATGAATCACATTATTATAATCAATAAATTTGAAAAATGATCAAGGAAATATGGGTTGATACTAAAATCGGACTTGGCACTGAAAGGGTTAATATTTTGTTTTCGCTTTATGATCGTAAACACAAAAATGCCAGCAACCAAATAAGCCATTAAAATAGACCTATATTACTACCAAAGACTATCATATTGTTATTGAATAATTAACAAAATAATTTTTGGTGTCGCTCTAATGACCTCTCCCAGCTAAATTGTGCTCAGAACTCAAACACAGAAATTGGCAATTGAAATTATGCTAATCATAAATGGTAGCCATCAATTGTGGAGAAATTTGCCAATTGTAATATATGGTACTGATGCCCATACTTGTGAAGAAAAACTGTTGAATTAATTTCTTATTTAGAAATCAGGACTTAGCATTGAACTCGTTTGCACAGGCCTCAAAATATTGTGATGGACATTTGCGGAATGAGGTCCCCAGAGAGTGAATTTAGTGATGCTAGAGGGCTAGCATCACTAAATTCACCTTCTGGGGACCTCATTCTGCTTAGACCGACACCATATTTGAACCCTGTTCCGGTTTTCTGTTTTTTTCAATGATAAATAACCTTAAGAAGCATGATTTTCAATTTGTCTGTTGACTACATACTATCATCTACTCACGCCAACTAATGTGTAGTTGAAAGTGTCTCTTGCCTATTTCTGTGTTTGGGTTGAAAATCAAACATTCCACAAAACCAGTGCATATTGTACAAAATGGCTGTATACATTATTACATATGAATTAGAGTTACCTCCTGTATATTATAATTGTAATATACTGGGGACATTGAGAGACCGTTCGTTGGATTGGTTGAGAGTCGCCTACCTTTGTGCCTCGCGTGTTCAGAGGACAATATTATCTCATGGGGTTATTACAGTAGCCAGCCATGTTCAATAGTTGAGGGGCTATAGGAAGGATTTTCTTCCATCTGTCTATCCATTCGTCTGTATTCAGTTGCCTTTATAACACTCCTTTTCGCATAATGAACTTCTGATAATAATTGCGAATAGAGTACTACGCCACTAGAATTTGTATTCATTCTATCAGTTGTCGTTTCGCAATAACCGTAGTTACGATTACGGTTTCCCGTTTGCAACAAAACTCACATATACAGTAATGCTCTAATTAATCGACTTCTTTCTTAACCACATCAGAATTATGGGTAACTTTTCAGGACTTAGTCGGAAATATGGCTTGTTGCCATTCATCGGAAAGCTCTCGGGGAGAGCTTTCCGATGAATGGCAACAAGCCATATTTCCGACTAAATCCTGAAAAGTTACCCATAATTCTGCTGTGGTTAAGAAGTCGATTACTTTGAGCATTACTGTACATCATATAGTAATTAGATCAAGATGGTTTCACTGATCTCTGGGAGTTGACTTTGAGATTGTAATCACCATCTGGGTTTAATTTAATCACTATTTCTTAGTGGCAAGCAAATCAATGGTGGCTGTGAAACATGAGAATATTGCGAAACACAAAGTTTTTATTCTGGAGGATTCAAACGAAATTTGTGGAAAAGTTAAGATGTTGAAGATATACAACAATAGATATATATTATGCAAAAGTTCTGATAGAATTATGCCCCATTTTTTCTACATTTTGTCTATATTATTCATATACAATAAAGAGGGGATTCCCTTAACAAACAATATTGATAAATAGACAAAATTATATTCTGGGATTTTAGGTTACATGAAAATGACCAGACTCTCTAAAACCTAACAAATACTAAGCATGATTTTGCTATGGACATGGTTGGCTGGACTTAAACATGGCAAACAACTACAATAGACAAAACAAAATATATTATTTTCTAAAATTGAAAGTTTTTTTTATATATATATAATCACCTGTCATGAGTTAAAAAAAAACTAACCCAGGACCAGTAATACGGCATCAAAATGGCATCTTTCTCAAGTAACTTGATATCTTAACCATTTAATGATGGGCGCTGTGCTGGCACAGCACTAAAATATCATGTGCCAGTGTATTCTCTTATATATATGAGTCTCCCATGGGGTGCCTCGCATATATAAGAGAATGCACTGGCTTACAAGGTCAAGGTAATATTGTAAGAGAATGCAATGTCACCAGGTTAAAATTTTATGAGGCTCCAGTCATGGAAGGGTTAAATATGCGATCATTTCAATACCATTACATAAAAATTTCAAGATGATGAGAAAGATGCTATTTTGATGCCTTACTTTGCTGGGCCTCAGAACCATCTCTCTGAACAATAATGATACTGCTGTTAATTTATTAGTTCTCACAAAATTCTATATCAAGGACGTGCATGAAATTTTTGTGAATATCAAATGTCATCTGTTTTATTGTATGCAGACATTAGAACAACATAGTCCGCTAATTATGGTGATCTGAGCAGTAATGTCCTAAATGATCGACCCCTAAACCACAGAAGAATTATGGGAATTTTTTCAGGATTTAGTTGGAAATATGGCTTGCTGCCATTCATCGGAAAGCTCTCGGTGAGAGCTTTCCGATGAATGGCAATAAGCCATATTTCCGACTAAATCCTGAAAAATTTCCCATAATTCTGCTGTGGTTAAAGGGTTGTATACTTCGGGCATTACTGTAGCAAGATGAGCATTGATTTGATCTCAAGTCTTTATAAGCTCATTCGCCTCATTGTTATGTCAAGTCGTTATAAGCTCATTGTTATGTCAATGGACTTGCTCATGTGTAATCAAGGCCTGATCAAGCCTTGAAATAGTGTTTCTAACATTTGCAGAATGAGGTCCTCAGAGGGGTGAATTTAGTGATGCTATCCTGCATCGTGGGCCTACGTCACCAATTTCACCCCGTGGGAACCTCATTCTGCTCAGGCCTCAACAGCTATGGTAGACCTGGAATCAGTTTGAAGTTCCCCAGTTGAAGATTGTGATGTTCACCCATTGGTCACTTCCATTATGCATTTTATCTTCTGCAAATTAGGGGATATAGAAACTGAAAAGAAGGGAAAAAGTAACTAAAAACAATGTTAATTTGAGACTATATAGATACTTCCCTGAAGGTGAGGCATAATTAGGTCCCCAGATGGTGAATTTAGTGATGCTAGTCCCCTGTGCGGGTAGCATCACTAAATTCACCCTTTTGGGACCTCATTCTGCAAATGTCAGACATACTATTTCAAGGCTTGGGCCTGATGTCCTATTTTATGTGTTTATAAGCTTAGTTGGTCAGCAACCGATACAAAAAGTTAAATTTGCACTTTCCTTTGCATAAAAAGCAGGGTTTTCCATATAACGCCATACATTGTAAGCAACAGGAGATGCATAATGCATTGAGACTGAAAGAGATATATTCTTGAATCCTCCAGGGAGTCTAGGCATCAACATGTGGAAATGTAAGAAATCTTTTTGTCCAATCCGACATTATTTCTTCTTGAAGGAAGAGGTAGAAAGTATGCAAAATAGACTATGTTGTTCTAATTGAAAAAGGAAAAAAATGCCTTATTCTCGTATGGTTCTCTCACCATTGTTTATCGTTTTTGTTTTAGTTTTGTTTATATTGTTTCTTTGCCATAGTTATCAATCTGGTTGTTAAAATATTTTAGTCGTGAAAGACCTCAATTTTTATCCAAAAGTTGTAATTTTATATGTAGAAATATTTCACAATTGTGCTCTCATTTTGTTCTATTGTTCCACAGTTCTACGGTTTTGTTCCTTGTTCAAGTCTGCAAATAGTGTGCCCGCCATTGGCAGAATGAGGTCCCCAGAGGGTGAATTTAGTGACGCTATCCTGCATGGCTGGCTAGCATCACAAATTCACCCTCTGAGAACCTCATTCTGCTCAGGCCTCAACCAGGGGCGCCGGAATAGGGGGGGGCAGAGGGGGCAGCTGACCCCCTGCCCTTGACCAAGGGGGGGGGGGGCGAGCGGGGGCAGGACTTGCCCTTTTTCTGGAGACAGAAAATGCTTTTTGTGTGTTTAATCTCGTGTTTTTATAGCAAAATGTGACTTTTTTGGTCCAAATACCACCAATTTCACAAGGAATATTAATTTTTTGTAAATTTTATCACAAAACGGCCATAAAAACCGACAAATACCATTAAAATAGGGATTTTTGCCACAATGAATTTATGGTTATTTTCCCGAGTTTGCGGAGAAAATGCCCTTTTTTTGCGGAAAAGTGCCCTTTTTGTAGGCTCTGCCCCCCCCTGCCCTTGGATGCTTCCGGCGCCCCTGGCCTCAACTGCTATGGGAGACCTAGGATCAGATTGAAGTTCCCCAGTTGAAGTTGGTGATGTTCACCCATTAGTCACCTCGATTATGCATTTTATCTTCTGCAAATTAGGGAATATAGAAACTTCCCAGAAGGGAAAAAGTAACTTAAAACAAAATTAATTTGAGACTTCCCCGAAGATGTGGCCTAAGTAGAATGAGGTACCCAGAGGATGAATTTGGTGATGCTAGCCCGCTGTGCATTATAGCATCACTCATTCTGCAAATGATATATAGACTTGTCCTTATTGCTGTTTTAAAGGCACCTCAGGTGAAATAAATTAAACGACTCAATCCAATCAGACGCTCCTAAATTACTATTTCTTTGGCTTCGGGGGTAAAAAATATTTGATTCGAGTCGATCAGATATGGATTTTTGAAGTTTGTTATTTCTCTAGATGTGTAATAATATATGGCCCAGAAAATGGATGGTCTCGGACAAAATTGCGGATGAAGATGGATAACTCTAAAATCAAGTTGCATTACGGTCAAATTTTGTTCAACAAAATGTTGATAAATAACAAGTTTTGGGAAATTTGATACCATAGTTGACAGTGGTTAGCATTATTTTGTTGCAATAAATTGATTCTGATAACTGAAGCGTATTTTGAAGAAATATTGTTGTTGTATCTTGATGGTATGGGGACTGTCTGATCGTATTGAGTACCTTTAAAGGGACTGAAGTCCTTCGAAGTGGGTTCATGAGAAATAACATCAATTTTATAAAAGTCTGTAAAAAAAACTGTCTTTAACCCTTTGAGTGCCAGGTCCGATTTTTGTATCGACCCATATACCCTGTGCCAATGCATTCTCTTATATATGCGAGTCGACCATAGGTCGCCTCGCATATATAAGAGAATGTATTGGCCTAACAATTTTTTTTTTTTTTTTTTTTTTAACAATTTTAATTATTATTCTTATATTCTTTAACAGACTTATTTTGTAGGTTTAGGGCCGATGAGATCGGCCCCTGGTACTCAAAGGGTTAACAAAGTACATGAACAAATAGATTGAATTTGTTCTTATTTTCATTACTAATAACTCTCCAATAATGAGATTTCACATGTCAAAGCTATTAAATTCACCCTCTGGGGACCTCATTCTTAGGCCTCATCTTCTCTGGAAAGGATATTTATTATCACATTATCAACTTTTTTAGCTTCTATAAAAAGTTTCTTTTTCTTATTTAGTTTAGTTTCTCTGTATCATTAAATTGGCAGATGACACAATGCATAATCGAGGTGCCCAATGGGTACACATCACCATCTTCACCATCTGAGAACTTAAATCTATGTCTAGGTCTCCCATAGCAGATGAGGCGATGCAGAATCAGAATATTCAGTTATCTGCCTGTTAGGGATGAGTTGGAACTGATGACTCTACGAGATTCTTGGTTGTGTCTGAAATGATTTTTGTCATTTGATCTCTTTAGAACAAGTTTTATCTTTCAGCTTTACAAAAATGGCTCACTGGTTGTTGGTGGGGGGGGGCCTCGGTGGCTCAATCGGTTAGGGGTACCACTCCAAGCCGTTTCGCCCTCCAGCGCTGGCAATAAGGGTTCAAATCCACATGTTTCCATAGTGGACTTTGTAACTCGAAATCGTTATCTGGTGGAGTTGCCAGTTACTCGCCGATGGCCGGTGGTTTGCCGCACATGGTTGACGAGTCTATCAGCCATTGAAATCACTGTTAGATTAGTCGCAAGTGTGCGGATTTCCTCCACCACTAAAACTGGCAATGTCGTGATATGGCCTTAGTTGCTAAAGCGACAATAAACCCCAATCAATCAATCACTGGTTGTTGGATATGTAATAAACACACAACCTTGTACCGGTGTAACCGGCCTCTAATTGACAATTCATTTCTCCATTATTTACTTAATATTCATGGTTCTGTATGACTTTATCATGTTTAGATGGTTATGGTATATACAATATGAATCCTGCTAAAAGTTAAAAATGGATTTTATTATATTAATATAGATTCACAATTTCATATTAATAATCTCATGAATACAATGACAATGTTCACTTCGCTTCTATTTGAAAACGGAGCAACTTAACATAAAAAGTTCATGGACCTCATTGTGCTTAAAATTATAATGGGTTTTCCAAGCTTCAAAATTTGTGATTCTATGACTAACTGTCATTCCTTGGGTTACATATAATAAAACAGTCTACCCTTGAAAGTCAATATTTAGCTCGGTCTGACAATTACTCGTGACAACCTTGAAACAACATACTAGTCAGCTGTATTCAAAAAATCGTAAAATTTTCCACTTCCGGCTGCCATTTTGACGGCCATCTTGCACCGGGAGTTCTAATTTTACCCTAAAAATGTGGCATTAAATATCGCAGAATCATACTTACTGCCATGATAAGATTAATTGCGACATTTAATAAATTATATAATCACCAAATGCTCTTTAAATTTGGAAAATTCTATGATATCGTCAATTAGGAATTTATAAAAATTGGAGGATGAAACATGGTATATCCACAACACAATTTTGAGCTTCTGAAGTCTCGGACCCGTTCAAGCCAGTTACATGTTGGTCTGTGAATCTTAAAAGGAAGGTATCGAAAGGATTGTGAACTCAAAATTATGATGAGAATTTCTCTCATGAGGTTGTAATCTCAAAAGTTATCTTAAATTGAAAATCTATAATTATTCTGGGACCTCATTCCTATGAATATTAACGGCCCACATAATTTTCGAATTCCCAGATCACATTTATATACAACATATTCCATATTGTACTAGTATACCATTTGAAAGAGGAAGCTCCAAAAAATTGCATCAACTTATCCAATCAAATAAACGGAACATTTTGTGTTTGTCAAGGTACCGACGTGTGTTCTGTGCTTAATATTGATCTGGTCTGTACTGCCAGTCTATTATTCTCAGTGGAAGGAGAATAACTATCTCTTAGTTGTGAAGTGAATTATGACGCATTATGGGAAATATCGAGGGAAGTCTCTGTCACTTGGTGGACATTCCTAGGCCACAGCTGTTCCCGTATTCCAGTAGAATATATATATTTTTGGTTCCTCTTCCAAATGGTATACAATATGAAATATGTTGTATATAATGTGATCTGGGCATTCGAAAATTAGGTGAGCCTTTAAATTGAAAATCTATAAATATTCTGGGGCCTTATTCCTATGAATATTAAAGTTGTAATGTTATACAATAGATCTGTTTTCTTCATCAGACTGTTTTAAGTTATTTCTTGTTTTATCTGTAGGCTCTCTTACTGTTATATGATTTTAATGCCACCGTTTTGTACGTTGATTGATTTTGCCGCGATATATTTGTGGTGTACATAGATTTATTGTTTAAACATATCAGATGGAATCTATTGAATTTTGTATTATTAAAGCCATGTTAGTACCTCACATATCGCTTTATTCTCACACAGGTGATGGGGTTCTATTTTGAATTTAGATTGTCTGACATTTGCGGGGGTCCGTGCTGTGAGTCTGTTAATGGGGAAAATTTTTGTAATTCTGGCTGAATCTGGTAAGTTTAGGGGTTAATATCGGCACTTCTGTTTGGCCGTGACCATCGGGTACCTTGAAACAGTGTGCGGAACTACGCGGTAGAAATAAAACAATTAGTATGCACGTGTTGCAGGTGGGGGTTGACTTAAAACATTTATATTAATGAAATATAGTAGTAAAACGTCTTAATTGCGAATTTGTAAGGGTTTCTTTTAACATTTTATTAGACAGAGCGAGTGGTAGAATCTCCCGCCCACTGTTTCGAGAAAACTTACTGCGCGGTATCGGATTAGTTAGTAGCCACTGGAGCATCGAAATACCAAGCTGTGGGAAAATAAGGCGGAACATGACATTTAAAGCATGTTTTGTGCTGTATAATGAAGAAATAAAACAAAATAATGCAATATGGTGTGATTTTATTTGAGGTTTGATGACATAGCGAGCGTATATCCATAGAAAACAGTGCGGCGATCGCGAAAACTTCAGCTTGGAGTAACGGTCTGTTCATGTGGACAACGAAACAACATGTGAGATATGTGCGGATTTAAAACTAAATACATGTATAGCCTGAAGATACAAAAATGTAAATAAAGAAGTTATGTAACCATGTCGTCAAGTATGCTACAGGCTGTAGTACAGCAACCATATGAGACAAGCTCAGAAAAACCAGTATACAGATTAAGCGTTTTGACGATTGGGCTGGTTAAATGTTAGAGCTTACCTGTTGCTGTCTCGGTGAAGTATTATTATGTGCAGTGAATGATGGATACTATTCCAATCCGCCAATGTATTGGACACTACAAAAATACTCCATAAAACAACAGCGTCATGACTAGGACTAGGTATTCACCTATTCATTGTGCTCATTGATAACAACTCTCTTCAAAGCATACATGTTTACATCGTCGGTGTCATCGACCGCATATGAACAGAAATCCACATATTTATTGGACCGTTATGGTGCGATATTTCCGAAGTACGAAATACATTCATCGCCTATCTTCATCTTGAATGTTGATCTATTCATCGCTTTTTAGCTCACCTGAGACGAAGTCTCTGGTGGAGCTATAGTCATCACTCCTCGTCTGTCCGTCCGTCAAGAATCATCTTCGCCTCAAGAACCGTAAGACTGAACGGGTTCATATTTGGTGTGGATGTTCCCTAGGTGAATCACATTCCGATTTGTTCAAATGAGGTCATCAGGTCAATTAGTTGAGAAAGCAGGGCCACAACTCGATTCCTTCATAAAAATTCTTAGAACGACTTCTTTTCCAGAACTATAAAGCCGAATGGGTTCATATTTGGTGTGGATGTTCCCTATGTGACTCACATTCAGATTTGTCCAAATGAGGTCACCAGGCTGATTAGTTGAGAAACCAGGGCCATAACTATTCCTCCATAGTAATTCTTAGAATGACTTCTCAAGAAATATTGGGCCGATTTAGCTTATATTTGGTACCGAGGGACCTTGGGTGACTGGGGTTCAGATTTTTAAAAATTGGGTCACTTGGTCAAATAGGGGCAGAGCCAGGGACATAAACTCTAAAAATCCACACATAGGCATGAGCTATCCAATGCTGTAACCTAAGTATTTTTTGTCCGATTGTGTTCATATTTGATATGTAGGTTTATAATGACACACCCCTCACCTGTATAGTTTTTGGTATCGATTGGTTGATCAGTTTAGAAAATAATTAACCCTGCACACAAATGCTATCTGATGCATCTAAGTCAAACAATTTTCTTCTGATCTGCCCTGATCTGCCTCATATTTCTTACCTAGGTCTTTCTTAGCACGTTCTTCATCTGTATGGGTTTTGGTATTGTTTATTTAACCCTTTCCACTCTTGTTTTTAAATAGAATTCATCCAAGCCAGGATGACTCAAACATTTTTCATCTGACCGACACCAAAATTGGTATATGAATTTCTGACCCCTTAGTACAGATCAATTTCGAATATGGGTTTGATCCGATATATTTTAACAGAGTTATGACCCTTTATAATTCATACTTGTTTGCACTATGAAAGTTTTAAGAGAAGATTACCCCACTGAGCACTGTGTTATTGAATGAGACAATATAGCTACCAGTATGGACACCTGATACCACTGGTGCCTTGCAGACCTGTTTATTATCTGTCAAACTGTGACTGATGACTCTTTATTCCAGTTTAAAAATTATTAACACTTTGCATCTGCACATAGGCATGAGCTAGCTGTAACCAAAGTCTTTTTTGTCCGATTGTGTTCATATTTGATATGTAGGTTTATGATGACACACCCCTCACCTGTATAGTTTTTGGTATCGATTGGTTGATTTGATTAGAAATAATTAACCCTTTTACACACTGCCATCCAAAGCAATAAGTAAAATATGTTTATTCTGATTTACCTCATATTTCTTATGGTACCTAGGTTTTCCATAGCACTATCTTCATCTGTATGGATTTTGGTTTTAATTAATTAACCCATATACTCTTGAACCAGGGTTATTAATGAACACTATTTGATAGTATTTAGCTATAGTCATCACTCCTCGTCCATCGTCTGTCCGTCCGTCCATCCGTGCGTAAACAAATCTTTAAACTTCTTCTCCTCTGGACCCATAAGACCGAATGGGTTCATATTTAGTGTGGATGTTCCCTAGGTGACTCACATTCAGAGGTCACTGGGTCAAATAGTTGTGAAGCCAGGGCCATAACTCTTTCCCTCCATAGTGATTCTTTTAAACATCTCAAATACCATCAGGCCAAAATGGGTTCATATTTGGTATGAAGGATCCTTGGGTGACTGGGGTTCAGATTTGTTAACATGAGGTCACTGGGCAAAATGTGGGCAGGCCAGGGACATAACTCCAAACAACATTTAAATAATTTTTTTTTATGCCTACACATGTCAAGTGAAATCTGACATTTTTATAAACATTCCCTGGAGATCTGCTAGAGGTCATTAATTCCCAATTACAACAACAATCTATCATATGTATTGTTCACATTTTTTAACAGGACATTTAACACATTTATCAGGGTCACCGGGTCAAGTAGGTGCAAGGCCAGTACATTACCCTTTCTCTCCATAGTAATTCATGATATGTCTTCTATGCAAGAATCAAATGGCCTATTTGCTTATATTTGGTATGAAATTACCTTGGGTGACAGATTTGTGAAAATGTGATCACAAAGTTGAATAAGGGCAGAGCCAGAGACATAACTATTTCACCACATAGTAATTCTTAAAATATGTTTGCAAGAGCCAAAAACTAGTTGGCTTATTTAGCATCGACTGTTCTTGTTTAACTGCAATTCAGATTTTTGTTAATGGGGTCACCTGGTCAAATAGGGGCCAAGTGAAGGACAGTTTCACTCTTAATATGCTTCCTTCACAAGGACCATCAGGTCTATTTTACTGATATTTAGTATGAAGGGTTTTTTGGTGTCGGGGATTCAAATTTATTCAGATGGGGTCACCCGGTTAAATAGGGTGGGACCAGGGACAACTATATGTCTCTATAGTAATTCTTAAAATGTCTTCTCAAGAGAGGTTTGACTATTTAGCTTACATATAGTTGGAGGATCCTTTAGTGACTGAGATTCAGATTTGTTAACATGAGGTCAACCTGTTAAGAAATGACGGGGCTATGGGGAGTTACACTTTTGTGTCTAATAAAATCATTAAATTCATTAAAACATCTACCTTGGAACTACCTGACTGATTAATTTGACATACATGTATGGTGTTTTGGGTCCATGGATAATTGGGCTTCAAACATGTCTAAATGGTTTAATAAAAAGGTGCTTGTGAGATTGGAAATTTCAAACAATTGAGAAAGTTTGAGATGTCGGTTGTGAAATTCCAACCTAAGACTTGGGAGTCTGGAGCCCGGTCGGGAGGGGACTTGTTGAGCTGGAGTAGGGGGATGATCAGTAGTGTACAGTGGGTAATTTCAAGGTGGATATTCACCTTGAAATTACCCACTGTACACTACTGAAGCCTCTCTAGCCACATATCGTGTTTAGATCTACTTCTTTTAAAGTGATTATGAAAAGTTCTGACTATTGTGGTCTCCAGAGTCCCAGTCTCATCAGTCTTTACAGTCTGGTGAGCGACCCCACAGTCTTCGACTGTCTTGTTATTTATTCCAGTTGTTTTTCTTAAATAATAAAGATGTATAATAGTATATACTTGTTTTAATATTGTTGTGAATTATACACATCTTATTCTATTCTTAGTTATTGGGTCAGTTAAAGCTGGAGGAGGGGGGTGATCAGTAGTGTATAGTTGGTAATTTCAAGGTGGATATTCACCGATCTACATACAGGAAGCCTCTCTAGCCACATATCCTGTTTAGATCTACTTCTTTTAAAGTGCTTATGAAAAGTTCTGACTGTTGTGGTCTCCAGAGTCCCAGTCTTTGCAGTCTGGTGAGCGACCCCACAGTCATTGACTGTCTTGTTGGTGTCTGGGATTCAAATTTATTCAGATGGGGTCACCAGGTTAAATAGGGTGGGACCAGGGACATAACTCTATGTCTCTATAGTAATTCTTAAAATGTCATTGACTGTCTTGTTAATTAGCTTTCCGTCCTCAATTGGGGTAACAAAAACTTTTCAATGAAATTTTTATTAGCCTAATTCGAAAGAGATTGGCCATTGGCCAATTTGGCTACCGACAGCGTGAACACTGATGATGGAATAATTTTTGGCAGATTCTAAGTTAGTCCAGGCGCTTGGTGTAACAATTGTGCAAAAGGTGATAAAAGCATGACACTTGGAAAATATGTTCCCCGTGCACTATTGGTAATTTTCAGGTATGGAGGCATTCGCGGGAGGTCCTTCCTTAGCAACGGTTGCTATGCAACTACTCGAAATCGAAGAAATGTGCATATGACTAATATTATGGCAGTTTTTAACAAACTAAACTATGCCATGACTGTCATTTTATGATGAAAATAATTATATTAGTTGTTGTTTATGTGGATCTGATAGGAAATGTACCATATTTCTTACTTACATGGGTGGTAACAGTTGCTAGGAAGATAACCAAAATCAAAAATATACATATGACAGAAATTAATGGCAATTTTAACAACTATTACAATAGTTGTTTTTAGCTCACCTGAGATGAAGTCTCCGGTGGAGCTATAGTCATCACTCCTCGTCCGTCCATCCGTCGTTCCGTCCATCCGTCTGTCAACAATTCTTGAACATCTTCTTCAGATCTATAGGACCGAATGGGTTCATATTTGGTGTGGATGTTCCCTAGATGACTCACATTCAGATTTGTTCAAATGAGGTCACCATGTCAAATAGTTGCGAAGCTATGACCATAACTCTTTCCCACCATATTAATTCTTAAAATGACTTCTCAAATTCCACTGGTCCGAATGGGTTCATATTTGGTATGAATGGTCCTTGGGTGACTGGGGTTCAGATTTGTTCAAATGAGGTCACTGGGTCAAATGTGGACGGATCCTGGGACGTTTTGGTAATTAATTTTGAAATTGAATGTCAAATGTATTCCCAGGGGCCTTCAGTCTCTACTCATATGAACTATTACTGGTTACAGGTAAAGGAATTTGTTCAAATGGTGGGTCTGTCGAAATAGGTCATCTATACAGTTTTAACACTTCCTTTCAGTGAATTAATTTCTACCCTAATAATGGTTCTGTAGTTCTGTGTGTACCACCTTTTGTTGATTGAGACTGTTTCTAATGGAGACAGCTTTATAAGTTTAAGAATCAGCCACTCACTCAAAAACTTTAACCCCCTCCATAAGACAAACTATTTGAGTTGTTGAGTTCAAGTTTGGTACTGATTATAGTTTTAAGCTCACTTGAGGCAAAGTCTCCGGTGGAGCTACCGGATATAGTCATCACTCATCGTCCATCCATCAAAAATTGTTTAAACATCTTCTCCAGACCCATAAAACCGAATGGGTTCATATTTGGTGTGGGTGTTCTCAAGGTGACTCATATTCAGATTTGTTCAAATGAGATCACCAAGTCAAATAGTTGCGAAGCCAGGGCCATAACTATTTCCCTAGTAATTCTTAAAACAACTTCTTCTCAAGAACCATTGTGAATGAATAAGACTGTTCTCTGTATAAATTTTATTCATCTCTAACATGTGGTAAGCAGCAAGTGTAGGTAACAATATATAATGGTGAATCATCTTGGATGCCATGGAAGGAAGGCGTCGCGTATTAATTAGCGAGCCGATGTTGGCATCTGCCAAATATGTCTGAAGAGCCAGAACTAATTGAGTAGATTAATATTTGGTTTATATATACGCTAGTGACTTATAGCGGTCATTAGTATCTTCCTTTGTTCGTCTTGACCGATGGGTGAACTGAAGTGGTTACATCATACTGGCTTTCCTTTGTGGCTAGCCTTGCATAACTCCCTACTACCAGTTCAGGTCGCGCCAGAAGGTCAGACCCTGTGGAATGTTTGGGGCAGCTAGAGTTCAGATTATATTCCCTTCCCATCGATAAGTTTAGATTGATATATTGGTATGTACCATCACGTCCCTTGAATAAGATAAGGGATAGGGGTGCGTTACTCTACACCATTGGGCCTATTAAGCTTATATTTGGTATGGAGGGTGCCTGGTTTACTGTGGTTCAGATTTAAATTGGGTCACTGGGGCAAACATGGACAGAGCCAGTGTCAAAATCTTTTTAAAAAAAACTTAGATTTATTTTTTTAGATTTAACTCCTTTCTCAATTTAACAAAAAAAAAACATCTTTAAATAAAAAAAAACATTTAGATTTTACTCCTTGCTCAATTTTTTCATAAAAAAAAAAATTTAATTAAAATTTAAATTTAGAAAAATTTATTACGTTATAATAATGTACTGACTATTGTAGTCTTCATATTCACAGTCTTCTCTGACTTTACAGTCTGGTGAGCGACCCCACAGTCATTGACTGTCTTGTTTGTGTTGGAATGACTGGAAAATTACCATATTTCTCACTAACATGAGTGGTAATGGTTGCTATGGACATATCCAAAATTGAAAAATGTACATATGACAGCATATGACTGATATTATGGCATTTTTTTAAAACTAAACTGCACATAGTGATAGTGTGTTTCATTCTTACAGGGATGTTAACAGTTGCTAGGGGACATACCCACCATTGACAAAACGCTGTCGGTATGATATATCTGTTTCATTTTGTGCTTATATTGACAAATAATGCATCATTAAATGGTGTGGTGTGGTGTACCGACACAATTTAAACCTATTTCAGGTTGATATTGCAATTGAAAGTGTTGCTAGGCAACAAGGTCTATTGACAAATGTACCTTTAAGTTATTACCATTTAGTTCATTTTGATTAGAATGACATGTACATGCATGAAGGTTATGACTGTATCTGCCATAAATCGACAAATGGGATACATTTTAATGAGCCATTAGACAGGCTTGTAATAACATTGACCCACATTTTTGAGGGCACCTGTCTGCAAACTGACCGCACTATATTAGTCCATGTCATCCATGCAGAATATATTCTTAACACATGCCGATGGCATCCTGAATAATATTTGCCTTACATTAGGAACTAACTGTTTGTCTTACCTAGCTATGGCATATGTATGTCGATACTTCGAAATGGGTCCTTTTCCCGCTTACAGAGGCGTAGCCTATGCCGATCTATTTCAGACTGAGAACCATGACCTACCCTTAGGAGCTGATGTCCATTTCCAATATACTATACCTATATGGACATACATGTGTCGTCAGTCCAATACCTATGTATTGGGTCATGCATGGATGGCCTGCATATATATAGGGGTGTCTGTGAATGGCTTACCACGAGGTGTCCTAACTACTGTGTCCATGCCGTCGATAGTGGACTGGGTCGACGGTATATATACATGTAGGCCTGGTTCCATGGATTTATGTAGGGACCTGGATGCATGTCATAAATATAGGCACCTGTTGTTTTATATAAAGGGACCTGCATGGGTCCATGGTATATGCAAGGGCCCGTAGCATACGCATGGCTTGTTTGTGGCCTAGATATGGCATTATAAGGGGCTGGATGCAAGTCATATACATATAGATGGCCAGTGATCCTGTCTGGATAATGCCACAACTAAATCAGCATGGATCCATGACCTGACCATAGTAGCCTGCGTCCATTCCCTACTTATATGAGTCATTATCAATTTTGGCCCACATTCTTGTCCTTTGACACTAGCGTCTTCCAGACAAGATATATGCTGACAAATTTTGATTTTATATATGGCCCGCATTGATATCTATAAAATATACACCGTACACATGTATAGTGTAGCGATATATATATTCATTCCATACCCGTCACTTTTATAGCTGAATTTCCACTAAAACTCATGTCCCATTTTCAAAATTTCGAGTTTGCTCATCCGTCTATACATGTAGATATTGTTGAAAAATACTTATGGAAACTTGCATGTGTAATTGAATAATGGTCTGACATTACTCTCAATGATAATAAACCGTAGGTCATCAATATCCAAGATTTCCACATATCTTTTGTTCGTTACATCTTGTCCCTCAACGCAATGTCTCTTCTGTAACGAAGTGGCATAAGAGCAAAATAATGGGCCCTACCTGTAAATAGTAAATTACATCACTTGCCTTATAAAAGTGAGAACACATGGTATGTTCAAAAATGTGCGCAGATTTGGAATTTTCAGAAACAGTCGCGAAAAAAATACGTATATATCATGTAGGTGCACCCACAACCGTGTATTTCAAAAGCGTTTGAAATGTAACGTGAATTTAATCGATATAACTAGGGACCTCAGTATCTCTAATTCATTTTTGAAGAGATGTTTCTGAGTCATTTTGATTGCCACATTATCTCCCAGCTGAAGGGAGAAATCGTCAATACAGACAAGATTGGTAGTTTCTCAACTGAAAAAACTCTAACTAAACTGATATAATTTTTATTAAAAAAATTTCAATGGAGCAAAACTTAAAATTATATAATAAATTGTTAAACTCTATAAATATCACTAACTGTCCATGAACAGTTTCTGTCATACCGGTGCGTTCGGTTTCAACTGAAACTGACCGCGAAACTGGAATAATTGCGTAGGAGTTTACAAACTTGCATTTTATGAAGCTGACACAATTCAACAAATAAATAAATATATACACATTTTAATAAATGATGCAATTCACAAAAAATAAGGAAACATACAGGAAATATGGGTGAACAGAAGCATGATGTTATAGAAATGCACGTGTGTAACGAAAAGTACGGTTCGAAAGTCTTCGCTCTCGTATGCGAATGCGTATTTTAAACTAAATTTTATTTACATATTGCGATCAATTCGGCATCATGGGGTGACCTTTTTTATCACTTCTCATCTAAATTTTTGGAGATTTTTGTATGCATAAAAGCGGAATACAGTACTGACTCTTATGCAAATAAACGATTAAAAATAGTATTTTTTATGGAAAAATGGTTTGGTGCATGCATATTTTATGCAAATAAAAGATTCTACCACACACTCTATCTAATAAAATGTTAAAAAAAAACATTACAAATCGCAACTGAAACCTTTCTACTACTATATTTTTCTAATATAAATGTTTGAATTCAACCCCACCTGCACAATAACTGTTTTAGTTGTACCGCGCATTTATGCGCACTGTTTCGAGGTGACGTGACCATCGGCCGTGCGTATGTGGGTTTCCATGACACCCACGCACAGATATGGCCACTAAAATCACCACTAGACGCAGCAGGGCCGGTCCAGGCTGGTCCCAACTATTAGCTTCGTAAACATATTCGGCGACGGCGGCATTTTGGGGGTTAATTGCCAGGCTTTGGTTGGTGATTCGCACTTGTTTCTTCGTGTGTGTAGTCGACGGTAGTTCCACAACATATACGTAAGGAGTTATTAGCTGTACGACGGCGACACGGGGGTCCGGGCTGCGAGTCTTGTTGAGGGTACAATTTTGTAATTCTTGCTGAATCTGGTAAGTTTAGGGGTTAATATCGGCACTTCTGTTTGGCCGTGACCACCGTCCGTGTGAATGTGGGTTTCCATGACACCCATGCACAGATATGGCCACTAAACTCACCACTAGACGCAACAGGGCGGTCCGGACTGGTAGCTTCGTTAGCCGTAAACCAGTCTTATTAAAACCAGACCTAATTGTCATTACTTTCAACTTTGAGAGTTGACTGAAAGGAAACCTTGGTCTAGTTATTAACTAGACTGGTCGTAAACATATTCGGCGACGGCGGCATTTTGCGGGTTAATTGCCAGGCTTTGGTGGGTGATTCGCCCTTGTTTCTTCGTGAATGTAGTCGACGGTGGTTCCACTACGTATACCGGTGGTCCGGGCTGCGAGTCTTGTTATTGCCGCACAAATTTGTAATTGTGGCTGAATCTGGCAAACATGGATTAATATCGCCACTTCTGCTCGGCCGTGACCACCGTGCGTGTATCAATGGCTTTCTGTGACACCCCCGCACGGTTATATTCCACTTATGGAAATATGCCCACGCATGTAAATGTGTGACGAGAATATCGCAAATTTAGTTGCGATATCGAGTTTGAATGCAGGCTAAAATTACGCTGTCAATGCCGTTTTGTGTAGGATGACGGTTGGTTAGATATGACAATAAACTACCTCATTTTACCCGAGTAAACAACTACTTTGAAAAGGTATCATTTTACTAACGTGTGTCTAAAAAAAAATTTGCTCCTGCTTCGGTCTTATTGGATATTGTGAAGGTCTCGTTGATTCTCCTTATCATAATTGTGGTGAGTATCTCTGACAGCCTGAATATTCACACAGCGTAGCTACAAATTCGCGAAAACACAATTGTCATGTGGAGAACATTGACGTGAATATGACATTTTTAAATAAAATCTGATCATATATAATGTCACAAAACAGTAGATAGACTATGGGCGACCATTCGGTGGGAAATTACATGAAATATAAGTTAATGGTGGTTTGTGAAAACCAATAGTCTCCATTTTCAAACCAATAGTCGTTTATGGATTCAATAAGAGACAAGTCCGTTTTAATATATATAGATTCATAATCAATGTTGACCGATGCAGAATTAATGTTCTATTTTAATTTAATAGTATTCATTGTTCAACTAATATCTAATAAAAGGTCAGCCGACCACAGTGTTCCCCGAAAACGTGGCAAGTCGACGCCGCATTGTTAAAGAAATAAAAGAAAAATGTTGAAATGTTCAAAGTCGAAAGGGTTAATAATTCCGTAAAGAAATAATTTTTCCGTCATCTATATACATGTTGCACATCTCCAATATGTGGGTAGAAATACTCTGAAGTTTCAAATATCTACGATCAAAACTGTATGAGGAGATGAATACACCATGAAGGCACCCTCATACAGAAAATTATAAAAAAAAAATTCAAAGTCGAAAGGCCCATAACTCTGGGAAAAATCATTGGATCAAACTCAAATTCGATCTTGACCTGTATTTTGATATCAATGACTCACAAAAAAAACGGAATTTCCAATTAAACAATCCAAAACTTGAGTTATCATCGGAAACCAAAGAAAAAACAAGAATAATTGAATTTTCTAACTCGAAAAAAGTCCATAACTCTAGGAAAAATCATCGGATCAAACTCAAATTCAAACTCAACCTGTATCTTGATATGACTGATCCACATAAAAACGGTATTTGCAATTAAAGTATCCAAACTTGAGATATCATCCGGAAACCGAAAAAGTGAGAAATTTTCCAAGTAAAAAAAAAGTTGAAAAAGGGAAATAACTCCATAAAAGAACACCGGATAAAACCCAGAATTGCAGAGCACCACCTACATACCAGGTTTCAATCAAATCGGATGATCATTACTGGAGTTATAACTCCGGACGGACGCACGCACGGACGCGGCTGATTACAATAGTCCCCCAAAAATAATTTTTTCGGGGGACAATAACAGACAATTAGTACAGCTATCGCATACTCAATAAACGTACATTCCGTTTCAATAGCCATATTTTCTTAATCAATAGACATATTTCAAACCAATAGACGATTTCCCACGATCAGTGATTATCGTTGTCAAACTACATGTAATAGACCTTATTGTAAAACTAATAACTTATTGTAAAACTAATAACTAAAACCGTAATTAACTTATTGTAAAACTAATAACTTATTGTTAAATTAATAGACCTTGTAAAACTAATAAGTTATTGTAAAACTAATAACTAAAACCGTAATTAACTTATTGTAAAACTAATAGCTTATGTAAAACTAATAGACCTTATTGTATAACTAATAACTTATTGTAAAACTAATAACTAAAACCCGAATTAACGTTAGAGGTCTCTGGTGAAGAAACTTTGTTTATGTGACGTCAGAAATATATAAATAAACATGGAAATTCCCAATGTCATGTCGGTGTGACGATTTGCAGTATAGGTCCATTTGCGAATGTCCTAGAATTCGCGGAGGTCCCCTAACATGGGCGAAATATGTTGATTTTAATGAGGGAACGGGTGCGTATATGTCAATTGATACGTATTTTAAACAAATAACGACACGGTCGTCATAATAGTGGTCGTATGCCTGAAGAACTCCTTAAATTTGTGAATAAGATGATGAATATTTATTAGATGTTATTTATTAAGTCAATCTAATAATATTATTCATTAGCTAGCACATATGTATATAATCCCGCAATTTATAACCTGCATGCCAGCGATATGAGTTATTAAAATAGAACATTAATTCTGCATCGGTCAACATTGATTATGAATCTATATCTATTAAAACGGAATTGTCTCTTATTGAATTCAAGAACGACTATTGGTTTGAAAATGGAGACTACTGGTTTTCACAAACCACCATTAACTTTTATTTCATGTAATTTCCGACCGAATGGCCGCCCATAATAGACCCCATGTTGAGTCCTCTAGATGGTCTCATGTTAGTTTATATATG
Source organism: Siphonodentalium dalli (assembly GCA_032622095.1). Taxonomy (NCBI): domain Eukaryota; kingdom Metazoa; phylum Mollusca; class Scaphopoda; order Gadilida; family Siphonodentaliidae; genus Siphonodentalium; species Siphonodentalium dalli. Next base: position 134,800,672 of record CP136068.1, on the reverse strand, counting down.
GCGGACATTCGTAAATATATATAGATTAATATCTGAATTATTTTTCCACATATTACTATTACGATCTGTGGAATGTCCAACAATATATGAGCATTTGTCTTGAACATTATGCTGGCCTTTCAGAAGGCACCCCATTCGTGAATTTTCCATTGCATATTTTAGTTTTTTGCAGCCATTTGCAGGCGTACACACCCACACATATCCCACCGCGATTCAAAATGGTCGCCGCCCAAATCGGTCAAGGAGTCGAGAAATACAGGTCCCCAGAACAAAAAAATTACCTTAAGTGCAAATGTTCATTAGAAACCAGCTAATTGTTTGTTAGATAAATATTGTGCAGTTAATTCTGACATGACTCTAACCATTTTCCCAAAATGTCCGCCCTATGAGCAACACCAGACCAGCTTAATCTCTGATTGGTGTGTTTCTTTTACAGTTTAATTGCACTTAAGGGCAAATGAATTGTACTGAAGTGCAAGTACCACATAATTGTGAATTCGACAAGGAATTGGACTTAAGTGCAAATAGACGAAAATATAAGTATTTATACTTAAGTGTAATTAATTTACACTTAAGTACAATTCGCCGAATTCACAATTATGTGGTATTTGGACTTAAGTATAACTCGCTGTTTGGAATTAAGTGCAAATATTTGCACTTAAGTACAGATAATTGCACTTAGGTCCAAATAAATCGAAACTGTGAAAACGGCTTGCCATAAGTTTTGGGTTCATAGTCTAGATAATGCAGTGTGTTTTTTATTTTAATATTTCATGTCAAACTCTTTATCGACCGACATGAAAAAAATGGTTTATTTTAATTTGTAAAACCACCTTTTTTTTTACATAACTCAAACATATCTCTCATATTGTGAGATTAAACAAGTGGTGTTATAAAACTTCAGCATACATTAGTTATAAAGGATAATGATTTTTCCCTTCAACCTGATTGTTTGAAATTGAGATTTTTTGAAATTTCAGCAATGCTACCAGTGGGGGGGGGCGGGGGGGGGGGGGGGGGGGATTTTCGGGCACGTATGTCGGGGTGGGTGGGTGTTCGATAGGACTAACAAACAATTTTTTCCGCAACTCAATGAGTTTGGCTTAAAACACCTTAGAATAAGAGAAATAATGTAATTCTAACTGCTAAAACTGACTGCAGGCAGTTATCGTGTTGTATTTTGTTGCAAATTTTGAAATCCAAGATGGCCGCTGGCAGCCATGTTTTTTGGCCGAATGACCCCAAAATGACTCGTTCCTATTTACATGTCAATGTTAACATCCATGACAAATAGTATGCACACAAATTCATATACAGCTGTTTACAGTGAATTTTCCCCGTAAATCTCTGTTTTAGTGGTGGGTGGGTGGGTGTCCAAAAATGGTTGGAAAAAAACTGCCGAAAACGGAAAAAACATTTGACGCGGGGGTGGGTGGGTCCCAACAAGGGTCGAAAGTATTTTAGGGGTGAGTAAAAATCCTCTGTTAAAGTTTTTTTTCTGTGCAGATTGTCATTCTGGATGGTATGTGCATGGTTTCTGGGTGGGTGTGGAGTTCACACCCTTGAGCATTTCCTGAATCCAAGATGGCGTCCGACGTGTTACAAACTATGAACTAAATCAGTTTAATCCGTTTTGTTAGAGAGAATATCTCATAAAATGTATACAAATATATACATTATTGGGTTGCTATTATATCTACTATATATTTTAAGATATCCCTATATATATGTGTGTGTATGTATATCCTTTATAGACTCGAAAACGGCTCGACCGATTGAGCCCAAACTTGCTATCTACGGGTAAAAAGCCACTGGAAGTATCATCGCATTTGACCGTCTCTCTCGGAAACTGGGGATATCGAGACGAATTTTCGTACTTAGGGGTTCCAATGGACGGGGGAGATTTTCGTCGGGTCAGTTTGTCCGTCCGAGGTGAACTTGACCTTGAAACGGGTACCCACAAATGACCTTGTGTGATATCTCGGTAGTCAGCGGTGACATCGATGTGAAATTTGTTATGTATGGTCAACTCGGGACGGGAAATAATTTTTCTCGGGTTATTTTGTCCACCCAACATGACCTTGACACGGGTACCCGCAAATCACCTTGGGCGATATTTCGGGCATCAGCGGTGGCAGCGACGTACGGGGTTACCTTGAAAAACAAAAATTAATGGATCGACCAAAGCCATGGGACCAATCCCGCCAGTGGCGGGCTAATTTGCTAGTTGTTCTATATTTTACAGGATAAATCGATACTCCAATAGCAAAATGGCTGCCAAAAATGGTGACTGAATTAGAAAATAGACACATTTTCACTATATATGCTTTATTCTCATATCTTCTTTTTCCGTTTCTACTTTTTCGAGCTGGTGGTATATGTTTTCCAATTATTCATGTCCTACGATTATTTGGGCAGTTAAATTTGTTATTCCTTTGTTTTCAGCTACTTCCACCCCCCCCCCCCCCCCCCAAATGTTTTAAAGAACATACTATGAAATTTCACCGAATACTCACTTTCGGTTTCTAGCCACATTTTAATGTGAAATGAACATATCTGAACGAGATAAGCCAGGGTAAGTATTACCGACAAAAACCATTCTCATTAGGGACTGAAGTGGTCACTATGGTTTATGATGGCAGTCAATATGGCGATAAATTTACAGAAAATTCTATATCTCGTCCTTATTCGTTTACATGTTGTGGTTGATGCGTGGATTTGGCTAATCTGCATTGGAGACATGACACTTGTTATTTCTGTTTGATCTCACTAGCCATATCACAATCTCACTAGCCATATCACAATCTCACTAGCCATATCACAATCTCACTAGCCATATCACAATCTCACTAGCCATATCACAATCTCACTAGCCATATCACAATCTCACTAGCCATATCACAATCTCACTAGCCATATCACAATCTCACTAGCCATATCACAATCTCACTAGCCATATCACAATCTCACTAGCCATATCACAATCTCACTAGCCATATCACAATCTCACTAGCCATATCACAATCTCACTAGCCATATCACAATCTCACTAGCCATATCACAATCTCACTAGCCATATCACAATCTCACTAGCCATATCACAATCTCACTAGCCATATCACAATCTCACTAGCCATATCACAATCTCACTAGCCATATCACAATCTCACTAGCCATATCACAATCTCACTAGCCATATCACAATCTCACTAGCCATATCACAATCTCACTAGCCATATCACAATCTCACTAGCCATATCACAATCTCACTAGCCATATCACAATCTCACTAGCCATATCACAATCTCACTAGCCATATCACAATCTCACTAGCCATATCACAATCTCACTAGCCATATCACAATCTCACTAGCCATATCACAATCTCACTAGCCATATCACAATCTCACTAGCCATATCACAATCTCACTAGCCATATCACAATCTCACTAGCCATATCACAATCTCACTAGCCATATCACAATCTCACTAGCCATATCACAATCTCACTAGCCATATCACAATCTCACTAGCCATATCACAATCTCACTAGCCATATCACAATCTCACTAGCCATATCACAATCTCACTAGCCATATCACAATCTCACTAGCCATATCACAATCTCACTAGCCATATCACAATCTCACTAGCCATATCACAATCTCACTAGCCATATCACAATCTCACTAGCCATATCACAATCTCACTAGCCATATCACAATCTCACTAGCCATATCACAATCTCACTAGCCATATCACAATCTCACTAGCCATATCACAATCTCACTAGCCATATCACAATGTGAAATGTACTCAAACTGAGGGAGTTAAGCACACGCTGTTATTACCTATACCATTAAATCCCATTGGTGCCTAAACTAGTCACTATAATCTATCATGGCAGTCAAAATGGCGGCAAATGTATAGAAAGTGTTAGATTGGTGACACACGCTTGATTAATTTTGTAATAGCAGAAGAATAATCCATAATGGCGGCCAAAAATCATCAGTGTTTAACCTTACATGACTGAGACATGGATTATGTTTATAAGCAATGAGGTACTTCTTTATGGAAGCAATGCAGTTCGCGCCTCCGCTCAGGAATTAAATCACCTAATTATTGCTCAAAGATAACGAAAATAATTATTTTGTTCAAATTTAAAAATACTCTAGTAACATGGCTGCGGGAATGGTGGATAATTATAATGGATGCTGTTATTATGGGCTGTCGGCGGGATTTAGTCACCATCATTCAAGAAGAACCTGTTTCCGTCTCCACGCCGTCTATGACAGGGAGTGCTAGGAAAGACCGCGTTTTTGTGACAATTGATAAAGCCCGTTATCTGCTTTCGAACTATGCAAGTGTAGTACACGGCCGTTACCAAAATAACGCAACTTAAATGGCGGAAAATGAGTACAAGACTGTGTGACGAACTCAATTGTTCTAAAAATGTCCAGGCTGTCGTCACCTCAGCAGGTCGAGTGTGTCCAGCACATCTCAAAATGTTTCTTTGAGAACTGTCTCGTGGTAGCCCCACATGTGCTATTCTGCAATTCAGCGGGTCATGAAAAGGTCCCAAAAATATTGACCCAAGTTGTTTAAGGTCATACTTATCTTGTTGATTCGGACAATGGACCTTTCCGCAGCTGTCAATCAAATAATTATTAGCAGATATTTTCTACCAATCAGCAACTAAGCCATCATTCTTCACCCTAATTTGGATATCCATATATTCAGCGTTAAATTGGCTATATTCAAACAACATTCATGTTGTCAAATCATAATGTACTGGAATTTCTATTTCGCCACGATTTTGGACATTTATCCATGGTTATAACACATATTTTCATTTTGTCATAATTTTCACAACTAAAGGCGAAACGAATGTATGTCATCCGGTGTAGCTATATAAAACAGTAGGATCTGTCTGTTTTGCGACTGTTCTCCCAGACCCCTGGACCGATTAAAACCAAATTTGGTGCGGTGACTTGGGGTTCCCTGACCGATGTTATAAAGGCGTTTGTTTTTTTTCATATTGTAATATTTTGTTTAAATTTCATTTTTTGTTGTTAAATGTAAAATTGAGTCAGCAGTTCAATCTAAAACCTTACAATAATTAAATTAAATTTTATTTAAAAACAATTTAAATTTAAAATTAAAATTAAAATGTTAAATTAAGCAAGTAGTTCAATCTAAAAACATTCAAAAATTTTGTGGAATTAAAAAAAATAAATTTAAATGTTAAATTGAGCAAGGAGTTCATATTAAACATTCAAAAATTAAAATGTAAACAATGGGCGCCGAAGAGACTATTTCAGCTAGTTAAAACATAAGGGCAAGTGTGGCTTATTGCCAGTGGGCGGTACTACCGCTGTGGGTGTGGCCTCTGTGGAAAGCTCCATTGCAATCTGAGTGTAACTAATCATTTTATGCTAGCGTCTTAATTATTATGCCATGTGTTGTAACCCCAATCGATCTAGATCACCCCTATTTGAATTTTGGGATGTGCCATGTGCGAGCAACTCATTAGGAGAAACTGTGTATCCTCAAGTTTGTTTTATCGTGACCAGAAAACATTGCTTTCATGCAATAATTTTCTGGGGCATACTTTGACAATTCTCAACCACTTGCGGCCAGGAGTGCTCGCCGCATTGAGATTTCTATTTCACTTGATAGTCCAAATGTGCTCACTGCCTTGACTGAGAGCTGGCCTATATTCAACCAACTCTGTGCTACGTTTCATGCATCAGGTTGCGAACTAACCAGTTGCCAATATTTTGTACATCTGAAACTAGGAATCGTGGCATCCCCTTTATCGTATTGCTTATGAAACTTGAATATGTTGAATAAATATTAGTTCAGGATCCTATGGTCAACGATAGTCGGTATAATATAATATCTAAACTAAGTTCAATGCTGTCATCTGAACATGTGAATGATAATTGAATGTCGCGATAGCACCATTACATTGTACCGGCAGCACAATGCATATTTATTTGATGATACTTTGATCAAGTTATTTCCCTGATCTACTCGGGCATGAAAATATTTTATGTTGTACAGCTTTTGGAACTCTGGAAACATCCCACTTCAATAAGTCTGATATTTACTCATGTCATTGCCCACACGACCAATAGGACACAAGTTTCGTGTATACACAGGGTCAAGCTTGACTAAATTGGTACACACCAATCATATTATCTTCATACAATGAGTGTGTATTCTCCACATAGCTGAGGTCACTGTACTAATCATAGAAGGTTGTACCTTGACTAAATGAAATATGACACGGGAGTCTCTGGTCGTCTACAATATGTATCGCATACCGCATTGACACTGTAATTTCCATATCCATAGAGTAATCTATTGTACTGTATCTTGTTTCTTTCTAACGTATCTAATACAGATTAGCCAACTCCATGCATCCATCTGTCACGACATGTAGATGTAATCGCATAAGGACTAAATATATAATTTTCTATAAATTTGCTGCCAGTTTGACTGCCATCATAAACCATGGTAACCATTTCGGGCCCTAACGGCATTGCATTTTATAGGCATTACTCCTGCTCGCTTAATTCCTTCAAATCTTTATTTTCATTTTAAAATATGGACAGGAACCGTTTCTGAGTTTTCAGGGAAATTTCACATCACGTTCTGTAAGATAATTTTTTATGGATTGGAAGTGGCTGACACCAATGGAACAACACCCAGTATCGAGCAAATTATCATAAATGTGAATAATAAGAAAACACGGCACAATTTGTCACATGTTAAAAACAATAGAAATGGATATAAGAGATGTGAGTAAAAAAATCCTATTATCCCCAATCCCGTTGCCATTTTGGCAGCCATCTTTCTAATGGATTGGGAATTTTCCTACAAACAGTAGTCCAATATAATAGCATCCACATAATATATATATATATTTATACATTTGTGTACATTTGATGAAATATGTTTTCAAGCAAAACATATTAAACTGACTTAGTACGGCGGCCATTTTGGACGCCATCTTGGATAATGGAAAATGCTCAATGGTGAGAACTCCACACCCTCCTAGAAATTTATGCACACACCACCCAGAATCACAATCCATAGAGAGAAAAACACTTTAAGGGTCAGATGCACGTTTTGCCAAAATTTCCTGGTATTTCAAAATGTATTTTCTCTCAATCTATCAGGAATATCTTTGTGAAATTTTGTACAAGAGATTATTGTGGTACCATACATAAGAACCATTGGACATTTGGTTATTATAATCTCATTTACTTTACTTTTATGGCATGAAAAATCTTTAAAATTTCACTGTGTTCAAGTACCGAGAACTACTGTAAAACAATTTTTTTTCGAAAGTGCATTTCATATATACATGATATCATATCTGAAGATCATGAGAGGAGACTTAATATTTCTTGATTCATGAAATTAAATGATTATTTTCATTCAGAAAGACAACTACCATAAATATTTTTTTATTATTGAGAATTTTCATGCCATGCTTGTTGGTCATTGAAAAATTGGGCTCAGTTGAGTTCTGGGTCATGGGTTGATAACCAAGTTAAATCTGACAACCATATCTCTTAACACTGTGGCCTAATTTCTGTTGATTGCTCCCTGCTTGAGTGGACAGCACCACATTTGAACATTTGTTTTCATTGGGCTGGCATATTTGTGACTGCTTTATTCTTCATTATAATACATGGGGTATGATGCTTTTATATGCAATTAAAAAGCTAACTCAACATTATGATACAAATATCATGGAGTCGAGACAATAAGCTATTTGATGGTTGACATGTTGTTTGAAATTATAATTTTTTCTGGCAGTTCTCGGTACCTAAAGGGACAGAAACGAAACAAATATGTTCAACCTCTCAAATGTATTAAAATCCATTATTGTTATTGTCTCTTTATAATTGCTCTGATTCTATATATAATGAAAATTATCATATGTAAAATTCAAGATTTTTCACCAGATAGATCCAGAGAAATTCTTTGTTGAAAATCACTCGCCATTTCTGGCTGGATTTACTGTAATTTATGCAAAACGTGCGTCTCCCCCTTAACAAAGAATTGTTACTGAGCGCATGTGGTTGTCGATAATCGTTATTATATGGCGTCATGGTTGGTATTCACCACTGGTCGAGTGGTCCTGCTAATGTGCTATGATGCTGGTGGGTCCTGCTGAATTGCTATGATGCTGTTAGGGAAAACTGATGCTGTTAAGAAAATGTACCGTTAATTTTTCTAAAGTTGTCATTTTTGTGATGTTTGGCTAATCCGAGGGATTATTCAAGAACATATATATTTTGGAGAAAAAAATTGAATAATGACTGCGCTGGTGTTTATAAAACCACACGAATAGACAAATTGATTAGAGTTGATTTTCAACAACTAAAACAATTAGTATTACAACTATTTCGCAAAATATATGTGTTTCGAATATTTGATACAAATAATGGCTTTTCCTTGATATATGCCCATATTTTTCGAAGACCACAAAAATGACAACTTTATAAAAAGTAACGGTACTTTTTCTTAACAGCATAAGTTTGCCCTAACAGCATCATAGCAATTCAGCAGGACCCAACCGCGTCATAGCACATTTGCAGGACCACTTGGCCAGGGGTGGTATACAGGATTCGTGTTGCCACTTGCCAAATTTGCCAATGGCAAAAATAATTCACATTTGGTAAAAAATATTTTCATTTGGCAAAAGTTTTGGCAAGTCACTTTTTAATTCCTTAAGAAAGTTGAAAAAATATTGGTCAATCTATATCATTCATTTCAGGAAACTCTTACAACATATTTTTTGATTGGGTAGATTTCCGGCCGCAGGCCGGGTAGGATGGTCGGAACGCATTGTGCAATTCCCTTCACCCTTTCTTGATTTCTCGATGAAAATCGATCGTTGAGGCTGTTGTATTTGGAGGCAAAGCGGTGGAAGCGTGGTGGAGGAGTCAAGGTTGTTGTCCAAACTCTGGCAGGGGATGAGTCTTGTTGGTTGGCTTGGGATGTGGTTGATATGATGCTTGGGCTTAGGCTGGATCTCTGGTTGGTGTGGATGTTGGTTGGCTTTAAGTCTGATGCGTCTTGGGTGCTCTTACAACATAATTATATTAGTTGTGTTTTATAAGGTTTAGAAAAAGTTAACACCTCTATTGCGATACAGTTAATCTCATAGCATTAGTACCGATGGTTGGCGGGACTACTATTATTTAGTGTGGTCGTAGTGTTTACATAGCTAATCCTCCCTAGTCCAAGTCTTCTTGTACTAAAACCAGCTAAGATATTGGGATGGCGATGCTGGCGTTTAGTCCAAGCCCGCTTGCATACCAATCCTACCACATGAGTTACGCCCACGATCTGTGGCGGGAATTTGTGGTGTATTTTACTCGATTTACCTAGCAAATCAATACATGATGCTATATACATCGGAAAGGCTTACATCTAATGGTCATAATGGTGTATAATAATCTAACTTTAATGTTAAATTACACATAGAATATTCCGGTTGATTGCCACAAACATCGATTAGTTTCTCTGTTTGTTTACGTTTTAACCGAAAGCCGAAGTGGTCCGAATAAGTTCGGCATAATCCGCTGTTTGTTCTGGGAATTCTACTTTCCGTTTCTATATATAGCGCGGGTTTTCCGAACAAAAATGGCGAAAACCGATCGCCCGAAAGTCCAGTTTTCTATGTGCTTTGAGAACAATTCCCGCACTAAAAACTTAATGACATAATGGAGGATCAGAACGGTAGTTTTGTTGACAATTATCGCAAGCAACTTGTCAAAATTGGAGCAAATTAGATCTCTTGTGTCTGACTTGCCATGCGTGTGGTGTGCATTTTGACATCTGTGTTGATAAAATAATCGGAGAACCGAATCACACAGTTTCGAAATATAGTTCTTCCGTTTTAGTGGGACTTTTCAAACTTAAGGTTCATTTATTTAGTGTATTACATTTATATCTCCAATGTTTAATTAATCTATTTATTATTTTATTTATTGACACACATAATTACGATTACAATGGAGAATTCATCGTAATTTGCGTTGTTGTCCAAAATCTACGGAATATTTTCAACGGAAAATGCCGAACACAGTTCGCGAGGTCAACCGAGTTCGCATACTTTTAAAAAATTGTAAACATTGAGGTAAATGTCTCTTTTCGCATTAAATTACCGTTTTAAATTCACAACTGATGTGGGTTTCAGATAAAATAGCATGTCTTCTGCGGAAAATATCCGTTTATTGTCGCAATTGTGATATTTTATTTCATATAATTGTGGTTTTATTTGAGCGGGTCACTAACGCTTAAGCCGTGTCATAAGCGAGCATATAGGGCGGTCTTGGACTAAACGCCAGCATCGCCATCCCAATATCTTAGCTGGTTTTAGTACAAGAAGACTTGGACTAATCCTCCCGTGATGTGCCCTTCTGGTGAAGCAACCCTTCTACCATTGTATTGTTCGGTGATTGGCTTATTGTTATATGATACACCACAATAGAGATGCGAGTATAATTAATTATTAACTAACTGCCTTTCTATCGATATGAAAAGTCGTTCAAACCACGAGTGTCGAATCATAAGACTTAATGATGCAGAAAATGATACTATCAGGATAGCATTTGGCAAATGCTAAAATAATTTGGCAAAAAATATTTTCATTTGGCAAATTATTTGGCAAAAGTCAATTTTGGTCCAGCGCGGACCCTGGTGGCATATATAACTTCATATTTCTGACAAACAGAAATGTACCATAAAACGAAACCGCGCTAACGTTACTTGATAGCAATCTGCGCATACATGTAAATATATGTATAAACTCTCTTGCATACAACTACGACATGTCACAACGTAACTAACACCATATACACAACACCATCTCATTTGATCAACTGTCATCCCCTTCTTTTCAAAGGAATATATCATGATATGGAACCAGGGACGTGGCTAGAGGGTTTCCGTTAGGGGGGCTGTCCACATTGGGAAATTACAACTGCACCCCCCTTGAACACAAGTTTTGCATAATTCCATTTGCACACCCCCACCCCTTGCACCTCAGTCCTCATGCCTAATATCCTATATATTCACAAACCATGCTTCTATATTCCCGGTATGAGAACATTCAAATATTGTAACCTGAAAAATTGCATAAATCCTACCATCTAGTGGCTACGGGCAAGAGACCAGGACACACAGGGGTGCCCATGGTTATTCGGCCCGGTGTAAGAAAAATTTGTAAACTATACAAGAAAATCACAAATCCTAGCATCTAGACTGGCCTCAACTGAAGCTTTCCTAGTGTTGGAAATTTCAAACCTCATACTCCCCCTCAGGTTGGAATATTCTCCAACTGATGACCATTTCAGTCCAAATGTAGTAAAATATTATTTTGTTAAACTAATTACCAGTTTTGAATTGGCAATGGGGAGGGACATTGACACACCGGGCCGACTATGGTTCGGCCCGGTGTGCGAAAATTTTGAAATCTGAACAAGAAAATCGCAAAATCCTAGCATCTAGACTAGCCTCAAGCCTTCCTAGAGTTGGAAATTTCAAACCTGACAACCCCACTTAGGTTGGAAAATTTCCAACTGATGACAGTTCCAATTCCAATGTTGACAAAATGTATGACAATATTGTTTTCTTAAATTAACTAGCAGTTTTTGACTGGCCACGGGGGAGGGACCTGGACACGAGCTTTCCAAGTTTTTCCAACATTTCCAACCTGTCACCCACAGGCCCCCCCCCCAAGGTTGGAAAATTTCCAACTGAATACCATTTCAGTCCAAAGTTTAGACCAAAAATAGGAAAATATGCAAATATTGGTCCAAAAAAAAATTAATTCCCCTCAATAAATTGTTTGAAAATCAAACTACAAGAACATTTTCAACCTATTGTTGGTGTGAAATTTCAAACTAATGTTTTGGCAGGTACAAAATTTCCAACTGTTGAAATTTTGACCAAAGTTGGGGGGTGAGACACACCCACCCCCCCCCCCCCCTGTCGCCACTTCTCTGTATGGAACTATAATCGCGGCGACTTCCAAATGGCGGCAATTTGAATAAATGATGTAAGTTGGGACGATCTCCTCCAGCGTGAGAACGACATTGATGGGGTAGTGCACATTTTCTATGACAAATTCTTTTAAATAATGCGAATCACTGTACCACAAACTACAGTTACGATCGAAAGATACAAACTACAGTTACGATCGAAAGATACAAACTACAGTTACGATACGATCGAAAGATACAAACTACAGTTACGATACGATCGAAAGAATCACTGTACCACAAACTACAGTTACGATACGATCGAAAGATACAATTTGGTTAACCCTTTACCCAACAAACCGGCCAAATAAAGCTTCAACAGCCTAAAATATCTTCGGTCTGTCTCAATAGAACCATACAAATATGGATATCATTGGAACCGGCTCCTTGACCACATTGTGATAGTTACAGTTATGCCCTGTGCCAATGCATTCTCTTATATATGCGAGTCGACCATAGGTCGCCTCGCATATATAAGAGAATGCATTGGCCTAAAAGAAATCTTATTTTAACACTTTTTACCATTTTTTCTTACATTCTTTAACAATTTTATAATTTTTAATGTGTTAAGCCAATGCATTCTCTTATATATGCGAGGCGACCTATGGTCGACTCGCATATATAAGAGAATGCATTGGCACAGGGCCGTTCTGTTGGGTAAAGGGTTAAATAACGATATCCGACGTGAAATTCGACGTCGAGATAGATGGAGATCGGTCGCCATCAAATCTAGAACAGAAAATAATTGGACAAAATACAAAAAATCGAGGAACAAAGTGATCAACATGAAAAAGTATGCCAAAGCCAAATTTGAAAACAAACTCGAAGATTTTTGATTCCGATAGGATATCTCGACTTCTATTCGTTCAATTTAGCCGAGTTATATATGTATATATATGTCAAATGAAAGTGAAATTTATTGCCAATAAGACACACCTGAGGATATTTTAGCTGCAATTGTCGATTTATAGTATTCAGTGGGGTTTTGATGATCATTGGAATCATTACACTGGTATAATCTATATTGGTATTTTAGTAACTTTCCCCAGGGGCCTGTGATCCTGTATGCCCCTGTAACATTGACATTGAAGACCCCAATCACTATTTTCATGTATGCCCTTTATTTATAGATCAGAGAATTTACTTTTATCGAAATCTAAGTATTAATGGCTTTCAATCATTAGAAGCAGATCATTTCTTATATGGGGTTAAAAGTATATCAAACCACAAGAACACTACTCTTTTCCGCATTACTCAATCTTTCATAGCTAAAACAAAGCGTTTTGAACAAACCCATGTATGATATCATGGTAAATTTCGCCATTCATCTTTCAAGTCACTGAATTCAAGGCCTTTCTTCATAACTGATATTGGAATACAGATGAAACCCGACATTCGCCGCACACACACACTCTGCACTACTCTTTATAGACATTTTGTGTTATATCTGCCATGTATTTGTTATGTATGCTCCATGCTTGTATCATGAGATGAGCAAGTTGTAAGATTTGCAACTTGTGCCCCGATCCCTATGCATATTATCTTTCTAGATACATTAAAATATGTTCACAGTAAAACTACACAACACCCCCTTATTTACCTCGAATGTGACATCGGCAAGTGACCCGAGACGGATATGATCGGCGTCCTCTTGCAGTATTCATTGTTCACAAACGATGACGGTATATCAATGGTTTATACTCCAGTGCATCTTCATTGTAATTTGATATTTTGCCTTGAACTTCACATCGTATTTGTGCGAAATGCAGTAAACAAGTTGCACATATTTGCATGTTCCGAACATTTTGGGATCGAATTTGAAAAGGTGGCTTTAAAATTACATAACCCACTGCTCGGAAAAAGAAAATGTTTTCTGTGAAGTGATATTAAGATAACATGACAGTTTATGATTACAATCAGGAATGTGGGTGCACCCACTGGGGGCTCACCGCTCCTGTTAGATCCGTCCGAAGTCGCATAACCGTTCAGTGCGCAATCGCGAGGCTCCTGTGCGTTTCCGGTGAGAGGAAGTCTACCATCCCAGAAATTGAGCTCAGGGAGCGCTATTGTGAGAAGTTTATCTAAGAACATTATATTCCCCCCCCCTCAATAAAAGGCCATTGTGACCCCAATCACTATTTTCATGTATGCCCTTTATTTATAGATCAGAGAATTGTCTTTTATTGAAATCTAAGTATTAATGGCTTTCAATCATTAGAAGCAGATCAGTTCTTATATGGGGTTAAAAGTATATCAACCCACAAGAACACTACTCTTTCCGCATTACTCAATCTTTCATAGCTAAAACAAAGAGTTTTGAACAAACACATGTATGATATCATGGTAAATTTCGCCATTCACCTTTCAAGTCACTGAATTCAAGGCCTTTCTGTTCTTCATAACTGATATTGGAATACAGATGAAACCCGACATTCGCCGCACACACACTCTGCACTACTCTTTATAGACACTTTGTGCTATATCTGCCTGCATGTATTTGTTATGTATGCTCCATGCTTGTATCGGGAGATGAGCAAGTTGTAAGATTTGCAACCTGTGTCCCGATCCCTATGAATATTATCTTTCTAGATACATTAAAATATGTTTACAGTAAAAGTACACAACACCCCCTTGCCTCGAATGTGACCTCGGCAAGTGACCCGAGACGGATATGATCGGCGTCCTTTGCAGTATTCATTGTTCACAAACAATGACGGTGTATCAACGGTTTATACTCCAGTGTATCTTCATTGTAATTTGGTATTTTGCCTTGAACTTCACATCGCATTTGTACGAAATGCAGTAAACAAGTTGAAAAGGTGGCTTTAAAATTACATACCCCACTGCTCGGAAAATGAAAATGTTTACTGTGAAGTGAGATTAAGATAACATGACAGTTTATGATTACAATCAGGAATGTGGGTGCACCCACTGGGGGCTCACCGCTCCTGTTAAATCCGTCCGAAATCGCATAACCGTCCAGTGCGCAATCGCGAGGCTCCTGTGCGTTTCCGTTGAGAGGAAGTCTACCATCCCAGAAATTGAGCTCATGGAGCGCTATTGTGAGAAGTTTATCTAAGAACATTATATGTCCCCCCCCCCCCTCAATAAAAGGCCATTGTGTGTTTGTAAAGCAGATCTTGGTCCGCATAATTCAATAAACCTGAAATTCTTTGTATCTCCCCCAACCTCATCATTTCCATATGCATTTCCAGTGCTTTTTACTGTGTCACACCCGAAAGCATTCAATTTTACTACAATCATCAGTTTATTGTCATCTTGGTATTGTTTTTAATATTGCCGATCAAAATCATTGTCATGTGGGGATCAAAAGTTCGTTAAAACAAGGTTTACAAGAACACCAATGTCAGAAATGGTAACGCGTTCAAGATCATATATTATATACCCATGATTGTAATTATAGAACCTTTTTCATTTATGTTATTTGTAATTGGCATAGCTTATCACAGATCAACATTGACATAATGTAACGCCAATAAACGAAATTGAAATTCTCAACTACATCTTTTACCGGGCTCGGCCTCGGGGTCGCACTGCAGCTCGGCCTCGGGGTCGCACTACAACGTTTAATGTGTCCCTATAATTAACATTCTATAAATAGAACCCCAGGGCTATGGCAACGCCCAGGCGAAACAAGAATTTATACATTAGTATACACGCGGCGCGCGTAATAAAATGTCACAAAATGAAACGTTGCCTTTACGATAACAAGCTTCACGACGGATGCGCATTCGGCGAAAGTGCATCAGTCCGAATTCGTCACCTCAGTGTGCTTTCATGTTGATTTCGATGCTTCACGGTTTCCATGAAGCTATTTTTGCTGATATGAAGGGACGTGGCGCCGGGGATATTATCATAGGGTGTATTCCACCAGTGACGTGGCGACAGGGGGAGTTTGAGGGGGTCTTACTATCCCCCTCCAACTTTGGTCAAAATTTTCAACAGCTGGAAATTTCATGCCTCACACAGCATTTGTCGGGGGAAAAAATCAGTCTTCATAATTGACATATGCTGGCCACTCATGCCAAATGTCAGGTTTGCATCATAAAGTGAACGATTCTGTCACTATTTGCCACTTAGCCGCCTTATATATTTTGCAATGGTAACATCTACATTTGCCCTTCAAAGCGCATAGAGACAAATTTGTGCACAAATATTAGATAAAATGTCATTATATGCTCGGTTGTAACGCCTATAATCTACTAAATTATCGATCAATTACATGTATGTGCAATATCGAAATTATTTATCGTGGATGCGCACTGGAGCTTTTCATTTTTGCTCGTTTTCGTACTGGACTTACAAATTTCGCACTGGAGCCACCATGTGCTTGTCTTTTAATGTGCCACCTGTAGACCTGTTCAGATTCGTGTCCCGGAGATAACAAACTTACCAGAAAACTATGGATTGCCAATTGGAATGTCCCATTTCTGGTCTAAAAACAAACTTGATCACCGAAGGTTACGGTAAAATGTCGAAAACGAAGTGATAAAATCCTGATTGTTCAATCTTCCGTGAGCGTCATAAATCAAATTCACCACACACGGATACAGACAGTGATATTGAAAAATCACAATTCAATTTTGAAAGAATAATTTGGATTTTTAAGCAGTCGTTTTGCACAATATTCTCTGTATAGTGCAGACACATGCATTTTTGGGCAACGTGCTGTGCATTAGTTGGAAAATAAAGCTTTGCCCATGTAGCTACGAAATGCAGTAAACAAGTTGAAAAGGTGGCTTTAAAATTACATACCCCACTGCTCGGAAAATGAAAATGTTTACTGTGAAGTGAGATTAAGATAACATGACAGTTTATGATTACAATCAGGAATGTGGGTGCACCCACTGGGGGCTCACCGCTCCTGTTAAATCCGTCCGAAATCGCATAACCGTCCAGTGCGCAATCGCGAGGCTCCTGTGCGTTTCCGTTGAGAGGAAGTCTACCATCCCAGAAATTGAGCTCATGGAGCGCTATTGTGAGAAGTTTATCTAAGAACATTATATGTCCCCCCCCTCAATAAAAGGCCATTGTGTGTTTGTAAAGCAGATCTTGGTCCGCATAATTCAATAAACCTGAAATTCTTTGTATCTCCCCCAACCTCATCATTTCCATATGCATTTCCAGTGCTTTTTACTGTGTCACACCCGAAAGCATTCAATTTTACTACAATCATCAGTTTATTGTCATCTTGGTATTGTTTTTAATATTGCCGATCAAAATCATTGTCATGTGGGGATCAAAAGTTCGTTAAAACAAGGTTTACAAGAACACCAATGTCAGAAATGGTAACGCGTTCAAGATCATATATTATATACCCATGATTGTAATTATAGAACCTTTTTCATTTATGTTATTTGTAATTGGCATAGCTTATCACAGATCAACATTGACATAATGTAACGCCAATAAACGAAATTGAAATTCTCAACTACATCTTTTACCGGGCTCGGCCTCGGGGTCGCACTGCAGCTCGGCCTCGGGGTCGCACTACAACGTTTAATGTGTCCCTATAATTAACATTCTATAAATAGAACCCCAGGGCTATGGCAACGCCCAGGCGAAACAAGAATTTATACATTAGTATACACGCGGCGCGCGTAATAAAATGTCACAAAATGAAACGTTGCCTTTACGATAACAAGCTTCACGACGGATGCGCATTCGGCGAAAGTGCATCAGTCCGAATTCGTCACCTCAGTGTGCTTTCATGTTGATTTCGATGCTTCACGGTTTCCATGAAGCTATTTTTGCTGATATGAAGGGACGTGGCGCCGGGGATATTATCATAGGGTGTATTCCACCAGTGACGTGGCGACAGGGGGAGTTTGAGGGGGTCTTACTATCCCCCTCCAACTTTGGTCAAAATTTTCAACAGCTGGAAATTTCATGCCTCACACAGCATTTGTCGGGGGAAAAAATCAGTCTTCATAATTGACATATGCTGGCCACTCATGCCAAATGTCAGGTTTGCATCATAAAGTGAACGATTCTGTCACTATTTGCCACTTAGCCGCCTTATATATTTTGCAATGGTAACATCTACATTTGCCCTTCAAAGCGCATAGAGACAAATTTGTGCACAAATATTAGATAAAATGTCATTATATGCTCGGTTGTAACGCCTATAATCTACTAAATTATCGATCAATTACATGTATGTGCAATATCGAAATTATTTATCGTGGATGCGCACTGGAGCTTTTCATTTTTGCTCGTTTTCGTACTGGACTTACAAATTTCGCACTGGAGCCACCATGTGCTTGTCTTTTAATGTGCCACCTGTAGACCTGTTCAGATTCGTGTCCCGGAGATAACAAACTTACCAGAAAACTATGGATTGCCAATTGGAATGTCCCATTTCTGGTCTAAAAACAAACTTGATCACCGAAGGTTACGGTAAAATGTCGAAAACGAAGTGATAAAATCCTGATTGTTCAATCTTCCGTGAGCGTCATAAATCAAATTCACCACACACGGATACAGACAGTGATATTGAAAAATCACAATTCAATTTTGAAAGAATAATTTGGATTTTTAAGCAGTCGTTTTGCACAATATTCTCTGTATAGTGCAGACACATGCATTTTTGGGCAACGTGCTGTGCATTAGTTGGAAAATAAAGCTTTGCCCATGTAGCTATTGTTGTGATCTTGTAATCGCACGTGAGCTGCAACTGCCAATCACACAAACACAAATGTAAAGCTTATTCTAGAATCATAGCCTTCCCAGGACTACGGTAAATAGTGGAAATGTCAGTCAATGTATTTGATTAAATACCCACACGTACAAGGGCTAAGTTCGCCGTGAGTGTAGAGGGTAGAGGCAAACCCAGTGCACCCTTGAAATTTCAGCAGGGAAATCCCCACGCAATACAGGATCATACAGCTTCGATCAAAACAAAGCGGTTCTTCCTGTGCCCATGTGCGAGTCGGGTAAGCTGCAAATAAGCGGTTTTAATGTCGAATGTCCAACGTCAAACCAACTTCACACCGCGAATGTCCACGAACGTCCAAGGTCAAACCAACTTCACACACCTCATTCAGACACGAACAATAATGCCCGAGTTAATACGCTAAATGAAAGATTACCTCAAGCTCGTATGTTGCCATACCAACATGACCAATGTTCGGTGGAGTAAGATTTGGCTTCATAATTTTACGAACCGAGCTTGGTAAAATTATTTTAGGAAACAAAACTTGGTCCAATTCCCAATTGATGGACAATCAAATTACACACCCAATCGTACATTGATCAGATGGAGGTCACACATCATTAAAAAGCTCACTAAAGTAAAACGTGACAATTGTTTAGAATGGTAATTCTATGTATTTTATCTTGGTAATGTTCAAAACTGCTTGATTCATTCAATCTTCAAATATATTATTTCATCTGAGGCAAACATGCAGTAGTCATTGTCATAATGTAACACGAATTGTCATAACACCTATAGTGAAGTACATTATATAGTAACAGACAATAACTAAGAAGTATATTCCCTGCGTAATTTTTTCGACTTTATAAGGTTCCCTGTCAAAACATCAAAAAGTTCCAATGTTTTGTACTGATGGAATATGATCTCTACGGGCGTTAGCCATAGTAGACATTCATGATATGGCCTAGGTTAATGCAAGTGGGTTCAGTTGGAAAGAAACAAGGTTGTTGAATGAAATTTATGTATTAGTAAAATATTTGAGTTAGCATTCTTAATTTTGGTAACGTTTATTGATTTAATGCTTGAAATTGTCCAGTAACTTTAATACACACTTCATGTCTTAAAGGGGGGGGGGGGGACTATACACTAAATCCGACCATTTATGGGACCATCTCCTTTTATACTCAACACAATATATGCAACAAATGAATGAATTTGAGCCATGGATCAATGCAACATCAACTCGTGGGTTCTATGAACGATGCAAACAACATGATAATTATAATGAAAATGAATTTATGACTCCAGCCATTTATTCATTTTAATTATAAATACCATGTTGTTTGCTTTGTTCATAGAGCACACAAGTGTATTTTTCGCTGATACATGGTTTAAATTCATTGATGTGTTGTATATATTCTGTTAAGTATAAAAGGAGATGGTCCCATAAATGATCGGATTTAGTGTACAGTACCCCTTTAAAGGAATTAGTTTGGCAAAAAAATATTTTTTTTATCGTCATAATACTAATTATATACGTCTAACAGACCCATTCCGCCAAGAAAATTCAAAATCGAGCAGATAGTATTTTTATTATTATGATATAAAAAAAAATCGCGGAAGTATCCGAAGTGCAAGTCACGTGAGTGCGATCACATGACCACAGCGCGATCACATGACCTATCAGCTCCATCGACGCGGTAAGTTAATTGATTTGCTTACCGGTGACAGCGGTGGGTGGAACTTGAAATAATTCCGCCAATCGCGTAACGAGTTGATTAATTACGTATACACATACATGTATATATCACAGTCGCTGGTTAATTACCTTTATACGATAACTAGCGATCATTGAATAAAACTGGTTGAATGTGCTTATTATTATGAACGGGATTTGTTAGAATAATAGATTATATAACGAATAATGGTGACTCAAATGTACTTTGAAGCGATAAAAGTTGTGTGAAATGAGATTAATTTATGCAAAAAGTGCAATGAGCGAGCAGAATTACGTGCGAAACTAAATTGAACTGTTTCTGAAAGAATGCAAGTTGGGCGTTCTGGCTTCTTCGTTGTTTGGTACAATTTTCGGAAGCTAGTTTATACACTAGTCTCATTCCGTTGTGCGATATAGGAGTACAATTAAACACAAATGGGGTTTGATTAAAAAGGTCATGGTCATTATACTAGTACATGCATCATGATGGCTTATATTTGTCACAATAATGTTCCTGTCTGTTTCTTCACACGAAACATTTTGTGTGGAGAAGTGCACGGCTGCGAACCGTTTGATAAAATCCTTCCAGTCAAGATACGATCAGTGGGTAAACAAAAGAATTCACTCGAATACACAACAGACTGTCGAAACTACAATAATTATTAATTAGGCATGCACATTGGCATAAAGACATTGTTTTTAAATTGAAGGCTAGTCGGGCTTTGTTTTTCAATTTACGTTTGTTGTTCGTTTTGATGGCAGATATTGACTTTCTAGAGAGGAAGTTTTTAATTGTTGTTAGCCTAGAAAAATACAATGATTGCCTCTAATAAAGAGCGTCCATGTTTCCGTCGCGTTAGAAAATAAAGAGCGTCCTCAATTACGAATGTGATCTATTTCGAGATGTCATGAGTGATTTTGTATGTGGTATTGTGACATTTAAATATAAAGAGCGGCCATGCTTCCGTCTACCAAAAGCGGTAGACAATAAAGAGCGTTCTAAATTGCGAACTGTGTTGTCTTTTTGGAGGTACTGAATAATGGTGATCTGTATTTGGCATGGTGGCAATCGAATATTTGAATAATTGAGAAATTGGAAATAACTTACAACGAACAACAAATGAAACACCTGATAGATAGTTCCGCCTAGTGTTTTATAACGTTTGGGAGATGCTTATGACAAAGTTGATAAACTCCAGCTCCGAATCTGTGTTTTTAATTTGTTCGCCCACAACTACGTCATTCGTAGTTTAGTCACGGAAATCTCCGAATATCGGTGATGGTATTATTTATAAAATTTTCGGCTGATTTATTATGCGATCGGAATGGGACTTGGGTCATTTTAATCACAATAGGGAGGGCTTTCATATTGCGTTTGGTAGTTTCTAGACCCAATAAATCCTTTAATGCATACTAGTCGGTGCATCAATAGTGCATGCGTCACATGTTTTGATGAAATTTGATAACATGATGCATCGGTTCGTGTTATACTAATGCCCAGTACGGCGGTAGTTATACTGGACAAAGCAATGTCTAATATATGTCAAATATATACGTATGTATTATTGAAGTATATGCCGTATGAGTCTGTGTCAATAATAAATGTACTTTTATAAATCTAAGACATAATGCCACCTTTATACGACAAAATTGACACTCCCCGTCCAAAATGGCCGACAAAATGGCCATAGGAAGTAGAAAATATGACGTTTTTCACTATTATCTCGTAGATCAGTTTTTGCTTTTAGTTTTTATTATTGTAACCACTGACATTACCAGAAATATTATTTCTGTCACAAACTATCGGCAAAATTTAACTTTTCAGGTTTGGACCATTGTTTCAAGTAAAATGTTACTACCTTTAAAATTTGAATTAATAAATATGTTTGAAATTTTACCACTAATCAACTCGAGTCATGTGTTAAACAGAACATAGCCGAATTTGATGAAGAAAATGTACAATAATAGAAAATATAAAAAAAAACGAAGCTGAAATTTAGAGCGTATGTGCATGGTACTGCATCGCGCTGCAAACTTTGAACAACACCACTAACCGCACAAGGATGCCTTCATGTATAGTCCTACGTATATATATATAATTTTGGTAATAATTAGCGGTGAAAATGTTTTATCCTGTCCCTAATTCCTGGCCCCTAAGGTGCCGCATTTTAGCCCACACAATTATATTCATTGTGTAGATGATTATGATATAAGTATGATGAAAATCGGCGACACAATTTTGTTCATGTACTTTTTGTGCCCCTCACCTCCCCATCACTATAACTGAAATATGGCAACTTAGGTTTCTTTAAATCACATCAATAGTTTCCTCGTATCATGGAGATGACAATAAATAAATTTGGTGAAATCGGCGATTCTTATTCTGTATTAGTGCCCCGCCATCCCCATCTCTGACCCAAACGGCAGCAACGTTGCGTCTTTAATCCACACGATTAGATTTCTCGTATCACAGGGATGAAAATGATTCAATTTGGTGGAAATCGGCGCTAAAAATATGTTAAAAATTTTGGTCATACCTGGCTCGAGAGGCGCCACTTTTGACATATGTAGAGTTTAAATAGCTCAATTATATGCTAATACAATACACAATATGCACGCTTGTGCACATAACTGATCATATCTGTAAATGTATATACACCTCTGGTCTGTGTTCTGTGTATAATATATATCAACATGATGATGAGCTAAGTAAGGCCATTGTCATATTAGTTATTCGATTATCGTGAAGTCTCTTTGGACCGGAATATCAGTTGCAATAAATAGGTTGAATTGAATTGAATTGTTCCGAAAGGTTGATTATCGATCGATGACTTGCGACGACATTTAGTCAGTATATGATGTAAGTATACATATTTCACAAGCCTTATTCATATTTTTTTTCCTTTGACAACGAACCTTTTCAGCGGGACTCTTCACTGATTGCAATAACCAAAAATGGGAAACCAAGTTCAAGCTGGCGCTAGTTACCTTTATCCGACACCTAATCTGCGGGATACATTGGATCAGAGACGCTTTTTATCGATAGATTCTATGCTAGAATCCGATAAAGATGTGTTAACCGGATCGAGCTCGGTATACCACGATGAACTCCACAGAGACACCCCGGAAGACACCCCGGATGACTTTGTTGACGACTGGGGCCCGGTATACCCATGCGCAACTCGCAAACAAGCCAACAGCAAACGCCTACACGTCGACATTAACCGCATACAAGCCGACAGTACAGTACACGCCGACAATAATGAGTTGATAGATACAGATTTGAACTTTGAACTCCTCAGAGAAGACACCCCGGATGACACCCCGGATGACGTTATTGACGGTGGGAGCCCGGTATGCACATGCACAAACGGCATACAAGCCAGCAACAACTACTTACGCGCCGACAGCAGCAACAACAATAGTTTCACAGAGAGAGATTTACTGGACTGTCGTCCAGAAACGTTCCCGTTCCCTTACGAGAATCTTGCGTTCGAAGGAGGTGGGAATAAAGGATTGGCGTATATCGGGGCTATTAAGGTAAATACAATTAAACAAATTGGGTGTGCCAGCAATTCAGTTTAAGAACACACATACCGCCGTTGGTTTTAATTTGGTTATATATATAGACTGAGTAGAATCACTTTTTGGCTACCTTTTTTAGCTCAATTTAAAGAGGGTCATGTGTTGACATCCGTCGTCCGCCCGTCCGTGCGTGGAGCCATGCGTCCGTCAACATTTTCATTTGTCGCACCCTGCAGACCACATCTTTCATCTGATCATCACCAATCTTCATGCGGATCTTCGGGGTGACCTCTAGATGGGAGCCATCATTTTTTCCAAAATTCGTTAAAAACATAACCGCCGACAGCCATCTTGGATTTCAAATTTGAATCCATCGCCGCACCCTGCACCCTAAATTTATTGGAGAATTGTTTCGAAACTTTACAGGCCTGTTTTGGATCACCTCTAGATAGATGCAATCAAATTTGAACGAGTTTCGATGAAAAACATGGCCTCCGATAGCCATCTTGGATTTTACTCATTGAATGACTAAATCCTTTGCCACACCCTACAGTCCACACCCTTCATTCAATCGTCACCAAACTTCATACGGATCTTTGGGGCGACCTCTAGGTGGGAGCCATCGTTTTTTGTTCGAAATTCGTTGAAAAACATCTTGTATTTTACTCTTTGTATGACTAAATCCTTTGGCACACCCTAGGGGTCACCTACCTTATTCAAGCATCACCAATCTCCATAGGTATATTCGGGATGACCTCTGGATAGGAGCTGTCATTTTTTTCTCGAAACTCATTAGAAAATATGGCTGCCATGCTTCAGCCATCTTGAATTTCAAATTTGAATCCATCGCCGCACCCTGCAGCCCGCATCTATTAAATAATTGTATTGAACAATTACAGGCATGTTTATGATCACATCTAGATAGTAGCTATCAAATTTGAACGATTTTGATGAAAAACATGGCCGCTGGCAGCCATATTTGATTTGGCTCTTTGCATGACTACATTCTTTGCCACACACTACAGACCACATCCCTCATTCGATCATCGCCAAACTACATTTGGATCTTTTGGGTAACCGCTAGATGGGAGCCATAATTTTTTTTCGTAATTCGTTGAAAAAACATGGCCGCTAACGGACATCTTGGATTTTACTCTCATTCCTTCGGCGCACCCAAGAGGCCAACTCCCTCATCCGATCAGCACCAATCATATGGATCTTCGGAGTGACATCTAGATCGGAGCCATCTCGGATTTACTCTTTCTATTAGTATTACTGGCACTCCATGCAGTCAAACTTTTTCATCCGATCAATCCCAAACTGTGTACGAATCTTCAGGGTAACCTCTAGTTACTCAAGCATAACAACTGTCCCGAGTTCTCTATCGCTCTATGGACTGTAATATATGGCACGATCCAATTTCTAAGTTGAGCTACAGTGTCATTGACACTTTTTAAAAAAGCATTACATGTATATGTAAATTAAAATATTTCGACCCGAAAAAAAGGACAACAATATAACTCTAACACGAACACGGAAATTTCACGCAACAGGTTTTAGAAGACATGGGAATAATGCCACAGATAAAGCGTGTAGCAGGAACCAGTGCTGGAGCAATCACTGCTGCTCTTTTGGCCATCGGGTACAGGTCGGATGAAATGCGAGGATGTCTAAGCGAGGATCTCGAGGAGAAATCGATAGGTAAGTGAGCAGTCTGGGTGAACGTCGACTCTATATTTGAAATATAGAGTCTGGAGCTTATGTAGCCAAAACCATTTCTATTCAGCGAAGAGCTTCCCCAAAATGACGTCACGGATTTAAAAAAATACATCGATGATTGACAGGTGTCCCCACGTGTTATTTGTTGTGCTTCGCAATAATAGTAATGGCCTGTGTCGCGACATAAGATTACAGCAGGTAATATTTGTCGTGTGTGCGACTATTCTTTTTCGGGAGATGAACTCGCTGCATCAACCGGAAAGCTGCACCCGAGAGCAAAAAATAAGGTCGTCATCAAAAATGATGCTTTAGAACTATTTAAAAGCATAAAATTAAGTCATTTCCTCGGTGTTAACTTTCAGATGACTTTTTTACGACAAATAATTTGATTTGCAAACCATGGTACAATAAAGTAAATCAAATACACGGACGTGAGTGAGTTCTATTTATATTTATGGGAGGCCAAGTTGGTACCATGCGCAGGCCTATCTATCAGGTCTAGCACATCCTTCAAATTAATCCGAATCGTACCGAATATATAATTTCGAAGCCATTGTTTCTGTCTGTCGTATTTGCAAGCATCGCTTTCGATCGGAGAAATTCCGCTCTGTTACTATATTTAGAGGTGACATTATGGGAGTCTAGCTCCGCCCACTGACACTTGTTTATTAACCCATACGGTTTCATTGGACGGAAAATAATTTACGCAATCAATCAGATTACGGAATCCCGAGGACTTGGAAATGAAATATCGATGTTATCCGTCAGACCTTATATTCAATGTTGTAATGAATATTTAGGTATGAGTTTACTCAGACTGGTAAGTGAGCAGATCTAATCTTATTTTTTGTGATTGTGGAGACTTCGCAATTCGTATATAGAGAGTAGATGGGCGCGAAGCGCACGTGATGGTCGAAAAGATCGAGTGATCTCCTTGGTTTAAACATATTTATTGTAACACAAATTACAAGGGATTCGGGCACAAGTTATAACAACTTAAGGTGGCCCCTCTCCCGACACTATTTACACAAATGATTAAACAGATCTTCTCCTTCGCCCCATTTGATGTTATCTTGAAAAGTTCAAGCCGTAAACATAAGGCTCGGTCCAGACCTAATTTACTGGACGAGTTTTGTAATTTCTGCTATAAACTGGGGACGAGTTGTAGATTCTATTTATTACATGATCCAAAACCTCGACAAAACATACTTAAATCAACAAATGGGACGCGAAACTAACATCGGATTCTATAAGGCATGCGATGACGTTTCACGTAACTATGCGTTGTTCACCCGCGTAAAGAGATAGTCCCAGATACATAAAGACTCTTTGGCGTATTTAATGGCGTATATTTAATGCTATAACTTTTCAAACTCTTCATGGATTATAGTTTGTTGGAAAAATATTGGAAGCCATAGCATTTTGAGACGTAGCTTACGGAATGTAAACAGACGACAAACCGGAAGTCAAAGGTCACCTGGCACTATTTCCTGTTATTAAACGAATGGGTTTATTGAATGGAATAAGGCTTGGATCATGTAATAAAAATATATTAAGTTTATACAGATATGTACATATTTACATGTGGTCAACATGGCGAACAAACATATGTATCGCCCTTCGATTAAATCAGGATACTCATTTTGAAATACAATCCTAACATCGTGACACGTGTTACTCAAATTTAATAGAAATATATGTCTAATCGTGAACCCCGATTAAAAATTGTTCGATATATAATTCTTGGCGTATTGGCTGGCAACCAATGGCCATCCGAAACGGAATTTAAGAGATCTTGTCATGTATATTTGTCAGAGTGTAAACGTATAGTCGGGGAGCCAATAAGGTCCACCTGCACCCCCCCGATGATTACAAATAACCTTATTTTTATTGTTCCCAATGGTATCCAGAGAAAGAATCCGGATTTCACCGAAAAATAAAGGTGGCCCTACTAGGTGCTAGAGCCATTTGAATCCAAGATGGCCGTCATTTCCTCTAATTCCGACCAACTGTATTTAATCGTTGTAATAGATCGGTTGTTAGCAAAAGACACAGACAAATATGATGTCCTTCTTCAAAATGACGGCAAATAATTTCGAAAAAAAATCAAAATGGCCGCCGAAAAATGACGTCATATGCACGAAAATAGGAAATTTAATTAATATTTCACCATATCATCCATTTTTCTTCACATTAATCATTAGTAAATGGCAATGTTTTTGAGAGAGTCATCAAGCGTGATATTATAGCGTCATTTTAAGACATTTGCCATTGACGAGGGTTCCGCAATAGATACAGAAAGAGGATTTGAAAAAGAGGGGTGAAATTTTCGATTTTTTTTGCAAGACGATTTTGATAGTCATTTTATCGACAAACCACACAGGCTGTAAATAGAATGTCAACAGCTATGTGCTTTATTTTATTGGACGGATGTTTTACTTCAATGGGAATGAAATTGGTGTAGAAAATTTCCAAAATGGCCACCGAAAATATGAAAAATGGTAAATATTGCCCCAGCGTGTCCTGCAATGGCTTACAAGTTGTGGTCGATATATAAAATTGGCTAATCTGTATTATATGCATTGAATACTAACATGTCTGATGCACCATGGATCATTGTTACTATTGTCACCACTGACATCACCAGAAATATAGGATTTTTCTCTCACAAACTTGACATAAATATCGGCAAAAATTCACTTTTCAGGGTTGGACAATTTTTTAAAGTAAAATGCAACTATCATTGGTAACAAAGGTATTTATTGTTTTGGTCTATCTTAAATGTGTCACACTACGGTGTTTATAGACCCAATTGCTCAAGATGGCTTCCAAAATGGCAACCAAATTTGTAAAAAGTTAATTTTTTACATACATCCCGAACATTATTATCTGCGTTATCCGACAAGGTAGCAAACTGTGACTCACTTGGTTATTATACGTGTTAGTTAATTAACTGACAACTACGTTCTATTCTGTTTGTCCCAGTTCCGTATGGGGCATGACAAATTCATTTTAAAGTTGCAGTATGGAATTTGGCGGAGAACCTGTTTTGTGATTCTGGCCATATTATTGAAAGGAAATGTGCAGAACTTTGAGACGGAACTGAGATGAACCATAATGTGTGGCTATTCTGGCCCATTATGATAAAAAGTGATCAACTGAATAAAAGATGGATGCCAAGATGGCAGCCAGGGAGTTACTGTATATGCTCATAGGTGATGTGAATATGTATACAGGGAGTTACTGTATGGTCACGAATGATGTGAATATGTATACAAGGAGTGACTATATGGTTATGAGCGGGGTGTCCATGGTGAGATGCATAGGAATATAAGGAGTGGCTGTATGGGCATGTGTGAGGTGAATCGGTATACATGTAGTGACTGTACAGTGTATTGTTGTGTGTGCCCGATGTGACCGTATGGGCATTGCTGTGGTGTATAGATATAACGAGAGTAGCTACATGGTCATCCGTGTGTTGTTTATGTATATATGGAGTGACTGTAAGGTCGTGGTGGGATGTATATGTGTACCGTGTGTGGCTGTAGTGTGACATGTGGGTGTATATGTATATTTGTGCTGTCTGTATGATCATGGATGGAGTGCGTAGATAAATAGGGAGTGATTTTATGGTTATGGGTAATGTGTATAGGTACACATGGTATGCCTGTACGGTCAAGATTGAAGTTATATGCATACCTGGAATAAGCTGGATGGTCATTGACGAGCGTGTGGCTATATAGGGAGTGCCCTTTTGGTAACGGGTGGTCGTATATTTATATATGTTGTGGATGTATTATCATCGGTGGTGTATAGGGTGTAGATGAATGATCATGGATGGCGTATATGAGTATACAGTGAGTTGCTGAATTGTCACGTGTGGGGTGTATATGCAAGTATGAAACCTATGAGTGGTCGTGTGTGCGGGTATTGGTATATTTGGAAGGGCTCACCATTGGTGAGGTGTATATGTATATCTGGATTGACTCTATGGTCATGGGTATGGCGAATAGATATACATGTAGTGACTGTATGGTCCATGGTGATGTGAATAGGTATACAATGAGTGACTGTATGATCGTGAATGTGGTGAATATGTATACATAGAGTGACTATATGGTCAGGTGTAGGAGTATACCTGGTGTTCATGCATGGTGACTCATGGCTGTATCGTCATTTGTGGCATGTACCGGTATAACCAAATATGGCTGTTTGGTCAGGTGTACGTGTATAGAGTGTGTGACTATATTGTCATTTGTGTGGTGTTTAATTACATATGAGGTCATGGGAGGGTTGTACATATGTAATTTGGGTGGCTATCGCTTTCCACAATAACTCAAGGATATGTTAATCAATAGAGAGGTCATGTCAAAGAGTTCTCCACATTGATAGTGTTTGTGTACATGGGGAAACTTTAAACGTGAAAAGCGATATCCACCCATTACTACACAGTCATTCCATATATACATAAACACCACAGACATAACAATATAGTGACCAACTTTATAAACGTACACCTGACCCATGACCACGGATGGCCATACAGCCATGAGTCGCAATGCAGGCACACCGGGTATAATCCTAAACATGACCAATAACCATAGAGTCACTCCTTGCATACCCATTCACCTCACCATTGGCCATACGGTCATCCCATGTATACCTATTCTCCACAAACACATGGTCAAATAGACATTCGATATATACATCAACACCACAACAATGACCATAGAGTCACACCGGGTATACATATCCACCCCACCAATGGTCATATAGCCACTCGCTTCATACACATACCCTCACCCATGGCACCTGGTACACTCCTTCATCTGACCTATGGCCATATAGTCACCCCGTGTGTACCTATTCAAAACATTCATACATGGTCATGGTCAATCATTGTATATATATTCACCTCACCCTTGGCCATGTCACTCCCTGTATCCCTATTTGTCACACCATAGCAGAATAGCCACTCAAGATATACTAATACTCCCCAGCCATGTCAGTATATTCACTTCATGTATGCATATGCACCTAATCCATGGCCATATAGCTGCTCGTTATATACACATACCCCTCGCCCATGACCATATAGCAACACATGTGTATACCCGTATAACCTACACATGACAATACGGCCACGAGTCACCAAGCAGGAACACCGGGTATACCCATACACCTGACACGTGACCATTTAGTCACCCCCTGTATAGCTATTCATTACATTTATGATCAAACAGTCACTCATTGTATACATACATGTACTTATCTCACCATTGACCATACAATAACTCCCTGTATACCTATTCACCTCACATATGGTCATATAGTAACTCCCTGGCTACCATCTTGGCCTCCACCCTGTATCCAGTTGATATGTTTTATCATAATGGATCAGAATAGCCACATATTATGGTTCATCTCAGTTCCGTTTCAAAGTTCTGCCCATTTCCTTTCAATAATATGGCAAGAATCACAAAAGAGGTTTTCCGCAAAATTCCATACTGCAACTTTAAAATGAATTTGTCATGCCCCATACGGAACTGGGACAAACAGAATAGAACGTAGTTGTCAGTTAATTAACTAACACGTATAATAACCAAGTGAGTCGTCACAATTTACTACCTTGTCGGATAATGCAGAGAATAATGTTCGGGATATATGTAAAAATTAACTTTTTACAAATTTGGTTGCCATTTTGGAAGCCATCTTGAGCAATTTGGTCTATAAACACCGCAGTGTGACACATTTAAGATAGACCAAAACAATAAATACCTTTGATACCAATGGTAGTTGCATTTTACTTAAAACAATTGTCCAACCCTGAAAAGTGAATTTTTGCCAATATTTATGTCAAGCTTGTGAGAGAAAAATCCAATATTTCTGGTGATATCAGTGGTGACAATAGAAACAATGATCCATGGTGCATCAGACATGTTAGTATTCAATGTATATAATACAGATTAGCCAATTTTATATATCAACCACAACTTGTAAGCCATTGCAGGACACCCTGGGGCAATATTTACCATTTTTCATATTTTCGGCGGCCATTTTGGAAATTTTCTACACCAATTTCATTCCCATTGAAGTAAAACAACCGTCCAATAAAATAAAGCACATATTTGTTGACATTCCATTAACAGCATGTGTGGTTTGTCGTTAAAACGACTATCAAAATCGTCTTGCAAAAAAAATTTCACCCCTCTTTTTCCGTATCTATTACGGAACCATCGTCAATGGCAAATGTCTTAAAATGACGCTATACTATCACGCTTGATGACTGTCTCAAAAACATTGTCATTACTAATGATTAATGTGAAGAAAAATGGAAGATATGGTGAGATATTAATTAAATTTCCTATTTTCGTGCATATGACGTCATTTTGAATTTTTTTCAAAATTATTTGCCGTCATTTTGAAGAAGGACATCATATTTGTCTGTGTCTTTTGCTAACAACCGATCTATTACAACGATTAAATACAGCTGGTCGGAATTAGAGGAAATGGCGGCCATCTTGGATTCAAATGGCTCTAGCACCTAGTAGGGCCACCTTTATTTTTCGGTGAAATCCGGATTCTTTATCTGGATACCATAGGAAACAATAAAAATAAGGTTATTTGTAATCATCGGGGGGGGGGGGTGCAGGTGGACATTATTGGCTCGCCGACTACATCTATACCATGATCTGATCACTGCCATCGCGTTCAGAATGTAAAAAAATCTCATACTTTTTGTTGAAGATTTTTGCCAGTTACAATTCATTCTGAATTATTCTGAGAAACTAAGCTGTCCATATGCAATTGGAAATTGGCGGATTAGATAAAATAACTATAATTCGGAAATTAACCGATTGTGAGGTAATGAACACATATATATATTAGGTACAAGTCTGTATTACGTCGTGAATAAGATAAGCAGTGTATACACATATGATGATCAAGAGTCGCCGTGAAGTGAGGTCCCCGAACGAGTGATGCCTGGTAAGGGTGTTGCCTGGAGAGATATACTAACCTCGAGATGAGATGAGTCTAGTGAAAGCATGAAGTGATGGGATGTGGTTGTTTCTTATATACTTGTTTCTTGCATATTAGATGAGGCGTTTGGCAATACACATCGGGATTGGTTCCTCCGTTATGGTCATTTCCCTTGACCATATTTGGGAGCCATCTTCATTGTGTGTATGTCTTCGCTGGGAGTAAGACGTGTGAGGTTCCGTTAAGAACCGAACACGAATATCTGAGTTTGGGGTTTTATATATTGGGACATTCGTATAGTTTGAATCAAGTTGTGAGATTATAATGGGTCGTTATCTCACATATAGGTGTGTTAAACATATCATTTGGCCCTATGAGTCTGTCTGTTATGATTGCGCATGAGTGGGGTGATAATGAAACGTTATTTGTTGATCGGATGAGTGATGCAATGTGACCGTCCCTTAACATTGGGTATAATTGATTCTGAATTCTGAATTTTTCTAGATCAAAGTAAAGTCTAATACTGTGTTGTTTCATAAAGTCGCGCCCTTAAATGCACGGACGGGATAAGGTTGCACATATGACAAATTTGTGTGTAAGAATGAGTTTTCCGATTCTAAATGTGAGATGTGTGGATCCAGAAACTTTCATTGGTGTACCATTGGCTGATGTGAGTAACACATGTTCTTTAATTAAAGGTGGCCGATTTGGTATGGATCTATAAATGTCGTATTTCAAGCAACTGGTGGTTGCTCCCGAATCTAATAGTGAACGAATGCGTTGTTTGTGTATTTTAATGATAGTTGAGCATGGTGTTTGGTTTAGAGCACCATCTGTCATATCACTTGGATATTTAAGTACTGGTATTGTGTGTTGTATGGGTTTTATTGGTGGTATTACAGGGTTAATTGCAGTATTGGAATGTGATTCGTGAGAATTGGTGCATGTTGACTTTCTTTTTGATGATGACTGAGAATTAGTAATTTGTTGGTGCCGTGGTTTTTCAAGGCGATTCACGGTTTTAAATTGAGAAGGAAACTTTAAGTCAAGAAGAGGTAAGATAGGCTTATTGGGAACATTATGACACATGGATTTCATAGGGGGACACCTGTTATTGCAGTTGGTGGTATGTGTGACCCGCCTGTGGCGAGGAAGATTAAGTGGGCGCCGCGTGCGGTAATTAATATATCGTTGGTTTTGACACTTTGACGGGAGCGTAGGGTAATGATTAATGGGCTGCAGCTGTGAATTATAGACTCTATGCTTTTGAGATTCGTATGTTCGATGAGATTTAGCATATCTATGATTGTGGCCGTCTATGGTACTAATTTGATGTGTAATTGGACTCACTGCCTTGTGTCTACTTGGGGTTAAATTTGTGTAGGAATGAGTCCTTATCTGTTTAAAAATTGATTATTATTTTGCGCCCGACGTCTACATTGGTCTGTTGTATGGTTATTTAATCTGCAGTATGTACAGAAGAGGGGTCGTTGAGGTGTTGTAGCATATCTTGCATCCATGGTTTGGATGCGGTTTTGATGGGAGACCCTTGGTGCAGGGTAGGGGTGGTGAGAATTTGAAGGTTGGCGCCTGTGGGGGTGATCATTGATTCGGTGTCTGTCTTTGGATTGGCGGGGGTTGTAAGTGGATTGTGATGGCCCTCTTGGAATGTGCCGGTGGTTATTGTCGATATCCATTGGTTGAGGGGATTGTAACTGTGGGAATTGGTTATAATCATTATGATGTTCACCGTAACGTAACCGATAACGTTGCCGAAGGTTCATTTCACGTAGGGCAATATCAGTAGCTCTATCAAGCGTTACGGGGTCGTCTTTGAGAAGCCTGAATTTAATACTAGAGTCGCGAATGCCGTCGGAAAAGAATGCTACTAATTGTGTTTGTACTGCTCTTGTATTAATTTCATCGGTAAACGCGTGTTTAGCGAGGGTAGGTATGCGTTCTGCAAACATGGCAATTGTTTCCGTATGTCTCTGCCTAATGGCTCGTAATGAGGAAAGGGCTTGAGGCGAATCGGTTATGGAACTGAATAATGAACGTAATTGTGATTTCAGATCGGCCCAGGTGAACGTGAATTTTCCGTCCGTGTTATTTTCATTTATGAAGCGTTGAATAAATTCAGAATCTTGAGATTTACATGTTTGAGCGGCAATTTTTATAATAGTCTCATCTTGTGCCGAAATCGCCCGGGAGTATTTTTCCACCGCATGGACCCATTGGAGAAAAGTGCCAGGTTTGCCATCGAAGGGTTCAATAATGGAATTCATACCCAAAAGTGCCGTTATCGTTGTTTGAGTTTTTAAACTATTCGTCTGGTCGCGGATAGAACTAGTGAAATGGCTAATTTCATGGGTAAGCCGTGACAATAGCAAGTTTTGAGTATCTTTGCCCATTTCATTAGTAATGTCTTTGTGGGGGGGGGGGGGTCTTGCGGTTGATTGGTCCGTTTCCCGGTTTAATTCAAGGTGATGCTGATAAGTTTGGCTTGGATGAAAATAATCGCTGCTCTGCGGAGGTGGTGACTCCATTATGTGATTGAGGGTTTAACGACGTCTGTGTGGGGATCTATGATAAGGGTGCGAGATGTGTTGTATTTTTTTCCAAGTGCCGTGGCGGTGTATTATGCGATTCAGGTGTATTTGACACGATTCAGGTGATTTATTAGGATGTTTTATGGGAATTGCCGCGACTATAGAGTTGACAATAAGTTTTGGATAATCCGTAAAATGAGCCGTAAATGTATGCCTCTCGTTCCAGGAATCTAGTGTATGTCCTGAGTAGTTATTTGTAATCATACAATGCACGTATAAGCAGATTGTATCGTGCGTTATATCAATGCGAATGGTATTGCAATATTTAATGAGTTGTGGCGATAAAGTTATCTGGTGGGGTAAAGCGTATCTACAGTAAGTTTTAAAATTAAGAACTGAATGTTGTTTGTGAGAGGTGGGTGGTATGGGCTGATCGTTCGAAGCATGTATTGTAGTAGGATGGGTAGGTAGTGTAGGTGTAGTAGAATCAGGTGATATGTCCATAACCCACGTGAAAAAAAAGGAGTAAAAGAATGCTAAAAATAGGGGGTGTGCAATTTGACAGCAAATGGGAAAGAAAAGATGGCCACTCACCAATTTCCGAAAAGAATAATGTGCACGAGTCTGTGATGATGAATGATGTACAGAATGTTCTTGTAGTGTTTATTGGAAACAGAAGGATGTCCAAATCGGATGTTAATGTTTATGTGGAGCTGGATCTGGTCTGCAGGAGGTGTGAGTAATGTTTCTAGCTGGATACACGATGTGAGCTGGTTGTATGAGAACAAAAGGTTGATTCGTCTATATCAGATGAGTATGGTATGCGGTCCTGTGTGTCCGAAGGGTTGGTATGCGGTTCTGTGTGTCCGAAGGGTTGGTGTGCGGTCCTGTGTATCCGAAGGGTTGAGTTATGGTTGTCTGATGCAGTGGTCTAGTGTGTGAGGCTGTCTCTCCGTGGCTGGAGTGTAAGGCTGTATCCACGTGGTTGAGTAGCGGTTTGAGATTGTTTCTGCTCTGTAGTGATCGTCTAGTGGCCGAGACTTCAAGTTGTGTGGTGAGACGTAGAACTGTTCACGGTACCATTAATACTATGTGAGGTAATGCACACATATATATATTAGATACAAGTCTTTATTACGTCGTGAATAAGATAAGCAGTGTATACAAATATGATGACCAAGAGTCGCCGCGAAGTGAGGTCCCCAAACGGGTGATGCCTGGTAAGGGTGTTGCCTGGAGAGATATACTAACCTCGAGATGAGATGAGTCTAGTGAAAGCATGAAGTGATGGGATGTGGTTGTTTCTTATATACTATTTGGGATGCATATTAGATGAGGCGTTTGGCAATACACATCGGGATTGGTTCCTCCGTTATGGTCATTTCCCTTGACCATATTTGGGAGCCATCTTCATTGTGTGTATGTCTTCGCTGGGAGTAAGACGTGTGAGGTTCCGTTAAGAACCGAACACGAATATCTGAGTTTGGGGTTTTATATATTGGGACATTCGTATAGTTTGAATCAAGTTATGAGATTATAATGGGTCGTTATCTCACACCGATATAGTAGCACAAAATATTCCTTGCTACAACTCAATACGCCGTTTAGCCAGAAGTAGTTAAATATATGTTTCTGAAACGAGCTTGCTACAACTTCCGCTAAATCCTCTAAACAACTACAACATGGAAGAAATGTTTTCTTTGATAATTACTTCTGTTTAGTCAGATTGAATCAACTAATTTTGTCAGAAGTTAGAAAAGAAAACATGATTAGAAATGACACATTTGACAATAATTTGTTTGGGGATTGGATGATTTGTTCGAACTATGTCACGTTATGGGCAGACGCATATTTTGAATTTAGATCTATTTCGTCGATTCGTGGGTACGAAAACATTTACACTGAACATCGAATTAAGCATTATATTAGTTTTGCATTACAACACTGATATAAAATAGTAAATAAATTATCAATATATGAAATTTCCGCATTGACTTTTGTAGACACGTCCAATAGCACAATTGTTGCGAGGTGGCAACATTAATTATACGATACGCCGTTTTCGAGTCAGACCAAAATAACATACACCGTGAATCGATGCTATCAATGACAATCATATTAGATGGTTGCCACATGTTTCGGGATATTTTGCGATCAAATAACATGAACCTTACATAATTATTAGATCGAATAAGTCGTCAAATAACAATACAAGTAATCGGATTATTTTATGTGGAACGTGGGCTATAGAGTGGTGACAAATGTCTTCCAAATCTGGATATAATCATCCGCGAAAAATGAGTTCTAATTATAACAGAGAGCTATACCTAATAGGTCATAGGTCGAGGAGTCCATAATGCGGCTGTGGTCAGACAAGCGTAGCGAGGGGGCACAACTCTGCCTTACAGTGTGCTTGTTGTGTTGAGATGAACACGGAAGCCGTTTGCTGCTACGACAACGTAGTGAACTGAACTTCTTTTCTATTTTAATGCTGGTCTCAGATACTAATACTTATATTGGTATGCGACAAGCTTGTTAACAGCAAATAGAACATTTCTTTTGAATTTTAACACCATGTCATAGTAACATTGAGTATCTGATAATTAATACATGCAGAAGAAACATGTCGATTGTATTGGAACTTTATTGGATGACACGACTATACGTTGCTGAAGTGTTTACAATTGACAGGTACTGTTAACTGAAAAAGAAATTAAGTCTATTTGATGATTTACTTCTTTTGGTTAGTAGTATTTGGATTGACATATATATAGTGTGACAACTTTTGAGAAATTTGATAAAAAATGAGTTAACTGACATATCGCTATTTTACTCCTTGAATTGGCTAAGATTAAAATAAAACTGAATGATTTAAATCATTTTCAAATCCAGATCACCGCTTTGGATACTTTAGTCTGGTGCCGAACTTAATCAAAGATTATGGGTGGAATCCCGGGAACAAAATGTACGACTGGTTCGGAGAGCTGATCGAGAAGAAAACCCATAACCAAGATATCACATTCAAACAGGTATATATACGCCGAGGCCATGTTAACACACTCGTACATTTGCCTGGTGTTTTTGTTTTGCAGGAATTTCTTTATAAAACGCTGTATAATGTGCCAGACAACGAAATTATGCTGAAATGTTTATAAAATACAGCTGTACCACAGCTAACTACATGATGAGTAAATCTATGTAGTTCCAACTGTAGCGATGATACCGAAATTTGCCAGTGGAACTACAGAAATTTTACTCCCTGTGTCGTTAGAGTTAGTCATACTCATGTTGCCGTTCATATTCTGGAATCATTTGGTCTTCTATGACAAAATGCCTGCAACAAATACAACGCAATTTCACTGAGAAAAAAACGGGTCAATATGACTAACTTAGGGTTAGTCACAAGCACTTGGTGTTAACCCTTTCAGTGCCAGGTCCGATTTTGTATCAACCCATATACCCTGTGCCAATGCATTCTCTTATATATGCGAGTCGACCATAGGTCGCCTCGCATATATAAGAAAATGCATTGGCCTAACAATTTTTCTTCATTTGTTATTATTGTTTACAATTTTTTACAATTTTAATAATTTTTTCTTATATTCTTTAACAGACTTATTTTGTAGGTTTAGTGCCAGGGAATCTTACATTTTTCATGGGCATCAAAATTATTACTATTAAAACTTGGTGATAGTTTTGAGTTATAACATGCCCCTAAGGTTTTATCCAGTTCGTTTTTTAATTCGCTATAGCATGCTTAAGCCTACCCCAAAAAAATTCAACCAAAAAAAAAAAAAAAATCGATTTTTTTTAAAATTATTTTTTTAGG
This sequence comes from Siphonodentalium dalli, assembly GCA_032622095.1. Lineage (NCBI taxonomy): Eukaryota > Metazoa > Mollusca > Scaphopoda > Gadilida > Siphonodentaliidae > Siphonodentalium > Siphonodentalium dalli. Next base: position 134,761,605 of record CP136068.1, on the reverse strand, counting down.
GCCGATTTTACAGACCGTAAATTAGGGCCGATGAGATCGGCCCCTAGCACTGAAAGGGTTAATTGGACAATACTACACATGTCAGCGAGTCACTATGACTAACTCTGGTCTTAGTCACAGTGACTAAGTTACATCAAGAATAACTTTAATTGCAACACTGCCTTGAATTATGAAAATATTCAAATTCCATTTAATCGCTGTTCTATTACGAATGTAATGGTAGGATAAAATGGCGTATATATATATATATTTATCCCACATGGTTGTTATTAATAACAATACAGGTTTGTCTTAATGACTACCTTTTATTAATCACTAAAGCAACTGGTAGTCGATAACATGTTTATGGACCTTCAGATTTATTGTCGTTGGTGAAGGCCCTTTTTTGGTACCACCCAAGCGCCAACCACGTGGTCCTGATCTACCATCACATATCTAGTCCTGAAACACACTAAGCATAGCTGTTAGCACAAGGGGTGCCTCCTCCCAAAACGGAAGCAGGAATAATGGGTGAGAGGGTGTTTGTGCAAAATAATTGTCGACCCAACCGGACGGAAGTTTTACCTGAAAAGGCCGTATGCTGTCAGTGTGATTACCCATGTGACCCACCGCCAGACGAAATAGTTTCTCCCTCAATATCGACGGGATTTGTTCCGATGCTTTAGCATATACTCATCCCTTTAGGGCAAACAATGGCATTATCTCAGTTAGTTGACAATTGGTGGAAGTGAGGAATAGAAGCTGGAAAATACTGAATTCAACAAATATATGCAGTACTGTCAGATTTAGTTATAGCCATCATGAGTTTACTGTTCCAAAAGCAACCAGTCGGGATAATGATTTGCTGCTAGCTATGCTATGGCATCTCTGTTATAGATATCTATGTATCAGGACTTCCCTCCCACATCAAAGGCTACACCACAATTGCCGCCAAATGTTCGCCTTCTGAATGACTCAGAAAAGTTAGTCATTATGACTCAATTCTGGTAATTTTGACTAACACAATTGTAGTCTAATTGCCTAATTAGTCGTGTTTACCATTCCTTATAGTCGTTGTGACTAACATCACCCTAGTCATTGTGACTAAATTTCTGCCTTAGTCATTATGACTAAGCTAAGTTAGTCACATTGTGGACAACAGTCATATTGACTAACTTTGTTTCTTCAATGTCACTAGGATGTGAACATACACTAAACGGGTTAGAGGCATCATACGCTAATGTCTTCAAAGAGACTTTGCATTGTGCAAAGCATCTAATATTTAAATCATTCAACTATATAGAGAAACTCTGTTCTGTTATATTATGGGTGCTTTATGAAGATCAACTTCTTTATAAGCACTGCAAATAAAGCAGAGAACCAAAATAGGTCTTACTTGGTTCTACAATATTTCCACGTGGTGGAACCAATAACATTGGTTCTTTGTGACTACAGAGCCAATTGGTTCTTATTTGGAACCCAATAAAAAAACAAATGGGTATACACAAGTCAAACCATAGAACCAAACTACCAACAACTACGCGTAGTTGGTTCAGTTTAGAGCTAACAAGTTCTTAGAAGCTGGTTCTTTTTTCACAGATAACAAATGATTATAGGATTTTGAAGTTTTCAGGTTCAGATCCCCCCACCATATGTACCAGTTGGGGGATTCCAGACCAAGGGGTTGGATGCAAATGAAAGTACGCAATATTGCGAGTTTGACATGGCTGTTGGAAAACCCAGGGTGGACACCCCAACGGACACCCTCCAGCCAAGTCGCCGATGACTAATTAATAAATGGAGCATGGCTTGGAGTTAACTACGCATGTAGAGTGCCCAGTGGGGTGGGTATATTTCACGACGCGAATGAGTACAATGGCACCACAACGAAAAATAAAACAGGATATAAATTTGTGCACTGACCAATTATAGATATATTAGGGTGATAATTAAAGGCATATAATACCAACGTAGTTGGAAAAGTTTACAATCATAATGGTACTGACGAGAATTTGCCAACCATGGGAGATGAATTAGTCTGGACCCCCCTATCAAACGAAAAAATCTAGCCACGTCCCTGGGTATAAATTATAAGTCAAAGAGCTATATTCAGAATTCAAGCCAGCAATCGTGTCAAATATCAATTGGAAATTCAAGAAACCCGACCCGATTTGACACCATAACGCCTCTATTCATACGTTTTATACACCACCAAATAAGAAACAATCATTAAACACGCTTATGGAAGATTCTGGTGGGCAACTGTTGACATCTGAATGATAGTTTTACTAGGTTTCGTGTTGTTCGACGCCAGCATATTCTAAAACTCATCTTCTATATCGAGAGTTTTTGGCTTCATTGGCAATTAAAGACATATTATGGACTTGTTCGGGTACAAGAAACTGATGAGTTAGTATTCAGGCCCTATGCCAATAGGAGGAATGTAGCATTCCACTAACATCACCGAAAATCTCAGGCAAATCGACGGTACCACTCCATATAGAATACATCGTCAGAACTGCGCTGATTTCTAATATTTACATCTCGATTCGGGACGCAGCTATCGGCGATAACCTAACGAAAACGATTTCGTCATCGAGAGTCACTGTATTTAATTAATATGTAAGAACGATGATGTGTGTTGTCAATTTGGATATCATATTTCTAAAAATAACTACTTTTGGAAGAGTATTCTCCATTTATATCTGATCGCCCTACCGGAGTGTTTCACATCACTTTAAAGGTGAAATATAAAGAACTTTTTCGAAAATAGGCTTTGTATGCTCATTCCGATCGTATTATTTTTTATATTTGTGGTAATGCATATGTATAACAACCATCGACGATTGTTATTAATATTCATGTTCTATTCGTCTGATAAATGGAAAACATGTCTTATGTAATGTTATCGTATTTTGTGTCCAAATGGATGGGGTACTATCAATAAATCACGAACTCGAAAGATAAACAGGACATACACAAATAAAATTGGACACGAATATAGCTCAAACTAGTCGCTTCCCCTTAACTGATGAGTCCGAATTCTTAATAATTATATTGAAACGTGTTGTTTTTCGTCGTTGATAATAATAACTGTCCGTGGTGAACTGTGGCGTGTAATGCGTTAATCAAGACAGAGGTACATGCCATTCAGACCGATTGGATAGTGGGATCCAATGATAGTTCTGGTGTTGCTTTTCGCCGTTGACCACTACTGTCCGTGCTGAACTGTGATGTATATAATCGGGTAATCTAGACAGAGGTACAGGCCATGCAGACCAATTGGATTGTGGGATCCGATGGTAGTTCAACGATGTGCGCCTCGTTCATTCTTTTGCCGAATACCCGATCCGGTGGTTATTATCATTTACGAAATACCATCAGTCCGAGTTGAAGAGAAGATCATGGAGAAAATATATTGACGATAAAAGCATACGATGGGGAAAATACAATATTGCAGAAAATATTTAGTATGAATCAAACAATCTCAAAAATGTCTTTCTGTATATGTTTTAAAGATAATAGAACGATTGACATTTAACGGTATCCATACAGAATCAGGCAATTATGCGTTGTGGTTAACATATTAGTCTCATATGAGCATTATGAGGCAACCACCCGCTCTTTCGTATGCCGGATTCCGTGTGTTTTGGAGCCGTACTCCCGATTCCAATTGCGTAACTGGATCCCATTTACAACGAAAACCAAGAAATCAATCATTTACTTCACAATCGCCACATACTTGCACTATAAATACATATAGTCCAGGAGATATTGGTCGACCCTTGCGCCCACGGGACTCAACTTCGTCCCACAAATCGTCTTCTTTAAGGTCTCCTCTAATTTGTTTCACTTGTTAACAAGAAAAAAAATAGCAGCAGAGACCCCAGACAAGATGGCGTCCATCATGGCGGCCGTTATGATTGATATGCACCAGGTCCCTTTGATCGCCATTATAGAAAATATAATATCTCATCCGCTTTTATTTTCAAACTCGATTCGTTATGTTAATATAGAACGCTAACAAATTAGCCAAAATTTTGACACAAAAATCCAATATGGCGGTCGACTTGAGGAAAAAGTTAAAAAAATTCGACATTTCACCCACGATTGTTTATCTATGCGGGAAGCATGGGCATCTTTGTGCGAATTTATACATTTATCTTATAGAAGTGTCATTTGCGCACATAATGAGATCATAATTTTCATTCCAGGCCGGATATCTTTCCACGTTTTTTCCAAATACTGCTTTTGCCCGGTCAAAGCCAAATCGACGATAATCGCGTAATGTCCGTTTCGAATAAGTTGAGGTTATTGTTATTATAACTGCACACATGCATGTCCATGTGTAGGAGATACCCGGGCTAGGATTGCTCTTATACTTGAGTTAAGTAATATTCACCCAAATCTAAGATGGTCAAACTGGAGACCAGAAATTGATAATCACCGAAATCTGCTGATTTCCACATCAGTGAACGTTATTATTACAACTCCATCCATGCTTACTGTTGTGAGTACTTTCCTTATATACGAAGTAACTAACTTACTATACTTTCCTTCTATTAAACAGCTTCCCATTTACAAGAGGGTGGCTAAAATGGCGACCGAAATTTGAAAACACGTCGATATACCTTTAATTTCTTACAATGCATGGGAGTTATTAATGCATGAATTCCACCCATATTTACATGCAGGTATTTACAGGTATTTACATTGATACGAAATATTCGTTTGAGTTGGACAATTGATACTCACGCCAAGATGGCGGCTGAACTGGTGGTGAGAAAGTGAAAAGTCGTCAATATTTCACATTATAATTTCCACTTTTGTCATAATATCAATATTTATAGACGACACGGTGCACAAGTCATATATTGATTTCTATTTAAAACGTACTCAGAAGCATATGTGAGTTATTTGGCATATTGGGAGGACGAAACCCCACAAGGAATAAACGCGGTGTGGCATTAAGAAATTCATTCTCCAGTAAGCGCCGTTAATGTCAGTAACTGTTATGTGTGCGCCGAATAGTCACATTATGACTTGCAATATTCGGAACAACTACATGGGTTGATTCTGATTTGCCACATTTAGAATCATATGGACCAGCTTCAATCTCTTGAGCTGACTAATATATCTGGTTCTCACCAACGAACTCTTCTACACTCCTTGGGAGAAGGGTCCCACTAATTAGAAAGTTTCAAACAATACATATGCCGGTGTCCTACTCATGGTTTTGCCCAAAACGGGGAATTCTTGTCCTTATTCGTGGCAATTAGCTTCATTCATGTCACATGTAGCATATGGTATAATTCGTTTTCTATATATGGGAATTGGTCGTCATATTGCAATATAAACTATAATGGCATATGGTCGATGCATATACTAGTTTAAGAAGGCCCTCTTTGTCTACGTCTTTCTCAGCTTTGGTGACCGGGTGGGATAACAACATGTACACCTGGTGATTGTCAGCTAGCTACTTGTCAATTGATATTCGTCAATTCACAAACTCAGCGAACGCATTGATGACGTACCTGGGAAACTTATGGTTTCGAAGATTTATAGCTTTCCTGTTGACGAGTGCCTCTGTGCTGAGGTCGTAGAAGACAATAATGTACCCACACTTCTTGACCATAATCCGAAGCAATCTGTGTGACATCCAGCAGTCATCTCGTCGAAGAACGCCCATCAGATAAGAACAGCACAATCAGTGACAGTTTCTGGGCATGCGTCATGATAGTGGAAAGGAAATAGGACCATGAACTGCACCCATTTCATGTCCACTAACTATCACCACGTGTATTGTTCTTCTGTTGGGGGCTCTTCGTCAAGACTACTGCTGGACTTAACAAATATTGCATAGGATAACGATCGAGGAGCGTGGGTACACATGGTCTTCTTTGGTAAGAGGCATCCGTCCAAGGGAATGAAAACTCTATCAACCTTCAAAACACTGTCGAATTTGTCCAAGTACGCCAATACGTTCGCTGAGTTTGTGAATTGACTAGATGGCTGGGAAGACCATCAAGCGCATATGTGTTGTTAGCTCCATGAGGTTTGAGGAATACATAGATAGAGCTGATCTTCTGAAAGTTCGTATACGCATCGACCGTATGTATTTCTAGTTCAAGATGACGGAAAAATCCCACATTTAGCGTTTGGAGCAAAATCGTGAGCTCGACACCGGAAAATGGATTGTTTGAAAAGTTCTGATTAGAGGAACTCTTCTACCAGAAAGTGTAGAACAATTTGTTGGTGTGACCGAGGTAGAATGATCGGTCGAAGAAATGGAAGCTGGTCCAGTTCTGAATGTGGAAAATCAAAATCGGTTCTCATGTAATTGTTCTGAATATTGAGTCATAATATGACTATTCGGCGCACCTACGGTACACGGTTACGGCCATTATCGGCGCTTACTTGAGAATGGATTTCGAAATGCCACACCGCGTGGGATTTCGTCCGGAAGGCTGCTAGCTGTGCATTGAAGACGTTTTAAGTATGAATCGATATATGAGTTATGTACCCTTTCGTCTCTACATATCGATATTATGACAAAAGTGGAAATTAATATGTGGAGATATCGAGGATATTTCTATTTCTGGCCACCAGTTTGGCCGCCAACTTGGCTGCGAGTATCAATTGCCAATTCAAACGAATACTTCGTATCAATGTCCTCTACCCAAATGTAAATGTGGAAAATAAAAGCGCCTGTTATATTATATTTACGATAATGACGATCAAAGAGATGTCAAGTACAATGGCCGCCATGATGGACGCCATCTTGTCTAGAGTCTCTGCGGCCACTTTATTTTCTTGTTAACAAGTGGAGACCTCAACGAAGAAAATTAGTGGTGGGAATGCGAGTCCTGGTGGTGCAAGGGTCGAACAATATCTCCTGGACCAATAAATCAAGATGGAAAATCACGTTGTTTCGAGTTGACGAGTATCACGCATTCAAAATGGCCGAGGCGATCGAAAACGCGACCAGAAACGAGGAAAAGGTAATAAACTAGGATAATAATATATTACATTTTGGCAGCTACGAACATAATTATGCTATAGTATTTTTCAAACAAGCTGACACCTCATTTGTATCCAAACTCACAGTTGTTTGCTCTAATATTCTCACCAAAGTTGTCAGTCGAATGATCTCCTAGATGTGAGGACTTGGTTACTCCACGAACCTCCGACTGGCAACTTTGGTAAGAATGTTATAGAAACTACTGGGTATTTCCGAATAAATAAGGTATCAACTTGTTTTAAAAATAAACTAGCATATGCTCGTAAAAGTCAAAATGTTATGTTTTTGTGCGTTAGAACATTTTGAATGCGTGGTACTCACCAACCTCGAAACCACGTGATTCCTCACCGTGATAAATATTAACCGATAAGCTCGCTATAAAGATCACTGCAGTACCTTAATGTTCCATTTTGTTGTCATATGAAGGACAAAAACAACATAAAACAACATAAATATTATTCAACCACACTTGCATTAATCTGACAGACTCAATACTGATAATATTTTCAGACATTATGTTGTTTTATGGTGACTTTACTCCAAAAAAGTTCTGGAAATGGCTATCAATACAACTAAAAAAAAGAGGAGACTTTCTGATTTATTTTCTTACAAACAGTCATGATTTCAGATAGTAGACCGAGTGTAGATTGAGATTTTTTGAAAATTTACGAATAGGCGCCTTCTTAATATAGGTTTAAATTGAATTTAAATTAAACTGCTTACAATGTTGTTTTTCCCAAAATAAATAATACATTTCTATTCTGTTCTAATAGTTAATTTCTTAAATTGGATCCTGGATTCGATGTCTTTTTAAAAGCTGGATACCGGATTCCAAGAGGTAAGCTAGGGTGGTGCCAAAACTGGATTTAGTATAGGATCATGCATATACTATATGACAAGACTAATTGTGCTCATTCTAGGTGTATGAGCAATTTGGAAAAGAACTTTGCATCGTCATAACTAATCTCAATGAGATGACAGAAGAGTATTGTCATCCTAAGATGACACCAGACATGCCAATCAGAAAAGCCATGAGGATATCCATGTCAATCCCATGTGAGTACATGTAATGTAGCGTATAGTTAAAGGGAATTAATGCATTCGATGTGAGTACATGTAATGTAGCGTATAGTTAAATGGAATTAATGCATTCGAGGTGGGTTCATGCAAATTCACATATTTTTTTTTATAAAAGTCTGTAAAACAACCATCATCGACAATTATATAGATGTAATAAATCAGTTTCGTTATTATTTTCCAAATATATTAAATATTACTGTTACAGTATCATTACCGATCAATATCCAATTAGCTTTAAAGATTAGTCAAAACTTGACGGTAAACATTGTCTTTAAACAACTATCATTGACAAGTAGATGTAAAATATATCGATTTCGTCTTATTTTCAGTATTAATAATTCTCCAATAACGAGATTCCGCATACTGAAACCATTGTTATGTAAATATTACTGTTACAGTGACATTACCGATCAACATCCAATTAGATTTAAAGTTTAATCAAAACTTGCGGGTAAACATTGTAAGCGGTAAAAGCATTGCAAAATTGAAAATCAAATTTATACCAGTTTAGACTAAAATATTTGAACTTATTACACGATCAGCTATGTTTGTTGAAATCACTGTAATAGTTTTGTTTACATAAGAATGGTTTCAACGCGTGAAATTTCGTTATTGGGGAACTATCAATAATGAATATAAAAAAAAGTTTATCTTATTTATTATATTTTTGCACATTTACCTATACTGCGAGTGCATTTGGTACCTTAAAAGATACCGAAACCTATGGGCACCAAAAACGTAGTATATATACGATATCGGTATCCGAAACATAACGAGACCCGACCTGCGAGTCCGTTCACGCGAAGTATACGTGTTCACTGGGGTTCAGCGAGCCCTTGCCCACTTTTTGGGATAATTAGCGATTTCGTTCCAACTCTATTTTGATCGAGGACCGTCCCTATTCTGATTTTGTCCAAAGTTTTGAGAACTCGTTGACGCGGAAATGCGTAAACCTGGCTGAAAAGTGAGTATCTCGATTCCGATCAGTATACCCTTTATCGGGTTCGTACAGTTGTGTTAGCTATGTTGACCCCGCAAATTGGTCTATATATATATTCGGTGATTTATATCTCAAGGAAATGATTATATGTTCTTTATGACATGCTCTAGCATAAAATAATACCGTGTGCATAAATCATTCAGACTGTTTGAGCTTCAAAACGAAATCTCCAAAATGGGTCCGACTCGTTGCTGATTTTGCGATTAATATCAGGTTCTTTATCAGTCCGCAAACCATGGATCTTTAATGATCGCGACACTTCCGTTATGTTAGAAATTAGCATATTATACTTCTGACTGTTGGTCTAATTCCCGTTAACAATCGGCATTGCAACCTTCGCTATGTGGATTCCCTTCGGTCTGGAGAGGGATAATATATACACTGTTAAAAAATACCGTCGGTTCAACAGTATCGGACCGTCATAATCCGACGGTCCGATACCGTTTCATCAGTTGTGACGGTAAAATATCGTCGTTTTATGCCCCGCAGAAAATTGTCAAAGTTATAAATGTGCGCGTTTCCAATTTCATGCCGTCAAAATTCAACAATATATTTATCGGCGACAAAATTAAACACGGCAGTATGAATGAATCCGATTATGCTGATATTTAATATTTATTATTAATTGTTTGTATTCAGTGCAATGATCCGGTATATTCATTCCGTCATGTCTTGCGTCCGTAATTAAATTACGTTATTTTCGTGGGCTGATTTTTTCACTCGCGAATTTCTTGCCGCGCTGAAAACGCAATTATATTTTTGGGGGAAATGTAAGTACACGTATACAGGTGTGTACTAAATTAAATGCTAAAACTGTCTGACTTCGGTTCCTATGTGAACGGACAAGTTCTAAATCTGTGAAAACCGGCTTAATCATTGATATATTCCACTAAATTGTGTGGGAGTAGCACCGAAAGTTGGCAGCACCAGGAATCCCAAGCCGGTCACCCATCCAAGGACTAACCGAGCTCGACGTTGCTTAACTTCGGTAATCACACAAAGCATCATCTCATCCATCTCATCCAGGAAATATACTTCATCTATCTCGCCTGGTACACTATCTTGAAATGACGTCTGGAATTTTCTAAAGCACGATACTTTCTCTTCTGTGGGGTCACTCATAAAATAATGTTCTGTATCTTCATATATGTTCCCACAAATACATTTTGGATCATCAGTCAGGAATCGCTCAAACTTATGTGCTTTTAAATCACTACAACCAAGGCGTATTCTCGCATGTACTATCTGTGTGAGACTGTGTCTCACGTTTTCCTTCATAAAAATAAACTGGAAAAATTGGATCACCCCGTTTCAGAGTGTATTTCAACAACGAAATTGATTTTTGAGTTTCAGTACCATGGTGTTTTATTTTTTCATAATGGACGTTTTTGTCAAGCAGTGAAGAAAACGTGCACGGTTGTAACACGGGCTATGTACGGACTCTTAAACAAAATATATAAACTTAATCTGTCTATTGACTTGTCACTTAAATTGTTTGATCGTACAGTTTTACCTATCATCCTCTATGGAAGTGAGATATGGGGTTTCGAAAATGTAGACTGTCTTGAAAAGATTCATCTCAAGTTTTGTAAGATAATATTAAACATGAAGATGGATAAATTCCATTTTGTTTTAGAATGTGACGTAATTAAAGCCCCCAGAGAGAAATACATCCCACAATATTATTGGAAATATCCCGTTAGAGAGAAATTCCACGATTTACTCACTATATGTAACGTGGCAATACTAAAACGGCTATGCATATTTCTCAAACTTGCATTCAAACGGATAAAATAGTAATCTTGTCATGTATTGATCTGGGCTTCCGTACTTTTGTACTGAGTTTGTGACGTCATCGAGCTGGTTGTATTTTAGGAGCTGTATTGAATAAATCGATCTCTTTCGCTATAAACTGTGTCGCTGTCAACATGTCCGACAATCACATCAGGGACCCAATATGTAACAGTTTGGCGACGAGGATGGGATCCAGCTAAGTGAACGTATTCGCTGAATGTCGTTAGAGCAGAATACTAGCGGAATGTGCATTTAGTTGGCTGAATTAATTGACAATTGATCAAGAAAAAAAAAATGGCCGCTGCTTATTTTGGCAAAATTGAAGAATTTGACGAACGTGTGGAAGACTTTTCGTCTTATAAAGAACGATTTGAACAATTCATAAAGTTCAACGAAATCAAAGACGAGAAAGTCGTTCCGGCATTCTTGAGTTCACTTGGAGGAAAAACATATAGTTTGTTGAAAACTTTATTGACTCCAGATAAACCAGGAGACAAAACTTTCGTCGAAATTACAACGAAATTAGAAAATTACTTTTCTCCCAAACCACTACTGATTGCTGAACGATTTAGATTTCACAACCGAAGACAAATGTCAAATGAATCTGTTTCTGAATACGTACGTGCATTAAAGAAATGTGCTCAACACTGTGAAGTTGGCGGAAATTTGAACGATGCTTTACGAGATCGTTTTGTTTGCGGGTTAAAAGATGTATCGGTACAAAAGCGATTACTAACTGAAGCTGAGTTGTCATTCGATAAAGCAAATAAGATTGCTGTAGCAATGGAAAAAGCGTCAAAAGATACGCAGCAACTTCATGACAGTTTTCCAGAAAAAGTTCAAGCAATGTCGATAAATTCTGAAAAATTTCGAAAAGTGGAGAATTTTGGAAAATTCCGTAAATTTCCACCGTGTACCAGATGTGGTAAAAACAATCATTCTAGTGATAAATGCTTTTTCAAGGATCGGGATTGCGTGGGATGTTCAAAACGCGGACATCACGTTCGCATGTGTAGAAATAAGAAGAAATATCCGAACATACATAAAGTTTCAAAAGTAGACTCGGAAAGTTCATGCTTAAGTCTATCGTCAGATGAATCCGATGATTTTACATATGACTGTCACAATTTGGCTGTATTATCCATGGAACATTCTCAGGGTTCAATTAAACCTATTATAGTTAAACCAGTCGTTCAAGACCGTCAACTCAGAATGGAACTGGACACCGGTTCATCGTTATCAATAATGCCGCACACATTATATGAACAAGAATTTTATGATGTTCCTTTAGTGAAGACAAATGTCAAAATGTCAACATATACAGGCGAAATTATTAAGCCTAAGGGTAAAATTATGGTGAATGTGCTTATGAACAAACAACAATGTGAAGCAGAATTATATGTTGTTGACAGCATGACAGGTGTTCGCCCTCTGTTTGGCCGTCAGTGGTTACACAAGATTCGGTTATCTTGGCACAAACTAAATAGTCTTTCTGTGGCCAAAGAAAATAAGGTAATACCTAAGAAATCTTGTGCATCCACTGATGAGCAATCAGGTATTCAACACGTGACGTCGCCTGTACATGTTGAAATGATTTTGATATTGAAACATTATTACAGAAATATGAAATATTGTTTGATGGCAAATTAGGGACTGTTGAGGATATGGAAGCCAAATTGAGTATTAAAGATGGTTGTAAGCCTACATTTTTGAAAGCTCGCCCTGTTCCGTATTCAATTAGAGATAAAGTAGAACAATCACTGGAGAAAATGATACAATATGGTGTTTTAACTCCAGTGGATCATAGTGAATGGGCTACCCCTATAGTTCCAGTGGTGAAGAAGAATGGTAAAGATATTAGAATTTGTAGGGATTATAAAGTCACAGTAAATCCAGTTTTGAATGTAGATAGGTATCCAATTCCTCGTATTGAGGAACTTTTCAATCAATTAGAGGGAGGTCACAAAGGTCAAACTTTTACAAAAATTGATCTGGCTAATGCGTATCTTCAATTGAAATGTGATGTAGAGAGTAGTAAGTTATTGACAATCAATACACACAAGGGTCTATATAGAGTTAATAGATTAGCTTTTGGTGTTGCTTCTAGTCCAGCTATTTGGCAAAAGACTATGGATCAAGTGTTGCAAGGGCTAAATGGTGTACAGTGTTATTTGGATGATATCTTGGTGACAGGTTCTACCCCTTCTCTTCACAGGGAAAATTTAGAGAATGTATTGATCCGTTAAAAAAAAATTGGTTTGCGAGTAAAAAAAAAAAAATGTGAATTCAATTTGAAACAAGTGGAATATTTGGGTCATATTATTGACGAAAATGGATTACATCAGTCACCAGAGAAGGAAAGAGCTATAAATGAAGCACCAATTCCAAAGAATGTACCACAACTAAGATCTTTCTTAGGATTGTTGAATTATTATGGTAAATTTCTGCCAAATTTGTCAACTGTGATTGCTCCATTAAATCATCTCTTGTCAAAACAAGTAGAGTGGAATTGGTGTACTGAATGTGACAAAGCTTTTAAAGCAGCAAAGTCATTGATTTTGTCGTCAAATGTGTTGATACCATATCAACGGATCTGCCACTTAAAATGGCGTCCGATGCGAGTGCATATGGCGTTGGCGCTGTAATTTCACATGTTATGCCAAATGGCGATGAACGCCCAATAGCCTTTGCATCCAGATCATTGAGTGTGTCTGAAATCAAGTACGCACAAATCGAAAAAGAAGCGTTAAGTATAATATTTGGCATGAAGAAGTTCCATCAATATTTATACAATAGATCATGGGTTTTAATTACAGATCATCAACCTTTAGTATCCATTTTTGGTTCAAAGTCTGCCATTCCTTCATTAGCCACAGCTAGATTGCAAAGATGGGCCTTGCTTTTGGCAGCACATGATTATACCATACAATATAGAAACACTAAACAGCATTGTAATGCTGATGGTCTTTCTAGGTTGCCATTGGAAAGTTCAGATTCTAAAGGCGAAGAATGTGGTCAATTGGATAAAAGTTTTGCATTATCTCAAATGGAAGTTTTACCAGTTACTTCAAAAGTTGTAAAGAATGAAACACGGAATGATCCAATTCTGTCAAAGGTTGTCGGTAAAGTTTTGTCTGGGTGGTTTCATAATTCTGAAAGTGAATTAAATCCTTATTATTTGCGTCGAAATGAAATCACCATACAACAGGGTTGTTTAATGTGGGGTATTAGAGTTATTTTACCTCTGTCATTACAGTCTAAGATATTGACGGAACTTCATCAAGGCCATGTTGGTATTGTTAGAATGAAATCCTTGGCCAGATCATACGTATGGTGGCCAGGATTAGATAATGATATTGAAAATATGGTGAAACAGTGTGATATATGTCAACAGAATCAAAACAATGTAGCATCTGTGCCTTTACATCCATGTATGTGGCCAGAAAAATCTTGGCAGAGGATTCATGTGGATTTTGCTGGTCCGTTATTCGGACACATGTTTTTAGTAATTGTGGATGCACATTCCAAATGGCCGGAGGTAATTATGATGAAGAAAACAACTTCTCAGAAAACTATTTCTGTTTTGCATAAACTTTTCTCACAACAAGGTTGTCCAGAAATTTTGGTTTCAGATAATGGGCCACAATTTACGTCGGTTGAATTTCAAGAATTCTTACAAAGTTTTGGTGTGGTTCATGCCAAATCTGCTCCATATCACCCTGCGTCTAACGGCCTTGCTGAACGTTTTGTGCAAACGTTTAAGAATTCTATTAAGGCAGTTGTAAAGGAAGGGAAGTCGGCTCAGTCTAGTTTAAGTAACTTATTGTTAAGTTATCGTAACACTGTGCATCCAAGTACGAATGCAAGTCCAGCAAAGTTACTGATGAATCGTCAGCTACACTGTAAATTGGATTTGGTAAAGCCAAATGTATCAGAAACTGTAAATAGTTCACTTGTGAAGCAAGTCTTAAGTAAATCAAACACATTGAGAAATTATTCTTTTAATGTTGGGGATAAAGTTTTAGTAAGAAACTATTCACCAGAGGCTGAAAAGTGGATTTATGGAGTTATTGTGAAGAAATTGGGGCCTGTAACTTATAAAGTTGAAGTGGCTAACAAAGTAATTTGGAAGCGTCATGCAGATCAAATACGTAGTTCTGGTAAATGTGTGGAAACTGTTGTAACGCATTCAGCGGATAATGATAAAATATATGAACAAATAAATGAACAGTGTAACACAAAGACAAATGAAGTGGTGAGTGAAAGAGCTCTCTCTGAACCAGTAGTATCTACAGAGACCAGGGATCCTAAACTGAGTGGTAAAGAAAGTGAGCCAGAAACCAATGTTTCTGGGCATATTTCTGACCAAAGTAGTATTGTACAGTTACAGGATAGAATCCCTTTAACTTCTGAGTTAAGTTCTGTTTCAGAGAGAAATATCCAAAGAGGAATACTCGACCACCAAGTAGATTAATTGAGCAGATGTAGAAAAGTAATACTTAGCAATAAATATTATGTGTGTGTGTGTTTTTTTTGTTTGTATATATGTTTGTTTTGTTGTGGGGGAAAGAGAGGAATTTGTCATGTATTGATCTGGGCTTCCGTACTTTTGTACTGAGTTTGTGACGTCATCGAGCTGGTTGTATGTTGGGAGCTGTATTGAATAAATCGATCTCTTTCGCTATAAACTGTGTCGCTGTCAACATGTCCGGCAATCACATCAGGGACCCAATATGTAACAAATCTCACACGAAGGAGGCAGTGAAGCTGGAGGTACAGAACATAATGGAAAGAGCTAGTATTTCCGTTTTGTTGTGTAAATCGCGTTTCATTGTTAAAAAAACCAAATGAAAATACTACTGAAATTATTGATCGAATTTTATACCCAGTGCCACTTAGCCAGTTCGGTAAAATTCATCTTTGTATATTATGTATATATATTGTTGACTAATGTATGTTATATTCATATTATGTACCTTGTCATATACCATTTGTTATTGGTGGAGCAATAAATCAATCAAATCAAATGTAACTTACAAGTGTCAACAGTATAAACACGTTTAATGTGGCCTGGACACCACACTAAATATTCACGATGAACATTAGTTAGTGTAACTTACATATGCGCGAAATACAAGTGACAACAGTTACCGTGGCCTTAGTTTTGACAAGTTGGCCTGGGGACTGGACACAACACTTAACTTGGATCGGCCTAATTGCCAGCGTTGTAACAACACAGTCGGTCGCACCTTGAGTTAATCCCCTGCCGCATGTCTGCAAAGTGAGACCAACCCGCTCGAGACTTCTCTTGATCACGGTCGTTAAGACGGGTTGGTCTCACTTTGCAGACATGCATTCAAGAGAAGTCTCGAGCAGAGAAGTCATCGGCCTTCTATATTTACAACGCGACCGCTACAGAATAATTAAACGCGATGAATGGAATAACTGTCTGGGACATACTTCAACTGTTTAATCCAGTTGACAGTGTTCTGATTGTTTCAAAGCACATACATGTACATTTACACGAGAGGATATACTGTACGCACCAGAGTTATTTACAAGGGCTTCAATGTCAGCAACAAAACCGTAAATAATGAGCTGACACCGCGCCGTGACGGATGATCACATATATACAATTCCAACTAACAAGTACTACTTTACAATTACACGGACCAATTCATCCCGTGTTCATCAATTTTCGTAAGTATATACTTATGAGGGCAACTTGAGGCATACTGGAATCAACGTGTCCGCCTATTCGTCTGTCTGTGGACGCGTGCAACTTTATCCCAAACTAAATTCTCCCATTGTCTGGTAATTTTGGTAAATGGATTCTTATTATCTGAACATTTTCTATGGGAACTACTGATTAATGGGTATTTAGTGCACAAAGGGTTAAACTTGGCACAGATGTTTATCGCCATGCATGGTGAATTTTGCACCTGCGATTATAAACTTATACTCGAACATTTTAGTAGAGTTATCGCTCTTTTTCCGGCGACTTTGACATTAAAATGTTTTTTTTAATCCCTTCAATTTTTTGTCAATAATTTTGAAACTTAGTACGGTAAAAGATTGTCTGATATTTTAGCAGATATCGTCCATTTTTCTCAAGATTACATGCAGCATATTAAGTGACCATCTTTTGCCTCTATAGTTTACTTTGGGGCAATCAAGATGACAAAAGGCGATGTAGAGAATGTGTACGTGGACGGCGGACTCCTGTGTAACTACCCGATACACGCATTCGACGGTAAGATTAAACGATCGCTCAGTAATACATGTGTAACTACCCGATACACGCATTCGACGGTAAGATTAAGCGATCGCTGAGTAATACATGTGTACATACCTTACATACGCATTCGATGGTAAGATTAAACGATCGCTCAGTAATACATGTGTAACTACCCGATACACGCATTCGATGGTACGATTAAACGGTCACTCAGTAATACATGTGTGACTTCACATTTTTGTAGCTTTCAATTGTATGGTGCGGATATCATTCGCCAACAGGAGGGAGAGTGTGAGGGTGTAAATTATCACTATATATATATACTAGAAGGTGACCCGACTTCGTCCGGGCTATTCAAAAACCAAATTTCAAGTCGATAGCTCCACCCGTTTCCTAGATCTGGTCTGCGCATGCGCGAAGCTGGTGTCGCACGTGCTCGGCGACCCGATAAAATTCGTATCCGGGGCAAGATACATTCACATACCAAATTTCAAGTCGATAGCTACACCCGTTTGCGAGATATATAGCCCAATGTCATTTGCGGATACCTCGGCCGGTGATGAGTTAACGCGACACAGTCAAATGCATCGGCAGGGTGAGAGTTAACGTAATCTAACTTTATGACCTCTGACGACGTCATAGAAATTACGCATTGATTTTATCCCGATAAAAGCATCGGACCACTTGTACCTAATAATTGAGGCAGATAACTAAAACGGATACATACATATTATATATCGTTGGAAAGAGGACACGCCACAGATTCTAACCGTGCAAATTATATGACTGGCAATTTATTATTCGCGCTATATCGAATCGATTTGTGAGCACCGAACTGAAATATATTAGCGCAAAAACGGCGTAAAAACAGATTTGACCTCCGCACGTGAAAAGTTGACCTCGCACGGACAAATAAATATGCCTATGTTCGTCTCCGGCCGAAAACACATCCAAATACCAAATTTCATCGAAATTGGCTTAGTCGTTTTCGAGTCCATCGATTTCAAACACACACACACACACACACACACACACACACAAACAAACACACAGATCTTTCAAAATATATAATAGATATATATATATATATATATATATATATATATATATATATATATATATATATATATATATATATATTCTCTCAGCAGTTGCCAAATGATAATTTGCCGAAATGAAGGGGTTTATGGAAAATTCATGTTTATAGTTGACAATTACCACCAGAGACGTGGCGACAGGATGGGTTTGGGGGGGGGATTTCATACCTGCCAAAACATTAGTTGAAAATTTCACACCAACAATAGGTTGAAAATGTTCTTGTAAGTTTAATTTTCAAACAATTTATTGGGGGAATTAATTGTGTTTGGACCAATATTTGCATATTTTCCTATTTTTTGTCAAAATTTTGGATTGAAATGGTCATCAGTTGGAAATTTTCCAACCTTAGGAGGGGTGACAGGTTGGAAATTTCCAACACTTGGAAACTTATGTCCTGGTCCCTCCCCCGTGGGACAGTAAAAAACTGCTAGTTAATTTAAGAAAACAATATTGTCCTACATTTGGTCAACATTGTCATTGGAATTGTCATCAGTTTGAAATTTCTAACTCTAGAAAGGCTTGAGGCTAGTCTACAGATGCTAGGATTTTGCGATTTTCTTGTTTAGATTTCAAAATTTTCGCAAACCGGGCCGAACCATGCTCGGCCCGGTGTGTCATTGTGTGTGTCCCCCGTGGCCAATACAAAACTGCTAATTAGTTTAACAAAACAATATTTTACTACATTTGGTCAAACTTGTGGACTGAAATGTTCGTCAGATGGTGAAAAAATTTCCAACCTGAGGAGGGGGTATGAGGTTTGAAATTTCCAACACTAGGAAAGCTTCAGTTGAGGTCTGTCTAGATGCTAGGATTTGCGACATACCATGAATATAGACCCATGAGTTTATGAATATATATAGGATATTAGGCCTGAGCACTGAGGTGCAAGGAGGGTGCAAATGGAATTATGCAAAACTTGTGTCTGGTCTGATTCTGATTCAAGGGGTGGGGTGCAGTTGGAATTTCCCAAGGTGGACACCCCCCGAACGGAGACCCTCTAGCCACGTCCCTAATTGCCACTATAAATAATCCCGATGCTTTATACATACGCATCACGGAATAAAAGTTGTGGATTAAGATAAAATCGAGCTTTTTCTAACTCTGTCAAAATCAATCGGAGTTTGACCAAATTCAAACTTGGCCTTTGTCTTTTGAAATTTGAACCACGTACCACATATCAAGAGATTCAGTTGAATTTAAAACAATCAGATAACTAAAAGTAAAGCTATCATCCGGAAACCAATATAATCGGCAAATTTTAAGTCGACAAGGACCTTAACTCCCGCAAAAGTGGGCGGACCAAACCCAAATTCGAACTTGACCTGTGCTTTGAGCTGATAAACTCACATACCAAATTTGGTTTCGATCCGATAGCTCAAAATATATTTCTCATCCTGAAAATTTCTGGACGGACGGACACCGGCTATTTAATAGTCCCCCCAAACAAATTCGAAGGCTACAGGTGGAACTACAGAGATGTTACTTCTCAAGTAGTTAGCTGTGGTACAGATGCATTTTATAAATATGTTGTGTTTATGGCTTCCTGTATCGACATATGTTGGCAAAATATCATTCAAATTTGCTAGGGTTTCAATGCGGCCGTACTATAGCTTCCAAACCATCCAACATATATCATTGATATCATATATTATAATTGTTGTCAGTTGAGTTGTAAATCCTTGGGAAAAGTTGGATGATTGGCAAAATACTTGAGTGGCAGCTATGGAACTTCTTCCAGGTTGGTGGCTATCGATGGATCCAGATGATAATTTTGTTAAACGATTGCAACCGTTGGATGCTATACCTCGCCTCATGGACAAAAAAGAAAGATTTGGGTTGTACAATGACAAGACATTGGGCTTTATGTTGGTAAGCAGTCACACCACGATACAACGACGACTATCCTTATATATAAGCTCACTCGAGAAAGGATAATATTAACACTGTCACTTTGCGGGGGTGGGGGGGGGGGGGTCACGCAATCGACACAGGGTTAAAAACAAGATTATTTTCTGCCGATTGGCAACCACCCACTTACAATACATTTTATAAATCGATATCTGATCACTCTGATCTATGATGGGTGGGTTCTTCGACTCGAATCAAATTTTATTTTTACCTCCGAAGCTCCAAAGTAATTTGGGAGCGTTAATTCGGATTATTCATCTTTAACGTGAGACTTAACGAACGTTCCATCCGCATTTTCTCCCCTTGAACACTCCTCCAAGTAATATCCGAATTATCTACCCACTGTCAGCAGGGGGGGGGGATTTTTTTCCGCGCACGTATGCCGGGGTGGTCGATGGGGCCAACAAACAATTTTTTCCGCAACTCAAAATGTTTTTTCTGCAAGTCTTTTGACTGTTTTTGCAATGAGTTTGGCTTAACACACCTTGGAATAAGAGAAATAATGTAATTCTAACTTCTAAACTGACTGCAGGCAGTTATCGTGTTGTATTTTGTTGCAAATTTGAAATCCAAGATGGCCGCTGGTAGCCATGTTTTTTTGGCCGAATGACCCCAAAATGACTCGTTCCTATATACATGTCAATGTTAACATCCATGACAAAAAGTATGCACACAAATTCATATACAGTTGTTTACAGTGAATCCCCCCGCAAATCTCTGTTTTAGTGTTAAAAGGTCCAAAAATGGTCGGAAAAAACTGCCGAAAATGGAAAAAAATTTGGACGCGGGGGTGGGTGACTCCCAACAAGAGTTGAAAGTAAAAAATCAGCATACGTGCCTGAAAATGTTTTCCGAGCCCCCCCCCCCCCCCCCCCCCCCCTGCTGTCAGGCCCAATATAAACATAAAATCAAAGGAAGAATTATTTATACATTTCACGGGACCCTTTGATGACACGTGGGGAGAATGATCCACGAAAAGCCATGTTCTTATTGCGTACTTGCGAAATTCCTGAACGATGATCTGAGTTGAGGAACATCCCAAATCTGGCACTCTGGTCGATACATTGCCATTTCGATAAGGCATTAGCTGGGCACTTGTGGTAAATGTATTTATTTGATGCGGCCGAAATTTGTGATATAAAGTTAATGTCACAGATACAGAGTGCATTTTACTATTTTCTCTCAAAATCTATCCGAATTTTCTAACTAGCCAACTACAACTAGGCTTACTGGATACGACTTTGGTTTTATTGGGTGACATCATTTATGAAATTACAACATGCGAGATTGCGAGTAATATGGCAGATTAGTGAGTTCTCTAATTAATTATCACAGAAATAATATGGTGTACCGTGTATCCATACAAGCCTACAATGTTAGCCGGCCAAGTACAGTCAAACATCCATGTCTACATTCGTTCCAATCTGTACTCCGTCTTTTAAAAAATCCTCCCTTTGCGACTTGCCGAAAACCGCCGCAGACAACAACTTAATCGTAAATGTCGTTGCGAGTTTTATTTTCGTTCGACTAAACCTCGAACTTAACGAATAATTGATGATGGAACCCACGAAACCAAAGTTATTTGCAGTATAAAAGTCCACTCAATGAGTACCTATACCGACCCGGTTTGCGGTACTGAACATCAATACGGAACGGGTACCGAAAGTTGTGGTACCGTATGTACTTTGACAACCCTGCATTAGATTTTGTTGACGCTCAATACAATGGAGTAATCACATTTGAAGCAATGAACACTCCTACTGAGCTTGTGTCTCCATATATCTGATAATAATATTCGTATGGGTTCTCGTGTTTTAATGCTTTTTAAAGTAATATAACATTTTTATCTAATATCTGGTATACATGAACTTGTTATATTGCTTTTCAGTACGCAGATAACGAGCAATCCGTTATGAGGCGCACGCTGGAATCACGAGTGGGAATTCATAGACCTAAAATTCCAGACACTGAGCTGGGGCGGTAAGACATCTCGTTTAGATTAAACATAGTTATTATCTATCAACACATAAATTACTATACAGTAATGCTCTAAATAATCGACTCCTTAACCACAGCAGAATTATGGGTAACTTTTCAGGATTTAGTCGGAAATATGGCTTGTTGCCTGTCATCGGAAAGCTCTCTGCTGTGGTTAAGGAGTCGATTATTTAGAGCATTACTGTACTTGTCCTTTGCCCAATCGAACTGAGACAATAAGCGAGATAACTGAGTCGCCATCATATTGGATCCATTCAGCCCCGTTCCGCGCATTCAGTGATACATGTCAGTTATGGAGTAGCATTCCATATATGGAGCTTTTCAATATTCATTATTTCCATATCATGAATATTCAAAACTCCATATATGGAAAGCTACTCCAGAACTTTGACCTGTATCACTTAAACGGAATGGGGCTGGGTGGATCCAATATATGGTAGCTACTCTATGATCTCGCTTATACTGTAACGCTTCAGCACTCATCCAATATATGAAGTAATTTGATGTGCTTATAATTAATTTCCCACATTAGCTGCTATTATACTATAGATGATATAATTATTTGCTTCCAGTGTGCTACTTGGAGTATTGTTGCCAAGTTATTAGCCAGTCCTGAGGAATGGGTAATGCTGAGTGATGCTGTATCATAGTGTATACATTACAGCTATTATACATATAGTATTAAAGTCATTAGCTTCACTCCCGGTGGGTATATGTCTGATGTCAGAACTGTGTCCGATATACCATAAGAAAGGTAATAAAAAACTAGAAAGAAAAACCCAAGGTGGCATATTATTGGTGCGGTACTCGCCCCGTATGAAATTGTTGAAAACTGCGACCAGAGTAAGAAATCTTCTCAGATACATACACATTTTCGGCGCGAATCAGCGCGCGGAGTGTCATGGAATGATATTCGGAAGAAATCGGAACCGCCCGAAAAACGACGATCGGCTGGCATGCACGGCTGACAGAACAGCCAAAAACAATAGCCGAAAGTAGATTAAACAAACAAAAAAACAGGATAATATATTAGTTTTTGTATTCACTCTCATAAGTTTTCTAAGTGAAATATCGACAATTAATTGGCAACTAACAAAGTGTATATATTATATATGGATTTTTGCAATTTTAGGCGAGAATGAGTATTTACAGTATGCAAAAGACGATTGGCACACCTCCGAAATTATCCAGGTTCGCCAATGCTTCTCCATCAGTTATTGATTGAAAATAAACAAATCTGGGAATTCTGCCCTTCTAATCTAACGTCAACATATTTGGCCGAATTCAAGGTGAAGTTATTTGCATCTGACTTCTATAAATGGAAATTATAAGCAATATTTGAACCACCGATCGATCTATAAATCACAATAGCCCCAATAGTCAGATCGATTGGTCTTCCTGACACAGTGGTCACTGTTGTAAGAATTTTCTTCAATATTGAAATTTTATTTGGTTGAAATTTTTTTCAAATTTATAATGAATATTACCAGTAAAAAGTTATACCTTGTCTTTCATTAGTTTCAAAATAAATCAGAATGAATTTAAAAAAAAAAATATGGTTGATACTTGAAAGAACAATTTAGAGTACTCCCTTTATCCCAGATTCATGCTGGCTGTGAAAGACCGATCGGTCTATTTTAGCCCGATCGGTCTATTTTAGCCCGAAGGCGCTATTATATATTGATCGGTGGTTCACCCAGACCTGTATGATATGCGCGCTATAGCCTATATATAGATCAGGCGTTTCAGGTATGGGAGGCCATTTTCACATCTATGATTTATTTACGCTTAAGCGCAAATACAAATTAATATGCATTGATCCCCCCTTGAATTAATTTTAAATGGCACATGCCTAAACACATCACTAAAGTCTATACAGACCCACCATATGAGGGAAGCAATCCCCCAGTAACCCAGAGATCCCTTTTATGACCATGGAAATGGTATAGATATGTGTAGGATATGTCTCTTGTATAAAATATACTAGATCTCTGGGATGGAGACACAAATTCTTGGGGACAGGGATGTTGATAATATGAAAATTGGGGTTTCCCCCTATTTCAAGTCAATGAGTACACCATATGAGGGAAGCAAGTCCCCAGTAACCCCTAATTCCCTATTTATAACCATGGCAATGGTATATATCTGTGCAAGAGATATCCATTTAATAAAATATACTAGAGCTCTTGGAGTGAGGCACCAATTCTTGGGACACCAGGGACAGAGTTGCTGATATGCATATGGAAATATGTTTTTTTCTTCAATGGGCCCATGATAATATACTATGAGTGGACTCAATCATTCACAATCAGAGGGAAGTAAGGGAGTGTTAGGTATTTGCGCTTAAGCGCAAATAAATTGATAGACACATATTTTCGCTTTTAAAAGCGCAAATGATTTACGCTTAAGCGCAAATATTTGAGCTTAAGCGCAAATAAATAATAAATGTGAAAATGGCCTCCCATATTCAGGTAGTCAGTATCATATGGAGATAAGTTTCATACTTATTGACTATTCTTTTGGGGACATATCTTGTAATCATATGTAGCTCACCGGCATTCAAATAAAACTTATAATTATGTGTGTTACCTGGTTAGCAATGTTTTTTTGTTTTTTTTAAACTAAATAAAAACATTGATCAACAGTGTTTTTCAAGAACAAGTCTGGCACAGCCTGGATTCAACTATTATAGTTATATTTCAACTATAAGGTGGTGCACCGCATTAACTCCATGCACATGCACATTACAATATTACACAAGTCTGTTTCGATGGATAATAAAACACTTGTGACATTTTGAATGGCATTAACTTATGCGAGGCGGCCGAGGCCATTTTCACATTTTATATTAGCTAAATGCACTTAAGCGTAAATCATTTACGCTTAAGCATAAATCATTTACGCTTAAGTGTAATCATTTACGCTTAAGCGTAATTGACTTACGCATAAGTGTATTACATTGGAATTATATTAAGCATAACTCAATTACGTTAAGCGTAATTGAGTTCATCAGCTATATCTTACCTCAGGTATATTGGTATAATCTGATGTAGGTTACTGGTATTAGTAATGTGGTTGCATCCATTTCAGCTTGAGTGGAGTTCAATGGGAGTGTATATGAATTACGGTTAAGCTTAATTCATTTATACTTAAGCGTTATTAAAAATTAAAATGAATTATGCTTAAGCAAATACCTAACTCCAACTGATTTCCTCAGTCTGAATAATTGATTCCATCTTAGTATGGGATCTGGGTGGAGTCCTCACCTATGTTTGAGTGATGTTTTATGGCCTGAGTAAATTTGAGTTTAGAGCAAATCGCATGGGAGGCCTTTTCACATCTTTTATTTATTTGCGCGCAAATATTTTCGCTTAAGCGTAAATCAATTGTGCTTAAGTGCAAATAAATATGTGTCTAATAATATATTTGCGCTTAAGCGTAAATCATTTTCGCTTAGTGCAAATACCCAACACTTCCTTACTTCCCTCCAATTGTCAATGATTGAGTCCGTCTTATAGTATATTTATTTGGGCCTATACAAACTCAAAAATTGAAGAAAACATATTTCCATATGGATATCAGATTATCAGCATCCCTGTCCCAAACAAATGGGCTGTACTAGAATAGTGAATACCAATATGGCCTACATGTACTATTGTACAGGTAACTAAACAGTTTTGACTTACACAAGACAACTCTTTCTGCACGATACTGTACTTGCGGCAGATCGATCATAAAATCGGTCAACAAATTTCTATAAATAGTAAAAATGCTTAAAGGTACTCAACCCGATAAAACTCCTCTCAATTACTATTTCAATGGCTTCAAAAATATTTGATTCGAGTCGAGGAAGTCACCCATCAAAGCTCAGATTTGTTAGATATCGATTTTAGAAATCTATTATTTTTCATTATCGGGAATACTATCTGGCCCAGAATTCAGTCAAAATTGCGTTAAAATTACCACTTGATTTTAGAGTAATTCATCCTTGTCTGTTTGAATAGATTTGGAGTACACATCCAGAGCAGATTACGGCAGTTATTAGTACTCATCTCGAGAACATAACAAATTTGAAAAATCAATATCTAATAACTCTGAGCTTTGTTTGATGGGTTCCTCGACTCGAATCAAATATTTTTTACCCCAAAGCCAAAGAAATAGTAATATAGGACCCTCTGATCGGATTGTTGTTGTTGGAATCTGTTGAGATGGGGACCCTCTTTACGGGTTGAGTACCTTTAACTATTACCGCTGATTACCGCTCGATCCTGTCCACTTTTATTATAATCTTTGCCATAACTCGGTCAATGTTCTTCCGTTGGTGATTTCAGGCAATAATTACTTTTCTATCCCTCCCAAGTCGAATTGATTACCGATAACCGATTGTTTTTCGTTTTAATAATCTGATGTGACGCTATTCCAGCGAACGGCCGCCCTCCCATGGAAGTCATTTTCTGAGAACGAAAGCCGATTCAATCCCGACCAAGTCGGAAGTGTTCGGGTGTTTCCGCGACTGCACAAGACAACTCATTGGTTTATTTATTTCTCGTTTACAGTGAAATTATTCGGGACGCTTGATGAGATGTAAACAGTTAGTTATATGGCCGTATAATGTGTACAAACTGACTTCTGGTTGGGGGATTTCGTGTATCGGGGTTATTTTATTCACTCTTCCCACAGAATAACGCAGCGAACTCAATTGTGAGGTTCAATTTACGTTTCACATCACTTTAATGCTAGTAAATAGGGATAAATGCCAGGGAGGACAAACGTAATAGGCCTAACTCTCAAAATGTCTGAAGGAAACGACCCCTATATACTCCCAACTGGACCGAAAATATGCCGCAAAGTTGTACTTAATTAGTATATTTATTCTTAATCTAATCATGTAAAATCATCAACAATATCTGAATCAAGGTTGATTGCTGATGGAAACCAAGGGTGCTTATACCTAAGGCCCGTTCCAAACGACGGATTTTTGTCGACTCGAATCTAATTGTATTAAATCCGTCGTTGATGCGTCTGCGGTCGATTTTGTTACAGACGGACGCATCTTTGTCGCGTCGAATCTAATACATCGTTAGATTTATTTAAATGTGGATTCCCGGTTACCGTCAAAAATGATCACGCGTAGATATAGAGGCCTATATATACCGGTATATGTTATACATATATATACTAAAATACAGTATAAATTATGTATATATATATGCGCGACTGCAGCGCGCGAATTTATGTGCTCATGTATACAGGGACGTGGCTATAGGGTCTCCGTTGGGGGGTGTCCACCTTGGGAAATTCCAACTGCACCCCACCCCCTTGAATAAGATTCGGACCAAACACAAGTTTTGCATAATTTCCATTTGCATCCCCCCCCCCCTTACACCTCAGTGCTCTCAGGCCTAATATCCTATATATTCATAAACCATGGTTCTAAATTCCCCTGTATGAGAACATTCAGATATTTTAACCTGAAAAATTGCATAAATCCTAACATCTAGTGGTCTAACTCCAGACAATTGCACACGGCTACGGGCAACAGATCAGGGCACATCGGGCTGACCATGGTTGTTCCGCCCGGTGTGAGAAAATTTCTTAAAACTATACAAGAAAATCGCAAATTCTATAGCATCTAGACTGGCCTCAACTGAAGTTTTCCTATAGTGTTGGAAATTTCAAACCTAATACTCCCCCTAAGGTTGGAAAATTCTCCAACTGATGACCATTTCAGTCCACAAGTTTGACCAAATGTAGTAAAATATTGTTTTGTTAAACTAATTAGCAGTTTTTTATTGGCCACGGGGACAATGACACACCGGGCCGACCATGGTTCGGCCCGGTGTGCTAAAATTTTGAAATCTGAACAAGAAAATCGCAAAATCCTACCATCTAGACTAGCATCAAGCCTTCCTAGAGTTGGAAATTTCAAACCTGACATCCACACTTAGGTTGGAAAATTTCCAACTGATGACAATTGCAATGACAATGCTGACCAAATGTATGACAATATTGTTTTCTTAAATTATCTAGCAGTTTTTGACTGGCCACGGGGGAGGGACCAGGACACAAGCTTTCCAAGTGTTGGAAATTTCCAGCCTGTCGCCCCCCCCCCCCTAAGGTTGGAAAATTTCCAACTGATGACAATTTCATTCCAAAATTTTGACCAAAAATAGGAAAATACGCAAATATTGGTCCAAAAACAATTAATTCCCCCCAATAAATTGTTTGAAAATCAAACTACAAGAACATTTTCAACCTATCGTTGGTGTGAAATTTCCAACTAATGTTTTGGCAGGTATGAAATTTCCAACTGTTGAACATTTTTACCAAAGTTGGGGGCGGGGGTGAGACACCCAACCCCCCCTGTCGCCACGTCTCTGCATGTATATGAGGATGTATATAGACTAGTACATACAGATATATAATATACTATAATAGGCGCTACAAATAAATGTTATATCGTGCAACAAATTGCCATCTATGTGTATACCATGCATGTAATTACCGGTATACAAGAATTATTATAAATCAGAGACTACCACCCCTACCCCTTATAATAAGGAATACCGGAATAAATTAATTATTATAAATCATAGGCTACCACCCTATATCCTTTATAATAAGGAATACCGGTATATATGAGTTATTATAAATCATAGGCTATACTATCCCTACCCCTCATAATAAGTAATACCGGTTTATATGAATTATTATAAATCTGAGGCTACCACTCTGCCCCTTATAATAAGGAATACCGGAATATATGAATTATTATAAATAAGAGGTTACCACCCATATACCCCTCAAAACAAGTAATGCCGGTATATATGAATTATTATAAATCAGTGGTACCACCCATATCCCTTATAATAAGTAATACCGGTATATATTCATTATTATACATCAGAGACTACCACCCCTTTCCCTTACAATAAGGAACATCGGTATATATGAATTAGTATAAATCAGTTGCTACAACCCATATCCCTTATACCGGTATATATGATTTTTTATAAATCATTGATACTATATCCATTATAAGATGTGAGTCAGTGACATGCCATGTTCGTTGAGAAATCAAACTACCATAATAATTACAATTTTCACAATGTTACCTAAGCAATTCTTATAGATATATCTTTCTTTATAACAAAGAGAGCGTGCGACAAATGACGTCATGTGGGTATTTCCGCAGATAAGGGGAACTCCCTCATTATTATGTCATTATCATATCATTATCATATCATTTGCATTCGTTATTCGGCAACTTTCGGCTCTTCTCGTCACATGTATTAGATTCGAGTCGACAAAAATCCGTCGTTTGAAACCAAGACGGATTTCAGACGCATCACCGACGAAGATTCGTCTGAATTGGACGGAGATTCGTCTGTGGTGCGTCTGACACGGATCTAATTGTTTCAAACGTCGCATTTTAGACGCATTTAATACAATTGTGGGTCTGGTATTAGATTCGAGTCGACAAAAATCCGTCGTTTGGAACGGGCCTCAGGCAGGTGAATGACGTCATATAATGTTTTCTATATCCATCAGTGATTTTTAAAGATCGCGGGTATATATTTTCGAGAAATTGTCCGTGTGGAGATTACAAAAAAGAAAACGCGGAATTGGAAATGAAGCATCGCGATAAAAATGAAAGTAACTACTTCACAACTTACGAACAATTCACATGTGATTTAAGTCTTTTTATTTCATTCCGTTGGTCAACTTAATGAAAACGAAAAATGAAGAAGTCATGACGATAATCCAGACAAGATTTTACAATCCACGACACGTCTTGTGTTGTTGCTCCACTATACGTGTCACGTACGATTCATATTAGCAACCACCAGGTGGTTATTTATACCTTAGGCGCAGGTGAATGACGTCATATATTTTATATATATCCAACAGTGATTTTTCAAAGATCGCGGGTATAGAATTTGGAGATATTGTCACGTGAATTCCGGTTAGCAACAGTGTGGAGATTGCATAAAAAAAAAATATGAAAGTAACTACTTCACAATTTACGAAGAATTCACATGTGATTTAGGCATATTAATTTCATTTAGACCAATTTCGTTCGTTAGCTTAATGAAAACGAAAAATGAAGACGTCATGATACGGGTTCTAACGTCATTTTGGATTTGTGGGCCAGAATCCAGACAATATTGCACAACCCACGACACGTCTTGTCAAGTTGGCATGTCGTCTCCGGCGTGACCACTGCATGATGTTACATAAATAATTCTTAGCGTTATGTCGCCGATAAAAGGCAAATTTGAGGCACAACATGTGTGATTGCTCCACTACGATTCATATTATGCCTTTAAAGGTACTCAATCCGATCAGAGGGTCCCCATCTCAACAGATTCCAACAACAACAATCCGATCAGAGGGTCCTATATTACTATTTCTTTGGCTTTGGGGTTAAAAAATATTTGATTCGAGTCGAGGAACCCATCAAACAAAGCTCAGAGTTATTAGATATTGATTTTTGAAATTTGTTATTTTCTCGAGATGAGTACTAATAATTGCCCTTAACTTCGTAATCTGCTCGAGATGTGTACACCGAAACACTATTCAAACAGACAAGGATGGATAACTCTAAATCAAGTGGTAATAATAACGCAATTTTGACTGTGTTCTGGGACAGAAAGAATAGAAATAACGAAACTTCAAATATCGATATCTGATCACCCTGAGCGTTGATTGGTAGGTTCCTCGACTCGAATCAATTATTTTTTACCCCCAAAGCCAAAGAAATAGTAATATAGGACCCTCTGATCGGATTGAGTACCTTTAAATATGTCTATGAAATAAGCGCACAATATATTTTAAGGGAAAGATCGATAGCGGAGCGTGTCAGAATAAAATCTCCGAAAGAGTATAGGAAAACCGTGAAGGTCACGGACGCCTTCCTCAAGGTGAGCACATGTTCTGTGATTGATTCCCCCTGGTTAAGTGGTCCTGCTGATATGCTCTGGTGTTGGAGGGTCCTGCTGAATTGAATGATGCTGGTAGCCTGCTAGGACAAATGATTCTGTTAAGAATAAGTACCGTTATTTTTCTACATTTGTCACGTTCGCGGTTTGATTAATCCGAGCGAATTGAGATAAAGCCGATGTTTGAATGAAGCATGCGTTCAAGAACATAAACATTTAAAATAGTTTAATAATGGCTGCGCGGGTGTTTGCAAAACGACAGGAATAGAAATCTTGATTAATATATGGTCGTTTTTGTAACAATCAATACAGCCATTATATATTAAACACACTTTACAATATATCTGTTTTTGAATGTTTGTACACATAATGCATCTTCATCGATTTGTTCAGATTTGACACCGCAAAAATGACAACTTTAGAAATATTTCTCAGCCCAAAATACAGATCAAGTTCGAATATGGTTTTGATCTGACTTTCTTTAGGGAGTTATCGCACTTTTTCGACTTAGAATTTACACATGATGCGATAAATATTTAATCGGAACCAAATTTGGTATGCGATTTCCTCAGGCTACAACAGGTCATGTTATGCTCGAATTTATGACAACTCACGGTATCCAGATCCATGCTGGACGCCATCTTGAATTATAAATGTTCACCAGATTGGATTTTCCTTGAATATTAATCTGGTGTTCCCCGCGTCGAACACACCAAAATCGCTTCAGTAACATTTGTTCTGAGTTCGGTCCCGAAATTAACTAAATCGACTAGTATAATTACCCTCAAGCGTAGATTACATTATCCATAAGCGTAAATCGCTAATATTATGTGAATTTGGGCTATGTATGATAATATGTGACAAAAGACAGCTTTTTATTCAGCTTTGAATTTTCAGACTCTTGACAAGTACAACATAGATAACACACAACAGCTGGAGAAACAGACCATCGAGAATGTACTAAAGGACGTGAGTTTTATTCTCATATTACAGCTAGCATAATAAGTTTTATCACATAATTTGGCCATAAATAGAGGATCTCACATGAGTTCCTATTTTATACGGAATTTATCAACCGAGTTCACTAAATTCGATTTGAGCCGAGGTTTACCGAGGCTCAAATAGAATTTAGAGGACGAGGTTGATAAATTACGTATAAAATAGGACGAGTGTGAGATACCTTTTATCACATGATCAAATAAACCCGAATCAACGCGATATATTCATCGAAAACAACAATCATAAACTACAGCGATCGCAAGTTATCTGAAGAACGCCGTGACGTCATCGCACGCGCTGATATTAAACGTGTCTATTACCGATAATTATGAAACTGCTTTTATGGCCAAATTATGTGATAAAAGCAGTTTCATAATTATCGGTAATAGACACATTTAATATCAGCGCGTGCGATGACGTCACGGCGTTCTTCAAATAACTTGCGATCGCTGTAGTTTACGATTGTTGTTTTCGATGAATATTTCGCGTTGCTTCGGGTTTATTTGATCATGTGATAAAAGGTATCTCACACTCGTCCTATTTTATACGTAATTTATCAACCTCGTCCTCTAAATTCTATTTGAGCCTCGGTAAACCTCGGCTCAAATCGAATTTAGTGAACTCGGTTGATAAATTCCGTATAAAATAGAAACTCATGTGAGATCCTCTATATCTGTCCAGCTCCAAAAGTGTGGGAGGTAATCAATGTGACGAGCGTTGAACTTCTAATTTCTAGATATATCCAGATACTTATTCTTTATGCAAACATGGGAGTACAGTTACGCCAGGTTGTGGTGTAACTGACAACTTTTGATGTAAAAAAAACAGGCAATGAGTATTTAAGTAAACAAAAGTACTCTTTGACTCAAAATGACCACAAAAATGGCGGCCAAATTAGAGAAAATGGTAGATATTGCACCATCGTGCCATGCAATCACTTAAAAGTTGTGGTTGGTGAATAAACATCGACTAATTCATTCTATCTTCTTCTATTCATTGAATACTAACAATTGCTGATGCACTTTGGTTAATTGTAACTACTGTAACAACTGTCATTTCCAGCAATAATTGATTTTGTCTAACAAACTTGATATCAAAACCGGCAAAAATTAACTTTTCAGGATTGGACCTATTTTTTCAAGTAAAATGGTACTATCTTTGGTATCAAAGGTGTTTATTGTTTTGACCTGTTTTCAATGTGTGATACTGAAGTGTTTTTGTCACACTGAAGTGTTTTTAGACCAAATTACTCAAGATGGGTTGCAAAATGCCAACCAAAATTGGAGAAAAGTTGAGTAGGTAGCAAATTCTGACTCACTTGGTTATTAAAAATGAACTTAATCAATTGGCAACTACATGTTCTATTTCTGGTTGTCCCAGTACCTTATGAGCAACGACAAATTCCTTTTAAACGATGCAGTATGGAATTTTACCGAAAACTTTTTTTTAGGATTCTGGCCATGTTTTGAAAGGAAATGGGCAGAACTATCACACGGAACAGAGATGGACCATAATATTTGGCTACTCTTGCCCATTAGTATCAAAATTGAACTATTGCCAGAAAAACCGTTTAAAGTTTCCTCTATTATGCTTAAACGCCATCAAGACGGAGAACTCTCTGACATCACCTCTCTTTCGATTAACATATCCTTGAGTTATTGTGGGAAGCGATAGCTACCCAAGGTACACATATACAACCCATCCATGACATTCACCCCATATATACATAAACACCACATAAATGGCAGTATAGCCACTCGCTTTACACACAAACACATCACCCATGACTATACAGCCACACTTGGTATAACCGTACACCACGCACATGACCATAAAACCACGAGTCACCATGTAGGCACAGCAGGTACACTTGATACATGATCATTCCGCGCCGCTCCGCGTGTATAATGTTTCGCTGTTTCTTGGTATACATGGGCCATGGGCGTTTTATTTATAGAATGGGAATTTTTGGACGGATTAATAGTCGAACTGCGACCCGGAGGCCGAGTCCGGTAAAAGGTGTAGTTGGGAATTCTGGAGAGATGCATGAGAAACCTTCATTGATAAGCCGTATATAGTTGTTGTAATAATTTGAAGGATTAGTTGTTTTAACGGAATTATGAGTTGTTCATTCGTGAAACCAATATATTTTATATTCTATAATTACAATCATGGGTATAGAATATATGATCTTGAGCGGGTTACTATTTCTGACATTGGTTTCCTTATATATATATATATATATATATTTCGCTGTTTCTTGGTATACATGGGCCATGGGCGTTTTATTTATAGAATGGGAATTTTTGGACGGATTAATAGTCGAACTGCGACCCGGAGGCCGAGTCCGGTAAAAGGTGTAGTTGGGAATTCTGGAGAGATGCATGAGAAACCTTCATTGATAAGCCGTATATAGTTGTTGTAATAATTTGAAGGATTAGTTGTTTTAACGGAATTATGAGTTGTTCATTCGTGAAACCAATATATTTTATATTCTATAATTACAATCATGGGTATAGAATATATGATCTTGAGCGGGTTACTATTTCTGACATTGGTTTCCTTATATATATATATATATATATATATATATATCTCCGCCACATTCATGATCATACAGTCACTCTGTGTATACATATTCACCTCGCCATTGGTCACACCACCTCTCTCTGTAGACATATACACCACATCAATGGCCATATAACCACTCAATATATACATATACACACAACCATGACCACATGCAGAGTCACTCCAGGTATACATATACATCTCACCAATGGTCTTATAGCCACTCGCTTTATATACATACATACATCTCACCCGTGACGATACAGCCACACTTCGGTATAGCCGTCCACCCCACACATGATCATACAGCCATGAATCACCACGCAGGAACCAGGTATACTCATACACCTGATCTATACCATATAGTCACTCCCTGTATAAATATTCACCACACTCATGATCATACAGTCATTTCTTGTATACATAATCAGCTCACCATTGACCATGCGGTCACTCCTTGTATACATATTCGCCACATGCATGGCCATATAGCCACGCAAAATATACATTTACACCCCACCTATGACCAAAGAATCACTCCAGGTATACATAATTATACAACTCACCAATGGCCATACAGCCCTTCCAGGTATACCAATATCCCGCACTGCCATTCATACCTTCCAGACTTGCACATGTACACCTCACACATAACAATTCAACCACTCGCTGTATACTCATACAGCTACTCTCTGTATAGCTATACACAGTCCAATGGCAATACATCCCCAAAAGATATCCATGTACATATCACCCATTACCACAAGGGAACTCGATATATACCAACACGCCCGCCTAAGACCATCCAGCTATACTCCAGGTATGCATATACATGTACACTTCAACCATGAACGTAAAATCATTCCATGTACACATAACTCATAACCATACAATCACTCCCTATCCATACACCCCACCCACACATGGTCATAAAGCCAACATACAACCATACAACCACTCCCTGTCCATACACCCCACACATGATCATAAAGCCAACGCATGTATACATATTCACCCAAATGTTACAGTACACCTGTACATCCCACCAAAAACCAAACGGTCACTCAATATATACATAAACAACACAATACCCGTACGCCAACACATAACCATGCAGTCGCAAACACATAACCTTACCATGCAGTCACTCCCTGCATACATATTCACATCACACATAACCATATAGGATAGGATAATTTTATTTACAATATACACACATGGAAAGTACAATTACAAATAAATATAATATCAATAGACTATACATGTATATTGTTAGGGTGATATAGTCATGGCTGACTGTCTTTCTATCACCCCTGAATGTGGTGACAGATTATATGATGAAGATGGCTTAAATTAATTTGATCGCTTTTAGGTTACGTTCATCGTGTGCATACTGGTTTTTTTTTTAATAGGCTTTGTTAGGGCGGTGGTTCGAAAATTGGTTCATATGTATGGGCGGGCACCTACTTGGTTGATATAATGAATGAATACTATGAATATACATGAGAGTGGAATCGAGTATATATAGTCAACCTTTGTATAGCTATTCACATTATTCATGATCATGCAATAACTCCCTGTATACCTACTAACCTCACATATGGCAATACAATCACTCCCTGACTGTCAACTTGACACACAGGCGGCATTAAGTTGATCAATGTTGGTGCTAATGGACCAGAGTAGCCACATAGAATGGTACATCTCAGTTCGTTTCAAAGATCTGCCCATTTCCTTTCAAAAACATGGCCAGAATACCAAAAGAAGTTTCGGCAAAATTCCATACTGCATCGTTTAAAATGAATTGATCATGCCGCATAAGGCAATGGAACAATCAGAATTGAACATTTAGTTATCAGTTGATTAAGTAACATGTTTAATAACCAAGTGAGACATATCTTACTACCATTTCGGAACAGCAGAGAATAATTTTTTCGAGATATATGTGAAAACTCAACTTTTTACCAAATATGGTTGCCATTTTGCAAGCCATCTTGTAATTATGTATTTAAGTCAGATAAAAATGGTGAACACATTTGATACCAAAGATAGTTCCATTTTACTTGACAAAAGGATCCCAACATGAACAGTTATTTTTTTGCTGATTTTGATATCAAGTTTGCACTAAAAAGTTATAATTATGTAATCGCTTCACAATACTATATACATTTGTCTACATTTGTCAAGATTTTCTCTCTATAATTTGCATCAAACTGACTTATAGTGCTTCGTTTTAAAAACGGCAGACTGTGGACATCTTATCTCGTGTGCACACGACCAATATTTGTTTCCCTGTTTCCTGTTAACATTGCTTAAAAGTTGAGGAACATAATAAGGAAGAAAATTAGTGTGGTAAAGTTGAGTGGGGTGCAGGGGTACCATATCAGCTCCCATATTATTATATGTGCGTTTTTTATTGCCATTGCGTGACCTTTTTTTTTTTTACCTCTGGTGAGGTTATCAATGACACCATCATATTTGGTACCATTGGATAGAGTATTCAAAAACTTACAAAATGAAACACCACATGTTAAAATCCGTTAAAATGACATCACATATTTGGGATAAACGTTTCCCCCACTCAATCATAATCGGAAAAAAATGGTAACTGAGTAAGGCTAACCTTTGACCCAGTAGGTACACTGGGACCCAAACTATGCGCTGTTAACATTATTTTTCCTGAACAATACACATTAGGGTACATGAAAATACCAAAGAAGTTAAGCGGTGGGGGTGCACGAGGGGTACTACCAGCTCATCGACTAATACCAAGGAATATCATTTTGTTATTGAAAAATTAACAAATAATTGTTTGCTCTTTTAAATGGTATATAATATGGCATATATTTTATATAATATGATCTGGGGGTTCGAAAATTAAGTGGGCCATTAACTTTTTTTGTTCTATGACAGGATGAATTCCAAAAAGAATTTGCGGACATCATATCCGGCGATGCCGTTACTCTCGATGAAGCCCCGGACAAAGAGGGGAAAGAGAAGGTATGCAAGCAACCATCGATAGGACGATTGAAACCACCATCATTCGTATCACACGATTGAAACCACCAGCATTCGTATCACACGATTGAAACCACCATCATTCATATCACACGATTGAAACCACCATCATTCGTATCACACGATTGAAACCACCACCATTCATATCACACGATTGAAACCACCAGCATTCGTATCACACGATTGAAACCACCAGCATTCGTATCACACGATTGAAACCACCATCATTCGTATCACACGATTGAAACCACCATCATTCGTATCACACAATGATTAACGATTCGTCAATGTATTTCTTAAAGACATATTGTGGACTTATTTTAGTGAATACAAATGGAAAGGCAGACACAAACAACATAAAGTAGCCCATGATGAGGTAATTAATAAAAAGTGTGGTATAGAGGTAGAAACAGAAGAACACTTCATTGTGCGATGCCCAAATCAATAAAAGTTTATGAGAGCATTTCTTTGCAGGAATAATCAGACTTTAATAATATGGCTGTTGAACAGAAATGCTTACTCATCTCAATAAATCGTGAACCCAAAACCCAAAACATGTAATATCATCTGCAAAATGGTCCCATATACTCATTGAAGTTATTGTATAGTCACTAGTCAGTGAGTGGCTTGGGTTTACACCCATTATCAACATTATTTTTTACACGATCATGGGTGCCACGTGTTGCCGAATCCATTACCCGTTAACAAATTTGATTACGTCTTGTACACGGAAATTCGTAATTTAATTTATGGCTCCAGCCATAAATTAAATTTATATCAAATTATTAACTTTGATTTTAAGATAACCTATTGACCTATTTTTCTATATATTATCGATATTAGATCGTTATTATTACCGGTAATTTATTGAAAATGGCGTACAGTACCCCTTGAAGTGTGCCTCTAACTTTTTTGTTCTATGACAGGATGATTTCCAAAAAGAATTTGCGGACATTGTATTCGGCGAGGGCGTCACTCTCGATGAAGCCTTCCTTGTACTGGACACAAAGAAGATAGGGAAGGTATGCATGTTATTCGGAAGCCAAGCAACCATCGATAGAACGATTGAAACCACCATCACACAATGTTTAACGATTCGTCAATGTATTTCTTAAAGACATACTGTGGTTTAGAAATTGAGATAGGCACAAACAACCGGAAGTACCACCTGATGAGATAATTTGCAAAAAGTGTGGTTTTGAGGTAGATACTGAAGAACACTTCATTGTGCGATGTCTCATCTATAAAAGTTTAAGAGAGCGTTTCTTTGCAAAAATAATATGGCTGACCTACAAAACTGCTTACTCATCTCGATAAATCATGAACCAAAAACATGTAATATCATCTGCAAAATGGTCCAACTCTTTCTGCATAAACTGTGTGAATCATTAAGCATTGATATGTTTATGTTACCATATTTATAATAACATTTTATATTATTTATGTAATTGTTTTGTCATCGGCCTCGAGTAGGCGAATCTTTCAATAAAACTATATATCACAGTCATCGCGAAGCGAAAACCATAAAATCATTTACTTTACGTCGAAAACGATCACAAAAGCTGGGGTAAAGCACCCCACCCCTCTTGTCGCCACACGTATGTGTTCCTGTTTGTAAATCCGATCCACGATATTATACTGATACTAAACGCTGACTCATTTGGTTTAACCCTTTACCCAACAGAAGGGCCCTGTGCCAATGCATTCTCTTATATATGCGAGTCGACCATAGGTCGCCTCGCATATATAAGAGAATGCATTGGCTTAACACATTACAAATTATAAAATTGTTAAAGAATGCATTCTCTTATATATGCGAGGCGACCTATGGTCGACTCGCATATATAAGAGAATGCATTGGCACAGGGCATAACTGTAACTCTCACAATGTGGTCAAGGAGGCGGTTCCAATGATATCCATATTTGTATGGTTCTATTGAGACAGACCGAAGATATTTTAGGCTGTTGAAGCTTTATTTGGCCGGTTGTGGCCGGTTTGTTGGGTAAAGGGTTAAGCATTGTTTATTTATCCACCAAATATATCATTATGTTACATAATATACATTGAACATGGAAATACACAAGGAACTGATATAATGGATATGGTAATATGTGATATAATGGATATGGTAATGTGTGATATATCTGGTAGAAAGGGAGATCGACAGTAAGCACATGGCTTTTCGGGTGTCGTTCTACCCATGTATCATCAAAGGTCCCTGTATAATATTTTTTATAAATCATCCTGGGATTTTACGTTAGTATCGGGACCGGACAGTAGATAGATATAGAGGATCTCACATGAGTTTCTAGTTTATACGGAATTTATCAACCGAGTTCACTAAATTCGATTTGAGCCGAGGTTTACCGAGGCTCAACTAGAATTTAGAGGACGAGGTTGATAAATTACGTATAAAATAGGACGAGTGTGAGATACCTTTTATCAAATGATCAAATAAACCCGAAGCAACGCGCAATATTCATCGAAAACAACAATCATAAACTACAGCGATCGCAAGTTATTTGAAGAACGCCGTGACGTCATCGCACGCGCTGATATTAAACGTGTCTATTACCGATAATTATGAAACTGCTTTTATGGCCAAATTATGTGATAAAATTCGGATATTACATGGGTCCTGGGATTTTTTTGGGTGTTAAGAATAAGAGGAATAATTCAAGATAAGAAGACAAAGATGGGGGTGGGAGATGATGGAGGGAATGGAAAGGATTCTTCGTTTTATTACACGTTAGGTATGATGCTCTAAGATGCTGCTGACCGATTTATAATTAAGCAACTAAAATCGTTATTTGTGGATAATTAATTTTTGGAAGTTTTGGAACGCTGACCCATTTCACCGCATTTCAGATTGTTTACGAGGACCTAGTCGAATTCATCAACGAGAAGGGAATCCACATCAAGGAGCGGTTCCTAGGATACTGGCGGAGAGATATCCCCAATTTCACATCCGTTATGTCGGCAACAATAGATGCGCTCCTCACAAACATGGAAAGGATATTCGTTGATGTATGTAAACCCATGCTGCAGGTACAAGGACGTGGCTAGAGGGTCCCCATTGGGGTGTCCACATTTAAATTTCCAACTCCACCCCCCCCTTGAACCAGCCCAAAATCAGAGGGGAAATTCGTTTGCAC
The DNA here is from genome assembly GCA_032622095.1 of Siphonodentalium dalli. Lineage (NCBI taxonomy): Eukaryota > Metazoa > Mollusca > Scaphopoda > Gadilida > Siphonodentaliidae > Siphonodentalium > Siphonodentalium dalli. The sequence continues at coordinate 134,720,803 of CP136068.1, read as the reverse complement.
CCCTTATGTTGGAACTTTATCCAACTGATACCTCAAGCTTTCCACCTGTTAGAAATGTCCAACCTACATGTAAGGTTGTAGAATTTCCACTGATGGTCATTTCGGACCAAATGCTACTGTTGGTCCAAAAAATAAAAGAAGAGTAAAATAAAACAAAAACAAAAGATTCCATATTAATTACTGGTTGGAATATCAAGCAATGAGAAAAATGTCAACCAACATGTGCATGGTGTAAAATTTCCAACTAATGATGCCATATAGGAACGAAATTTCAAACTGTTGACAATATAGATCAAGTTGGAGGAGGGGGTAGACACCTGACCACATGTCGCCACGTCTCTGTTCAGGCAACTCGTGTTAACTTTATACATATTTTATTTATATAAAAGACTTATGCTCAGGTTTGAAAACTTGTACAACTTAAGTTCGCTTATCATCGACTCTCTCCGCCTGTTGTTACATCATAAATGTACCTACACTATGTTGATACTTATCATATTTAGTTATAAAAGTATACATTATAATAGCCCTTCATTTGTGGGGATCTTTAGATTCTATAAGCAGACGACAGCTAAGTATACAAACTTTGATGACACGGTATAGTTTCCGGAACGAAATATAGCAAGGAAAGTTGTGGTATAGTGTATACTTTTTTCGAACTCTTGTTTTTGCTATAAGTCACATTTAGTTACTCTCCACCCGTGTAATATAATACACGATTGATGGTTTATGGATAAAAATAGAGTCTTCATACTACAGCAAAATAAAACAGGAAACGATCCGGCGTTGTGGTAATACGATATTCATATTCCCGGTTATATAATTTGGTTTCATGATTCAATGAAAGTCGTTGAAGAAATGGGTTAATCAGGTTAATACTTACTCAAGTGTAAACAAACAAGAAAGTGAGTCAAAATAACATTACTATATGGCAACGCGTTGAGTAGGATCCACCAACATTATAGCATTAAAGCACGCCTGTTGTCCAGTGTATTATTAATTAGCTATATAGGTTATCGGCCGCAATAGGTAAAAAGCTGCCCGCGTCATAGGTAACAAAGGTAGGCCAATAAGTGGAAAACACGGTCAATAAGTAAAAAAGTCGGCCAATAAGTCAACGGTAACGCAAATAACGTCATGCGTATATTACTCGATCGGCAAAGAATATTGGGTCGACGGAAGATAGATATTTCAGTTGATTTCGGATGAATTACGGACAGTCACTGTTTTTGAGAGTAAATATACATGTAGGTGGATGAACTACATGTATGCGTATCAATATCATTCCCAGTGGAAACTGACACTACTGCATGTGAAATCGCTGCAAGTTCTTCGCAAAGTTCACAAGAATAAAAATTGCTGGAATAATTGTTAGTTTAATAAAGCATGCATGGTATATATCTATGTTAATATATTCATCCTGCATGTAAAACAATTATTGCCAATGATGCTAATTAATAAAATACTTATTAATTTGTTGTTTTCAAATTGACCGAGTTATATGATGCCTCTGTCTGTCGTATTAGCGTTCGGCCTGCGACCTCAGGCCATACGACAGACATCGGCCTCATAATGCGGCCAATATGGAAACAACCAATTAATAACATATATTACAAAAGAAACGGTTATCCGGGCAGAGATAACTCACGTTTACATGGCTTACTGCAATGTAAACACATCAAAAAGTACCCCTATACCCCTGATATTTGAAATTAGATCTTCAGATGTGGCAATCAGAATCCGATGAAACTTTGGGAATATAATAGTTTACATGTGACCAACATATCGTAGAACAAGTGATACGGTGAGTTGCTAAATGCGTGAATGAACACAACGAATGGGAAGAGTCAACATACCAAAAATAATAAAATCACTTGGAATATACTAAGTAGGAACATGTTCATGTATGCTGGACATTAGGTTGTGTCTAAGTGGTCAGAATTTTCCGTTAACGATATTTGTATATCTCTTTAGTGATTTGGCACCTATGTCATCAAAGGGGTGAGCACTCTACAAAAGATTGGACAATTAATGACACTAAAAATATGACATTCCTGGTCTACCGCAATTAGGAATTGGCAACCCCATGTCGGTATTGAATCCAGTGTCTATTCATTAAAACGAGAACACGGTGCCTCTAATTTAGTCTTATCTAGGTCATGCCATAAATCTCTACTCTGGCTAACGCCCGTAGAGATCATATTAAACCTTGGAACTTTTTGAAGTTTTGACAGGGAACATTATAAAGTCGAAAAAATAACACGGGGAATATATTTCTTGTTCCATAATAATGTACTTCACTGTAGGTGAAGGTCCCAACTCGAAATTGCATGTTTTACTGTGACTTTTCTGAACCGATATCGCAGTAAACATTGAATTAATTATCCAGGAGAAATTCCATAATTGTAAACGACGCAAAGCAACGCCCACAAAGTCACTAAAATCATGCAATTTCGAGTTGGGACCATCATATACAGTGAAGTACATTATCAAGGAACCGATTATAACTAAGAAATACTCTCCCCGCGTTTCGACTTTATAAGGTTCCCTGTCAAAACTTTAAAAAGTACGCAGGTTTTGTCCTGGTGGAATATGATCTCTACGGGCATTAGCCAGCGTAGAGATTCATGGCACGATCAAAGTCTTATCGTGACATGTGGTTACATGCAGAACTAAGTCTTCGCATGACGGTTTTGTGAATAAAGAACCACCGATGCACAAACGGCGCTCACTCAAACTTGCAACCACTGCTCACTTCATCAGTCATAATATTTATCTACCATTTCCTACGAAATTTCTGATACAATTGGCGATAACGAATTGGCGATAAAAACATCTATATCGTTACTGCAGTTGCGCTACAAGGCGCTCGTGACGTCGTTGACTGGTTCAAAATCATGAATGAACTGTGAAATCGCGTGAAAAATCAAAACGACATTCCAACGTATATTCTTGCGTACTATAAACAAATAGTTCCAAGGTTTTAACATTATTTGATTGCCTACCATCATGGGTATTATGGTATAACATATCACAAAGTAACTAGTATGTATTTGTTCAGTATTTATTATAAGTGTAAGAGATTGTGTCCATTGAATACAATTTCCGTTAACTTGCAAGTTGTGAGAATTTAGCAAAGCGAGCTATTGCGTGACACATGCCTTTGCAGGTTGGGAGAATTTACGCAAGAAAGCTAATCGTCTGACATAAATTCAACAGTTTTGGCATTTAATAAACTCCGAAAATGTAATTTGTGCGGTGGATTCTGTCACACCAATGATAGATAAATGTGTTATATACACAATATGTTTGTAACGATTCATGTATCGCGACTCGGCTAGTTTTCGTGGCCATATAGCGACTCGGCGACTCTATACTGGCTCTGCCAAACTTTATATTTCTCCTCTGTTGGTCGGTGTTACTCGTCTGGTCATCTCAATTCGCCGACCGGCCCATTTTACCACACTTCCGGTCGTCCCAGTAGATGTACGCACATAGCTGTTGACTTGACTTGAAACATATTTTATTTGCATAATACACAAAAGGGATCGGTCGGTGCACAAGTTTTTGCAATTAATGAAGCCCCTCTCCTAACACAATATAATAACACACATGTAATCAAGAGGACGGTACAAACGTATTTACATCGTGATAAGTTTTGAGAGATATAATGTGTAGTGCCTTAATTGTAGAGAGGTTGTTTCTTGGCATAGAAAAAAATTGTCACTACATTATGAAAGTTTTGTATCATTGACAAGTGCGAATATATTATCTATTCTTAGTATTTGTATGTTGGCGGTAAAATATAGTGGTACACTTGATTTGTTTTCCATTTTTGTTATTGTTGTGCTCTGGAAGGCAATACAGATACTAAATCAGAATGAGATGTTTGAATGAGAGGTTTGTCCACTTGTGAGGTAATTGCCACATACATGTAGCAAGTTGAAATTCCGGAAGCAATTTTAAGTATAGATTCGCAAGTAAAATAAATATAATCAGTTAGGGTTGAAACGCTTAGTCGCTGCGATATATTGCTGTGTGATCGAAAATAGTTACATATTTCTTTTTGAAATATTGCTTGTTTCGAGATTTTCGCGGGTTATTTTCTCAAAGAATATTGAGCGCTCTCGTTGGTACAATGGATACACGAAGAAATAGTGATAGGCGTCTTCAGATCTATTTCCAGGGGAACATGCGGGGCTGTCAGGAAAAATCTAAACTTGGTCACGGTGTAGTGCCAGCGTTGTGAACGGGGGGGGGGGGGGGGGGGGCGTCCTTTCGTGCATCTTCAGTCTGCAATGTGTATTTCTTACAAGTATTTCAACATCAATGATGTTGCCATGCTTTATTGCTATATAATTATGTCATACATATCAGAAATGGTTTTGCTGTTGGTTGCCCGCATGTCAATTCTAGTCATAGTAGCCTAATATTTGGTCCAACCTTCCGTATATAATGTGTATACGTGTATTACTTAACTCATCAACATATAGCCTTATTGTTTCCCGGTGATTTGGTATAAACTCGGGAGTCGTAATATTTTTCGCTCATTTTAAATTCGCGCACCAACGGGTGCGCGAAAAATAGTACTGCGCGAATTTAAATACGAGTAAGGTAGGTATAAGAATTTAATCAGTCTGATAATACACATGTAATACTTGTATACAATGTAGTGGACCGGCGACCTGAGTAGCAGAGGTGATGCTCTATATATATAGACATTCGAGATGGAACTGAGTAAGCATACTTGGTTAGTGGATCGTGGTGTATTATATACTATTTTGGGTGCACATTAAATGAGGTACTTTGGTAATACACATCAGGATTGGCTCTTCTGTTATGATAGTGTCCCACAACCATATTTGGAGGGGGTGCTTCATTGTATGATAATCGGTGTTCGAGGTCGGACGTGAGGTCATTGGAGGGCCGAGCGTCTGCTATTCAGGTCTATGTTCCATGTGTTAGTTGATATGATTATTGTTGTTGGTCCTTGAATCAAGCGGCATGAATCTAGTGGGGGTTCTAGTAGATGTATAGGTAATTACATGACATAGCTTAAACGTTTTTTTTGCCTAAGCTAACAAACATATTGTAACGCCCTTCAGACCATATATATCATTGAAAAACCAGCATTTTGACATTAATAGCTAATTCGATTGCACACAAAACAAAGCTATCACAATCCATGCACTATCCCTAGAATATCAGCGAACACTTCGGGTGGTTATATACTGCCCAAATGACCAACAATTTTAACAGTAGCATTATTCATTTTAAAACTAAGATTATTTTTCAATGAAAAAATTCTCTTCTCGAAATCCCACAGCTCCCACCAATGTACTGTTTTTTTCTTATATATCTATACTCACTCTGCCACACTTCTTTCTGCTCTGACCCCGTTTTTACATACATCACTCGCCGTTTTGACCCCGCGTCCGGTTATCCCCGTGGATGGTATGCACGTGGCTGTTTCGGTTGGATGATCGTAGCGGTTACAATATACTGTATAACACATGTAACATTTGCCGATGATCGGCTTCGTGATTCTTGAGATTGTGTCGGGGTATTACTTATTCTGAGGCGTTTAGTTTATAGGTGGCAATGGTATTACTTATCAATTTGCAGGAACTCGACGCAAATCGAACGGTTGGGATAAACACAGGTCACGTGCGTACAATGGATTTCAAGTTAGAACCAAAGGACATAGACTGCGTAGTAAAGGTGAGTTGATTTCAACAGGCGCGCATATAGTCCTTGACTGAGAACAAAACCACGCCACTTGACATGGTTCGAGTGAGCGGTCGTCGCACGTGGACTATGCCAGGGACACAATTGTAAAGGCATAACACCGGACCAGTACAACTATGGTCGAAAATAAACGTCGCTGTATACTAAGCGTATAATAAAATATTTGTTTTCGCTGTACATAGCGTAGTATATATACAGTATATATACGTAATATATACTGTCGGCGTAATTATCTGCATTTCGGGCACCTATGCATTTTAGGATATGTTTGAATATGAACAAAGCATTATTATTATGTATAGAACAAGAACAGTAACTCTATAATAATGACATGTTTTGTTTGAATGTGATAGATACCACCTGAAATGCAAGTTAGCGTGTTGCCTCTAACAACCAGATATTGGATTACGTGGGGTTCGTGAGCACTATATAGATGTTTGTTTTTATGGGCGTGTGTAGAAGGGAATTTTTGTTATGAGGGAGCTGATAGTGCATACATTGGGAGAAATGGACCCTTTAGATTACGAATGTCGACTTGTGGCATAAACTGCACGTTCGGAAAATAGAAGATCAAGATAGAACAAAGGAGCTGGGTTTTTAAGTAAACAAAACGGTTACAGTGATTTATCAACAAACATCGCTAATGTGATTTATCAACAAACATCGCTAATCTTGTAGTAATTTTAAATAGTTTAGTCTGAATATGATATTCAGAATATTTTTCAATGTTTTCGCATGAATCCACTTTGAATGCATTGAGTCCCTTTAAGCGGCAAAAATGATGCTTCATATCAATGTTTTTAAACTTGTAAGAATTAGTTACCATCGCCGTAGCCTGTGCATCTGCATTTATGAGATCAATCCGAGGTTTTTTTTACTATAACTATAATTATCTCCATTTTCGAATTTTGTCATTTTGGAGGCCCCCACCCCTACTCGGATGCCGGATTCCGGGGATTTCCGGATGTCAACACCATGTACGCAGGATGCCAAAATATCTATACTTCGGATTCCTGATTAAATTATTGCTGGATTAAATAATTTCACTACATATTGTGCATTATCCTGCACAAAATAATCGCTCAAAAATCTCATGCATGTATATATATACTATAGATGTATATTTATGTTGTAATTATCCAAATATATACTCTGTAATATCCAACATGATGAAGAGTAATTAAATTGAATTGAATTGATGCCGAATTTCAAATTAGAATCAATATCTAGTGGCATATTTTCATGTACCCCCCACCCCAAGGTGTATGTGTCGCAAAACTATATTGAACTATTTAGGTTCGTTGGTCTTCGTTTATGGCTATATGCATTTGACCAGTTCTCTTTGCTCCGCTATAATATTCACTGATCATTGATATGTATGTGCCCCCCCCCGTTATAGAGTATTATGGATGCCACAATCAAATTTAGGCCGGATGCCATGGGGGAGGGGGTGGGGGCCTCATTTTATGCTATATTGTACTTAATTCTTCGTCTCCTGGTTAATTTATATGAGAGTTGGCTCAGATATTTACCACCATCCATGACAACATGTATGTGTACATGCGATTCCTAGATTGATTGGATGTATTTTAGTCGCGTATTGACCCTTTTTGATGACCGAAATAGCCATCTCCTTTAAATACGGCTACAGTTTAGTTTGTATAGCCCATGTATACTGCCGGGGTATCCTTAGTGCCATGCATTGGGGGACTGTTATTAACACAACCATTTATTGCCTTCATTTTATTTTCGAACTTTACAGCAAGGTGAAGCAGCAACCATGACGTTCTTGAGACACATCACCATCAACAACTCACCGGACCAGAACACCGTACCAGACTTTAGTGATTTTAGCACGACAAGCCGGACATAAGCGACCAGGATTGCGTCATAATGACTAAAACTATTCTGAGTCACTGCACTTGGAATGGTACATGTAATTTTGTGGAAATTGTGTGCAGATAATGTCAATACTCAACAATATGATATTTTTTATCCAGAATCAGTGAACAAATTGAAAGGAGGACAGGCTTTAAATCCATTCTCTAAAACATAGATTTCGATACTGGTCTGTTGAGAGGTATAACAATGGTTTGTGATATAGGTCTGTTTAACTAGTTCATTTTCCAAGATGTCTGTGGTGTCACTGAATAAGAACCTATTATCCAAATAGTGCAGCGTTTGGTGTGGGAGTGAATGTCTAACAGCTATGCCATTATATCCTCCCATCACATTCGTTCAATTATATATCCAATAGAACTGTGATCTAATGGAAATTTAATATTTAGCGATGAATATCAAGCATAATTCAAGGCAGTGTTGCCATTAGAGTTATTCTTGGTGTAACTTAGTCACTATGATTAACACCAGTGTTAGTCGCAGTAACTCGCTGAAAGGTGTGGGTTACTCAAAGTTACTCCGAATGCTTGTGACTATCCCTAAGGCCCGTTCCAAACGACGGATTTTTGTCGACTCGAATCTAATACCAGACCCACAATTGTATTAAATGCGTCAAAAATGCGACGTTTGAAACAATTAGATCCGTGTCAGACGCATCACAGACGAATCTCCGTCCAATTCAGACGAATCTTCGTCGGTGATGCGTCTGAAATCCGTCTTGGTTTCAAACGACGGATTTTTGACGACTCGAATCTAATACATGTGACGAGAAGAGCCGAAAGTTGCAGAAGAACGAATGCAAATGATATGATAATGATATGATAATGGTATAATAATGAGGGGGCTCCCCTTATCTGAGGAAATACCCACATGACGTCATTTGTCGCACGCTCTCTTTGTCATAAAGAAAGATATATCTATAAGCATTGCTTAGGTAACATTGTGCAAATTGTAATTATTTTGGTAGTTTGATTCCTCAACGAACATGGCATGTCACTGACTCACATCTTATAATGGATATAGTATCAATGTTTTAGAATAATCCATATATACCGGTATAATGGGTAGGGGTTGTAGCAACTGATTTATAATAATTCATATAGACCGATATTCCTTATTGTAAGGTATAGGGGTGATAGTATCTGATGTATAATAATTAATATTTAGCGGTATTACTTATTATAAGGGGCAGAGGTGGTACTACTGATTTATAATAATTCATATATACCGATATTACTTATTATGAGGGGTAAAGGGGTAGTAACCTCTTATTTATAATAATTCATATATTCAGGTATTACTTGTTATAAGGGGCAGAGTGGTAGCCTATGATTTATAATAATTTATAAATACCGGTATTCCTTATTATAAGGGGTAGGGGTGGTAGCCTCAGATTTATAATAATTCATATAAACCGGTATTACTTATTATGAGGGGTAGGGATGGTAGCCTATGATTTATAATAATTCATAGATACTGGTATTCCTTATTATAAAGGATATATAGGTGGTAGCCTATGATTTATAATATATAATTAATATATTCCGGTATTCCTCATTATAAGGGGTAGGGGTGGTACCACTGATCTTATTTATAATAATTCATATATACCGGCATTATTATGAGGGTATATAGGGGTGGTAACCTCTTATTTATAATAATTCATATATTCCGGTATTCCTTATTATAAGGGTAGGGGTGGTAGTCTCTGATTTATACTAATTCTTGTATACCTGTATTTACATGCATGGTATACACATATATGGCAATTGGTTGCACGATCTAACATTTATGTGTAGCGCCTATTATATTATATTATATTATATTATAATAATATGTACTATATACATCCTCGTATACATATGCACATATATTCGCGCTGCAATCGCGCATATATTTATACATCATTTATACTGTATTTTAGTATATACCGGTATATATAGGCCTCTATATCTACGCGTGACCATTTTGTGAAGGTAACATGGAGTGCACCTTTAAATAAATCGACCGATGTATTAGATTCGACGCGACAAAGATGCGTCCGTCTGAAACAAAATTGACCGCAGACGCATCACCGACGGATTTAATACAATTAGATTCGAGTCGACAAAAATCCGTCGTTTGGAACGGGCCTAACCTAGTAATATTGGCCCGATTGTCTTCTCAGTCTACGATGTTAGCATTTACAAGTACATATTTTTACGGGTGAAAATTTGAATAGAATGTCACATTTAATCAAATTACGCATCGTTGTTGGGCGACAAACATGAGTCAAGAGATTCGCCAAGAAAAACAACACTGCGCACTTATAATATATGTTCCGCCAAAACCATGTATGATTATCGTTCTTGGTTGAGGTTGTCCAATGCGTATCAAAGAGTGGGGCCTATCCCTATTTGAAGCGGTGCCTCTGGCATTCGTTCGGTGTCATTGTATATTAGTCGGATTCCTTATGTCGAAAAAAATGGTCGCGCGTTTTCGGAATGTTAAAAGCGATATGAGAACAGTTTCTATACCACCAGTGTGTCTATTTTCAGAATCTACCTGTTTCCAGCTTGATATTTTTGTGGAAGCAGGTTTGTGTGGGGCTTTTGTTTGTGTACCCCTCTATTTTTTTCCCATCCACCTGGTAATAAAAACATGCTATTACGCATAGCAAGTTCGGTGAGTGGCTTTCTTTGTTCTTGGAAATCGAAAAACATGGGGAGATCTTGCCACAAATTACTTAATTACATATCTTAATGTTGAATTTGATCAAAAATCATCAGATGAATTGCAATTATGACTGCATTTTCAATTTTCTTTCCCAAATATTAAGGTATTGCATATTCTTAAAATCAGCTACATCACATATAGACGAACATGAACAATCTACAAGGATATCTTGACCATATGCCAGAAACAAAACTTCGATATATCGATTTTTGGTAAAGATATCGCAGAAAGGCTAACCCCACCCCCACCCTCGCTGATTTCACAAGTCAGATTCCTTTGGTCAAAAACAACGGTCGCGCCATATCGGATTGTCTAAGACGACATGCGAACGGATTATTTATCAATAGCGTGTCCACTTTCAGAGTTTACCTGTGTCCAGTTGAAATTTTATCGGAAAAAAGAGTTTTTAGACTGTTTTAAGCATTTAAAGAGAGTTTACTTATTATACAAATATTAATCCTCATAACTAACATTCTGGTGGACTGTGCGAGTTGAAATTAACAAAAGTATCAAATATGGCGGTCTACGTTCAGAGTCTACTTGTTTCCAGTCTGACATTTTAGTGGAAACAAATTGTTTGGACGGTTTAAAAAAATTAAAGAGCGTTTCCTGATTATACAGATATTGACTAACGCGATTAGCCTTTTCATGAATTGTGCAAGTTGAAATTGTGCACATTATGTCAAGTATGACTCTGAAATGTATATTTGAGAATGGTGTCGTCAGATAAGTCTCCGCTAGTACAGTACTACAGTTGCGAACACAACTAACGTTGGACCCTATAGAGAGTTTGACAATTTACTCAAATGTTCACAGTGGTGGAACTTAATGGCTATCCTATATCCATGGCTCTTACATGTAATCTATCGTGATTTTACAAAATTAACTTGCAATATAGTCAGGCAACCAGATACAGTAGTTGATAAAAAATGTTGTTCACATCAATCATATACATCACAATCACGTGCTTCGGTGATAATGTCCACTATTATACAAATGTAATGTTTATCAAGACTAGACTCGAGTTTCGGGATGTCGTTGTAAAATTGATTGATGGTGTTTTTTCATCAGTTGACAAAATTAATGTTTATTTCCAGGACCAAGTACCGCATAATACGGAGTTGTGTGCTAACAAATCTGGGAGTCATATTTATGTGTCAGTCAAAACTTTTAGGACATGGGAATATTTTTGTTATCTCGTGGCCATGGAATACTAATTCGTGGACACGAAATAACTAGTTCGTGGCAAATAACTAATTCGTGGCCATGAAATAACTAATTCGTGGTGACAAAATAAATAATTCGTGCCACGAAATAACTAATTGTGATAAACGATCATCAGTCCCATTGTTGTAATGGAAGCGGATAGATATGCTCTGGTTGTAGTAACTGTTGTCCACCATCTTGGCATGAGCCACGGCGATTTGAGATAAAGGGTGTTGTAGGGTGGCCTGTAAAACAAATTGAGTAATCACCCCTTTCACCAACCCGATCCAAAGTTGCCGCCGTCCTGGGGTGGGTTACATAGGCACCCACGACATTCAGTATATCTTGGGGCCAACCTATACAGCACCAATTACACCACATCAAACGTTTAAGGGGTCGAGAAATTGTATAGGTGTCATATTTGAACCCATCTGGGGTGGTCATTTTGGATCGGGGATGGTGAAAGCGGGTGAACATTTAGTTTGGCTCAGGGGTCACCATACAACACACTATATTCTACCTAAAATGTGGGGAGGGATTGCATGGTACCATGTATGGACCCCTCTGATCAGTTATCATTTTCGCTCGAGTGGGCTGAAGGTGTGAAAATTTAGCTTGCTTTGTGAGCCACGGTAAAACACCCTTTATTTGATCGATATCGGTCAATTGACCGAGAAATGGTGTGTACCCCATTTGACCCCTTGTGAGCGGCGACCATTTTGGATCGGGTATGGTTGAAAGGGGTGAATATTTATAAGTTTGTTTTTGGGCCCACCCTGCAAAACCCCTTATTTGACTTAAATCGGCCAATATGCCGAGAGAAATGGCATTCCCAAACGATCCCTTGTGGTAAAAACTAATGAATATTCAGTTTGTCTTGGAACCACCTGACCCGTATTTCCCCGTTCTCTCTGGGCTAGTTTATATCGTCCATATCCCCATAGAGCCCAGGTCCCACGCCATAATAGGTTTATAGTAGCTTCTCTGCGATCGTACGCATTGATCTAAAACATCATGCAGTTAGTTTAACCATACCGTAAAGGTATCCGGACATATGCAAAGGTCAATTAGTTATTTCGTGGCCACGAATTAGTATTTCGTGGCCACGAAATGATAAAACAATTCGCATGTCCTAAACCAGCCACCGTAGCTTATGGATCATTCTGTTTTAGTATTAAATTTGGAGAAACCCGACCAGCATCAATGTAACAACTACGACAACTCATCCATGCCAATGATATGTTTAGCCATATAGATGTGGATAGGGTGGTATTGTTTAAAAATGTTAAACAATTTTATCATGTCCATATGTATTGCTAAATATTGCTGGGCTTATATAGATGGTTGCTCTATCATTCCTGGTCGGGTTTATCCAAATTGGGAGGTTAAATTATGTTCATCTGGTGATAAAAAAACACTTTCTCCTCCCACTCGATACCTCCCCCGGGATACATGTTTCACATACTAACTTAACATCTTAGTCAACATAACAAAATTTATCTCTCCCTCAAATCCTTTGCCACAAGAATAATAATAAAATTGTCAGTATAAATAGGCAAGACATCTCTGGACACTTTCTAAGAGATAATTTATTTATAAGAAGATATAGGTGCATTCTGTGATTGGTCTTATATATAGAACAACACAGTAAGCTGCAAGTGACATAGTGCGGGGACAATACTGTGTCGAAGAACATAGTTAAAGGTACTCAATCCGTAAAGAGGGTCCCCATCTCAACAGATTCCAACAACAACAATCCGATCAGAGGGTCCTATATTACTATTACTTTGGCTTTGGGGGTAAAAAATATTTGATTCGAGTCGAGGAACCCATCAAACAAAGCTCAGAGTTATTAGATATTGATTTTTGAAATTTGTTAATTGCTCGAGATGAGTACTAATAACTGCCGTCAATTTGGTAACCTGCTCGAGATTTTACGCCAAAACTCTATTCAAACAGACAAGGATGGATAACTCTATAATCAAGTGGTAATAATAACGAAATTTTGACTGTCTTCTGGGCCAGAAAGAATTCCCGATAATGAAAAATAATAGATTTCTAAAATCGATATCTAACAAATCTGAGCTTTGATGGGTGACTTCCTCGACTCGAATCAAATATTTTTGACCCCCGAAGCCATTGAAATAGTAATTGAGAGGAGTTTTATCGGATTGAGTACCTTTAAGGGGACCCTTCCATTATTCTTCATAATGTATCATGACTCCATCTGTTGTGAACAAACCATCGACTTAGGCTTAATGGATCGTTCTCCCCCAATAATATACTTGGCTTTGATCCGATCAATTCTATGGGCCATGGTATTTTCCCGTAAATTATATAGTGTCTTTAGTCGGATGATATTGGTTATGTTCAAATGGTGACACAGATATGAAACTGTACATGGTTGTGCCCCATGGCCATTGATTATTATAAGATCGAGAAACTTAGTCTAGGAAATTGCCATGAATTTACTGGAAATTGCAATTATAGCTTATATGATCGTAATTCAACGTTTGCGTTTCCGATAAAATTAATACCCAATGTGAAAATTGAGATATACTTGGTCGTCAAATTGAACCAGATGTCTTATTTAAGGTTAGCAACGGTTGCTAATCAAATACCACAATTGTGTACTAATCATACATTGGTATTGCCTTAATTTAGTCAGTGTCTAATCACATCGTGCTGGTTTTGTTCAAAGTTGGGCACATGCATCTAAAACTATATATGCAGCCATATTCTGCATAGGCCACTGATCATTATAAGATCGGGAGACTTTGCCACCGGTCCCGATAGCTCATTAGTAACGGTTACTAAGCACCTACTCGGAATGCAAGAAAATGCAACTATGGTTGATACCTATTTTACTCGTTAAGCTCTACTTTAGTGGAAATTCGTATTTACTTGTGGTCAGATTATTGATGGTGAATGTTGGGTTTCAGTCGCTGCACTGAAGTTGGTCAAATGTAACTGGCGTGGGAAGCGTGAAAGCAAAGCCTATACCGCTATAGTGAAGATCTCAGCTGCACAGAAATGTCCGTTTGTCAGTAGCACAAATCCTGCGAAAACACAGATTCTCTCAGTGCATGTGGGATAGACTCCGATGACAACGATTGAGTTATTGACAATGAACAACTACCATATATACCTGTGTATCTATGGCACTACACCCCGTTATGATCCACGATGTGGTTTTAAAACTAGTCAGTGAAAAACAAGACAGACAAGTATCAAATAAAACAATGATATAATATGTAATACATCGTGACCAGTCTTGTTGTGAATATTTTCATTTGATTCAACAGGCTGCATATTATCGAAATCACAAAACCATTCGACACTGACTTTTGCCAATTATTGTATCTTGAGGCATAACTATATCATATGTTGCAACTATTAAATCACGGATAGTTACAGTGGGTCAAATATGAGTGTTAAACTTCATATATAGTTGCGCACGATTGCCAATAAGTGATATTACAATCAACGTTTGAGCATAACACGAAGTTCTCCATAGGGTTAAGTGTTAAATTTTGATCGCAACTGTAGCCAGCAAGAATCATCTGATCAAATCCATTTTTTATTAAAACTACGTCTGTGTTTCATACTTAGTATTTTTAGGAATATCAGTACGCGCATATCATCATATGGCGCCATTTATCCCAAGTACTAGAATCTCCATAGGGCTCAGTGTTAAATTTTGATCACAACTGTAGCCAACATGAATGAACCGATCACATCAAAATTTTCAAAAATACATGTAATGGTCATATCTAGTGGTTTGGAGAAGTTTCAAATCGCACCGATCACCATACACCAGATGGATCCATCTATCGATGTCTGTAAATACGAAACGCTCTCTAAATTATGTTGACCCCGATTTTGGCCGACCAGCCAAAATTCAAGAATGGAAACAAGTCAATCCTGAAAACCAAAAATGCAAAATGACATAAGGAATCCGACTATATGCAGACATATAGAGAGCCGCCATGTATGTACATTTAAGTTGATACGACTGCACATGTATGCAGTTTTAGTCTCTTCCATTATAGTATGGTCGTCGGAGGGCTAGACCCAGAAGAAATTGGTAAAGAATCGGTTTTGGTGTCATTCGACGCGGGAGAATCTCGTGTATAACATATCCAAAATCAGCTAAAATCCGCTTTGGGAAAATCCAGGATCTAAGATGGCGTCCAATATGGCCGCCGTTAGTCAAAGGAGACTCTGACTGAGATTAATTCGATTATAGTGACAACAAATGTTATCATATGTATACATATGTATTCATTTTTGCGAAGGTAAAATATTATGCCATCTGTTTATGGCAAAAATGGAACCCCTCGTCCCAGATGGCCGCCAAAATGGCGATCTAAACCCGAAAATTTGAAGTTTTTGCCTAATATCTTAAAGATCAGTTCCTGCTGTTTGATAATGGTTCAGACTAGCGACTTTACTTAGTCTTATTCATGTTAATTCGGCACTGGAGCAATGAAAGATACCACGAATGGGTTCCCAGACTCATCCACACCATAACAAATTCGATTTTACACAACGTGGTATAAAATTTCACAAAAATTGCCATAGGGATTCCAGTCATATATCAACAAGAAATGGACAGAACTGTACAAAATAAGTTTGGCATACCATTATCTATGAATACTCAAATTCAATGAAACCCAAATTGGCACTTTGTCTCAAAAATGGCTGCCAAAATGTCGGCAAAATATGGAAAATGGCGGATATTGCCCAGAGTGTTATTCAATCGATTATAAGTAGTGGTTGATGAATAAAATTGACTAAATAAATATAAATGTATACCTCTGTATGATGCCATTATGCTAGCAATATGGTAAAAATCCGTAAAAATCCGTACCCAAAATGGCTGCCAAAATGGCCACCCGATGTGAAAAATACTATTTTATATCACTTCTTGTTATCACTTATTGATCTCTGAACTGGGGTACAATGGGTATACTATTTCAATGGTAGTGTCAACTGATATTTCCAGCAATGACATATGTAATCGTTTAGGTCATAGTTTACTCCGGTCCTTCACTTATTAGTTCTAACGAATGCGGTATGAAATTTAACCAAAATCGGCGTTGGGGTTCTGGTCACATTTTATATTTAGGGATGAGCAGATCTTGTCTACAAAATAATTGAGCGTTTCTTTTATTTGTTAACATTCTCAAATGGACCAAAAGATATAATACATTTTATCTAGTATTGCTTCCAAAACGAAAATGGTACACTCTGCCCAGCTTGTCATATAATGGAAGTTGTGACTGGTGGATGCAGTTGATAGTTGGCTAATATATGTGCCTTATATACATCAACACTAATATTTATAATAATGGAGCCTTGGTTTATTTTCAATCTTTTGGTGGCTTCACGCGTGTTGGCAAATATTAACTATTCGGGGTCGGCCATCATTTCGTACACTTACGGTACACGGTCGCGATAGTCGCAAAAGAGGTTGATCCAGAAAAAGTAAGCAGAGAGCGATTTTGACTTCAGAATACCCTATCGGATATCGGATAAAATCAGCTTTGGGAAAACTTTAAGATTCGAGATGGTATCCAATATGGCCCCCGACAACGATAGATGTCATAAATATGATATTTGCTCTTTGATTCCTTTTCGAAAAAAGAATTTTACGTGCATATATAAGTGATAAAAAGAAGTGATATAAAATAGTATTTTTCACATCGGGTGGCCATTTTGGCAGCCATTTTGGGTACGAATTCTTAAGTTTTTCCATAGAGCTAGCATAATGGCATCATACAGAGGTATAAATTTATATTTATTTAGTCAATGTTATTCACGAAACACTACTTATAATCGATTGAATGGCATTGTGTAATATCCGGAATTTTCCATATTTTGACCGTCATTTTGGCAGCCATTTTGAAACAAAGCGCCAATTTGGGTTTCATTGAATTAGATTATTCATAGATAATGGTATGCCAAACTTATATTGTACAGTTCTGTCCATTTCTTGTTGATATATGACTGGAATCCCAATGGCGAAGTTTGTGAAATTTTATACCGCGTTCTATAAAATGTGACCCCATTTTTGGTATATTTCATTGCTCCAATGCCGAATTAACATGAATAAGACTAAGCAAAGTCGCCAGTCTGAACCATTATCAAATAACAGGAACAGATCTTTCAAATTTTCGAGTTTAGGCCGCCATTTTCGCGGCCACCTGAGACGAGGGGTTCCATTTTTGCCATACACAGATGACATAATATTTTACCTTCGCAAAAATGTATACATTTGTATACATATGACAACATTTGTTGTCACTATAATCGAATTAATCTCAGTCAGAGTCTATTTTGACTAACTGTGGCCATGTTGGACGCCATCTTGGATCCTGGATTTTCCCCAAAGCGGATTTTAGCAGATTTTGGATATATTGTACCAGAGATTCTCCCGCGTTGAATGACACCAAAATCGCTTATTTACCAATTTCTTCTGGGTCAACCCCCTTTTTTGCGTACCACGACCATACTATTAGTGATTTTAGCCCGACAGACTGGACAAAATAAAAGTGCCATTTTTCACAGTACGTTTGGGCAGCCTTACTGGCCACATTTTGCTCCAAGAAGCAACCTTTTGTGCGCTGTGACACTTTTGTGAGTATTTGATAATTTCGACAAATACTATTTTTCCGTAGTACGTAAACTAAGGAAATGATTTACCGTGATTACTTAATTGTTGATTAATTCCAAGCTGGGCGAATGAATTAAACATGTATACTAATTTTATGTATACTAATGTGTTCCTATTTAACTAAAAGTTTGTTTGGTTCTGATGTTTTATACCACGTTGAAAAATAATCTGCCGAAAATTTATTATTTCTTCAAAATATTGGAAAAATCGTGATTTACGGGCGTTTTTAACCAATAAAACATTGAAAACACACCCCAAAATTTGCTTCTTAGAAAATTATTAAATACTAGATATTTGTCAATGCGAGGTTTGTGTCTCAAACAGAACATACATTATGTACTAACTATAATATACTCACATCACTTATATTCAATGTTGAGAAATTCTACCGACACATATATATTAAGTGTCATTTCTGCACAATTTTGTTTAAGATTAAATTTAACACATATTGTGTAGAATTTATACATATTTGTTCCAAGAGTATCAAGCTCTCGCTCAAACGGCTAACGCCATGCTGTGAATTTGGTCAAAAACGTCCCCAATTTCGTGGTTCGATTTCACAGTCAGGGGGTTGTTTATACATTAGCCGGATAAGATCATATTCGCTTTAGCCGGTTAGCGATAACAATAGAGTGTTTATACTTCACCGGGTAAGAATTACATCTATCCGGATATGTAGCTATTCGGTTTTCATATTCTAGATTAAATTATTCAATACAAACAACTTGTTGTCGTATAGATTCTAATTCGCTCTGCATTTAAGTTAGATCTTTATCTGGTGTCATGCGGTCACGGATGATTGCCTTTCAACAATTAACTAGAGCAATATTGTTGTGTTAGCACTGATAGACCAGTCCGCTTTTCGCCTGTGTATATGGGTCAGCGTGTCAGTTTGATTGTCTCTAATCAGCTGTCCATCGGTGGTCGCGCACCTTGTGTATACGCTATTATTATAAATACTAACTGATGATGGTACACGTGCTCTGCTTGTGCATGGTACATTTGTTGCGCATTCGAGGGAATTAAATGTGTGTGTTCATGTACATGTATGTTCACATATATAGAAGAAATGGGATGGCACGTTTCAATGGATTCAAACTTAATGGACAATTAGTTCAGTAATCTAAATCTGAGTGCGCCGTGGACATATGTACACAGGGACGGGTCTAGATGGCCTGATTTTGGAGGTGTGAATGTTCATCTTTGGAATTTCCAACTGCACCAAACCTTGAATCTCACCAAACTCACAAGTTCGCATAAATCCATGTACGCACCCCGTTGGGCTTTAATCTAACTTTCCACTCACAATAATCCTCTAGGCGGCCCCGTATTGAGCGATTTCCTTTAGATCTGAACCTGCGTCTAAACGCGACGTTTAGAGATTATATTAGCGGCGTATTTTCAAATGATACAAAAACATTGCAAAAAATATCGACCAAATTAGGGGCGAAAAATATTTTTTTCTAGTTTTGGCCTGATTTGACCGGATAAAGATTACCCAGGGTGGCACCCGACCGTACAATCAAAATGACATAAAAAAGTTGCCAAAAATGTATCAAAATTTGCCCCAAATTAGGGGCCGAAAATCGAATTTTCCAGTTTTCCTAGTTTTGACCCGATTTTGACCGGATAAAGAATACCGCATGGTGGCCCCCGACCATACAAGCAAAATGAGACAACAAAATTCCAGGGGCCAAAAATCGAAGTTTCCGTAGTTTTTGACCGAATAAAGACTACCACTCACGGTTGTCTTTATACGTTGTACACGATCGGGGCCACACCGCGCTTGTCTTTATTCGTTGAACAACGACCCGTTGGCGAATGTGCGAATAAGTAAACAAATTAAGACTACGACAACTGGAAAACTCGATTTTTGGCCCCTAACATTGTCAAAATTTCGGCAACTATTTCAGGTTGGTGTTATTTTGCTTATTAATAACTTATGCGATTGTGCAAATAGAACCCAATAGGCTCTCGGATTATAAATTAAATTACGAATTTCGGTGTAGAAGACGTAATCAAATTAATTGACGGAACGTGGACTGGACAACACGTGGCACACATGCTGGTGTAAAACAATATGTTGATACGGGCATGAACTCCAGCCACTCACTGACTAGTGACTATACAATAACTTAATGAATATCTGTAACTAGTATGCATATAACATAACATTGATTTGATACATTTGCTTGAAAACTCTACAAAAAATACTCGAGAACGATAGTTATATTTTCGCATTCCGGCTAGTCTGTCAGACGTAACATTACTTCGTGCTCAACAGACTTTAAAATAACATAAATCTGATTTTCTTGTTATACAGAGCAGAGACTATAGAAACCAACAACAACATTTGAGTACACATTCCCTTTAAAACAAACTATGTAATTATATTACGAAACCGAGATTATTACTTACTAGCTGATGTTCTCGACTTCGTCCCGGCTATTTAGGGATTTTTTTGTGATTGACTCCGTCTGGGCAGAATATACAGCATCGGTCCAGAAACATGCCTATGTGAGCGTATATGAGTGAGGTGAAGGTGAAGGTCAAGGACACATTCGCACGTGAATTTGGACACGCCATATTGTTCCCGGGTTCAAAGTAGGCCTACATACCAAATTTGAGTGAAATCTGTCGTGCAGTTTTCGAGTCTATATGACACATACAGACAGACAGACAGACAGACAATCAGAAGTTCCAAAATAGATAATAGACTAGCTCACGCTGGTCATCCTATAATCCCCACTGCGGGCGTCAGTAAACCGCACATCGGGCTGTAACAGTTAGAGTTTTCCACCCCAGGGCTAGTCTAATTAGTTAAAAGTAATCAATTTAGAAGTTATACCAACCAACCAATGGATATGTATATGATAAGCAATGCCAATTTATGCTGTGGCAGGAGTTCCGAGAAAATTCAGATATCAGTTCTCGAGAAAAACACAATCTTAGTCGAGCGCAATCGGAATTTGGGGGTAAATATTAGTTTCATTCAGCAAAACTGTCACTGCAGACAATTCTCGAGAATTCTTTTATAACCATGGATCAGTCTATATGGGACACTCTACCCGTGACGTGTTTTGATAATAAAAATAAAAAATCCCTATCCAGTATCTGGAATAGAGACATCTTTCCAACCATACCGCACATCAATAAAGTAAAACGTAGTGCGGGTTAGAGTAAACTCCGACGCGGGCATAAATGTTGCCCGCATCGGGGTTTACTCCGACACCGTGGAGTGTCACATGCAATTGTCAATATTTTCCTACTTAAATACAGCAAATTCCAATGTGAATGTAGATTAGTTTCATAAACTATCTATGTCAATGGAACGTTAACAACGTTTTCTAAATTTATCACCATGCACTTACTTCAAAGGAGGGGAGAGAAGTGGTTATATATAAACGACATAATTAAAGCAGAGGAGTTATCGAACATAGAGCAATACAGCAAGACACTACAAAATAGAGATAAAATTGTCATTGGCACAGTATACAGAAGCCCAAAACAGCAGCACTGATGAAAAGGAGCAAATACTAAAAAGGGTACGGAAGAAGGTATGCAATGATAAGAACACACATATACTGAAAACGAGAGACCTGAACCACCCAACTATAAACTGAGAAAAACAGACACCATCAGAGAAGAAAGGTGAAATATTCCTCAAGACAGTTGACAAATGCTACCAACACACAACACGTTAAGGATGCAACACGATATAGACATGGCC
Source organism: Siphonodentalium dalli (assembly GCA_032622095.1). Classification (NCBI taxonomy): domain Eukaryota; kingdom Metazoa; phylum Mollusca; class Scaphopoda; order Gadilida; family Siphonodentaliidae; genus Siphonodentalium; species Siphonodentalium dalli. The sequence goes on along the minus strand of CP136068.1, from coordinate 134,698,823 downwards.
AGAAAGCAAACGTACTGGATCTAGTCCTAACAAACGAAGCAAGTATGGTTCAAAATCTGGATATTGGAAATACATCTAGCAAACACACATACCAGAAAGAAATACATCTAGCAAACACAAAATAGTTTTGTGATACCCATAAACATATGAGCAGACAAACACACATACCAGAAAGAAATACACCCAGCAAACACACATACCAGAAAGAAATACATCCAGCAAACACACATACCAGAAAGAAATACATCTAGCAAACACAAAATAGTTTTGTGATACCCATAAACATATGAGCAGACAAACACACATACCAGAAAGAAATACACCCAGCAAACACACATACCAGAAAGAAATACATCCAGCAAACACAAAATAGAATGCCGCTAGATGCAAAAACAAGTGAGGTGATGAGAGGAAGAAACATAGAGCTTGGACACGCTATATGGAAAACAGGACACAACACAATTATAACACATATACAAAACGCAGATGAACCACTAACAAGATATCGCCGACCAAGCTAAACATAACCCCAAACAATTATGGGACTATGTATCGAGACGTACGAAGACGGAGACGCGGATAGCAAGCCTAGAAAAACCAGATGGAAGAAAGCAGAAGTGTTGGCAGATTTATTCTCCGAAGTATTCACACGAGAAACAAAAGGAGATATCCCAGATATAGACATGAAGACACTAGAGCATGAGATGAAAGACATTGAAGTGACTGCAGAAGGAGGAGAGAGAAGGCTATCAAAACTCGGAAAAACAGGGAATGAAGAAGAAACAATATGCTGAGGGAGAAGTTTGGAAAATAGATTGGAATGGACTATTTGAGGATTGTAAAAATGACATCAACGTCCAGTGGAAGAGATTTTGCCTAGTACTCGAAGAAGTTACAGACAAACACATACCAGAAAGAAATACATCTAGCAAAAAAATATAAAAATATAATGCCACTAGATGCAAAAACAAGAGAGGTTGTGAGGAAGAAGCATAGAGCTTGGACCCGATATGTGGAAAATAGGACACAACAAATGTTAACACATATACAAGATATAGAAACCAAGTGAGAAATGTGACAATGGAGCAGAAGAACCACGAACGAGATATCGCTGACCAAGCTAAAAATAAATCCAAACAATTATGGGGCTATGTATCGAGACGTACGAAGACGGAGGCAGTGATAGCAAACCTGGAGAAACCAGATGGAAGTGTAACAACAAGCGACAAGGAGAAAGCAGATTTGTTGGCAGATTGTGAACAAAAAGGAGAAATCCCAGATATAGACATGAAGACAATAGAGCATGAGATGGAAGACCTTGAAATGGCTGCAGACGAAGTAGAGATAAGGATACCAAACTCAAACCATGCAAGTCCTGACAATATACATCCTAAAATTCTAAAAGAACATCAAAACTCAAACCATGCAAGTCCGAGGGTCCGGACAATATACATCCTAAAATCCTAAAAGAACTAGCGAAGGAGCTAAACATACCAATGTCACAAATCTGCAATACCAGCTTACGAATAGGAACATTACCAAATGAATGGAAAACAGCTAACATATCTGCTGTATAAAAAAAGGGGAAACATCAAAACCAAATGATTACCGCCCAGTCAGCCTAACCAGTATAGTAGGCCAATCTCTGGAGGCAAGAATTAGAGACAAGATAATGGATCACACGAAGAACAACAAACTCCTTAGTAAGAAGCAATATGGGTCCAGCACGGGACGATCTACAACATTACAGCTGCTGCATTCATTGGAGAAGTGGACTTAGACCATAAACGAAGGACATGCGACACACGTAATTTATATAGATTCCAGAAAGCATTTGATACTGTCCCACATCAAAGACTATTACATAAGGCGAGAAGTTACGACATAAATGGGAACATACTGGCATGGATAGAGAACTTTCTACAGCGAAGACAACTGTGGTGATAAATGGTGAAGCGTGAAATATTAAGTTGAATACTCCAAGGAGGTGTGCTCGGACCCATATTATTTGTCAACTACATCAATGACCCACCATGCAACGTTAAATCTGATGTCATGATGTTTGCTGACGACACTAACATTTTCAGAGAAATAAAGGATATGTCAGATGTGAATACATTACAGAATGACATAGATGAACTCCAGACATGGTCAGACTAGTGGCTCTTGAAATTCCTTCGACATAAATGTGTGACAATGAACATTGGCACGAAACAGAAGAACCAATTTACCACACGAAGAACAAAGATGGAATAAATGTACAACTGAGTGGGGTTAGTGAAGAAAAAGATATAGGAATCACAACTGATAATATACTGAAATTCGACCAATATTGACTGAGAAAATACAAAAAGCAAATGCAGTCACTGGAGCCATACGAAGAGCATTTACACACATGGACACTAAAACAATGTTGAAACAACACAAAAGCCTGGAGTGACCACATCTAGAAAATGCCAACCTGCTTGGAGTCCACATTTAAAGAAAGACATTGAAATGCTGGAGAAAGTTAAATAAAAATTCACAAAATTAATACCAGAAATGAAGGGCCTACCATGCGAAGAAAGACTAAAGAAGCCCAAGAGGAGACATGCTAGAATGCTTCAATATATTAAACACCTGTGATCTTGAATTAAATGACGTACTAAAAAGAGGCACCGAACTCAGAACCAGATGGCATAATTACAAGCTATTTCTGGAAGGAGCGAACAGGGATGTGAGGAAATACCCAGTCAGTCTAAGTGTGGTGGAGCCACGGAACCATCTAACAGAAAAGTGGTCTATGCAGAAGATATGAATTCATTCAAATACAAACTGGATTACCGTTGACAGGACCAAGAAATTAAACTAAATTTCAAGGCTGAGTTGAGTCTGACAGACCCTGATAGATCAGTGAAACTAAAAATACAAATACAGGAGAGTTCGAAGAAATAGAAGATGAATCAGATGTGAATATAAGGCATATTTAGAAGCCAGCTACAACACATACCATAAGGTTACATACGGTAAGGTAATCGTTACGGCTCGTGAGGGTGATCACAGTTGAGTACTTGGCATATGGTCGCGTAAACATCTGGGATGATTTGCATATTGCTGAAACTCGGTTCGCAACCCGAAGACAGGAATCGCAGAGTGACACACATTTTTGATACGGTGTCAACACTTTCTGAAATTGTGCGTCGTGTTTCTTGCTTTCTCGTAGACTCGACTCTACGCGGCTGAATCTATGAACAACGATGTTGGTGTGGCAACAGGGTCTCGTGCACTCCCAACTTTGGTAAATGTTTTCAACAGTTGGAAATTTCATACCTGACACAACATTTGTTAGAAATTTCACACTAACACTATGTTGAAATTGTTTTTGTAGTTTAAAGCTCGCGGGATTAGTGTGGTTCAATGGGAGGGGGTGAAGTTGGAAATTCCAATATGGACCCCCATCCTGACCCTATAGGCACGACTCTGTTCGGCATATACTAAATAGCTTTAGTCTGCTGATATTGCTTGATTCATTTTGTTTGTCTGGCCTAAACTGACGCGACGCGCAGTGAATTGTCCAGTACATGTTAACGGTTACGTAGCGTTTTTCCGAAGACCCATAATTCCGAAGGTCAGATTCTCCGACGCCCAGATTCTCCGACGCCCCGATTCTCCGAAAGCCCATAACTCCGAAGTCCCGATTCTCCGAAATCCCATAACTCCGAAGACCCATAACTCCGAAAGCCCATAACTCCGAAGGCCTATAACTCCGAACGCCCATAACTCCGAAGGTCTATAACTCCGAAGGGCCGATTCTCCGAAGGTCCGATTCTCCGAAGGTCCGATTCTCCGAAGATCATGTTTTATCGCTTATTAAATAGTGTACAGTCCAGTGGCGGGGTCAATGGGGCCCTAGGGAAGACCGCCCCCAAATAACATGTCAAATGTCATGTAAACGTCAGGAAATCCCTCCTAGGCATTCAAATATTCACAGTGTTCCTGCCCAGGGGAGCCCCCGGACCAACGATTGGGGGCGACCCCTCCCATGTATGCGCTCCCCAAATCAGGCCTTCGTGATATGCTTTCGGCATATCATATGCATGATATATCCCCCACATATCCCCCACATATGCTAATTAATGTGCACCCCTAAATGGGAACCCTGGCTCCGCCACTGGTGTGCACCGGGTATATTATAACGAAACGCTGCAAGAATGTCAGAGTAGCCTAACATGCACAGGGGCGACAAGTTCTTCCCCGTTCACCCCTGTACGATTTCCGGGCGTTTACATGACATTGGACATGTTTTGGTAGGGGCCCATATTGTCTGAAATAGCAAGTAGAGGTTTAATGGGGGCAGTGGGAATTTTGGGACCCCTTGGCTTCGCCACTGGACTGTACACTATTTAGTAAACGATAATACCCCGATAAAACAAAATCTTCGGAGAATCGGACCTTCGGAGTTATGGGCCGTCGGAGAATCGGGCCTTCGGAGTTATAGGTCTTCGGAGAATAGGCCCTTCGGAGTTATAGGTCTTCGGAGTTATAGGTCTTCGGAGAATCGGCCCTTCGGAGTTATGGGCTTTCGGAGAATCGGATCTTCGGAGTTATGGGCCGTCGGAGAATCGGGTCTTCGGAGTTGTGGGCCGTCGGAGAATCGGGTCTTCGGAGTTGTGGGCCTTCGTAGTAATAGGTCTGACACCATGTTAACCGATGAGCGCGCTTTCACTAACAATAATCATGTTGTGAGCACAGTAATCCGCAACGCAAGACTTCACACAGTTCTGTACACAGATATACACCAATGTAAATGCACACTGACCAGCGTGTAGATGTTCTGTTTATTGTTTGCTCCGTTCAGTTGGCCAATGGCTCAACTCGAAAGCAGAGTAAAACTGCAAATTTATATACCCAAGCACAACCATGGTATAAGCTTGTGCATATGAAAATAGTTCCATTTTCAGACATATTGGTTGAGGGATAAAGGGGCTAACGTCATAATATATTTAACTAAAAATTCTAATTGGTAATATATTACATTTTTTTCAACCTGAACACAGGGACTTTTAGCACAGTATTTCATCTTGAACCGAATCACTTTTAATTTTACCGCGTATGGATACGAGTGAAATATCGAAATCTGACTAGACGGATAACGGTTTTTATCTGATGCAAAATTCCACTATTTGTCAGCTTAGCATATAATAACATGTTGACACCAAAAAGGGAGCATAATTCCAAGTTCCCATCGCGTCACCGTCCGCTTTATTCATTAAAGATGCATGATCCGATTTGACACCAAATTAGTCGAAAGTCAAACGGAGTATGAACCAAATTGTTTAAACAAAATTCATATCTGAACCGATCTGTGTTTCCAAATGATTAATCCCTATAAGATATGTATATAATCTATTGTATCATGTTATTTTTGATAAGGATGATTCTACAGAGTTTTGTGCTCATTGCGAAGACAATGAGCCCCTTCAATCCGTCCATGACTGGAGCTTCCTGAATGTTTTTGAAAACCCCGTGCCAATGCATTTCATTTTCTTACATGTGCGAGTCTCCCATATTTCGTGAGCCTAGCATATATAAGGAAATACATTGGCCTAATAATATTTACCTTGACCTTGTAAGCAGTGCATTCTTTATGTATATATATACACATTTTTCATCAGTGACTCCAAGCTATTGACAAGGCAAGATGTGCCGAAACCGGTATAGCTGTTTGTACATACATGTAATAAATATTCAACAATGAACGGATACCTTTCCTAATTTTCAAATTATTCCATTCTTCACGTCAGCAGTCACCTACCTCAGAGGAGAGTTTCTTCATTATTTTATAAATATATATATATATATATATATATATATATATATATATATATATATATACTAGCAGGGTTACCCGGCGTTGCCCAGGTTAATGCGATGTGAAACAATCTGTATGCTGTGGATATTTGTTGGGAATAGAGAACACTCTTGCTTAAAGTGTTTTCTCATAAATTGTATATTCAAATAGCATCACAAAACATGATTATTACAGTCATGGAATATAAGTAGTGGCCCACCTTGTCAATTGTCATTCTGTTTATCGCGATTAATCCGTTCCACCAATAATGAAGTATTTATTTATTTACAACTGCGTATACGTCCGACGTTATAATATGACATATGGACATCATAAAGACATTAGTTCGCATAAATAAAAGATGACAATTGGGTTTTACATATTGAGATGTATCAATCAATCTAGTGGGTTGGACTACGATCTCGAGGATACCTGGCTATCATATCTCCATGAAGATACGGATGTTTCAAAGAAATTTCCTGGTGCTCATGGTGCTATATATTGGCTAAATTGTCTCAGTTTCAACGAAATGTTGCTGCGCACGTATATCAGCTACATTTGCCAGACACAGAGCGAGATTTTGAGTTGTTTATGTCAGTTGATGAGTCTGTTCTAAACTGCTTGTCAGATGTCAGTATTGGGAGGATCCTGAAAAGTCATGTGCTACTAACTGCATTTTATTGTATATCAGAAGAAACTATATATATGACTGCACACTGTGACCACTATTTTTGAACAGGCCTTCCATATCTCCTGACAAATTGTAACTTTTTTGTGGAAACGGTATTGAATGGAACAGACTCAATTTTGTTGTAATATATATGAAATCCTCTGACGGTTCGAGGTCTCTCAATTTGCACGAATATGTGTATCTCTTCCATAGAATGATAAATATACGTTTAATGCTTATTCTATGTATATCTTTTTGCTAGCTCATTGTGTGAATGTACTGCTTGCCATCCCCATATAAATATGACAGTTAAGAAGATATAATTGTTCAAGTGACTTGTAAGTGGGTTACCATTTGTCGGGATTGTGAAATGTGAACGCCCAAATCTCCTTAAAATGATATGGAGATGGCCTGGGTGACTATATTTAACTTATATGTGGATATCGGCGAATAGCAAACTTAGCTATGATAGTGCATATCCGCTCGCCATCCGTGACGCAAACGACACCAAATGTGATTTAATTCATAGTATATCATTAGATAAAAACATGTATGAATTTGTTGGAAATTGGTGCCAAATATATTTGTATCAGCTTTTACCTCTTTTGACATATTTAAACCACGCCCATTAGACTCATGGATGCATGATATACTGGCGATGATTATATATATGGTGGTGGTAATACGCAACTAAACAAATTATGAGAATAGTTATGAACCCACATCTCTCACCCCGGCGACAAAACTAATTCATCATATTTTTAAAATTTTGCCGACCTCCCCCTTTTCTTTCCCTGACACCAACAGCACCATTTTAATTTAAATTTAAATCCGCACCATTATCTTCCTTGTTAAAAGTTACCCCTCTTAGAACGCCTTGGTGCCATCTAGATTGTACCACGTGAAGTTATATATAGAACACACAGACAGACAAAAAGACAGACAGACAGCACAATTTGATTTCTTGTATCATTTGAGAAGTATATATATGAAATTGGTGAAAATTGGCGAGTATACAAATTCGTATCAAATTGAAGGTCCCCATATCTCTCACCCATAGGGCACCAATTTGGTGTATCTAAACCATAAGATAAGATTCCTCGTATCACGGAGAAGAATATGTATCAATCTCGTGGAAATCGGCACTAAACATATAGATATAACGTTTTGTGTCCCTCTCATCTCTATACACAATTTATATACAATTTTTTATTATCAAATTTGGTGCCAATCCCTCCCTCCCCATCTCTCACCTAAACAGCACCACTATGACGTCTTTAAAGCACACGATTAGATTCCTCGTATCATGGATAAGAACGTGTATCAATTTGGTGGAAATTGGCGCCAAAATAATTGTGCATCAATTTTGTACCCCTGTCCCTTTCTATACACGCCTGACTCGAATGAGGCCATATTTGACAGATATAAGCCACACCATTAAACTCCTCATACCATGGGGATGCTTTTGTATAATTGTGGTGGCAATCGGCGACTAAACCAATTATTATCAAATTTAGTGCCCACCCCCTCCCAATATCTCATCATTTGGACAACAATTTGGCGTTCTTAAATCGCACAATTAGATTCCTTGTATCATGAAGAAGAATATATATCAAATTGGTGGAAATGGGCGCTAAAATTAGTTTTATCAATTTTGGTGCCCCTCTCCCCTTTCGTGCAACCATGACTCGAACGACACCATTGTTGACCTATTTAAACCACACCGTTGGATTCTTCATATCATGGGGATGATTATATGTAAGTTTCGTGGCAATCGGCAACAGAACAAAATTCTGTCCCTCCCCTTCCGGGCACCCCTGACGCGAACGGCGCGACTTTTGCCATATTTAAAACACACCATTGGATTACTCATATTATGGGAATGATTATATATAAGTTTCGTGGCAATCGCCGACAAATGTTTTTTCTGCCCCTCCCCCTTTTCTGCCCCTGACAATAAAGGCGTCACTTTAGAAAATTCTAACCCCGACCATTATCTTTCTCGTAAAAAGCTACTCCTAGTAGACCCCTTTGGCATCATCTAGATGGTCCCCTGTGAATTTCTATAGAACACAGACAGACAGACAGACAGACAGACAGACATTCGCAAATATAGATATAGATGAAGCTCCCGATGGGAGACTCGCATAGATAAGAGAATGCACTGGAACATGATATTTAATGCTGCACCAGCGCAGCTCCCGTCGTGAAAGGGTTAACCATGGGTGATGTGGTGTGCGGGTTGAACCGGGAAGTCAACTTCCTATCAGTGGTGGTGCTATACACCTTTATAAACTATTGTTTATGAGCGTGACTTTCCGTGACAACGTTCTGAATAATTTATTATTTTCGACCCGTGATGCATATGAATGTCAGTTATAACGACGCCGGATAGGCCATAGTGTGATGACCTTGATGTAAATTCTAACCCCCCGGAACAATTAACCAGAAATGATATTAATAATTCAAAAAACTTAGAACATTACTCACAAATAATCGTTATTTTACAATAAAGGGGCTTTAAGATACTTCTGTAGTTAACGTCTGACACCGACAGCTATGCCCAGACAGGTTCGACGATCCGTGGGGAAAAAATCGGCATTCAAGACACTTAAAGAAGCATTCAGGTTTCCAGACCTCCAATAGACCTTCCAATAACGGTTGAGTCGCTCATCTGAATTTAGAGACTGAGAAGACTTGGGACTTAACCCGTTCTGTACTAAATACTCATTGACGAGTAGTTCCCTTAAGAAATGTTCAGATAATAAGTTCAACAAAAGAACATACTGTAGGTTATTGCTTGAAATTATTATCTGAACATTTCCAACCAAAGAATATGCACCCTTCTGAACTTGTAATATGTTTTATGTTCTTCAGAATCTAATGCCTATGTATAGGGACAAGAGGGGAACTCGGAGGATGAGCTTGTTCATTGACAACAAACACTGGAGCTTCCTGAATGTTTTTGAAAACCCCGTGCCAATGCATTTCATTTTCTTACATGTGCGAGTCTCCCATATTTCGTGAGCCTAGCATATATAAGGAAATACATTGGCCTAATAATATTTACCTTGACCTTGTAAGCAGTGCATTCTTTATGTATATATATATATATATATATATATATATATATATATATATATATATATATATATATATACTAGCAGGGTTACCCGGCGTTGCCCAGGTTAATGCGATGTGAAACAATCTGTATGCTGTGGATATTTGTTGGGAATAGAGAACACTCTTGCTTAAAGTGTTTTCTCATAAATTGTATATTCAAATAGCATCACAAAACATGATTATTACAGTCATGGAATATAAGTAGTGACCCATGCACCTTGTCAATTGTCATTCTGTTTATCGCGATTAATCCGTTCCACCAATAATGAAGTATTTATTTATTTACAACTGCGTATACGTCCGACGTTATAATATGACATATGGACATCATAAAGACATTAGTTCGCATAAATAAAAGATGACAATTGGGTTTTACATATTGAGATGTATCAATCAATCTAGTGGGTTGGACTAAGATCTCGAGGATACCTGGCTATCATATCTCCATGAAGATACGGATGTTTCAAAGAAATTTCCTGGTGCTCATGGTGCTATATATTGGCTAAATTGTCTCAGTTTCAACGAAATGTTGCTGCGCACGTATATCAGCTACATTTGCCAGACACAGAGCGAGATTTTGAGTTGTTTATGTCAGTTGATGAGTCTGTTCTAAACTGCTTGTCAGATGTCAGTATTGGGAGGATCCTGAAAAGTCATGTGCTACTAACTGCATTTTATTGTATATCAGAAGAAACTATATATATGACTGCACACTGTGACCACTATTTTTGAACAGGCCTTCCATATCTCCTGACAAATTGTAACTTTTTTGTGGAAACGGTATTGAATGGAACAGACTCAATTGCACGAATATGTGTATCTCTTCCATAGAATGATAAATATACGTTTAATGCTTATTCTATGTATATCTTTTTGCTAGCTCATTGTGTGAATGTACTGCTTGCCATCCCCATATACATATGACAGTTAAGAAGATATAATTGTTCAAGTGACTTGTAAGTGGGTTACCATTTGTCGGGATTGTGAAATGTGAACGCCCAAATCTCCTTAAAATGATATGGAGATGGCCTGGGTGACTATATTTAACTTATATGTGGATATCGGCGAATAGCAAACTTAGCTATGATAGTGCATATCCGCTCGCCATCCGTGACGCAAACGACACCAAATGTGATTTAATTCATAGTATATCATTAGATAAAAACATGTATGAATTTGTTGGAAATTGGTGCCAAATATATTTGTATCAGCTTTTACCTCTTTTGACATATTTAAACCACGCCCATTAGACTCATGGATGCATGATATACTGGCGATGATTATATATATGGTGGTGGTAATACGCAACTAAACAAATTATGAGAATAGTTATGAACCCACATCTCTCACCCCGGCGACAAAACTAATTCATCATATTTTTAAAATTTTGCCGACCTCCCCCTTTTCTTTCCCTGACACCAACAGCACCATTTTAATTTAAATTTAAATCCGCACCATTATCTTCCTTGTTAAAAGTTACCCCTCTTAGAACGCCTTGGTGCCATCTAGATTGTACCACGTGAAGTTATATATAGAACACACAGACAGACAAAAAGACAGACAGACAGCACAATTTGATTTCTTGTATCATTTGAGAAGTATATATATGAAATTGGTGAAAATTGGCGAGTATACAAATTCGTATCAAATTGAAGGTCCCCATATCTCTCACACATAGGGCACCAATTTGGTGTATCTAAACCATAAGATAAGATTCCTCGTATCACGGAGAAGAATATGTATCAATCTCGTGGAAATCGGCACTAAACATATAGATATAACGTTTTGTGTCCCTCTCATCTCTATACACAATTTATATACAATTTTTAATTATCAAATTTGGTGCCAATCCCTCCCTCCCCATCTCTCACCTAAACAGCACCACTATGACGTCTTTAAATCACACGATTAGATTCCTCGTATCATGGACAAGAACGTGTATCAATTTGGTGGAAATTGGCGCCAAAATAATTGTGCATCAATTTTGTACCCCTGTCCCTTTCTATACACGCCTGACTCGAATGAGGCCATATTTGACAGATATAAGCCACACCATTAAACTCCTCATACCATGGGGATGCTTTTGTATAATTGTGGTGGCAATCGGCGACTAAACCAATTATTATCAAATTTAGTGCCCACCCCCTCCCAATATCTCATCATTTGGACAACAATTTGGCGTTCTTAAATCGCACAATTAGATTCCTTGTATCATGAAGAAGAATATATATCAAATTGGTGGAAATGGGCGCTAAAATTAGTTTTATCAATTTTGGTGCCCCTCTCCCCTTTCGTGCAACCATGACTCGAACGACACCATTGTTGACCTATTTAAACCACACCGTTGGATTCTTCATATCATGGGGATGATTATATGTAAGTTTCGTGGCAATCGGCAACAGAACAAAATTCTGTCCCTCCCCTTCCGGGCACCCCTGACGCGAACGGCGCGACTTTTGCCATATTTAAAACACACCATTGGATTACTCATATTATGGGAATGATTATATATAAGTTTCGTGGCAATCGCCGACAAATGTTTTTTCTGCCCCTCCCCCTTTTCTGCCCCTGACAATAAAGGCGTCACTTTAGAAAATTCTAACCCCGACCATTATCTTTCTCGTAAAAAGCTACTCCTAGTAGACCCCTTTGGCATCATCTAGATGGTCCCCTGTGAATTTCTATAGAACACAGACAGACAGACAGACAGACAGACATTCGCAAATATAGATATAGATGAAGCTCCCGATGGGAGACTCGCATAGATAAGAGAATGCACTGGAACATGATATTTAATGCTGCACCAGCGCAGCTCCCGTCGTGAAAGGGTTAACCATGGGTGATGTGGTGTGCGGGTTGAACCGGGAAGTCAACTTCCTATCAGTGGTGGTGCTATACACCTTTATAAACTATTGTTTATGAGCGTGACTTTCCGTGACAACGTTCTGAATAATTTATTATTTTCGACCCGTGATGCATATGAATGTCAGTTATAACGACGCCGGATGGGCCATAGTGTGATGACCTTGATGTAAATTCTAACCCCCCGGAACAATTAACCAGAAATGATATTAATAATTAAAAAACTTAGAACATTACTCACAAATAATCGTTATTTTACAATAAAGGGGCTTTAAGATACTTCTGTAGTTAACGTCTGACACCGACAGCTATGCCCAGACAGGTTCGACGATCCGTGGGGAAAAAATCGGCATTCAAGACACTTAAAGATGCATTCAGGTTTCCAGACCTCCAATAGACCTTCCAATAACGGTTGAGTCGCTCATCTGAATTTAGAGACTGAGAAGACTTGGGACTTAACCCGTTCTGTACTAAATACTCATTGACGAGTAGTTCCCTTAAGAAATGTTCAGATAATAAGTTCAACAAAAGAACATACTGTAGGTTATTGGTTGAAATTATTATCTGAACATTTCCAACCAATGAATATGCACCCTTCTGAACTTGTAATATGTTTTATGTTCTTCAGAATCTAATGCCTATGTATAGGGACAAGAGGGGAACTCGGAGGATGAGCTTGTTCATTGACAACAAACACTGGAGCTTCCTGAATGTTTTTGAAAACCCCGTGCCAATGCATTTCATTTTCTTACATGTGCGAGTCTCCCATATTTCGTGAGCCTAGCATATATAAGGAAATACATTGGCCTAATAATATTTACCTTGACCTTGTAAGCAGTGCATTCTTTATGTATATATATATATATATATATATATATAGCTATATATATATATATATATATATATATATACTAGCAGGGTTACCCGGCGTTGCCCAGGTTAATGCGATGTGAAACCATCTGTATGCTGTGGATATTTGTTGGGAATAGAGAACACTCTTGCTTAAAGTGTTTTCTCATAAATTGTATATTCAAATAGCATCACAAAACATGATTATTACAGTCATGGAATATAAGTAGTGGCCCATGCACCTTGTCAATTGTCATTCTGTTTATCGCGATTAATCCGTTCCACCAATAATGAAGTATTTATTTATTTACAACTGCGTATACGTCCGACGTTATAATATGACATATGGACATCATAAAGACATTAGTTCGCATAAATACAAGATGACAATTGGGTTTTACATATTGAGATGTATCAATCAATCTAGTGGGTTGGACTAAGATCTCGAGGATACCTGGCTATCATATCTCCATGAAGATACGGATGTTTCAAAGAAATTTCCTGGTGCTCATGGTGCTATATATTGGCTAAATTGTCTCAGTTTCAACGAAATGTTGCTGCGCACGTATATCAGCTACATTTGCCAGACACAGAGCGAGATTTTGAGTTGTTTATGTCAGTTGATGAGTCTGTTCTAAACTGCTTGTCAGATGTCAGTATTGGGAGGATCCTGAAAAGTCATGTGCTACTAACTGCATTTTATTGTATATCAGAAGAAACTATATATATGACTGCACACTGTGACCACTATTTTTGAACAGGCCTTCCATATCTCCTGACAAATTGTAACTTTTTTGTGGAAACGGTATTGAATGGAACAGACTCAATTTTGTTGTAATATATATGAAATCCTCTGACGGTTCGAGGTCTCTCAATTTGCACGAATATGTGTATCTCTTCCATAGAATGATAAATATACGTTTAATGCTTATTCTATGTATATCTTTTTGCTAGCTCATTGTGTGAATGTACTGCTTGCCATCCCCATATAAATATGACAGTTAAGAAGATATAATTGTTCAAGTGACTTGTAAGTGGGTTACCATTTGTCGGGATTGTGAAATGTGAACGCCCAAATCTCCTTAAAATGATATGGAGATGGCCTGGGTGACTATATTTAAATTATATGTGGATATCGGCGAATAGCAAACTTAGCTATGATAGTGCATATCCGCTCGCCATCCGTGACGCAAACGACACCAAATGTGATTTAATTCATAGTATATCATTAGATAAAAACATGTATGAATTTGTTGGAAATTGGTGCCAAATATATTTGTATCAGCTTTTACCTCTTTTGACATATTTAAACCACGCCCATTAGACTCATGGATGCATGATATACTGGCGATGATTATATATATGGTGGTGGTAATACGCAACTAAACAAATTATGAGAATAGTTATGAACCCACATCTCTCACCCCGGCGACAAAACTAATTCATCATATTTTTAAAATTTTGCCGACCTCCCCCTTTTCTTTCCCTGACACCAACAGCACCATTTTAATTTAAATTTAAATCCGCACCATTATCTTCCTTGTTAAAAGTTACCCCTCTTAGAACGCCTTGGTGCCATCTAGATTGTACCACGTGAAGTTATATATAGAACACACAGACAGACAAAAAGACAGACAGACAGCACAATTTGATTTCTTGTATCATTTGAGAAGTATATATATGAAATTGGTGAAAATTGGCGAGTATACAAATTCGTATCAAATTGAAGGTCCCCATATCTCTCACCCATAGGGCACCAATTTGGTGTATCTAAACCATAAGATAAGATTCCTCGTATCACGGAGAAGAATATGTATCAATCTCGTGGAAATCGGCACTAAACATATAGATATAACGTTTTGTGTCCCTCTCATCTCTATACACAATTTATATACAATTTTTTATTATCAAATTTGGTGCCAATCCCTCCCTCCCCATCTCTCACCTAAACAGCACCACTATGACGTCTTTAAATCACACGATTAGATTCCTCGTATCATGGATAAGAACGTGTATCAATTTGGTGGAAATTGGCGCCAAAATAATTGTGCATCAATTTTGTACCCCTGTCCCTTTCTATACACGCCTGACTCGAATGAGGCCATATTTGACAGATATAAGCCACACCATTAAACTCCTCATACCATGGGGATGCTTTTGTATAAGTGTGGTAGCAATCGGCGACTAAACCAATTATTATCAAATTTAGTGCCCACCCCCTCCCAATATCTCATCATTTGGACAACAATTTGGCGTTCTTAAATCGCACAATTAGATTCCTTGTATCATGAAGAAGAATATATATCAATTTGGTGGAAATGGGCGCTAAAATTAGTTTTATCAATTTTGGTGCCCCTCTCCCCTTTCGTGCAACCCTGACTCGAACGACACCATTGTTGACATATTTAAACCACACCGTTGGATTCTTCATATCATGGGGATGATTATATGTAAGTTTCGTGGCAATCAGCAACAGAACAAAATTCTGTCCCTCCCCCTTCCGGGCACCCCTGACGCGAACGGCGCGACTTTTGCCATATTTAAAACACACCATTGGATTACTCATATTATGGGAATGATTATATATAAGTTTCGTGGCAATCGCCGACAAATGTTTTTTCTGCCCCTCCCCCTATTCTGCCCCTGACAATAAAGGCGTCACTTTAGAAAATTCTAACCCCGACCATTATCTTTCGCGTAAAAAGCTACTCCTAGTAGACCCCTTTGGCATCATCTAGATGGTCCCCTGTGAATTTCTATAGAACACAGACAGACAGACAGACAGACAGACAGACAGACAGACATTCAGTTGTCTCAGTTTCAACGAAATGTTGCTGCGCACGTATATCAGCTACATTTGCCAGACACAGAGCGAGATTTTGAGTTGTTTATGTCAGTTGATGAGTCTGTTCTAAACTGCTTGTCAGATGTCAGTATTGGGAGGATCCTGAAAAGTCATGTGCTACTAACTGCATTTTATTGTATATCAGAAGAAACTATATATATGACTGCACACTGTGACCACTATTTTTGAACAGGCCTTCCATATCTCCTGACAAATTGTAACTTTTTTGTGGAAACGGTATTGAATGGAACAGACTCAATTTTGTTGTAATATATATGAAATCCTCTGACGGTTCGAGGTCTCTCAATTTGCACGAATATGTGTATCTCTTCCATAGAATGATAAATATACGTTTAATGCTTATTCTATGTATATCTTTTTGCTAGCTCATTGTGTGAATGTACTGCTTGCCATCCCCATATAAATATGACAGTTAAGAAGATATAATTGTTCAAGTGACTTGTAAGTGGGTTACCATTTGTCGGGATTGTGAAATGTGAACGCCCAAATCTCCTTAAAATGATATGGAGATGGCCTGGGTGACTATATTTAACTTATATGTGGATATCGGCGAATAGCAAACTTAGCTATGATAGTGCATATCCGCTCGCCATCCGTGACGCAAACGACACCAAATGTGATTTAATTCATAGTATATCATTAGATAAAAACATGTATGAATTTGTTGGAAATTGGTGCCAAATATATTTGTATCAGCTTTTACCTCTTTTGACATATTTAAACCACGCCCATTAGACTCATGGATGCATGATATACTGGCGATGATTATATATATGGTGGTGGTAATACGCAACTAAACAAATTATGAGAATAGTTATGAACCCACATCTCTCACCCCGGCGACAAAACTAATTCATCATATTTTTAAAATTTTGCCGACCTCCCCCTTTTCTTTCCCTGACACCAACAGCACCATTTTAATTTAAATTTAAATCCGCACCATTATCTTCCTTGTTAAAAGTTACCCCTCTTAGAACGCCTTGGTGCCATCTAGATTGTACCACGTGAAGTTATATATAGAACACACAGACAGACAAAAAGACAGACAGACAGCACAATTTGATTTCTTGTATCATTTGAGAAGTATATATATGAAATTGGTGAAAATTGGCGAGTATACAAATTCGTATCAAATTGAAGGTCCCCATATCTCTCACCCATAGGGCACCAATTTGGTGTATCTAAACCATAAGATAAGATTCCTCGTATCACGGAGAAGAATATGTATCAATCTCGTGGAAATCGGCACTAAACATATAGATATAACGTTTTGTGTCCCTCTCATCTCTATACACAATTTATATACAATTTTTTATTATCAAATTTGGTGCCAATCCCTCCCTCCCCATCTCTCACCTAAACAGCACCACTATGACGTCTTTAAATCACACGATTAGATTCCTCGTATCATGGATAAGAACGTGTATCAATTTGGTGGAAATTAGCGCCAAAATAATTGTGCATCAATTTTGTACCCCTGTCCCTTTCTATACACGCCTGACTCGAATGAGGCCATATTTGACAGATATAAGCCACACCATTAAACTCCTCATACCATGGGGATGCTTTTGTATAAGTGTGGTGGCAATCGGCGACTAAACCAATTATTATCAAATTTAGTGCCCACCCCTCCCAATATCTCATCATTTGGACAACAATTTGGCGTTCTTAAATCGCACAATTAGATTCCTTGTATCATGAAGAAGAATATATATCAATTTGGTGGAAATGGGCGCTAAAATTAGTTTTATCAATTTTGGTGCCCCTCTCCCCTTTCGTGCAACCCTGACTAGAAAAGAATACAGAAAAGCAACCAGACAATACAAGAAAAATCCCAGATTAAATACTAAACAACATATGCGCGAAAAAACCCATGACTACAAACGAAAAATGAATACGGCCATCAGTGAACATAACGAGAAAGCCTCTAAGGAATTAGCATGCTTGAAATATAAAAATCCGAAGAAATTTTGGGCTGCACTAAATAACCGTTCAAAAACCAAAACACCGCCTATCAACATAAGTAACCTTGAAAAGTATTTCCGCGAGTTAAATAGTGCGCAAGACGCAAATCATGATCCTGATATCACAAATGATAAATCAGATGACAACGAAACTTTAAACCAAGCAATTAGTATTGATGAAATAAAAATGGCGCTACGTAGCCTGAAGAACAATAAAGCCTGTGGTCAGGATATGATACTCAATGAACATCTTAAAGCAGCATCTGAAAAAATGTTGAATATATATTGCAGAATATTTAACTGTATTCTTGACTCGGGCTGCATACCAGATTCATGGGGTATAGGCACCATTGTCCCTATTTACAAAAATAAAGGCGACCCTTGCGATCCAAGCAACTATAGGCCCATCACAATCCTGAGCTGCTTTGGAAAGTTATTTACAAAAATACTTTCAAACAGAATATATGAATATGTAGAAAATAATAATATTCTCAAAGAAAATCAAGCCGGGTTCCGTAAGGGTTACTCAACTACTGATAATATGTTTATAATACACATGTTAACTGACCTCACAAAGAATTTAAACTGCAACCTCTATTGTGCATTTATTGACTTTGAGAAGGCATTTGACAAAGTCTGGAGACCGGGACTTTGGAAAAAACTATTGGCAAGTAATATAAATGGGAAATTTTTTCGAGTTATTAAAAATATTTATCAAAACGTCAAATCATCGGTCAAGTTAGGAAACAATTATTCATCTCTTTTCCCATGTCTATCAGGGGTTAGGCAAGGTGAAAACTTATCACCAATATTGTTTTCCCTATTTCTGAATGACCTGGAGACTTTTATGATAAAGGAGGGTATTGTCGGCCTCACCAAAATCTCAAACCAGACTGAACAAGAATTAAATGTTTACACGAAATTACTTCTCATACTATATGCAGATGATACAGTGCTTATGGCTGAAACCCCAAAAAAACTGCAAAAAGAACTTAACGTTTTCAGCTTGTACTGCAATAAATGGAAACTAAAAGTAAATATAAATAAAACGAAAATTTTACTCATTTCAAAACGTAGCTTACCAAGAAACATACAATTCACATTTGATAGCACTAATCTTGAAGTAGTGAAAAAGTTCAATTATTTAGGAATTATGCATACAAAATCGGGATCATACACAGAAACAAAACAAATTCTTGCAACAAAAGGCAGTCATGCAATGTACTCTGTGATAAAACGATCCAGAGAAAACTGCCTCTCAGTAGCTAATCAATTGGACCTATTCGATTCACAGGTGCTGCCAATATTACTGTACGGCTGTGAGATATGGGGTTATGGAGATAACCAGGTACTCGAAAATGTACACCGAAATTTTTTAAAACATATCCTAAATTTGAAACCATCAACACCCAACTATATGATTTATGGCGAATCAGGAAGATATCCATTGGACATCACAATAAAGTTAAGATTGTTAAAGTATTGGTTGAAAATAAAAAATATGACATACACACGGTATGGGAAAGTGCTTTATGATTTGTCAGTGAAACTTATGGGAGATGCCGATAAAAAGCTTTTTAAGTGGACAAGAGAAATCCGAGAGATCTTGCGTAGCTGTGGCCAGGCAGATTTACTGACATCTGGTGAACTAAAGTGTGCCAATCAATTCCTTGATTGCGTGAAAAACAGTCTTCTAAGAGACTTTAAAATAAAGTGGGACTCTGAAATGAACAAATCAAGTAGAGGCCAAATATATCGCATATTTAAACACAATTTCTCCTTTGAAAAATATCTTGATATCTTACAAAGTAAAAACCGAATTGTATTCTGCAGATTCAGAACAGCGAACCACAACCTCCCAATAGAAACTGGGAGATGGAACGGAACACCCCACAAGGATAGAACATGTCGCTTATGTAACCATAACATGATAGCAGACGAATTCCACTATTTATTGGAATGCAAAAAATTTGCGCACATAAGGAAGAAAATTATCCCCCAAAAATATGGTGATAAAATAAATATTTTGATTATGGATGAAATCCTGAACTCATATGACCCCATAATTCTAAACAGAATATGCATGCTGATCCGAACAGTCCACACAGAGCTCTCAAACATAAGCACATCATGATAACACTTTGTGCTAAAATTCCACTTCAACTTTTGTATATTAGATATGAGTTGTCTCTTCAAATATATTTAATATATAGAGGATCTCACATGAGTTTCTATTTTATACGGAATTTATCAACCGAGTTCACTAAATTTGATTTGAGCCGAGGTTTACCGAGGCTCAAATAGAATTTAGTGGACGAGGTTGATAAATTACGTATAAAATAGAACGAGTTTGAGATACCTTTTATCACATGATCAAATAAACGCGAAGCAACGCGAAGTTTCACCGAAAACAACGATCATAAACTGCAGCGGTCGCAAGTCATTTAAAGAACTGCGTGACGTCATCGCACGCGCTGATATTAAACGTGTGACTTACCGATAATTATGAAACTGCTTTTATGGGCAAATTATGTGATAAATTCATATCCATTATATGTATTACCCAATCCATTGCTGTATGATATATACTAATATAGACTTTATTGTTAAATGCGTATATTGTACATGTATACATATACACATTATATATTGCTGAAGGTGCTCATTTAAACGGTAATTTAACGGAGGACTGTCCCCTTTTAGGGACGAATTTATACCAGCCCATTGTTTGTGTATTGACCCCCCTTCCAATCCATAACTGAACATGAAGACAGACACAAGTTCTGAACCACGTATAAACAACACAAGCAGGCATGCATTCGTGTCGTGCAACACTCACACTGGGACACGGTCCTGATCCGAACTCATCAATCAACTAAATATCTGAATTTGTCAAATTATCTTAATATTGTCACTCTTAAATTCCTAATTAGCTATGACAAACACACCATGTAACTATATCTGTCATCAGAAAGACTCTGTCAAATTACTAATGTTATATTACTGACTATTTACCGTTAAACAGAGATGTAAAAGATGACACATGGGGTCATCTGTTTTCAGGAAGCAGTACTAACAATTTCATACCACAGAGCCAAATGAAACACGATAACATACATTATTATATTCACATATTAGAATATAGATATCCCCATAGCACCGGATACATGTATATAATGTATATATCCTTATGTTCTTTTGTAAATACTTCTTTCTCTGTACTTCTCGATGTTCATGCGAATTATGAGAATAAATCATCATCAACGACACCATTGTTGACATATTTAAACCACACCGTTGGATTCTTCATATCATGGGGATGATTATATGTAAGTTTCGTGGCAATCGGCAACAGAACAAAATTCTGTCCCTCCCCCTTCCGGGCACCCCTGACGCGAACGGCGCGACTTTTGCCATATTTAAAACACACCATTGGATTACTCATATTATGGGAATGATTATATATAAGTTTCGTGGCAATCGCCGACAAATGTTTTTTCTGCCCCTCCCCCTATTCTGCCCCTGACAATAAAGGCGTCACTTTAGAAAATTCTAACCCCGACCATTATCTTTCTCGTAAAAAGCTACTCCTAGTAGACCCCTTTGGCATCATCTAGATGGTCCCCTGTGAATTTCTATAGAACACAGACAGACAGACAGACAGACAGACAGACAGACATTCGCAAATATAGATATAGATGAAGCTCCCGATGGGAGACTCGCATAGATAAGAGAATGCACTGGAACATGATATGTAATGCTGCACCAGCGCAGCTCCCGTCGTGAAAGGGTTAACCATGGGTGATGTGGTGTGCGGGTTGAACCGGGAAGTCAACTTCCTATCAGTGGTGGTGCTATACACCTTTATAAACTATTGTTTATGAGCGTGACTTTCCGTGACAACGTTCTGAATAATTTATTATTTTCGACCCGTGATGCATATGAATGTCAGTTATAACGACGCCGGATGGGCCATAGTGTGATGACCTTGATGTAAATTCTAACCCCCCGGAACAATTAACCAGAAATGATATTAATAATTCAAAAAACTTAGAACATTACTCACAAATAATCGTTATTTTACAATAAAGGGGCTTTAAGATACTTCTGTAGTTAACGTCTGACACCGACAGCTATGCCCAGACAGGTTCGACGATCCGTGGGGAAAAAATCGGCATTCAAGACACTTAAAGATGCATTCAGGTTTCCAGACCTCCAATAGACCTTCCAATAACGGTTGAGTCGCTCATCTGAATTTAGAGACTGAGAAGACTTGGGACTTAACCCTTTCTGTACTAAATACTCATTGACGAGTAGTTCCCTTAAGAAATGTTCAGATAATAAGTTCAACAAAAGAACATAGGTTATTGGTTGAAATTATTATCTGAACATTTCCAACCAATGAATATGCACCCTTCTGAACTTGTAATATGTTTTATGTTCTTCAGAATCTAATGCCTATGTATAGGGACAAGAGGGGAACTCGGAGGATGAGCTTGTTCATTGACAACAAACACTGTAGTTCAGATTCAATTGGGCTGTTTATTATTATAAACATAAACAAACAACCCATAATAACTTAACCCTTTACCCAACAGAAGGGCCCTGTGCCAATGCATTCTCTTATATATGCGAGTCGACCATAGGTCACCTCGCATATATAAGAGAATGCATTGGCTTAACACATTAAAAATTATAAAATTGTTAAAGAATGTAAGAAAAAATGGTAAAAAGTGTTAAAAAAAGATTTTGTTTAGGCCAATGTATTCTCTTATATATGCGAGGCGACCTATGGTCGACTCGCATATATAAGAGAATGCATTGGCACAGGGCATAACTGTAACTATCACAATGTGGTCAAGGAGCCGATTCCAATGATATCCATATTTGTATGGTTCTATTGAGACAGACCGAAGATATTTTAGGCTGTTGAAGCTTTATTTGGCCGGTTTTGGCCGGTTTGTTGGGTAAAGGGTTAAACAAAATATATTGTCAAGAAGGTGGAGGCCAATAACCGCCATCCCACCTGTTGATATATAACAATGTTCCATAAACATACCTAGCATCAATAATCTAGCTATTGCCTTAGTAATAGTGGTAACATATATGTAGCCATAATACAAGTTTTGGAATTTCAAGAGACGGATTAGTGAGAGATGAAACATGAATCTCAAGCTGCTAACATAATATTGGGGTGGGAGAGTGGGAAAATGAATCCTGATAATCAAAGAAATACGGGAATTATGTTTGCACAAAATTCATATTTTTCTATTGCCGACTGATGGAGGACAAAGAGACTTCGATTGTCCGTACATAAAACGTACATACTGTTCTTAAAGGGGTACACCGAACGTTCAGAATTTAGTACGATGCCTTGAAAATAAAAATGATTATTTCATAATCAAGGTTTTATGTTCTTCAGAATCTAATGCCTATGTATAGGGACAAGAGGGGAACTCGGAGGATGAGCTTGTTCATTGACAACAAACACTGTAGTTCAGATTCAATTGGGCTGGTTATTATTATAAACATAATCAACCAATAATAACTTAAACAAAATATATTGTCAAGAAGGAGGAGGCCAATAACCGCCAAAAAGGCAACAGGGTTACTGGCAATATTCATCTGCTACAGTAATAAGATGCCTTTGCCCCACCGAAGCCGATGAGTGCCCATTGAAGGGGATATCCAAAGCATGATATTGATATTCCCACCATGGCTATGCTAGCAGCAAAAGACGCATCAACTTAAGAAGCAAGTTGTTGAATGATTGAACAAAATTGTAATGTTTAGTGGGTTCTGAGAATTGACAGAACAGTAGATTCAGAGTGTAAACAGGTGATGTGTTAACCAGTAATACTGTAAATGACATTGCTAATTGATATTAACTTAAATCATATTTAAAATTGCATATATAACTTGTCTGGGCTAAATACTGGTCAGCCCCAGTGTGTATGAGTTGTCTGCTCTGAAAACTGGTTAGCTACTATTTTAATCAATAGGACAAATCTAATTATTTACATAACAGACAGGTCTGAATATTGTTCAGCCCCAGCATAGTCTTAACTATGTTCTGGTGTGAAATTTGTGAGGATGAAATTGGTAAATTTTAAATTGTCTGGTCAGAATATTATTCAGCACCAGTGATAATATAAACTGTGTTCTATTATAATTCGTAATATATAAAATTGTCTGGTCTGAATGATTTCCAGCCCCAGTAATAATATAAACTATGTACTAGTATAATTCTGCAGACATAAAATTGTCTGGTCTGAATGCTTTTCAGCCCCAGCGATAAAATAAACTAAGTTCTATTATAATTCTGCATACATAAATTGAGAATATAAACTATGTACTAGTATAATTCTACATACATGTACAAAACATTGTCTGGTCTGAATGCTTGTCAGCCCCAGCGATAATATAAACCATGTTCAGTATAATTCTACATCCATAAAATGGCCTGGTCTGAATGCTTTTCAGCCCCAGGTTGGTGAGGTTTCTGGTACGAACTCTTTTCAGCTACTGTCGTAATCAATAAGACAAATGTAATTATTTACAGAACACACAGGTCTTTACAGCCTCAGCATAGTAGGAAATTTGTGAATTTAGAATTGTCTGGTCTGAATGCTTTTCAGCCCCAGCGCTAATATAAACTATGTTGTATATAGTATAATTCGACATACATATAATGGCCTGGTCTGAATGCTTTTCAACCCCAGGTATATGAGTTTTCTGGTAAGAACTCTTTTCAGCTACTGTCGTATTCAATAAGAAAAAATGTAATTATTTACATAACATGCTAATCTGAATGCTTTTCAGCCCCAGCATAATGTGAAATTGTGGATATAAAATTGTCTGGTCTCAATGCTTTTCAGCCCGATTGTGTAGTCAATAAGACAAATGTAATTATTTACATAAAACTGGTCTGGATACGTTTCAGTCCCAGCAATGATATAAACTATGTTCTAGATAGTATAACTTTGCATAATACTTTTCAGCCTCAGTGTATGTGAGAGTCTGGTCGCAATAATTTTCAACCACCATCCACTCTTGTAATCGGAAAAATGCAATCATTTACTACACTGACTGGTCGGAATATTACAGTATTTCAACCCAGGTGATAGTATGAACTACCCGTATGTTCTAACTGCTGTGCAGCTATGCTTTTATAGTCTTTAAGACAATTGTAAATATATATTGTCATAGCACACTGGTCTGAAATCTGACTAACATAAGTAATCGAATGAAGCTATACTTTTATAATCAATTTGCTATATGTCGTACACGTAATGCGACGATGAGAGTATAAACTTTAAAGTGAGCGGTTAACATGTGGATTATGGTAAGCTGAATATCTATCGAGGACTAGAGAGGCGTAATACCTATCGGGACCACACGTACAATATCATTAGTGAAGTGGTCAGTTAAGCCTCTAGTTTTACTATGGTAAAGTTTGTATGTCTCGGTAGATGAATATACAAGCCGCACATCCACACATAAAACACACTGATAGTCATTCTACAAATGCAGTGGTTTTTAATGGTACGATAGATACAGTAACAAGGTATCTACATTATGGAAGAGGATCTCTGTATACATGGCAAGATATGGCACATAGTAGCATGGCCATTAAAGCTACCTGCAATAAATATTTAGCAAGCCACCTGCTAAATCAGGTTAAATACTTAGAAGTTAGAACACCACCTGCAAAGTAATATGTGAAGAGGGCAGCCTGTGAAATATGTATATATATAGAAAGCCACCTATAAAATAAAAAATTGATATGTAGAGAACCACACGTAAAGTAATATTTTTAGAGAAAACAAAAACATATGTAAAATAGTATATATTTAACAGCAACCTGTATGTAAACCAATAGTGTTAGAAAGCCTGCTGTAAAATAATATATGGAGAAAGAGCCTGTAAAATAATATATTTAGAAAGCTACCTGTAATAGAGCAACGGCTTCAAGGTAGTATAATTGAGCATACTTATGAGCAAAACATGCCTAACCCGTAAACATGCTTATTAACGCAACAAGCGCACGTACATGTATGCATAATAAAATTGGAGTTATATGACGTATGCACAAGAACCAAATAGTTATACACATACGCATGTATAACATTCACTGTCATCACGTGTGCATAAGAACCACATTCATAAACATAAAGCTATATATGTGGGCACAATAACCAAGAAGTCCTAAACATATGCATTTAATAACCGAACCGTTATAAATATATGTACCATAAGGTCATAACCACAGTCATAAACGTGTGCACAATAACCACATATTTATAAACTTCCAGCCACAATATGTGCACAATAACCGAAGAGTTATGTAAACGTACCATACAGGCGTACACATAATTACCCCTCAGCAACAGACGGATACATAATAACCATATCGTTATAAACGTATAACGAATTTGGAAAGCCTCCTGTGAAATAATATGCATTTAGGACGCCTGTAAGATAATAAATTTAGAAATCCACCTGTAAATTAAAGTAACTATCTCAAACCACTTCGAATATCCATAAACCTGGAATGATAAACGCATGCATAGTAGCCAAATGGCTATAAACGATAATAATAACCACCTAGTTATAAACCATTGCACAATAGCCAGATAGTTATACAGCAACGCGAACACTGAAAAGTTAGCATTAGCTATACATTAATAAACGACCAGTATACACCTCGTGACAAGTATAATTGTGTATCCGTGTTTTAAAGCGAAAATTTGAATAGTACTGACTGAAAAGGCAGAGTAAAATTTGCATATCAAATGTGTCACCAACAAGTCGAGGCCTCAATGCTCCTGGAATAAACATGACCTAAGAGAAAACAGATATTATAACTGCATTAGCTATAAATACTATTAAATTGAATAAACTACAAGTATATATATTGTAGCATAGATATAGTGGTGTGTCCAGGCCTGCAAGGTGAAGAATTAAATATCAACTGATCAGGTGAAAATAATGTTCGTGAGTACTGGTAATATGTATAAGGTTGATCAATATATACATGTGTTAAGTCCCATGTAGCAAAAGATCATTACAAATATTACTAAATTATTTTAAAAGCTAATGGTTTGTCAAAACGGCTTAAAGTGCAAGAAACTACCCATAGTCCCACGAACAGCCTTATAAGCATTAAAACTAACCAGGCTAAGAATTTACAATAACTCCAGCAAATCTGAAGAAATATTTTAGGGGTAAACTAAAAGTCAAAATAGTCGTCAAAAATGCCAAACATATTGCTCCTATTACCCCAAAAAAGATCCCGAACCCTGTTCGACAATGTCTCAACAGCCATAATCACTATAAAACTGTGTATGTAATTTAATTTTTTTTATTTATGTGTGATTACTTATGAATGTCGTAATCGCCTAAACATAGCCAACACACCATTGACCAACCACCCTGGAATAATACCACCGATGGGCAAATCAAATCTGTGCTATCTAGCTCATGTGAGTTGAGCAATGCACTTGAACAGCTGGATACCTGT
The DNA here is from genome assembly GCA_032622095.1 of Siphonodentalium dalli. Classification (NCBI taxonomy): domain Eukaryota; kingdom Metazoa; phylum Mollusca; class Scaphopoda; order Gadilida; family Siphonodentaliidae; genus Siphonodentalium; species Siphonodentalium dalli. The sequence goes on along the minus strand of CP136068.1, from coordinate 134,671,136 downwards.
AGAAGCTCTCTATCTAAGAAGTATAGAATAAGTGGGTATGAGCAAATAAAACAATAAAGCGCACACCGAGCTATGTCGGAATGCAAAGATATTCCATCATGATAGTTAGTATCGTTTGCTATTGTTAAATGTATGCCCGTGTCCACAATGACTTCCTGTGTACTTAAAATCACATCGTAGGACAGCAGCGCGTGTTTGGTGCCCCAACACACACGTTACTGATAAAGGAGTGATACTTTGTTCTCATTTATGGCAAGCGCTGAAGTCACATGATGTAAAATTAAAAGGAAAAACCAATTCATTTGATCTGTACCTTTGTTATGAAAGGTAACCCGGTTGGCGTGTTTTAACTCGCAACAGAGTTCAGCCCAGCTCAATGTAGGAGATCTCTCCTAGTTAGGAGAACCCTGACCACACATGACATGGCAGGTTAAAATTAAGTCTAAACATAAATTACTTAAGTTAAAAACTCTATGTAAATACTATAACATAAAAGGTTTGTTAAAAAGGGGTTTGTTGTTTTAAGTATGGGAAGGAAGTAAGATAATGAAATATTTATTGAAGAAATATAAAGTATGGTAGTTCAGTCATGAACGTAGTGCGTATCCGAGAACTTGGAAGCATCAATCTGCGAAAGCGGTCATGCTGACCTAAAAGTACCGGTGCCAGCTAAATGATACACCACTATAGGTCGGAAGTAACGTTCGTACCCAAAATGGTTACGAAATCTACCGGAAGTGGAAGCGGATAGAATTATTCTTTGTCCCAATTTCGTGCAAAAAATTAGGTCCCAAAAACATTAGCAATTTGTTAAATTGTGCAACATAAATAAATTATTGCACGATAACGACAATCTTGTATAAAACCCCGAGTCGAATTTGGAAAGAAACAGTAACTAAATAGTAGGTGAAGAAAAATGTACGCCGAACATCGAACTATCGAAACACGTGTCCCCGCGAATAAACAGTGAATTTCAACTTATAGAAGTTGAAATAAGATACAATTGACTATTATGTCGCGACAAATAACACAACCAACGGGACGCTGTGGTTCTGGCATCGACCAGGGGGATAGAAATTGAAAATGAATCCTGATAATCAAAGAAATACGGGAATTATGTTTGCACAAAATTCATATTTTTCTATTGCCGACTGATGGAGGACAAAGAGACTGCGCATGTCCGTACATAAAACGTACATACTGCTCTTAAAGGGATACACCCGAACGTTCTTAATTTAGTACGATGCCTTGAAAATAAAATTGATTATTTCATAATCAAGGTTTTCGTCTACCTTTCGTCTGTTTTTATTATTTCAACATCCCTCAAAATGAATAATAGACTATTCCAAAGTATAATTTTTAAACTTAGTGGAAGAATATATTTAGTATAGAAAGGATTAAAGTCTCTGAAGCCTGTACATCTTTTCATAATAATTTTAAAGCATGTTAACTACTTCGCAGTCAGTCTCACACATGCCAAACTGAAATTTTCACAAGCTCTGCATTTAAAAAAATTTCTTTTAAACCAGTATGATTCCAATTTCCAAGTTGTATGCTAATTTGAACCATGTCAAGTGATACCATGTCCCATAAGGGTAGCAGTAGGGGTAGCAGTAGGGGTAGCAGTAGGGGAACAGTTTAACAACATGGCACTCTTGTGATATATTCCTTGATATTATCAATATTATCAACATATTTTATATAAACCTCAGTGCACAGACGGAAAGGGTGAACAGCTTATATATAAGATTCATAACACTTATATATAACTGAAAAAATGTCAAAGCCATTATCCTAAGAATCTTCACCAAAAACTTTACCAAACTTGAATTCAGCAGCACAAATAATTTATATTTTTGAGGGATGGGTGGGTGTTCTTAAATGTCATATCTCTGCCCCATTCGAGCCAATATAAATCCAATCACCCAATGACTTGCGAGATCCATTGGTCTGGTTATGAACTGCCCTCAGCTAATTGCCCTCAGAACGAAGTATTTGAAAGCCTACTATCACAACCGACCGAACACAATTAAATTAAATGACCTCTTCGATACAAATAACAGAAATATCATAGTAAATCTATCAATATATCTAAAAAACACTAATGATCCACTCCTGAGGTTCAACGAAAAATTCCCACCCTCATACAACATATGTACAAGGACTCGTCCCACATACACCATATACCACTAATTATACCATATTATTATCATACACATATTTATTTCCACGCATATGAACGTCTACATACACATGCGCAGGTACACCCCCTCGATGATATTCATATTTATATTAATAAATACTTTCTTCTGTGTATTCCCCCATATTTGATATGTATTTATATTATTCTTTCATTTGTAAATAAGGACAATATACATGTAGTACTCATGCGTGTCAAATTAGACGATGAGTTTATAATAATAAATAGAAATTGAATTGAATTGAATTGAGGGTCTGTTTTAGAAGTTGAAGTGAACTCATTGAACATGAGAAGTGTTAAAATCTGTACCACTGTCGCTTTTAACTGGCCAGCCATTTCAGCAAATCAATACCATGGATTTAATCCCTTCCACCAAAACAAAGTTACACCCTTTGGTGCTCGCATATCCCACACGTTGCCAAATTGAAACATGGGCGGGATGAAACCAATTTAAAAAAAAAGAATTTATATTTAAATAAACAAAGACGGATAAGTCTGGGATGGTAAATGTAAACTATGTCATTGGGCACTCTTTTGAAAGCAGCCATGATGGCGAACCGCCACATCGTATTTCATTCGATACACCATGGCTGAGATATATGCACAGACGGACTGATAGACAGACAGACGGACAAAGTCAATCCGGCATACCACCACTTTTTGAAGAAAAAGTTGAAGGTATAATAATTCAATTGGAGATTAAGTGTGGTTAACAAAACACTCTTAAAATAACACATATCACTGTTGTACAAATATGGTTTTTAATTTGATATTAGTTACCCAAACACAACAGTAGGTGACATAGCACTGTGATTGTTTATGTAAGGATGTAAGATTAGATCAAATCTGACATGATGGCATGTGTAGTAATGTCTACAGGTCTTTAATTACTAAAGCATGCTGAAATGCTTATTATTGACATCGAAGAAGGAGTTTTATGAAACCATTTCTGGTGGTGGGGATAGGGAGGAGGGGAAGTTTTAATAAGTCATTAAAGAGAAAACTGCTTAATCCTCTTACTCAGACCATTTAAAACAAATCTTGATCCCAGAAACGCAATTTAAGGACCTTCCGTGCCAGGATATAGGCTAAATATGCCTGGTGGTTCAAGAGAAGATGTTATTCTGTAGGAAAGCCTAACCTATTACTTAGCGTGCCAAGTGTTTTTGCGATTTAATATAAATCGTTATCTAATCGTGAACCCCGATTAAGTATATTTCGCTATCCAATTGTATGCATAGTGGCTGTATTATAAAGCTATCTAATATATATTTTGGGACTTCTGTTTGTTTGTTTGTTAGCTATGGCCGGGAAAACTGCCGGACGGATTGAGCCCAAACTTCTCTATCTAAGGGTAAAATCCCAGATGGAGTGTCATCGCACCGCTTCGGAGAACGTCAGAGCACTCATTCTCCAATCCCCCGCCAGCGCAATGGGAATTCATGGGTTAATCGCGTGATAGTTAAAGAGCGTTCGTATCGGCAGTGTCGTTGATAACGAGTGTGTATGTGTCCAGACATGAGCGTGTTGTGTCTGTGTACAGACATGAGCGTGACTTAGGTGTTCATGGGAATGGGGGAGATTTTCATCGGGTCAGTTTTTCCGGCCGATGTGACCTTATATATATATTTTGGGACTTCTGTCTGTTTGTTTGTCTGTTAGCTATGGCCGGGAAAACTGCTGGACGGATTTCGACGAAATTTTATGCCTACGGGTAATTTTTTCCGGGGAGTGTTTTGGACGGGTAAAATAGTGACTCCGACCTGACCTTGACCTTCAAAATTGTCAATTCAAGGTCAAAGCCCGGACGAAGTTATTTTGGGACTGTCGAACGGATTGAGCCGAAACTTCCTATCTAAGGGTAAAATCCCAGATGGAATGTCATCGCACCGCTTCTGAGAACGTCAGAGCACTCATTCTCCAATCCCCCGCCACAGCAATGGGTAGTCCATGGGTTAATCGCGTGATAGTTAAAGAGCGTTCGTATCCGCAGTGTCGTTGATAAAGAGCGTGTATGTATCCAGACATGAGCGTGTTGTGTGTGTACAGACATGAGCGTGTTGTGTGATTTCTATATACTGTTCGTACTTAGGGGTTCCTGGGAATGGGGCAGATTTTCATCGGGTCAGTTTTTCCGCCCGATGTGACCTTCACCTTGAAACGGGTACCCACAAATGATCTAATATATATTTTGGAACTTCTGTCTGTTAGCTATGGCCGGGAAAACTGCTGGACGGATTTCGACGACGGTGAGTGTTTTGGACGGGTCAAATCGTGACTCCGACCTGACCTTGACCTTCAAAATGGTCAATTCAAGGTCAAAACCCGGACGAAGTCGGGTCACCTGCTAGTATATATATATCTATATCTATATTTGCGAATGTCTGTCTGTCTGTCTGTCTGTCTGTGTTCTATAGAAATTCACAGGGGACCATCTAGATGACGCCAAAGGGGTCTACTAGGAGTAGCTTTTTACGAGAAAGATAATGGTCGTGGTTAGAATTTTCTAAAGTGACGCCGTTGTTGTCAGGGGCAGAAAAGGGGAAAGGGCAAAAAAAATATTTGTCGCCGATTGCCACCAAATTTATATATAATTATCCCCATAATATGAGGAATCTAATGGCGTGGTTTAAATATGACAAAAGTCGCGCCGTTCGCGTCAGGGGTGCCCGGAATGGGGGGGGGCAGATTTTTTTCTGCCGCCGATTGCCACGAAACTTCACATATAATCATCCCCATGATATGAAGAATCCAACGGTGTGTTTAAATATGTTAAAAGTGTCGTCGTTTGAGTCAGGGACGAACGGACGGGGAGAGGGGCACCAAAATTGAAAAAACTAATTTTAACGCCGATTTCCACCATATTGATATATATTCTTCTGCATGATACAAGGTATCTAATTGTGCGATTTAACAACGCCAAATTGTTGTTTTTAGATGAAAGGTTGTGAGGGGGTGGGCACTAAATTTGATAATAAGTCGCCGATTGCCACCACACTTATACAAAATCATCCCCATGGTATGAGGAGTCTAATGGTGTGGCTTTTATCTGTCAAATGTGGCCTCATTCGAGTCAGGGTTGCATTGAAAGGGACAGGGGCACCAAAATTTATGCACATTTTTTTTAGTGCCAATTTCCACCAAATTGATACACGTTCTTATCCATAAAACGAGGAATCTAATCGTGATTTAAAGACGCCTGAAAATGCAGTTAGTAGCACAAGACTTTTCAGGATCCTACCAATACTCATATCTGACAAACGTTTTAGAACAGCCTCATCGACTGACATAAACAACTCAAAATCTCGCTCTGTGCCTGGCACATGTAGCTGATATATATGCGCAGCAACATTTCGTTTAAACTAAGAATATTTAGCCAATATATAGCACCATGAACAGAGGAGCACCTGGAAATTTCTTTGAAACATCTGTATCTTCATAGGGATATGATAGCCAGGTGTCCTCGAGATCGTAGTCCAACCCACTAGATTGATTGATACATCTCAATATGTAAAATCCAATTATCATATTTTATCGAACTAATGTGTTTATGATGTTCATGTATCATATTGTAACGTCTAATGTATACGCAGTTGTAAATACATAAATACTTCATTATTGGTGGAACGGATTAATCGCAAGCAAGCAAGCGCATACTCTATTCCCAACAAATATCCACAGCATACATTAACCTGGGCAACGCCGGGTAACCCTGCTAGTATATATATATATATATATATATATGTGGAAAATAGCGCGATCGTCGGTTTTGTTTTACGAAACAGGTTATATAAATAAAATACGATTGTGGTTTTGCTTTTGGTGGCTGTTTTACGTATGTAATATAATATACATTCTGTGACACCAATTAGGATCGTCACCAAATTCGATGAAAATGTTTTTTTCACCGATTTCTACAAAACTTATATATTGTAGTCTCGATCATACAGGCTTATTTATTATAGGACATCTAATGATGTGATAAGGAAACATGTCGGAGATAGGGGTCCGGATAGAGGCACATACATTAACCCTTTACCCAACAAACCGGCCAAAACCGGCCAAATAAAGCTTCAACAGCCTAAAATATCTTCGGTCTGTCTCAATATAACCATACAAATATGGATATCATTGGAACCGGCTCCTTGACCACATTGTGATAGTTACAGTTATGCCCTGTGCCAATGCATTCTCTTATATATGCGAGTCGACCATAGGTCGCCTCGCATATATAAGAGAATGCATTGGCTTAAAAAATATCTTTTTTTAACACTTTTTACCATTTTTTCTTACATTCTTTAACAATTTTATAATTTTTAATGTGTTAAGCCAATGCATTCTCTTATATATGCGAGGCGACCTATGGTCGACTCGCATATATAAGAGAATGCATTGGCACAGGGCCGTTCTGTTGGGTAAAGGGTTAATAAACACCTTTTTGTCTTCGTTCTCCACCAAAGGTATATATACAAGTAGGTATACACCTGCCATATGATAACCCTAACTTTTCAACTTTTCACAGACGAGTCCAGGAGATATTGGTCGATCTTTACACACCACATGTCTCAACATCATCTCTTTTGTTTACTTATCCTCCAATTTCTTTTCGGTTGTTAACAAGAAAGTGGCCGCATAGACTCCATACAAGATGGCGTCCATCGTGGTGGCCACTTTGTTCGATATGCACCAGGTAATTTTTGATCGCCATTATAGTAAATATAATTAGCCCTTACAAATTAGCCAAATATCGACAAAAAATCCAATATGGCGGCCGAAGTGTTAAAAATGGCTAAACTTTCGACATTTCACTGGGAAAACAACGGCATCTTGGCGCGATTTTAAACAATTTATCTATTAGAAAAATCATTTGCGCACACAATGAGACCATATATAATATGCATTCCTGGTCGGAAATTTTTGCCCTAAATCACGTGTTTTTCCAAAATGCCGGATTAATTCGGTCCACGCCGATTGAAGGTAATAACGTAATGTTTGTTTCGATTCAGTATGTGTTATGTGGGGAGCACCGAAATTTGATTAACATTATTTTGCCGATATTCCTATAAAATTATATATAGGCAGCTCCATGATAGCATGAACCAAATTGTGTACATGTAGTATTAAAGATTCAACAATGGTTGTTCGTATTTTCGATTTGTAGTGACTTAGTGTTATGAAATATAATTAGAATAAAAGCGATAAACGATAGAACGAGGAGTGAAAATAGGTGGGTTAAAATATTTAAGCATCATCGTATAGAATTCGTTTTTATCTTAATATGCTGTGAATGTGTTGTCTCAAATGGTTCCATCCCATGGTAGTTAAAAATATTCGGGTCAGTTATATGCAATTTGAACATGGGTTAATGATCCCTTTACCCAACAGAACGGCCCTGTGCCAATGCATTCTCTTATATATGCGAGTCGACCATAGGTCGCCTCGCATATATAAGAGAATGCATTGGCTTAACACATTAAAAATTATAAAATTGTTAAAGAATGTAAGAAAAAATGGTAAAAAGTGTTAAACAAATATTTTATTTAGGCCAATGCATTCTCTTATATATGCGAGGCGACCTATGGTCGACTCGCATATATAAGAGAATGCATTGGCACAGGGCATAACTGTAACTATCACAATGTGGTCAAGGAGCCGGTTCCAATGATATCCATATGTGTATGGTTCTATTGAGACAGACCGAAGATATTTTAGGCTGTTGAAGCTTTATTTGGCCGGTTTTGGCCGGTTTGTTGGGTAAAGGGTTAATGATCCTTTCTTTACTAAATACTCATCGACGAGTTTTTACCCTTATATCAAAAGAACATATTGTTGAACTTTATTATATGATAAATGAACTTTTGGACTTGCTATTGTCTGTCGTTTACTCATGTGTCATGAACATCCATCCAGATGAAGACTAGACCATTCCATGAAATGTATATATGTATATACTTTCATTACTGATTGGATAACCCATTTGGTAATGTATAGGTTAACCCGTTAAGACGGGGGCTGCGCTGGTGCAGCATTAAAGACCCCCGAGCCAGTGCATTCCTTTACAAGGTCAAGGTAAATATTGTTAGCCCATGCAATGCATTATCTTATATATGTGAGACTTCCTATGGGAGACTCGAATATACAAGAGAATACATTGGCACAGGGTTTTATAACAAAATTCAGGAAGCTGCAGTCAGGAAAAGGTTAAAGGCACGTGAGGCCTTAGTTGTCGAAAATATTCATATTTGTTCCAATCACCGTAAACAGAAAAACATTAACACGCATACAGTTTTGTTCATATATACCATGACCATCGCGTAAACAGTATGTTATCATAAAGATTTACTATATTTTACCTAAGCACGAGCCTGATTGTGTTACAGAAGACAGCACAATGCTGCTGGCTAATCACACACAAATGGCATAAACGCTCTTTATTCGTTCCATATAAGGAATTCACCAACAAAGAACGCTCTTTATGTTTACCATCATAATATAAACAAACACCAGAAAAGTAACTTTTTATGCTTTTGTTTACATAACAATGGTCAAATATATGACAATAACATACTGTTTATGCGATATTTATTATATGTATACGGACAAAGTCTGTCTACATTTTGTTGTTCTTTCTGTTTGTGGCGGTTTTTGACGGGTGGAAATATTTTCACAGGATACCCACCGCCAAGGCCAACCGTACCTTTAAGCAAACTCTAATGGCGTACACGACGTGTGTGGGTTAAATTTAATTCACCAGATATCGAAACCTCTCCACAATGCATGCCACTTGAAGTGTACACATTATCTCTATTTAGATTGAACTCAATTGTTGAGTTTTTGCGTAAAGTATAAACATTTGTACCGCGGTATTGACTCGGTGTAACCACTGCACTATAGGGCACTAATGTTGTATACCGATGTGCAAATACTTACCGTGGAAACACTAATATCCCGGGGGTACCAACATATTGACGTGTGATACCAGGCTTTATGCTCAATTGTTACATATTCCAAGGTTCAATTAAGTGAAAAAGGTACATATGAATGCAAAGCCAATACTTGAAGTTCATAGTTACAGTAATGCCCAAAGTAATAGACCCCTTAACCACAGCAGAATTATGGGTAATTTTTCAGGATTTAGTCTGAAATATGGCTTGTTGCCATTCATAGGAAAGCTCTCGACGAGAGCTTTCCGATGAATGGCAACAAGCAACATTTCCGACTAAATCCTGAAAAATTACCCATAATTATGCTGTGGTTAAGTGGTCAATTACTTTGGGCATTACTGTGCATGCTATTCTTTATTAAAGATGCGCTGTCCGATTTGACACCATAAAACCACCATTTGTACGTTTTCTATACAATAATATATTTAGATAGGTCCCATGAGCCCATTAATAGGAGGTATGAATACAGCCATATATATCGATTTTCAAAAGATGAAGTTTTAACATGTTTTGCAGTTTTGCCACTCAAGCAAAATTTCGAAAGATGCAACTTATTAACCGCGTATATTTAAGAGATGAATGTAGTGGGTGTGTATATGTTATTGAGGGATACGGCGCGGTGTTCGTTGTGGCATATTGTCTGAACCGCGAAATGGTTCACTGTATAAATGTGCCACAACAACAACAGCGCCGTATCCCACAATCACAGACACACCAACAACATTCGTTTCTTATATTTATATAGCTTTCTGATGATTTATTCCCATAAAATAGCTGAATGTAGTCTTATTTATTTTCACAAAATCTACCGATAATTTGAGATTATAGACCACGCAGCACCTTAATCAGCCCAATATAAGATTTTCAAGCGCTTAACAACGACCACGTGATCGATATAAACCACTGGCTTCAGATGAAATTCAACTGAACTTTTGAAAGCAAGCCTAATTATTTTGAAATTTGAAACTTGAGTTTTTAATCTACGTCAACTCACAAGATCTTTTTCACACGCGCTTATTATAATAGGTGGGTTTCTGCTATACATGTCATAGTGCATATATTGAATTGTTTCCGGACAGGGGTCTTCGATTCATATATATTATTTTATACCCAGGAAACTATATAAAACTTGTTCTAGGAAGAGACAGATCATCTTTAACATATTTTGTTTTGTGTAGCTTGGTATGTATGTGTCATGGGACGTCATTGGTATAATATAGCTTTAGCCCCGTAGAACGATTAGACTGTATGAGCGACATGCGTATTACTCAAACGGTAACGAAAAATGTAAACACAGGGCTAAACCCGTGTAGTGCCACCTCGCCCTTCCAGACATCAAACCATAGTTTCTAGCATACTGACTGGCTCTGAACCTCCGATTCAGTCACCAAATTCACATACAATACCATTTCACACACAGGAAATGGACCCGGAAGTCACCTGGTTTTAACACTGGAGTGTACAACATTAACACGTTCAAAATCATGTTGGGGTTAGATTCGGTGTGCATACAGGTTTATGCATAGTTTGTTTCACAGAATAAAGTAACTATATCAATATAATTGAAGCAGATTGGGATAGAATTGTTTCACGCCATTTATTTTTATTAAGTCAATAATAATGGTGAAGACTAAACGGTATGGTAGGACATGTTTATTAAATTTTAGTGACTTGTAAAACAGGATTGGAAACAAGAGTCAACAAGGAATACATTTGGGATGGCATTCCTAATAAAAAAGTAAGTAACAAACAATTAAAAAGTGTCAAATATAGATTAAGGGTGGGGTCCCAAATTTTGTAAAGCAAAATTATTTTTTTTACAAGTAGGGGGTGGTGGGTAACTTGTTGTCGGAACAAATGTTTTTGGGCCTCGTGTCTGCAAATTTTTTCCAGACCCCCCGGGCATTTTGGAAAATATGTATTGAACGAAAATATCCCAAAATGATATATGTGGATTATGGTGTATATCATCATTATGTCAACATTTTTGCAAATGTTCTCATTTCGGCCGCGATCTGGATTTTGGTGTCGGATATTTTCCTATTTCAAGTGTGGTATATTAACATAACGAATCGAGTGATCTTAGTAGATGCCATCTTTGTTCTTGTTAACATCCGAAAAAAGGTTAGTAGTCCAGGCACATTAGACATAAAAATGAGAAAGTAAGGAAAAAAATCGGAGAAAGCTGATTTTTTTATATGTTTCCGGGACACACATTGCGGATAAAGTGTGAAAAGTCCCCGCGAATCCGAGTTGAGCTTTTTTAGTGGGGGCTGTAAGCCAATGGGGTGTGCAAATCTGGATAAAAGCATGAAAATTGGCATACATATAGTGTAGACTATGGGGGTTCAGTTCGAAGCGAGACCCAAATTCACAGACCCACTACATGACCTTGAGGTCAAGGTCAAGGTCACCAGCATGAAATTTCACTATAAGCTTCCAGGGGTGCCCACATAGGAGTAAGAATTGATTTCATTTTACATAGTATTCATTTTTCAGATATCTAGAGGTGATCTCTGGATTAATACAGCAACTCATCCATGTTTTATTCAGATCTTTAATTATTTAATGACCTTGAACTTAAAATTTTACTAAATTTGTCATTTTTTCTTCTCATTTCAATCAAGAAAATATATTTGTTCGAATTGGGTGCTGTATTTAAAGACTATATGATTATATCCAATATAAGCAACTCAAATTTGAACCTGTATGTTCAATACAAACAGTTAAAGGCATACATGGTGTTCAGACCATTACATATGTTTAGCCACATCGTTTGCGTTAAGTGAAATTGGGAAACATGATTTACTTGAGAACTTTGACCCGCTAATAAATCCTCAAATTCTATATTACAAACACTATGCGTGATTAGGTGTGTCCTAATATGTTGTATGTTATAATATTTGGTGACACACACTGCATAAACCTCAAGATACATGAGATAGAAACAGTCAATCACAGCCGCCTTTGCAACTGCACAGTTCAGTACATTTCAGCATGTTTTTCTTGCAACTACACATCCCACGACAAGCCTTTTTGCAACCACATTTAACCAATTCTCTACACGCTTTTGATGCTTCTGCAAGCTCTGTCCAGACGGGAACCCATTTGTCATCTCGCTTTTTCCATCCGTACAATGATGGATCAGGAAGTCGTTGTTGTCTGATGTCAGACTGGTTCCATACGCACACTCCTTGATATACTGCCCGTTTGACATGTTCCGTGAGAGCTGCTTCAGTAGGTGGAATGTTTACAATCTGTCTACCCTCAGTGAACAAAAATCTCCTTGCCTCATCCACTGTCGATTCCTGACAGACCCTACTGTATGACATGATGATGAAATGTTGTATGACTGTAAATGCTGCCTTGTTGAAAGTACCGTCATACTCCTTCAAAAGCTGAAGAGCCTCAGTCAATTCATCATAATTTTTCCATGTTTCCCAAAAGGTTTTCTTCCCACAGCTGCTGAAGAAGGACACTGTGTCACATCCGGTGAGACTGTGAAATAGAGGTAAAACTTCTGACTTAGCATTTCCGATGTTATTTGCAATAGCATGGGCAGCGAGGTATCTCTTCGACTTTCCAGCTCCAACAATAACCCATACCTCTGCCAATTTCAAACGATTTACATATGCGGTAGCGAGGACAAGAATATCTGTGTCATTAGCCCGTACTATGATCCTTTTGTACCCCTTAGCCGCACAGTCTGACATATGTATGATAATTCGAGTGTCGGCTTCCTCATGATTGCAAGGTTGCAGACTGTTCAGTGCATGTGCTGATTCGTTTCCTGTGATCAAAACCTTGTCCTCGATCGTTGTCACTATGCACTTTCCATACTGTACTGTTTGGCATGACACATATTCGGCCAGGAAGTAGAAGAGTTCAGCTTTGTTTGACTCATTATGTAAGAAATCTCCCCATTTCGATGGCAGTGGTGTTTCAGATGTTACATGGCGACGTTCTCCGGTGCCTCGTCGTTCACGAGTTGAAGTCTTCAGGGAATCTGGTAGGTAAATATCCCAAACAATGTCAACTCGCTTCACTCTTTCCAACAGTGAGACTATATACGGCATGAAGATTGTATTTGCATAGTCATAAAAAGTTTTCAGGTCTTTACTGTTAGCAACTCTCGGTGACAGGTTATGAACCAATGCAGCACCATCAATTATTTCTGCATCCACTGTTGGTAAATCTGCAGAACACACAGCCAGAGGTGAAGTATTTTCAAGACATTGTGCTAGATCTGCTTTATTTCCCGTTCTCATGTTTCCCATGTCAGTCAGAGCTGGTGGATATGGGCTGTTTTCGTGTTTAAAGAATTCTAATATGTCCCCACCTCGACCAAGGCACCCAATGTACATTCTGGAGAACAAAGCAATATCTGACTTCAATGATGTTAACTGCAGATCTTTTCTGCCCTTTGTCTTCTTTGTTGGAGAGCGAAATAGTTTGACCATATTCTTGCTGATGACATCATCGAGAGGTAATTCGCAAGTAACAAGTCTCTCCAGCTTGAACTTCTCATATTGACCCTGTCCCATGTCTGCTGCCATTCGCATCTGGTCCACAATCGATTGATCCATCACAATATTTGTGTCCAATGTTGTTAACTCACCCTTGGTGTCAATGAAAGGATTTCCCACTTTACAAAATGAAGCCAAAAGATTCTCCACATTGGTGAGAAATTCTTTTTGAATACTTGGATATTGTTCATGATGTCTTTGATCTTTATTCCGTAGTGGCTTGCTCTCCATAAACTCGGTGATCAATCTTGCTATCTCTGGTCCAGCATTCGACCAACGCAAGAGTGACACAGGATCACCAGTTAAGCCAATCACGCCTCCATCGCCTTTCACTATCTTTATCATCTGCTCATGGTTGTGATCCAGAGCAATACTGGAAAATTTATGACTTGTCTTCTGAACGACGAATTTTCCAGCACAAAAGTTATTGTATATGTCTGGGTGTTTGACTTCCAAAGTAGACAGATCTCGAACATGGACTGACATCCATCTCGCATAATGCGTGTGATCCATCAGGAACATCCATGGTACAATTTCTTCGCAAACAGCTATGAATAGATCAAAGTTACCCTCTCTGATTGACCTCATAAATCTCATCAACAGCGATTCCAGCTGCATAACTGTATTCCAGTAGAAGAATTGCGGATGCCTGTCCATTTCTCTTTCACACCAGTTTTGAAAATTCAGAGGGTCATTATCTGAATTGCTGAGGTAATCATCATAAGCTTGGCGTTTCATGAGGTATAATACAACCAGTGTCACTTGATGAGCCCATCTACTCTGCGTTACGTGATGACTGTCGATGAAGCTATGAGCCCTGCCTGGTGTTGTAACGTTAGACTTAACGAGAATACTCTCCCATCCACTCCCTTCCAGCCACTGCCCGATAAGATGGAGGAACGACATCTCAATATGCAATGAGCCCATCATCACCACACACATATGTTCCCCATATATATCTGGCCACCTCCATTGTACCTCTTTTGCCAGTGCATAGAGTGGCTGGTCAGCAGCAAATACAGGAACCTGGTTCTGATTCAGCTGTTTGGTAGCCATGAAGATGCAGTCCATGCAATGACGGATCATACTGATAGAATTTGCATTCTCTGCAAACAGTGGCAGGAGCACTGTCTGTGACTTCTGCTGTGTTATGTTCGCCACACTCGCATGGTATGCTGACCATGACACATTTTCTACAGGACTGCAATCTGTTTGCTGGCAGCTTTGTTTAACACTTTGGACCCAGTTCAGCTCATCTTTTAAAACATCGCCATTTATCAATCCACCCGAAGAGACAGGGCTGATTGTCGAAACCGGGACAAACATTGCAGTTCTGCGTGAAAGAACAGGTTTGATATCTGTATATAAATCTGGTAGGGGGCGTATCTTGTGTGATTTCGCAGTGAACTCTGGTGTGTCATATACTAGACGATGTCTTGAATTGGACATATTTGTTGACAAAGTGGACTCATCAATCAACTGTTGCTGTGTTAGAGAAATGGCAGTCCCATGAAAGCTATCCTTTGCAGATCTTGAACTCGGATTGTGGTCCACATTATCCACTGCTCCTGTTACAAATATTCCTTTATTCAGAGTGGGTGGGCAGACTACTTGCTCCCTGTGGTAGATATCACATACATCATTTGCTAACTTTGTGGATAAGCTCATCATTCGATCATAAGATATGCACAATCCATGCTGATGGAGTGAATCGACAATTGACTTTTTTCTTGTGTGAGCATGTAATAGCAGGCTAAGGTATATTGGCAACGGAGTTTCTCTGTCGGTTCTATGTTTTACAGCTGTAATCTTTTCGTCTCGCTTATGTTTAACACTGTTGAATATTATGAGTTGCGAAATTGCTGAGCTTGCAGATTTGGTTACAGATGCTGATTGGTGGTTAATACTTGGGCCTTCCAGGATCATGTCAATCAGACATTGTAGTTTATCTGGAACAGAATCTGCCTCACAATTACGAGAGAATGAGCCATTGAACATGTTGACTTTGTTGAACATTTCTCGCCTCACGATATTAGCCGCCTTGGCTAAAACAATGGCATCAGAGGAAGCATCTAAGCCGGAACTAGCTTGCTGTATTGATTCAGTAATGTCATCTTCGAACCCAAGCATCACTGTACCGCCACGACCTTCAGAGTGTGCTGATAAATTGGGAACATGTTTCAGTAAATCTTCCTTTAATCGAGTACTGTGTATTTTACTGTCACTCTCAATTCCTAACTGTTTCATTCGATCACTGTACATTTTGCGAAGATCCGACAAAAGGAATACTGGACATATATCAGCTTCTCTTTCTTCATTGATATATGACACTAACTCAGACAAAACTTGACATTTTTTGAAAGAATTTTCAGTTTCGCGTTCTTGCTCTCTCCTTGCTGTCCGTTCTCTGTTGTATAACTCTATGAGGCATCGTCTATGGTACTTAGCATCCTGAGCAACCATATCTGTTGTGGCTAATTTGACTAGGAGTTTTCTGTCATCCAAAAATTCAGCTGCTCTCTTGACGTTAGATGTCACTTCCTTTGTTTCTGTTTGATGTAAAAATGTCCCATTCACTATATCACAGTCAAAGAAGCAAACATCTTTTGATAGTTTATCTGGCGATCCAATTAATGATCGTGTTTTAACAGGACTGTGCTGGGAAACTTCAGTGGTCTTCCTTTTCCTATTTAAATGATGATCATCAAATTTATTGAAGCACCCTTTATGCCACAAAGCCTGATGCCGCTGTAAGGTATTTTCAGCACCATCTCCATCATTAATCCTAGCTTCCGTTATGTAAACTGGCATCTCATCAAGCTCCCTTGAATGACCAATATTTCGAGCAAGCTTGGCCCGTGTAGAATCAGCAGGACATACTAGTTTGTCGGCATTATCCAATTTGTTCTTTTGACATATGACACACTTTGACCAGTCAGTTACAGTTGTGTTCTCTGTCTCCTTTGTTGACTGTGCTGGCCCTTTGATCACAGTTATTTTCTTAGGCATAATCTTCTGATGCAGGCGTCACCAAAATTTGTTGACCTGCAATGAGATAGAAGACATTTTGAGAATTTATAACACGCCAATCGGCCCTAGACCAATGTAAGTTATCCATTGAGGTCCGGTTACCGAGTAACCCCCCCACCAATGAACAAATTTAATCAACGACAGACTGCATTTTACTGCCCTGGCAACTACATGTGTACATATATTTAAAGTAAATAAAGTTTGGTATAACCGGACCCCATTGGATAACTTACATTGGTTGAAGGCGCTGATAAATCTGCCTTCGAATGTATGGAACAAATAATACGATTTGTAGTAATAATGCACAAAATCCAAGATTAACACAATTGTCATGATTCGGCACAAATACATACAAATTTAGTCCATATGTAGTAATCGATCACTAATCTATGCAGTATTGATTGGTATTCACCAGACCAGGTTTGTATATAAGACTGACCACATATTTCATTGGTAAGAGAAACTCATCACTGATTGTAAAATTCTCGGACTAAGTTGGTGTTATAAATATGATATAAGCATAGCGTCCGATTTATAAGCGAAATAAACAACACCCCTGGTAGCTTGTTATCTTTATTTTGCTTATAAATAGGACGCCCTGCTTGTAACTTATATTTTAATACCCACCATATGACTCATAAGGGCTATCCTTTCAAATTTGTGCATTGGTAGGTTCAAATGTTTCTCATTATAGCTGCACGGGTAGGGTTCTCTATTCCGAAGGTTTGCTATTCCGAAGGTTCATTAATCCGAAGGTTCCCAATTCCGAATGTTCATTATTCCGAAGGTTCGCTATTCCGAAGGTTCACTATTCCGAAGGTTTTCTATTCTGGGCGTTATGTTTCATCTGGTATTTTCAATGGGGGGAATAACTCTATATTTTAAAGATAGAGTAATTTCCCCTTCCATTGAAAATACATTTTTAGTTTAAATTCTGTTACATTCTGGGAGCCATAACGGGGAGAATCGTTTTATGATTTCAGCTGTTTTCTATTTCACTATTGGAATCTTTTTAGACGTTTCAAATGGTGATGAATATAGTATTTTAATCATATTTTATGTCATAGATTGTAATTAAAACCTTATATCAAGACACTATAAAAAATATAATCTGTGAATCTAAAATTAAGTGGGCCTTGCTACGCAGTATGTTATTGCACTCCAGTATTCATTATATAGCCCCTTCGGAATATCGAACCTTCGGAATAGTGACCCTTCGGAATAGCGAACCTTCGGAATAGAGAACCCACGGAATAATGAACCTTCGGAATAGCGAACCTTCGGAATAGAGACATGTCCCCTAGCTGCACATTATGTTGTAACCATTCATTTACCTATAGTAGCACTGCAGTGGATGCGACTTCAGATATATGCATGCCAGAATTCTGGATCTGTGAATTGGCTGAAAGATAAGTTTAGAACATATTCAAATCAATTGCGATGTGAATATATTTGTATCAAGTATGGGACTGCTTTAAATTGCTCTGAACGGATTAAATTGTTATGTATTTTTGGTGAGGAATCACCTGACAAATATGCCACTTTTTAACAAATTGCATGGCAAAATTATCAAAAACCCGTAACACAATGGCAATATAAGAGGTTGCACCACGGTGCTGGGATACCCCCATTGTGAAAATTTAAATATGGGCAGGTTGGAAATCAAATTGTGAAAAAGAATGTGATGAGCGAATAAATTACTTGACAATGATAACAAATGACGGACGGATACTGACATTTTTTTCAGATAAAGAAAGAGGGATAACTCTTGAACATCAATGAACCCTCTTTTGAAAGCCATCATGGTGGCAAACATGCAGAAATAATTTCAATGAGATGCGATAACCCATGGTTGATATATATGAGTGGACAGACAGACACACGGACGGCTCGACGACTAGACGGACGCATATAATCCAGTATACCCCCATCTTTGGGGGTATACTAACAGAATAAAACACAGCTCAAAAATAACACTTTTGCCTTTGGTGTTAAGTTGTTTTCACTGAGAAAGGTATATTGTCCTGCAGAGATTACACCTGTACCACTTATGAATCCATGGTGCCATTAGTTCATCACTCTTCAAATTAAAAGGCATTCAGTTTGGAATATTAATGAAAGTTACTTACTTGCAATAGTTCATGGTATCCATTTGGGTGAGGTGAGCACAATAGTCAGCATGGATGCCTTTGGAACATATTTGTCATCATACATTTTCCCTGCCCATGGAGATAGTTTGATTCGATAAATCTGAAATTGAAACAAGGAGTGGTTGAACGAAAGTTATTATTTTTTAGTGGTGTTTAATAGCATTCTTTAATGTTCACAGCTTGGTTCAGGCTTCAGATTTTAAATTCATTAATTACTATGTGAATATATTATGTGTGTAGTATATTTGTTCCGAAAATAAGAAGGAATTATATGCATTATTTTGGTTTGAAAAAAATCAGTGTTTTTTGTAATTTATTGTCACTCTAGCTTTCCATACTTTTTAAAACAAACGTGACCACCCCACTAATGAGGTTTTATTTAAAAAAAAATTCAACAGGTTTCCCCACCAAAACATTTTGTTTATGCTTCTATAACATTATGATTTACCCATTTCAAATTTTTACAAATATTATTCACAGGAAAACAGAACTTTAGAGTTATTATACAATTTCAAGAATATTCTAACCTTGAAATTCCAGTCAGATAAAACATTAATTTTCATTTCATTTTGTATCAAAACTAGAAAATCAAAACCTTGTCCACATTGCTAATTTTTTAGTGGTGTTTAATAGCATTCTTTAATGTTCACAGCTTGGTTCAGGCTTCAGATTTTAAATTCATTAATTACTATGTGAATATATTATGTGTGTAGTATATTTGTTCCGAAAATAAGAAGGAATTATATGCATTATTTTGGTTTGAAAAAAATCAGTGTTTTTTGTAATTTATTGTCACTCTGGCTTTCCATACTTTTTAAAACAAACGTGACCACCCCACTAATGAGGTTTTATTTAAAAAAAAATTCAACAGGTTTCCCCACCAAAACATTTTGTTTATGCTTCTATAACATTATGATTTACCCATTTCAAATTTTTACAAATATTATTCACAGGAAAACAGAACTTTAGAGTTATTATACAATTTCAAGAATATTCTAACCTTGAAATTCCAGTCAGATAAAACATTAATTTTCATTTCATTTTGTATCAAAACTAGAAAATCAAAACCTTGTCCACATTGCTAATTAATCGTACTATATATCCAATAACTCACCTGTGTGAAGTAACATTAAATCATTCAAATCTGGACCATACAGCATTTCAAAATTCGAACATCTGAAACTTTTTGTAATCAAAACATACAATTACTAAATCATGTAGCGCCACTATGGGATAACTCTATTCTGGACAATAACACTCAGTTCTTGGATGTGCATATTACTGTTATAATTCCGCACTTCCAACTTGTACTGGGTGTACAGTTGTGCATAATTGACCTGGTCTGATCATTGGCTGCATTTTTAGCACATTTAACTGTTCTAGTTGATCAAACCAGAAGAATGTTTGTATGTTCGCATGAGAACCATATAGATCTCTTGATCTAATTTACAAACTGGATGGTTGAAGGAGACAATGTAAGAAATCATACTTTGTAACTTATTTAACAAAGCTCTATATGAGAGCAGATCAAGTGTGATACTACTTTTTGAACAAATCTGAAACAATACATTTTTTTGTCAATCTGGCAGTTCATTGCTACATATTATCACAATACGTGTATGTAGAATTGCAATGAATGGGGGGGGGGGGGTAGAGTTATGACACTGAGACACTACATTAATTCTTTGTACACTGGTCAGTTTCACATGTATCAAGTTAAGAGTATGTTGGTGCTCATAACGAGATGCTATATGATGGATTAAGTGAGAATTTTTTCCATCCAGGGAATTTAACCTGAAAAAATTCACTGAAACTATGAAATTTTTTAACGAAAAACAGAGTTTTTTCCGAATTTAGGTAAAAACTATCTGATATATATATGTGATTTATGGATATATTGATGTCCCTAACCTATTTCAAGTCGTATTTGCCTAATTGTATGCTTACATATGGAATTATTTCCCTAAAATAGGTAATAAATTGAAATGTATACAAAAAAATGATATTTGACCTTTGACCTTCAGCTCAAGGTCATATGGGTCACTTTCGCGCTTGGGTCTCGCTTGAATATTGACCCCCATGTCACAAACTATACATGTGCCAAGTTTCATGCTTTTATCCAATTTTGCACACTTTGGCCATTTTTTGGACCTTACAGCCTCTACTATTTTAGTTATAGCGTTTTTTTGATGAAAAAAAAAATTGAAAAAAAAATTCGACCCAGCTCCATATTTCTCATTCTTATTCGCCTTAGTAGGGTGAGAATCATAAATATCGTGCTGAATTATATTGAGAATACATATCCCCAACAGAAAATGCCAACTTTGTACCAATCCTCACACTCAATGGTGAAATATTCACGAAAATGTACAAAATTACGAAAAAAAAATTAATTGTTTTCATACACACAACGGTACACAACGTCCATTAAATCAAATCTACGACTACTTTGGGAGTTAAATTATATATCAAAAATTGCAGAAAAGCAGTGGCTTTATAATGATATATAACAATAGTCATTTATTCCATAATGAACTGGTGAAACGTGTGAAATATTAACCATACCCCCTAAACTCAAATTCAAACGGCATCGACTTTTCTCATTCAATTTCCTGATGAAAGTCGTTCAAGGCTATTTTGCATCAAAAAGAGCGTTGTTCGCCTACACTCAAGATGCATTGGCATGTAATGTGTTCACGCCCTTTATAAACAAATTTGTTACGACAACGCTCTTTAATTCCGCATTCCCGGTCTGTCCATTGCACAATTTGCTCTGTTCAGTATTGGACACTCCGCATTTGATGCCTAGATATTGAAACCAATGATCCCTTGATAGATACATATGTAATTTTGCCTGTTGTTGATTATTAGAGTCTTGTGTTATTTGTAGAACTGATCAGTTATGTTGTTGGCATATCACTTAGCGTTACCTGTTGATACCTTACGGTGACAACGAAGCAGGTCCGCACATTGATATCTGTTCTGTGGTATTGTACTTGAGTTTATTGTGTCTATCATCTTTTTTCTGTTGTGACTTTGGCAATGGATAAATGTATCAAATGTAACGATGAGTTGACCGGCTCGTCCGGAATAACTACACTTGGTGAGCGGGGTATAGAAAAGTTGGTTGCTGTAAGCGTCGAGCTTGGCGATAATCTTTTTGCCGGTTCGAAGAAACCCACAGTTGGTGAGAAAATTCACAGATTCTGCTACAAGAATTATACACGGGAAAGTTCTGTAAGAAAAAGTAAGAGAATGTCTCTAGATGCAGCTGAATCTGACGAAGCTGGTCCATCTATGACAAAAAAATTGCGCTCTGATCAAGATGCTTTCAATTTTAAACTCCATTGTCTGTTCTGTGGAGAATCCGCCGACAAACAAACTCATATACCCGTTCAACGTAGAAGAGAAGTCCACACCGTTGAAACATTGACTCTTGTTGATAGTATCAGAACCCGTTGTTTGAAACGTAGTGATGAATGGGGTGAGTCTGTACTTACTCGGATCGGTCGTGCTATCGATCTAGTGGCCGAGGAAGGTCGGTATCACCATGATTGCTGGACAGGATTTGTCAGAGATAAGCCTGAGCGAACTCTTTCACGGGGTAGGCCTGTTGCAGACAAGAAAGCACTTGCATTCCATGAATTGTGTACCTTTATGGAGAACAGCGATGAGTGTCAGTTTTCCTTGAGCGAATTGGCAGAGACGTTTGAATCGTATCTTGGTGACGAAGTCGGTTACACAATTAAACATCTTAAAACCAAACTGCTTGAGCATTTCGGTAGTAGAATCTCTATTACAACACTGAGGTCCCTAAAAAATGTTGTCACATTCAGAGATTCATCAGACAAAATACTATATGATTCGTGGTTCTTGTCGGCCCTGTTCATTCTTGTCACCAGTATTATTGTCGGTAGCAGTTTACATACATAGGAAATTCGCATCTCGGGAATTGATCGACATTCTGAATGGACTAATGTTCTCTTCTAGCTACAGGGAAGTTCAACAATACGTTCATTCTGTCATGATAAGCAAAGGTCCGTCGCCTAGACTTGCGAACTTCACACAATTCGTTTTCGATAACGCCGATTGTAATGTGCGCACGCTAGATGGCAAGAATACTTTCCATAGTATGGGAGGCATCGCCTGTATAACTCCAAGCAGAGATCACACAGAAGAGTCTCCGATAAAACGACTAACTGGTGATCATTCGAATATTGGCTCTGGTGAATTCGGGTACATCCCTTTGAAAGGTTACAGTAAACCAAGCAAATCGGGTCTTGACGAAATTGTGATGAAGGATTTATCAACATTGGGTGAATCTGATCCGAAAAATTTGAAACTCGCAAAAACAGTCGACAGTCTTTGGTCTTTGACGCATGTACTGAGAGTACCTTGCCCATCTTGGGCTGGATATATGCACATTGTCACATCATCAGATGATTATGAAACAAGTGATGTCGAGATACTTCCCTTTATTAATTTTGATCCATCCAACCCGAGCACAATTTACACTGCTCTCATGTTTGCACAAACTGAATGTGAGAAACAGGGACTGAACGTTTGTCCAGTGACGTTTGACCAACCACTTTATATCAAAGCAGTGGAGATTGTGTCTTCGTCAGATAAGTTGACAAAAGTTTTCGTTAGACTCGGCGGCTTCCATATGATTATGTCATATTTAGGGGCAATTGGTTCGATCATGGCTGGTAGCGGCTTGGATGAACTTTGGAGGACTGTTTATGCTGGTGGGTCAATCCATCATTTGATCAGTGGTCATGCATATTCAAGAGCAGTTCATGCCCATTTGCTAACACAAATTGCCATTACAAAACTTGTGTTTGAAGAAAGCCGAACACTAGATAACATAGACTGCACAGAAGTCAATGAAATATTCTGTGGACTTGCCAGAGGTGACTGTACAACAGCTGACGCTGTCAATCAAGAAAGTGTCAACCATCTACTGTCAAAATTACACGAACTGCTCCAGAATGCGTCCGTAGGACGCACAGGAAAGCTTTGGGTACAATACTACGAGCAAATAGGTCTTCTCCAGTTGTTCTTGAGAGCAGAGCGCACAGGCGACTGGGAACTCCACACATATTGTGTTCGCAATATGATTCCAGTATTTCACGCAGGTGGTCATTTTGCATACGCAAAAAGTTCTCATCTCTATTTGCAGCAGATGAATGAGCTAACAGAAATAATGCAACAGGATGATTTGAAGTTGTTCACTGAGAAAAGTTACTTTACCATAAGGCGCTCAGATAAATTCTGGGACGGGATATATTCTGATCAGACCATAGAGCAGTGTTTAATGAGAATGTTCAAGCTCCCTGGTGGTCTCACACATGGCAGGGGAATAACCGATAGCACTGTTGCGAAATGGGTACATGGACTACCTCTTTGCCTTCCGATATGTAATGCTCTCGAAAATTTTGTTAATGTTCACACTGGTCATGGCGAACAACATCGGGATCTCCGTCAAAGTTCACAATTGACTGATGCCAATGATATCACCAAATTATTGAACTGGCTCAGAGTGCATTCCCCCTTTCAGATTAGAGATCCACTACAATTAGTCTCTATAGCGACCGGGTTTGTGGCCGACGAAACTGTGAACTGTGACCAAGTTCGCAAAATTGGTGAATGTTGCGTATCGAATGTTGTAAGCAAAACGTTCAACAGCATCAAACTACGACGTGTTGACACTGTGAAGTCTTTCGCATCGATGGCAAATAGCATCAAAGTCCGTGGAAGTAAGGTAGTGAT
This sequence comes from Siphonodentalium dalli, assembly GCA_032622095.1. Classification (NCBI taxonomy): domain Eukaryota; kingdom Metazoa; phylum Mollusca; class Scaphopoda; order Gadilida; family Siphonodentaliidae; genus Siphonodentalium; species Siphonodentalium dalli. The sequence goes on along the minus strand of CP136068.1, from coordinate 134,646,514 downwards.
TGACCCCACAATTCTGTTCAACCGCATCACATGTGTTATTCAGTCACAAGCAGAGATGGAAGAGTATCTCAAATATGAACTCGCCCCGAAACCAACAGCATTGTTTGATTCTGCTGGAATGAGGAAGACACAGAAAAGCACGCTCGGTAAGATCCTCAAAACATACGGTTCCGAGCAAACTAAAATCCCAGAACATTCTCTGTTTGTTGTAGATGGTGGATTTTTATTATTGAGGGCAGTTGTATGGCCTAAACAGTCGTCATATAAGGACATATGTACATCATATTCCAATTATCTAGTGAGACATTTTGGGGCGAACGTCGTGGTTGTTTTTGATGGTTATGCTTGTACAATGTCGACAAAGGGCATGGAACAAGCCCGTAGATCTAAAAACAGGTATTCCATTGATATCAATATCTCACCCGAGTTACCAGCCACCACACCCCAATCCGATTTCCTTGCAAATGCCAAGAACAAAACCCAACTGATCGATCTTCTAATGCAGGAGCTATCTGCTATCAATATTCAGTCCAAGCAGGCCGAGGCTGATGCTGATGTACTGATAGCCGAAACTGCACTTGACATCGCTCAAGATGACAACAATGTTGTCGTTGTGGGAACAGACACAGACTTGTTAGTCATTCTTACCTCTCGAGTTCAACCGGGATGTAATATTCACATGATGTATTCCATTACCCAAAACTTACTAGTTTCAGTTAGTGAAATAGTAACCAAAATGGGTGACCATAGAAGCAACCTCCGTGTAGCACATTCTATAAGTGGTTGTGACACTACTTCTGCACTCTTTCGAGTTGGTAAGAATAAAGTATTCAGTACAATTGTCTCCGATGTTACTAGCGACTCACAACAGTATGTCAACACAATTTTGGCGGATGACAGTACACCAAGTGCAGTAGCCGCTGCCGGGGAACAACTTCTCCTGATCTTATACGGGAGTAAAACTGTTTCCTCTCTCGACCAATATAGATATGTCACTTACAAGCGTTATGTTGCAAAATCTAAACTGAATAAACCCATCGACCTAGCCTCACTCCCACCAAGCAGCGATGCTGCACAACAACATGTCTACAGATGTTATCTCCAGGTCCAACAATGGCTGGGCACTTCGCTTCCTCCGACGGATTGGGGGTGGTCGCTAGACAATGGACTTCTTGTACCGACTGCAGCCTCAAAGCCATGTGCCCCCGATAACCTACTGAATCTGATCAGTTGTGGTTGCAAGAGTGCTTGTACAAAAAGGTGTGGGTGTAAGAAGGCAGGACTCTCTTGCTCAGGTTTGTGTAATTGAAGTTCGGATTCTTGTAACAACCACAGAAACACTGTCCTGTCGGAAATTTCTGAGTTCGATGAATAATATGTATATAGGTCATGTCATTTCTGTATATAGCGTTGATAATAGTCAATGTAACTTAATCCATGTTGATTGATTTGTACATCGAAAATAGTTGAGTTCTCATGCTGACGAATTTTATGCCAAAAGGGGAACTCGGCCAGAAACAGAGGGGGTCTTCCATAATGTCTATTTTGTAAGCAATGATAAAAGTCTTCAAATGGTGGTGGATTTTTTATCGTCTGTCCAACTAACATCCCGTTCTGTACTACGACCCTTTGGGCAAATCCGTTAGGAAAATCGTAATTTTTTGCGTAAATCCGATACTTTTTTGTGAATTTTCAATAATTTTTCGCAGAAATTGTCACAGAATGCACATTTTCCTCTAGGTAAATGTATATTAGACATTATGTAGCTCGAAATACGCGTAAACAAAAAATACAGTTGGATCAATTCGAGGTTACAAAGTTCGTGCGATTTTTTTTTATTTTTTTCAAACGCGTTTTCGAAAAAAGGCTGTAGAAAAAAAAGCTCAACTCGGATTTTAGGGGACTTTTGTCTAATCGTTCAGTGACATGTACTCGACATTCCCTGAAAAAATCAGCTTTCTCCGATTTTTTTCCCTAGTGAAACCTAATGTGCCTGGACTATAGAATGTACCACAAAGGAAGACGATGATTGGGATGAAGGTGAAGCACGTGATTGTAAAGATCGACCCCATGCAGTCTCCTGGACTAATACCATCACGTTTGAGTGTCTCCAGAGCTGGGGTGGGGTGTACAGGTTTTTAGAGACAACTTAAAGATACATAATCACAATTAATGCTCCGAAATTACGATTTCTTTGTCTTCTGGGGTAAAACATATTTGGTTAGAGTCGAGGAACCCACCCTTCAAACCTCAGAGTGATCAGATATCGGTTTTGGAAATCTGTTATTTTTCACCCCCTGGAATATTTGGCGGCCTAGCAAATATTGGACGAGCCGACCGACAAATACTGTCGACGCCAAATTGCGTTGAACAAAATATTGATATATAACACGATTTGAAAAAAAACTATACTAGATTTGACAGTGGTTAGCATTATTTTCGCAATTAATCGATTCTCATAACTAAAACGTCTTTTGAAGAAATGTTGTTGTTGGAATCTGATAATACGGACAGGGACGTGGCTAGATGGTCTCCGTTGGCGCGGGGGGTGGGTGTCCAGTAGGAAATTCCAACTGCACCCCCCTTGATGCAGAATCAGCAGAATCAGGCCAACACAAGTTTTGCATAATTCCATTTGCACCCCCTTGCACCTCAGTGCTGATATATTCATATATTTTAACCTGAAAAATTGTATAAATCCTAACATCAAGTGGTCTAACTCCAGACAAATGCACACAGTTACGGGCAAGAGAACAGGACACACCGGGCTTACCATGGTTGTTCGGCTCGGTGTGAGAAAATTTGTCAAACTATACAATAAAATCGCAAAACCTAGCATCTATAAGACATGCCTCAACTGAAGCTTTCCTATAGGGTTGGAAATTTCTCCAACTGATGAGCATTCCAGACCACAAGTTTTACCAAATTTAGTAAAATATTGACATGTTAAACTATTTTAGCAGTTTTGTGTTGGCCACGAACGAGGGACAATGACACACCGGGCCGACCATGGTTCGGCCCGGTGTGCGAACATTTTGAAATCTGAACAAGAAAATAGCAAAATCCTAGCATCTAGACTAGTCTCAAGCCTTCCTACCTGACACCACTGAGGTTGTAAAATTTCCAACTGATGACACTGTTGAACAAATGTATGACAATATTGTTTTCTTAGATTAGCTAGCAGTTTTGACTGGCCACGGGGGAGGGACCAGGACATAAGCTTTCCAAGTGTTTGAAATTTCCAACCTATCACCCCCCCTAAGGTTGGAAAATTTCCAACTGATGACCATTTCAGTCAAAAATTTCGACAACAAATAGGAAAATATGCAAATATTGGTCCAAAAACAATTAATTCCCCCCAATAAATTGTTTGAAAATCAAACTACAAGAAAATTTTCAACCTATTGTTGGTGTGAAATTTCCAACTAATTTTTTGGCAGGTATGAAATTTCCAACTGTTGAAACTTTTGACCACCCCCCCCCCCCCCTGTCGCAACGTCTCTGGATACGGGGACGATCGAATCGGCTTGTGTGCCTTTAACATCGACCATCTGAACTGTCATGTAGTCCTCTCAAGAGCATTGCGGAAGTTTCCAATGTGTAGACTGCGTGTCACGAAATATTTGTGAAGTTATACAAGTAGTGGCCAAGATATAAACGCGCGCATACGATAACGCTCATTAGTTCGACATATATCATCTGTAGATCCATCGTCCAAATGAGGGACAGCGTTGTCAAGATAAAGGCGATAATGCTCATCAATAGCATATAAGTCCCACGGTGGAGAATCACGTGGTTTCGAGGTTGGTGAGTACCACGCATTCAAAATGTTTAAACGCACAAAAACATAATATATGAGGAATTGATACAAAACATGGATTGTTTACTGTTACGAGCATATGCGAATTTTTTTCTTTAAAGTTGATACCTTATTTATTCGGAAATACTCAGCAGTTTTCTATAACATTATGACCAAAGTTGCCAGTCGGAGGTTCGTGGAATACACATGTCCATACATCTACAGGAGAATCATTCGACTGACAACTGGTCAGAATGTTTGAGCAAACAACTGAGTTTGGACACGAATGAAGTATCAACTTGTTTGAAAATAGTATGGCATATGCCCATAGGTGCCAAAATACTATGTAATTTCGCGCTCCGCGTCTATAATGTTCTTGATATTCTTGGTATACATGGGCCATGGGCGTTTTATTTATAGAAATGGGAATTTTTAGGGACGGATAAACAAGTCGAACTGCGACCGGAGGCCGAATCCGGTATACCGGATTCGGCCTCCGGTCGCAGTTCGACTTTTTAATCCGTCCCTAAAATATATAAAAGGTGTAGTTGGGAATTCTGGTCAGATGCATGAGAAACCGTCAGTGATAAGCCGTATATAGTTGCTTTTTCGGAATTATGAGTTGGTCATTCGTGAAACCAATATATTTTATATTCTATAATTACAATCATGGGTATATAATATATGATCTTGAGTGCGTTACCATTTCTGACATTGGTTTTCTTGTACATGTATATAATTATCCTAGTTTATTACCTTTCTCCTCGTTTCTGGTCGCGATCGACTCGGCCATTTTGAATGCGTGGTACTCATCAACTCGAAACCAAGTGATTCCGCACCGTGAAGTCCGGTATATATATACATGTATATAGGAGAGTATGATCTGTAGAGCCTGTAATGTTCATTGTCCAAGTGAGGGAGAATTGTGTTGAATTAGATTTTGTATATTGTCACCGGAGGTCTAGAACCCTGAATACATCATTGAATGTTCATTAAATATTAATTACTGCTATTGAATATCCACGCTGTTTTCCGTATATTGTTATTGAAATAAACAATGATCAGATCAACAATGTCCTGTTGTGAAAGCCGCCTCTTGAACTTATTTTGCTTCTCTCAATCCTGCTAATTGGAATGACAACGTTGATTTGAGAGTATTTATAGTTAGTATATCAATACATTGTGTACTTATTAAGTTAGTATTAACCCCATATGTCGCATCCTGATGACGCTTCTGGTGCGTGCCGAAAGCGACAAAATGTCACATGTTTTGTCGCTTGTGTCGCTATTGGCCGCGACAAATCATGAAAGTGAAAATGGACAAAACATGCGACATTATGAAGATTTCTGTGCGCACTAATGTCGCTTTCGACGAGCGCCAGACGAGCCATTAGGAAGTGGCCCGAATAGTATTGCATACATTCTATATTGACTTATACCGCTCTTCTACGGCATCGCCTTTTGCCGCAGCTAATTTTAAGGACTGAGTTAAAGACAACTTATGTACTTATTCGGGTGCGTGAAATTATTACGTGCGCTCGCGCAATAGTATGGCGATCAGACAGATTCGTACGTTGGTGTCACCCTACTCCGTTTCAATCCATGACGTCACCAAAAACGACGTGAAACCTCGTGGCGTTCTGACATTTTTACTGTGCCGCGTGTTTGCTATGTTTATTTTATGTGTTGTTTCGATTATTTGTTTGTCGCCGATATCGCTATTTGTCGGGATTCCCTCTTTCTATATTTAAAACTGGCATGCTCTTAGTGAGCCTCGATTTCGATTTTTTCTCCCAGGTCAAAATATCTCTACATCAAAGAGTCTATAGACTCCTTCGGGACCTACATAGACTCCTTCATTTGGATATTTTTACTTATAATTGGGAAGTTTTATCATTTTTGGTTCGTGCGAAGACCTCTTTTTATCGTGCGGGAAAAGAGAGACATTCAAAACGCGATTTCGTAATTCGACGCAATAGGCTGAATAGCCTAACCTTCAGCCGAGTTCCGGGTCAAATACGACGAATGACGTAACACAAAACAAAACGCATTTGTTGACACAAACACCGTTTGAAGAGTTTATTATTACATAAAATGATCGTTATTGATTAATTATTGATTAATTATTGATATTTATTGTTGCATATTGGCTGCTATCAATATTTACACAAATTAATAATTATTTCTTATAATGGCTCCTTTGGTCAACTTTGACTATCGGAAAATGAAAATCAAAATATGCCGCTGAAAAAATTGTAATCGATATTAAAGTCTCATCCTTTCAGCAACATGGAATTGGTTTTAATTACTTAAATGATTAATATAGTAATTTGCCTTTTATCTGTGATGAAATGAGAAATGGTAATTGTCTTTTTTTGCTAACATTAAATTAAATATAATAAATTAAGTAAAATACAGTGAAATTATTTTTTTAATTATTGTTTATTACATTTTTGCGCACGTTGGCATCTCTCTGAGTGCATTCTAGTTAAGTTAGTATTCAGGCGCTATGCCAACTGGAGGAATATACCATTCTAGTAAGCCGAAAATTTCAAACAAATCGACCTTACCACTACATAGAAAACATCGTCTGAACTACGCGCAATTGTAGATATTTATTTCTCGATTCAGGAAGCTACTATCTGCGATAAGCTAACGAAAACGATTTCGCAATCGAGAATCACTGTATTTAATTAATATACATGTATAAGAATGACGGTGTTTGTTGTCAATTGGGATATATTATTTGTAAAAAATACTACTTTGCGCAAGATTTTTCTCCATTTCTATTTGATATCCCCACCGGAGTGTTTCACATCACTCTAACTATACACAAAACAATATTTCAATTAATAAATTGTTTACGGTTTATTCAAGTTGGTCATGGACCGACATTCGCGATTGCATCATCAATAAAAAGTTCATATAAACATCGCATGAAACACGCGGTCTAACCGCGATGGCGATGTGGTACCACGGTCGGCCGCGGTATGAAGGTGGTAAAATATGTTAAGGAGGGTCGATTATTTAGACCACAACTGTACACATGGGCCCATCCATCATGTTGTTATCGAAACATGGTTGGTATCCGAACGAGTTCCCTTGCTTCTGAAGCTTACGTTTGATATTACGGTGTTGTTATGTTACATGTAGCTCAATAAAGGACTGATGTAAAAGCATTGTACTTAAAGTGCTCCAAAAATAAACCTGAATTATATTCACTTTTCTATTTTCCTGGTATCGAAATATAGGTCGATAAATACTTGAAATACCTTTCTAGGAGCATTCTCAGAAAGACGCATTTAAGTCATGAAAATACAACTTTGAACACGATGTTTGAGTCCCAAATAAAAAAAAACAGCCATTTGCACGGCATGGAACAAAAAGAGTACTCCGTGTTAGTCTATTCCTGATATGCATGGTAGAAATACAGAAGGTTTGTTTCTGTTTCACATCTGATGTGCGAAAAATTTAAATCAGCTGGAAAAGGGCTATGACCACGAAAAGTATTGTTTAGAGCACACGAAGGCGGTATGTTAATATTTCATGTATGTGTTAACCCAACGTATACATCATTCCAAATCATGTAGACAAAACTAGGAAGGTCAAATGAGCCATGTCCGTTTAAAATGTGATTATTTGGGTTTCGCTCTACCCTGCTAATGAGAGTGACAACGTTGGAAAAACTAGAGGTGGGACTGTCACAACGGGACTAAGTATACCCCCGCAGTGAAATTGGGCTACATTAAAGGGGTACTGTACACTAGATCCGGCCCTTTATGGAACCATCTCCTTTTATACTCAACATAATATATGCTGCAACAAATGAATGAATTTGAGCCATAGATTAGTGAAAAATACATTCATGTGCTCTATGAACGATGCAAACAACATGGTAATTATAATGAAAATGAATTTATGACTCCCAGCCATTTATTCATTTTCATTATAATTACCATGTTGTTTGCATCATTCATAGAAAACATGAGTGTATATTGCACTAATCAATGACTCAAATTCATTCATTTGTTGAATATATTCTGTTGAGTATAAAATGTGATGGTCCCATAAATGGCCGGATTTAGTGTACGGTACCCCTTTAAGGGTAGACATATTAAAATATTTGTTTTTCGAGAACATAAAAACCTCAAGGAATACAACATTATGCATTTTGCTATTTTCTAAGTCTAGAAAGGAGGACAACGCTAACTCCATTAAAAAGTCGAACGGACCTCGTAATCGAAGGTGTACAAGTGTTCCCATGGTACTTAATATATGTACATGTAAGTTAACACAAAATTGACTGCAAAATGTTGGCATACAAGCTCGTACAATGTTGCATTCACGGACGAACAAGCTGATTCCTATATACCCACATACAGGGGTATAAAAATGTCCAAACAATATGGGCCTCTTTAACTAATTTTTACTAAATGGATTTTCCGGTCCAGTTATAAAAGTATATATTGAAATGGTATATGTATATTAATCATTTGTAGTGTTGTCTCTAGATTTGTATCTTGCCTCATCATGTAGTATTTCTCCTTTTTTGTTTGTTTGTTTTTCTTTTGTTTTTTGTTTTTTTTGTAATTAATTAAAATTATTTTGGTACTTTTTTCTTTACTTAATTCTGTTTTTTATGTCGATTTTTGTATACATATATTCCAGTTTTTTATTTATTACTTCTTTTGGGGTTTTTTTCTTTCCAATAATATTTTCTTTTTTCTCGCTCCTTCATGTTTGATTAGAGTTAGATTATTTTGTATATTTTCATTATGATTATGTTAGTTCCTTTCGTTTGATTCTGTAACTCTTCATTAATGGATGAAGTAAAAAAAAATAATATATATTATTCATTTGTGGTGGTGTTAAGACAAAAACATGAGCCGACGACGAAGGTTCTTTGGTGGGAAATGTTTAGATACTAGAATCAACAAACGGCATGCGCCTGTTTATTGAACTTATTACACCAACATGTCCTATGGGAACTACTCGTTAATGAGTATGGTTAAACGTCTCGCCATGTATGCACAGGTATGTGTGCACTTGCGATAATGATAGCTTAAATAGAACTTGAATTAACTAAGTGGTCGAGTTGAACACCCGCAATTACCGTCAACAAGCAGTCACAATCCAACTCAGTTCATTCATACATTGATATCTGTGAATTGCAACTGCTTCATTGTTCACATTGACATGTTAGCGATCAAACTGCCCATTGTGGTCGAACTATCAAACACTAATACGTTCTACACGATAATAAGCCACGTGGGCGACGGGTGGTATACATATACGACTGTATATATTAATTCCATCACATATCAATGCATTTATAACCGTTTAAAGATAGACTGCACGCGAATTTAAATAAGTTCCCGGTACTAACAACGATCTAATATCGATAATATATAGACAAATAATTAATTTGAGTCGAAGATGTTTTTTTGTAAACTTTCAGATTAACAGGTTATCTTAAAATCAAATTTACTCCTAATTTACTTTGGCTTTAGCCATAAACTAGGTTACGAACTTTCATGTATACAAGAGGTAATTCCGCGCGCCGCCTGTATACTAATGTACAAATTCTTGTTTCGCCTGGACCCTGCAGTTTACGCTGGGGGTTTTATTTATAGAAAAATGGAATTTTTGGGACGGATTTAAAAGTCGAACTGCGCGACCAGGATGCCGAGTCCGGTAAAAGGTGTAGTTGGGAATTTCAATTTCGTTTATTGTCCTTTACATTATTATGTCAATAATGTTGATTTTTGGTTTGTAAAATAAAAGAAATGAAAAAGATAATTTGTAAGTCTTATATTTCAACTTTTATAGACATTAATATTTTCTTTCTGCAGCCCACTGAGGGTTGTGGTCTGAGACGGCCGAGTCGGCCGCCGGTTCGTTAATTAGATGCTTGTTGTTATTGTTATTTTAACAGAATTCTGAGTTGGTCATTCGAGAAACCAATATTTTTTATATTCTATAATTACAAACATGGGTATATAATATATGATCTTGAGCGCGTTACCATTTCTGACATTGTTTTTCTCGTAATATTAATTGCGCGACAGTTGTGCGACGCGTAGCACACATCGTGTAAAGTTGTAAACAGTATGTTGATATATACGGGGCGTGAACTCAAGCCACTCAGGGTACGTTCATACACTGGCAAGTTTGCACGGCATATATTTCAGGCATTTTCTCATAGAAAACCATGTGGTGCCAGAATATGAGCGGAAACATGCATATACAATGCATCTATACAGCTAACTGCAAGATAAGTAAAAACTATGTAGTTCCATGCACTGGTGGCGATGCTATCGATATTTGCCTGTAAATAGCATGCAATTATCTTGCAAAAATAAATCATACAGGTATTTTAATGCAATGTGTTAGTGGCAACGTTACACGTAGAACTACCGAAATTTTACACCTCGTGTCGTTAGCTTTGGTCAATATGCATTTTATATCCATGTCGCCGTTCATAATCTGGCACCATTGGGTTTTCTGTGATAAAATGCCTGAAATGAAATGCCGTGCAAACTTGCCAGTGTATGAACGTACCCTCATTGACTATACAATACAAGTAACGAATATCTGTGACTAGTATGTATATAATAAAACATATATTTATACATTTGCCTGAAAACTTAAGCCACTCACTGGCTATACAATGACATTAATGAGTGTCTGTGACTTTTGTGCATTATCTCATTATATATAAGAACATATCGATATAAAAAAATATATTAATTGATAGAAGAGTTTCCGGACAGGTGTTTTCGACTCATATTTATTATTTTATGCCCCGGAAACTATATTAATCGTATTTAGGAAAAGACAGACCATCTTCAACAGAAACCAATGAAATGATGATTGAACATTTATACCCACAGTAGGGTATAAAACTGAAAGTTACAACCAATGTGCTATATACACAGACTGGCATATAGAAACCAATGATATGATGTTTGAACATTTATACCCACAGCAGGGTATAAAACTGAAAGTTACAACCAATGCGCTATATACACAGACTGGCATATATATATCTTTAATTATCCTCCATTACTGAAGATTATATATGAACAAATGGCAAATAAAGAACATGATACAAACGCTTATACATAAGCATATGAACAATCAAAAGTATATACAAATATATATATATATATATATATATATATCATTATGCATGGAGTTGGGTCTGCGCGCCTACGTACACGTACCGTCACGTACTGTTCGGCATGACTACACGCGGTTGTAATGCATCCGAACGCCATTTCGTTGCCGTATGGTACGCACACATAGGGGCGCAGCCACAACGGCATACATTGGTGTATGCCAAACGCACACACGTGCACCCGGACGCGCAGGATATACTGAAGCATTGGATTGTCATCCTACTGGCCAACTGATCCCAACCGAATGGGACGCACGCACCAACACGCACAGGCACACGTGTACACGCAACTTACACGATTTATTTGTATACTTGAATGGTTTTATAAAGCAAGTGCGTTTTCAATATAATATAATTCGTGTGAGAATTGGAGACATATTATAACCTGGATATCACGTGTCACGTATGTAGTTAACGTGAAGTATAGTGAGGTATATATATAATTATATGTGACATATTCATTTCGATGACAATATTATAGTGGGCAATATATGAATGAATAAAAAGAAGGTCAAATGTGCACTATATTAAGTAACACCGGTCATACCAGCATATAGGTAATAAGCTTGCCACATTTTGACAACATTTTTGAAAATTATAATTGGAATGTCGTCATCTTCAATCATTATATATCGCTCTCAATTTCTGATAAGTTGCCAAGGAGCACACTTAATTTGGCTTCTCCTGAGAGCGATTCGTATTTTATGTAGGCATTAATCCCAAGTGCATCCATAATAAAATATTCCATCTCATTTCTAAACGAAAACATGGCCGTACAATCAATGAATATATGAGACAAAATGTCGGTCGTGGTAGAATCACAGTTCGTACATGAATTTCTCTGTTGATACCTATTTGGCTTATCAATTTGCCAATTGTGAGATACATGGTCTTGTCTTCTGGATATAATTTGCATAGGCGCCAAACATAGGACATACATAATTCTGTGTGTATTCTATTGAAGAGAGAAAAACTTGGGTCAGAATTTGTTCTTGATTTCCATGCATCCGCGTGTGATGTTTCCATTCCTGTGTTAAAAATATGTTTCCACGAGTTTTTGTCCGGAAAAAGAGACTCTGTGGCAAATTGGTAAAGGTAATTAGATAAGTCATATTGATCAAGTATTTGCATAATGTCACAAAAGTAGTTTTTAGAACAAGACAAGCGAGACTGAGTGGTAGACAGAAGCGTGTATTCATACATTCTGTGAAAGAAAACTTGTTTAACAGTTTTCTTATTGTTGCATTCAACATTGCACATGATGATAATAGTGACATTTTCTTTTTATTTATGTAGAATTCTATTGAGTGAATTCCAAGTAAGCCAAGAGCGATATCGGTCCGGGTCCTAGGTTCGAATCCCTGTATCGTTTTTATGCAAAATCTATGAGTTCTTTCTATTTTAAGAATTTCATTTTGGGTTATATTCCACAATAGCTCCGTGCCGAACAACGCTCTTGGCAAAATGACTGATTTATATATTAGTGAGGAACTCAGAGGAGTTAGACCTCCAGCATATAAGCCAGAATTCGACAGCATAAGGAATGTGCTTCTCAGTTTGTCACATACATGTGCGATAAAATTATTTGTTTGTTTATACTTCGCAATTGGGATTCCCAGGTGGACTGTACTGTCCACTTCTTTAAGGTGTTCAGGCCCCATGATCCATTGGCGTTTACACTTATCGGATTGTGTCTTTGTCTCATTAAGTACCATTATTACAGATTTAGATGTGTTATACTTGTAACGCCATGTACAGCTATACTCAAACACATATTGATAAGTGAATTCAAACCACGTTCAGTTAGTGAAAAAAGTAGCATGTCATCAGCGTGGGTTGGGCATGTACAATTAATTGATTCCATATGAAAGCCATACATTGACTTTGATAGTAATGGGATCAGTTCGTCAACGTAGACCATGTAAAATTTCGGAGAGCATATTCCCCCCTGCCTTGTTCCTTGATCAATTTTTATTAATCTGGATGTAACATCGTTATATCTCACAGTGCAATAGACACCGGAGAGCAATTGGTGCACAAATTTGAAAGCAATTCCAGTTAGGCCCCAATCATACAATTTATACATAAGACCGTCTATCCAAACCGTATCAAAGGCTTTCCATACATATAAAAAGCAACAGTACAATTTTTGGTTTCTTTCGGCGTTAAAGTTGATGCATTCCTGAGTTAGATAAGAAGTCATATATTAATTGATAGAAGAGTTTCCGGACAGGTGTTTTCGACTCATATTTATTATGTTATGCCCCGGAAACTATATTAATCGTATTTAGGAAAAGACAGACCATCTTCAACAGAAACCAATGAAATGATGATTGAACATTTATACCCACAGTAGGGTATAAAACTGAAAGTTACAACCAATGTGCTATATACACAGACTGGCATATAGAAACCAATGATATGATGTTTGAACATTTATACCCACAGCAGGGTATAAAACTGAAAGTTAGAACCAATGTGATATATACACGGACTGGCATATAGAAACCAATGATATGATGTTTGAACATTTATACCCACAGCAGGGTATAAAACTGAAAGTTACAACCAATGCGCTATATACACAGACTGGCATATAGAAACCCTTCCATGACTGGAGTTATTTTGCGAAAACCCTGTACCAATGCATCCTCTTATATATGCGAGTCTCTCAAGACAACCAAAAATTATACAATCGAAAGTGTTGTGTCCGCATCCACCACCCCGCATGACCACTACTATATATAATGGTATTATCCGTGTTTTAACTTCCCCAGTGATAAGTGTGATAAATATCATGGAGTATTGTTATATTTCACATCTTCGATCCGCTCGCCTGTTCAGCTTACTCTCCAATTAACGTCAATATCGGGGTGAGTTTTAGCTCAAGTCTATATTTAACCCCACCCCCCCCCCGGGAAATACAGATTCATATATACAAAGAAATATTGTTTATGGATTGGAGCGATTTTATTGTCCGAGGGATGTGAACCGGTTTATAACATTAAATTCAAAACCGCCGGCCAACTGTCAGGTCAGGTTGATAAGATGCTGACTAACATATTAAAATGAAAACACATCGAAGTATTTCGCAATGATATACACAATGCCGTTAGACCGATAGGGAAAAACAAACTACGGTCTTAGAAGACATTTAAAGATGAATACAAAATCTAGCAATATGTCATTCATACTCGATCGATAATTGCTCGCGAAATGTTTTCAAGATTACGCGCGAGCAAACAAATGTTGTAAATAAAAAAAAGGCAGGCATCGACCCTCTGCAGTGCTCCTATTAAAATGACTACATGTATGTATCACGTGTGACAAACCGTGTGCCGAATCTGCAATGCACTTTATCATGGAATATAACGATAAGAAGACTTAAAGTTGATCAATGTAACTATCTAGGAAGTTTTATTTTTAGTTTTCATGACCTGATGACATATATGGGTATTTAATATAAGAAATAAGACCGACATTTCTACTATTGTCCATGCAATAAGCGCAAACATGATTAAGCCTTATTTATCCGCGCCGGTGCGAGCTACCTCATTACTGTAACGGTCACAACACGATATCTCAATAAGTATACAAAGCTTTATTTTCCAATTAATGCGCATGAAGCACATGGGCTAAAACGTGTATGTTGTTTCTGTCTATGAGAATCGCAAAAACGTATCTCTAAGGGTACGTTCATACACTGGCAAGTTTGCACGGTATGGTTTGCAGGCATTTCGTCATAAAAAACGATATGGTGTCAGAATATGAACGGAAACAAGCACATAAAGAGCATCTGTACTACAGCTAACTATACGTGCGAAGTAAAATCTCTATAGTTCCACCTGTAGCGATGCTACCGGAATTTGCCTGTAAATATCATGCAAATATCTAGCAAGAATAAATCATACAGGTATTTGAAGGCAAATTCCGTAGCACCGTTACAAGTGCAACTACATAAATGTTCCTTCTCATGTCTTTCGCTTTGGTAAAGATACATGTTATGTGCATCTTTCCGTTCATATTCTGGCACCATGTGGTTTTCTATGACGAAACACCCGCAAAAACATACCGTGCAAACTTGCCAGTGTATGAACGTAGCCTAAGCAGTTTCGTGAATTGAAAACAAAATCGCAATTTCAAACTAAGAATTTGAAAGGGAAAATTATTATCCTCTATAAACTATGCTATAGTACTATAACAACACCTGTTCACCCTCACAGTATGCGAGATGCATTATACTTATGTAATAAAGTGGTTTAACAAAAATAAAAACAACAATGTACAAGGCTGGTCCAAAGAGAGTTGGACAGGAAATATTTGCAACAAACGCACTGCATTATCTAGCTTATGAACCCAACTATATGGTATGCGCACAGTTTACTATATGGAATCATGAGTGGCTGCGAGAAAATATATAAAACATTTCCCATGCTTATTTGAATTTTTGGCCATTTGCAGAACAATTTTTGTTGCGCAAGTGGAGGACAAAAGCAACACAAAACCACCTCAATATTATTCAACCACGTTTGCAATATTCTAACAGATAAACACTCAATACTGTTTCATCTATTCAGACATTATGTTTTATTGTGACTTTTCCGACAGATTTACCGTTGAATATATTAGAGGGCGTCTTCAGTATAAATAGTTGGATTTGGGTATGTCCCTTTAAAGGGACACAGTACTCAAATATTGTTGTTGGTTTCTATAGTCTCGGAGTCGTAGAATATAATAAGGTAACCATATTTCCAATATTTGAAAGTCTGTTGAGTGTATACGAAGTAATGTTACGGATGGCAGATTAGCCGGAATGCGAAAATACCAATTGTCGTTGTCGGGTAATTTTTTGACAGTTTTCAAGCAAAATTATTAATGTATCAAATAAATGTTATATTACATGTATATGCATACTAGTGCTACATACTCATTTAAGTCATTGCATAGTCACTATAGTCAGTGAGTGGTTTGAGTTTACGCCCCGTATCAATATATTTTTACACGATCATATGTGCCACGCGTTGCCCCATCCACTATCCGTGAATTATTTTGATTACGTCTTGTACACGGAAATTCGTAATTTAATTTATGGCTTCAACCATAAATTAAATTTATATCAAATTATTAACTTTTATTTTAAGATAACCTATTAACCTGAACGTTTACAGAATACATATTCGACTCAAATTGCTTAGTTTTCTATATATCATCGATAATAGATCGTTGTCATCACCGGGAAATTATTGATAATGGCGCACAGTACCCCTTTAAGTACGATAAATTTGAACAATATATGTTGCTCTGATCTAAACACACAAATGAGAAAACAATATTGAGCATCAGATAAGTGAGTGTACGTTCATAAGCTGGCAAGTTTGCACGGTATATTTTTGCGGGCATTTCGTCATAGAAAACCACGTGGTGCCAGACTATGAACGGACGCGTGCACATAAAATGCATCTTTACCAAAGCGAAAGACATGAGAAGTAACATTTATCTAGTTCCACTTGTAACAGTACTGCTGGAATTTGCCTTCAAATACCTGTATGATTTCTTCTTGCGAGCTAATTGCATGATATTTACAGACAAAATCCGGTACATCGTTACTAGTGGAACTACAATTTTTTTTTACTTCGCACGAAGTTAGCTGTGGCACAGATGCACTGTATGTGCTTGTTTCCGTTCATATTATGGCACCATATCGTTTTCTACGATAAAATGCATGCGAACCACACCGTCCATACTTGCCAGTGTATGAACGTATACCCTTAGGGTTTGTGATATTTTACAAACTGGCCATGATATGCCAGGCTTGGCGATGTGTTTAGTATCCCGGCATCTTTCTAATAACTGAAGGTGCGACCTAACCCCATACATCAGGACGATAATTATACCAAAGACCAGTATTCTCTATATAATGAGGCGTGTCGATCTTAGCTGTGGGAATTTATTGCCTGAATTGTTGACGCTTTGTTCCAAACTGTGTCGTCCACAATATAAATCCAAAGCCGTCATTGTTGGCAACAGTGGGTGGCAATTCCCTTATAAAACAAAAAACAACTAGCTACACAAACCAGGATTGAGTGTAAGCCAGAAACTTCTATTCATGATCAATTTGCTCTATACAATTACACACGTTTGTTTGGTATAGACTTAAGTATTAACAACACAGAGCATTTATCTGCCCTGAAGTTGTCCTCGTGGCCGTCGCCAAATACTGGACAATAATCCTCCACGACGTGTTAGCGTTGAGCGATCAGTGCTCTTAAAAAAGTATCGGATCAAGAGCTGAATGTGCCAAGACATATATCGAACTATGCATGCTGATTAGTTCCATTCAGTGGCGAAAGGACGCGTATCTGGTGGATTAGCGAGGTTTGAACCAAAATATCTTTAGTACTTGCTCGTTGTACGGATTATCGGTGATTTGATGTCGTGCTGGGACGGGCTGAAACGTTTGTTTCATGAATTTGGAAGTTACTGCATGTTGAACGCAGAGCTATAATTTCCAGTCCATTTTGCGACTATAATTTCGTGAAATTCTCGTTATGGATATGGAAAAGGCATCCTGTTTCTTATCATGCTCACACATGCAGAATAAATAGCCGATTCAATATAGGACTTTTGTTTTGTTATCTGCTATCAGTTGACTTGGTGCAGTGTTTGAGACGGGTCTTATCGATAAACGTTCTCTCTCTTACGTCACTATAAACGAGGACATCGATGGGTTGATATAACCGCGTACTCTCTCAACACGAATTGGACGGTAGCATGTTATCTCTTGCGATCGCTGGAGTACCATATAAGTTCGACCACCAGCTCTGCACACAGGCTACCCGAACATTATCGTGTGCGCTTCCCAGTGGAATTATTATCTTGTGATTGCATTCGCGGAAAAGTAATAAACGACATTGATGGCTTTGGTATCGGCTAGCCTCCCATAGAATAATTCAGTCGTTTGAATAAAAAGACACCAGGGATTATACGTTCTATGGATTGCTGGATATCATTACGTTTATATGTCTGTTCGATCTTCGTTATTTTACACAATAGGACCGGCGGGTTCTCTGGATGAGTATCATGTAAGTATTGTACTATAGCCCTGTCTTTACTAATCAATCAATCAAATCTATTTATGAACGAATCTAGTCCTCACTTAAACAGAAAAAAATCATCTACATTTTAGTCACAATCAAAGACAATCTAGTGTTCATACAGTTTTACAGTTTTCAAGTCACCCTTGCACTATTCTGCTTCCTTCGACGTGGAAGATTGTGGAAGATTCACATTGGGAACTGTCATGTTTCGCCTTTAGCTCCAAGCGAAGTTTGTATTGTTCCGATAATTCTACCTTAGTTATTTCTTTGCTAAACTAAATTTTGTGTTTACTTGTAGTTGCTTACTTTGTTTTTCCTGTTGCATGCTATATAATTTTGAATCATGTTTGTTCTAGTTGTTATATAACTTTCAAGAGTCAGTTTTTGTTCATCTGTAGGTTACCAATTACTAAATGGATTCTCCCATTCAGTTATACAATGGAATGGTCTATATATTATTTATTTGGAGATATATTCAGGGAAATTGAGCAGACGACAGTATGCCGAAAAGATAATACAAGTGCAGAAGGATTAATATATTTTGGTGGGAAATGTTCAGTGATTAGATTATAGAACTTATAATCTGAACATTTCCTAAGGGGGCTGACTTAAGACCCCCCTTTTCGGACACATCATCATATCAACGCCCATTCTTGCCCACGACAACACGCCAGTGGAATCAATTATCCGATGAACTGAACAATTATGAAACTCTAGAAAACTTCATATATGAATTGAATTCCAATTTGCGTTTAAGACAAAAGAACGTTCGCCATTATAGCTACAGAAAATGCCGCAAAGCCCAGATAATTCACACACAACTTCGTCTAGGATGCAGTAGCCTTAATGATGATCTCAGTCGCAACCATTTAAACGAATCTGATACATGTGGGGAAGTCGAGACTGCCGACCACTTTTTACTTTATTGTCCCAAATACTCAACAATGCGAAATGAAATATTTTCAGTATTAGCCCAAAATTTGTGGAGATCTGATATTCCACTTAAGGGATCTACTTCATTCCCAAAAAGACTTAACAAGGCTATATTTGAGGCAACTCAAACATTTATACTAACCAGCAATCGATTTCGTTAGTCGCCAATTGTATTTCTGACTCACAATTAGTAGCTGTTCGAATTTGATAATCTTCAGAGACACAAATAAAAAATGATACACTATAAATGATACAATGTGGTAACAATTTCAGTAACTCGATGCCGCACAAAAAAGCCATATAAAGATATTGGAAAACTAGTGACTCCATTCTACACATAGATTAAATTTTTCCTATGTAAAACAATATCATGACCACTGTATGTAATCTGTTCTTTTCTGAGGATATGGCTCTATATAAGCATCTGATGCCTGTTGTCGAACCATCTTCATCCCTTCCAGTGTTCTATTCATACATGTTTTATAAATATATCTTTTTGGGAAGAAATAAATATTGTTTAAACCAACATTTCCTAAGGGAACTACTCGTAAATGAGTACTTAGTATATAACGGGTTAACGTATACGCTAAGATAAGATAAGATCAGATAGTTTATTGCAATACACCACCAATACAGGCAGTTGCAAATAATTAAAAGTACCAGTAAATATTTCATAATACATAATATATGTGCATATAATAGTCAACAAGCGTATAACTATCCTACATACATTATTCTTAATTAGATATATAAATTTCCCATCATTTCATTTCTCCATATTTATATAAATTGTTCTCCTTTGGAAGAATAACCGGATCATGTTGCACACGGAATTGATAATTACTTTGTCTTCATTTTTCATTATAAAAATGAATTTTCGTTCATCGTTCATGTTTGTAAAGTGTATGTTTTTAGTGTTATATAGCAACATCAGATAATTCTTTCCTCAAGTCAGTATACACACTGCATTCCATTATGAACTGTTTTCAGTTTCAACTTTTACCACATCACACATGAGACAAATTCTGTCTTTTAATAAAATATTTGGCTGTGGGTGTCGGACTTTTTCTATAGCTAATGCATGTATATGATTACTAACGCGCAGTCGGGTGAACATATATGTGAGTAGTTTATTAGCACCAATTTTTTTGTTGTCTTCGAAAATATCTTTTTTGAAAAAAATTACATGTTCTGTTTTAGTCATTCGATTATAAGTTTGTCAATGAATCCTATCGTTTTATTAGACTGTGATATATTAATACCGCTTTTTGCAATATGTTTGTCCCACGTTTGAAGGTTACACAATATAGATTCTCTGACATAATTATGTATTATATTTCCCGGTTGTGCAAAACGAAGTTTATTTAGATATTTGAACATATTTCCGATGGCATTAATTGCTATGGGGTATCGACCTAGTTCAGCCCTCGAAGCATGATTTGACGCTTTTCTATTGAGTTGTAGTAATTGTTTTTATAGAATTTAAGTGTGCCTGCTCAAGAGGGTAGGTATCAAAAAACGAAAATTTCAACTCAGCAGCCCATATTTCGCAACCATACAACAGAATAGACATTATTAATTTGACAAACAATGTATATTTAGTACTGCACGCGAGACAATTCTGTCTGTGAACTCAATGAGTTCGCGTGAAATACATAGCCTCATGAGCTCGCACTCTCAAGTTATCACAAGTTCTCTCCATTTTACCATCAAAACTGAAATGAGACCCAAGTATTTATATCATCGACTATACTTCTAACGACTCACAATTTATATAAAAATTATTATCCATATGTGACTTCTCTTTATAAGGCTTAAATATAATGCATTTTGTTTTGTCTGAATTAACAGATATATTATTATTATAAGCGTATTTTTGCAACTCATTCAAAGAATTTTGCAAATTCTCGGCCGCTTCAGACAGTAAGTGACCGATCGGGCGTTTTTTCATGTAGCACGGATGGCCCATATTATTGAAATGAATGCCAATATCGTCAATGGATATTTTGAAAAAAAGGGTGGGCGACAACGAAAATCCCTGCCTTACTTCTACTTTCGATAGCAAAAGGGGACAATATCCTGCTGAAGATTTAACGGAATAAAAACTCGACTTATATAAATGGACTGCAGAATCGCGAATACGGACCTGTTAACACCTTGAAGTTTTGTAAATAAAATAGATCTATCAACGGAATCGAATGCTTTCTTGAAGTCTACAAACGCAGTATATAGAGGTCGTTTCTGCTGTTTTTTTCGTATTCACTAACGCACGAAAGACGAACGCACTGTCGATTGTACTGCGATTATTTTTCTAAATCCGAATTAATTATCGTTTATAAGTTAGTTTGTTTCTAAAAAGTTGTCCATTCTAGAATTAATCATTGTATTGAACAGTTTTCCAAGATTACTACTGAGGGAAATTGGCCTGTAATTGTTTGGATCATGTCTATTACCTTTCTTATATAATGTTTTAATGAATGAATGACTCCAGACATGGTTGAAGTGTCTTGCCACGTCATTTATTACCAACGGAATTAATGTCTTTAGTAATTAATTCGGAATATTATCTAAACCTGTCGCTTTCATATTCTTCAGTTGCTTTAATGCCTAAAGTACTTCCGTGTCACGGTGGCAGTTATGTCACTATTATTAAGATCTATCAATAATTTACGTAACGTTATATGACTGCAGAAGTTCCTGTTTAATTTGAAACAAAACAAACGTAAACGGACATGGCTCAATGTGTGCCTAAAGCAACATGGCTGTTTACGCTCCAAAACACATGTGTATACATGTAGTGATATTCACTTTTGAATTTTTCCGCTATCGAAGTAGGTAATTAAACATCGGAACTTCCGTTCTACTAGTATTACATGTCACAGAAAGACGCATTGAAGTCATAAACAATTCAACTTCGAACACAATGTACGGGCCCCGTACACAAACGGTGCCATTTGTTTCATCGGAATTATGGAATAGGAAAAGAATGTGCGGAAAAGGTATATTGCGTTATCTTAACGCCACATGGCGGTTTGGGCTCCAAAATACAAATATTATTATTCACTTTTCAATTTTTCCCGGTATAGAAATAGGTCGATAAATATCTTAACTGCCTTAAATTTCTACGAGCATTCTGTAACCCAAAAGAGACGCATTGAAGTAATGACACATGCAACTATGAACACGGTGTTTGGGTCCCAAACACAAAACAGGCTTGGATATATACCTCTTACCAAATTATGCATACATAGTTGTGGGGTTCGAGCGAGTCATGTCCGTTTAACTAAAATTTCAAATTATAGCTATACGTGTAAATATAGAGATGTCGATAAATATACGAAATACCAATATATAGGCTTGATATACTCTGAAAGAAACTTGCTAAAATCATAGCAATCTTCCAGCTGTTTTTCGCACATAATGCACACAACAATTCTTTATTTGATCATATCAGGAATAGACTAACATATATAGACATTACGCTGAGTCCGTATTTTGTCTCTAAATTCTACGACGTGAATAGTCTTTGTGGGAACCTATGTTGAACCCCGCACATATTGTGGTTTTGTGATATCGGACAAGGCATCTTCAAGTTGTCATGACAATTCATGACCGTAAAACTACCATTCTAGTAATCTCGTCTACTATAAAGCGTGTTTCAGTATTTTAAAGACATATTATGTACTTGTTCGTGTGCGTGCAACTGATAAGTTAGTATTCAGGCGCTATGCCAACTGGAGGATGTAACATTATACTAACATCGCCGAAAATTTTCAGCAAACCGACCGTACCACTCCATAGAAAACATCGCCAGAACTACGCTCAACTGTAAATATATTTACTTCTCGATTCGGGACGCCTCTATCGTCGATAAACTATAACAAAAACGATTTCGCCATCGACAGTCACTTTATTTGATTAATATATAAGCATGACGGTGTGTGTTGTTAATTTGGAAATAATATTTGTAAAAATTACTACTTTGAACACGATTATTCTCCATTCCTATTTGATCACCATACCGGAGTGTTTCACATCACTTTAATAGTGGTAATTAGTAAATATTCCCTGCACGATGTGACAGAATAAACTGATGTTACTTTCAAAAGAGGAATACAATGTATACGTTTTGACTTTTTGTCAGACTAGAACAAATTGCAATGATCGCCTTCTATAAAGAACGTCCATGCTTTCAGCACAAATACCATCATTTTTATTAGCATTACAGTAATGGTAAGGCATATGTATATTGATTAGCAGATAATTTCCAACAAATTTGTTCTTGACGTATTATTTAAGGATGATTTTGTGGATTTTTAGCGATGCTTTGTGATACGAATGAAGGTGAATTGTAATTGCTTTTCATGGTAAGCGGTAGATCATGCACGCATCTCTACTCTAGCTACATATGTGGGGATCATATTCCACCAGCACAAACTTGTTGATGTTCTGGTCCGTTCTGACAGGGGAAATAATCTACTTTAATACTTAGTGGGTGGTCCAAGCTCGATATTGCATGCTTTTTGGTGACTTTGTTGTGAGCTGATGGTAAAAAGGTGAATTTCTACAGTTCCCCTTGTCTCTATAATACTACCATTAACGTGAAGCAGGCGCGTATATAGAAGCGGCGTATATGGGCAGCGCAAAAGGGGAGCGGACAGCGGTGAACGTTACATGACCCTGTGGTTGGGAATAATGATGCGAATTTACTACCTTAAATCTCATGCAAGAAATGTTTTCCAAATTGAAGATGGCGGCCAAAATGGCGACCGAAATTTTTCCACTGTTGTCATAATATCAATATTTATAGACGAAACGGCGAATAAATCATCTATCGTTTCCCCTTTTAGAACATCTTCAGTCGCATAGTGCAGGTAGTAGCATCTTCGCAGGACGAAAACCCACAATGAATAAACGTAATGTGGCATTGAGAGATCCATTATCCAGTAAGCGCTTACAAATACCACAGATTGTAATTTTCGCAGTCATTGAAAATTTGAACAAGTCAAGCCACCAATTAATATGTTGCTTATATTCTAATAAAATAAATCGAAATGGAATAAATATTCTAAGTACTGTATTTGTCGGCGAATCTCAGTTTTTTGTGTGCGCCCTGGTCTGTGTTCACGATTTATGCCTATTCACATTAATCCGCTCCACACTATATCACCGTGGATTGGTAAACAAAAAATCAGTGTGAATCCTGGTGATCAACATGTGGTCTACACTAAACTAAATAACAACTAAACACATGTTTGAGCAGATAGCCAGTGTCTTTATTCGCAGAAGTTGACACCAGATGGGCACACAAAAAAGCGCTGGATGTACAACATATACAACATTCGTTACAAATTAATATGTGTGAGCATCTCAGTTCAATAGTATATTCACATATTGTAATTCCGATAATTATACTGTAATAATTAACATGTCATTCTATGCACAAGAATCCTACACAAATCTCCAGCAGTTTCCGGTTAGAATTCCTGCGATAAACCAGAGATAAAACCACATTTTTTGGGGGAAAACTCTGGAAGCATTGGATGCTGCATGCCCAGTGAACATAATTTTTATGTTGTCATATATATGTAACATGTCACATTCGAAACGTATGTTTATGTGCGTGTAGGAGACGTTTCCGTCCGCTTCGCGATTATATATATAACGTTTCATTAATTAATGTGTTATACATCTGTATGTAATAAATCTTATTCGATATGTAATTATTAATGTGTACAATTATATTACCATAATGGTGCTCATGTAACTAGTAACTATACTCATATAAAATTATTTTTACTCAAATATGTGTAATTTAAGTTGTCACTCCTAGCGAAAAACTGGCTAAAGTGACCCAACTTTATTATGCGCTAACGAAATTACTCACTCACTCGGTGAACTCCAATTATCGTTAGCCAATTACCTACTGATACTCTAGACAACTCAGTTGTATTCACACGATACGCTACAGACAATAGTTTTGGGCTAATCTACGAAACGCTCAAAACATGTAGTCTACACTAAACTAAATAACAACTAAACACATGTTTGAGCAGATAGCCAGTGTCTGCTAAATTAACGTTCAAAAGAATAAGTGCGGCTGCCCAAAAGATTTCTTTTGAGCTTGGTTATGGTTGATCTATTAATATATTTCTTATAAGACGAATTGAGAAATGTTTGTTTCACTCTGAATAATGACAATTATGCATATTTCGGCCATGACAAAGTATATCAAGTAACAATGGTATATCCTGTCTATCTGACAGTACACATGCAATTTTAAGTTTTATAAATTGAGGCTTCTGGATACATGCAACCTGGATTCTAACGAATCCACTACATAACCGTCCTTGGCGGACTCAGATTGCCATCTACCGTGGCGTTTCCAACATCTGTCGTTGACGCCAGACCTGGCGGCTTCTGTAGCGCCGCCTGCTCTCATCGAATGAAGCCCTAAATTGGCGTATTTTCCACAAACCTCTTTCATTCGGGTTGTGATACATTCTCTAGCCCTAGTATAACATAAGGGCTTATTCTTATATACTAATTTGCTTGACCCCTTTGAACCGAACATGGGTCTGAAGAAATACATGTCTGATTTAATATCTAAGTTGGCCACATTAATATATTTAGAAATAATTGTTAAAGGACATGCTACTGTGTTTCCTTTGGCAATCACGATTTCGTTGCCCTGTCTATATTGATCTGTTTTACTCTTTTCAATAATCAATTTCAAATGATCTGGCAATATTTCAATACTACTGCATTTTAGTGCTTGGAAGTTCCGATAACCTTAAAAATCCACTGAATCCGAGAACTATCATAGATAGATCTCTAATTACTGTCAAATCTGTTGAATCAGCATATTTTGTACAAATGTTAATGACGTCGTCAGAGTAAACAGGGTCCTTCTTTTGGATTTTCTTTGTACATAATCTCTTTGCTGCCTCGACGATTCCGGTAACGAATCCGTTTGATGTCGGATCCAAATGTCCATGTAACTCGTGAATCCATTTTATAGCGTATTTTGCTGAAGACACCACGTTATGCGAACTTCCGTCGTCCACGAGGCTGGTTAGAAATAGCGCCACGTGTACAGAGTCCGCTGGCATAACCGTTCCTCCTATACCGCGAACAAAGTCAGTCCACCGCCGGAATTGTGAATAATATTTCGACACTGTACTGTCCGCTCGGGATCGCAACAACAATGCGGCCATCTTACTGCTCAATACGTCGGGTTTGTTTGATTCTGCCACGCCAGTGTCATCTAGCGCCGTTCGTATCTGTTGTGATACCCTAAAAGACGAAAGATTAGTCAATTTTGTTTTTAATCACATGACATTATATGTGAAATGGATAGCTCCTAATTGGAAACTCAATATACTGTGTGCAAATATGCCGTT
Organism: Siphonodentalium dalli; assembly: GCA_032622095.1. NCBI lineage: Eukaryota > Metazoa > Mollusca > Scaphopoda > Gadilida > Siphonodentaliidae > Siphonodentalium > Siphonodentalium dalli. Next base: position 134,620,102 of record CP136068.1, on the reverse strand, counting down.
ATGTCCCCTTCCGGGGTGAACGATGTGTTCAGACCCGAGGGTTTTCAACCCGTTCTTCCCATCCGATATCGCGTCTGCTTCTCGGATTAAGGGCCAAAAAGGCGCAGATTTCCATATGGGAAAAATTAAGGTGCTCTCACATTGCTCATTTTGAATTTTTCTTATGACTGCTGTCAATATTCTAGGGGGTGGAACGATCCAGTTATTCTCGCCCCACCAACATTGCTTCATTGCGTCTACCGCTTCGGTTCCCGGGCACCACCATCTAGAATTAAATCTATCTAGTTGAGAATTGTAATCTGTTGCGAATCAGTCGATTGAGTGTGGTCCCCATAAATTGTTTAATTTGTGAAATATTTCGACGTCGATACACCAATCATCGGGATCGAAACACCTGCTCAATGCATCTGCACTCATATTGAGTTCTCTCGGTATCCATGTGGGTACCAGCGTGAAATTATTTTCAACGCGCGTTGATTCTATATCAAGCGCGACTTTTTGTAAATGCTCTTTACTACTGCCCTTCGTGATCACGCTCACGACGGCTTTATTGTCGGTGTATAACATGAACCTTCCTCCCGACATGACCGCTGAATTTGATTTACAAACTCTATTCACAGCTTCTAGCTCTCTCCATGTGGAGCTACTTCCGGCTTCTGTAGCCGACCAGGTCCCGATTGCTACGGGACCTCTTCCCACTATGGGGTAGGCGGCTGTCGCCCCTGCGCCCTGGGTCTCAACTGGGTGAACACTGCACCTTGATGTTGAGACCTCTGAGGTCTCCACCAGGCGTGCTATACATCTGGGATCCGAGCCCCATAGGGCCTCCACCGGGCGTGCTATACGCCTGGGATCAGAGGCCCCCTGCGCTAACACCAGGTAACCCCCGTACCCTGTGTCGGATGCGTCTGTATATGCGCTTCCGGTGTACACATCTGGCTCTGATCTAACTAGATCTTGCCCATTTGCCCGCTGTATATTCGCGGCCCAATATGTTAACTCCTCCCGAGCTTCTGGGGAGATAAGAACTGGTGCGTTCCAGCACACTTTCTGGTTTAAACACATATGTAAATATCGCGTGTACAAACTGGTTGGCTAATTGCCCCAAAATGCCTGCAAGCAATCTTGCTGGCACCATATCGTGGGCGGAAGCCATGATAAGCTGCAAACGCTGCAGCCCGACTAGAAATGCGTCTAGTCGGTCTTCACTCACGAAAACGCGTCCGACTTCGAAATCCCACTCTAAACCGAGCCATTTCGTAATTTGAGTAGGCTCCCAGTGACTTTTCTCATTTGATATTATGAAACCGAATTTGGTTAAGTCGCCGCGTATTCTGTCACTGACCTCTTGCGTCGCGTCTTTTCCGCGCGCGCCCGCCAAACCGTCGTCCAAATACATAACGACTTTGATACCGTCGTTTCTCCAATATTTCACCATGACTCTAGTCAGCTTTGTGAATATTTGGCCGGCCGTGGAAATTCCAAACGGTAAAACGTTGAAAACGAAATACGTATCGGTCCCGTTGTATGTCCATTTGAAACCTAAATAGGTTTTGCTAGCGTCCGCGATACAAATATGATGGAACGCGCCTTCAAGGTCAAAATCTACGGCAAAATCACCGATTTCGAAAATCTGTCTTGCGACAGAGCTGTCTTCAAACCTGAAATTGTATTTTGCGATGTTATCGTTCAAATGCCTACAGTCTAAAACAAGTCTACGCTTGCCATTTCGATTCGTTGCCACCGTCAATGGGTTAATCACCATAGGCGGTTCTTTGACCGCTGTCACGTGATTTTTTGACAAAAGTTTGGTTATTTCTTTGTTTACAAACTCACTATTGTCATTGGAAGATTTGTTGTTTTTTAATTCAATTGGTATGGGAATTTCTACAAATGGCAAACGATAACCGTGTTCTATTACTGAAATGATGTAATCTGGAGCCCCGGCTTCTTTCCAACATGAAATACTCTCCTTTAGAGAGCCTACTGATAAGATCGTGAACGCGCATTTATCAACGTGTATTTCTTCTACGTGCGTTTCGCCTGCGTGTTCGATATTTGTTGCGCTTTTATCGCCAATACGACATTCACCCTCGTCCCTCTCATTAAATTTAACCCCGATCTGGGGATAATAAGAAGGAATACTTAGCTTTGCTTTGAGTGAAGTGGTATTCTGTTTACTCGGGCGGGCGTATTTCCAATGTTACGGATCTCCGCTTGCCAGGCTGTGCTTCTGGTATTCTGGAACTACGCTCCAACCGAGCTCGGACGAGCCGGACAGCTTAACCATTTTCTGTCTAACTTTATTATTGTTCAAACCTTCTGACAAACAGTCCGCGGCTTTTGATGTGTTCTGCTGTCCATGGTCGATATGCCATGTGGCCTCTGTGATTTTGTCCTGAACAGGCTGAACTTCGTTGAATTTGAAATGTGCTCCGTTTCCGGATCGTTTGAACACATGTACGTCCTTTTCTTTCGAACTAAGAATTTGCGTTTTGGAAATTTCTCGTTGGCTCTCGACGATTCCAGCTTTAAGACTGGTCAATTGAGTGGTTAACATTCGATTAAATTGTGTCAATAAACTGTCCTGAGATTTCCTAACTGCCGCTTCGATGCGTTTGTCTAAGTCGTTGCTGTTCATTGTACTAGGAATTTAAGTTGTCACTCCTAGCGAAAAACTCGCTAAAGTGACCCAACTTTATTATGCGCTAACGAAATTACTCACTCACTCGGTGAACTCCAATTATCGTTAGCCAATTACCTACTGATACTCTAGACAACTCAGTTGTATTCACACGATACGCTACAGACAATAGTTTTGGGCTAATCTACGAAACGCTCAAAACATGTATTACTCACGGTGTTGAATGTTTTGCTTATCGCACACTATCTATATTAATCCTTCCATGACTGGAGCTTCCTAAAAATGTGTGAAACCCCTGTGCCAATGCATTCTTGCATGGCACAGGGGTTTCACACAATTTTAGGAAGCTCCAGTAATGGAAGGATTAATATGGCCCACGCGACCATACATTTTGTCATTTATTGCAGGTATCCCCGCTCTGTCCCTGGGAATTATCGTAGAGAATGAAGGAAGATAAGACCTGTAAAACACCGACGATGACGCACAACGACAGAGTGCCGTTCCCTCATTGGATGAGAGCACTGGAGGAAAAATATCAACGGCTGCATCTAAAAATAGCTTACTCCACGACCCCAAAAGCTCCCAGGTACAATAGAGACGGGAAACTTATTCGGCCTCCCTCGAAAAACAAGAAGAACTATGCAAGAGCGTTGTCAGAAAGGCCTCACAAAAACGACAGCAGCGATACCCTGGACAACATTATAGAACCGCCCGACAACAGTCGTAATGAGTCAAATGGTAGAATCGAACCTGTATGTGTTGACGAAAATAATAACAATGAAAGGGTTCAAAGGTCACTGACTGATGACGCCATTCAAAATCTACAAACTTCTCGTTCTTATGTGGATCCAAATTATCTGCAGACAGCGGACGCGCTGTTTACGAATGTGAAGACGAAACCTCCAAGTGTCCGGACAAATTCGAAAACGCGACCGTTTATGACCGCAAATAGTCGGATAAGTATGCAGACAACTCAGAGTTGTCCAGTGGTGACACACAGGAGTAGCAATAGTAATATAGACAGCATTCGAAATCGGCGAATCAAAACAGCCGATGTATCCTCATCTCGTTCGAAATTTAAACCAATGTCTTCCGATGCTGTTACTATTATCAAGGACATGGTCAGTTTCGATTCTGATCCCGTCGGAAACAGGGAACGCGGGTGTGACATTAAACAGAGCACAATCCGAATCGAAACTGATTACGACGAAAATGTATACTCAGTGGCGTCCTTGAACTCATATGACAAAATCACGGATGTGAAGGACATGCGGATCACCTCCGGGTCAAGTAAGCTTCCAGATATCGAGTCCAGGCAAATGGAGGCAACACTGAATAACCTGAGGCAAATTCAGTGTCGTGTACCTGGCATCGGTAAATACGATATCACTGTTGACGATAACGAGGCTCAGTTTGAAATAACGCCACCTGGTTATGACGTCAGATACACGAACGCTGTTCAGAAGGAACAAGGTGAGGAGGACGAAATTCCGTGCGAGGAAGTCAAGGCACAAGCTGTAGATAAATGCTCGGCATGGCTGACGCGCTATAATTTCAAAACGAGGCCACATAACGTCACGTGACCCGAATTACTTACAGTAGTAACGCTAGATTATGCCACGCGGGTCACATGTTTGCGCTACATACTCACCGACGACAAGTTCACGTAGAATTCGAAACGACGTCACGTGATTGTCACGTGATAGCTTATAAGCTATTCACCTATGCATTTATCTATATTTCACTTAAACATTTTGACATGAAGTCATTGAACACACACGAATATATACGGAAAGCTATTCAAATATATTGTTTTATCGTTGTCCATTTTCTTTACACCACTTGCCAACTGTACATGACTCGAAATGGTCCTCTTATATCAGTGTCACCTGCATGGGTGGAAATGGCCTATCGATCGAGACAGTGGATTTATTCTGCATTGGTTGCATTTTGATTCCTACACGCAGATCCGTAGCAATGGACTGAACATACTGGGCCACTGGCTCCACCCAGCATGATATATACTAGCGCACGTCACATTAGAGTAATACACCCCCGGTCAAGTGGTCCTGCTAGTGTGATATGATGCTGGTGGGTCCTGCTGAATTGCTGTGCTGCATGCTGATGCTGTTAATAAAAAGTACCGTTATTTTTCTAAAGTTGTCATTTTCGCGGTGTTCGGATAATCTGAACATATCAAGGAAAAACCATTATGTGTATCAAACATTCACCAACATATATATTTAACCCTTTGAGTGCCAGGGGCCGATCTCATCGGCCCTAAATCTACAAAATAAGTCTGTTAAAGAATATAAGAATAAATTATTAAAATTGTAAAAAATTGTAAAAAACAAAAAAACAATTATTTTTTTTAGGCCAATGCATTCTCTTATATATGCGAGCCGACATATGGTCGACTCACACATATAAGAGAATGCATTGGCACAGGGTATATGGGTTAATACAAATATCGACCTGGCACTCAAAGGGTTAAACAAATATTTTAATACCCGTAGCATTAATTATTGCAGATCGACTGTAATAAGATACCTATTCATGTCGTTTTGCAAAGACCAGCGCAGGCATTATATTTTTCACAAATAAATATGTTCTTGGGTGTTTCAGGCAGTCACTATTTTTTCTCAAGTTACTCAGATTAGCCAAATACCGCGAAAATGGTAACTTTAGAAAAAAATAACGGTACTTTTTCGTAACGGCACCAGTTTGCAGTACCAACATCATAGCAATTCAACAGGACCACCAACATCATAGCAATTCAGCAGGACCATCAACATCATAGCAAACTATCAGGATCACCAACATCATAGCAATTCAGCAGGACCACCAACATCATAGCAAACTATCAGGATCACCATCATCATAGCAAACTATCAGGATCACTTGACCAGGGTGTAATAGGCATGTTTTGAAGACATTTGGGAGGAGTAATATTATATAGATAATGAATGTCTTGTCGTTGACTATGCCAAAATAGTGGTCCTCGAGGAGGAATAGTCCACGAGCCGCAGGCGAGTGGACTATTCCTCCTCGAGGACCACTATTTTGACCACTATTTGACCACTATTTTGTTATAGTCAACGACAAGACATTCATTATTTATTATATTATATCGAACATTGGTGCCAATTCTCACACAATATCTGTGTCTGATTTTGTCACATTTTTATTTTGGAATTTATTAAGAGGCACACAATGGGTCGAGTTATATAACAGCAACGTCCATAATGAGAGTAACCACGTGTACCGGTGTACGCATGCGCTTGCAATTAGGTCTGGGAATATCTTTGTTCGATTTCCACCAAATGTATAATTTTATCCATTTCGATGTAGTAAGAGTTACAGAAAAAAAATATTTTGTTATAACAAAACGATATTTTTTTGTATTTATGGGTTTAATTTTAATGACATATTTGGTTTTCAACAAAACAAAGCAAAACACGATGGACGTCTGGAACCCTGAATACACATTAAGTAATTACTATGACGCGTTAAAGGGAGACTGCACTTAACTCCAGCAAACTGTGGGGCAATATCCTACTCTATTAAACAGAAACTATGCAACGAATGAATGCATTTGAGTCAGAGGTGAGTGAAAAATACATTAATTTACTCTATGAATGATGTAAAACAATATATTTATGATGAAAATGAGTAAATGGCTGCAGCGTTTTACTCATTTCGTTGAATATATCAAGTTGTTGTACGTGGTTCTTTGTGTGCGTGCAGTATATAACTCTCATTCTTGACTCATATTAATTCGTTTATTGGATATATTCTGTTGAATATATAGTAGGAGATGGCCCCATATATAAATTGCTGGATTTAGGTACAGTCACGGCTCGCTCAGCAACTACAACAAAACATCCAACTTAATGGGACACCTCGGGCACCCCCCCCCCACACACCCCCATATTAAAGCTCGCGGGCACTACCACCATCTATACTTTGCCACGGTCAGACACGATGATTCGCTGTGGTCAAGATAACATCAAAATAACAAATCGTGGGGTGAAAAAGATCTTTCTATTTTTTTCGACCATCCCTTGTGCTTCGCACCCAACTACTCCCTCTATATGTTCTATACCACAGTGTGTAAGTCTGTACTCGAGGATCTGAGAATACACATCTGATATATATAGTTGTTTTTGTCGGAATAACAAATTTAGATTAGTGGTTAGTCGCGTGGGTTGACTTATTAATTTGTCGACATTTAACCCCTTTATTAACATATTTTGTACATATGTGATCAGTATCTTTGGTCAAAAGTGATGCAAATCCGAAGAAAGTAGTAGCATTTCTCAAAAGAAAGGCAAATCCTCGAGTACAGGCTATAACACACCGTGTATACATGCCCCCTTTAACCATAGACGAAGACACGGACCACGGATACACTGTCGAGATACTTGGCAGTATGTTGATCATGGCAGAGAAATGCTATTGTTCGGGGTCTAAATAGTTCCTATAGCATGTTTAGAGTGCTGATGGTGGTGCCTTATAAACGGTAGAATGGTATTGTTTGCGTGCTGTGTGTATATTCCAAGCAACAATTATATGCAGGGTTCATTAACTTATAATGAGGGGGAGTTAACCAGGCCTCGGGTCGATAGTGGGAAACATTGTTAATGTCGGAGTCGTGCTGAGACGGGCCGCACAGCGAGTGCACACTGTATATAGAGCACACTTAACGCTATAGCGGCAATCAGAGCTGGTGCACTTCAAAAATCGACTCCATTGAGGTGAAAACAAGCGAGAAGAGATACATGATGTGGAACAATAGCCATGTTCCAAAGAAGCACAGTCAAAGTGTATTCTTATAGATCAACATAGCATAACACAATACAAACCCCGACAAACAAAACCTATACGCAGGAAGGGACAGATCAATTAAGTAAAGAATGCAGGAATATAATATGTCTCCGATGTTTTGCCAATTATCTCAAGTTCAATGATTTGGCAACAGTTCGTTTAATTATCAATCGCGGTTGGGTTAGTAAGATTCATAGAATATTAGCTCAACATAAGCCGTCTAGCGATGGTTGGTTCGAATCCCGATACGCGCAGAGATTTACACACAGAGACGCTCCAACCTGAATCCTTTATATGGGGACGTTTGTCAGGAATTCAAGGATTTGGCAACGTTTAAAATAAATCAATTGGAGACGGTGGTTCAGTTGTTAAGATTCATAGAACGCTAGCCAAACATAAGCCGTCCAGTGATGGTTGGTTCGAATCCCGATATGCGCAGAGATCAACACTTAGAGACGCTAGACTGATTCGTGTATCTGGGCATGTTTGTCAGTTGCTACCTGTGAGTCGCGGTTGTTTCTACGTGCAGTGCAGTGATTTCCCAGAGAAAATACCCCCATCTGCGCGACATATCATGTATGCCCTGTAATGAGCGCACTTAACGACGTATAGCACTCGAAGCCGATGCATGTTAAAATCGAAGAGATGATACAGAGGGTTCGGAACAATAGTCATGTTCCAAAGAAGTACAATCAGGGCGTATTCTTATAGATCAGCATGACATAACACAATTCAACCACTGACAAACAAGACCTATACGCACGAAGGGACAGATCAATTACGTGAATGAATGCAGGAATATAATATGCCAGCGAAGCTTTGTTCAAGGATTTATTTTGTTTTATTGGGCTCATTATATAGGATCGTGTTTTTTTTATATTCACAAATTGGAGTAGTGGTCCAATCAATAAGGCAAATAGAACAGTATGTCACCATAAAACTCAGTTCAGATACATTCAGGGGACTGTATATGAATACCAGTGTGGTCGGAACAGTGTTGGAATACTGTATGGGATCCATATTTGAAATATCAATGTCTAAAACTTTAAAGATATATTATGGATGTAATCCAGTGAATAAAATCGATTAGTTAATTTAGTATCCAAACACTTACACAACTGGAACAATGTAGTAATGAACTAAGGTTATATAAAATTCCAACCACGTCGACTGTACCATTTCAGAGAACACAACGGTTGTACTACGCCCAAATGTAAATATTTACTACATTATTCTGGACACATTATTGGGCATCAGCCGCATCACTATTACTAATGATTGCGCCAACAATAGTCATTGCGTGTTATTTGTATGTAACAATGACGATATTTTCTGACTATTTGGATATCAAATTTATATATAACTTTCGAATGATTAATTGTTATTCAATTTTGAACACATCAGCGGAGTGTTTCACATTACTTTAACAGGTGCAGGGGAGTTCAACACATATGGTACCACATGTAAACAAACTCAGCTATCTCGATATAATGATTGAACTGCACTCGATGTATATACAGTACAGACGATTTAGAGGTGACCTTATTGAAAGTTTAAAATTTTCTAGAATCCAATACATTTTGGATAGGATCCTACATTTTTTAACTAAGCACTTTCAAACAGATCAAGAGTCATTGGTCGGAAGCTGCGAATGCCTCGTTCGGTTAAGCATGTGTGTGAGTACTTTTTTACGCGAAGAGTCAGGGGGGGGGGGGGTCGGAAAAAAGTGACATGACATTAGGCTGAAAAAACTTTTTTTTCCGGCTCTTGGGTACCCACCACCCCCCTATTTGAAGGAAAACATATTTTTTCCAATTTCATGCGGGGTACCCACCCCCCTTTTACCTCCAAATCTGTAATATCACACCATTTAAGCTTGATGGTCAGTATTACAGTTACCCTATTTCCATTTCTGGTTCTTCTAAGTCATTCCAACTTTTGTAACAACACGAAACAGGTTCTAAAAAAATACCTGGAAAAACCCAAAATAACACACAGAATACATGTGCTGATCAGTAAATTATTGATTGATTCTTCCCCAAATATTGTCTAAGGTAGCTCATAATGCTCATTATACATGTAAACACATATAAAAGCATTAGTGTACCTTCTTTTCATTACAGAAAGTGTAACTTTAGATGTGTCCCATAGTATCACATGAATTTATGTCAATTATGATTTTTGACAAAATTATTAGGGCAACACCACCTGGCAATTAACTCTCCAACAATACAGGTATTCAGCTGAAATCCACTATGTATCACAAAACTAATTTTCATTTCCATGAGCTGAGTTCTTGGGCTAGGTACTGTGCTAAGGCCAGACCCAGGTCAAGCATTCATACAAATACATGTACTGCGTGTAAATAGAAACTTGAAAATAAGACGGTCATATGCAGTCTGCAGAATAAGCTCCAAGGAGGGTGAGTTTTGTGATGCTACCCAGCAGAGTGGGCTATAGCATTACCAAATTCACCATATGTGACCCTCATATGTAGCTAGTTCTCTATGGTTGGTCGAGACCAAAATAGAATGAGGTCGTTAGAGGTTGAATTTGTTGATGCTATGCCGGGTAGTATCGCCAAATTCGCCCTCTGCAGACTTCGATCATTTTGCTGATGACCAGCACATTATTTTTAGACTTGCATATGATATTAAGTTATATTATATTTTCTTTCCCTTCTTTTCACTCATCTGTTCTGATTTTGTTTATTCCACTTAGCAGCCTCCTCCATATCTACACATTCAAGGTCTATGTATGCTCGCCCAATCTTTTATCTGGGTCCCACCATCTCAAGATTATTATCTCAGTGATATGCGTTGTTGCAGTCTACAGTCCCATGCCAAGTTCCGATACAATTTTGACTGAGTCATCTGGTCTGATCAGGTATAATGAGTAAATATTAATGAGATAAATGAATAGCTTTTTTCATTTTATTTATATTAAAGTTTATTCATGTGCTACATAACTGTCCATTTTCATCTGGAACCAGTAGCATTGGTACATGGCAATGTGATCGGATGTAAAAGGCGAATTCCTGAGAGTTGGTTCGTAATCTGGATTTCTGAGAAGCATCATGCCCATATCCACACTAACTACCCTCCTAAGCACTGCCCTACGTGTCATACACACCTTAACAATGATGCTGAACACTTTGAGGCATTTATATTGAAGAAATGTTGAAAGAGGAAAAAATTGCGACCACTCAGGAAAAAAGTTCCTTTTTCGCAGCTGAACCACCCACCCACCCCGGCCTAGTGTATGGAAAAAAGTGGATGACCCCCCCCCCCCCCCCCCCTGGAAGAGTCATCAGACATTGGAATAATTTACCGGACTTCATTGTTGAGGCTCAATCCCATTAAAATCTCAAACTAATAATTGATGTATTCTTTTATAGCATGAATGTGACCAGGGACGTTGCTATGGGGTTCCAACTGGTGGGGGGGGGGGGGGGGGTGAGACCATAACATTTCCAACTATATAGGATTTGGTCTGATAAAATTATATATAGGATTTGGTTTTGAATAATGCAAAATTCCAATATTGGCTTATCGGTTTAATCATTTGGGTTCTATGTGTTCTTTTTAAGAGTATGGAGTGTGTAAATAAAGACACTAGTAACACAAATGATATAGCAATGATCCATTTTTATGTATTGAGTACACTGTGCATGCAATACATTATATGATATTAATCAGAATATGGTTGAGGAACGAATACGAGTTATTCAAATTCAAATTCCAAGGCGTCACAAGTTATAACTCACATAATGGTAACAAGTATGCATGCTGAATGATTGTTATATTGTTAAAGCGGTCCTCAGAAATAGGTGGAGGTTTGACATTACTAATAGACTAGTGATCTATGGTTGAAAAAACATACATACCAGTCTGACCTTGAAGGAAATGCTTTGCTTTAAATTTCATATATGTGTTCAGGTAATGAGCATTGCTGGAATTTATTTACTGAAATGACTGTGTATTAACTTGTAATATCGACATTACATTCCTACCTTGCAGGACAGATTTTAAATAAACTGATTAATATACTGGTGTGAGTGGAACTAAATGTATAACTATAAGTACAGCTATTGGAATTTGAGTCATGAAATTTCCAGCTATTGAAAATTATGGTCCTCATTGGGCGTGGGGGGGGGGGGGGGGGGTGAGATATGCCCACACCCCTGTCGGTTCGTCCCTGATATATGAATGATTCCTATTGAAGTTTTATCAGATTAAGGTGGCGCCCTATTCGTGAATGTTCAATAAATCTCAATTTCAAATTATCATTTTGAAAGGAAAAATCATTAGTCTCTATAAACCAATGTATGTTATAGTAATATAACAACACCAGTTCACCCTCACAATATGAAAGATAATGTCTAATTACAATTCAAATGAAACCAGACATTTCGCCGCATGTGTTATCTACTTCGAATTGCGCTCCGCGTCAACGGATTCCCAAAAATAACGGGACATTAACAGTCCACACCATGAATGGATTTACCGATCCAATACTTGAATGTTTGGTTTTCTGAAAAGCGAGGATTCGAACGGTCCGAACTGACCTCTATGTGTTCAATTGAATTTGAATAAGTAGTAGGAAAGACAAACAATCCCAGTTCATAATGAATTTAGGTATACACATATAAATACTAAACGGCGGATTCAACGTGGTCATGGGGTTTGACCGCGATAAAAATCCAGCAAATTCCACATGAACCCCTTCGGGGTTCTTGCAGTTTGCTGATTTTTTTCTCGCTGTCAAAATCTCATGACCGTATTGAAACCGCAGTTTATTTCTTATATATAGTGGATCTCCAACGAGTTATGTTGGGATATAACATTTTATGAAAACGATTCGATAAACTTGATTCACAACGACTCGTAGACGAGTTGTGAATCAATTTTATCAAATTCGTTCCATCTTATATCACAACCTAGCGAGTTAAAGATCTTGTATATCAGATGAACAAAACTAACAATTTATACCTTTTTAACAAATAAAAATCCTCAAAAGAAGCTGCAAAATGCGTACATTTACATTTACTGGCGACGGAAAATATAGTCCCCCAATTTGCCTCTTTGTTTTTGTGTCTATTTCCGTTAGTGGAACGAAGTTGGACAAGAGTTTAACTTTAATGAAGAAAAAATAATTTTTCATTGTCTCGTGTTGGTGTCATGCGCGGATTTTCGAAATAGTATTAAACTGCCTGAATCAATGTAAAGACGCGAGATCATTTTCTAGGCGCGATGTGATATATTAGGGGCTTCGTGTGATATAACTCTATTTGTGATGCACAATAGAATTATTGCCATTAAAGGTACTCAATCCGATTCGATGAACCCAATATCATCAGATTCCAACAACAACAACAACAACAACAACAACATTTTTTGAAATGCAGATTCAGTTATCAGAGTCGAGTAATTGCCCAAAAATAATGTTAACACTAGTATAAAATTGCCCAAAACCTGTTATTTATCAACATTTTCTTCAACGAAATTTTGCCGGTTTGTCTAATATCTGACACAAAAAAGCCACTTGATTTAAAGTTATCCATCTTCATCCGCAGTTTGATCCGATACCGTCTCTCGTCGACTGTTTACTGGGCCACTTAAAATTATCGGTGGTGAAAAATAATAGATTTCAAACATCGATATCTGATCACTCTGATCTTTGATGGGTGGGTTACTCGACTCGAATCAAATATGTTTTATCCCCGAAGCCAAGGAAATAGTAATTTGCGAGCGAAAATTCGGATTATACATCTTTAAAATATCACACCGATAATACTAGTATTAGCATTTTAGAATTTTGCGACTCCTAATTCGGAATTATTCAAACCACATATATTCACACTGCCCATGTAATGACTGTGGATCACGTTGCTCTTGGTCGGTGAATATGCATGTGTAACATTGTCGGCGTCAGAGTTGGTCTGATTGACGAAGAATAGCGGACACAATGATAACTCTGATATTCATTCACGTCGGGAGACATGCCAGAGCACACTTAAAGGTGTTGTCAACCAGAGTTGCACTCCAAGTATCGACTTTGTGGCAGTGAAAGAAAGCGAGGTGACATGAAGACCGCTGAAAAATATAATGATGACACATGGCATCCCAATACAATAATTCACGTCGCTTTCTCATACTTTTATAACCCTTCCATAACTGGAGCTTCATATGATATATAAGGTTTTGCACGGGTATCGTACCCTTGATCGATTTAACTGTAAAAGATCAACAATGCTATTGTGTATATCTGCATGGCTTACATGTAATCCTGTCAGCGCGACAATAAAGTATACACATTATTACACGCTTGTCCCAAGAATTACAGTGTTTCTGCTGTGCCGTATGCGTTGACGTCATAATGTGTGACCCTGAATAAACCGTGTAAGGGTGGATACACACATGCATGTAATCTCTGTAAATATCGTGTACTAGCAGGGTTACCCGGCGTTGCCCAGGTTAATGTATGCTGTGGATATTTGTTGGGAATAGAGAATGCTCTTGCTTAAAGTGTTATACGTTTTCTCATAAATTGTATATTCAAATAGCATCACAAAACATGATTATTACAGTCATGGAATATAAGTAGTGGCTCACCTTGTCAATTGTCATTCTGTTTACCGCGATGAATCCGTTCAACCAATAATGAAGTATTTATTTATTTACAACTGCATATACATTAGACGTTATAATATGATACATGAACATCATAAACACATTAGTTCGATAAAAGATGATAACTGGGTTTTACATATTGAGATGTATCAATCATTCTAGTGGGTTGGACTACGATCTCGAGGACACCTGGCTATCATATCTCCATGAAGATACAGATGTTTCAAAGAAATTTCCAGGTACTCCTCTGTTCATGGTGCTATATATTGACTAAATATTCTTAGTTTTAACGAAATGTTGCTGCGCACATATATCAGCTACATGTGCCAGGCACAGAGCGAGCTTTTGAGTTGTTTATGTCAGTCGAGGAGTCTGTTCTAAAACCCTTGTCAGATGTCAGTATTGGTAGGATCCTGAAAAGTCATGTGCTACTAACTGCATTTTCTTGTATATCAGAAGAAACTATATTTGACTGCACACTGTGACCACTATTTTTGAACAGGCCTTCCATATCTCTTGACAAATTGTAACTTTTTGGGGAAACTGTATTGAATGGAACAGACTAAATTTTGTTATTATATATATGGAATCCTCTGACGGTTTTAGGTCTCTCAGTTTTCACGAATATATGTATCTCTTCAATAGAATGATAAATATACGTTTAATGCTTCTTCTAGTTATCTCTTTTTGCTAGCTCATTGTGTGAATGCCTTGATTTCCATTCCCATATAAATATGACTGTTAAGAAGATATAATTGTTCAAGTGACTTATGTGGGTCCCCATATGTCATGATTGTGAAATGTGAACGCCCAACTACTTAAAATGATATGGAGATAGCATGATGACTGTATATAACTTGTATGTGGATATCGCCGAATAGCAATCTTATCAATGATATTGCATATACCAAATGTGATTTAATATTCATGGTATATCATTAGAGAAAAACGTGTATGGATTTAGTGGAATTTGGTTTATTAATTCAGTTGTTGATGCAACGCTGACTCGAACAACGCCATATTGCGAAGGTGATTATGTATTCGTTTGGTGGAAATCAGCGACAAAACTATTTCACCATATTTTTTATATTTCCCCTCCAACCAACAGCGTCATTTTAGGAAAATTTTAACCCGCACCATTATCTTCCTTGTAAAAAGTTACCCCTCTTAGAACGCCTTGGTGCCATCTCGATTGTACCGCGTGAAGTTATATATAGAACGCACACAGACAGACAAAAATACAGACAGACAGCACGATTTTATTTCTTGTATCATTTGAGAAGAACGTGTCTGAATTTGATGGTAATTGGTACTAAAAATATTTTGTATCAGTTTTGGTGACCCTCCCGTCCCTATTTTGGACTCAAGCTGCACACACTAAGACTCATTAGAGATTAGAGATGCATATATATGAAATTGGTGAAAATTGGCGAGTATACAAATTCGTATCAAATTTAAGGTCCCCATATCTCTCACCCATAGGGCACCAATTTGGTGTATCTAAACCACACGATAAAATTCCTCGTATCACGGAGAAGAATATGTATCAATCTGGTGGAAATCGGCACTAAACATATAGATATATATTTGTTGTGTCCCTCTCATCTCTATACACCACTGACTCGAATGGCCCCACTTGTGACATCCTTAAACCACACGATTACACTCCTGATACCATGGAGATGATTGTTTATATGTTTGGTGATAATCGGCGACTAAACATTTTTTTTTATCAAATTTGGTGCCAATCTCTCCCCTCCCCATCTCTCACCCAAAACAGCACCACTGTGGCGTCTTTAAATCACGATTAGATTCCTCGCATCATGAATAAGACCGTGTATCAATTTAGTGGAAATTGGCGCTAAACAAATTGTGCATCAATTGTGGTGCCCCTCTCCCTTTCAATGCAATCCTAACTCGAATGAAGCCACATTTGACAGATAGAAGCCACACCATTAGACTCCTCATACCATGGGGACGATTTTGTATATGGGTGGTGCAATCGGCGACTTATTATCAAATTTAGTGGCCACCCCCTCCCAATCTCTCATCCAAAAACAACAATTTAGCGTTGTTAAATCGCACAATTAGATTCCTTGTATCATGAAGAAGAATATATATCAATTTGGTGGAAATCGCGCTAAAATTAGTTTTATCAATTTTGGTGCACCTCTCCCCTTCCGCGCATCCCTGACTCGAACGACGCCACTTTTGACACATTTAAACCACACCGTTAGATTCTTCATATCATGGACATGATTATATTTAAGTTTCGTGGCAATCGGCGACAGAAAAAAATCTGCCCCCCCCCCCTTTCGGGCACCCCTGACGCGAACGGCGCGACTTTTGCCATAATTAAACCACGCCATTAGATTCCTCATATTATGGGGATGATTATATATAAGTTTGGTAGCAATCGGCGACAATTTTTTTTCTGCCCCTCCCCCTTTTCTGCCCCTGACAACAACGGCGTCACTTTAGAAATTTCTAACCCCGACCATTATCTTTCTCGTAAAAAGCTACTCCAAGTAGACCCCTTTGGCACCATCTAGATGGTCCCCTGTGAATTTCTATATAACACAGACAGACAGACAGACAGACAGACAGACATTCGCAAATATAGATATAGATTTTGCGTTTTACATGGATCATACACACCGTGTAATATGTGTCCGCTGACAACCCAATCATTGCGACTGTGTTTGACCACAGTGAGTTAAACTCTGAACCGCTGAAGAGCCGTTGACTGGGACGAAGTCGTCAGGCCGCTTAAAATAATTATTCGCGCGATAACTCAAATGGTCGACGTTCTGTTTACATCATTGTCAGTCTTCTATTGATGTTAATACCAGTGATGGCCTCTTCCCCAACGCAGGGGGCTATGACCCCCCAACATGCACGGAGATATATTATCCCAGAAGCTACCGAATTCACCATTGCATATGTCCTCGACAGGGGTGTGCATGCAGCACCCTGAGTCCTGACACCTTGCTTTATAAATATCGTAGTGATGTCTGTCGTGTCTGTTTTCTACGAGTGGTTAATCTAATATGCAGCAATTTATGCTATTCATATAATTATGAACATATTATACAGCTTTAAATTTGAATGCATGGTGTTGCTGTTTGTCTTCATTCGGCGAAGGGCTGCCTAGCTACGAGTTCCCAACTACGTCACCTTTCCTCTCTTGTGTTATACAGTTATACATGTATACGCAAAATTTACAACCATGGAATATTTAAGTAAAACATTATATTGTAATTCTTGCCCAGATAATCCCCGCTGATACAATCAATTGACTCCCTTGGTTATTGGAAGCTTTCGAGAACCAGCCCCTCCCCCAATCATGGATTATGGTCGAAAATGTTATAATTCAAGCTTGTGACAGTTAGGGGCTGGTTCAACCTTTGGCTTGAGAAACATATATATAAATGGGGGGGGGGGGGGGGGGTTGTCACTCTTTTTAATTTCAACGCTGTACCTGCATTATTTTTTGGCGCTATAATGAATAATTGCAATCCCAATTGAATTAATGTTATCACATGAGCTCGCTCTCAAATTATCAGAGAAATCTCAACAAGCCGGTATCATCCTATAAAAGAATTCTGCATATTTTATTTCTGTTTTGGATGACCCTGTTTCCAAGAAATGACAGAAACCAATCAAGTATAAAATCTATCGGGTCTAATCCACTTTTCGAAATGAATTATAACTCGTGAAAAACAGCAACATATATCAGACAAGAATTACTCATTTCGGCATCCATGAAAGAAGACATGCTTATGACTGGCCTGAAATTTCTTGATGGCAGTTTGTTTGATAATGGCTCATAACTACTCACTGGTGAAATTGACCTCTCGCGCGCAGGTGATTAATTTTGTCAATTATTGGTGTGGCCATGTAAAATACATGTATTTTACATACAGATATTACATGCATGTGTGTATCCACCCTTTAAGTCATTTTTTTTAATTTACGGGTTCTAGGACGGATGGCATGTAATAAACACAGAATGATACGTCAACAGCAGTTTGATGACTACTAGGAAAATAAAAAACAATAAATAATAAAAATAATATTTCTGAGTATAGGACAACAGTCATAAACGCTCTATATGAACATATTCACTGTCCTGCTACCTTACCATTGTTAAGGATGGATGAGCACAGTACACTTTAAAGCAACCAGATACTTTCGAACTATATGAATTCGAACAAGTTGGGAGAGACTAGCAACAACAACCTTTACCATTATACACTTTAAAATCATATATAATTGTTCAATGCCATGCTTATATATTGGAGCTTTAATATAGTGATTGTGAAAAATGTGTATAAAGGTAAGGGCTCTGTAGTTGATTATATGTAATATTTGTTGAATATGTGTGTATAGTGTGCGCTTTGTGAGAAAGCACGTGAACATATTTAAAAATTCGGACGTGCCAAACTAAAGTTGTGATAATTATGATATATTAACACACATACGCCATGTATGATATAATTGTGTTCACAAAGGGAGCATACGTTCCAATTGGTTGAAAGGTTCATCGACAAACATGCAACTGTCATTGCATTGATACACCAATAACCACGCACCCATTGCCAAAAAAAGTGACGAACGCCTTGACGATTGACACGTTATTATGTGGACGCGCTTCCAGATTGCCGCAAAACACTAAACTGTTAGTTTCTCGGTTCTCTTATGCGCCATTTGAATAATTTTCGGCTGGCATGTGTCTCTTCTTTGTTATTTGTTCTATTTTCTATTGAACTAGAGGTATGAATAGTGCACATAATAGCATATTGAATAGTAATCAGGCCAACATTATCGATCTTCGTTACATGGTTCAAGTGCGTAAATACCGAGTACGTTTCTATTCACATTTATTCTATTCAAGTACGCAAATACCGAGTACGTTATTAATCACATTTAGTCCATCACCTCCCACGACAGGCCCAATTATGCTTGCCATCATACTCCGTAAAATTGTGTAATAAGTGACGTTGCAAAAGGGTTAACTATGTAGAAGTTGAAATCAAAAGGACTTGTGGCAATCGGTTGATTTATAAATGGTTATAAGTTGAAAGGGCCAATCATCATAGTCGATTATGTTATAACTATTTCTGACCTATCTCCAAAATAGAACGAACCACGTATAGGATACGACAACTTCCGAAAATGGCCCAAACTGTACCGAATGATCGCAATGTCAGTTTTCCAGATAATGCTCTTAATTCTTTACCCTGCAGAAAAGCCAATGCATTCTCTTATATATGCGAGTCGACCATAGGTCGCCTCGCATATATAAGAGAATGCATTGGCTTAACACATTAAAAATTATAAAATTGTTAAAGAATGTAAGAAAAAATGGTAAAAAGTGTTAAAAAAAGATTTTTTTTAGGCCAATGCATTCTCTTATATATGCGAGGCGACCTATGGTCGACTCGCATATATAAGAGAATGCATTGGCACATGGCTAACTGTAACTATCACAATGTGGTCAAGGAGCCGGTTCCAATGATATCCATATTTGTATGGTTTTATTGAGACAGACCGAAGATATTTTAGGCTGTTGAAGCTTTATTTGGCCGGTTTTGGCCGGTTTGTTGGGTAAAGGGTTAATTCTTTCATGACTGTAGCTTCCTGAAATTTTGCATAAACCCTGTGACAATGCATTCTCTTATATATATATATTTATATATATATATGCGGTCGCCCATATGGCGCATCGCATATATAAGAGAATGCATTGGCCTAACAATGTTTACTTTGACCTTGTATGCCAGTGCATTCTCTTATATATGCGAGGCTCCCTATGAGAGACTATCATATATATTAGAATGCACTGGCTTAGGAAGCACCAGCGCAGCTCACGTCATGCAGTGGTTAATTTGTGTACTCCTTATACGTATTCTAACCCGTTCTATACTATGCTATAGATACTCACCGACGAGTAATTCCCTGAGGAAATGTTCAGATATTAAGTTCAACAAACGACCTGGTCATTTGTTGAACTAAAATCTGAACATTTCCCACAAAAGAATAATAATCCTTCTGCATTGTTTTAGCTTTTCGTCTGTCTACTTTTACAACTTGAACACCCCCCTCAAAATGACCAATATAATGTTCCAATGCATAGTTTTATAACTGAATGGGAGAATCCATTTAGTATAGGAAGGGTTAATTGACTATGCGTTCGATAATCGAGCCACTCCATATACGATTACTCCAACATTTACTTCACATGATTCGCAAATACAGTAACTAAAATGGAAGAATGACAACCAACTTCGTTGCCACCTGACATGTCGCGGTCTTCAAAGGAAAATAAAGCCTCTTATCTCGACAGTCACAAATAAATACTGCATGAAACCGGTACGACATAAAGAGCGTCTCGTCTATAACATAATGAGCGTTTAACTCTCATTGCCTTGATTACCTCTGGTTCATTTGAAAAGAAAGGAGATTATATATTCGCACATGACCATGACCTCTTATAGTAGAGAAATAAGAGAAGTTCTATTGAATTCCAGATACGTGGATATCAAAATATTTTGTTGCGGAAACAGCTCTAAGAGGGTTAATTACTGCCAGCAGATGACCATCTTGTTAGATATCTTAGAGAGCGGTTCGCATTTATGGTAAGTAGTGTCTAAATCCGCCGATAATAATGATTAACCCTTTACCCAACAAACCGGCCAAAACCGCACAAATAAAGCTTCAACAGCCTAAAATATCTTCGGTCTGTCTCAATAGAACCATACAAATATGGATATCATTGGAACCGGCTCCTTGACCACATTGTGATAGTTACAGTTATGCCCTGTGCCAATGCATTCTCTTATATTAGCGAGTCGACCATAGGTCGCCTCGCATATATAAGAGAATGCATTGGCCTAAAAAAATCTTTTTTTAAACACTTTTTACCATTTTTTCTTACATTCTTTAACAATTTTTATAATTTTTAATGTGTTAAGCCAATGCATTCTCTTATATATGCGAGGCGACCTATGGTCGACTCGCATATATAAGAGAATGCATTGGCACAGGGCCGTTCTGTTGGGTAAAGGGTTAAACTCTAACTAAACAATTGTAACATATGTACCACTTGAAACGCTGTTACAAAATACCTAGCGGCGGAAAAATGTACCGGATTCATGCAACATGTGCATGGTCACAATCGCACACAAGAAGAATTCAGTATATATGGGTGTTTATATAAAATATAACATTGCTACTGTGCTATATCTGTGTTTATGCGCATAACAACTCTGGTCTATCTTCTACCCTTGAGAACAAAGCATCGATGTACTTTCTCGGTATGGACACTGGACTTCCATCCATGAGAACAAAGCATCGCTGTACTTTCTCGGTATGGACACTGGACTTCGATCCATGAATTGTTTCTCCCAGAGACGACACGAACTCAAACATTTACTTTCTTCTTTAAATGAACGGAAATCGCTCGTATGATCCAGAAAGGGATTTGTTTTATTACCGGAACAGAGACGCCACTAAGAGCTTATTACGCCCCCGATCAGCGGAGGAGGTTTGGAATACACAGTTATTTTCTCAATATTACAATATGGTGGCCATCATAAGGTATACATAGATGATCTACAACGAGTAATATGTATTGATGCTGCTATAATATAGAATTAGAATCGTTACAGAAAAATCGCCGCAACTAGAAGAAGACATAATCTGAATATAAAAGTACAAACCACTATTTTACTCGTTAAAACACGAGAGGGACTGTAATGTGTATGCCGAGTCCGAGCAGAGAAAATATGTACCCGAGTCATTCAATTTATATTTTAGTTAAGAAATGAATGAAGTGGGCGAGCGTGTTAATTTGGGGGATATGGTGCTGTGGTCATTGGGGCACATCGTGTAAACCACACATTACATTCATTTCTTTTATTTATATAGCTTTTTGTTGATTTACTCCGTATATGTATTCTTCTTTATTTTCACAAAATGGCCGATAATTTCAGACGGACCCACGCAACACATTAAGTCAACCCGATATACGATTTCCAAACTCTTAGCAACGATAGCATGATCGATATACCACGCAGCACATTAAGTCAACCCGGTATACGATTTCCAAACTCTTAGCAACGATAGCATGATCGATATACCACGCAGCACATTAAGTCAACCCGATATACGATTTCCAAACTCTTAGCAACGATAGCATGATCGATATACATAACTGGTTTCAGATGAATTCGGCTGAACTTTGAAATATAATTTATATACGTCACATGTGATAAAGAGCGTTGCATACGAACCATAATCAGTGCATCTTTCTGTCGCTTCTAATAAAGAGCGTAGTGGTATATTGTGTCCACAATAAAGAGCGTTTAGCATTGTACTGATGCACCACATATGGTTCGGTCTGCAAACAATTGATGTTTGGTAACGGGTATGAGGTAGCATACGCTAACATAATATAGACATTATATGAGTGGGTCGATAAACCAGATGCTGATTCGCATTGCTGGTGGCCATTTTGGGAGAAATTTAGATTTTGAGCACAATGGTATTCCACAACTGGTGATCCACGTGATATTAATTATTCTGCTAACCGCTTTTAGTCAGATCAGGTCAACAATTTGTAACTTCCTGTTCCTGTTACACTCGAGCGATCTATGCACTATTGGGATGTAAACCGGGTGACCCAATTGGCAGTAACTGTTGACCAATCACCAAACAGGATTCAGTGTACCACAGACATGCTATGTAAATATACAGTATTATGCAATCAGTTTCATGATTGGACAAATTGTGTATGTATGTATATATATATATATATATATATATATATATATATATATATATATATATATATATATATATATACCATACTCATTTTGTCCTGTTTAACCCTTTCTATACCAAATCATCATTGATGAGTAGTTATCCCATAGGGAATGTTCAAATAGTAAGTTCAACAAACGACCATTTGTGGTTTGTTGAAGTTATATAAACATTTCCCTCAATAAATATGACTCATTCTGTACTTTAAGTAATTGGTCGTCTGCTTATATTACCCGTACATCCCTACAAATCAATAACAGACCATTCCGATATACACTGTTTAGCCTAACTGGGAGACTACATAAGTATAGAAAGTGTTAACCCGTTATTCATGTATTTTTAATGAATAAAATACATTTAGCTGACTGTTCGGTATATATAGTCTGGTTCACTCAGACCGGGTATACATATGACAAAATTTGTGGCCCAATCCATAATTTATATACAATAACATATGTTTAATGTGATGTGAAACACTCCAGAGATCAAATAGAAATTGAGATTAATCTTGTTCAAAGTGGTAATTTTTATAAATAGTATATACAAACTTGCTGCGGATATATACCAGTTAGTTGCTTATTTTCATGGCGGCTCCTTTGAAGTTCTGCGAGATATGATCTCACCCATTTCATCAGACTTACCCGCATCCCAACCTCAACTTATAACAGGAAATGGACCTGTGTGTCAATCACAATGCACCATGGACAAAGTGGTCACAATATCCGGAGATATAACTCTTTACATGCACATATGAGTGGGTGAATAAATTTGACATTGAATCTGCCAAAGTGTCCAATTCAAATTTGCAAAGTGATCTCAGAGTTAAGCTTACGACATTCGAGGATGAAATTTTGAATCTTCGAAAGGAACTGGCCGCATTAAAAGTAAAAAACAAGTCAAACAAGCTGCTTCTCATGGAGATCAAAGATAAACTGAGTAGCAGACCAACTCCAATAGTAAATGTGGTTCCTTCTACATTGGACCCCAACGAAAGATCTACCCATGATATTGACATCGACAGAGCTATTAATTCTGCCGAATCTGTCTGCAAGTTTACCCTCGAAAGACTTACCGCTCTTTCTACTTATGTCGCCCAACATGAACTTCTCGAAAGAAAAGTAAAAGATATGACAAATTATATGCGAATCACCACCAAGGAATCTAATAAACAACTTCGTTCAACGCAGCGGAACATTGATAACCTCTTCGAAACTTTCGCCGGCAATCTGACTTCTAAATTTAACTCGTTAGCTGCCTATGTTAACTCTTGGGTGATGCACTCGGCTATGGACAAACAAGCAAATACATATGACAGAATTGGATCGACCAGTTCCCATATGAACAATCAGAGGTCAATGTACAGCAAAACACCAACGTCACCACCAAGTGACAAGAGAAATAGCAGCGTTCCACCTATACCACAAGCATCATCAACGCATATCACGCATAGTACCGCTAAATCACGGAACACTTCATACAACTCTATTCCCATGAGCATGGTACAATCATCTGTCAACTCTAGTCACCACGCGTCATCTAACCGACCAAGAAGAACGCCAACAAAGAACTTCTATATCGGCTGTGTACCGCTTTCCAGAACACAAGCTGTATCCGTGATTACTTAACGGCTACTGGTGTTGAGTCAACCTACGTCCGAGTGATCAGAAGTAAACAATCAGACTTCATGGCAGCTCGTGTAACGGCAATACATATCTTTGACTTTACTTTGATATAGCAGTTAGCACCTAAAAATACGAATACCCAAAAAAAAATGACCACGTTTCTTGCCATATAAAAAACTCTTACAAAACTGAATCGTGATCATGGCCAGCAACACGCCGAACTTACATAGTCGCAATGACTCATGTCTTCGCACCAATTTAAACATTATCGGCTGAATTCTGGTCTCAGGTCTAGACCACCCTAATAATCACGGTGTTCCATGTCAGGGCTTGGTTTCGCGAAACCACCTGGTCGCAAGCTGGGATCGGCGCATTGTTGTACAATCAACGACAATCAATGACAATCTATGGACAAAAGCGTGCTGAGCGCTGCATCGAGATTGGTGTGTTGGTGTCTCCACACCTGAGCACGTGAAAGCGGCTTATATCCGTGTTGTATAGCGGTATCTGTATGCCGTCGCCGTTCGACAGGGATCACGGGCCAGGGGTGGTGCGGATTTCTCACCCCCTATGCGGATGTCACGACGTTGTAAGTTTTACGGGTGGAGGAAAGTCTACGCGGAGAGTAAATTTCACCGAGGAACACTCCGCTGTGTTTAGAAATACCGACCCCGGAATGGGACCGACAAACTTGCCCAGATACACGAATCAGATTATCCTCACTTAGAGTGGATCGCGAAACCGCGCTTTCGAACAAGCTTCGTCAGCGCTAGATGGCAAATGGCGGGGTAATGCCCCGAGCATTCTACCGACGGGACCACCGGCGTCCTTTACAATCAATGTATAGTGTAAAATATTGTTTGTTCAGATCAAGAACCAACTATATATTGTTCAACTTTGCGTCAAAATATTACACATAAATTACATTCAGCTCTTGAAAACATTTTGAACCATTATTATAGGGGATATCAGGTGGGAATTTCCAACAACTAGAAATAGTGAGGTACTTGTTGGAAATTTTCAACAATTCATTGGGGTGAGGGGGGTGACATGTGCAACGTAATTTCGCGGTCTTGGGAATTTGCAATAAGTTGAAAATTTAGAAAGATTCTAAATAACTATCGCCGTGATTGAAAATGTACATAACGGGGGGGGGGGGGGGGGGGGGGTGGGTTGGTGGGGGTATCGGAAAAAATCCACATGGGTGCGTTGTATCACACTTCCGATAGGAGTAGCAGATATTTCCATAGCCATGTAATTTGTTTCCAAATCCATGTTTAAAGATAAATTATGACAAATAAACCAAGTTGAAATGTCAAGGCTTAAGAAATTGGACCAAATAATCATTAATCAAGAGCAGGGGTCCCATGCATTTTATTTAATTTAATTCAATTTAATCGGACATTTCCTTATTTTGAACCACAATTTTTCGTTGTGACTTAAAAATATAATTTTGAGAGTTTTGGCTGTTATATTGTATATCCAGCAATAATTTATTCTCAAATGATGAATTAGTACTATCAAAACTAGCTCCGACCTCAATTCATTTCAGAAACACGGAACGAAAGACACCCGCATCCAATGCGGATTACGTTCCGATTGCAAAACTACTATCATTCCCTATTTATCCGTGTCAACCAAACCCATCGATAACATATTAGAAATAATAGCACGAAAATCTGACTTAATCCATCTAACGGTAATATGCTTTCAAACAAGGCAAGGGTGTTATAAATAAAACTCCGCTGTAAAGCCAGATAAACGCACGCATGATTACAATCAAATTACCAATCTGTATCGTTACTGCGAAAACAGAAATTGGTATTCTCGTCTCAGGTTCAAGTCTCGGTTTATACAAAAATCTCAGACCAGGGGGGTACTAGGTCTCAGTTGTAGACTATTACCTATAACACACCAGTTCACATATATTATAATCTTTCTTCTACACGGCATATCAATAAAACACAATTCCTATTTGGTTAACATAAAGATAAATGCTTCCAAAAAATACATATGTTTCTGTTACCAGAACGTGTACGTTACCACATGGTTCGAATTATGAACAGACCGACACAGGCTTGAATGACAATAAGAAGGCAAACCTTGGTTTACGTAAACCTGAGTTTCAAAAAGACGAGAATACGGACCAGTGCTGACCAATAATCCCAGCTTACTCGCCTCGAAGCTGGGTAACACATGGCGATCACCGTGGTTTCGGCCTGGTCTAGACTATGGTTTACATGAAACCCTGGTCTAGACCAGGGACCAGAATTCGGCCGTATGTGTTGGAACTCAACTGGCCTGTCGCCGGACTCTCTTTATCTAACCAATCTTCTAAACAAAAATGATCATTTGTATGGTCTGATTGGTTTATCTGAACACTGGTTAAGTGAAGAGGGCATTCGCCTGCTCGATAATATTCATGACCAATATTTTAGTATTAGTAAACCTGGTCGCACATCATATATTGCAGATTTTGGTGCAGAAAAAAAATACGACGCGTTTGTAAGCAGTTACTGGGTTACAAATACGTCGTGTTTTCGCGGTTACGGTTACAAATGATTGGCAGAGAAAAACTCCAACTAGAAAAATGAAAATATTTCACCCATCCTTGTTAAAAACGGGTTACAAAGTTACATTTGCAAGTCGTTTCAAAAATGCGACGTGTTTTCGCGGTTACGGTTACATTTGGAAGTCGTTTCAAAGATACGACGTGTTTTCGCGGTTACGGTTACAAATGATTTGCAGGGAATAACTCCAACGGGAAAAATGAAAATATTTCACCCATCCTTGTTAAAAACGGATTACAAAGTTACATTTGCAAGTCGTTTCAAAAATGCGACGTGTTTTCGCGGTTACGGTTACATTTGGAAGTCGTTTCAAAAATGCGACATGTTTTCTCGGTTACGGTTACAAATGATTGCCAGAGAATAACTCCAACTAGAAAAATGTAAATATTTCACCCATCCTTGTTAAAAACTGGTTACAAAGTTACATTTGCAAGTCGTTTCAAAAATGGGACGTGTTTTCGCGGTTACGGTTACATTTGGAAGTCGTTTAAAAAATGCGACGTGTTTTCGCGGTTACGGTTACAAATGATTAGCAGGGAATAACTCCAACTAGAAAAATGAAAATATTTCACCCATCCTTGTTAAAAACTGGTTACAAAGTTACATTTGCAAGTCGTTTCAAAAATGCGACGTGTTTTCGCGGTTACGGTTACATTTGGAAGTCGTTTCAAAAAAGCGACGTGTTTTCGCGGTTACCAGTTTTTAACAAGGATGGGTGAAATATTTTCATTTTTCTAGTTGGAGTTATTCTCTGACAATCATTTGTAACCGTTACCGCGGAAACACGTCGCATTTTTGAAACGACTTCCAAATGTAACCGTAACCGCGAAAACACGTCGCATTTTTGAAACGACTTGCAAATGTAACCTATGTAACCAGGTTACAAAATGCATAACGTATATTTCCTGCACCAAAATTGGACATATCTATCGCACATTGACGACGTCCTCTGGTGGGCAACACGTGCGTGACGGGGTTGCTCTCCTCGTTCACAAAAAGCACCGCAACTGCTTCAATGATATGCGTCTAGACCACCAACGCTTAATTGGCATAAAACTCCGCTTGGGGTATCAGGAATTCGTTTACATCGTTGAAGTATACATGCCCAACACAAATTACACGGACATAGAGTACAATGACTGCATTAATGCATTAAGTGATATCATATTCGAGTACTCTTCCCATGGAACTGTAATAATTATAGGCGATTTCAATGCCCACTTATTTTCCAATCTGGAAACAGCGTACTGCTTTCAATTCATTTCTGGAAACTCATAAGCTAAAGTCACTCGTCACTCTGAGTGCATGCACCGGACCAAAATATTCATTTGTCCCATACAACCCTGAACACTCACAATCACTAATTGACCACATTGTCATTCCCCGGTGCAAACTTGACCTTGTGAATAGAGTAGGAATAATTGAAGATGAGGCTCTTAATACCTCAAACCACAGGCCAGTTTTCTGTTCAATGGAATTCAACTATCAGGGTAGCGCACATCTAAATGATCATAACAATATTGTCAACTGGTCAAAGGTTAATATAGATGCATATCAAGAAGTGGTTCAGCTGAGTGGTTCGGAATAAACTGCACACAGTCAATAGATGCATATCGAGCATATCCGACGTTGACGCACTATATTCGAAACTAGTCGATATTCTTCTCTCTGCTTCTAAGGAAACAGAGAAAAAGACAACTAAACGGAAGAAATTTACGAAGTCTTACTGGATTTCTGAATTGAAATGCTTGCATGGTGAAATGCGTCAACGCCGGAAATGCTGGATATCAAAGGGCCGACCCAAAACGATTGACAATCCAACATTTCGAGCATATAGAGATTCTAAACGAATATTCCGAAATCGTCACCGTACAGCAGTGTTGGATTCCCAAACAAAATCAATAGAGAACATCTCGCTAAAAACAACCAACCCGCTTTCTGGAAAGCAATTAAACTCCCAAATAAGTGTGGTGTGAACCCTGGGTCAGAATTAAATGTGCAGGGACCCTCAAGACATTGTACTAGGTTGGAACAAATATTTTCAAAACTTGTATAGTAGGTTTCGTCATAATATCTCTTCTTTTGAATCGTCGGTGAACGACAACATTGCCCAGCTAAGTGAAATGTCTGACCAAGAGCATAGAGATAACTCACTGTGTAAGGACGTCACAGGTGCAGAACTAAGTGCTTGCATTAAACGGCTGAAGCGGAACAAAGCTAGTGGCCACACCAATATTGTAAATGAACATCTAATTCATGCACCGGATGCCCTACTTCCTGTCCTGTGTCTGCTATTCTCAAGTATGCTCATATACGAATTTATTCCATCTAAAATGAAAATGGGAATAATAATTCCGATTTTCAAGGGTGACCCAAAGCCTGTCAACAACCCAGATAGTTACAGAGCTATAACATTACTGCCATCAATGTATAAACTTTTTGAGATGGTTATTTTCGACAGGCTTCTTAAATGCGATGTGTTCGCCGGTTTTCCGAATTGTCTGCAGAATGGCTTCCAGAAAGGGGTTGGCTGCACAGTAACCTCATATATACTCCAACATGTCGTCGAATATGCACATCTCAACAATTTTAAGGTATACGCCGCATTTTTGGATTCCCAAAAAGCTTTTGACAGAGTATGACACGAAGGACTACACTATAAATTAATGCAGAAAGGCCTCGGAGGGCGTATGCTTAGAGTTGTTGCTGCCATGCACTCGGAGATCAAAAGCAAAGTGCGATATGCTGGCTATTTTTCAGAACCGTTCACCATAGAGCAAGGTACAAGACAAGGGGTATTCTGTCCCCTTTCCTGTACATTATCTATATAGACGACCTCCTACAGGAACTCTCATTTTCACCGGAGGGCGCCCATATAGATTCAATCTCGTGTTCATGTCCGACAACTGCCGACGATGTCTGCATTCTTTCTTACTCAGAAGGTGGCTTAAAAAGTCTTCTGAATAAATGTTATAAGTACAGCAAAACGTGGAAATTTGAATACTCATTTGCTAAAAGCGAAATTATCGTCTTTGACACTCGTAAACGCTCAAACGCTCCAGCGAGAGAACATAAATGGTTTCTCGGACTGAACACTCTGAAGGAAGTCAAAGACGTTATTCACCTTGGTATCCATCAAAATAATCGGTCTGATAGATCTCGAAATATTGACAGAGCTTGTGAAATGCTAAGAAGGACATTCTTCGGTGCATGCCGATCGCCAATAACCAAATTCCTGACTCCTTCGTCTGCTCTTGAAATTTTGAAATGTGTAGTAATCCCCAAGGCATTATATGGATGTGAAATGTGGTATGGCCTGACAAATACACAAGTTCTGCAACTTGAGAGAGTCTATCGTATGTGTATAACACATATTCAATGTTTGCCTACTAGAGCAAGTACAGAACTTTCACTGTCATTACTTGGTTTAACACCACTGCATGTCGAAGTAGACCGGAAAAAACTTTTATTCGTGGGAACACTAATAAATATTCCAAACACTCATCGCGATGCTCTAAGAGTGTTTCTGTTCAATGTTCAGGGCCACCTCCTCTATAAACGGCCCCTGTCTGGCTTTGCGAAGGAAATATTCACACACCTGCACGCATATGATCTCATCGATTACCTCACAATTTTTATTGATTCTGGGTTCTTTCCATCACAGAAACAATGGAAAGAAATTGTAAAAGAGAAGATCAACAACTTCGCATATCAAGCACCATGGTGTGATTTGACAAATGAATCAATGAATTTCTTTAGGATGGTTAAATCCTATCCTATGTCGATCTGGAGAGGCTGGCTACTATGCAGGGAACACCCAAAGTACAAATCTAAAGCTCTCTATATGGCAAACATCATCTCCAGAACGACATATGACAACAACGCACTATGCAAGCACTGTGGGTGCCAATACTCTGACCTCATGTCACACATGTACCTCCATTGCTTCTCTCCGCATATACAGGAACTCAGAAATGAATTCTGGTATAAAATCATAAACATATTCGGAATTCCTACATTTTCATTCCTGGATTTACTCTCGCCGGTAGGATTCCTCACTTATGCATGTGGGTGTGGAAGTCATCCTACTCTGGAACTCATGTGTGATGAGAAACGCTTATTTATTCATTGTCTCATATTTGTGTGTGTCCTTTGCTCCATCTGACCAATGCAAAAGGTCAACCAACCTCATATAAGTGAAATTGATTTAGTTTGAATGTCACTGTTGTATTCACAAACATGTATATACCTGTACACATATCTCTCCTTCAAGGAGGCAATAAAACATCTCTCTCTCTCTCTCTCTGATCGCCGACGCCATTTTCTCGAATTGTGAAGTCGTGTGTTAGTCAATCGTTGGGAAAACACAGTTGTTGGGTTGTTCTTAGTGTGTTTGTCAAGATTTTGTATCGAATAATTTATTGCTCATTATTCGAAATCATGGTAGCTTCTATTATATTATTATTTTTTTTAGTAATTACGCCTTTTACGGCCTAATTACAATGAACCATTTAGCATGTTTGTATAATTATACGGTAGTGGAATATACGGTGTACTGTATATTTGACGGTATAATTGTTAATTATACGGTAGTGGAATATACGGTGTACTGTATATTTGACAATATTATTGTATAATTACACGGTAGTAGAATATACGGTATGCTGTCAATTACACGGTAGACTACTGGCAACTGAGCTGCCGGTACTCTACCGTAAAATTACGGTAGGTTATTTACAGTGTAGCGAAATAATTTTCGTTAGTTTATCGCCGTTAGATACATGTACTTCCCGAATCGAGTAGTACATATTTACAATTGAGCATAGTTCTGACGATGTTTTCTATGGAGAGGTACGGTCGATTTGCTTCAAATTTAGGCGATGTCAGTAGAATGTTACATTCCTCCAGTCGGTATAGTGCCTGCATACTAACCTATCAGTTTCATTCACGCACCAGAATAAGTACAAAATATGTCTTTAAATCAAGGGGTAAAGGCTTGCTGGTTGATCGGAGTTTAGCGTCGTTTCAGCAACTAGGACCACATCACGACGTTGTCAGTTCTATAATACTAGAGGAGGAAAGACTGCGAAGATGTAACTGTATCTGTATATATTGCAGTGCAGGAACCTTTCGGTTATAAACGCACTGGTTCATGTGCTACCACGGCCGAGTAACTTATAACCCTGTGGTGACTGCAGTAGCGTTCTTTAACTCTTTCACCACCGAATATATGAGGGTAAAATGCCCCAGACCCCATATTTACAGGACTTAATTAGGAATTTGTGTGTCTTTAGCGCTAAGCCTAAATACTAATGTTTAGAGGGATCGTGGGTTTGGCATACCATATATTGCCGTGATCAGCAGTGAATTTATATTCACATGAGGGTCATAGATGACCTTCGGGTGCCGAATTTCCTTGACAACGGTTGCTAGGGAAACACCCGTCATTGAAAAATACTAGATTTTGATAAATTTTCTACTGAATGGCACTCATACAATGCTGGCTATTTGTTTAGTGTGCACACACTGGTGACCACCCTATGGTCAAATTTGAAGAAGTGATTTCACCTTGTTTAAAATATCAGGCAAATGTTGGCTTGAGGAGGGGAAAGTTCTGTCAATCACAGTCCAAAATCGATCCAAAAACCAGTGATCACATTCAGTGACTGATAAATAATTGACTATATTGACCAAAATCACTCTAATCGATCTAATTATATCTCACAATCAAAACAAATGAACTTCACACACTAGAAGTCCTTTTATTGACGAACTTAGAACACAAACTTCCTCAAAACGAAATCAATTCGAAACTGAATTCACTCCCTTTGTGCTATCTATTTATAACTTTGGGAATTCCAGTATAATGAGTGTTTCTGCTTCAATATTGCGTTCGTTTTCAGGGGTATTAGGCCTAATTGTCCGCGTAAAATGTATGATACGCACAACTATAACACCTTAGACAACATTCTTGCCAAATATATGAGATTTTATTTAAAAATATACTGCCGGACATAATGTCAGGCTAAAATGAAAATGGTCGGACATTTGGCGATATGTATCGGAAAATGTCCGTGTCCGACCGACCGCTTAAATTCAGGCATGCTTCCAAGGGAATTTAGATATAATATTTTAGTTTTCTATGGCAGGGACACATAGCAGGGACACATAGAGGGATCTCCAGAGGGACCTATATGAATTGTGGGAGCTATTACATTATGTAAGCGTGACACAGTTCGTTTAAAAACGTATAAACAGGCGAACGCTTCTGCCCGCTATAGCGGGCAGCGGGGTAGAACGTACATGACGTCGTGCCCGCTATAGCGGGCAGCGGGGGTGAAATTATCGTGCACACAACGAGGCGTGTACACGGGTCAGCCATTAATGTCCGCGCCCGATCGGAACAGCATACTGCACATACGACAACATACCTGGACAAATGTAGTAATGGGGGATGTCGACATTTTGCATTCGGATCTTTATGAAGTGATCTCGAATGAGACATTTCAGCACGACAAACTTGGTATCTGACCGAGTTCTGATTTTTGTCAGAATACCCTGACCAGGTTGTGATCCCCGGTACACTAGCACGAGAGACCAGTACGCTAACTCTCGGCTACCACTTCCTATTTCATTTTTTTCATTTTCACTGAGGAATCACTCCAATGCGCGTATAGAAACTATAAAAGCTCGATAAGCGACTAACAAACGTGCTCGGATACACGAATCAAGAGTCCCACTTAAGTGTTGATGCTCAGAATTCGCTGTAGCAACTGTACTATCTTAGCAACAGTGGCAGTGAGTGTGGTACTAGGTAAATCGAGAAATATAGATGACGAAAAATGACCCACCATATACTGTTTGTGTATCTATCTCCATAATTTTTCTTAAACAGCGTGTTGAACTAATCAATCTATATTATTAATCTCGGTTTCTGTGAGTCACGATGTTTAAGAGATTTTGATGATTCTTTACAGCTATTTTCAATTTTTCGCACAGAAGTGAAACAAGCGTTCTTTATTTCTGTCATACCAGGAATAAACTAACACGGAATGCTCTTTTCTGTTCATGTCGTATGTATACATGGCTCTTGGCGGTGTTTGTATGAGACACAAAACCGTGTTCACAGTTGTATTTTTATGACTTCAATGGGTCTTTCTGGGACATATGGTGCTACTAGAACTGTATTATAAGTATTTAGCGACCTATATATCTCATATATATTTTTGAAGACCTCTGTTTGTCTGTCTGTCTGTCTGTCTGTCATTTATAAAAATCTACGATTCTCGACCGATCTGGACGAAACTTGGTACGTGTGTGTGGATTGACCAGGCGGTCGTCGTTGTCGTATTGGCGATCCAGTGCGGCGCCCGCTTCGCGCATGCGCAGACGAGATCTAGCAAACGGGTGGAGCTATCGACTTGAAATTTGCTATGTGAATGTATCTTGCCCCGGATACCAAATTTTTCGGGTCGCCGAGCCCGTGCGACGCCAGTTTCGCGCATGCGCAGACGAGATCTCGGAAACGGGTGGAGCTATCGACTTGAAATTTGGTATGTGAATGTATCTTGCCCCGGATACGAATTTTATCGGGTCGCCGAGCCCGTGCGACGCCAGCTTTGCGCATGCGCAGACCAGATCTCGGAAACGGGTAGAGCTATCGACTTGAAATTTTGTTTTTGAATAGCCCGGACAACGTCGGGCTGGGTAGAGCTATCGACTTGAAATTTGGTTTTTTCAATAGCCCGGACAACGTCGGGCTCATCGGCTAGTCTCATATATATTTGAAGACCTCTGTCTGTCTGTCTGTCTGTCATTTATACAAATCTACGATTCTCCAACGATCGGGACGAAACTTGGTACGTGTGTGTAGTTTGACCAGGCGGTCGTCCTTGTCGTATTGGCGAGCCCGTGCGACGCTCGTGCAGCGCATGCACAGACGAGATCTCGGAAACGGGTGGAGCTATCGACTTGAAATTTGCTATGTGAATGTATCTTGCCCCGGATACGAATTTTATCGGGTCGCCGAGCCCGTGCGACGCCAGCTTCGCGCATGCGCAGACCAGATCTCGGAAACGGGTGGAGCTATCGACTTGAAATTTGGTATTTGAATAGCCCGGACAACGTCGGGCTCATCGGCTAGTATAATATATTTCGGTACCTGGAAAAACCAAAAGCGAACAGTATTTGGTGTATTTTGGAGCGCAATCTGCCATGACTTGGCTTTAACATATTTTATTATGATATTCTGAGTATACATGAAACAATTGGCACAATAATGAGTATAAATAAATCAATTTGGATTGGAACACAAAGTTATGTCCAGACCTCGTGAATACAATCATGTAATCTATATAATACAGTGTGACTAGACGTCAATAACCGATTGATTGAGCCTGGTCAACTGAATAATCCATCCACCTTGAAGCGATGTATAGAGCGGAAGTGGACCATGGGCTAAGCTGTTGGATTTGATATCCTGGACATTACCATAATAGTTTTACCAGGACTTCTGCACCATTCCTCACGGGATGCACCTCAAGGCAAACAGGGTTAATCATTGGGGCCTTGGACAAAACACGGTGGGAAAACGATTAGTTGAATTAATGAAAGTGTAATAGTAATAGTCAAGTGTAATGTCCATAAATAGAGAATAGAATAGCTTAGATTTTATTCAACCAATGAGACCAATAATGGGATATGAATGAATATGAGTTGGACATATCTGCTCAGCTAGTGGAGCATGTGTATACAAGCTATTTCTATTCAATAAATATCACGCTAGTTTTGGTCAGTCAGTGATTTAACACTAGACCAGATGTATGGTCTATACATAACTCATTCTGGAGTATTAACCCTTCCAGCTTTCAGACAGTTTGCACAAACCCTGTGCCAATACATTATGTTATATATGCGAGTCTCCTGTATGGAGCCTAGCATATATAAGATAATACATTGGTCTAACAATATTTACCTTGACCTTGTAAGCCATTATATTCTCATATATATATGCGAGGCTCCCTATGGGAGACTTGCATAACTAAATAAGATAACGCACAGGCTCATGATCATTAATGCTGCTCCAGCGCGGCTCCCCCGTCATGAAAGTGGTGTGAGACAGTATGACATTTTGGGATTCCAAAAAACATGTCACATCTATGTTGATTAATATTGCCAAATTTGTGAAAACTTGTTTTTCAAAACGTTCTTATAGCAATTGATCATACATGTACATCGTTAGTTTTGCATATAGAGGTCACATATATAAAAATCGACCAGGCTATATACCGATTATGACATACGGGAGACTCGCATATATGAGAGGATACATTGGCACATGCTTTTTAATGCTGAACCAGCTCAGCTCACGTTATGAAATTCTTAACTCATTCTCAACAGCTTGGCAGTTCCATAACGCCCAGGCGATGATGCCATTTAGCTGCGATCGAAGATGGAGTACTCTATTGACTTGAAACAAAAAAACTAGAGTAGAGTTGTATTCCCGAAGTGCAGTTACGCGCTACGTAATCTTCATAACTCATATTAGACAATGAGATATGTTTTCACGTTCTGGGGATAAATCATTTGGTCGACAGATATATAGATATTTATATACCGACCATGAATAGGTCAGGACGATGCATTGGCTTGGTCGAAATTATCACCATAGAACAGGTTGTGTCACGAACACAGACACTAGGCGCAAACATTTAAATTATCACCATAGAACAGGTTGTGTCACGAACACAGACACTAGGCGCAAACATTTAAATTATCACCATAGAACAGGTGGTGTCACGAACACAGACACTAGGCGCAAACATTTAAATTATCACCATAGAACAGGTTGTGTCACGAACACAGACACTAGGCGCAAACATTTAAATTATCACCATAGAACAGGTTGTGTCACGAACACAGACACTAGGCGCAAACATTTAAATTATCACCATAGAACAGGTTGTGTCACGAACACAGACACTAGGCGCAAACATTTAAATTATCACCATAGAACAGGTGGTGTCACGAACACAGACACTAGGCGCAAACATTTAAATTATCACCATAGAACAGGTTGTGTCACGAACACAGACACTAGGCGCAAACATTTAAATTATCACCATAGAACAGGTGGTGTCACGAACACAGACACTAGGCGCAAACATTTAAATTATAACCATAGAACAGGTTGTGTCACGAACACAGACACTAGGCGCAAACATTTAAATTATCAACATAGAACAGGTGGTGTCACGAACACAGACACTAGGCGCAAACATTTAAATTATCACCATAGAACAGGTTGTGTCACGAACACAGACACTAGGCGCAAACATTTAAATTATCAACATAGAACAGGTTGTGTCACGAACACAGACACTAGGCGCAAACATTTAAATTATCACCATAGAACAGGTGGTGTCACGAACACAGACACTAGGCGCAAACATTTAAATTATCACCATAGAACAGGTTGTGTCACGAACACAGACACTAGGCGCAAACATTTAAATTATCACCATAGAACAGGTGGTGTCACATAGAACAGGTGGTGTCACATAGAACAGGTGGTGTCACATAGAACAGGTTGTGTCACATAGAACAGGTGGTGTCACATAGAACAGGTGGTGTCACGAACACGGACACTGGGCGCAAACATTTTATTCCGGTCTTTATGTATCCAGAACCCCTTTTTTGGAAAGAAAAAACATATTCAGATTCTGAGATCGGGACCCGCACCTTTAAATCATTAGTAATGGCATATGGGTTACTTTTATATATGGGATAACACAATAACTGTGAGATGACGAACGGACATTTGCACAAAGATTATAATTTTGATTAAACAACACATAGACTTATATATTAGAACACTTGCTGTATCGGCAATTATTTCCAAGAATGAACATCATAAATATTCATACTTCCAAATAATACAAGTTTATGACGTTGATTGACGTGTACGTGCCTGTGTACATTTACACATATGACTGCTAAAACTGTTCCCCCAAAAAACCTACATGGCAGCTGCATGGATGATATGTACGTTTATGTTTAAACGTTATACAGGTATATCGTAAATTCAAGATGGATGGAGGATCAAGCTACAAAGTCCAATAATGTGACAATTTTAGTGATAATTGTAGTATTTAAAAAACAAATTAAGAAATTACATAAGAGGAATTTTGGTTCCCCCATTGTATAAGCGATTTACTATTGTTCTGGATACTTTCTTGTCAATGAGTATCTATGTGATTCCCATCGATTCATTTGTGGGCATCTAAACTCCCCTGTCTTTCAGTGGATCTGGAACCCATCCACAATACACAAAATAAAAAGTCACGAAACTAATAACCAGTTGATTAAATTTCAGTTTTATAGCCATCCTGTTCCCCTGAAAATAGGCTAACATTGAAAATATTTCAAAAACACAAATAAGCCCATATCGAGATTATTTTAATGTTAATTACGTTCTATATGAACCTAAATCGACTTACCAAATGCATGCTCTTTGTCGTATGTTTTCACTGTCACGGTGGCCCGCACCATAAACCAGAATAACGGGTATAATTCCGCTAAGTCCAATTTTAACCTATTTGCACGAGGATATGTTTTAGTAGCCTATACACGCCAATGTGCATTAACCCTTTCAGTGCCAAGTCCGATTTGTGTATCAACCCATATTTCCTTGATCAATTTTCAAATTTATTGATTATAATAATGTGATACATTGATGGAAAGAGCTCTTAGACAAACAGCCTCCATTCGTCCCGAACAAATCATCGACAAACAAACGAGGCAATATTGAAACAAAATTATTGACATGCATGCGTCGAGCAAGTTTGAACGTTGAAAACAAGCCATAGCAGAGTGCTCAACATAACTTTAACCCTTTACCCAACAGAAGGGCCCTGTGCCAATGCATTCTCTTATATATGCGAGTCGACCATAGGTCGCCTCGCATATATAAGAGAATGCATTGGCTTAACACATTAAAAATTATAAAATTGTTAAAGAATGTAAGAAAAAATGATAAAAAGTTTAAAAAAAAGATTTTTTTTAGGCCAATGCATTCTCTTATATATGCGAGGCGACCTATGGTCGACTCGCATATATAAGAGAATGTATTGGCACAGGGCATAACTGTAACCATCACAATGTGGTCAATGAGCCGGTTCCAATGATATCCATATTTGTATGGTTCTATTGAGACAGACCGAAGATATTTTAGGCTGTTGAAGCTTTATTTGGCCGGTTTTGGCCGGTTTGTTGGGTAAAGGGTTAATATTCATTCCAACTGTGTGATTCATAACATAACTATCATTTGGCCACGACCTCATGCAGTTAATATTGAGAGCATTTTCATTCAGTTTGTGATGAATTCGCTTTTCAGATTTTCCAGCCTCTCATCCATATTTGTTTATGTATATCCCTTGATACCAATCCATTTAATGTTCATAGTATCTCTCTTCAGCTCGGGGTCTGCTTAAAAAATAAATAGGGATGTGTCCCCAACGTATAAAACAATCGGCTTTCTTATTAGCCAGTCGCATTTTTGTAAAGTGTCCTGGATTGTTCGGAACCAACCCATGAATATAAATTGTGCATTTTCGTATAGTATTCCCTTTTGTACACAATGCCATTTAAAATTGGTTGCACCGCCCTTCAATTTGTGTCTGGTCCATACTTTAATTAGGATATGGGGTCCACGGAGAATCGACAATCGCCTTTCATGTTGCCTATCCACTTTTGTAAAGTGCCCTATTGACATTCTGGAACAAACTCATCCATACAAATCCTGATAGTAATGCCAGTTGTCGCCTTATTCGTTTAATATTGCGAGTATATTTCGTCAGTCCGCGGTGTGTTCAAGATTTTAAACGGGGTACGGGTTCCAAAACAATCACAAAATATAACCCTTCCATTAGCGAATGAAACACAATTCTAGATGTGTGTTCTCGTCACTGAGGTATTCGTTCTCGAATGTTCCGTGTCCATTCCCATTTAAGCATTGAACGGTACAGGGTGTTTCTGTTAATAACATACTCTATCTACGAAAAGGGTGTTTCCAATATATTCTATCTCCGAACTTAACAGTAGAGAGTTTCTCCAAAACCTCACATTTTTCATTCAAATTGCCACCATTTTTTTCAATAAAGACAAAATCTTGGCGACGGTTATGTATTCATTTGGTGGAAATTGGTTTTGTCGCCCTCCCCCTTTTCTTCCCCTGACTCCGACAGAGTCACGTTAGAAAGTTTTAACCTGGACCATTAACTTCCTCGTAAATAACTAATCTTGTAGACACTGTTTATGCCATCTGGGTTGTCCCCTCTGAATCTGCATAGAGCTCAGACAGACGGATATGGACAATATCCTAGCTGCCGAAAAGAACATGGGATCTGAAAGTGAAGCACTTTACCTTCCATAAAATATATGTATAACCGAATATATTGTGGCAGATGCCGTCTCACTAATTAACCATCGCATGGAAGTTGTGATAGTGTCCACCTTATAAGGACAATATATCATGTCCGTGATCGTATTAGAGATTTTGCGAAAGATATCTACCGTGTCTTTCGATTACTGATAATGCAAATGGGAATTATGAACATTGAATTACAATTTAAGTTCACTCGTAGCGGTAGCTTACCTTTTATGGAGAACATATGACATAACGCTAATAGTAGCTACAGTCTACACCGGCGGGTCGTAGTGAAAAGCGATTCGTGATGTGAAATATAATAAGATTCACATCACGAATTTACCGATCTACTGTGCGACGGTGGGCCTTCAATGTACAGCAGTTGGAACGAAACAACGTATATTTAATATGAAATAAATTGTCATCATAAAACTACATAGTACACATTGTATCTGATAATCCATAACTAATATATACTATTTTTCTGGAATCGAAAGGGAGCACATAAGAAATGAACAAAGCAGAAGATACATTAATGCAGGTTCAGGCGAATTCGCCCAATGGGGAAAGTTACACGATGACGCTGTTCGTCGATTTTCGTTGAAATCGACACAGTGACATCTTATGAATGAAATGAACATTATGAAATTTACACGCTTCTCCATATAGTATTTCAGCGGCAGCGCTCACTCAGCGTCAAGAAATATATTGGTTAAATTCAGTAAAAAATATTCCGTTCCACTCTCGACAATGTATAACTATTTTCACTTTGAAGACTACCCGGAATTACGATTGGTCTAAGTTATACTCGAAATTACGATTGGGATACATTATATGTCGATGAACCGTTGTGTACATAGCGAAATTACTGATAATCACCCCACGAACTATAGGCTTAATATGTGAATCTTATTTGTTGGGTTGAAAACGTGTTAACCCTTTACCCAACAGAAGGGCCATGTGCCAATGCATTCTCTTATATATGCGAGTCGACCATAGGTAGCCTCGCATATATAAGAGAATGCATTGGCTTAACAGATAACAAATTATAAAATTGTTAAAGAATGTAAGAAAAAATGGTAAAAAGTTTAAAAAAAGTTTTTTTTTACGCCAATGCATTCTCTTATATATGCGAGGCGACCTATGGTCGACTCGCATATATAAGAGAATGCATTGGCACAGGGCATAACTGTAACTATCACAATGTGGTCAAGGAGCCGGTTCCAATGATATCCATATTTGTATGGTTCTATTGAGACAGACCGAAGATATTTTAGGCTGTTGAAGCTTTATTTGGCCGGTTTTGGCCGGTTTGTTGGGTAAAGGATTAAATCTTCCTCTCGTGAAAGGTGATATCGGGCCTTCAAAACATCGCATTAGTGGGATCATTATCGTAACTCCCCACCGTGAAATCGGACATGGCATCTCCAAGGAATAATCTCTGTTTCTTAGTGTATTTTTACGCAGTTGAAAGGTGTCGTAATGAAGCAATGTTATAAATTGCGCGATCTATACACAGCTTATGATTCGGCGGTAAGAATCAACCTGATAATGCATTTTGCATATCGTTAAATATCTTGATATTTTAGGAGATATATGTACCGTACATTAGCTGGTAAGTTGGATTTTCGGAAATTCAAGAATATAACAGTATGTGAACGAGTCAAACTGTTTTCATGCTCGAAAATACATGCTATAACCATTGTCCAGCTGTGTTCAAGTTGATGCCCAGAAGTGAAATAAAGCTCTGTATTCTTACCATATCAACAATATATTAAACAGAAACGCTCTTTGTTGTTCCATTTTGATAAAACAAATATATTTTAAAGTATATGACTTAAAGCAACATGGCGGTTTACGCTCCAAAATACATCTAATAATATTCGCATTAAATTGTTTTTCCGGTATCGAAATAGGTTGGTAAATACTTGGGCTACCTTTCAACGGGCATTATATGTCACAGAAAGACGCACTGCAGTCATAACACATACAATGTTGAACACAGTGATTGGGTCCCAAACAAACAACAGCCATGTGCAAGGCATGGCAATAAAACTTCTTATTACAAAACCTAATACACAACAAAATTACATACTTTGTTTAATGAGGCACCGCCCGACCTGGCCACAACTCCACCACACATCAGACAATTAATCCAGTACTTATCACAACCCCTCGGTAATCAGTAATCAAGATCTCACTGAATCATTTATATATTACTAGCAGGTTAGCCCGCCACTGGCGGCGTTCGTCAGAAACATGACAATTTTTTATTTTTTTAATTAATTTTTAATTAATTTTTGAATTAATTTAAAAAAAAAAAAAAAATTCAATGAGTTAATATTAATTTTTTGTTTATGACATGAGTTAAATGTGCATTGTTAATTTACTGGATTTTTGAATTAATTTTTTGGATTAAATTTTTAATTAAATTTTTGGTTTTTCAATATTTTACCCGATTAGACCTTATTTTACCCGATTAAGGGTGAAGAAGACATAAGAATCACACAACACGCAGTACCTGTCCCTAAAAGAGGTATGATTTAAGGTACATCGGGCGGAAAAACTGACCCGATGAAAATTTCCCCCGTGCCTAGGAACGTCAGACATAAGAATCACACAACACGCATTTTTTTTTCACACAACACGCAGTACCCGTCCCTAAAAGAGGTATGATTGAAAATTTCCCCCGTTCCTAGGAACGACAGACATAAGAATCACACAACACGTTAATTCTGCCTTTTTAATCGAGATAAATGCATTTCGCGTTTTGCATCCGTAGTTTCGTACGCATGGGTAACCGTTTAGCAACGTCGATGGCAATAAAGAGCTTTAGTCGGTTAACAACTCCAAATATGGTCAATATAAAGATAGTTGATGCCTTAAGCCCCGAAGTGCCGTTTGCGGTGATTTTGATGATTGGGAGTGGAGAATGAGTGCTCAGAGCTTGTCCAAAATGCGACGTCGACGATCCCCGTGGGTTTTTACAATTATATACGAAATTTGAGCTCGATCCGCTAGCCGTTTTCGATTCTATGAAGTACCCACACACATATAACACACATATATACGGAAGTCTCAAAATATATAGTAGACTAGCAGGTTAGCCCGCCACAGGCGGTGTTCGTCAGAAACATGACAATTTTTAATTTTTTTATTTAATTTTTAATTAATTTTTGAATTAATTTTGTAATTTAATTATTTTATTTTAATGAGTTAATATTAATTTTTTGTTTATAACATGAGTTAAATGTGCATTTTTAATTACATCGGGCAGAAAAACTGACCCGATGAAAATTTCCCCCGTGCCTAGAAACGACAGACATAAGAATCA
Organism: Siphonodentalium dalli; assembly: GCA_032622095.1. Classification (NCBI taxonomy): domain Eukaryota; kingdom Metazoa; phylum Mollusca; class Scaphopoda; order Gadilida; family Siphonodentaliidae; genus Siphonodentalium; species Siphonodentalium dalli. The sequence goes on along the minus strand of CP136068.1, from coordinate 134,576,221 downwards.
CTCAACACGCATTTTTTGTTTTCACACAACACGCAGTACCCGTCCCTGATTGAAAATTTCCCCCGTTCCTAGGAACAACAGACATAAGAATCACACAACACGTTAATTCTGCCTTTTTAATCGAGATAAATGCATTTCGCGTTTTGCATCCGTAGTTTCGTATGCATGGGTAACCGTTTAGCAAAGTCGATGTCAGTAAAGAGCGTTAGTCGGTTAACGACTCCAAATATGATCAATATAAAGATCGTTGATGCCTTAACCCCCGAAGTGCCGTTTGCGGTGATTTTGATGATTGGGAGTGGAGAATGAGTGCTCAGAGCTTGTCCAAAACTCGACGATGACGATCCCCGTTGGTTTTTTTTTACACTTATATACGAAATTTGAGCTCGATCCGCGCAGCCGTTTTCGATTCTATGAATTACCCACACACACATATATATACGGAAGTCTCAAAATATATGCATTTCGCGTTTTGCATCCGTAGTTTCGTATGCATGGGTAACCGTTTAGCAACGTCGATGGCAATAAAGAGCGTTAGTCGGTTAACGACTCCAAATATGGTCAATATAAAGAACATTGATGCCTTAACCCCAGAAGTGCCGTTTGCGGTGATTCTGATGATTGGGAGTGGAGAATGAGTGCTCAGAGCTTGTCCAAAACGCGACGTCGACGATCACCGTGTGTTTTTACACTTATATACAAAATTTGAGCTCGATCCGCGCAGCCGTTTTGGATTCTATGAAGAACCCACACACACATATACACACATATATATATACGGAAGTCTCAAAATATATGCATTTCGCGTTTTGCATCCATAGTTTCGTATGCATGGGTAACCGTTTAGCAACGTCGATGGCAATAAAGAGCGTTGGTCGGTTAACGACTCCAAATGTGGTCAATATAAAGATCATTGATGCCTTAACCCCCGAAGTGCCGTTTGCGTTGATTTTGATGATTGGGAATGGAGAATTAGTGCTCAGAGCTTGTCCAAAATGCGACGTTGTCGATCCCCGTGGGATTTTACCATTATATACGAAATTTGATCTCGATCCGACCAGCCGTTTTCGATTCTATGAAGTACCCACATACACACATATATACACACACACACATATATACGGAGTTCTTAAAATATATAGTAGACTAGCAGGTTAGCCCGCCACAGGCGGCGTTCGTCAGAAACATGACAATTTTTAATTTTTTTATTTAATTTTTAATTAATTTTTGAATTAATTTTGTAATTTAATTATTTTATTTCAATGAGTTAATATTAATTTTTTGTTTATAACATGAGTTAAATGTGCATTTTTAATTACATCGGGCGGAAAAACTGACCCGATGAAAATTTCCCCCGTGCCTAGAAACGACAGACATAAGAATCACACAACACGCATTTTTTGTTTTCACACAACACGCAGTACCCGTCCCTGATTGAAAATTTCCCCCGTTCCTAGGAACGACAGACATAAGAATCACACAACACGTTAATTCTGCCTTTTTAATCGAGATAAATGCATTTCGCGTTTTGCATCCGTAGTTTCGTATGCATGGGTAACCGTTTAGCAAAGTCGATGTCAGTAAAGAGCGTTAGTCGGTTAACGACTCCAAATATTAACAATATAAAGATCATTGATGCCTTAACCCCCGAAGTGCCGTTTGCGGTGATTCTGATGATTGGGAGTGGAGAATGAGTGCTCAGAGCTTGTCCAAAACGCGACGTCGACGATCACCGTGTGTTTTTACACTTATATACAAAATTTGAGCTCGATCCGCGCAGCCGTTTTGGATTCTATGAAGAACCCACACACACATATACACACATATATATATATACGGAAGTCTCAAAATATATGCATTTCGCGTTTTGCATCCGTAGTTTCGTATGCATGGGTAACCGTTTGGCAACGTCGATGGCAATAAAGAGCGTTAGTCGGTTAACGACTCCAAATATGGTCAATATAAAGATCATTGATGCCTTAACCCCAGAAGTGCCGTTTGCGGTGATTCTGATGATTGGGAGTGGAGAATGAGTGCTCAGAGCTTGTCCAAAACGCGACGTCGACGATCCCCGTGTGTTTTTACACTTATATACAAAATTTGAGCTCGATCCTCGCAGCCGTTTTCGATTCTATGAAGAACCCACACACACATATACACACATATATATATACGGAAGTCTCAAAATATATGCATTTCGCGTTTTGCATCCGTAGTTTCGTATGCATGGGTAACCGTTTAGCAACGTCGATGGCAATAAAGAGCGTTGGTCGGTTAACGACTACAAATGTGGTCAATATAAAGATCATAGATGCCTTAACCCCCGAAGTGCCGTTTGCGGTGATTTTGATGATTGGGAGTGGAGAATGAGTGCTCAGAGCTTGTCCAAAATGCGACGTCGACGATCCCCGTGGGTTTTTACATTTATATACGAAATTTGAGCTCGATCCGCTAGCCGTTTTCGATTCTATGAAGTACCCACACACATATAACACACATATATACGGAAGTCTCAAAATATATAGTAGACTAGCAGGTTAGCCCGCCACAGGCGGTGTTCGTCAGAAACATGACAATTTTTAATTTTTTTATTTAATTTTTAATTAATTTTTGAATTAATTTTGTAATTTAATTATTTTATTTTAATGGGTTAATATTAATTTTTTGTTTATAACATGAGTTAAATGTGCATTTTTAATTACATCGGGCAGAAAAACTGACCCGATGAAAATTTCCCCCGTGCCTAGAAACGACAGACATAAGAATCACTCAACACGCATTTTTTGTTTTCACACAACACGCAGTACCCGTCCCTGATTGAAAATTTCCCCCGTTCCTAGGAACAACAGACATAAGAATCACACAACACGTTAATTCTGCCTTTTTAATAGAGATAAATGCATTTCGCGTTTTGCATCCGTAGTTTCGTATGCATGGGTAACCGTTTAGCAAAGTCGATGTCAGTAAAGAGCGTTAGTCGGTTAACGACTCCAAATATGATCAATATAAAGATCGTTGATGCCTTAACCCACGAAGTGCCGTTTGCGGTGATTTTGATGATTGGGAGTGGAGAATGAGTGCTCAGAGCTTATCCAAAACTCGACGATGACGATCCACGTTTTTTTTTTTTTTACACTTATATACGAAATTTGAGCTCGATCCGCGCAGCCGTTTTCGATTCTATGAATTACCCACACACACATATATATAAGGAAGTCTCAAAATATATGCATTTCGCGTTTTGCATCCGTAGTTTCGTATGCATGGGTAACCGTTTAGCAACGTCGATGGCAATAAAGAGCGTTAGTCGGTTAACGACTCCAAATATGGTCAATATAAAGATCATTGATGCCTTAACCCCAGAAGTGCCGTTTGCGGTGATTCTGATGATTGGGAGTGGAGAATGAGTGCTCAGAGCTTGTCCAAAACACGACGTCGACGATCCCCGTGTGTTTTTACACTTATATACACAATTTGAGCTCGATCCGCGCAGCCGTTTTGGATTCTATGAAGAACCCACACACACATATACACACACATATATATACTGAAGTCTCAAAATATATGCATTTCGCGTTTTGCATCCGTAGTTTCGTATGCATGGGTAACCGTTTAGCAACGTCGATGGCAATAAAGAGCGTTGGTCGGTTAACGACTCCAAATGTGGTCAATATAAAGATCATTGATGCCTTAACCCCCGAAGTGCCGTTTGCGGTGATTTTGATGATTGGGAGTGGAGAATGAGTGCTCAGAGCTTGTCCAAAATGCGACGTCGACGATCCCTGTGGGTTTTTACATTTATATACGAAATTTGAGCTCGATCCGCTAGCCGTTTTCGATTCTATGAAGTACCCACACACATATAACACACATATATACGGAAGTCTCAAAATATATAGTAGACTAGCAGGTTAGCCCGCCACAGGCGGTGTTCGTCAGAAACATGACAATTTTTAATTTTTTTATTTAATTTTTAATTAATTTTTGAATTAATTTTGTAATTTAATTATTTTATTTTAATGAGTTAATATTAATTTTTTGTTTATAACATGAGTTAAATGTGCATTTTTAATTACATCGGGCAGAAAAACTGACCCGATGAAAATTTCCCCCGTGCCTAGAAACGACAGACATAAGAATCACTCAACACGCATTTTTTGTTTTCACACAACACGCAGTACCCGTCCCTGATTGAAAATTTCCCCCGTTCCTAGGAACAACAGACATAAGAATCACACAACACGTTAATTCTGCCTTTTTAATCGAGATAAATGCATTTCGCGTTTTGGATCCGTAGTTTCGTATGCATGGGTAATCGTTTAGCAAAGTCGATGTCAGTAAAGAGCGTTAGTCGGTTAACGACTCCAAATATGATCAATATAAAGATCGTTGATGCCTTAACCCACGAAGTGCCGTTTGCGGTGATTTTGATGATTGGGAGTGCAGAATGAGTGCTCAGAGTTTGTCCAAAACTCGACGATGACGATCCACGTTGGTTTTTTTTACACTTATATACGAAATTTGAGATCGATCCGCGCAGCCGTTTTCGATTCTATGAATTACCCACACACACATATATATACGGAAGTCTCAAAATATATGCATTTCGCGTTTTGCATCCGTAGTTTCGTATGCATGGGTAACCGTTTAGCAACGTCGATGGCAATAAAGAGCGTTGGTCGGTTAACGACTCCAAATATGGTCAATATAAAGATCATTGATGCCTTAACCCCAGAAGTGCCGTTTGCGGTGATTCTGATGATTGGGAGTGGAGAATGAGTGCTCAGAGCTTGTCCAAAATGCGACGTTGTCGATCCCCGTGGGATTTTACCATTATATACGAAATTTGATCTCGATCCGACCAGCCGTTTTCGATTCTATGAAGTACCCACATACACACATATATACACACACACACATATATACGGAGTTCTTAAAATATATAGTAGACTAGCAGGTTAGCCCGCCACAGGCGGCGTTCGTCAGAAACATGACAATTTTTAATTTTTTTATTTAATTTTTAATTAATTTTTTAATTAATTTTGTAATTTAATTATTTTATTTCAATGAGTTAATATTAATTTTTTGTTTATAACATGAGTTAAATGTGCATTTTTAATTACATCGGGCGGAAAAACTGACCCGATGAAAATTTCCCCCGTGCCTAGAAACGACAGACATAAGAATCACTCAACACGCATTTTTTGTTTTCACACAACACGCAGTACCCGTCCCTGATTGAAAATTTCCCCCCTTCCTAGGAACGACAGACATAAGAATCACACAACACGTTAATTCTGCCTTTTTAGTCGAGATAAATGCATTTCGCGTTTTGCATCCGTAGTTTCGTATGCATGGGTAACCGTTTAGCAAAGTCGATGTCAGTAAAGAGCGTTATTCGGTTAACGACTCCAAATATTATCAATATAAAGATCGTTGATACCTTAACCCCCGAAGTGCCGTTTGCGGTGATTTTGATGATTAGGAGTGGAGAATGAGTGCTCAGAGCTTGTCCAAAACTCGACGATGACGATCCCCGTTGGTTTTTTTACACTTATATACGAAATTTGAGCTCGATCCGCGCAGCCGTTTTCGATTCTATGAATTACCCACACACACATATATATAAGGAAGTCTCAAAATATATGCATTTCGCGTTTTGCATCCGTAGTTTCGTATGCATGGGTAACCGTTTAGCAACGTCGATGGCAATAAAGAGCGTTAGTCGGTTAACGACTCCAAATATGGTCAATATAAAGATCATTGATGCCTTAACCCCAGAAGTGCCGTTTGCGGTGATTCTGATGATTGGGAGTGGAGAATGAGTGCTCAGAGCTTGTCCAAAACGCGACGTCGACGATCCCAGTGTGTTTTTACACTTATATACAAAATTTGAGCTCGATCCGCGCAGCCGTTTTCGATTCTATGAAGAACCCACACACACATATACACACATATATATATATACGGAAGTCTCAAAATATATGCATTTCGCGTTTGCATCCGTAGTTTCGTATGCATGGGTAACCGTTTAGCAACGTCGATGGCAATAAAGAGCGTTAGTCGGTTAACGAATACAAATGTGGTCAATATAAAGATCATTGATGCCTTAACCCCCGAAGTGCCGTTTGCGGTGATTTTGATGATTGGGAATGGAGAATTAGTGCTCAGAGCTTGTCCAAAATGCGACGTTGTCGATCCGCGTGGGATTTTACCATTATATACGAAATTTGAGCTCGATCCGACCAGCCGTTTTCGATTCTATGAAGTACCCACATACACACATATATACACATACACATATATACGGAGTTCTCAAAATATATAGTAGACTAGCAGGTTAGCCCGTCACTGGCGGCGTTGGTCCGAAACATGACATTTTTTTGGCTTTTCAATGAGCTAATTGTGCCTTTTTAATCAAGAGAAATTATGGTACCGTCCCTAAAAGATTTAAGTTACATCGGGCGGAAAGAACTGACCCGATGAAAAATTCCCCCGTTCCTAGGAACGACAGGCACAAGAATCACACAACACGCAGTTTTTAATGAGTTAATTCTGTCTTTTTAATCAAGAGGAATTATGATACCCGTCCCTAAAAGAGGTATGCCAACGATATCGTTGTTGTTGGCATTCACGGCATCGGGTCGTTGTTGTTGGCATTCACGGCTTGGGAGCCACCCGAAGATTCTCACATTGCGTAAGGAGAAAATAGGATTGCGTGTATTTAGTAATTTTAACTAATTATTTTCTCGCCAACAATGTCGTTGTTGTTGGCAATCACGGCTTGAGGGTGACCCCACCTTTACGAAATGGTCAAAGGACAAGGCAGTGGAAGTCCCGTCAGATTCGGGGACGTATCACAGTGCCTCGTATTTACTTAAATTTCAGCAGCCATATAAGCTGCGTGAGTTAGCACGAATTGAGGGGTGTAAGTTTATAGCTTTAAAATCTGAATGTATCGGAAATAGACTAAAATTTTCAGACGTAACAAAAAATGAATATATCAGAAAATGTAAATTCTATATTTTGCGAGGTATTAGCAAGTTTTGTCTCAACGTGTTTAGCAGTTTGAAGTGAATATGGATATAAAAATATACATATACAGATATAAAAACTGTAGAGTTACGCCTCTTGGATCGCGAGCGAATCGATAGCGAAACCCATCTATCCAAACGAAGGTCGCACTTTAAGGGTCAAGGAGTGCCCAGAGCTCGTCCAACATGCGACGTTGACGATCCCCGTGTGTTTTTACACATATAAACGAAATTTGAGCTCGATCCGACCAGCCGTTTTCGATTCTATGAAGTACCCACATATATACACACAGACACACACATATATATACGTAGTTCTCAAAATATATTGTAGACTAGCAGGTTAGCCCGCCACTGGCGTGATTGGTCAGAAACATGACAATGTTTTATGTTTTGTTTGTGTTTTTCAATGAGTTAATATTGGGTTTTTCAATATTTTACCCGATTTGACCTTGAATTTATCATTTTCAAGGTCAAGGTCATGTCGGGGTCACAATATATAATTTGTGGGTTCCCGTTTGAAGGTTAAGACTGACCCGATGAAAAATTCCCCCGTTCCTAGGAACGACAGACATAAGAATGTTTCACACAATGCGACGTCGACGATCCCCGTGTGTTTTTACACTTATATACGAAGTTTGAGCTCACCTAGGGCGGAAAAACTTACCCGATCCGCGTTCTTAGGAACACAACACGCTCCGCGTTCTTAGGAACACAACACGCTCATGTCTATACACGCCCAGACCCAGAAGAGGTATGATTTTTTTAACCTGCCCGTGGCCATTGAGCAGCCCCTGACAGAGGTTGTCCACCCTTACGAGATGGTCAATAGTCCCCGCAAAGTTAATCCCGTCGTGAACCCCATCATCGCAAAGAGCGGACAGTCAATTAATCCCGTCGTGAACGCCATCACCAACGCGACGTAATCATGTGTTGCGTTCTAAAATAGGAAAGCACTTGTTCCCATATACGTTTGAATAAATACGAAATTGTGAGTGTTGGTTTGTAACCGGGATTTCTGAGAAGCAATGCCTATAACTACCCCCATTAAGCCCTGACCTAAGTGTCATACATACTATAACAATGATTTTGTAAGAGTACTATGGCATCCAATAAATCTCCCCGCATAGGAAACCACTCAATGTTCCCGTATATCTCTCTGCAGATGCTAATAACGTTGAATGGTAAACAGACGATGCGTCAAAAACAAACGCTCATTAAATAATCACTTGATTAACCCACGCCGTGCCTTTGCGGTGATTTGGGAGTGGATAAAGGGTGCTGTGAGCTTCTCCAAAACGCGATCACGGCGGTGTCAGTGTGATTTTACACTTACATACGAAATTTGAGCTCAATCTGTACACGCATTTTGGATTCCATGAAGTACCCACATATATATACACACACATACATATATACGGAAGTCTCAAATTATATAGTAGACTAGCAGGTTAGCCCACCACTGGCGGCGTTCGTCAGAAACATGACAATTTTTAAATTTTAAAATTAATTTTTTAATTTAAATTTTTTTTTTTTCAATGAGTTAATATTAATTTTTGGTTTATAACATGAGTTAATTGTGCATTTTTAATTTACTGGATTTTTGAATTAATTTTTATTTATTAATTTTTTAATTAAATTTTTGGTGTTTCAGTATTTTACCCGATTAGACCTTATTTTACCCGATTAAGGTGAAGAAGACATAAGAATCACACAACACGCAGTACAGTACCCATCCCTAAAAGAGGTATGATTTAAGGTACATCGGGCGGAAAAACTGACCTGATGAAAATTTCCCCCGTTCCTAGGATCGACAGACATAAGAATAACACAACATGCATTTTTTGTTTTCACACAACACGCATTACCCGTCCCTAAAAGAGGTATGATTGAAAATTTCCCCCGTTCCTAGGAACGACAGACATAAGAATCACACAACACGTTAATTCTGCCTTTTTTATCGAGATAAATGCATTTCGCGTTTTGCATCCGTAGTTTCGTATGCATGGGTTACTGTTTAGCAACGTCGATGGCAGCAAAAAGCGTTAGTCGGTTAACGACTCCAAATATGATCAATATAAAGATCGTTGATGCCTTAACCCCCGAAGTGCCGTTTGCGGTGATTTTGATGATTGGGAGTGGAGAATGAGTGCTCAGAGCTTGTCCAAATCGCGACGTTGACGATCCCCGTGGGTTTTTACACTTATATACGAATTTTGAGCTAGATCCGCGCAGCCGTTTTCGATTCTATGAAGTACACACACACACATATATATACGGAAGTCTCAAAATATATGCATTTCGCGTTTTGCATCCGTAGTTTCGTATGCATGGGTAACCGTTTAGCAACGTCGATGGCAATAAAGAGCGTTGGTCGGTTAACGACTCCAAATATGGTCAATATAAAGATCATTGATGCCTTAACGCCAGAAGTGCCGTTTGCGGTGATTTTGATGATTGGGAGTGGAGAATGAGTGATTAGAGCTTGTCCAAAACGCGACGTCGACGATCCCCATGTGTTTTTACACTTATATACGAAATTTGAGCTCGATCCGCGCAGCAGTTTTCGATTCTATGAAGTACCCACACACATATACACACACATATATATACGGAAGTCTCAAAATATATACATTTCGCGTTTTGCATCCGTAGTTTCATATGCATTGGTAACCGTTTAGCAACGTCGATGGCAATAAAGAGCGTTGGTCGGTTAACGACTCCAAATATGGTCAATATAAAGATCATTGATGCCTTAACCCCAGAAGTGCCGTTTGCGGTGATTTTGATGATTGGGAGTGGAGAATGAGTTCTCAGAGCTTGTCCAAAACGCGACGTCGACGATCCCCGTGGGTTTTTACACTTATTTACGAAATTTGAGCTCGATCCGCGCAGCCGTTTTCGATTCTATGAAGTACCCACACACATATATACACACATATATACGGAAGTCTCAAAATATATAGTAGAAGAGGACTAAATGACATAGCAGATTATTGCTCTGCATACAACGCCCCACCGATGTCCAACCCGCTCCAAGAATATACACATTATAAATACACCAACTATATATTCGCCTAGTCGATTCGGTCGGTGCCTCTCTAACCCCTCTTTGTTTATCTGGGAACGGGACAAATCTAAGTGTCGGCACTTGTGTCCCAATCCCAATTGTTGTATGTATATATACATGTATATATTATATGGCAATAAAATATGTTTAAACAAAACTAAAAGGCATGGAACAGAAAATAGTGTCCGTGTTAGTCTATCCCTGATAGGGCAGAGATACAGAGCATTTGTTTCACTTCTGCGCGACAACTTGCAAACAGCTGGTAAATTGCTGTGACCGTGGCAAGTATTTTTCTGAGCATATGAAGCCGGTATTTCAATATTTCGTGTATCTGTTAACACCCTATGTGTGCCGATCGGTGTATTGCTGTGGGTCGGTGTAGAGCTGTTAACCGCGGAAATTCCCGTACGAGGGGTAGATTGGAAAACGTGGTTTGTCAAAGCACAGAATGAAATTTTCTTGACTGTTTTTTGCTTTAATCATCGAACAAAGGACCCAACAAACAGTAAGTATGATTGCCTAGTTAATAATATCGCATAATCGCATCCCTTCAATACTTTTATCACAGCTTTTGCCTCGAAAAAGGTAACATTCCTGTTTAAATCTCCATAACTTTTGCAAACCAAGACCTTAACTTCGGGAAACCAATTGAAATTATAGGCAAATATATTGAGAATCGATTTGGGTGCGTAAGCCCAACCATCAAAGCTATATTTCTTGGTTAAAATTTAGTTTGACGGAGGGCACTACCGAGAAACAATGGCACGAATATAGCACGAGAAAATCATCTGATAGTTACGGTTTTACCGCAAATGTCCGGGAAATAGCAAATTATTGACATTCCAGTTTCATTGATATTTTAATGGAATTTGAACTAAAAGCAGCTGTTTCCTTATTCGATGATCTGTTGGAATATGCAATTGATCTAATATCGATATGGCATGTCTGTAATAACCTACATGCAACATTGTATTTATTACCTATCTAGTATATATGTGTGATTTATACAGATTTCCCAGTTAATTATCAGGTAGGCCTATATATGTATATTGTCACTGCCGAAATTGACGTAATTTCCCCTTTGTCGTTTAATTTCTTTTTGTGAAATTTCGTGCATAAATTGTCTTTTAAAAGTTGTTCCCAACAATTTAAACCACACATAACACCAAGCTGCCAAATTTCTAGCTGGTATATGTAATAAACAGAATAATCAACAGGCTGCGATGATTACGTGATATAACGCACTCAGTAGCTGTACTAACTTGTAAACTCCTTCATTCGGGTTTCTGTCAGGTCCATCCACATTGTGACGTATATCACGTAATCATTGAATCCAGTTGATTGATCTCAATATAAGTAAGTGGCATAGTATTCATTCACGTTGTGATTTCTCTCATCGTTTCGGGGATGGTGCAGGCGTTTAAATGTTTTCACTGTGGATCAAAGTTGACGAACCTGAGTGATATTGTAGATCACAAATTCACAATGTCACAGATCACGGACAATGTGAGTTGCGCTATTTGGAAAAGTTTTTGGACCATGCAACAGGGACAGAGAAATACGCGCTGAAAGTTCATCCTGGTGTCATTCCAACAGACCTAGTCTCAGAAGGGAGAAGGGTCGATGTTAAGGACGAGTCAATATTCATTGTCAATGTGAAATCGAATGTAAAAAAACTCAACACACCTGTCAAGCGAAAACTAAACTATGAATCAGAACTAGTTGATGAACAAGAAGACAGTTCAATGGACGATACCAGTGGCAGTAGTATCCCAATAGACGAAACGGAATTTGAAGTTGAGATTGAGGAACTAACAGACCTGCTGCCAAAAGTGCTACAACAGTTAGAAGGTGAGGGGCATGTCGATATGTATATGGAGATGAATCGACTGATCGCTCATGGCTCACTGCCCTTAGACAATATATGTTATTTGTTATTCCTGGACTTAGTCCGGTTATTTTCTTTGCCAACTACATCGATGATGCGATTTCCAAGAGAAACCAAAACGTTCTGGTTAGCTGGATATCGGCTATTTAGAGGAAAATTTCTTCGTTTCAAGCGGGGTCCTCAACACATTGGCGACATAACTCAAGGATTAACAGAGAAAAACTACTATGACCCTCTAACAGCTAAGCTGAATGTTGCCGTACCTCATAGACTCAACCTTATGACAAAGGACCAAGAATCTAAAAAAGACCAAGAATCTAAGGATTATCTTCCTGGTATTCGCCAAGACGTTATCCAGCAAGTAGCACATGTGTTTGGAAAAAAAATAGTTAAGATAGCAGTCGACGGAAAAAAGATATGCAGAGGAAACGTTCTTGGTGATGTTGATTGTTGGGGAAGAGAGACCGAGCCAACTCTGGAAGACAGACGGAAAACACTGGAGAAGGACAAAGAAGCAGTATCAAGATGTTTGGAAATTATAGAAGATTGTGAGGCCTGTGGAATCGATGACTTGGAGTCAGTCTTATCTTCTGCATCTTCGGAATTAGTCGAGATAATACAACACATCATCACAAGACTCGTTGAGACCAACATAATTCTAAAAGCTAATGCAACTATGGCTAAGTCATAATAAAACGATATTTGCACCTGACGTAAATGTTTATACGATATGTTTAGTCATGATCAATCAGTCCCATATATGTTCGAAGAATGTCCTGAGAATAACACCGCCTAAACATGTTAAAATACCAGCATATATGAAGGTTTAATTTCAGCTATCATCCGGTCTTTGACAGCTTTTTCCCGATCATACCATGTTTTCTCATTGCTATATTCGTGCCATTTTTTCTCGGTAGTGCCCTCCGTCAAACTAAATTTTCACCAAGAAATATAGCTTTGATGGTTGGGTTTACGCACCCAAATCGATTCCCAATATATTTGCCTATAATTTCAATTGGTTTCCCGAAGTAAAGGTCTTGGTTTGCAAAAGTTATGGAGATTTAAACAGGAATGTTACCTTTTTCGAGGCAAAAGCTGTGATAAAAGTATTGAAGGGACGCGATTATGCGATATTATTAACTAGGCAATCACACTTACTGTTTGTTGGGTCCTTTGTTCGATGATTAAAGCAAAAAAAAACTGTTAAGAAAATTTCATTCTGTGCTTTGACAAACCACGTTTTCCAATATACCCCTCGTACGGGAATTCCCGCGGTTAACAGCTCTACACCGACCCCACAGCAATACACCGATCGGCACACATTGGGTGAACCCACACGCGAAATACTCGTATATTTCTCAACTAAACAAGATGGTATCAATTAAATGTTGTTTAGTTTATTTGGACCATCACCAACATTTTGATATAATTCTAGTGATATGTTGTGACAATTGAAGTGGTCTTGTATCTCCTCAAGAGGAGTGATGTTTGGGGTAAAAATCTTTTTATATCAAATTCAGAGAAAAGTTGAATTTCACTGCAATTTTTACAGAAGTGATATTATAACAATTTGTAGCACTCGTCCGACGAAAAAATCTGTCATTTTATCAATAAATGTATGTGCGATACGAATTAATAATTGAGGGCAAGACATGCCTTCAATTTAGGAAAAATGCTGATTTGTATAAATACAAATGATGAAACTTGGAAATCCTCATCAAGAGCAAGAGAATAACCAGATAAATTAGCAGAATATTAGCAGCAAGAGAGTAACCATGTGATTTTCATATACTCCATGATCTGTATCTGTACATAAGACATATCGAAGTTTATGTATACACATGGTCATCTTGTTTATGGACGTAATGTTGGACGTAATGTGGTCAGGCCATGCGCACGGGTGTAGATATAAAACAATATGTGATCCTCCGTAGGATAGGGTATCATATATATATCTTTATTGCCTCCTTCTATATCACCATATCCTCTCATTTTGATATGTGATCCTAAAATAAGAAAATATTTTTATTAACTAAATAACGGAGATATTTGAAGAAGTGTTTTTGACGAAATAACGGACATATTTGAAGAAGTGATTTTGACGAAATAACGGAGATATTTGAAGAAGTGTTTTTGACGAAATAACGGAAATATTTGAAGAAGTGTTTTAAAGTTTTAACAATTTTTACTAAGTTTATTGTATCCTATTTTGAAGAGGTGTATGTATATCTTGAGTGGATATATGACCATGGTGTGACCAATATGTACACGTGGAGTGACAGTATGGCAAAATTAATGGTGAGATGAATTGGTATACTAGGAGTGACTGTATGATCACGAATGTGTTTTTGAGCATACAGCGAGTGGCTGAATTGGCATAGTGAGTTGTATATGCAAGTCTGGGGTGTATGAATGGCCATGTGCGCGGTGCGGGACATTGGTATATCTATAAGGACTGTAATGGGTTGGGTATATTATGTATATCTTGAGTGGCTATATGGCAATGGATGTCGCAATTATATATACACGGAGTGACTGTATGACCACTGGTGATGCGAAAAGGTATACACGAAGTGATGTATGATAATGAATGTGGCGAATATACCAGGACTGACTATATGGTCATGGGTAGGGTGTGTAATATGTATATCGTGAGTGGCGATATGGCTATGGAGTGACTGTATGGCCAATGGTGAGGCGAATAGGTATACCAGAGGTTACTCTATGTTCATGATTCTAGTGAATACATGTAGGTATGCCGGGAGTGACTATATGGTAATGGGTGAGGTGTATGAGTATACCTGGTGTGCTTGTATGGTTACTCGCGACTGGATGGTCAGTGCTGGATGTATGGGTATACCCACATGTGGTAGTATGGTAATGTGTGATATGTATGTGTATAAATCGAGTGACTCATGGTAATTTATGTGGTGTCTATGTACATATGGAGAGACTATATGGCCATGGGTGGGTTGTACCGGTGTACCTTTGGGTGACTATCGCTTTCCACAATAACTCAATGTTATGTTAATCGATAGAAAGGTAATGTGAGACTGTTATCCACCTTAATTGTGTTTTATATACAACATAAAGGAAACGGATTTATAGGTTAACCAATTGTGATGCTAATGGGCAAGAGTAGCCACATAATATGATCAATCTCAGTTCCGCTTCAAGGTTCTGTCCATTTCCGTTCAAAATCATGGACAGAATTCCAAAAGAAGTTTTCAACGAAATCCATACCGCATCCCTTGAAATGAACTTGTCATGGGCCACAAGGTACTGGGACAACCAGAAGATGACATTTAATTGTCAGTCGATTCAGAAGCATGTGTAATAACCAAGTGAATCATAATTTGCTACCTTTTCGGAACAGCAAAGAATAATGTTCGGAATATATGTGACAAATCAACTTTTTACTAAATTTGGCTGCCATTTTTCAAGCCATCTTGAGTAATTTTGTCTAAAACACCACAGTGTGAAACATTTAAGTCAGATAAAATTAATAAATAGCTTTGATACCAAACGATAGTTCCATTTTACTTGAAAAAATGGTCCAAACCTGAAAAGTTATTTTATTTCCGATTTTGGTTCCAAGTTTGTGATAGAAAAATCCCATAATTCTGGTAAATTGAGTGGTTAAAATAGTAAAAAATAATCAAGGTGCATCAGAAATGTTAGTATTCAATGTATATAAGATACATATATTATCTATACCCTCTTCATATGCAAGTAGGATATTAATTTAAGAAAAATGAAATGCGATTACTGTGTTTTCGTGATTCTTTGACTTCACTCCAAAATGGGTGTACAATGTCGCATTGAAAAAAAATGTATGTTGAATATATTCTCTGTCTGTATATACCACAGATTGAAGGTACACAGATCAGTCATTGTAATTTGCATGTTTTTTTTCCCAAAATACGCCTTTGTCATATGCAGTGGTCTAGTCTCATGTTATAGAGTATAAACTCTGTTATCCGCGAATGTTATAAATTATGGTCAACTCGAAATCACGGAATGTCAGGACAGAACACGGAAATTAGTTATGCGATAATGCCTGGTGTTGTATGTATTTTATTCTGCTGTTTTTATGTGTTTTGTTTCATTCGTTACCTTATTATTTGTTGACGAATAAATGTTACTAATAATCATATATAACATTACGTTTCATCACCCGGCAGCTATAATTGTGAACTGCCATTATGTGGATCGCGCGTCTGCATTTACTTTGGCCATCTGTCATTCAAAGTTTATCAAATGACCAGCATGCAGGAACATGATGGCTGTGGGAGATGATAACTATTTTTGTGATTTTGTCATTCTCTATATTCATTTGTTGCTCTTACAAACATCAAGGAACTAGCGACACGCTTAAGATGAGTTAGATCATACATTCATATGACGGAATATCAACTTGAAGCGGGCCCCGATGACTCAGTTGTTAAGTACGTGGCGAATAAGACCAAAGCATGCCGCCCAGAGGTCGTGAATCTTGTTCAAATCACAATAAACGGGGATTTGTTGAAAAGCCACATGATTCGTGTACACAAGTTTTTAGCTGATTCCTGGCCGACGGTGGTTTTTACGTCAATTGGAATATTTGGCGATTAAATTAACAGGGAGATTAAGTGGAAACATTTAAATGGGAAATTCAGTGTTAATTTTCAAGACAGGATTACTCAATATTTACAAACCGTAGAATAATGCTTCATGTCTTGTTGTAATGTTTAATCATATATCTATAGTGACGACGCGAAGCAGAATTTTCATTTTATGTTTTGTTTTGTGACATTTGATGGAGATATTTCAATCAATGATAAACAATGGTGACCTACTTTTTAATAATGTCCAATAATATCCAACATGGGATAAAAATCAAAATTCCGCTTTGCGTTGTCACTAGATAAGTATTCAAACTTTCCAGTAAGGTATGATATGATCACTTGCGCTTTTTAAGGTTTGATCAATCTTTTCCCAAAAATTAACACTGAATTCCCCATTCAGATGTTGCCACTTTACCTCCCTCTGAACACTGTTTGGTCTTTCAATCGCCCATAAACTGGCAATGTCTGATTGTTTCAAAGCACTTACATGTACATGTACATTTACATGAGAGGATATAATGTACACACCAGAGTAATTCACAAGAGCTTAAATGTCAACAACACAGTAAACAATGAACTGACGCCGAGCAGTGACGGATGATCACATATCTACAATTCCAACTTACAAGTACAACTATTACTATTACGCGGACCGATTCATCCCATGTTCATCAATTTTCATTGGAACGTGTGGATATGAGACATTGTCGTCATTCGCCATGTTATCGCACAGTTACATGTATTACGACAACTTACGGACCGGGAGTCAACTATTGGTTGGATGTTCTTATCAAATTATATTTGGCTGACTCACTGGTATATGGATACTAAGTGTTGTGATACCAGTATACATCATGCTGTCAAATTTCATCGAAAAAAGAAATGTCCTACTATAGGAGAACATTGTCGCCCAGTCATCGCGCACAGTTATTGCGTGATCTGCTGTTGTCTTGAATGTTTCAATATCAACTAGCTGATATATTAATATATTGTCATGATGTACTGGTTTACCTGTTAAAACAAAAACTGTGTTTACAAGTGACTGGACAATTGCACGCCTTACATGTTACCAACAAGTATGCCATTAAGATGTTTTACTTTTACATGTACATAAATTTGAGTTTTAACTAGGATGCATGTAGCTTTGTTCTTTTAGGTCTTAAACTGGCATGACAATTCATGTTTTAGAATGGCCGAAATTAGTATTACTCGTAACTGAATAGTGATGCGTTGGCTTATCAGCTATTACTAGTATCGTTCTTTTTTATTTACAGCCATACATGTATGTATACAGTGGTCAGTGAAAGGTGAACACATCACGCGTGCGCAGCCTTTTTCAAGTTTGATCCTCTGCAAACTGCAAAGATTCATAAGTATTTCTATCACTTTATGCATTGAGGATTTACGTTTCATCAGAACTATGATCGTAATAGAACTAAGATGTATTTTTCAGTTACTAATAATACTATAGTTTCGACCATTCTATAACATATGAATCGTAACGCCTACCGGGAAATCATATTGTCACCATGGGAACTTGGCGAATTCTACGGTACATTAGCAAATTAAGAGCAAACAATTGGTGTTAACCCGTAAAAAATACCATTGGTCTAACCTTTATTAGTTACGGTCTTGATATTAATTAAACGGTGTTGAACCGTAAAAATACAACGGTCTGACAGTTACTGCATGATTACAGTCTGTCATTTACTTAAACGGTTTTGTCCCGTGGAACATCCTACAGCCTCACCGTATGTTTAACAGTCCAAGGTTGGCAGCGATGTTGCGTGATATGACACCGTTAAAGCGACGGGATTTTTCTAACAGTGTAATTCGTTAGTCGTTACATGGGGCGAGGACCGAATGCAAACGTTTTCATTTATCGTTCGACCAGTTAAGGTAAATGGAATCCAAAATGTGTTTCAGCGACATTGTGTTATCGGTATAAATAATGAAAACGCTAATCTAAATATTTCGGCACCGATGAAAGGAGTGTCGCCACATCGGAATACACCGGGAAGCGCTCACACGCTCATGCAACCCGGACACATCAAAGAGCGAAAGCGGCTCCGCCGCTGGAACCTATCTTGTTCAACTGAATAATTGATTGTCACTATGATTTAATCGAATGTGCAATAAATATAAACGTAATATGTATGTCCTCATATACTTTGTTTATTGACTGGGCCAATGGGCAATACAACTTGATATGTTGCTGTCGCTGAGGAACACAACGTGCAGCATCTCGTGCGGAAGAGGAACTATTAGCTTGATTTCATAATACCATGAAGAGAAGAATATACAACGTCGCCTTTTTAATAGTGTGGTTACTTCTTGGTCACCATAGCAAGCAGGGTGCGTTGGCGGTCAGAATTGATGCCCGTTACGCTCATTACCGGAAGTTAACGCCCCCACCGTGTTCCTCTACGAATGCCGCGTTCTGTACATGTCCAGCTCATGACGTCATCATTCACATGGATGGTGAGATGCGATGCGCACTGGAGTGTACGTGCAGGGATAACTGTGCCACGTTTTACTTTGATAGTGGACTTTCACAGTGCCATGTGTCAGAATGGGAGATGTATCCCACCCAGAGAGAGAATGGTGTTTACGTCAAAACAGGTAAGCGTATATCATCACTGGGAATTACAGATACCAGTATAGACATTTAAAGTGATGTGAAACATTCCGGTAGGGTGGTCGAATAGAACTTGAGAATAATCGTGCCCAAAGTAGGTATTTGTAACGAATATTAGTCTCCAAAATGACGACACACACACACACACCCCCTCTCTCACACACACACACACACACACACACCCTCACACACACACACACACACACACACCCTCACCCCCCCCACACACACACCGTCATTCCTAAGTTTTAATTAAATCCAATGACTCTCGATGGTGAAGTGATTTGTGTTAGTTTATCGCCGATAGTTGCGTCCAGAATCAAGATGTAAACATTTACAATTGAGCGTAGTTCAGACGATGTTTTATATGGTTTGCTATGGTCGATTCTTTGAAAACTTCGGCGATATTAGTAGAATGCCACACCCCAGGTTGTCCATAATATGTCTTTAAAGTAACTCACAGGCACCATGCGTCAACTTATATACAATAATTATATTGTTTACTTTTTGCGAAGTCGATGTGAACAAAATATGTCCATAAACAAACTACAGACAACGTCAACATACTCTTAAACTACTTGCCAAATTAAATCATTGACAGTTATCAGCTGTTTAAAAAAAAGATACAAACGCTATTTTTGTTAATATATTCTGAAAATAAGTAACATAGATCTCGAACGCTCATGTTCCATGTTTTCTTTGGATACGATACATTCTATAATTTAAGCTGATTTCATGGAATGTTTTCGGGACAACTGGACTCCGAATATGGCTATACCATGCATTTATTGATGGACCCTACTGTTGGATCACCCGAATGAAGAGAAAGCGATACATGTCTAGGCCTGGCCTAAAAGTTGAAAATTTCGAGTCGATTCAACAAACAATAATTATAGAAAACTAGCTGAAACAGGCTAATTATTCACTTATGTTCATATTCGGCTTATTGGATTCTGAAACAAACCAAGCCCATAGTGGACTTTCACCTGTTATTCTGTTGGATGGCACGGACCACAATGAAAACACATATATAAAGAACGTACATCTGGCCTGCAAATAGGTTCATATTAAACCTAAATATTAGCATTTATTTGATTCTGAAATATGCTCATAGTGAGCTTATTTTAATTTGTGGGTTTTTTAATTTATTATTTTGTTTTTAAATAACGCCGTTTTATCCTCCGCCAGGTTACCCCGAGTCACCGCACCAAATTTGGTTGAAATCGGTCAAGGAGTCTGGGAGAAAATCCGAACAGACAGACGGACAGACATATCCTATTCTTTTATATATATAGATATGAATAAGATGACAATCCCAGGGGATGACGATGCGAATGCACATGCACTGGTAACAGAAACGATTCAATCTATTTTTTGTGTGTTAAATGTGGTCACGATAACTAGGTAATTTAGTGCACAATTTGTTGATTTTAAAACATCGCGACTTCAGAAGAGATTTCACTAAAAGAGGAGAGTTTTGAATTTTTTTAAAAATATTCACC
This sequence comes from Siphonodentalium dalli, assembly GCA_032622095.1. Taxonomy (NCBI): domain Eukaryota; kingdom Metazoa; phylum Mollusca; class Scaphopoda; order Gadilida; family Siphonodentaliidae; genus Siphonodentalium; species Siphonodentalium dalli. Next base: position 134,555,482 of record CP136068.1, on the reverse strand, counting down.
TGTTTGCGAGAACAATTATACAATGTACACGTTTTCTGATTGATCATTTCCCAAATCACGAAGTAACGTGGATTAGCTTGATTTTCAACTGCCAGTGGGTAGAATGGGTCAATTAAAATGTGATTTGAATGCAATTGTTGATGGCGCCAATAATGTGATATTCGCGTAACGGAACATTTTCATTGGACGATCCGGTAGTTCCGAGTGTTTGTCTATAACCAAATGGTTCTGTAACATTTTTGTTGTGTTTGTTTACATAACAAAGCGTGCAATCCTGACAATAACAATGCACCGGATATTGATGATTGGTATAAGAACAAAATATGTCTAATATATGATATTATTTCTGTTTATGGCGTTTTTAGCGCATGTACCATGTCATACGCACAGCCGGCGTGTCTTTAAGACAAATAATTTCTAAATACATTCCTGCAATCCTAATGTCTTTACGACAAGTGTGAAATTCACAATAACACTTTGAAAGTATATAGTTATCAAAGAATATTAGGGTAACGATGGACACTGATTATTGCTATGGATTCACGCAGATACCCGATAACCAGTGTGCATCGTTATTCCAATATTTCGTGTATCGACATTCAAATTATTACTGTTAGTTTCCGGTTTGTTATAAGGACATCACAATTGCAAGAAGGAATTGATAAATGATTTGTCGTAACATATTATGCATCCAAATACCAGATTGTGTTATAAAGTACTATATAATTTACAAGTATACAATGACATATATACATGTTCAAATACACTATGAGCATGGTCGCTTTTTCACAAATATCTTCTAAATCAGTTCATGCTGTTTGGAACTGGTTGAGTAATGTGACTTTATTTTGTATTTTGTATATTAACTGATCATTGGAGCAATTAAATATGCACTTATTGTGGTCCTATCCCGTTCCGTTCCCTCAAAAATTAGAAATTACAGAATGCGGTGTAAAATTTCACAAAAAAAATCACAATTGGGATTCTAGTCATATTTCAACAAGAAATGAACAGAACTTTGTAATGTAAGTGATGTATATGATTACCTATGAATATTCCAACTCACTGGAACCAAAATTATTACTTTGGCTCAAAATGGCTGCCAAAATGGCCGCCAAAATATGGAAAATGGTAAATATTGCTCCAGCGTGTCCTGCAATCGCTTACAAGTTGTGGTTGGTGTATACAATTGGCTATTCTCCCTTATATACATTGAATACTAACATGTCTGATGCACCATGGTTAATTGTTACTATTGTCACCACTGACATCACCAAACATATTGGACTTTTCTCTCAAAAACTTGACATAAATATCGGCAAAAATTCACTTTACATGTTTGGACCATTTGTTTAAGTAAAATGTAACTATCTTTGGATTGAAAGGTGTTTATTGTTTTGGTCTATCTTAAATGTGTCACACTACGGTGTTTATAGACCAAATTGCTCAAGATGGCTTACATAATGGCAACCAAATTTGTAAAAAGTAAAAATTTACATATATCCCGAACATTATTCTCTGCGTTATCTGAAAACGTAGCAAATTGTGACTCACTTGGTTATTTACGTGTTAGTTAATTAACCGACTACCACGTTCTATTCTGTTTGTCCCAGTTCCATATGGGGCATGACCAATTCATTTTAAAGTTGCAGTATGGAATTTTGCGGAGAACCTCTTTTGTGATTCTGGCCATATTATTGAAAGGAAATGGGCACAACTTTGAGACGGAACTGAGATGAACCATGATATATTATGACACAAAAATGATCAACTGGATACAGGGTGGATGCCAAGATGGCCGCCAGGGAGTTACTGTAAGATCATAGGTGAGGCGAATAGGTATACATGGAGTTATTTTATGGTCATGAATGATGTGAATAGGTATACACGGAGTGGTTATGAGTGGGGTGTCCACGGTGAGATGTATAGGCATATAAGGAGTGGCTGTATGGTCCTGTGTGAGGTCGATATACATGTACATGTAGTGACTGTACGGTGTATGGTTGTGTGTGGCCGATGTGGCCGTATGGGCATTGATGTGGTGTATGGATATAACGAGAGTAGTAGCTACATGATCATCCGTGTGTTGTTTATGTATATATGGAGTGATTGTAAGGTCGTGTGTGGTATGTATATGTGTACCGTGTGTGGCTGTATTGTGACAGGTGGGTGAATATGTCTATATATACTGTCTGTATGATCATGGGTGGAGTGCGTAGATAAATATGGAGTGATGTTATGGTTATGGGTAATGTATATAGGCTGTACGGTCATGATTGATGTGTATATACGTACCTGGAGTAAGCTGGATGGTCATTGGCTAGCGTGTGACTATATAGGGAGTACCCGTTATGGTAAGGGTGGGATGTATATTTATATATGTTGTGGATGTATTATCATTGGTGGTGTATAGGGAGTAGCTGTATGATCATGGGTGGCGTGTATGGGTATACAGTGTGTTGCTGAATTGTCATGTATATGTAAGGTGTATATGCAAGTATTGAACTTATGATTGGTCGTGTGTGCGGGTATTGGTAGTTCTGGGAGGTGTATATATATATATACTAGAAGGTGACCCGACTTCGTCCGGGCTTTGACCTTGAATTGACCATTTTGAAGGTCAAGGTCAGGTGGGGTCAAACACCAACACCCCAAAAATGGTGGAAATCGGCCCAGCGGATACCGGGAAATCGGCCCAGCGGATACCGAGATACCCTATGCATCAAATTCCGTCCGTAAAAATCCGCCAGTTTAACCCGATTTGATTTCCACTCAAGTATATCAACGCGCCTCATATACACACGCTCATTAATTATCAAGTTTCAACGTAAAGATAAATTACCATCGGGGCTCGAGATATCGCCAAGACGTCTGAAACAGTCAAATGCATCGGCCGGTTAAGCGTTAACGTGATCTAACGTTATGACCTCTAACGACGTCATAGAAGTTACGCATTGTTTTTATCCTGATGCAAGATAGTACCACTTCTTCTTGATAATTGAGGCAGATAACTAAAACGAATACATACGCATTATATATCGTTGGAAAGAGGAAACACGAAAGATTCTCACAGTGTCATTATTATGACTGGCATTTTATTATTCGCGCTGTTTCGAATCGATTTGTAAGCACCGAACTCAAATGAAAGTCCCGTAACACAGCGTAAAAACAGATTTGACCTCGGAACGTGAAAAGTTGACGTCGGATCTGAAAATCAATAGGCCTATGTCACCCCCCGGCCGAAAATACCCCGCATACCAAGTTTCATCGAAATCGGGTGTGCCGTTTTCGAGTTCATCGATTACACACAAACACACACAAAAACAGATCTATATAAATATATAATAGACTAGCCGATGAGCCCGACGTTGTCCGGGCTATTCAAAAACCAAATTTCAAGTCGATAGCTCTACCCAACGCTATTCAAAAACCAAATTTCAAGTCGATAGCTCTACACGTTTCCGAGATCTGGTCTGCGCATGCGCGAAGCTGACGTCGCACGGGCTCGGCGACCCGATAAAATTCGCTGCACGGGCGTCGCACTGGCTCGCCAATACGACAACGACCACCGCCTGGTCAAACTACACACACGATCGGTCGAGAATCGTAGATTTGTATTAATGACAGACAGACAGACGAACAGACACACAGAGGTCTTCAAAATATATATGAGACTAGAAGGTGACCCGACTTCGTCCGGGCTTTGACCTTGATTTGTCCATTTTGAAGGTCAAGGTCAAGTGTGGTAACGATTTGACCAGTCCAAAACACTGCCCGGACAAAAGTACCCGACACACGGGCCCGTCGAAATCCATCCGGTGTTACCCGATTTGACCTTGAATTGATCATTTTGAAGGTCAATGTCATGTCGGGGTTACGATTTGACCCGTCCAAAACACTCAGTGGACAAAAGTAACCCTATGTATACAATTTCGTCGAAATCCCATCAAAATTGGCGATTTGACCTTGAATTGACCCGATTTCAAGGTCAAGGTCACGTTGCACGGGAAAATGAATATGCTTATGAGACTCCCCATACGAAGGTATTCCCACATACCAAGTTTCATCGAAATCCCGTGATATTCGGGCGTTTGACCTTGAAATGACCCAATTTCAAGGTCAAGGTCACGTCGCACAGCCAAATTAATAGGCCTATGCAACTCCCCGGCCAAAGGCACCCCACATATCAAGTTTCATCGAAATCGGCTCGGCCGTTTTCGAGTTCATCGCGAACACACAGACAGACACACACACAGACAGACAGACAGATCTTCCAAAATATATAATAGACTAGCCGATGAGCCCGACGTTGTCCGGGCTATTCAAAAACCAAATTTCAAGTCGATAGCTCTACCCAGCCCGACGTTGTCCGGGCTATTCAGAAACCAAATTTCAAGTCGATAGCTCTACCCGTTTCCGAGATCTGGTCTGCGCATGCGCGAAGCTGGTGTCGCACGGGCTCGGCGACCCGATAAAATTCGTATCCGGGGCAAGATACATTCACATACCAAATTTCAAGTCGATAGCTCCACCCGTTTCCGAGGTCTCGTCTGCGCATGCGCGAAGCTGGCATCGCACGCCGATGAGCCCGACGTTGTCCGGGCTATTCAAAAACCAAATTTCAAGTCGATAGCTCCACCCGTTTCCGAGATCTGGTCTGCGCATGCGCGAAGCTGGCGTCGCACGGGCTCGGCGACCCGATAAAATTCGTATCCGGGGCAAGATACATTCACATAGCAAATTTCAAGTCGATAGCTCCACCCATTTCCGAGATCTCGTCTGCGCATGCGCGAAGCTGGCGTCGCACGGGCTCGGCGACCCGATAAAATTCGTATCTGGGGCAAGATACATTCACATAGCAAATTTCAAGTCGATAGCTCCACCCGTTTCCGAGATCTCGTCTGCGCATGCGCTGCACGGGCGTCGCACGGGCTCGCCAATCCGACAACGACCACCGCCTGGTCAAACTACACGCACGTACAAAGTTTCGTCCCGATCGGTCGAGAATCGTAGATTTGTATTAAGGACAGACAGACAGACAGACAGACAGACAGACAAACAGACAGACAGAGGTCTTCAAAAATATATATGAGATATATATATATATATATATATATATATATATATATATATATACCTGGATTGACTCTATGGTCATGTGTATGGCGAATAGGTATATATAAAGTGGCTGTATGGTCCACGGTGAGGTGAATACGTATACGATGAGTGACTGTATTGTGAATGCGGTGAATATGTGTACATGGAGTGACTATATGGTCATGTGTCAGGTATAGGAGAATACCTGGTGTTCATGAATGTTGACTCGTGGCCTATCGTCATGTGTGCTATGTACGGGTATAACCATGTATGGCTGTATGGTCAGGTGTGTGTGTATAAAGTGGGTGACTATATTGTCATTTGTGTGGTGTTTATGTACATATGGAGTATACAAGTACACATGACCCATGTCCATACGGCCATAATTGGTTATACCCGTACATATCACGGATGACCATGCAGCCACGAATCACAATGCAGGCACACCGGGTATACTCCTAAACATGACTCATAACCATGTAGTCACTCCTTGTATACCCAGTTACCTCACCATTGGCCATACGGTCACCCACTGTATACCTATTCTCCACACACATGGTCAAATAGACAGTCATTATATACATAAAGACCACACCAATGACAATAGAGTCGCTCCAGGTATACATATGCACCTCACCAATGGTCATATAGCCACTTACTTCATACACACAGCCTCACCCATGTCACATAGTATACTCCTTCACCTGATCTATGGCCATATAGTCATCCCATGTGTACCTATTCAAAACATTCATACATGATCATGGTCAATCCTTGTATACATATTCACCCCATCATTGACCATGTCACTCCCTGTATCCCTATTTGTCACACCATAGCCGAATAGCCACTCGTGATATACTAATACACCCAGCCATGTCATTATAGTCACTACATGTATGCATATGCACCTCATCCATGGCCATATAGCCACTCGCTATATACGCATACCCCTCGCCCATGACCATATAGCAACACGTGTGTAACCAGTATAACATACACTCTCAAATAAAGCAATTGATTTAGGTACCCCATGGAACCAAAAGCCGCGATAGTACCAGACAGTTTGGTACTATAAGCCCTTAGAGTCTGTTTAGCGTTATAGAACCACATGAGTTGGTACTCCACAGAGTGCCAATCGTTGGCTCCATGCTGATTGGGTGAGACCGTGGGTGTGTCAATATCGAGTGCCGTGTGCAAACGATTAAATTAAAGTGAAAAATGGCCGCCCGTCGACTCGCGGTCGTAGATCTGTCGGATTATTTCATTTAGCACTATGCAAGGGAGTCTTTGTGGTTTTGTACTTAATGGGATGTTTAAACGCGGCAGCATAATTTGGAATCTAACATGTCACATTGTTAAATTTGCCGGTATCAGGGCTGTTTTGTTCTCTGGAGTATCAAATTGCTGGATCTATGCGTAGTACCTAAATACTTCAGAGTACCTGTCTTGCTATTTTGGTACTTCAGATAATATATAGGGCGTATCACGAAAGCATCTATTTCTTGGCACCTCATATCGTGAGCGTCATGGCTTCGGTGACATAAATGCGGGGTGGGTATTATATGCACAATGCCCGGGTAGAACTTGAATAATTATTAGGTAATCCAGAGTACCAACAATATGGTACTCTAGAGTACCAAGAAGTTGGTACTCCAGAGTACCAAACATTTTGGTACTCTAGAGTACCTAAACTTTTGGTACTCCAGAGTACCAAAAAGTTGGTACTCCCCCTGGGACAAAGCTTAGTACCTACATAGGTACTCTGAAGAACCTATATTTTTAAGAGTGTACACATTTCCATACCGCCACGAGTCACCAAGCAGGAAAAAAATGTATACTACACCGGACACATGGCCATGTAGTCACTCCCTGTATACATATTCATTACATTTATGATCATACATTCACGCCTTGTATACATACATGTACTCATATCACCATTGACTGTAGAGTCACTACCTGTATACATATTCGACACACAAAGTCATATGAACACTCGATATATACATATGCAGCCCACCATAGAGTCACTCCAGGTATACATTTACTCCACACCAATGACCATTCAGCCCTTCCAGATATACAAAAACCAGCACACACGACCACTAATACCTTAGTTGCATATACACCTCACATATGACAATTAAGCAATTCACTGTATAATCATACACGCCATCCACGATCATACAGCTAATCCATATACACCCACCAATGATAATACATCCGGGATATATATAAATGTACATCCCACCCGTTACCACAAGGACACTCCCTATATACCCACACGCTCGTTAACGTCCACCCAGCTTACTCCATGTATGCATATACACTTCAATAATGACCGTGCAGTCGTTCCATGTATACATATACACAGTACCCGTAACCATAAAATCACTCCCTATTTATCCACACAACCCATCCATGATCATACAAACACAGGTACATCCCACCAATGACCTTACAGTCACTCCATATATACATAATAAACATATAGATGGCAATGTGGCTCTATCCATACTCCACATCAATGCCCATACAGGCACATAGGGCACACCCGTACTGGATACACACAATCATACACCATAGAGTCACCCCATGCATACCGATTCACCTCACACCTGACCATGCATGACCTTTCCCTGTATACCTATAATTATTACCATGGACAACCCACTCATAACCATATGGTCACTCCTTGTATACCCACTCTTGGCATCCACCTTGTATCCAGTTGATATATATGTTTTTATCATAATGGACCAGAATAGCCACAGATTATGGTTCATCTCAGTTCCGTCTCAAAATTCAGCACATTTCCTTTCAATAATATGGCCAAAATCACAAGAGGTTCTCGGCAAAATTACATACTTTGCAATGAATTTGTCATGCCCCATGCGGAACTGGGACAACAAGAATAGAACACGTGGTTGTCAGTTAATTAACTAACACGTATAATAACCAAGTGAGTCACAATTTGATACTTTTTCGGATAACGCAGAGAATAATGTTCGGGATATATGTAACAAAATTACTTTTTACAAATTTGGTTGCTATTTTGGAAGCCATCTTGAACAATTTCATCTGTAAATACTGTAGTGTGACACATTTAAGATAGAGCAAAACAATAAACACCTTTCAATCCAAAGATAGTTACATTTTAATTGAAAAAATGGTTCAAACATGAAAAGTGATTTTTTCCCGATATTTATGTCAAGTTTTTGAGAGATAAGTCCAATAGTTATGGTGATGTCAGTGGTGACAATAGTAACAATTAACCATGGTCATCAAACATGTTAGTATTCAATGTATAGAAGGCAGAATATCCAATTTTGTACATCAACCACAACTTGTAAGCGATTGCAGGACACGCTGTGGCAATATTTACCATTTTCCATATTTTGGCGGTCATTTTGGCAGCCATTTTGAGCCAAAGTAAGAATTTTGGTTCCAGTGAGTTGAAATAATCATAAGTAATCATATGCATCACTTACATTACACAGTTCTGTTCATTTCTTGTTGAAATATGACTAGAATCCCAATTGTGATTTTTTGTGAAATTTTATACCGCGTTCTGTAAATTCGAATTTTTGAGGGAAAGGAAGGGGCTAGGACCCCAATAAGTGCATATTTAATTGCTCCAATGATCAGTTAATATACAAAATACAAAGTAAAGTCACATTACTCAACCAGGTCCAAACAGCATGAATCGATCTAGAAGATATTTGTGAAAAAATGTCATATTTTCAACTTCCGGCGGCCATTTTGGTGGCCATCTTGGATGGTGAGTTTCAATTTTGCCCCTAAACAGTGTCATTATGTCTTAGCTTCACGAAAATATATACATTTGTATAGTTTACTAGATTTTCTCGCTATAATTTGCATAAAACTGACTTACGGTCTGGTCTGAAAAACGGCGGCCATGATGGACGCCATTTTGTCTGGAGTCTATTCAGCCACATTTTTTTCTTGTTAACATTGCTTAAGAGTTGAAGGACATAATAAGGAAGAAAATGAGTGGGGTGAAGTTAATTCCCAGGGGGGGGGGCTGCAATGGTACCCCTATTAGCCCCCGGACTGTTAACAGGCATTAGTCAACTGGTTAACAGGGCATCAAAATCGGAAAGATATAAACATATTTACAAATTATGGAACGAATATAGACACTTAATCAGATTCAACATCGTTTTCCTGCGTTCGTTCTGATTTCGTGACGTCATGGAAGGGTATTCCCTACAAATGGATGTTCCTATCTGTATTATATATCTCCAAATGGTAAACTAATCGACAAAAGCTTAACCCTCACCCCAATTTCACAAATATCCACTTAAATGCACCCATGCAGGTTGTTTCCAATAAAACATCGACAATGCACATTTTGTTGTGTCATACAGGGCAGAACCACCCGAGGACACGGAGAATGTAAGATTCCGTTCAAATCCTAAATTATGAAGGTAATAAAATCCAAGATGGCGTCCAAGATGGCCGCCAAGTTTTATATTGGCACTCTGTGCACAACGAGTGTGCATACCGGACTGGAAAATCGCAAGTGCTTTATTGTAACTGATCTTTATTTCATAGAGGCTGTATCGTAATATGTATAAGTCAACTGGTTACGTAAAACCGATGATGGAGACCAAAATGGCCGCCATAAAACTAAAAAATGTTCCGATAAAATTACCGGTTTCCGAGTTGCAATGTTATGTCATCTGCATGTTACTAGTTTTGTAGCTTATTCGTTTGTGCATATATGTCTGTTGATAATGTGATCAAAATCCGATAAAACTGTTGGCATTGAGAAAGTAAATGCTCATTGTTTTTCTCAAAATCGACATGCAATGCCAAATTGCCACAATGGGACCGTGTTTCAACCTGACATCCATTTTGTGGTATACAAGTCAACGTTCTGCTTGGTGATGAAACTGCTGACTTTTATATTAGTACAATAAGAATTGAAGCTACAATTGCGACTAAATATACATATACATAATCCTCAATAACCAATGTAGGTGTCCATGGTAATGACTCATTGGACCAGCTTACACAAACCGTCAAGCGATGACAACCAATTTAGAATCCTGATAAGTGCGGGTATGCAAAGAATGGACAACTTAGTTTATATATCTCGTCAATGTTGTCAATGCGTACTGGGGTCATTGGTGTTCACATTCAGTTGGGTGATTTTCCATTGAAATAACCGAAACAAATATCATACAAACCTGACATAATACGTATCTGTGTCGTTATATTCTCGCAGCTGCTATGGTCCCATCAGACGTGGATTTATGCTTATTTACTTAAGCAGTTCATTTGAGTATTTGCTTAGCAGTACTTAATTCCACGCCGCTTGATATACGCGGTTGCAGGTGTATTAATTATTTTATTGAATACACATTGACGACCAATAGTATAATTATTGTCCTGCTAATGTACTATAGCTCATGTATGGCTGAGTAGTGGCTGATGACTTCGGCGAGTTATATATATGCCTTCGCTTCCATATTATTTTATATCTTCCCGGTTGCCCAGAATTCACGTTGCTATAATAATATATTTAAACTCATTATATGCATTCAGTATTTAACTTCACACAAGGCACTGGTCGTTTTAAATAACATCAAGTTATTCACCCCAAGACTGTTGCAGAGAACCAACTTTCAGCGTGTGGTTGGAACAGGTAGAATATTATCAAAACTGACCCCTGATTTGTAAATGCTAATGCTTTTAATGATAACGGTAAGTGTGAGTCCTGGGTATTGATTGTGCAAAGTCCCATGAATTTTGGATGCATGAAAGTTGGTCTCACACGGTAGGTATCGCATGACTCTCCGTCACATGTACACAACCATGATAATCACGTACAGTACCCGAATGGGATAAAACTATATCATCCAATTTATATATCAGTATGGAGCAATGTAGGCAATTTTCCAAAGATGAAAAGTACAAGGATTAGAAAGCCACACAGTTAAAAGACGTGCTCAAAATTTAATATACTCAGTTGCTCAGGCATTAGAATGATGCTTGTCATACTAAAGTTGTCCCTATCGCTGATGCTGATCCATTTCAACCAGAGGGATGACAATTCGTCTGTCACATGTTACCAGCCATAGCCGCGGAATTAGTTTTCTAATCAAAATAGAGTATATCCGCGCTACAGGTGTATGTAAGACATTCTCGAGGAATATACTAGCCGTGGAGTACTTTTAACAAAAACAATAATTAGCAGCTCCTTTGCACGATCGCCAATTTTCTGCAATGGAACAACCTGCTTATCTAATATATGTCAAATATTCATGATTCTGTTAATTGTCCTCATGATACATTTTACGATACGCGTGAAACATTTATATGTATCTGACCGAAAGCATATATGCAAGCATGCGATTATCACAAATATCAGATAATGTACATAGGTGTGGTAGTTATTGTGTGCATTCATCTAAGTAGACGTCCCAGAAAACAATTGATTTTGAATCTTTATGTTTAGCTTAATATTGAGGAATTTGAAGCCGTAATTTGTCGGTATAATTTGAGTAAGTTTACCTTGTGAGCACCATACAATCAAACCAGGTCCCATAGTTGCATGTGGCGACGGTCCTATATTCGACAATGACACACGTTCTTGTCAAGTTATTGTCGTTGGATTGAATGTGTGACATATAATTATAGACAATCGCAGTCGGACATTTGATGGCGCTTGGACCTATTTGCTCATAATATAGATTCTTCGGCGACAGATGGCAAGGCATATAGTAAACTTACACATAGTATCCCACACATATGAAACTTCGAAAGTAGCAACACCCTTTGCTTCAAGCATATTAAATTAGTAATCTCTCTACTTTCTTATGTGTACACCTGGTAGGAATTTAGATCGAGATACTTCATGAGTTGAAATATGGTACGTGTAAAATTACACACAAATAATGCAAACATGTTTTCCCTTTGAAAACCAGTTAATTGTTACATTTAATAAATCGATCTAGTCTCGACTAAGGTTATGCGATTAAAGTTAATTTGTCTTCAAAATTGTCCATTCCAACTCACCACCTTATTAGATCGAAAAAAGAAATATTTCTTATAATTTGAATTTAGTCCCAATATTAATAAAATTCGTCCAGTTTTCAATTATATATACCCATGCCATTTATGAATTACTTGCGATAAACAATTACGTGTTGGGAACAATCACGTATCCAGCTGAAGAGTAATTTGATTGCATCATATGATTGGTCAGGTCAATTGAATCCAACAATACTGTCACAGTGGATTAACAAGCGTGCAATTGCACCCCGCGCATGAATCGCAACTTCTCGGCTTATCGTACATGACAGAAATGCCCGCGCACATGTGCCAACCAACTGTTTTGCAGTGTTCCCCGAGTTGACAGCTAATGATTAAATTATGTTCATATAACATCAGAATATCAACTTAATCGTGTCACCCGGCTGTGTAGATCCGCTAGATGTATCTTATTCAGTGCTGATAATTACCAGCATGATGAAATCATGTTATCGGTGGTTAAATATCTAACAAAATTGTCTACGAATGGACAGGCCTTATCCAATATAAAATATGGCATAAAGTTATCATTTCTTCGTCTCTTGGCGAAATGGATGAACATCATAACAAAACGCTCAATAGATGTATTAATATGTTGCGACAGCGGCGTGAAACCTGAACTGCCGGTGTGAAATAAAATGATATGGAAGTGAGGGCATAAACCTGTGAATTAACTCGCCAACCACTGCTGAGACACCCGTGCATATAGTTGGTGGGAAATTGATTTAAACTATCGGTTGCAACTGCGAATAGTTCATACAATGAGTATTTGCAACGAATATGTAACCGTTCGTTGTCATCTAAATCCTCAGAGTTGAGAAGTACTAAACAAATGCGAGTAAATCTAGTACGTAAACACAGATACAGGCTAAGCAGAGTAACGCTTGAAAAAATACATTATACATTTATCCGACCAATACTGGAATATGCCTCCCCTGTTTGGGATAACTGCCCTGATTATCTTAGTGATGACATTGAAAAGGTTCAGTATGAAATGGCCCGAATAGTAACAGGTGCAACCATCAGTACGAGTAACGCGTGCCTTTTGTCAGAGACTGGCTGGGAACTCCTCTCTTCACGCCGTAGAAAACACAAGCGGTGCCAATTTTTTAAAATGATACGAGGAACTGCTCCATCAATTTTAAGAAATTATGTACGACCAATTCAGGCAAATAATTCCAGATATAACTTCAGATTTGAACATATAAGACTACCCTCGAATATTAATTATGACTATTATATGGATTCTTTCTTACCATCTGCAATTACCGAATGGAACAAACTGTCAGAAACCACAAAGAGCAGCAGTACAATCGAAGACTTCAAAAAGGAACTGAACAGTGACAATATACGTCCACCTGCCTATTTTTATCACAGTAAATGTCGTAAATCTCATATCCTCCATACCCGGTTAAGATTGAACTGCAGCCACCTAAGTGGTGACCTGACAGATAACCATGTAACAATTTACCCCTTCTGTCTATGTGGGGAATTTGAGACAACTTACCACTATCTCTTTGAATGTACATTTTATCAAGAGCCCAGAAGAGAACTATATGACTCCCTACCAAATGTTGCCTTATCTGAGAATACACTAATGCGGGGGTCAAGAGAGCTTAGTCTTCGCGAAAACAAACAAATATTTAATGCAGTACAGACATATATTATGAGAACAAAAAGATTTCCATGATCTGTATTGGTAACAAATTGCTTTGGATTCCGGCCGCGTTATGCGGCAGCACGATGTTCCCCATTATATATGTAGTACTAAATGTCTTCCGATAACGATTATTTTGTAAGTTACTTACTTGTCACTATCCTGTATATACGTGAAATGATTCTACATGAAGAATACAGCAATATTCGCAGTGAACCCCATTGAAATGAAATAGGAATTGGCCATTGCGATTGACCCCCTCCCGTGAAGCCTGACGCATGCATATTACTACGAGCATAATTTTCATCACGCAGCAAATAAATTATTGAAAACTCTGTCCCCTCTACTTTCTCACTCTCTCTCTCACTCTCTCTCTCTCTCTCTCTCTCTCTCTCTTCTCTCTCTCTCTCTCTCTCTGCCTCCTGCTATCCCTAACACTATCTTCCGCTGTGTCCATCCCAACTTAGTTACTTCTCCTTTAAAAATATTATTTCTATTATTTCCCGTCTGATCGATACCCCTCCCTCACTTATTGGAGAAGGGGCATGTCGCAAAAGAGGAGAAGACTTCATATAAGCCCTCGGGCTTGTTGTCTGATCCTCATTTCCATACATTATCTCTTATATGTTGTATATTTATGTCATTTGTGTATTATGTGTATTATGTTTGGATTTGGAAATAAAAATATGTTTACACTAAACAAATGCGAATTAGAACTGGTTATGCAAACACCCATTTCCGTGCGTGGTGGCATCCCGAGGAAATGTAGAGAAAACAATTTTAGTTCGGTCTAAATTGCTGGTGATTATTGTCCGTTATTACATTGGAACATGACTTCTTTGAACGTAAAAACCAACTACCATGGTAAGCAATTGACAACATTAGCGGGGTAATGTGAACAAAGTTACCCAACATTTTCGTATAAACAACATATCTGCAATTATTGGGAATAGAGATAGGTCCGTTGTCTCCAGACGGTTTACGATTGCGGGTCTAATGTGCTACTAGCATGGAACAACTCCTTTATTTATTGATAATTGAATATATAACTATTAGTGCATAGGCATGTTTTAATCGGCATTGTGGCTTCCATTATTGCTATACTTATGTGGATGTTTGCAGTTGTAGCATCGTGTAGCAGAACATTGACATATATACCACCAAATGATTGGATGTCAGGTTGAAATTCTGCCCTATTTAGGCAATTTGACATTATATGATGTCGTTATTTCGAGAAAGTAATGAACAGTTACTATCTTAATGCCCATAGTTTCTTCAGATACGGATCACGTTGGACACAATGACATATGTACGAACAAATAAGCTACAACAGTCATATCGTGTGATTTTATTGCAACTCAGAAGTTTCCGTTTTATCGGAACAGTTCTGTTTATTTTGGCGGCCATTTTGGTCTCCATCATCGGTTTTACGTCGCCAGTTGCTTTATACGTATTAAGATACAGACTCCATCCAAGACAATGCCATATTATATAAAGCACTCCCGATGATCTAGTCCGGTTAGCATATATCTGATGTATAGAGTGTCAATATAAAATTGGCGGCCATCTTGGACGCCATCTTGGTTTTTATTACCTTCCTAATCTAGGTTTTCAACGATGTTTTACATTATCAGTGTCCCCATACGATTCTACCTCATATGACAAAGTAAACTGTGTATTGTCAATTTATTTGGCGGACACAAACTGCATGGACACATACATGTGTTATCTGTGAAATTGGGGGGAGGGTTAAGTTTTTGTCTATTATGTCAATACTTGGAGAGATATAATGTCAGTAGGAACATCTTTATATAGGGAGAATCCTTCCATTTCCAAAAATATATAACTTGGAAGAATTCGACATATATGCTATATTTGCACAGTGTTGACGCACAACACTTTGTCTGAATCGCCATGAATTTTTGACGCGTCACGCTACATATTTTACCATGACGTCACGAAATTAGAACGAAAGCAGGAAAACGATGTTGAATCTGATTAAATGTCTATATTCGTTTCATAATTTCCAAATATATTTACAATCTTTCCGATTTTGATGCCCTGTTAACCAATTGGCTTATGCCTGTTAACCTCTGAAAATATGTCATTTTTTAGGTATGGTACCCTATGAAACATAGTGAAAAGTTATATTTTGTCACCTATCTCGGCTCGGCGCCCTCTGAATTCGAAAACTAGAGTAATTTTCCCATAAGAAAATGATGGTCGCATAATTTTTTGTTTTGTTTTGTTTTGTTTTTGTTTCTACGATCATTTTAAGGAGCTGAACAATCAAAATGATGATAATGATATCACCGATCTAATATGTCAAATGGAAGAATTATCGTGCTGTGACGAAATGAATGCTCCTATTATAGATGATGAAATTTTGAAAGTGATGTCTTCTCTCAAATCAAATAAGTCCGCGGGGATTGATAGAGTGTGCAATGAATATTTAAAGACAACTTCACCAATTATGCTACCGTTTTACAGGCGCCTGTTCAACTGTGTCCTTGATACGGGTTTTTACCCTGACGATTGGGCTATTGTAATGTTCGTTCCGCTATATAAGAACAACGGTGCGAAAACTGACCCTGATTCTTATAGAGGCATTACCTTACTTAGTTGTATTGGTAAACTATTTACGGGTGTCATCAATTCAAGAATTTCAAACTTTGTTGAAAGTACCAAGAAACTTCATGAAAATCAGTCAGGTTTTAGAAAAGGACGATCAACTATTGATAACATATTCAGCGTGTTCTGTCTCTCACAACTTTACTTAGGCGCAAAAAAAAAGAAATTATTTTGCTGCTTTGTTGACTTCCGCAAAGCTTTTGACACGATTTGGCGCCAGGGACTCTGGGTCAAACTATTGCGCAATGACTTCAACGGGAAAGTTTTCAGTGTTATTCGTAATATGTATAGGGTGTCAAAGTCTTGTATTTTCAAAAATGGTAGTCGTTCAGACTTTTTCATGTGTAGATCGGGAGTGAGGCAAGGGGTTAATCTATCACCTCTTCTATTTCCCTTATTTTTGAATGATGTACATGATTTTCTAGAGAACTGTGCCCTGGACGGCTTGTGATACCTTGACCAGCGCAGCGTAGATATAACTGGAAAATATCTTAACTTGTTATGCCTTCTGTATGCAGACGACACTGTATTATTTGCTGATAACGAGCAAGAGTTGCAACGTATGTTGAATGCATTTAGTGATTATGCCGACGCATGGAATTTAGAGGTGAATATCAAGAAGACAAAAGTAATGGTATTTTCTGGTACTAAATCACTAAATCATACATTTACTATCAGCGACGACCGCTTGGCTGTACTTGACGGTTTTAAGTATCTTGGTATCGATTTCTTCTACAATGGTAGATTCTGCCGCGCAATCAAGAATATACGATCAAAGGCCAAGTTCGGTCTTCTGTCTAACATCAGAACCTTACACCTACCCATTGATCTGTCTTTAAAACTGTTTGATTACTTGATTCAATCGATATTATTATACGGGTGTGAAGTCTGGGGAGTTGAAAACACCAAGACTATAGAAGCTGTGCATTTGAAATTTTGCAAATTATTAACGTGTATGAAATCAAGCACTCCAAATTACATAGTATATGGTGAACTTGGACAATGGCCTCTAGATATCGAAAAAATTAAAAAGCGCATGGTATCATTTTGGTCCAAATTAGTTGATAGTACCAACCAAGAGAGAATAGCCGCGAAATTGTATACTCTTGTTTATAAAATGAGTACACTCGGCAAACAGTTCAAAATTATTGACCCTTATAAAAATACACTGACTCAAACTGGATTTACATGGGCGTGGGAAAATCAATCTTCACTTACCCCAATTATGGTACGTAGCTTACATAAGGCTTTGATAAACAACTTTCACATAATGTGGACTGATGACGTTACAAAATCATCAAAGGGGGGGGGGGGGCATTTTATACCCACTTGAAAGATAAACCGTCTTTTTCCAAATGTTACACTTTGAACTTTTTATTTATTATTCATATACAACGACTAGAAGTGACTCGATGGAAAAAAGGAAAGCGCAAACAAGCAGTGGCTACCAACGATGCATTGTGTAGCATATGCAAAGTGGAACAAGGGGACGAGTATCATTTCCTGATGAAATGCCCTAATCTCCGTGAACTTAGAATTAAATATTTACCAGAATGTTATCGAAAAGTCGTGTCCAAAGAATCGTGTTATGCATTATTAAACGAAATCGATATTAATACATTGCGAAACCAATCGATGTTCATAAATAAGGGTCTTAAGTTAACCGAGCACAGCAATTAATATTATACAGCTTCGACCAAGACGATGATACCGATGGTGATGATGATGATGATAATGATAATGATGATGATGATGATGAGGACGGTGATACTGGTGATAGTGACGTTGATGTTGATTATGATAACGATAATGATGATGACTATAATGACGTAGACGATGACGACACTGATGGCGATGAAGGGTGATGCTTATATTTGTGTTGTTTTCTGTATAGTGAGTTAATTTATCCATGTTATTTATCTTATTCTTGTCTCATGTTGCACATATTGTGTCTGAGTAAATAAACTAATCATAAATTCCCCCGATGTGCGACGGTCACCCCCAGCACAGTCTAGACTAACACGGTACACGCAGTGTTATATTTTGCATGCTAACACACAAGTCCACTTGATAACTTAATGAATAACCCATTTCTGTCAACAGCCATGATTGTTCTTATTAATGAAATTAATATAAGTAGATAAACATGCATGCATTGAGATCATATAAAAACACGTACCACATGCATGCTATGTGAGTCAATGAGGTATTGACACCAGGCCACGGTCAATCACAATTCTGGACGATCTATCGTGCAATTATATATATCGTAGCGAATACAATTTAGCAAAACGTAATGAGTAGAGATCAATCTTGATGAAACGCAATGGGTTAATTGGTCCAGTCGACTCATTGTGCGGAAACTAATATATTAAGTATGACGAATAATTGTCACCAAACTCCACCATAATAAATTGTCACACCTACTATGCCATCGCTACTGTGATACGTGTGTCCGCAGCCATTATCGCGAACGGCGAATATATAATATTTTATCGGCTAATCTGAATTGAACGCTGAACAAATCGTCATTAAAATCGATACTGGGTCTAAAGATACCAGTACTTACATTGAATTCAGAGATGAACGGGGAATCTCCAGCTCGCGACAGCTCATTATTATTCATGTTCGAAATAAAGTACTGTGGGGTGGACCTGCCACATGTGTTAGCGTGGTAACCCTGTTGATATTACATGCGCTGTTACGTCATATTCTTATTTAGAAGAAGTGCGCAATTTTCTCAGGATTTACAATATAATCATAGTTAAGTCTTTATTTGGTGTATATGCTGATGTAACTATAAACACGTTAGGAGAAAACACGAAGTAGATTAATACAATTTAAATTCTTTGCAGAAAACAAATCAATTTGGTACACGTATTCTGTCTAATATTTCCCCAATTATGAAGTACCGTGTATTAGTTGGACACTGAATCCACAAAGTTTAAACAACACAATTATTTAACTGTTTAGACTGAACTCCTTGCTGAGTTTTGTTTTAAAATTAAATTGTTTTTAATCAAAATTTTGAAAAACTAATGCCGTTATGACATCCACCGGGGTACCCCGAGTCACTACAGCATATTCGGTTGAAATCGGTTCAGGGGCCTGCGAGAAAAATCGCGAACAGACAGACAAACAGACAGACATACCCTGCTATTATATATAGCTATTGCTAACTGTAATGTACTCGTGATAAATACATTTGTCTATACACGAAGAAACAACCGAGGTCTTCTGAAATTCCAGATGGACATCTTGGCGTGAGGGGGAGATACTTAGGTTGCTACCAGGACAGCCGTGAGTTACCACGTGACCTGTGCGGGAAGGAATTATCTCAGGGGCCAATACCCCAGATGCGTGCATCGATTTCTGTGCTGCAAAAGGTAGGTACGGCTGCCATGTCAATGAATTAGTGATGTCAGTATAGTCACTATGGTGTGTCCATAACTATGTTGTATCAAGGGCACCATGACATACCAGTTTCATAAGTTAATCTATGCGTCTTTATAATTCGTCAGAATTATCACATGCAGGTTTTGGTGCATAGTACCATGTTTTTAAATTCTAAGAAATGATTTCCGACAGATATCCCCTTTCTTGGTGCCAACATACACCGTAAATATGCAGAGTTCCAAAAAGATTGGTGTCAATCATGTTGATCCTGTATGGAGGGCCATCACGGTTACAATTCCAAGGGCTAATTTATATATTGTAGAATGTAAAAATGTATTTCCGATGATAAAAACTATGAATTTATCGGAATATCTTTAAATTTCATACTGTAGAATGTTAAAAGCTATTTTTAGTGGCCAACTTTTATTTCAGCAGAACGTGAAAACGTATTTCCCATTGTAAAAACTACAATATTTCTTCTTAAAATTCATATTATAGAATGGAAGAAGTTATTTCCAGTCATCGTTGCATCAATATAATCAGTGCATTATGTGCATGTATATCATCTGCGATGCTACAAGTATGTTACTCTCACAACTCCTTAATTATCCAAGTCTGGCATAGTGACTGCTTGTCAGTTTGTATAATAGAAGTTGCTTTAGTAGACTAACAAAAGAGGTATGGGATAATGCTAGATAACGGGCTGGTTTACAGACTAATCAGGAAATAGTTACAAATTATGGAATTGTGTATATTTAAAATGACCGAGGTATGTGGATATAAGCAATTTATAAAATAATATTTCCAATTTTCAGGCTGGTAAATATCCTCTCAATGTATTTATTTTCAAAATATGTCAAAAACTCTAGTTGAATCGGAGCTTAACAACTTGCAGCAGAAAATGATATCTCACTGGATATGCAGAGGCTAATCTGGGATATGCATAATTTGTTTCTGTAAAATTTGATGCATATGCCTTATACTAGTGTTTTGTGTGCACCTATCAGCTTCTGGTGGGTTACTGTATTTGTCCACTACATCGATTCATTTGATTTTCCATTCAAATGTTAGCAATGTATAATTTGACCACCCAGGTAGACCAAGCATACTTTCATCACACACTGACCAGGAAACTCCAATGCATGTATGTGGTAGACAAATGCCTATCAGCTAGCATTTGAAAACAAATTTGAATACATTGCATTTACCTGTATTAACCATTTTTTCCAATTAAAACAGCTTCTGAAACATGTTAAACTATCATTTGAACTAAAGAGGATAATTTCACAGTCATGTGACATGAGTGATATCAGTAGGATTTTATGTGGGTTTAGACCAAATTTAGTGAAATTTGGGGGGTGGTGGGTACTCGAAAATGCCATAGGCAAAAAAAAAAACGTCATACCTTGCTGAAAATTGTGTTTTCTACTCCCTCCCCGGCCAACACAGCAACTTGCGTGATCGTAATAAAAGTGTTTAATTGTATTTAGCGTCATCGATCTACGAGATAAATAAAGTTCCCAATTTCGATCCGGAAAACCAAATACCAACCTAGAACCAATCATTATGGTTCCACTCTTCTTTGGTTCAATGTTTGTGCGGAAACACAACATAGCTTTAAAAAAATATTCTAGTCTAAAATTTAGCAATCGGTCAACGCGTTTAGGGCTATGATGATTTAGGGAAGACTAGATATAAGTAAGCGCCATTCCTCTGAAATATACCAATGCTCATATGCCCCGACTGTTTTCAATTCATATTCAGACTATAATCATTTGCTGGCGGGGGCAACTCTATTGCTCATATCACAAATATGAGAATAAGGTGCGGGACAATAACTTTATCAATATAATTCAACATTTCCTTCAGACATCCGAACGTTTTTGGGGTATATTCGGTGAGCCAACATCGTGTGATATATAATTCATTTACGAACTAATAGTAGATACCACGACACATCATATGCTTAGAATTGTAGCATAGTATCACCATCATCATCAACATCATCATCAACATCAACATCATCATCATCATCATCATCAACATCAACATCAACATCATCATCATTATTATTATCACTACCACCACAACTATCATCATCATCATCATCATCATCATCAGCATCATCAGCATCATCATCATCATCATCATCATCATCATCATCAGCATCATCATCATCATCATCATCATCATCAGCATCATCAATGCTCACACTATTCAGTTTGGAATTTAACAATTCTCTCACATTAAGAAGTAGATATCAAATTCAATATTAGTTATCTTCATAATTGAAGGCCTACGGGGAGGGTAATATACTATTTACAAGAAGGTATGCCGGGGTAGGTGGTGGGTCCGAGAGGCACACAACGTATTTTTTACAACCTCGTGCAGTTTTTTTTTTTACGAAAGAACTTTGGTGCCCACATTTGACATTTAATTTGTAACACATTAAAACATATTATAACAGTATCACAACACATTATATGTGTTACTATGAGCTCATATGGGCCTTAGTGGAGGCGACATTAATCTACGGCGTGTTGCATATGGGACGGTGAGGTGAACAACTTTCTTCCCGACACCCTTCAAAAAGAAGCTTCGAGAAATGTAAAACTGAAATAAATAAACTTGCCCCGCTGTAACGAAGAGTTTAAGCGACGACAGTAGGATTTGATGCGGTATTAGACCCAAATTAGTGAAATTTGGGGGGTTTGATTAAACAAATTGGGGGATGGTGGGTAACCGAAAATACCAGATGAAAATAAAACGGCATACCTTGCTTAATATTTGTTTACTACCCCCGGGGCCAACACAGCAAATTGCGTGATCGTAATAAAAGTGTTTACTAGTATCTAGCGTCATCGACCTACGAGGTAATTTAGACACGTGGTAAACTCCACGGGGAATCCAAAGTTACTATTTGGTTCCATGATGACGGGAGTAAAGCCATTGTTCAATGTTTTATTGCCCATAAATCACATATATACAAGTATAATGCGACAATAGAGCCATATATATATAAAAAACATAACACATTCAATGTCAAGAGGTGCAGACTATGTGTTTACACTGTATTTGTCACCTTTATTTTTATAAATACTAGATACACATGGCTTGTCAAATACATTATTAATTCATTCCATGTTCTTGTTATATCTGGAAAACCAGACAGAAAACCATAGCAGCTGAGATTGGTTCTCCCGTCAGGACAAAATTTAGAAACAAATTTAGTTCCATGAGGAATTTGGTTCTTTATTTAGGTTCTCGGTGAAGAATCAAATCATGTACATTGTATGTTGCATGACGGGTTCGTTGTCTGGTTCTCCCACTGGGGGTATCCTGTGAACCAGTGTTGGTTCCCCGGGGAAATTTTTTTCCCTTTGTGTTGATTTAAGTGCCAGAGCTAAACTACGGCACATGAGCAACGATATCATCAGATACGCCGACTTGCCAGGTAAACATTCTGTTTTTAGGTTACATATACGCCGGTGTGCAGTACAGTGTCCAGTGCTTTTGTGGACAGACTTACGGCAGGTATGGCAGCCTACCAGAATCAAGATGCAGCATGGCGTGCGCCTGTGATTCCACGTTGACCTGTGGATATGGTTATGTCAGCAATATATATGCAACTGGTATCTAAATGTGATACATGTATATCATTGTCAATAAATACAGACAAATATATTGACTTGTCACTTCATTTTCCCTCTTGGAAGATGTGGATCGAAAAAAAATGTGAATATGTGACCCGCCATATCAAATCCAGTCGTAAGTCGGGATTTTTTGTGTACCCTGTGCCAATGCATTCTCTTATATATGCGAGTCGACCATAGGTCGCCTCGCATATATAAGAGAATGCATTGGCCTAACAATTTTTTATCATTGTTTTTAAATAAATGTTTCGTACAATTTTTAGGACATAAAATAAAAAACATCCATTACCCTGCAGGGAGCCCCACACATATATAGAATCATACAGAAGAGTGTCGTCTGCTCATGTTTGTCTGGGGCTCTGTATGGGTGAAATTATAAAATTATTAAAGAATACAAGAAAAAATTATTAAAATTGTAAAAAATTGTTAGGCCAATGCATTCTCTTATATATGCGAGGCGACCTATGTCGACTCGCATATATAAGAGAATGCATTGGCACAGGGTAAAAAAATCCCGACTTACGACTGGATTTGATATGGCGGGTCACATATATATATATTGAATATGTAGTTCGTTGGTTTTTATAGTTATTCTAAGCTGGCCTTGATCTACTGCTTCATAGATGTTTAGAGCGAAAACACATATCCGTTTACGAATTTTGAATCAATTGAGGTGAATTATGGACGATAAAAACGTCCCAAAAATCACAATGACGTCATTTAGATCGGGTGACGTCCCTGCGCAATTTGTATATACAGTGTTAGAAAATAATGTTGGTTCGACGGTTTCGGGCCGTCATAATCGACGGTCCCATACCGTTTCATCAGTTTGCAGGGTTTTTACCGTTATTTTATGTGCCCATGAAAATTGTCTAAATGAAATATTTTCGTGATTCAAAGTCATGTCGTCAAAATTCAATAGTATATTTATCGGCGACCATATTATATACGGCAATGATTCCATACAGTATGACTGAATCTTACTCTGTTGATATTTAATATGTATTATTAATCCGGCATTCATTCTGTGTTATTCGGGTCCGTACGTAAAATCTTGAGACGTTATTCTCATTCCGGGTTTAAGTTCCCGCTTTAGCCGTTCCTCACCTCATTTATTCGCCATTTATCGTTGGCAAAGTTACTCTTGTTTTTTGGGGAAACTGTTACCTTTTCAATTGTGGACAGTTGTTAAGACGGTCTGATTGCGGTTCCTTTGATAACCGGACAAGTTTAAATTCTGCGAAAACCGGCGTAATCATTGACAATTTCCACTAAATTACCAGAGTACTACGAGAGTAGATATTCATGCCAATCCATCATAGCATGATCCAGTGTCCGACGGCTGTAATCTGACTTCATTCGACTCAGTGCTGATGTTGAAATTGACAGTGTTGTGTCTTAGTATCAAAACACTGGCACATTTACTGACACAAGAGGATACAGGTACAATTAACACGAGTTTCGATGTCAACCAATAGTGACAATAATAACAAACACCGAGCAGCTATTACTATTAGAATGTTGACAATCCAGTTGACAGTGTTCTGAATCTGATTGTTTCAAAGCACATGCATGTACATTTACAAGAGCGGATATACACGCACATATACTGTACGCACCACTGGAATTCACAAGAGCTTCAATGTCAATAACAACACCGTAAACAATGAACTGACGCCGCGCAGTGACGGATGATCACATATCTACAATTTCAACTTTACAATTACACGACCAATTCATCCCGTGTCCATCAATTTTCATTGAAACTTGTGGATATGAGACATTGTCATCATTCGCCATGTTATCGTCAAGTTATTACGACAATATACCAGGAGTATACTATTGGTTGGATGTTCTTATCAAACTATCTTTTGCCGACTCACTGATATTGATACTAAGTGTTGTGATACCAGTATGCAGTTTGATGCATCATGCTTTAAAATTTCATGGAAAATGTGCGACTACAGGAGAACATAATCGCCAAATCATCGCGCACAGTTATTATGGGATCTGCTGTTATCTTGAAGGTTTCAATCCCAACTAGCTGCTATTGATACACATTACCAGTCAAAAGAAGTGGTATGTTAAGCGCGCTATTTTCGCGCCCAATATCGCAATAATATTGCAAGTGGAAACACTTATAAACATGTCGCTTGTGATATTATTGCAATATTTTGCACTTAATATCTCAATATGTTGCGCTTAATATTGCGACATCTTGCGCTCAAAATTGTGACATTTAAATCAAATTATTGCTTCTTCTATATTGATTATTGTATAAATAGAGACAATGTTTTAGATATGTATATAATTATAGTTGTAAATGCTATATGTACACTATACATGTACGTACACTATATGCACATTATTTATCTAATATAACTATAACACTATCGGGTCTGTATGAAATTTAGCGCGCTTAGTATCGCAATATTTTGCGTTCAATATTGCAATAATAAGCGCGACAGATTTTTGGTATTGTGTTATAATCACGCCTTTTTATAAATTAAGCACGCTTAATATCGCATTAAAGGTGCGCCTAAAAATACCACTTCTTCTGACTGGTACTGTATTGTCATGATGTGCGGATTCTCCTGTTAAAACGAAAACTGTGTTTACAAGTTAATGGACAATTTCACGCCATTCATGTTACCCAAAAGTATGCCATTAAGATATTTTAGTTTTAAATGTACATCAATTTGAGTTTTAACTGTGAAACATGTAGCTTTGTTCTATTTATGGCTTAAAAGGGCATGCATATTCGTATTTTAGAATGGTCGAGATTAGTATTACTCATAACTGAAAAGTGTTGGGTTGGCTTATCAGTTATTACTAGTATCGTTTTTTATTTACAGCCATATGTATACAGTATTTAGTGAAATGCGAACACATTACGCGCTCGCAGCCTTTTTCCGGATTAAATTATACGAGTCAGACAACAAGCATGATCCTCTGCAAACTGCAAAGTTTCATAAGTATAATTGTCTATCACTTTATGCATTGAGGATTTATATTTCATTAAAACTAAGATCGTAACATAAGAACTAAGATGTATTATTCAGTTACGAATAATACTAGTTTCGACCATTCAAAACCATATGAATCGTAATGCCTACCGGGAAATCATATTGTCACCATGGGAACTTGGCTAATTCTATGGTCAATTAGCAAATTAAGAGCAAAAATTGGTGTTGACCCATGAAAAACACCATTGGTCTGACCTGTATTAGTTACGGTATTGATATTAATTAAACGGCGTTGAACGGTCTGACAGTTACTGGTTACGGGCTACCAGTTACTTAAACGGTTTTATACCGTGGAACATGCTACGGCCTGACCGTATGTTTAACGGTCAAATGTTGGCAGCGATGTTGCGCGGTCTCAGACCGTTAAATTAGCGACGGTCTTTTTTCTAACAGTGCACCGAGATACATGTTCATCAAAGATTGTTTTTTATTGATGCTGCTATAATATAGAATCGTTACAGAAGATCGCCATAACTGGAAGAAGAAACTATCTGAATATATAAGTACAAACCACTATATAACTCGTTTATCCGCGATATCGAGAACACACGAGAGGGACTGTAGTGTGTATGCCAAGTCCGAAACCGAGCAGAGAAAATATGTACCCGAGATTCCATTTATATTTTATTTTAGAAATGAATGTAGTGGGTTAATTTGTTATTGAGGAGAAATGTGAAACTGTATCCCCAACGACCACAACGCTGTATCCCCCAATAACACACTCGTCCACTATATAAATTTCTTACATTTATCTAGCTTTTTGTTGATTTACTCCCCCCCCCCCAAAGCTGAGTGTATTCTTATTTATTTTCACAAAATGGCCGATAATTTGAGACTAGCCAAAGCAGCACATTAATACAGCGCGATATTAGATTTCCAATCTCTTAGTTACCATAACGTGATCGATATAAATAATTGTCTTCAGATTCAATTCGGATGAACATTGAAAAGCACGCCCAATTGTTCTGCTGACCGATTTTATTGATTAGGTCAGATTAGGTTATCAAATTTTAACTTCCTGTTCGTGTTTCTCTCTCTCGACCTTTTATTATTGGGATGTAAACCGGTGACACAATTAGCAGTTGACCAATCACCAAACAAGATTTAGTGTAACACAGATAGGCTATGCAAATGTTCAGTATTATGCAACCAGTTTCATGATTGGACAAATTGTGTATGTATAAATATATTTTGACATTTTTTCATTTTACAATTGTATCACCATTATTGATAATGTACGTTTCATGTTCTATGTTGATTAATATTGCCAAATTTGTGAAAACTGATCGTTTTTCAAAACATTCTTATAGAAATTGACCATGCATGTACTCCGTTAGTTGTGCATATAGAGGTCACATATATAGAAATTGACCAGGCTATATACCGATTATGACCTACGGAGACGTGCATATATAAGTGGATACATTGGCACATGCTTTTTAATGCTGCACCAGCTCAGCTCACGTCATGCAATTGTTAACTCATTCTCAACAGCTTGGCAGTTCCCAGGTGATAATGCCATTCAGCTGCGATCGAAGATGGAGTACTCTATTTACTTGAAATATTAAAAAAAAAACTAGGGTAGAGTTGTATTCCCGACGCGCGTTGACGCGCTTCATAATCTTCATAACTCATATTAGACAATGTGATATTATGTGTTCACGTTCTGGGGATAAAACATTATGTCGACAGATATATTATTAGTTATCTTCGGCAACATCGGGTGTACATGGAGATTTAATACCTGGATGTCGATTTTGAACCACGAGGCGGAGCCGATGGGTTCAAAAAGAGACATCCACCTATTAAATCTCCATGTACCCCACGATGTTGCCGGAGATAACGATTTTGTCCCCACAACAATAACCATGTTTCCTTAATTTAAGTGTGTTTTTCATAGTTTTTCCGATTAATTCACACCAATAAGCTGACCCAAGGATCCGGCGTCAGGTGACGTCAAATTCGGCGTGCGAGAGCAACGTCACGATTGGTGTCATTCATATACCCCCGATGTTTCACGTGCTCATATACCCCCGATGTTGTTGTTGTTGTGTAGTTTCCGGCCGCAGGCCGGGTAGGATGGTCGGAATGCATTGTGCGATTCCCTTCACCCTTTCTTGATATATTCGATGAAGATCGATTTTTGAGGCTGTTGATGCTGTTCAGATGCGGAGGCTGACCGGAGGCAAAGTGAGGTTGAGATGTTTAGCTTTTGCTGGTTGCTTTTAGCTTTTTCCTTTTTTTGTTTTTACTTTTCGGTGGATATAATTCGTCTAAGATTGCCTTTGCTTTCAGTCTAGTCTCTTCTGCTTTCTTAATTGTTTCGTCTACGCTGGCTCGATATTTAGCTGATTCTTTCATGTAGTTGTAGTTTTCTCTCCATTGTCTGGTGGCATCTGTTTCTTGTTCGGTTACCGGTGATATAGGATTGGCAGTTGAAGGCTCCGGCTCAGTGTATTCCGGAGTCTTCGGGTTGAAGTCCATGTCTGGCCGTGGAGGCGGTGGTGGTGGTGATTCCATCTCCTGGACAGACTGGGCCGGGATTTCGACTGCATGGGAGGAGCTGGCTGGTGTAATGTCCGTCGCCTTCTTCTCTTTCCATGCGGCTAGTCTCTCGGCATCTCTTTTTTTTCTTGATGGTGATTTCTTTTTCTTCTTTTTTATCTTTTGTCGTCGAACTTTCCGTGTTGATCTGGTATTATCCGGTCCACTCCCGGTAGGGAGCCCTGAAAAGGGCTGTGCCGGGCCGGACTGGAAATCCAGAATCAACTGGTATCCGCCTTTGTGAGCGTGGAGTGACCAGCTCAGACAAGGCGTGACATGCATGGAGTCCAGCATTGTAGTAACACTAATTGGAATAAGCGGTGGCGTAGTCATCCTGAGAGGTGGCGATCCAAGCTCTCTGGAGGTCCGACTGTTTGGCACACGTTCTCTTATATCCCGCTGTCAATGGTGACGCCGCACATGGTGATTTAAACGTGGCGTTGTAGCCAGTCAGATTGCTTGTTACAACCGAATGTGGAGACAAAGATATTTATATACTGACCATGAATATGTCAGAAAGACGCATTGGCTTGGTCGAAATTATCACCGTAGAACAGGTGGTGTCACATAGAACAGGTGGTGTCACATAGAACAGGTGGTGTCACATAGAACAGGTGGTGTCACGTAGAACAGGTGGTGTCACATAGAACAGGTGGTGTCACATAGAACAGGTGGTGTCACATAGAACAGGTGGTGTCACATAGAACAGGTGGTGTCACATAGAACAGGTGGTGTCACATAGAACAGGTGGTGTCACATAGAACAGGTGGTGTCGTCACATAGAACAGGTGGTGTCACATAGAACAGGTTGTGTCACGAACACGGACACTGGGCGCTAACATTTTATTCCGGTCTTTATGTATCCAGAACCCCTTTTTTGGAAGGAAAAAAATATTCAGCTTCTGAGATAGGGACCCGCCCTTTAAATCATTAGTAATGGGATATGTGTGGATTCCCGGGATACTTTTATATGAGATAACACAACAACATCAACAATGAGATGACGAACAGACACCTGCACAAAAGCTATATGATTAAACAACACTGTTAACTTATTAGAACACTCGCTGTAGGCAATTATTTCCAAGAATGAACATCATAAATATTCATACTTCCAAATAATACAAGTTTATGACGTTGATTGACACGTACGTACACTTGTACATGTATATACGTTTATATGGGCGACTGCTAAACGGCTTCATCAAAAAGCATACATGGCAGCTGCATGCATGGACGATATGTGCGTTTAAGTTTGACTTTCAAAAATGGAAGTTATAAAATGTCTTTACTAATGGCTAGGAAAAACTCCAATGATGTAAAAGAGCGTTTATGATTTCGATTCTCAAAATTAGTAGATAATAAAAAGCGTTCTCAATTATAGTAGTATAATCATTTATTAAAGTGACACGTGCTACATTATATCATTTTGTTCACTACAAACATATTACATAACGCACCCGGTCCAGCGGGAGCAGAAAGATTATATATGTGCATGCCAAGGCAGAATCTGAGCCCAATTACTTCGATAATAATATATATGCTAGGATAGGTTAGTGTAAAATTATATATAAAGAAATTTATTCGGCATCATATAAGCGTCATACACATATTCGATGCTCTGGTTAACACATCTGTTATTTATTTCGACAAAGGCAGCTTCAAATTCGTTATTTCGGATAAGATATTAAGATCCAGTATATCATCTGAGAGACAAATTAAGAATGATTTCCTGCGTGTGGAGTAAAAACTACATTTCAGAACAAAATGAATTTCATCTTCGATGTCTTGTGAGGGGCACATGACACATAGTCGTTTGTGCACTTTTTCATCTCTATATCGACCAGTTTCAACTTTAAAAAGCAGAATAGCGCATCTTAACTGGGCAAAAATCGATCTTTGCCCACGATCAGGGTTCATAACTACATATACTTCAGTTTCGTAGTTTGTTTTAAATAATTGGTAAGTCATTAATTTGGGAGCAAAGTTCAGACAATTTTTCCATTGTTTTTTTGTTCAATTATTTTTATCTTAGATTCAAATTCTGATATACTACACGGTTGCTAAGGAAACCACTTAACCCTTTACCCAACAAACCGGCCAAAACTGGCCAAATAAAGCTTCAACAGCCTAAAATATCTTCGGTCTGTCTCAATAGAACCATACAAATATGGATATCATTGGAACCGGCTCCTTGACCACATTGTGATAGTTACAGTTATGCCCTGTGCCAATGCATTCTCTTATATATGCGAGTCGACCATAGGTCGCCTCGCATATATAAGAGAATGAATTGGCCTAAAAAACATTTTTCTTACATTCTTTAACAATTTTATAATTTTTAATGTGTTAAGCCAATGCATTCTCTTATATATGCGAGGCGACCTATGGTCGACTCGCATATATAAGAGAATGCATTGGCACAGGGCCCTTCTGTTGGGTAAAGAGTTAAGAACCCAGAAACACCAGCAATAAGATTGCCACGCCTAACTGGTCCTTGGTATTTGCCACGCCTAACTGGTCCTTGGTATTTGCCACGCCTAACTGGTCCTTGGTATAACACATTATTCAGCAATAGATCTTACTAAAAAATATCATTCTATATGTGAAAACATTTAGGCTATGGCAAAGAGAAAAACGCCTATATATTTGAAATTCACCTTTGACCTCTAACACAGGTATAGAAATTTTGCAACAATGTTTGTTTTAAAGACACGGTTGGCCTTGGCGGTGGGTATCCTGTGAAAATATCTCCACCCGTCAAAAACCGCCACAAACAGAAAGAACATCAAAATGTAGATAGACTTTGTCCGTATACAAATAAGAAATATCGCATAAACAGTATGTTATGGTCATTTGTTTGACCATTGTTATGTAAACAAAAGCATAAAAAGTTACTTTTCTGGTGTTTGTTTATATTATGATGGTAAACATAAAGAGCGTTCTTTGTTGGTGAATACCTGATATGGAACTAATAAAGAGCGTTTATGCCATTTGTGTGTGATTAGCCAGTAGCATTGTGCTGTCTTCTGTAACACAATCAGGCTCTTGCTTAGGTAAAATATAGTGGGTCTTTGTGATAACATGCTGTTTACGCGATGGTCATGGTATATATGAACGGAACTGTATGCGTTTTAATGTTTTTCTGTTTACGGTGTTTGGAACAAATATGAATATTTTCGACAATTAAGGCCGCACGTGCCTTTAATTAGTGGACCAAACTCTAGCACCAATGGGTATGATGGCATATTGCACTAAAATGATTTTTGGGTGCTTGCCTCCTGACTAAAATTATGATAATTTGATAACATGTCTGTGAACATAAGAATATCCTCAATTTTTGAGGACCACCCATTGGCAACATTATATATGTCCCAGTGGAAAACCTTTTTCCCACTTCTATCATCTGGCAGTTTAACTATATAATTCCAAAGACGTGCACGATTAATTAATCGGCGATTCCTAGAAGATATGAGGCCAGTATCACAATTTACGGCTAACAGGGGACAAACCTGCAAACACATAAACAGTATCTCAATGCTCTATATTGATTATTGTCCAATCATGAAAAATTATTAGATCCCAATACACCAGAGACGTAATCCATTATTGGACAAACACCCTGAATATATCATTTCTCAAATGTTTAGAATGAAATATCTTTGCAATAATGAATTTTTGAGATAATAGCCCCTAAAGCCGTTCCTGGCGATTTAGCAAGTACATCGGCTGTTCTTTCGAATTGCTTGAACTCACAGAGAAAAATGCCAAGAAGTTTATATTTACTAGTATATTCCAGACTTTATAGTTACTAGTATATTCCAGACTTTATATTTACTAGTATATTCCAGACTTTATATTTACTAGTATTCCAGACTTTATATTTACTAGTATATTCCAGACTTTATATTTACTAGTATATTCCAGACTTTAGGTTTCAATCATAACATTCTATGTGATTTAGGGTTTTTTCCATCTCTGAACTAGATTATCTTGGAGTTATACTCATTTATTAGCATGCGCCATGTTTTACACCATTCATGAACTTTACTTAACATAGTTTGCATACTTTGTTCATATTCCGACAATAAAACTAAGTCATCTGCACACATAAGTACATAAATGAGGTCATTCCCAATGTTTACTCCGACTTTAAAATGTTTATATCATTCACAAGGTCGTTAAAAACGTATACGTTAAAACGTGGCGAAGATAAATTATCCCCTTGTTTTACACCAAATGTAGTTTCAAATGGATTTGAAATCATACCATTTGCCCTTATACGGGAATAAGTTCCATGGTACCTTTTTATACATATATACATTTTTCCATCCACTTCACTTTTCAAATTTTTGAATAACAACATTCCTCTGTCAACACAATCAAAAGCTTTTATAAAATCGAGAAAAGTTGCAAATAATTGCCGCTTTCCTTTCATTAAGCTTGTGAGTACATATATTGTCAATACGTAATCTGTTTGAACGAAAGCCATTTGATTCATCGGCAAGTAATTTATTTCCTTCAATATGTGACATCAGCCGGTTATTAAGAATACTGTTAAACAATTTGCTACAGGTCGGGGTTAATGAAATACCACGGTAGTTGAGAGGGACTCGGGGGTCTAGTGCAGCTTCTTTCGGAATTGGCATATCAACGATTGCTTCCACACCGAAGGTATAATACCAGTATCAAAGATTAAAGACATGTTATATACTTGTTCGGATGCGTGCAACTGATAAGTTAATATGCAGGCGCTATGTTAACTAGAGGAATGTAGCATTCTACTAACCTCGCCGAAAATCTCAAGCCAATCGACCTTACCACTCCATAGAAAACAATGTCTGAACTACGCTCAATAGTAAATATTTACTTCTCGATTCGGGACGCATCTATCGGGGACAAACTAACGAAAGTTATATCGCCATCAAGAGTCACGTTATTTAATTAATATATAAGAATGACGGTTTATGCAATCAATTTAGATATACTATTTGTAAATATAACTACTTTGAGCAGTATTGTTATCCATTTCTATTTGATCACCTACCAGCGTGTTTCACATCACTTTAAGTTGAATAAGATTTAAGTACAGACTTTACAGAGTTACATTTAAGTGCCTCGTGGGGAATTTTATCGATACCACAGGATTTACCATTTTTTTGCCACTGATAGTACACCCTCAATTTCTTCGGGGACGATGGTGCAGTTAAGAAAAGTGTTCTCACCATAAAGTGGATCTATAAATTTATCTTCAATGAAGTTGTTTTCATTTAGAACCCGATTCTTAAATTCATTATTATACGATCTTCTATACCCGTTTTGAAAGTAAAAGTGTGGACGCATTTGTGGATTTTCGCGATGCCAATATGCCAAATATGGTGTATTCTTCATTTTCATTGGCCTGCACGATTAGATGAAAGTTACCTTATATTAATAAGGAATGACTAATTTGCTGTAAAATCGGACTGTAAATCTTTAAAGATGCACAATCCGAATCAACTCTTCCAAATGACTATTTCTTTGTCTTCAGGTGTAAACATATTTGATTCGAGTCGATGAACCCACCCATCAAAGCTCAGAGTGATGAGATATCGATTTTCGATTTTTGTTATTTCCAGAGATATGTAATTGTTGGCGGCCTGGCAAATATTCCTCAAGCCGACGGTCTCTGACCAAATTGCGGATGAAGATGGATAACTCTAAAATCAAGTGGCTTTGGGTGTTATATTTTTGCCAAAGGCTAAATTTCGTTGACTGTGGTTAGCACTGGACTATTAATCGATTCTGATAACTGAAGCGGCATTTAAAAAAATGATGTTGTTGTTGGAATCTGATGATATAGGGACCATCGAATCGGATTGAGTACCGCACGTGAATTCTAATCATGTGGATTGACATGCAGAACCATGGTTAGAGGGTTTCCGTTGTAGAAGATATACTATTTGCACCCCTTGTGTTGGAATTT
Organism: Siphonodentalium dalli; assembly: GCA_032622095.1. NCBI lineage: Eukaryota > Metazoa > Mollusca > Scaphopoda > Gadilida > Siphonodentaliidae > Siphonodentalium > Siphonodentalium dalli. The sequence goes on along the minus strand of CP136068.1, from coordinate 134,520,448 downwards.
TTCATGCCTGACAACCCCTATATATAGTTTTAATCTTATATTATTTCATCACCTCAATGTCCGAGGAACTTCGATCATGTGTCGGTTTATTTATCTTTGTCTTCGATTAACCACCTGCATGTACATGACAGGGATTTCTGGGGGAGGGGTGTGCGTAAGATATAAATACACTCGAAGATTCTGTTGATCTGATGGTCATGCATCGGCGCAAGTTATCCATCGTCGTCCGGACTGGGTTGGTGAGTGCGCATGCTCATCGTCGTCTCGGTGCTGCGATGGCTGGTTGGGAAATTTGTTACCAATATATGTAACTTATTTAACTACACCGCACATGCGCGCAGGGGACAGGCAGGTCATCGGATTAATGTAACTGTATGTGCCACTGATTGTGGCGATTTGAGAAAATAAGCTATAGAGTTGAAACTTGTATGTTGGACATTTCTGTCCAAAAAAATGGACTTTCGACTTTTTGCAAGATATACAACAATTTTACACTTAATACTGATTGAACAATCAAAATAACTAATCAATTTTCAAAATTATGTTGTGTCAGACATGACATTTCAAACTATTAAACATTTTGAGCTAACCCCATCCACTTTGACCATATGTCCTTGCGGGCATGTTAAATGAACTTTAAATATTATGCATACTTAATTGAGTACAATAGGGGCTATTTTGGCACGAATTATCAGTTAACCCTTTACCCAACAAACCGGCCAAAACCGGCCAAATAAAGCTTCAACAGCCTAAAATATCTTCGGTCTGTCTCAATAGAACCATACAAATATGGATATCATTGGAACCGGCTCCTTGACCACATTGTGATAGTTACAGTTAGCCCTGTGCCAATGCATTCTCTTATATATGCGAGTCGACCATAGGTCGCCTCGCATATATAAGAGAACGCATTGGCCTAAAAAAAATCTTTTTTTAACACTTTTTACCATTTGTTCTTACATTCTTTAACAATTTTTTAATTTATCTTCAATGCATTCTCTTATATATGCGAGGCGACCTATGGTCGACTCGCATATATAAGAGAATGCATTGGCACAGGGCCCTTCTGTTGGATAAAGGGTTAATAGACCGTGTACAATCTGGACAAAAATCATAATGGAAATATTAGTCTAACCCACTAGATTGATCTATACATCTCTATGTAAAAGCGAATTATCGTCTTTTATTTTTGCGAATTAATTTGTTTATGATGTTCATGTTTTGATCCCAATAAAAGTTATTTTAAAAAGAAAAAACAAAAACAAACAAAAGTCAGTTCCAACCACGTCGACTGTACGATTTAAAAATTATAACGCCTGGTGTATACGCGCAGTTGTAAATAAAAAAAATACATCTCTATTGGTGGGACGAATTAATCGTGATAAGCACAATGACAATCACTCCAACATGGTGAGCCAATATTCTAATCCATTTTTAAGAATGACGTTTTGTGATGCCATTTGGATACAAAATTAATGAGAATATGTGTAACCCTTAGAGCAATAGTATTCTCTATTCCCATCAAATGTCCAAAGCAGCGGGTTTCACGTCACTGTAACACGGGCAACGCCGGGTTATCCAGCTAGTATATACATATATCCCGTAAAAGTATATAACAACGTATTTATCGACCAATTTTAATCCCCTGAACCGGAGCGGATTTAAATAAAAACAATAATTAATTTCCTGTATCGAATCGCCCTGGGACTTTGAGTACTTTAATAATATACTACTAGCGGGGTTATCCGGCGTTACCCAGATTAAAGTGATGTGAAACCCCTTGCTACGGATATTTTGTTGGGAATATAGAATACCCTTGCTCTAAGATTAAACACATATTATCATAAATTGTATATCCAAATAGCATAACAAACGTCATTCTTAAACATGGATTATATATATGTACATGTAGTGCCTCACCTTGTCGGATTGTTTGTTTTTTTGTTTATCGCGATTAAATCGTCCCACCAATAAAGAAGTATTTATTTATTCACAACTGTGCGTACTTAAGACGTTATAATTTTTAAATCGTACAGTCGACGTGTTTATCATAAAGACATTAACTCGCAAACATAAAAGGCGACAAATTCGGTTTTACACAGAGATGTATAAATCAATCTAGTGGCTTAGACTATGATTTGGAGGACACCTGATTATCATAGCTCTAACCATGGGTAACTTTTTACGGTGAAGATAATGTTGCGCGTTAGCAAATGTAATGTCCAAAGTGATGCTGCTTTCTTCAATGCAGAACAGGGCGAGGGGCAGCATTTTTCCGATTTCCACCAAATTCTAACCCGTGCCATTATCTTCACCATAAAAAGTTACCACTGTTAGACCCCTTTAGTGTCACCTAGACGGACCCATGTGAATTTCTATAGAACACAGACACACAAACACTCGCAAATATAGATATAGATAACACAGTTGCAAAACGCATCGTCAGAAGCGATGTACCATGTATGGACATGACCACATGGGATTGTCATTAAGAAAACGAGTAAAAATAAAAATAGGAAAAAAAAACATAAAAATGAAATACAAGTGCGTCTCTAACAAACGCATCGTTATTGGTATGATGCATGGTTTATATGTTTATTCGTTTTCTTAACAACAAGCCCCTGTGGATATGAAGGCATGCAGTGACAAGTAAATTCAACTCCAAACATAACTAGTAGTAGTTTATTTAATATAAAGCCCAGTCGTGGTACAAATGATATAAATGGAAATGTATACTAAATAATGTTGACATTGTCCATTGTATACATAATTAGAACGTAAATGATATATAGTTATATACTACAATGTGGTTGCATGGCGGTAGCCCAAAGCTAAGGAGGCGCACAATTCATGATTTAAAACAAAATCGCAATGTCAAACAGTCAGTATGAAGGGTAAAATAATTATTTCCCCTAACCAATGCATGATTTAGTTCTATAGCAACACCTGTCCCCCTCAAAATATTAGAGATATGTTCTAATTATTAAAAAAAAAAGGCTTAGAAAAATACAAAACACATCTTTTTTTAGGTAGGTTGACAGAGAGTTTGACTGGACATATTTTCAAAAGCACACTGCTTAATCTAGCTTATTAACTTATTAACTAGACTAGTGTATACGCTCGAATTCTACCATCTGAAATCATTATGGTCTGCGAGAAAATAAATCAAACATTTTTCATTGCATTTTTTAGTTTTGTTTGTAGCAATTTGCAGAACTCTGTGTATCGTGTGAAGGACCATTAACAATATTTGGGACCATTAACAACATGACACAACATCAATATTATTAAACCACATTTGCACTAATCTGGCAGACATAAACGCTCAATACTGATTAATCTCTTAAGATATAATGTTGTTTTATGGTGACATTCCTCCAATAAGTAGTTCTGTAAATGGCTACCAAAAAACTAATATATGCAAAGAAAAATGCTTGATTAATTTTCTCGCAGACTTCAGAAGTTAGACTGAGCGCATACACTATTGGGTTCATAATCTATATAATACAGTGTGTTTTTTTGCAAATTTTTCTGTCAAACTCTCTGTCCACTTACCAACAAAGTTGTTAAACCACTTTAAACCATTTTTCACAATTAGAACATATCTCACAGAACAGGTATTCTTGTAGTACTATATCATACGATAGTGTGGTCTATGCAGGAAAGTCTCTTGTATAACATATCCACAATCCGTTAAAATCCGCGTTGGGGACATTTTTTTTACAGCGATTTAAAAAATGACAATTTCAAGGCCTTGGGAAGAAGGTTTTCGACAATATTCCCCCATCATCGACACCAGAACGCGTTACTTCTCCATCCGATATATACCAGTTTGAGTGAAATTAGACTACCAGACTGTAACCAGAGCGAATAGATTGACACGGACAGAACAATGCAATCGCGGCCATGACATGGCTGTCAAAATTGCCGCAACCCTAAGCCATTCCAGGACGAAAGCAACATATTGGATAACACCTGGAAGTGAAAATACGTATTGGTATTGGTAACAGGTCTGTTGTTAAATATCTTTAAATGTTCATATATAATTAAAAAGATCCATCGGAAAGATTTATCGGTCACTGCAACGCAAGTTAAACCAAATGAGTTACATCTTTAAAGTGTGTAGGCTATACATAGCAGATATGGCACAATAGCATGTTATATATACGTCTCCGAATCATGCCGAGCGTTGCTCTTTGAACATGTCCAGGACAACACAACACACAAGGCGCCTATTTTTAGAAGCAAATGTAAGTTTTACGACAGTGCAAATGTTTTTTCGGATTGGGTGGGATTCGAACCCCGGCCCACGACGACGAGCGCGCATTGCGACTCAAAGTCCGACGTCAATACCACACGGCCACCGAAGATGTAGCCGTGTGGCATTGACGTCGGACTTTGAGTCGCAATGCGCGCTCGCCGTCATGGACAGGGGTTCGAATCCCACCCAATCCCAAAATAATTTGCACTATCTCAAAACTTACATTTGCTTCTACATCTTTAAAGTTCGGGTTTTCTGATTAGGGTACAACTGTCGGGTCAGAAATAATAATTTCGGGCATGTAACACAAGAAGTAAGTTTTGCCACACAGTGTGTGGTAGTTTCATTCGGAATGATGATTAATTATTGAATGTAACGCAGAAACTGAAGTACACACCCTTGCTCTGTAATATTAGTTACGTTTCCGCAATTTTCATCAGTCTCCGTGACAATAATCCATACACGTATGTCGCAATGCTTATTATACTGTAAAGAAACACTGATCTCTTCAATAGATTAGCACCCCATCTGACCAGATCGAAAATATGCTGCAACCAAACCAGTTTCTTTGTAAACAATTTCGTCCAAAATACTTCAGTCGGCACGTTACAACTGGAATATACTACCATGCAATGCACAATACTAGTTTTCAGTATCTTGTTGTTTGAAAATATTTTACCAATGCCACCACATATACTTGTGCTAAATATCGGGTGATCAGCGTTTAAAACTATTATTTGACCATTAGTTGACAATTCACCCAATGTTGCTATTGGTGGTTTTGTGTGCAGAAGATACTTGTAGATGGGGTAGACGCTGTGATGCGGTTGCAGAAAACGTAGTACGTTTCGAGTATATGTGGCCTTGGTGAATATAACAAAACATAATTTCCAGGTATAAAGACAGTCTCTGTCATAGAGTATGTGGGCAAGTTTGGTTAAGTTTAGAATTTATTGACAATAGTCCAAGGTACTCCTTTGTGTTTTGATAAATTACGTTCATAGTATACCACCATGCATTCTTGTGATAAAAGAGGTCAACTATATGGCTACTATTTTCAAATACGGACAAGAGAGGTTTGATGTCGTAGATATGAAAATAATTGATGATCGGTCACATTCGTGCGACTGCTTTGAGTACATATATTTCTGCTTCTAGAAAATGTCACCGAATAAATAAATCTCTATTAAATCCAATGTAACAGTTTAATTATACTTAGAGCACAATCCCATTGCTACAATCGTTCCCTGATTTTTGGCAAAGCACACCAATTCCGAAGGCTGGAGAAGGAATAGTTCAGTGATTATCCCATTGTTAGGCACACGCAACTGATAACAGACGAATCGCACGAGTGCTTCAAATTGGGGCCAGTCCGTGTTATTTCGGACATATTTATTCACATTCAACGGCGATCAGTTAATGTTAATCACGTTGTTGGGTGTGGCTAACCGGCGATTGTGTCCATTCTCGGCCAGCGCACGGATTATGCGTCGTGGTCAAAACACGCCCAACGGCACATTTCCAGTTGATTGCATTATGTGGGGTCAATTGTGCTCTAAGTCGGTCAGAGCACGCGAATGGTTCTTTACCAGAATAAATCTCGTCTTCGACTCGATTAATTCTGGTAAAGAACAATTCTTGTGCTCTAACCGTTACATACATCACACGAATAAAAATACAGATAAAGCTGCGGATACTCTGCAATCATTATCCCTCGCACAATTCGAGCGTTTATTACTCTTATAGGACAATCTATTCAATTTTGTACAAATTTCATTCGATTGTGTCAATATTGGCTGCCATTTTGGGACAAACACTCTACAGGAATAGTTTACGACTAAGTATTGTTTGTGTATATTTCAATTTATAAAGAATATGGCACTATAATTGAAGCAGAAATTCTGCATTTTCGGCTACCAACTGCCATTTTGAACGGAATTGTCACCAAAGCAGATTTCACTGCAGCGGATTTTGAATAATTATATTGTTCTGCAAATCAGTCCGCATATTTGAAGACCAAAAAGACTTCTCTACCAATTTCTTCTGGGTTCGACGACCATGCTATTGTGTTACGAGGTTCCGTTTGATGAGATTGTGTTGTACTTAATTATTTTATTATCATGTCATAGTCAGTGGTAGGCTCGATGATCGCACGCAAAGCTCGCTTTGATGAGAACAAGTAAGATATGTGGACAGGTCTTGACTTACTGCGAAAAGAGTGGCTGTCCGTCCTAACGCTTAGAGCACTGTGTTTCGCAAGATTCTCGCGTTTCACGGACGAATTATTTGATTGCCATGAAGGGTACGTTCATACTCTCGCAAATTTACCAGACATTCTTTTGCAGGATTCCAATAAAGAAAGCTACAATGTGCCAGAAACCTATTACCAAATGAGATGGAAAACAATGTACAGTAATGCCCTAATTAATCGACTGCTTAACCACATCAGAATTATGGGTAACTGTTCAGGATTTAGTCCGAAATATGGCTTGTTGCCATTCATCGGAAAGCTCTCGGGGAGAGCTTTCCGATGAATGGCAACAAGCCATATTTCCGACTAAATCCTGAAAAGTTACCCATAATTCTGCTGTGGTTAAGGAGTCGATTAAGTAGAGCACTACTGTAAGCCAGAGTAGAGATTCATCGCATTGCACATGCAACACAGGAATCAATGCGGTCCACATAACTTTCATGATACAGTAATGACCTAAATAATCGACTCCTTAACCACAGCAGAATTTTGGGTAACTTTTCAGGATTTAGTCGGAAATATGGCTTGTTGCCATTCATCGGAAAGCTCTCTCTCCGAGAGCTTTCCGGTGAATGGCAACAAGCCATATTTCCGACTAAATCCTGAAAGTTACCCATAATTATGCTGTGGTTAAGCAGTCGATTAATTAGGGCATTACTGTAGTTCCACTGGTAGCGACGTTATCGAACTTTGTCTGTCAATAACATGCAATTACCTCGCAAGAATCAATCATACAGGTATTTTAAGGCAATGTTAGTTGCACCTTTACATGTGAAACTACCCAAATGTTATTTCTAATGTCGTTTGCTTTGATAAATATGAATTATATATGCATGTTGCCGTTCATATTCTGGCACCATAGGGTGTTTCTATCAGAAAATGGCTGCAAAGAATGCCGTCCAAACTTGCCAGTGTAGGAACGTACATGTGCAATAAAAGATACAATTTTAGGATACCTGGCGATTACAATTTAAGGATACAATCTCAGAGTCAACTTCCACATTGAGAACCAGAGAAACGGTCTTGAACGTATTGCCGTCGTGAGTTTTGTTGAAACCCCGAAACTGTAAATACGGGTGTGGGAACCGACTACTGATAGAAAGAACACAAAATCTATTGACGTTGAACCCTATTTAATTATTATAAGGTTGTAGTTCGTTATGCGAAACCAAATTTGAAGCAATGAACATGCACTCATTCATAAATCTAGCACATTTATATTGTGTTAAATCTGACGAATATATCCGTTGCGGTTGAACGACTGGGCCTTTTTGTTCATATCGTTATCACAAACCCTATCCTGTTCCACATTTCCAAATTCTTAATAATCATTTCCCTTCTCCGAAACTGGTTCATCCATTTTCCTGCTGATATCTTGACTTTTCGTATCTCAAAACAGCCTCTATTATACCACTTCCGATGTTACTATTTAGATGATGCATGCAGTCTTGTACTATGCGATACCTTCAAAAAATATTCTCTCAATGCACGGGAATCTTTGAGGTTTAAATTTGGCCATAATTACATAATTAAGATATAATCATTGTTTTGATTAAGTTTATGCAGTTACAACCGAACGGTTTGATGACATATTTTAAACAACAGTACATAGCGTGTTATATTAAATGTTTCTTCAAACTGTTTGGTTATAACTCATAAACGTAATCTAAAAATAGTAATTTATTATAATTTAATCCCAGTATTGGACAAAAACGCCCAACATATTACCATACACGTGTATGGGTCAATTTTGTCTTTAGAACAAACACCTGTAAATCACGACTCAAGTTGCAGAGAAATTTCATTTTCATAATATTCATCGGTCAAGTCAATTGAAACTAACAAGGACGCATCATTCCAAACACGTGTGGGGTTGATGTTTTGAAACTAGTTCGCAACCCTGATTAAGCGACAACCAATTGTTTTACAGTATTCCTGGAATTGATAGCTTATGATTCAAATATACATAAATATGTGGATCTCATAAACATAAAACATATGGATAGATATATGTGACGTAATGAACTCAGCATCAATATACGTGGGTGTCATATGACCCTATTTGTACTTAAAGTATTAGTTTTCCGATATTCAAGTATCAAGTCTAGCAACTTCATCTATTGTCAGTGATCAAGGTCGCAACATCCGCAATGGTTTTCCCCGGGGTTAGGAACTCTGTAATTGGGATGGTTTTGCCGAATTTTTTCTGAATAGTTTTTACAAGTACAACACTCGCTAGGGAATCCACACCAATATGAAACAACTCAGATTCTGGATCCAAGCTCTCTTCATCGGCTGCACAGATATCAGCTAGTATTGCAGAAACTCCACGTATCACATCGTCCATGTTGTGCTGTGTTTCTGAACTCAATGTATTGCTATTGACATTGACTTTCTGATAGACGTTAGCCACGAACGTTTCCCTCCATCCAATATTAGTTGCTGCTAAGAACTTCTTCCAGTTAACATCGCAGTAAATACTCTGTGCAGCATTTTTCATCAGCGAGTCGAGGAAACATGATTTTATTTTGTCCAAAGTTATGAAAGCGAAACCTTGATATTCCAGTAGGTCATGCGCGGCCGCAGCTGACGCCATGCCGAGATCAAGTGCACCCCAATTAATGGTCTGCCCCGGTAGCCCCATCAGTCGACGGTAGTACACCAGAGCGTCTTGAAAACAACACCCGGCGGCATAATTTGTCTGACCAACATTTCCGAAGATGGCGGTAATCGAAGAACACAACACGAAATGGTCCAAGTTGTGGTTCAACGTAGCTTCGTGTAAATTCCAGCTTCCCTTCACCTTCGGCAGGAGAACAAGTTCGTAATTTTCTTTCGTCATGGTTTGTACCGTTGCGTCACCGGCCACTGCAGCAGAGTGGAAGATTCCTTTTATCGCAGCATTTTTGAATTGTCGTTGGATATCAATTATCAGATTTCTGACTGCTGTTAGATCTGTAATGTCACATTTTCGTGGACTTATTTGGCTCTGGCGAGTCTTCTGCAGTATCTCTATTTCAAGCAATTGAGTTTCGGTTGCGCCACGACGAGAAATTGGTACAATGACGCCAGCTCCCAGTTCAGCAACTATTTTGACCAATTCCCACCCTAAGCCTGATAGACCCCCTGTGATAATGTAACAACCATCATTCACGAATAATTGATGTTTTTGGACCTTGATGGTGTCGAGGCTCTTCCCGTCAACTATCAGCCCTGTTTCATTTTGGTGGAGAGATAACTTGCGTTCCGGATCAAGCAAATCCCGACTTAGAATAATGTTTGTAGCATCCCTTGCTATTGCAATGTTGTTAGACCTACCACACCTCTTTAATCCTTTGGACACAATAGGAACTAACTCTTTTAGCGACTGAATGTCCAACAATCTTTCTACGGAATGTTGCGTCAAGCGGATCTGGGGGTGGAGCCTTGATATACAGCGAACCACTTGTGGCTTGACAAGGTTCTGTAGATAATGTAACTTGCTCACAGCTTTAGCGCGCATTGCTATGGCGTCTTCTTTATCCAGTTTCGATAAGCAAATGACGGTGGGAGCCATATCTGTTTTCGTTGCTAGTGTGCTATGGCATATGCCACTGATTCGATATGAGCTTCCTGCTTGAAGAACATTTAGTATATATTCCCATTGTTTGTGGTGTTCGTCCGGAATCAGGATAGATACGTATCTGCCTTTTGTGCAGCTCTTGAGAAGACCAGTGGCAATAACCAACTTCGTTAATAAGCCATTCTCGTAATTTCTGAAAGCTGCTGCCTTGAGTTGAAGTTCACATGGGATGGACACGGAAGGCCGTATACTGGTCGGAAAACAAGCAACGATAGATTCTCCATTGAAGTTTTCACCGACGAACTCAAGTGCGATAGATTCGTGGCCATAGAACGCATCGCTCGTTGGTTGCTCAGAAAGCATGGCCGTCACTGTAGGTGGATACATATACTTGTTATGCACCGTCACGGTCTGCACATGTACAAGGTCGGATTCCTTCCCTTCCGCAATCGGACTTAAATTGAGAAACGTGTTCTGTATTGTCCATGGATCGTCAGACATGAGGACTGCATTGTGGTGGTTTCCACGTAGTGTGCTTTCTCTGCATTTGGGTTCACCATTCGATATCTCACCTCGGTTCAGTGTATTTGCATACATACATCCGTTTCTGACAGCCACTTCTACCTCGCCTTTCGTTGCTAATTGCAACAATATATTTCCGCTGAGAGAAACTACGTCTGCGAAATGGTTGATATCGACGATTACGTATCTTTTTGTGAACTCCTCACAGTAAAGGCATCGAAATGTACCCCAAATTGCATAGCCAACAGGATTGAATTGATGTTTGCCATTTTCATAGCCGGTCAAAACCGCATTTTCAGTGATAACCGAAAATACCGTACTTAACTTCAAGCGTCTTATGGCTCTGACAAGTTTTAACAGGAAATAACACTGCTGCAGTACCTTAGCTTGAGGATCTGTAAATCCATTCATGACGGGTTCGCCTGGCTGGTAGATGATATGAAGAGTGTCGTAATTATGTTCAGAGATATTCTGATCTAGCATTGTTGACAGATCAGCGTCGTCGATTGCATGCGACGTGGATACGTTGTGGGTAGACGCATTCGGGAAATTGCTGATATAAAAATTTGACACCAGGGTGCTCATCGTGAAGACAATTGGATTACCATCTTTCACCATACCGTTACCACCAACGATTCCTTGTTCTTGCCAGGTGATGTTGTAATTTACGTCCGTTGGGCTGAATTTAACAAACTTAGCAAGTAATTCTCCAATGACTGCTACCAACCCTCCTAGTTCGTTGAGCAGATATATTCGAAATGATGCTGTATTGTCCGTTAATGTTGTGACCAAGGTGTAAACAAACATCCGATCGCTGATTGGTTGGAAAACAGAAACGTTCTTAGCTGCAGCGGGGACAGCCTTTGTATTCATATCCAAATCAGATGCCGAGCTGAAGAGCAGAATGAAAGTTTGGGTGCAGGCATCCAGAATGCAAGGGTGCAGTTGGTTTTGTCCAAGCACAGTCTTCAGTTCTTCATTAATTCGCAACTCGGACAGATATTCACCGTCGGCCACATGTGCGCCTTCTATCAATTGATAACAGGGTCCATAACTGAAACCAGCTTTTCTTAACATCGTGTATATATCGCTTTTCGATATCACTTTGGTGAATTTTGATCTAAGATCGGGAATGTCGAACGTACAAGTAGGTGTCAACTCCGTTTCGGTGGGGCTAATTGATCCGCTCGCATACACAACATTGTCATCGCTGATTGCAAAGTCATATCCACCATCTTGTTTGTTTATGTCAAAGTTCAACTTCATGTCCTTGCTAACCAATAGAAATGTTTTATAATGACACGTCACGCGATGGCCAAATGATGGATACAGATCCTTTCCAACCGCCAATGCAGCCTCAACATGTGCTGCTCCTGGAAAGATAAGGTTTCCTTGAACAAAGTGTGCGTAGGCGAAAGCAGTCTTCTCCTCGTTGATGTTAACTACGTAATGTGTTCTCTCATTCGTTGGCTGAACGTACATATGGGAGAAAGAATAAATGTCATGCCGTTCACGCATGTTCTTGGATAGCTCTGTGAATCTAAGGTTTCTCTGTCTCCTGGGGCAATATCTCGGGATATCCGTTATTTCGCATTTCGAATAATTTGAATCTTTATTAATCTGGTGGCCCAACTCAATTATTCTCCCCAAACTACTAAGTATAGTCAAGTCGTCTCCTTTGGTCATAGATGGCACGCACTCGGTGGCGTGGTCTGGCAGAATTGACTTAAGATGGAATCTCAAAACAGGGCTGGGTCCCAGTTCGACGAAGATATTCGTCACCCCTTCCTCTGCCACTTGCTGTATTGCTTGCTGGAACTTCACTGGCTCAGCCACATTACGCCTCCAATATTTAGGTGAGCTGAATTCGTGGCAAACTTCTTCGGCTGTCACAGTTGAGTAGACTGTTACCTTCGGTGGTGAGCCTGACAATTTTCCATCCAAATTTTCTTTTAGTCTATCTGCAGCTATGTGTACATATTTCGTGTGATAGGCTCTTTGTGTATCAAGGTCACGAATTTTACACCGGCTACTTCCTAATGTTTTCAAAATTTCTTTTTTAAGTGCTGCCATTTGTGATTCAGATCCAGATAGCGTGTGAGCAATTGGGCTAAGGTACACGGCAATTGGATTGGGTAACCCAAGTCCATCACAAACAGCTTGCAAGCTTGTTGAGTCAGCACCAGTACAAACGAACATCATTCCGTCGCCAGTTTGTGCTAAATGCTTTGATCTGTAGTATATAATTCTAACTGCTTCATTAAGAGTTATTGCCCCTGATATCGTGGCAGCAGCGACTTCTCCCACAGATTGGCCGACTATACAGTCCGGTGTGAGTCCAAATGACGACCAAAGTCTCGCTAACGCTACCTGACAGGCGAATATTGCGATATGAGTGAGAAAAGGGTCCTCTGTGTCGAAGAAAGCCATATGTTTTGCCAAGTTGACGTTACACAATGATTCGAGGGGGATACTGATGTCCTTAAGTGCTGCCCTGAACACGGGAAATCTTTGTGTGAGCAATTTGCACATACCTCGCCAGGCGGTTCCAACTCCACCACAAACAAATATGACCTTGCGCTTTTTAGTGTCTCCCCGGACGCAGTTCTCTGCTTTATGCAGAAGTGTGTTGTTTAAGTCATCACTCGATGAGTCTCCGTTAAGTATTGTAGATATTCTATAGGGATGATGGTCCCGTTTATGCAAGCTTGTGTATGAGATATCTTCCATGTTGTATTTCCCATGCTCTAGCTTAGCTATGAAATCTTCTGCTGATGTTTTTAGTCCAGCCTTTGTTGGTCCCGTCAAGACGACCAAGTGTTGCTCCCTGTTATTGAACACTTGTCCGTTTGCAAATTCAGATTGTTCAACAACCAAATGTGCATTTGTGCCACCAAAGCCAAACGAGTTCACACACGCTCCTCTTTTTCCATCAGATCTCGGTTTCCATTCATGACAAGAGGTTGGCACTATGAAGTTGTATTTTTCGAAATGTATTCTTGGATTTGGTGTTGCGAGGTGTAAATGGGGAACAATTTTACCATACTTCATCATGAGTAGAATTTTGATCACACCGGCTACTCCCGATGCTGCCTCTAAGTGGCCGATATTTGTCTTTACTGAACCTATAAACCGTTTTTTCGAAGATCCAGGTGAGAGGTGCTGTCCAAGGCTATCTACTTCCGTCGGATCTCCCCTTGGAGTTCCTGTTCCTGTCAATTATAAATGGTCGTAACATTAAAATATGTCGATATATTACATGCATGACTAAATTAATATAATGTACAAGCACGTGGATGAAGGGAACATCAATAAAATGAAGCGATGGGACTCTTGTACAATTTGTTTCAGAGAGCAATCGTTGGCATAAATGAATGTCTGTTGTCCATACCATTAATCACTGATTTGCACACACAAACCATCCGACCTTAACCATTTCTGGAAAAATAATTCTATTTTCGACCCAAGAGCAGATCACGACAGCGACTGTTAGTAAATATGCTTCTTCTACGTGTTAGAGCTATGATAAAACTGTGAAATATTTGAAATAGATAAAACTATATCGTAACAATTTTTAAAAAATGTCTTGTAAGCGAAGATGACACAATTCATTGGAGAAAAATCGGACTAGAGCCAAACAGACGAAGTTGAATTGCACTGAATACGAAAATCATATTACGCATCCAAATGTCTTACAATATTGTGAACTTTCACAGATTTGTAAAATAAGTCAACCATCAAACAAGTAATGTCACATTTAACACAGGCTACATTTACACTGGCAGTTGTGTCCCCAGATACTTCTTTTCCTATTTTTAGACCTGATGAAATAATCGAAATCGTGTACCTGATGTGATAAATTACTATCAGTTCAAAGACACTTTCTAAGCCAACGAAATGCGTTTTTTTCCAAATATATTTTCACCCGAAAATCGGTCAGAAACGGATATCACTTTAAACCAACACACGCCTTTCAATAAATATTTGCGATACGTCAAGATTAATCCGCACTGTAAAATTTAATAATGTTATAACTACGGTAATGCACCGTCAACTTAGTTGCCAGTACAATCCCTGTCGAAATAACAGTATACCGTTGATACATTGTACTGTTGAAGTAAACGGTAGGATACTGTTGAAATAACAGTATACCGTTGATACATTGTACTGTTGGAATACACGGTAGGATACTGTTGACATAACAGTACACCGTCGATACATTGTACTGTTGGAATAAACGGTACAAAGTAGTAATATAGCTGACTAGAAGATCCAACAAAAATAATTACTTTGATTCGTTTATTAGTAGAGAAATTAGCGAAAATGTGAAAAGTGATCCGTTATAACTAATACTTATAGAGTGAATGACTGCAGTGCAAACCAATTTTACTAGGTGACCTATTTTCGCGGTCGCAATTAAAACATCGCAAGTGGTTAAATAGGGCTTGTTTACACTTTCTTTAGCCCGTTCGGTAGACCGTTAGTGCTATTTAAACGGCTTGGAACCTGTCCCAAGCTGTTGAAACATATTAAAAAGTAGGCCTACTAAATTATAAAACAAATCTCCCGCGAATGACGGAGACAGACACTGAGACATCAATTAATGGCGAATTTACCCGAGATGCATTGCGAATCTCACAAGGGAGGTGATCCTATCCATACCTCGTGTTTGTGCAACGGTACTTGGCCGTCAAAACTAGCAACGGTATAATACCGTAGGCAAACCAACGGTATCATATTGTTAAACCAACAGTGACAAAATACAGTGTACTAACTTGTTTAAACAAGTTAGCTAACTTGTGTAAACAATTTAATAACTTGTTTAAAAAAGTTAGAAACAGAAGAGGAGGTGGTGGCTCCATGCTGTCGTAGAAAATGGCTGTCCGTGATTGGTCAGATGCTAACTTGTTTAATTAAGTTAGATAATTTGTTTAAACAAGTTAGTAACTTATTTACACAAGTTAGTTAAAAAAGAGGAGGTGGCGGTTATACGCTGCAGTACGATGGTAGTGTTTCTCGTCGTCGTCCATACATTCCGTGTCCTGTATTGGAGGAAAACGTGCTCACGGAGCATAAAAACTTGTAAAATGCCACTGAAACAAATATTTATTATTGGACATGCTTCATTGAATGAAAGGCCCACTTAATTTTCGAGTCACCGATTATTTCTTTAAATTGCCTTGATCTACGGTTTTAATAACAATCTATGCCATAAAATATAATTAAAATACTATAATTCATCACCATTTGGAACGTCTGTGTCTCAGAAGGTGCCCATAGAGTAATAGAAAATAGCTGAAATCGTAAAATCATTTCCCCCGTTATGGCTCCCAGAATGCAACATAATTCAAACTGTAGTTTATTTTCAATGGAAGGGTAATAACTCTATATCTAAATATATAGAGTTATTGCCCTTCCATTGAAAATAATCGACTTTGTGTGGAAACGTCAGCAGAGAACAGACGTCGTAATCTCAACAAAAACAACATGTTCACAGTTTATTACATCGAATAAGTTGAAAATACAATGTTTTGGAGCTTCCTCTTTCAAATGGTATATAATATGGCATATACTTTATATAATGTGATCTGGGGGTTCGACAATTTAGTGGCCCTTTAATTAGTTTTGGCTGCTGGGTTGGTATCTGAATAAGTGAAGACGCAGGTGAATTTCAACTATTTCTCAGTGATATATTTTGAAGATCGTTGTTGAAGCGGCTGGAAACATTGCATCGATTGCACCAAGTACAGCGAACGGATATTCTTCCAATTAAGAGAAACACACACATATCCAGTATTCATTCAAAGAATGACTATTCATCGACTAGACGATCACATACTTTCCCAAATGCACCATCGTGATGGTGCTTATACGTGATATTAGAGAAGAAAATATTAATCAAAGTTGGGGTGAGGCACACCAACGTCCATGTCCGTTGCCGGCGATGATAATTCTCTATATTGTGGTTCACGACATTTTGTACGTGTATGTCGGTTTGGTACTTGATGTAAACATATTTTATTCCAATCAAAAAATAACATGTTTAAACATTTGACAAAGACAGAATAATATATATAATCGGATGATTGGAAAGGGGATTAAACAACAAGCCCAAGGGCTTTTATTAAGTTTGCTCCCCTTTTGTTTCGCGCACACTCTTCATTAAGTGTAGAGGGGGGGGGGGGGGGTCCTACGGGAAGGAATGAAACTATCATAATTATAGTATAATGTTGTTGTCGTGAGAAGCAGGGAGAGAGATTGTGAAGGAGAAAGCCATAGAGAGGACGGGCGAGAGAGAGAGAGAGAGAGAGAGAGAGAGAGAGAGAGAGAGAGAGAGAGAGAGAGAGAGAGAGAGAGAGAGAGAGAGATAGAGAGATAGAGAGATAAAGGGGTGAGATGTTGGGAGAGGGGGTAGTTGTGAGGAGTGTTCAATAATTGAGTTGAGTTGTTACGTAATAGTAATAATAATGATGCTCGTCTATACTATTCTTCGTGTGTCAGGCGCCATGGGAGGGGGTCAAGCGCAGTTATTAATATGTTGCATTGGTCAATAAGTAATTATACATGTATAGTGAGGTTTGGTACTTGACTTGAATACCAACTCCATCATGGTTACATAATATTTATACTGTACGAGGTTTAAAGTTGGTAATGTGTGTTTGTGAACCAAATACACGGCCCATGTTCAAATAAGGGTGGTCAAATAAATGTTTTCGCGTCTTACGGAATTAGACGTTGTATACATCCAAAAATACAGGCCAAGTTCGAATATGGGTTCGATTCAATGCTTTTTCATGCGTCACGGTTTTTTTTTCGAATTAGACACTACCTGAGTTTATAAAATTTCGGTTTCCAGCCATTAACTCTAGATTGGGTTATTTATTTGGAGCTGAAGTTGGTATGTGTGTTACTTCAACAAAATACAGGCCCTGCCATGATCTATCATGAGGAAATCAAGATGAGTATGCCTTGTTCTTCTATGTTGTGAATAGCATTTGACCCCGCATATAATCCCTAGTTAAATGTTTAACATTATTCAATATATAGAATATATGCCAACATAGCTGTATACAGAATATATGTGATGGCAATGTCAGTAGTCGGTTTGGTTATCCTTCAACATGTAACCTACCTCGCTATATCTCTTCAGCAGGACAATCCCACACCCTTCCCCTCTTGTATACCCATCAGCGTTTGCTGAAAATGTGTGGCATTTCCCAGTTAGCGACGATATTCGGCTTCTCGACATGATAACCAATTGTTCGGGTGACAAGATGTAGTTGACGCCTCCGCAAATCGCAAAGTTGCAATCCCCTGAAATACGAAACCCTAATTACATGAGGTTATCGTTAAAACAACAGCAACATAAATAGATATCGATATAGTTTAAAGCAACATGGCGGTTTGCGCTCCAAAATTAGCCTAGTACCCAGGCCAGCAAACGTATTTGAGGCCTGGTATAGGCTAAGCTCATGAATATATTCATGAGATGCGGTTGTCACGTGATATTTTCGATTGCGAATTTATTTACGATTTGTATTGCTACGGTAAGATCATCATTTTTATCTACAATTTATATTTGATTACATCTATTTATATCGATAATCAATAAGTTACACCATTAGTGTTTCAATATACAACAGTGACAGTGTTTATTGATTTCGGGAATGATATGAAAAGTGTGTTTAATTGTGACCAGTTACCTGTTTTCGACTCATACGTTTCAAGCATGTGGGGTTTGTTTTTTATTCATAGGCGAAAAAGTTGCTGGCCCATAATGTATATTTAGATGTTGATTTCTTGACAACACTCAGACCATTATTTTGACACCAAAAATTCCACGATGGGCCGATGGGTTCATTTTTTCTGTGACATTTTGTGACTATTGCTGTTTATGAAACTTGAAACTAATGAAAGGTCAATCAATCATGATGCATATGTTGATTTTTTTGGAATGATACAGTTAAAATTAAGAATGTCTTTCTTGTGTGTAATCAATTTTTATTACCAAGTTTTATACCGAATGATGAAAATAAGCCGTCATCAATGTCTACATGTACTAGTAGATCAAAACGCTCAAGGGAATTTTCAACACCGACCCGACAAATACCTCTACTAGTACAGGATCCAAAGCGCCACAATTTTATGGTTTGTTTTATAAGCTACCGGTATATATGATCTATTTTGTCACATGTAAAGAAAATATAAAAAAAATGTTCATAGTATTAGTACTAGATCATGCCATGAACATCTACTAATGCCCGTAGCGGGCGTTAGCATTAGTAGAGGTTCATGGCATGATCTATATTAGTACATGCACTGGCCGGGGGGGGGGGGGGGTTCTACTCAAATTTGTTGTTTTTTAATGCCAGCTTTACATGTATATCAGTTTCTACAGCACATTGGTGAGTGCACCTCCGTTTACACTGAGGGGATTGTCAGTTCGAATCTGACTGGAGACCGCTGGTGTTCTAAAATATGAACTTTAGATTGCATGATTATTATGAGAAATTATTATAATATTATATATATTATATTATAATATTAATATATTAATTCAATTGTACTTGCCAGATGCCAGTACATGTCCTATGAATTTAAAAATTACTTTACATGAGATAAAATAGATCATATATAGCCTATTAATCTAACCATAAAATTGTGGTGCTTTGAATCCTGTACTGTAGAGGTGTTTGTCGGGTCGGTGTTGAAAATTCCCTTGACCGTTTTGATCTAGATCGATAACCACGGAAATTGTATATATCTGTGCAGGAGACGTCCCTTTAATCAAATATACTAGAGCTCCAGGGTGGAGACACATTCATGGGATGCTGATAGTGATATGCATTTGGAAGTATGTTTTTTCTTCAATTTTCAAGTCTATATACATGTAGGCCCACCATATGAGGGAAGAAGTAACCACGAATTCCCTTTTTGTGACCATGGACATGCTATATACCTGTGCAGGAGATGTCCATTTAGTAGCCCTATACTGAAATTTTTTTACAGCTCCGGTTTGAGACACACATTCAAGGGAGAGGGATGCTGATAATATGAAAATAGGCGTTTTTACCCAATTTTAAGTCAACAAGTACACCATAGGAGGGAAGCAAGGCCCCAAGGACCCATAATTCCCTTTTTATGACCATGGAAATTGTATATACCTGTTCACGAGATGTCCCTTTAATCAATAATACTAGAACTTAATGTATTTAAATCAACATTTTGTATTGAATTAATATTGACCAGAGCAGCTCATGTACCAAGCCAGAAAATAAGCAGCTGACATTTGAAAATTGAGATTCCCAGTGGTTGAATTTCATCACGCATTATCCCAGTACAATTGATTTAATATTACATGTATATTATAATATAAAATTTGCAGGAAGGTATGCCGTGTATTACATCTGGCATTTTCGGGGAACCACCACCCCAAACCTGCAAAAAAGCATTTTTTTACTCAAATGTTTGGTCACCCACCCCCAAAATTTCACTAATTTTGGTCTAAAACCACATAAAACCCTACTGATATCACTCATATGACTAGAAAGTTATCTGCTCTAGTTCAAGTGACAGTTTACCATGTTTCAGAAGCTGATTTAATTGAAAAAAGTTTAATTAAGATTTTTTGTTTAAACTGGCTGATAGGCAGTACCACATACCGGTACATGTACACACACACATGCAATCATGTATTGGAGTTTCCAGGTGC
Source organism: Siphonodentalium dalli (assembly GCA_032622095.1). NCBI lineage: Eukaryota > Metazoa > Mollusca > Scaphopoda > Gadilida > Siphonodentaliidae > Siphonodentalium > Siphonodentalium dalli. Next base: position 134,500,140 of record CP136068.1, on the reverse strand, counting down.
GTGTGTCATGAGAATATTCTAGGTCTACCTGGGTGGTCAAATTGGACACTGCTAATGGAAATTCTAATGAATCGATGGAAGTGGACAAATACAGTACTAACCCACCAAAATCTGAAAGGTGCACAAAAAACACTGGTATAACTTACTCTATAAGGTATAACTTATAAAATGGAACACTTCAAACAAAAAGAACTGCTATTATTGTTTTTCACTGAAAGGTTTATGCATCCAATTTACAAATTATAAATTTCCCAGCATATCTCCTGCATATCCATTGAGATATCAGTTTCCCCTGCAAGCTATTACATGATCCAAACATGTGTATTGGCTATTTTGGCTGAAATACATTTTAAGCTGACAACAACTCAGGACAGTGAACTCAATCTTCACTTTCGGGTCATTGTTGACAATTTTGTAGACATGACATATCCATGATAATGATGAAATATTATTTGTTAAGCTCCAATTCAACTAGAGTTGACATATTTTGAAAATAAATACATAAAGAGGACATTTAGCAGGCTTCAATTGGAAATATTATTCTATAAATTGCTGATATCTGCAAACCTACGTCATTATGCATTATACACACAATTCCATAATTTCTAACTATTTCATGATTAGTCGGTCAACCAGCCCATTATCTAGCATTATTCCATACCACTTTTGTTGGTCTAGTGGATCAACTTCAATTATACTAAATGCTTTTGGCAGTCACTATGCTGGACTTGAATAGGATTTTTGAAATTTGTTATGTTCTCGAGATGAGTACTAATAATTGCCGTCAATTTCGTATCCTGCTCGAGATTTTTACACCAAAACTCTATTCAAACAGACAAGGATGGATAACTCTAAAATCAAGTGGTAATAAAAACGCAATTTTGACTGAGATCTGGGCCAGAAAGTATTCCCGATAATGAAAAATAATAGATTTCTAAAATTGATATCTAACAAATCTGAGCTTTGACGGGTGACTTCCTCGACTCGAATCAAATATTTTTGACACCCGAAGCCATTGAAATAGTAATTGAGAGGAGTTTTATCGGATTGAGTACCTTTAAATGAATGTAGTACAGACTGACCAACTTGTCAGAGCATGGGACGGTATAGCAAAGTTTGGCAATTTATGGTAAAAGGTCCACCCAGGCAAATCACATTGACCACTTGTGTTAAGTTTGGTATCAACATGAGCGTTAATATATCCCCGACGAATTTAGTTAATAAAATGCGACATGGGACAGCAAACTTCGACACAAAATTGATGTAAGCGGTTGCCGGGGGTGTTTGTTGACATCAGAGTTTCCAAATATCCAAGCTACAAAAACATGATTTCGCACTATTTAACTTATTGCCGTTGATCGGGGCTAGTCGATTCCTGTGAAAAACACTCTATTCAATTTGATTGAGTAGTTGTCAAAGTTATATACTTGCGTCTTGTATTATTAAATTAAGAAAAACGTACCGATGTTGAAATTTGCTTTTCTATTTTAAAACAATATCTCACAAACCGGAAACACAATTCAAAATTCCACTTTCTGTTTAGCCTATACCTGTCCCTACGGGCGAGTAGCAGAGTTGGGACAGGGTACCAGTCTATCCAAAATACACAAAATAATATTCGCTTTTGAAATTTTCCTGGTATCAAAATAGGTAGATAAATGCCCAAACTACCTTTCTACGACCAATATGTCCCAAAAAGACGCATGCAAATCATGAAAATTACAAAAAAATCGTGGTGTTTGGGCCCCCGGCGTCTCTGTAATTGTTCGGTATATACGCGATATAGGGGTTTCAATTTGATCTTATATATGTATGTATCCCTGCGAGAACAATGGTCTCTGTTGACAATAATTTAATGATAGAACGGTCATCCTGAATTTATCCGAAACGTTGCGATGGTGCAAGGGGGGGGGGGGGGGGTCAGAAAGGAACATAATACTACTAATATAATAATAAGTAATTATGTTGAGATGCTTATGTATTTAAATTTCAACCCAACATCATTATGGTAGTATATTGCATAATTTGCAGTATATGCTGAATATATTTCTTTCTTATATAATATAGGAATGGGTCGCCAAGTATTAGATCATGTCATGAATTTATACTCTGGCTACCGTAGAGATCATATTCAACCCGTTCAAAATATGGGAACCTTTTAATATCCTGATGGAGAACTTTATAGCATTGAACAAACAACGTAGTGAATATATTTCTTTGTTAATACTTGTTCCTTAATAATATATTTCACATTATGGGTGGTCACATGCAACTCCAGATTGCATGATTTGTCTGTGACTTTTGTGAGTCGACATCGAAATAAACATTGAATTGATTACCCGTGAGAAATTTCGTGATTGTAAAGGATGTCAATCAAACTCGATTCAACAAAGTGACATAATATTATGTCATGCAACATTGAGCTGGGATCTTCGTGACCTATGCACACTGTGGAATACGTGACAGTACATGTATTACGTTTATTAGCCTGAATTTTCCCAATGATTTATTGTTTTCAAGCATGCTATCACCCACATACGTTTCTTTGCTGTCTCACTTGTGTGTAGTTAAAAATAACTACGGAATTGAAATAACTGGAGTTCATAGACCAAACATATATATAGTGCCATGACGAACTTTTACTGACTATACACAATTGCGATTTGAGAATATTTGAGAAAAATTAATGTATTCCATGGACAAATATGATCCAACGGAAACACCTTTTCGCGTACCGAACATGATAGAGACGCTTGGGAACCTTGAAAAACAAAATACGTCACAAACATGGCGGTATCGAGAATGCACTTATTTCCGAAAACACACGGTCGCTGCCGGCATTACTCGGCTGATTATAAAAATTTAATCGGAAAAACGAAACGATATCAAATTTACCCAAAAATATAACTAACAAAACTCGTTTTTAGCACTATATCGACGAATTCGCTCGGAAATAGTTTACATACATTTGTGTATGTATGTTTTGAGACCAATCTTACCGAATTACGTATACATACATTTTAGGGTTCGAATGAGCCATATCCGTTTAAACAAAAAGGCGCGCAGCTTCAATACACGCATTTGATAATACCTGGAATAATATATCTACTTTACAATAGGAATATGTTGAGTTAAACAACAACTCCATTATAGTCACCAATGTCCCTCTTGGGTTGAATTGGCCCCTTCTATATATCTCTATATATACATTTAAAATACATGTATTTATCAAATACTCAAATACATTACGTGATTTTCACTTGCTTTCGATACCATCCATTAAACTAATAGCTAAAGGTTAACATTTGTCCTTTGGGTTATATTTCAATGGATCATGCCAAAGACGTGATTCAACTCAATTCCCGGGATACTTGGCACCGCGCCAACAAAATTGCCGCGCTGATTGATACTATTTTTAAAAACCGCGATTATACCAACATGCACCAGACATTGCACAAATGAATGCCTTGTTCATTGAAGATATATTCTTGTCCAACTTCGTTGCACTAACGAAAATAGGCACAAAAACAAAGAGCCAAATTAGGGGGACTATATTTTTCGTCGCCAGCCAGAGCGCGTAATACAGTCGTATACGGTTATGAAGCGTTTCAGACAACGGCGTACGTGTATGCATTTTGCATGCATTTTGATTTGTTAAAAAGGCATAAAGCTCTAGTTTTTTTTCATATGAAATAATACAAGATCTTCAACTCGTTGTGTTGGGATATAAGATTTTATGAAACTTATATATATCCCAACATAACTCGTTGGAGATCCTCTATATATCGATATTTTCTTATATAAAACGATGACCAAGTGCACGGGACCATTTTTAGAAAGTGCTATCGCGCACACAACGCTTCGGACGAACTCGAGTCGTAAAATGTCGCGATGCACGTTTTTGTCGGAAAAAACTGAAACAAAGAACAAAAAACCAGAAAGACATTCCCTAGCGCCGAAACTCCATCAATATGCGGATACATCGAATTATGTTGAAGGTGATAGATTCTAACCTGTTTTGATTGCCATGCAACCTTGATGAATTGCAACAAGCGACGACGAACAAGCTGTGTCGATTGTCATTGATGGTCCAAGAAGGTTGTAAATGTAGGACACTCGAGCCGAGATGACACTGTTCTGGTTTCCGGTTATGGTGTATGGGGTGGCGATTGATTCCCCTGGGGTTCCAACGGACAGTTGTGTGTTGTAGTCTGCACTCATACTTCCTGAAATTGTATTGACATGCAGTCAGACGACGCGATGACGTCTCATCCTCAATTTTCCAATTCGTACAATATAATGTAAGCTGTATATGCATTTTCGCACCGTACGAGGAATAGAAGAGAACCGGACCCTTGTGTTGTGCTCTGTGCTTACTCCCCGGCCAACTAAGACACAGTCTGAGAGCGAAGGTCGAAGGCTGATACGAGGTTACATCGGACAGATATCAAACCAACCAACCCAATTTATTAATTAGATCGCCTCTTACTAACTCTTTCAAATGAGTGACATTACAAAATAGATATCTACCATTATTTAGCAGTGAGGTGGATTTTCGGCATGCTGTAAAACCATATTACTCGGATTTGTGATCTCGTAAATTGATATTACTCGGAATGGTGGTGTCATATTACATATTACTCGGTTTTGAAGCGATATTCGCATTGTTTGATAACAGGCCGTTCTGAAAAAAATGCCATAATTAATAACTTGTCATATCGCGCGGGTGGCACGTACCTATGAACACTCCAGTTTTGGTTCCATTAATGTCGATTTTGCGGATCCCGCCATCTTCTAAAGCCATATGGGTGCACTCTAGTGTGATAGACTGCTGTGGATCCATGGTTTCTGCTTCCAAATCACTGATACCGAAAAAGTTGTTGTCCCAGCATTCAAATCTGAAATGTTGAACCGCATTACTGCGTTTTGTGATAATGGCTGAAAACTGTACATTATTTCTGTTATTATCGTTCCATTCGCTGAAATAATGTACAGTTTGAAGCTATTATCCGACTTAAAGTATGACCGAGGTCAAATCATTACCTTTAATCAGAATGGATTAACCCTAAAGTTTGTCAAGACCATGTGCTCGGCCCTTTCTACCCGTCCATTGCTATATACATGTGATAATCAGATTGGTAATCTAGAATACTTGGATTCTATCGCTCAATTAGGTCGCCATTGAGCTTTTTTTAAAAACTATTGTCCTGTATGTGTTATGTCTGTTATCTCCTTTCCTTGTATATATTTTATTATATTATTTTGCATAAATAAATAAATAAAACATGACACAGATTATTTCCTAACCTCAACATTGAATCAACGCCAAAGGTTTCAAAACCCAAGTTCCCAAATGTGACAAATCATTAAAACCCCAAATTAAAAGAGGACAAACCATTCAAACCCCAAAATAAAAGAGGAATAGACTATAAGCGGCAAACGATTGAACTAAGGGATTATTGACACCTCGTGCGGGTACCCCCGGAAACAATAGCCGTCGGCAGAACGAGATGCTCTCGTGCGGATGGCATGAAATCTGAACCTGTGAACCCATTGTCAACTTAACCCTTTACCCAACAAAGCGGCCAAAAACGCCCAAATAAAGCTTCAACAGCCTAAAATATCTTCGGTCTGTCTCAATAACACCATACAAATATGGATATCATTGGAACCGGTTCATTGACCACATTGTGATGGTTACAGTATTGCCCTGTGCCAATGCATTCTCTTATATATGCGAGTCGACCATAGGTCGCCTCGCATATATAAGAGAATGCATTGGCCTAAAAAAAATCTTTTTTTAACACTTTTTACCACTTTTTCTTACATTCTTTAACAATTGTATATAGAGGATCTCACATGAGTTTCTATTTTATACTGAATTTATCAACCGAGTTCACTAAATTCGATTTGAGCCGAGGTTTACCGAGGCTCAAATAGAATTTAGTGGACGAGGTTGATAAATTACGTATAAAATAGAACGAGTTTGAGATACCTTTTATCACATGATCAAATAAACCCGAAGCAACGCGCAATATTCATCGAAAACAACAATCATAAACTACAGCGATCGCAAGTTATTTGAAGAACGCCGTGACGTCATCGCACGCGCTGATATTAAACGTGTCTATTACCGATAATTATGAAACTGCTTTTATGGCCAAATTATGTGATAAAATGTTTTCTTACATTTTTTAACAATTTTTATAATATTTTTCTACATTCTTTGACAATTTTATCATATTTAATATGTGTTAAGCCAATGCATTCTCTTATATATGCGAGGCGACCTATGGTCGACTCGCATATATAAGAGAATGCATTGGCACAGGGTCGTTCTGTTGGGTAAAGCGTTAATGGATCGGCAGTACCCCATGCTTTTCCAACAGTTTACTGAACACGGCGTACCGAAAATGAGATCCTTCTGCGATAGATTTAGCCAATATCTTCGGAGTTTTGCCTTTACTTTTGTGCGGTATATTTCTGATCTGGCGGAGAATTATGAATTGAATGACTGATTTGTGCGCTCGGTATACCTAATCGGATATTTGACGATCATATACAATCATGTAGGTTGATATCGTAACTGAAGATCGAAGAACTTCAATTACATGTAAATTACGATATTAGTTTAGGTTCTGTCTTGATGGGTGTTACAACATGCAACCCTGGAATCGTGTGATATAAGTTTAATTAAACAGTTAAATGGATTTAACAGGGATGTATCGATTCTGTGACATTTTCTTGAAGCAGAAATATATGCACTCAGAGCAGTATCACGAATGTGACCGATCATCCTTTATTTTTAAATTTACAACATCAAACCTGTCAAAGCTCACTACTCTAGAACAGTACGAGAGCTATTGATATAATACTGCGTAAAATGTGTAGATCCTATTTTCCGTGTCTTAAAATAGTAGCCTATAGTATACTATAGTATACTATGAGCTCCGTGGTCCAGTGGTTAGCGCGTTGGACTTGTCTTCGCTGTCAACACAGCGAGGCGAGTTCGCGGCTGGCTGGTGGTCTGTTATGAGTTTCCACACAGCAGTGGCTTGGCCGACTTGAGCGATGTGCAATTGTTGGATTGTACACTGTTTGAATCTCGCGCCAAGTTGTGACCCTTGAGCAAGGTCGCTCGTGTTGTGTCTGCTTTGCACCACCCATGCATTACAATGGTACCTGATAATGAGCAGTGAAAGATCTTGTCAGTATGCTAGCCATATGGTATCCTCGCATACTCCCGGCTGTACCTCCCCATGTCCCCGGGGAGCAGTAGATGGTTACTGAATTTCCAGGCTCATCAGTGTAATAATTGTAAAAACTTTGAGCGTTTTGGGCCTCATGGGAAAGGCGCTTTACAAATTCTATACATTATTATGAACGCAATTTATCAAAACACATAGGAGCACCACAGACTATCTTCAATAAATTCTCAACTGAACCAAAATTGCTTACATACTCTGTGGCAGAGACTGTCTTTATACATGTACATGTACCTGGACATTATATTTGGTTACATTCACATTCACACTCAATGCCATGCACATGTACGTGAAACGTACTACGTTTTTGTTTTGCAACCGCATAACCGCGTTTACCCCTTCTCCCTAATGTTACACATATCTGCTGCACACAAAACCATATATAGCAACACTGAGTGGATGGTCAACGAAGAAATAATAGCTTTAAACGCTGATGGTCTGATATTTAGCCTAAGTACGTGGGTGGCATTGGTAATATATTTTCAAACAACATGATATGAAAACTAACATTGTGCATTGCGTGTTGGTATTATTCCCTTTGTAAAGTGCCGACTGAAGTAATTTGAACAAAATTATCATATAAGAAGCCGGTTTGGTGGCAGCATGAAAATTAGTCTTAAATCAAATGTACGATGTACCGGCTCTTCTATCCGGTGAGATGGGATGCTAATCTATTGAAGAGATGAGTTAAGTGTTTATTTACAGCATAAGCACCATTATGACATACGTGTATTATTTGTTATTATACGGGGTGTTGAACAATCTGGAAATGTAACTAGTATTTATACCGCAAGGGTATGCATTTATAGTACTACTGAATCGCATGATAAGCCTCTATATAATAGCACTGAATAAGCATATGCATGTTATACATACCCTTCAAGAATGCCTGCATGCTTCGTGTATGTCTTTCCGACTGCATCGGGATCTGGGTCATAATACGCGTCCACGTTCCATCGATCCTGGGGTATACGGATGACCTTGTCCTCTCCGTTCTTTAGCACATCCCAGAACTCGTCTACATCGTTGGCACCTGGAAATCTACACCCGATGCCGACAACAGCGATAGCGTCGTGTCCATACATAACACCAGGCCACACAGTTCAACAAACTAATGTATATCGAATTATATGCTTTGAAGGTTTTTTTTTTTTTATCTTGCAGTCATTTCAATACACATATTTCATTTTACTGATACATCAGTGAACACTTTACAGAATAAGTTACTTGTTTTTGTTATCGATACTTTACACGTATTTAAATTAGCGCAGGTTTTAATTACCGACTTCCATGATGCGGAGATATCGGTCTTTGGACGAGTTAATTGCCCTTGGCAGTATGTATTTTCGCTCTGGTTATTTCCGCCATTGTACAAACGTTTGCAAACAAAGTATTTTATGATGAATTAAAACCCACCGGCGTGTTATCCCTTTGTCCTGACACGGCTCTTATCCGGCAGAATGATCAAGCGATTTGATCGCATGAGTGTTATTTAACGCCATGCATTTATGCATGGTTATTCTTTTTTAATAATGCCCGTGGGCATTATTTTTTAAGAATACCCGTGGGCATTCTTTAAGAATACGCAAGGGATTATTTGATGCTATACTCCCGTCGCGAGTCGAGAAAATAGAATAAAACTATACATACAACGTCTGTCGCAACAGGGACTCGGGCGTTAATATGGGGTGGGGGATAATTAGTAATTAGCGGGAAATTTCCTACATTCGGTCAAAACGTTCGAAGGGAATTTTCCAATCTTAGTGTCAGTTTGGATATCTTGAGGCCAGTAAAATTAAAAAATTCTCACACCTCACTAATCATTGGCCAGTCAAAACCTGATAATCAATTACAAATTACTAACAAGAAACCATAGTCAGAAATGGTAACGCGCTCAAGATCATATATTATATACCCATGATTTAGTCTGGTCGATAAACTCAAATTTTAGGGTCAACCTAGAAAAAATTCGGACTAAGTTAGTTTTTATACCATCTTGAAGAGGAAGCTCTCCTCTATAACATATCCAAAATCCGCTAAAATCCGCTTTGAGCATTTTTTGTAATTCAAGATGGCGTCCAAGATGGCTGCCACTTTCCTGTAAGTCAGCTTGATGCAATTATAGTGAGAACAACTTGTCATATGTATACATATGTATTTGTGTGAAGCTAAGACATAACGCCACCTTTATGTGCCAAAATTGGACCTCCCCGTCCAAGATGGCCGCCAAAATGACGACCGGAAGTTGATTTTTGACGTTTTTACTAATGTCTTTAAGATAAGTTTCTGTGGTTTGGAACTGGTTGAGAATTGTGACTTTATTTTGTATTTAGCATGTTAATTGACCATTGGAGCAATACAATATGTTGTTCGTTGTGTACACACCCCTTCCGATCACTCAAAAATATTCGATTTTACAAAACGCGGTATAACATTTCACAAAAGATCCCCATTTGGATTCTAGTCATATTTCATCAAGAAGTGGGAAGAACTGTATAATGTAAGTGATGCATTCTATATCTTATTGATATTCGAACTGAATGGTACCAAAATTGTCACTTTGGCTCAAAATGGCTGTCAAAATGGCCGCAAAAATATGGAAAATGGTAATTATTACCCCAGCGTGCCATGCAACCGCTTACAAGTTGTGGTGATGCACACAATTGGCTATTCAGTCTTATATCCATTGAATACCAACATTTCTCATGCACCTTGATTAATTTTTACTATTTACTATTCTGAAATTACCAGAATTATGGGCTTTTTCTATCACAAACAGCATCAAACTCGGCAAAAAATAACTTTTCATGTTTGGACCATATTTTTCAAGTAAAATGGAACTATCTTTGGTATTAAATGTTCTTTTTATTTTGATATGCCTTAAATGTGTCATAGTGTGGTGTTAGACAATATTACTCAAGATGACATGCAAAATGGCAACCAAATTTGGTAATAAGTTTATATTCCGAACATTATTCTCTGCTGTTCCGAAATGGTAGCAAGTTGTGACTCACTTGGTTGTAAAACATGCTACCTAATCAACTGACTACTAAATCTTATAATTGGGTTGTCCCATCACCTTATAAGGCACGACAAATTCATTTTAAGGGATGTAGTATGGATTTTGCAGAACACCTCTTTTGGGATTCTGTCCATATTTTTTAACGGAAACGGACAGAACGTTGAAACTGAGCTGAAATGTGTCATATTATGTGGCTACTCTGGCCCATTAGCATCAATTGATTAACTTATAAACTATATTGTCAGGAAAACGCCATTAATGTGGAGAACACTCTGATATTACCTCTATCGATTAACTTTTCCTTGAGTTATTGTGGAAAGCGATAGTCACCCAAAGGTGCACCAGTACAAAACACACATGAGCATGCAGTCACTCCATATATACATTGACACCACATAAATGGCCATGTGCCACTCGCTGTATAGACATACTCATCACCCATTACCATACAGCCACACTTGGGTTTACCCATACACCAACGCATGGCCCTATAGCCGTGAATAACCACACAGACACACCAGATATACACCTACACATCACATGACCTGTATAAATATTCACTACATACATGAACACAAAGTAACCTCTTCAGTCTTGTATACCTATTCGCCTCACCATAGGACATACAGTCGTCACTCCATGTATATTTATTTGCCACATACATAGCTATATAGCCACTAAAGATATACATATACACCCGCCGATGACCATACAGTCACTCCTGGTATACCTGTTCGCTACATCCATGATCATACATCACTTCTTGTATACCTATTTGCCTCACCAGTGGTCATACAGTCTCACTCCCTGTATATACATATTTCCAAAACCATAGAGTCACTCCATGCATATATATATAGACCTCACCAATGGCCTAACATCCCTTCTAGATATACCAATGTTCCGTTCGGTGCACACTGTCATTCATACACTCCAGACTTGCATATACACCTGATCCATGCCAATTCAGCCTCTCGCTGTATACGCATAAACCACATTCGTGATCATAGTCACTCCTTGTATATCAATTCACTCCACCATTTATTTTGCCATACTGTCAATATACATATTGGCCGTGCCATGGTCATATAGTCACTCATGATATACATACACATCTCTCCATGACCACATCGTCACTCTAGGTGTATATATATATACCCCATCAATGACAATGCAGCCCTTCTAGATATACCAATACCCCGCACACACGGCCACTCGTACACTTCAGACTTGCATATACAGCTCAACCGTGACAATTCAGCCACTCGACGTATACTTATACACCGTTTCCATGAGCATTCAGCTATTCACTATATGCTTGTACACACCACCAATGACAATACAATAGGCCCTACATATAAACATATACATACCACCCATCACCATGAGGTCATTCTCTATATACACTAGCCGCCAATGGCCATCAAAGTGTACTCCAGGTATGCATATACACTTCAACAATGAACGTGCAGTCATTCCATGTACACATATACACTTGCACACAACTATACAGCAACAGCCTATTTATACATACACCCATCCATTACCATAAATCAACCATATGTATACATATACACCCAACCATGACAATACAGCCACCCAATGTACACCTCTGTAGCCCACCCCTACCACACACTCACTCCATATATACATACAGGACAGTGTATCTGCTCTCGTTATGCCCATACACCACTTCAATGACCAGACAGCCAGCCACTGTAAACATGTTCACCTCACAGAGCTGCTCATTATATACCTATACATATCACCATGGACACCATTCACATCATTCATTAAAACAATAATTCCATGTATACCTACTCACATCGCCTATGACCATCCAGTGAACAGACATACACACTGTATTAAGTTGATTAATGTTGATGATAATGGGCCAGAATAGCCACATGATATGATCCCTCTCAGTTCCGTTTCAACGTTTTGCCCATTTCCGTTCAAAAACAAGGAAGTGCTTTTGGCAAAATCCATATTGCATTCCTCAAAATTAATTTGTCATGCTTCGTAGGGTACCGGGACAACCAAAATAGAACATTTAGTTGATTAAGTAGCATTGATTCTGTATACATATACACCACATATATACACATATGTATATTTATATAATAATGTCTACCAAATTGTGTTGCCATTTTGGAAGCCATCTTGAATAATTTTGTCTAAAACACCTCAGTGTGACACATGTAACAATAAGCATCTTTGATACCAAACATAGTTCCATTTTAATTTTTAAAAATGGCTCAAATATGAACAGCGATTTCTTCCCGATTTTTATATCAGGTTTGTGACAGAAAATTTCGAATAATTCGGGTAATTTCAGTGGTTATAATAGTAACAAATATACAAGGTGCATTGGAAATGTTAGTGGTCAATGTATATAAGACAGAATAGTCAGTCAAGTGGGTGCATCACCACAACTTGTAAGTAGTTGCATGGCACGCTGGGATAATAATTACCATTTTCCATATTTTGGCGGCTATTTTGGTAGCCATTTTAAGCCAAACTGACAAGTTTGGTACCATTGAGTTCAAATATCAATAAGATATAGAATGCATCACTTAAATTGCACAGTTCTTCCCACTTCTTGATGAAATATGACTAGAATCCCAATGGATATCTTTTGTGAAATGTTATACCGCGTTTTGTAAAATCGAATTTTTGAGTGATCGGAAGGGGTGTGGACCCAATGAACAGCATATTTCATTGCTCCAATGGTCAGTTAACATGCTGAATACAACATAAAGTCAAAATTCTCAACCAGTTCCAAACCACAGAAACTTCTCTTAAAGATAATATTAAACAAAACGTAAATATTCCACTTCCGGTCGCCATTTTGGCGGCCATCTTTGACAGGCAGTTCCAATTTTGGCACTTAAAGGTGGCGTTATGTCTTAGCTTTACAAAAATGTATACATGTGTATACATGTGACAAGAAGTTCTCACTATAATTGCATCAAGCTGACTTATAGGAAATTGGCAGCCATCTTGGACGCCATCTTGAATTACAAAAAATGCTCAAAGCGGATTTTGGATATGTTATAGAGTATATATTCCTCTTCAAAATGGTATACAAACCAACTTAGTCCAAATTTTGTCTAGGTCAAACCTTTTATCGACCAGACTAATTGTAATTATAAAATATAAAATATATTGATTTCGCGAATGACCAACTCAGAATTCCGTTAAAATAACAATAACAGCCAGCACCTAATTAACGAACCGGCGGCCGACTCGGCCGTGTCCGACCACAACCATCAGTGGCCTGCAGAACGAAACATATCTATAAAAGTTGAAGTATAAGACTTACAAATTATCTTTTTCATTTCTTTTATTTGTAATTGACTTAGCTTGTCACAAACAAAAAATAAACTTCATTATTGACATCATAATGTAAAGGACAATAAACGAAATTGAAATTCCCCAACTACACATTTGACCGGACTCAGCCTCCTGGTCGCTCAGTTCGACTTTTAAACCGGAAAAACCCATTATCTATAAATAAAGCGCCCACCGAACCATAGCTATCTATAATTTGGACAACAATATATACACGTGGCGCGCACGTAATAAATCAAACTAAAACAAAATGGCGGCCTGAATTTGTCTGTAGTTAGACCTATACATATATGTTCTAAGACTGCGGATTTCAGTCAGGTTCGGATTTAAAAAATGTTTAAAACAAAAACAAATCGAGGCCTGAGTTTTCATGGAGTTAGACTATTGTATAGATGCTAGGATTTTACAGTAATCGTGCTCATATTTCAATTTTTTTTCATGATTCCTCCCCACAATAGGTACAGTTATGAAATTCCAAGCCACGGGGTGGAAAGCAAATGAAATTGGGCCAGAACAACGTTGTTCGGGTATTCGTGACTTCAGACCTGCATGTTCAGATGTTTTCCTTTGCCCCATGCAGTTAAATTTCTTTGTGAACGGTGGAATGTTGAATGTTCAGTAATTGGGGTCCCAAAATTATACAACAGTAAACTTTTACAGTTCTGGACCTCATATTATGTAGTGAAATATTTTTAATTGAGGCGGATGTATACAACACTTAAGGTCCTATATACGTAATCTATTATATATGAACGTTTGACACACCGATACTAATGCACATTTGTTGTTGAATCCTGGTATATATTGTAAATCTGTGCTCGGGCAATGGGAACGTGACAACACGCACCAAAGACAAACCACCAAAAAAAATACACAATGCGGGCACAGAATGCAACACCGTATATAACAGAGAACGTTATACTTAATAATAATGAGTATAATAGTCTAGATAAGTCGGGTTTTTTCTGTCTTCTTCAATTTGAATCCACGTAGGATCATCAATTTCCAAAATAAAAATAAAGTTCCTACTGTACTAGAGTATTGACTCGACATAAACAAAAAAGAGCATTAAAAAAAAAAATTCGTCCCGCTACTTTAAAATCGTGGAATGACATACCCACAGAAATAACAGATGCCGAATCTATCGCAGACTTCAAATTTTATCTCGAATTAATAGATCCTACAGTAAAACAACCATCATACTTCTATACAGGTCGTAGAACGCTTAATGTCGCCCATGCCAAATTGCGTAACAAATGCAGTAGACTACGTTCCGATATGTTCCAAAAAATGATATCTCTGACAGCCCCCAATGCCATTGTGGAAATCCATGCGAAGATACTTACCACTACCTCTGGGCGTGTCCCCTATTTCACATCGTACGAATGGAAATGTGTCAAACATTATACCAAGAAGGACTGAAAATTACACATATCAATGATTTACTTCTCGGAATTCCCGATATCTCAAATAGATATTTCAGAATAGCCACAAAAAGCGAATTAGTCACAAATCGGTTTTGGCACCTCCCATCCCAAACCCCGAACCCACTCATTTGTAAATGTAAATATGTTTAACCTATATATGATTTTGAATTTTTCCTTCACCATTTTGTATGAATAATATTATTGTAAACAGGGAGAGTGGCAAAGTAAGTTTTGTAACTTGTCCCCAATCATTTTGTATTATTCGATATACAAATAAAATAAGTTTAAAGTAAAGTAACAAGTCCCCTGTCAACATATTTACGCATACAGGAGGCCATCATGCACGCAATTCACAATACTCCAAAACACAGTCTTGTCTGTATATTTATGTGACAATCTAATCAAATGCCGTGCGTATATGGTATTCTATAGTCAAACTGCTGTAGTGTCGTATATATACGGTACTTTGCCAGTTCAGCTAAAGTTTGACTAAATATTTAGTGTCATATACGGTAGTTTAGCAGCTCGGCTAAGGTGCCGTATACGCGTACTCTAGTCGCTGCCTATTTGGAAAAACAATCTGGCCCCACCAGCCGATAATGATTAAATGCGCACTCTAGCTAGATATGTTTAATCTAGCGGTTATACCAAAGGGGTGGAATTGATGTGCCTGCTAATTTAACCCCGCATTGGAGTACCGTGGTTCCATATATCGCTTCAAGTCTCCTGTTATCGCTTTAGACTTCTCCATTTTGTTCAACATCTTTTTTACTTTACCTTTCACCTTAGCTGACTCATCGCCACTGATCTCTGTATACGATGTACTGGATTCCATTTCGTCATACAATACCCGTATATATTTTTCTGAGTCCATTACAACCACACCCGATCCTTTATCGACAGACCGTATAATTATATTTTCATTTTGCATGATACTTAGAATTCAAGCTAGTACATCTAGGTGTCTTCCTGATAATAATTGAAAATTCAAGATACCTCCTTACGATTGGACACTATAATACTTATATTGCGTATTCTACGCAAGACAACAATGAGAAAGAATCAGTAAACCCATTTATGCAAGCTTCTTGTATGCTTTCGACTTCTTAATAATGAGATAGTTTTACCAGGTATCGTGTTGTTTGGCGCCAGAATATTCGAAAAATCACATTGTATAAAGAGCGTTTTTACTTCATTACCAACCAACGATAAAAACTGAAGAGAAATTTCGAAAATAAGCTATTTATGATCACATTATTTTGGATGTTTCTGGTGGTGCTGTATTGGTGATGCATAATTATGTATAACGGCCATTATTTTTCATGATTTATTGCCTGCTAAATTATTATGGAATGTTAACTTAATTGATGTCGAATTGGATGGGGCATCTTTAAATCAACAAAGAAAAAAAATAAACAAATACAATTGGATAGAAATATATTGCTAACATACACTGACGAATCCATAGGGCAACGGCAAACTTCGGAGGAAACGTCCCTCAACTGGCGAGTCCTAATTCGAATTAAATAATAATTGAAACATGTTGTTGTGAAGGGAGTGTTTGGGGGTGGGGCTGACCCCGGGATGGTCCCGGCCCTTTCCTTAACCCCTCAAAACATGTTGCTTTTCGCCGTGGACAACAATAAACTGTCCGTGCTGAACTGTGGGCGTATACTCAGGTAATCAAGACAGAGCTGTGGACCAGACCAAATGGATAGTTGGCTCCAATGACAATTCAATGGGTGGGTTTTAAGTCAGATAATATTCTCAGCGTCGGGAATTCGGTAAAGAATAGACTCGGCGGAAGGGCCTCGTCTATTCTTTTACCGAATCCCCTCTGCTTCGAACATTATCCATTACTGAACCGCAGTTATCCCAGAATTGTACGCTTGAAGATTTCATTTGCTTCAAGAAATCTGAGCTACAACTATTTCTAAAGAACAGGGCCCAGTTTCATGAACGCAACTTATGACATAGTTGGGACTTAAGATGGTCATAAGTTCAAACTTCAGTCATAAGTGCGTTTCACGAAGAAGGTCCTAACTTAAGATGGTCTTATCGATGGTCTTAACTTTAAGACTGGGGTGATGCGTCTTAACCCTTTACCCAACAGAAGGGCCCTGTGCCAATGCATTCTCTTATATATGCGAGTCGACCATAGGTCGCCTCGCATATATAAGAGAATGCATTGGCTTAACACATTAAAAATTATAAAATTGTTAAAGAATGTAAGAAAAAATGGTAAAAAGTGTTAAAAAAAGATTTTTTTTAGGCCAATGCATTCTCTTATATATGCGAGGCGACCTGTGGTCGACTCGCATATATAAGAGAATGCATTGGCACAGGGTATAACTGTAACTATCACAATGTGGTCAAGGAGCCGGTTCCAATGATATCCATATTTGTATGGTTCTATTGAGACAGACCGAAGATATTTTAGGCTGTTGAAGCTTTATTTGGCCGGTTTTGGCCGGTTTGTTGGGTAGGTTAAGATAATCTTAAAGTTAAGACCTAACTTATTATCCGTCTAATTATTCGGAAATATTGATGTGATTTAGTGTATGTATACTAGTATAAACAGATTTAACTGAATATCATATTGCGAACACGGAAGAATGTTTCTGAAAGGTAGTAATTAATACACGCTGACAGTGACGCGACAGTGGTTACGCGATTGGCGGGTGTCCACTTTTAACTGTAAACCACCAAGACCCGACTATACGTTGCTAACTGTTGTAAAAAAAGAATATATTTCCATAGACTTGGATATCATTTGTTTTAAATGGAGACATGACTCATTCGAGCTTCCAAATTATGTCTACGCAATTTGAAAAGAGCTATAGGACAGGTTGACAAGTACACAACATATTGACATATCGACTTCATATGGTCTGAAAAATACATGACATGGCCATAGCCATTTCTCAGCTGTTTTCAATTGTTGGCAAATAAAATAAATAAACGCTCTTTATTTATATCAAGAATAGACAATAACAGGGAACACTCTTTTCGATTCCAGGCCGTAAACATGGTGTTGTTTGTTGGGACCCAAACACATTGGGACATTGGACATATAATAAAAATGCGTCGATGTTATGCATATTTTGGTAATAACAACGTATGGGCAGGATAATAACAATTAACAAGCCCGGTATATTATAATAATCCACGCACGTGAATCTCAGATCATATATATATATATAGTTATATATTTATTACATTTGCATCACTCTGTTTGAACTTTGAAACGAAAAACAAATAGCATACATCAAGTATACGGCTCGTGGGCATACCGCGGGTTCAATTGAAAAATTGGAAGCTCATATATACAGTTTATTAAATTACAGGCATTTAGCAACAGAAGCTGAGCAGATGACATTAACCCTTTACCCAACAGAACGCCCAGAAACGCCCTAACAGCCTAAATTATCTTCGGTCTGTCTCAATAAAACCATGGAAATATGGGTATCATTGGAACCGGCTCATTGAGCACATTGTGATAGTTACAGTTATGCCCTGTGCCAATGCATTCTCTTATATATGCGAGTCGACCATAGGTCGCCTCGCATATATAAGAGAATGCATTGGCCTAAAAAAAACTTTTTTTTAACACTTTTTACCATTTTTTCTTTAATATGTGTTAAGCCAATGCATTCTCTTATATATGCGAGGCGACCTATGGTCGACTCGCATATATAAGAGAATGCATTGGCACAGGGCCCTTCTGTTGGGTAAAGGGTTAAAATCATTTATATATATGGCTTCTACGTGTATCTGTCGGACTAAAAATACAGCCTATATTTGGAGCATGGTGTGAAGTAATATTCATATTACAGTAATATAAATAAAGAGCGTTTTATGTTAGTATTCCATCACTCTTATAACTAATGTGTAGAAACGATTACACATCAAATGTGTAAACCCGGTTAATACACATAGCAATGTGTAGTTTTACATACAAATACATTGACCAAGTGCCGTTCTACACATAAACTGTAGTTTCTGATATTAATGTTGGCTATTGTGAAGAGGTCGAGATATCAAGTGTATCAGAACTTATATTTGGCATCTGACCGAATAATACATTTGAGAAACCTAATAAGACAGGACGATGTGAATGAGATAAAATTCCTGAATGTGATGTCATCTGTGACACAACCGGTTGTGTATGAAATAGAAAAAAAGGCATCGAGGACATCGAGGACAAGCAACAAACAATTTGTTGAAATTATCGAGACAATGCAGGATAACAGCATCAATTTTTCACGAAATAGGTGTTCGTCAAAATTCATCGATTGGCAGACTTCGAAAAACATTTCTACAAAACGAAGAACGTACATCGTTACGTGCATTACTGAAATGGAAGAGGAATAACGAAATAATTGTCGCACACTTGAAGCTGAAGTACAACAAATCAATAAATATAGATGAATGTGGCTTATATTATATCAAACTGTGGATATATTGGTGCTAGCCCAGATGGTGTTGTTACTTCTTGTGACTCCAATGGTCACTACTGCAAGTTTAAATATTAAAACCACATTAAATGGTCATTAAGTTATGTCATTAAAAAACCTTTAATATATCCTCAAATTTACCATTAAAATAGTTGTAAATTGTCATTAAAATATGCCAATAGTTAGAACATTAAACCACCATTAAAATAACAAATAAGTATCCATTAAAACATTTTTTAAACGTCCATTAAACTGGTTTAATGATCCTATTCGTTGTTGGTTTTAATGCGCTTAAATTCGGCCTTCACTTTTCCCACCATTTTAATGTTCTTATTTTTTTAAACGTCCATTAAACTGGTTTAATGATCCTATTTGTTGTTAGTTTTAATGCGCTTAAATTCGACATTAACTTTTTTTCAGAATTTTAACGTTCTTATTTTTTTAATTTTTACCTATCAGTTAATAATTAATGCAGTATTCATATATCATTAATTTCCATGAGTGTTGCATTTTGTACTTTTAATGCACATTTAATGGTGCATTAAATAGATAATCCAGTGCCAGTGTTTCCCAAAACATATTGGAAATCAAGTGTTCATACAAGTGGCGTGACAGCATGTTGGCTGATGCCTGCACAGACAAGGATTTTTATTGTACGATGACTGAGCGAGGTATTGAATTGAGGAGGACCAATCGATACTATTCCAGGGTCAGATGGCTATTTCTGGGTATAAAGAATGTGATTGCGTCGTGTATACAAAGAAACATATTATTGTTCTTCCAATTCCATTTAACCAAATGTTTTGGGATGGCCTATATGCAGTCTGGGTGAACGTCGACTCTATATTTGAAATATAGAGTCTGGAGCTAATGTAGCCAAAACCATTTCTATTCAGCGAAGAGCTTCCCCAAAATGAAGTCACGGATTTTAAAAAATACATCGATGATTGACAGGTGTCCCCACGTGTTATTTGTTGTGCTTCGCCACAGAAGGCCTGTGTCGCGACATTAAAACTTACAGAAGATAATATTTGTCGTGTGTGCGACTATTCTTTTTTCGGGAGATGAACTCGCTGCATCAACGGGAAAGCTGCATCCGAGAGCAAAAAATAAGGTCGTCATCAAAAATGATGCTTTAGAACTATTTAAAAGCATAAAATTAAGTCATTTCCTCGGTGTTTGACTTTCAGATGACTTTTTTTTTACGGCAAATAATTTGTCGATTTGCAAACCATGTTACAATAAAGTAAATCAAATACACGGACACGAGTAAAGTTCTATTTATATTTATGGGAGGCCTAGTTGGTACCATACGCAGGCCTATCTATCAGGTCCAGCACATCCTTCAAATTAATCGGAATCGTACCGAATATATAATTTCGAAGCCATTTTTTCTGTCTCTGTTGAATTTGCAAGCCTCGAAATTCCGCTCTGTTACTATATTTAGAGCATTCGGCAAACCTCGTCGCGGTCACAGGTCGAGGAGTTCAGCCGCAGAGGTCACAGGTCGAGGAGTTCAGAATGATATTTAGAGGTGACATTATGGGAGTCTCCGCCCATTAACACTTGTTTATCAACCCATACGGTTCATTGGACGGAAAATAATTTACGCAATCAATCAGATTACGGAATCCCGAGGACTTGGAAATGAGATAGCGATGTTATCCGTCAGACCTAATATTCAATGTTTTAATGAATATTTAGGTATGAGTTTACTCAGACTGGCCTATATGATAAGCTAATACACTTTTATTCAGAATCTATTCTGCCACACATGATTGAGTAGAGACATTATAAAATATATATTCAGTCATAATAGCATGTAAAGGACAGAAGAAAGTTGACTAGTCAAGTGTTCCGTTGTGGTGCGGCTATAAACGAGATCACCGAGTCACGACCATATTGGATTTATCCAGCCCCCCCCGTTCTGTGGTTTAAGTGCTACAGGTCAAAGTTCTGGAGATGCATTCCCTTTATGGAACTTTTGAATATTCATGATTCCATATATGGAATTCATGAAAATTCAAAAGCTCCATATATGGAATCATGAATATTCAAAAGTTCCGTATATGGAATGCACCTCCAGAACTTTGACCTGTAGCACTTAAACTGCATAGCGGGGGATGGATGAACCCAATACCAATATGGCCGCGACTCAGTGATCTCCACTTTTATGTACCAACCAGATTGAAAATTTCTTTTTAGTGTCAGAACATTTTATGAAGAATTTATTATGTCCCATTTGTTTGATTTATAAAGATTTATTGCATATAATTAAATGTGTATACATCAACACAATCCTTAGTTCATTCTTAACTTAAGTCACAGACAACATCTCAATGTTTACTAAGATAAAATATATATATATGTACATGTAAATACATGTATCTTTATATAACATATGTTAACCCTTTAATGACGGGGTACTAGCCAGTGAATATTACTTGATTCCCATTCATTCATTTGCAGATATGATTAGGAAATAAGTTCAATGAGCTGTTTTGTTGAACTTACTATCTTAACATAAGTACACATGCATGACTGGGGCTTTATGTTGTATTATCAGGGTCTTGTATCTGCCAGAGTCTGTTCATATTTTACGATCACTAAACATAATGAATAATTCAATTTCAATATATACCTTAATTAACTTGCCTGTCATTGAACAAGTGGAGGCATCAACTTGGTGAGTGCACAACAAACAAAGAATATACTATCGGCAGTTTTACTGAGACTAAGTGGCATAATTCCCTGTAGAATTCTAAATGTTTTGATTTGACCCATTTTTCATTCAACATGAATCCTAGCAAATGCCACTATTCTTGTATAAACAACATCCATTTTCGAGAGTTGTTCATTTCTCATTGGAGGCATATACAATTTGATCATTCTTTCTTTCAGTTCACCAGCCAAATGAACAAACCCCTTGTCTGCCATAACTGCATCATTTTCCTCTAATTCATCCAGCAGTCCACATTGTTTAGTAATTTCGACGTCCGAAGCTGATCCTTCAAATAGCTTTGACACTGAAACCACAGCTCCTGTAATATTCACATCTATTGACGATTTGAATGTGTTATGTGATTTATAAGAAAAATATGTCTGAGTCTGATTTTGAAGTGATAACAATACAGAAATTCACCTTTACTTAAATATCAATTTCCACTCAAAAATGAACATGTGACGAATACATGTAGTTCGATCGGACTTATTTTGAAATTGGTCTTGTTGGTGTGAATTTAAAGACACTCACAATGTTATGACCTCAAATTAAATTTAGGCAAAACTAATATGATACATTTAGGCACAACTAATATGATAAAACTAATACGACCAGTATAATGAGTATATGCACGGAGCAACCATCCCATCGAAAACAAACAGATTCACTTTTATGAGCTAGTCCAATCTTTGCAACCACAGGAAGCCCGGATTCGTGGCTAAGATTTCTCGCTAGCCGATAAAGTCACATATTTATAGTGATATATGCGAAAATGCCACATAATAGTGATTTAAATCGATTTAAAAGTTGGTCGGATCCGGGTATAACTCCCGTCAGTTGTAAAAAGATTTACGAATCCATTGTGCTTCCTATGGGTTTATACGGCTCAGAGTTACTGCTTAACAAACGCAGCAGATAGTGAAAAGTTAGAACGAATCCATAGAATGTGCTTGAAATCAATTCAGGGATTGCCTGTCAGAACACGAACTGATATGGTACTGGGGTTGCTTGGCATGTCCCCACTTTCGATGTACATCCAAAAACGGAAATTGTCTTTGTTCTTTTCGTTGTGTAGGCTGGGTGTTACGAAAACAGTCAAGAAGGTATTTCTCAATAGGCTCATTGAAGCAGACGAGACTAATGGGAGGAGTCCCTTCTTATCTGAAATCCGTAACATTCTAATCAAAATTTTTTAAATAAAAAATCCCAATGGCAAATGCGGGTGCGAGATGATCCTGATTTTATACGATTTAACATTGTTAATCCAGAACTTTCTATCTCTCATATATGGACTATCTGCAGAAACCACCCTTCGGCCAAAGAAGACATTTTCATTACAATTGGTTTACTGTGTACATCAATGTATATGACTGATTCTGTATGTGACCATTGTCAAATTCCCTACATTGACATTGTTACCCATGTCGTTAATGATTGTATGTTTCTTAATCAGTTACGTAACCAAATCTGATACGAATTCATTGATATTTTTACTGTGGAATGTTACATGTTCATCAATAGTATGAGTTGGATTCAACAAACTGCATTATTCCTCGGGTATATCCCACCAAATCTAGATCAATATGTTGAGGACACAGTCGCATTTTGTCGTTTCTTCATCTCCTCAACATCGAAGTTATGGAAAATGTGGGTACACTAACTACTTGAAATTTTGAGACGTAATCCATAGCAGATGATTGTTAGCAGTGTAATTTTAGTCTGGTCGATAAACTAAAATTTTAGGGTTAACCTAGAATAAATTCGGACTAAATTGGTTTATACATCATTTGAAGAGGAAGATCTCCTCTATAACATATCCAAAATCCGCTAAAATCCGCTTTGAGCATTTTTTGTAATTCAAGATGACGTCCAATATGGCTGCCATTTCCCGTTAAGTCAGTTTGTTGCAATTTGATGCAACTATAGTGACAATATCGTATCATATGTATACATAAGTATACATTTTAGTGAAACTAAGACATAACGCCACCTTTTTATGCCAAGATTGGAACTAACGGGCCAAGATGGCAGTCAAAATGGCGACCGGAAGTGGAATATGTTACGTTTTTTTTACTGATATCTTTAAGATAAGTTTCTGCTTTTTGGAACTGGTTGAGAAATGTGACTTTGTTTTGTAATTTAGCATGTTAACAGACCATCGGGAAAATAAAATATGCAATAAGTGGGGTCCCCACCCCTTCCAAACATTCAAAAAAATAACATTTCACAAAAAAATCACAATTTGGGAATCTAGTCAAATTTCATAAAAAATTGGCAGGACTGTGTAATGTAAGTGATGAATTCTATTTCTTATAAATATTCCGACTCAAAGGTATCAAAATTGTCACTTTGGCTCACAATGGCTGCCAAAATGGCGGCCAAAATGGTAAATATTGCACCAGCGTGCCGTGCAACCGCTTATAAGTTGTGGTTGATGAATAAAATTGACTATTATGTCTTATATACATTGAATACTAACATTTATGATGCACCTTGATTAATTTTTACTATTTTAACCACTGAAATCACCAGAATTATGGGATTTTTTTTATCACAAACTTGGCATCAAAATCGGAAAAATAAATAACTTTTCAGGTTTTGCACCATTTTTTCAAGTAAAATGGAACTATCTTTGGTATCAAATGTGAGTTTTATTTTGATCTATCTTAAATGTGTGACACTGAGGTGTTTTAGACAAAATTACTCAAGATGGCTTGCAAAATGGCAACCAAATATTGTAAAAAGTTGATTTGTCATATTTATTCCGAACGTTATTGCAAGCTGTTCTGGAAAGGTTGCAAATTGTGACTCACTTGGTTATTAAATATGCTACTTAATCAACTGATAACTAAATGTTAAATTCTGGTTGTCCCAGTACTTTATGAGGCATGACAATTCAGTTTAAGGGATGCAGTATGAATTTTTGCCGAAAACTTCTTTTGGGATTCTGTCTGTCTTTGAACGGAAATGGGCAGAACGTTGAAACTGAACTGAGAGGGATCATATTATGTGGCTACGCTGGCCCATTAGCGTCAATTTTTTTTAACTTATATACTATTGTCATGAAAACCGTTTCATTCTTATTGCCTACCAAACGCCATTAAGTGACACTCTGATATTATCTCTCTATAGGTTAACATATCCTTGAGTTATAGCGATAGGAAATCGATAGTCACCCAAAGGTACACCAGTGTAACTTATACATGAATATGCAGTCACTCCATATATACATGAAAACCACATAAATGAACATATGTCACTCGCTTTATACACATACACCTCACCTACTACTATACAGTCACACATGGATATGCCCATACACCCAACGCATGGTCATATAGCCATGAGTAAACACGCAGGTACACCATGTATACTCCTACACCTCACCATGACCATATAGTCACGACCTGTATACATATTCACTACATTCATGAACATACATTAATATCTTGTATACATATTCGCCATTGGTAATAGTCACACCACGTATATGTATATATTTGCCACATGCATGGTCATATAGGCACTTAAGACATACATCCAACGATGACAATATAGTCACTCCCGGTATATATTATCGCCACATTCATGAGCATACATTACTTGTATACATATTTGCCTCACCAGGGGTCATAAAGTCACTCCCTGCATATATATTTGCGACATCCATGACCATATATCCACTCAAAATATACATATACACCCAACCCAAAACCATAGAGTCATTACAGTTATATATAGTATACATGTAAACCTCACCAATGGCGTTACAGTCCTTCTATGTATACCAATGACCCGCACCGCACACACGGCCATTCATACACTCCAAACGTTCATATAGACCTCACCATGACAATTCAGCCTCTCTCTGTATAATCATAAACCACACTCGTGATGATGTGATCATAGTCACCCCCTGTATACAAATTTACCCACCATTAATTTTGCCACACTGGCACTCCATATATAAATATTGACCACATCATGGCAATATAGCCATGCAAGATATACAAGGTCTCGCGTCTTGCAGGTAATGAGTCGAAACGTAATGTGACATTTGCTTAGTATGGCACATAGTCAGTGATCTGCAACTGATGTTAATCTTATCCAAACATTTTGGCACCTTTTAAACTCATTGGGAGTAATTTCCAAAAATGTATAAGCTCTACGTTTGGCATAAAATTAAATCTTGTTTTTGTGGGGTATGTTCTAAAACTATTTCCAAAATTCCATTAAAATGCTCCAGGACCCAGCTTCCAACTCAACGTTCATGTCATTAGAACGGGGATCTATTTGTCTGTTTGGTCATCATATATGTAGCCTCGAATATTCTGTAGTATGCCTAACAGACATCCTGCCCTTTCTTTTGACATCCATACATTTATATACCACTATCATTATGTGGGGAATAGGATAGGATGTAAGCCATTATTTATTTCACTATACTTACATTGACAAACGGAAAGGCCTTATGGTCCGTCAGCCAGTGCTCCATTCTGACTTGCTCTTGTCATTCCGGAGGGCTACGTGTGATTTTCGTTGACGCGGACAAATGTGTCACCTTGTTAGATACCTACTTACATATAGTTGTTAGCCTATACTTACCTGTATTGGTTGGTTGTCTGTATTGGTTAACATATGACCATAGTCACTCCAGATGTATATATACCTTATCAATTACCATACAGTCCTTCTAGATATGCCTATACCCCACACACACGGCCATTCGTACACTTCAGACTTCAAACTACAGCTCAACCATGACAATTCAGCCACTCGCTGTATTCTTACACAGTATATCCATGAGCATTCAGCTATTCACTGTATACCGGTACACAGCAATGACAATACAGCCACAACAGATAAACATGTACATCCCACCCATGACCATGATATCACTATCTATATACACAAGCCCGTCAAACTGTACTCCAGGTATGCATATACACTTCAAAATTCATTGTACAACATATACAGATTGCCCATAACCATACAACCACTCCTTATTTATCAATACACCCCATCCATTATCATACAGCAAACGCGTGTATACATATACACCCACCCATGACAATACAGCCACCCAATGTATACCTGTACATCCCACCCATGAGCACAGTTACTCCATATATACATACACAACACAAAGATGGACCATGCAGCTAATCTCTCTATACACATACACCACTTCAATGGCCAGACAACAACTCCCTGCATACATGTTCACATCAGACATGACGGTCATGACCATAAGCTACTCCTTATATACATATGCAACTCAACGTGGACACCCCATACATCACCATATATTCATACATTGTATAACTATTCATATCATTCATGACTACAATAACTCCCCGTATACATACTCACCTCACCCATAGCCATACATTCAACATACATACACACTGTATTAAGTTGATCAATGTTGATTACAATAGGCCAGAGAAACCACATACTATGATCCCTCTCAGTTCCGTTTCAACGTTAAAAAAACATGGACAGAATCCCAAAAGAAATTTTCGGCAAAATCCATACTGCAACCATTAAAAGAACTTCCATGCCTCTTAATGTTCTGGGACAACCAGAATATAACATTTAGTTGACTAAGTAGCTTTTTTAATAACCAAGTGAGTCACAATCTTCTACCTTTCGGAACAGCTTGAATAATGTTCGGAATATATGTGACAAATAAACATTTTACCAAATTTGGTTGCATTTTTCAAGCCATCTTGAGCAATATTGTATAAAACACCTCAGTGTGACACAGTTAGCACATATAACAATATACACTGCTGTTACCAAAGAAATTTCCATTTTACTTTTAAAAATGTTTCAAACCTGAACATGTTTTTTTGCCGATTTTGATGCAAAGTTTGTGACAGAAAAATTTGAATAGTTCTGGTGATTTTAGTGGTTTCAATGGTAACAATTAACCAAGGTGCATCAGAAATTTTGGTTTTCAATGCATATAAGACGGAATAGTCAATTATGTGCATCAACAACAACTTATAAGCAGTTACATGGCACACTGGGACAATATTGAATATTTTCCCTATTTTGGCCGCCATTTTGGAAGCCATTTTGATCCAAAGTGACGATTTTTGTAACATTGAGTTGGAATATCCATAAAAAGTAGAAAGCATTACTCACATTGCACAGTTCTTCCAATTTCTTGATGAAATATGACTAGAATCCAAATGGTGATATTTTGTGATATGTTATACCGCGTTCTGTAAAATCGACTTTTTGAGCGATCGGAAGGGGTTCTGAGCCCATGAATGGCATATTTCTTTGCTCCAATGATCATTTACGATGTTAAATATAGTCAAATTCTAAACCAGTTTCAAACAGTAGAGACTTATCTTAAAGATATTAGTAAAAAAAAACGTAAAAGATTCCACTTCCGGCCGCCATTTTGGCGGCCATTTATGACGGAGAGTTCCAATTTTGGAATACAACGGTGGGGTTATGTCTTAGCTTCACAAAAAGGTATACCAGTGTATACATATGACAAGATTTTCTCACTATAATTGCGTAGAACTGATTTAACGGAAATGGCAGCCATCTGGGATGCTATCTTGAATTACAAAGCGGATTTTAGATATGTTATAGAGGATATATTTCTCTTCAAAATGGTATACAAACCAATTTAGTCCAAATTTATTCTAGGTCAAACCTTTATTCGACCAGACTATGTATACTTAAGCTTAGATTCTGCACCCATAATTTCGGGTCGATTTGAATATGACATGTTCATACGTGTGTGTAATACTATATCTCATATTATATTCTCATATTAAGAACATAGTATCAATATGAGTGTTCGTGTATACGAGAATGTTTGTATTAACTTTGTATATTGAGTTCTTATTCATATTTGTCTGCGTGGATTTAGATGAGATTTTGAACATCAACATGGGTTTGCCTGTGTATCAGATAGTCATGTGTAAATGTTCAAAATATACCATTGATTTCGCTAACAGTATCATCATCATCTTCATCATCATCTTCATCATCATCTTCACCACCATCATCACCATTATCATCAGCATCGTTACCATCATCATCATCATCCTCATAATCATCGTCATCATCTCCACCATCATCATCGTCGTCGTCATCGTCCTCCTCCTCATCATAATCATCATCATCATTCTCATCATCACCACCATCGTCTTCATCGTCGTCATAATGTAACATTTAGGATTTTGTATTTTTGTTTTCATTTATGTATTATCTGGTGGTGGGATTGTTGATTGTGTTGATTATATATAAGATATAATTATATATGTAACTCTTCAGTTATGGAGGACAATAAAGATATATATATATATTAATCACGCAGTTAGGAATTTTACAATATTTTTACCAGGCTGCAGGGGTATTTTTTCTTTTTGCAATTGTGTGTATTCTTTATCTTTGTCAAATTAAATACTTAATCCGGGGTTTCATTAAGCGTGTGGCTTTTGAGTACACGGGGACATGGTATCTGACTAAGTCGCAAAAGAAGGGGGTTCTATAATGTATCATTTGCTGTATCGTGCAGATCTACTTTATCAATATTATTTATTAATGTCCCGCAGTATTCAGTGAAGTTTGTCGAGTCGTTTATAACTTGTTCAAGAGCAAACTGAGTGCATATTGATGATATATACTTTTGTTCTAGAAAGGACAAACTGGTTTTCATCTAAGTCTCCACAAATTTGTTTTCGACGGATAGGCATTGATTACATCATCAATATTACATTCGATCTCACCCAACATTGTACATTTGGAGGGCGATGAAACGTACCGATTAACACAGTTTGTCCATTCGTTAATATTTCAATCCATATATTATGTAGGTTGCTTCCCTCCAAGTATTGCCTGTGTGACCCCACCCCTACTTTTGTATTCAGTCGAACTAACGTCTAATTTTGGAAGGATGCTTAGTATTTTCAAGTGGAAACAACTTATTGTTCACGATGTGGTGCATGGCCGGGGTTCGGCAAACATTGCCAGATATTAATAGTATAATAGTTGTCAGAGCCATGTTGGTATTCAAACAACTTTCGTACATGTGTATGCACATGTCGAATTGGGTTTTCTATAATTTTGTGTAATAGTATATATCGTCGCATCAGTGCTATAAGGTCGTAACCAACTTTTTCAACTTTCCGAGAAAATGAAGGTTGAAGTTTTCAGACAACATATCTCATAATGTTGACAAAGGATGACGTATTGTTGTATTTATCCGAATGAAAACTGACATTGCACTGAGAAAAATAACTGGTCAATATGACTACCTTTGGGTTAGTCATGGATATTGGGAGTCATTTTGACTATACCAGTACCGTCCCACGAGTCATCATGACTAATCCTGGCGTAGTCAACTTGACAATGAAAACAAATATATAAGTAGACATTTAGCTACTGAACATAAACTACGTTTTATAACTCATAGTTTATTGTATTTAAAGTGTCACACAAACTATAACGTTATCATTCAGAGCCATATTTTATCCCTACGCTTATGGTACAGGTACGAGGTTTATAGTACGAACGAAAAATCGAAATAAATGTGCTTCCGGTGTATGACCCACGTGGGTTTGTTCGTGTAAACTTCTCTTGTTTAGATTGTTTTAGCAAATAATTGGACTTAACTTGCTTCTTAATAACCTGGAATATTGTTAGCGCTGTCTGGATTATGTTGGTATATGAAAGGGACAGGATAACGGGCTGCTAATCATTGATATTTTTCTCTGTAAAATCGCAGCAATTTTCAGTGATTTGGTCTGTCTCAAATGCGGGATTACAGTTGACATGCACGACAATGTTGTGAATTTCAAAAGACAGATAGTTAAGTGTCACACCACAACCACTGGTGACTAGGATTACGAGACATACAATTGGTCGGAATTATGACATCACAGATCAGTCATGACTCACTCACAAGTTTGTTAGCTACAACGTACATGTGCCTGTACAACGGACGTTGGATCATATTCTTCATTGTAATACGACCCTGCCTAACTATGCTTAAAAGCCATGTCCTGATTGGCCAGTGGCCCGAGTTACCATGGCTATCTCGTTCCAGTTTTGTGGTACAATTCTACTTTTTCCAATTGTACCACGAAAAAAATCGGTTTATTCAGATCGCCGCACGCGACTTTTCCCCGTCTTTTCTAACTCCGCGCAAACGGGGCATCAACGGAGTACACCCGCACCCGTAACCCTTTGAATTTTTCTACATCTTGACAATCTTGCGAATTTTCTAGCGATTTGACGCTTGAAACCAGTTTGGTTGCCAATGAATATGGTCCAAATGATGTTATGGTATATTGATATATGTTACGACCAAAGAAAGTTACTTAATAAGTATATTAAATGACAAAATAAATCCATGGGGCCGGGCTGTGCATTCGTCGATTCGAATCTCGATCATATTCGATATTTCGGAATCAAGTTGAAAATGAAAGCGTTTGTTCACCAGTATACAGAAGGGGAATAAGATTAGTTTAGTAAACTAGATCATTTAGATCGCTTTGTGTAAGGAAAATGGTCCATAGTCGATGATCATATTCATGTTGTCCCAACAACGTTCAAAACAGAGATGACCGAAATCGTATTTCCTGTACAATTTAAATGAAACGCACGGGCGCCGCTGAAAACACATCGTTTTTTAGCCAATCACAACGATTATTTATAGAAGAGGTGCCTCGAAAAGTCAACGGGGGAATTTCATAACAAGACAAGACATTACCAGAGTACTCCATGCACAGAAATCGAGTACGCCCAATACGAATTACACCACGAAATGTTTTATCACTGAGACCGAAAAAGCGCAGTATTTCGTTGACTATTCAGTCGAATTGTGACCATAAACTTTCAGTCGTATTACAAAAGAAATAAATACACGGTGTATCGGTGTGTATGGTCAAGTTGTACCACAAAAAACTGATTGTAGGACTCCGCTACGCGTCGTCCTACAATCAGTTTTTTGTGGTACAACTTGACCATACACACCTCTACACCGTGTATTTATTTCTTAAATATTCATCGAAACGTGATTTGAGAACCATGTCGCCATGACATATCGCCCAGTTACGGAGTCTGCTATTCTTTTGATCGAAACGCCGGGTGACGCTGTGATATTGTTGTGATATATTTAAGGAATGACGGATAATCTCGGAGATACGGATCCAATTCTGGGACACACATTATCACTCAATCCATCACAAGCTTTTAGTAACGTACTACAGCTATGCTCTAATTAATCGTCCCCTTTAACAAGGTTGCAGGGCGTTAATAACAGTGGTTATACCATACCACCGTTCAACCACGGTCAAGTGGTTGCCATGTGGCAACCGCATGTAATCTTTCTACGGTACTATTAATAATATTTTGCGACTACTGTACTCCGCATTAATTTTTCACATGGCCACCTTACACCCAGTCCAGCTTTTCGTAAGCGCCATGCACCGTGTTAACTATACACAAAACAATATTTGAATTAATAATTTGTTTACGGTTTAATCAACATTCGAAGTTGGTCACTGACCGACATTCGCAACTGCATCATCAATGCAGCGTCAAGCCATGCCAGAAATATACACTCTGTGGTGGTTATAATGCTGACTTTAAAAAGGTACGAAGGTCGGCCATGTAGGATTGGTCATTGTTAATAGCATCAACAACGCGGTAATATCGGTGGTCAACTCCGTTAGGGGGGTCAATTAGAGCTTAGCTGTATACATGTATACATGTAGACCATTCCAATGTCCAGATGCATCATGTTCTTATCAAAATATGTGTGGTTATCATTCTGAACGATTCGGACATTTCTGCTTGGCTAGGAAATAACCTCTTCCATAAATGGAAACCATATTCGCGAAATTCTAAATTATATGGCTCTGGTGATCAGGCAATGACATTGACTCGCGATCGATGACGCATAGCTGCGAATGGAGAATAATTTACTCACTATGGCTGTACCAAAGTGGTTCATATATTAAATACATTAAACTCTCTTTGTGTGAGGTTTGTTTGTTTGTTCATATACCGATACAGCACATCGGAAGTGTACGATAAGCAAAACACTCAACACCGTGGCGATTTATTTTGGGAGAGTGATGCCGGTGAGCGATTCAACACCAAAGTCTTGTGGCGAGGACAAGTGTGCACTATAACAGTATTTTGCAAACAACATGGTGCCAGTTTTAATTGACCAAAGTTAATTAGTGTGGTCTCCCCATTGTTCAGTATTTTGCTTATCGCACGCTATTTACATACTTTACAACAGGTTCTCGAACATAATTTGGCTTTGTTCACATAACGCAGCGTAAGAACTACAACAATTACATACAATTTACGCGATATGTATTATGGTATAAAGAAAGGTCTGAGCGAACCACAGATTAACTATAATAACCTGATCGGGCTAAAATAGACCGATCGGTCTTCCTGGCACAGTGCTGACTGTTGTAAGAGAGGGAACTCTAAATTTCTTGACAATTGGAATCTGTTTGTTCGAATATCTGTATACATATGACTCCCCTTATCCCAGATGCATGCTGGCTGTGAAAGACCGATCGGTTTAGTTTAGTCTATTATATATCGGTAAGTGGTTCACCCAGACCTGTTTAAGTTATCTGATTGATAATGGTTATTCGGTTCAATCCCATTAGTTCCTACATATAACATTATAATTCAATCATTGCGATTAATCGCAAACCTTTGTGATAAATCGCCAAGTACGGTAATTGGCGATTTATCAGAAATATGTTTTCGATTTGTCGCAAAGTTGTTTTAACTATGAATGTTCTCAGTAAATAATTATATGGTGTCTTGATAAAAAAATCAGAATAATTTTTTTTTTTTTAAGTATTGGTTGATCGATAACAATAGAAGCGTTTATAGTGGCTCCCCTTATCCCAGCTACATGCTGGCTGTGAATTTATTTATTACTTAAGAGTTTGGGGATATACCCCGGGAGGATTTGAAAAGGCCGGAGGCCCTTTCCTACAACCCACTGCTGGCTGTGAAAGAACTATTGGTCTATTTTAACCTGATCGGGCTATTGTGATGAATCTCAAACATCTTTGCGATAAATCGCAAAGTATAATCAACAAGTAGTTAATTGAGAGTTATCGTAAAGATGTTTGAGATTTATCACAAAGGTTTGGGAGTTATCGTAAAGGTGTTTGTGATTTTTCGCAAAGTTGTTTTGTGATTTATTGAAAAGTTGTTTTAATTTTGAATATTCTCAGTAAATAATATCCAAAAGATATCAGAATGAATTTTTGTTTTAAGTATTGGTTTGCTCCCCTTGCATGTTGTCTGTGAAAGACCGATCAGTCTATTTTAGCCTGACCGTGTTATTATAGATCGATTTGTGGTTCATCCAGACTGTTGAAGATGTCTGATTTATTATGATTATATGGTTCAAGCCCATTAGTGCCAACACATAACAATATATCTGCAATAAATCACAAACCTTTGTGATAAATCTCAAACATGTTTACGATAAATCGTAAAGTATAATCACCAAGTAGTTTGAGAGTTATCGTAAAAATGCTTGAGATTTATCGCAAAGGTTTGCGAGTTATCGCAAAGGTTTGCGAGTTATCGCAAAGGTGTTTGTGATTTTTCACAAAGTCGTTTTGTGATTTATCGCAAAGATTTGCTCCCCTCATCACACATGCATTCTGGCTGTGAAAAAACCGATCGGTCTATTTTAGCCCGACCGTGCTGTTATAGAGCGATTGTTATACAATTTGTTATACATCGAAAACCTTTCCACTAAATCGCATATATTTATTGTATAGAAGTTTGCGATTAATCGCAAAGTAGTTTTTTTAATATTATTACACACAAATTAAGAATTACGGCCCATTATTTTAGACATTCAGACACATTTTACTCCACATGCAGGGAACAGGCCGGGGATATCCTGACTCAGTTCTAGTCATGCTAACAAACTTACTTTAGTCATTTTGACTCAAATAGAATTAATCATTATGACTCAAATCATAGTAGTCATTGTGACTAATGTAATATTAGTCAATATGACTCAATGTTAGTCATGTCGACTAAGCATATGCTGGTCATGTTGACTACTACTAACCTAGTCATGATGACTAACTTTTCAAGGTAGTCATTTTGACTAACAAAAGGTAGTCATCTCCAGTACAAGCTGTTGACTACCCTAAGTTGGTCATATTGAACCACATATTTTTTCTCTTTACTCCCTCGTTTTCTTTTAAAAAGCAATAACTTGTTTGGAGATACGACCTTTTGCGTACGCCAACGAGGATTGGTTTTCGTGCTATAAGGAAGTTGTGCTAATAAATACAGATTAAGGGTGGATACACACATGCATGTAATTTCTGTATGTAAAATCCATGTATTTTACATGGTCACACCAATCATTGATATCATTAGTCGCCTGGGGCCTGTTTCATGAAGCAATGTCATAAGATTATCTTAAGATGGACTTAATCTAAGATCTAAGGTGGATCTTATGATGTAACTTTTCCGTTTCAAGAACGCGTTTCACAAAACAAGATTAAGTCCTACTTAAGTAGTAATTTAAGTTCGCGCGCTTTTAGACTGGCCCTCGACAATTTATTACAGCTATGCACAGAAAATGTTGGTTCTGTGTGTGTTATATGCCTAGGTACAGTGTCTGGTGACAGATACTTGGGCGTGTCTAAGAATAATTATGATATTTTAATGCAAGGGCGATAATCAGTATAATGACTGGTGCATACTTAACTGCACGAGCGCGCTTTTTAACTGTGTTTTCGCGTCAGACCCCATCCATACATAGCTGCATGCTTCCAATGCCTATTTTATACAAACGTATCGAGCTCAAATATATTATTTCAGTTATTAAAGGGACTTATACATCCTAACTCAGAATGTGAACCTTCACCCATATAACATGCCATTAAAGCGACGGGAGACATATGTTCGCTCCTTCCAATGCTGATATTAGGTTATAATACATTATACGTCTTTGAAGCATCTATAATACCAGGAAACCGAATATGTCACCACGACGGCATACACATACAATACACCACAATGGAAGCACTGGGCTAAACGCTCTTTATTGATTGCCAACATTCATGGAATACTAACACAAAACGCTCTTCATTTATATTGCTATAATGTGAATAGAACTTCATATCGTGCTCCAAATAGACTCATTTCCAATCTGAGACATACTTGTAGAAGCCATATATAAATGATGTTAGTGCCATTTGCTCTGGTTCTGTTGACAAATGTGCTAAACGCCCATTATAATTAACAAACTGCGTATGAACTTCGAAAGTACGTTACGTTGAACGACATTCTGCATATATGTTTTAATAAAAACCAAATCAACGACTTCTAATAAAGAGCGTTTATAATTAACAACACGTGAACAGACGGCCGGTTCACAGGCCCCTGGGGAAAATTACTAAATACCAATATAGACTATACCACTGGTATATTGGTATTTTAGTAATTCCCCCAGGGCTCTGTGGGCCAGTTCACAGTGATATTATATGTTCTTTTGCTAATCCCGGTGTGCCCGAGCGGTCCGTATACTATATACATGCTATATATCTTTTTATTTCATAGTTAATAGATTATGATAATATACATAATAATAATAAAATAACACATATTATGTATTATTATCCTGTTGATATATATACGGGGTACATATACAATACATTTTTACAATCAAATTATAACATAATAATATAGAATGGCAAGTAAATAATAATAATAGCTGACATAAGCATTTATTAAAAAAAACTGAGTATAAATCATTCACTATTATCCTCGATGTGAACATGTTCGGACTAATTGTCTCAACATGATTATTGTCTACAGTGCGATTGTGTGATTTGAAACAGGGCCCTGTACTGCGCGCGATCGGACAATTTCAACATGCGAGACAAGTGAGCAGTTATAAGCTCTTATCAAACTAACTGATATCAAGAAATTTCAGGCCAGTCATAAGTTATTTCATGGATGCCGAAATGAATAAATCCTGTCTGATATATGTTGCTGTTTTTCGCGAGTTTTAATTCATTTCGAAAAGTGGATTTGAGTCCGTCGATTTTATACTTGATTTGTTTCTCGTCATTTCAGGGTCATCCAAAATAAAAATGAAATGTGCAGAATTTGAAGCTCTTTTAGGGCGATTGTGATACACAGGTGTTTATTGTCCCATTAACAATCCGATATGGTGCTTTCATGCCTTGAATAACAGGCATTGGAAAATTAAGACAGACAATACCGGTTCTTTGAGATTCCTCGAATAGTTTCATGCAGAGCGAGCTCATGTGATAACATTCAAGATGGATTTCCATGCAAATAGCCATTACAGCGCTAACAAATTTATGCAAGTACAGCGTTCAAAGTAAAAAGAGTGACACCCCCCCCCCCCATTTTCACCCATAATTTACATAAAATTATATGTTTCTCAAACCAAAGGTTGAACAAGTTCCTAACTGTCACAATTTTAGCTTGTACACGCTTGAATTATAACATTTTGGACCATAATTCATTATTGGGGGAGGGGGAGAGTTCTCGAAAGCTTCGAACAATTAAGGGATTTAGTTGAATATATCAGCCGGGATTATCTGGGCATGAATGTATAATATGCTTAACTTAAATATTCCATAGTTGTAAATGTCGTGTATATATATATAACAGAAGAGAGGAAAGGTGACGTAGTTGGGAACTCGTAGAGCTGGACAACCCTTTTCCCAGAACGAAGACACAGCAACACCACATTATGTACTCTCAAATTGAAAGCTGTAGTACTATGTTCATAATTATATGAATAAAATAAATTGCTGAATATTATATTAATCACTCGTAGCAAACAGACACGACAGAAATGACTGTCAACTACAATATTTAATAAGTCAGGAGCGGCTTCATGGCTTCATGTGTGGGGGGGGGGGGGGCGGGTCAAGACGCAGGGTGTTGCATGCACCCCACCCGTTGAGGAAATATGCAATGGTCAGTCCGGTAGCTTCTGGGATAATATAGCCCCCCCCA
The DNA here is from genome assembly GCA_032622095.1 of Siphonodentalium dalli. Taxonomy (NCBI): domain Eukaryota; kingdom Metazoa; phylum Mollusca; class Scaphopoda; order Gadilida; family Siphonodentaliidae; genus Siphonodentalium; species Siphonodentalium dalli. Next base: position 134,461,843 of record CP136068.1, on the reverse strand, counting down.
TGGAACCGGGGCTTTATTACAGAGAATACATGCATGTGTGTATCCACCCTAAAGCCCCGGTTCCATATCCCCGATTTTCCACCCCGAATGTTCCCGAATGACTCCCGAATCATCATTTTGCAAACATCGTGGAGTAAGTTCGGGACGAGTCGGGACAGTGAATTTTTACCCCAGAACATCATCGGGGATATCGGTGCTGTCGGGGTCGATTCGGGACGATTCTGGACTCGCTCCCGACAGTTTTGAAATGTTCAAAACTATCGGGAACCAAGCCGAATCGCTCCCGATTTGTCAATCATCGGGAGAAATTCGGGAGCAATTCGGCAACTATTCGGGAGTAGTCGGCAGTATTCGGCAATATTCGGGTGGATATTCTGGAGTAGTCGGCAGTATTCGGTAAGTTATTCCCGAATTCGCCATGTGTGGCTGATTTTATACTGAGATCCGGTGTATCTACAAAATTCGGCATCGATTCGGGACGTTCGGCAGCAATTGAATACCAATTCGGTATTTATTCGGCAACAATTCGGTACCAGTTCGGCATTGATTCGGGGTATTCGGCAACAACTCGGTGTAAGTCGGTAGTAATCTGGGCAATTCGGCAGCCACTCGAACGAAATTTCGGTATCAGTTCGGGATAATTCTTTATCATGCGGGAAGAAATCGGAAGCATTCTGGAATACTCGGCAATGTTCGGGACGATTAAATTTTGTCATCAGTTCGGCGGCTTTTGGAATAAAACTCGTCCAGAATTCTCTCGAAAGCTGCCGATTTGGTCTGGTCCCGAATTGGTGCCGAATATACTAATTCGGGACAGAAAATCTGGAATATGGAACAGGGGCTTAAGCTAAACATGGTGGCAATCGCATGTGTCTATGAACTAAAAAGTGCCTATTCTAGATTATGAATATTCAAACATGTGCATCATCATACATAAAATTTTGGAACAATCACAAAATTTAAATCACCAAATGATCACGTGACTAACATGGAGATACGACCATATAGCACACATTTGAGAATTTACAAACACAAAACATAAGTCACGTGGACAACCTGAAGCATCCGATTGGCTGCTATTGGACATACGACCTTGTAGCACGAATAATTGTGAAAATCGCTCGAGATACGACATTTGTGTCACTGGTTTGTGAGAATATTTGGCATCCAATGCAAAAACAGTTTGATATCAAATACTCATTTCCCGCCAAAATGGAGTTACGACCTTATAGTTCTGATGCGACGATATAGCTAGTATATGATTTACGAACTCTTTGTCCGTGTTCATAATCGACACACTCATTAGAGAGGCTTCGGACACTCACAATAGAATCACCTCTACGTTTAGCTGTATCCGTAATATGCACGGAGGCCAAATAATGTGTTTCGCAAAACGGAGAACATATATTCGTTTAAGGTTGTTCCACACCGGGCGCGAGCGAGCGATTATAACGGCCGTTTTCTAACGTCCGTAGCAGTTCAAAGCGCGCGATTTTTATGTCCACACCACAAGCGACTGAAACGCTTCGTCGCGCGCGATAGTCAGGTTATTATTCTGTGTTTACGCTAATTTCAGGGGAGTCAGGTGGCTGCATTGGGGGATACCCCCGCCCCACACACTTATGACTAATGTGTAGGGTTTCTACAAACAACGTGTAGCCCTGCTACACAACCATTATTCATTTTTTATCTTAAAGGCACGTGAGGCCTTAGTTGTCGAAAATATTCATATTTGTTCCAATCACCGTAAACAGAAAAACATTAAAACGCATACAGTTTCGTTCATATATACCATGACCATCGCGTAAACAGCATGTTATCATAAAGATTTACTATATTTTACCAAAGCAAGAGCCTGATTGTGTTACATAAGACAACACAATGCTGCTGGCTAATCACACACAAATGGCATAAACGCTCTTTATTCTTTCCATATTAGGAATTCACCCACAAAGAACGCTCTTTATGTTTACCATCATAATATAAACAAACACCAGAAAAGTAACTTTTTATGCTTTTGTTTACATAACAATGGTCAAAAATATGACAATAACATACTGTTTATGCGATATTTCTTATTTGTATACGGACAAAGTCTGTCTACATTTTGTTGTTCTTTCTGTTTGTGGCGGTTTTTGACGGGTGGAAATATTTTCACAGCATACCCACCGCCAAGGCCAACCGTACCTTTAAACATATTTTACACAATAAATGGGTCAATTTATACACATGTATACACACTGGTGTGCATAAAATCAACACCTATGCCTTACACATGTTGTGTAAATTCTTACACATATATATCGTAGACAAGAATGTAAAGTTCAGTATTCCGAACGGTGGGTATATAGTATTCATGGCAAATGGAGATTTATATGTTAAAACTTTCATGGCGTACAATGGTACGTAATATTTTGCTCTGTCATGTGTGAGTTTTCGTTTTAAATGAACAAACCATGGTCGTGGCGTGGTTGCACGTGATTAGTATTAACGTATTACAACAATCATATAAACAAGAGTAAGAGCAGTATTCTTCATGAAAGTTTTAACAAATATATCCTCATATATCATTAATACAATACTCACAAGTCGGAATTCTGAACTTACATTCCTTGTCTACAATTTGTTTATTCTCGTCACTCAAAATTACATGGGTATTGAGACAGTAGTAAATTGTATTCCAAAACATATACTCAAACAATATCGTCGTCATGTAGCAGACTATGAAACTGAAGGCACGCAATGCGCACGATCTACATTCTTACAAGTGTGTGTAATAAAATGTACACATTATGTGTAGAACGGCACTTGGTCAATGTATTTGTATGTAAAACTACACATTGCTATGTGTATTAACCGGGTTTACACATTTGATGTGTAATCGTTTCTACACATTAGTTATAATAGTGCTCCCACCCGGTAATACGCGATTATTATTAGTTGATGAATGCATTGTCTCATGTTTACCACAACGTCTTTTGGAATGAACTAGCCTCGTTATATTCTTTATCATTTCCCCTGATTATACCAAAATATAATTCACCAGCCAATGGAGCAGATTATACGGTCCATGGTTTTAGTTCTTTACAAGGAATAAACTGAATATAGTAATCTAAGGTGGAATTTCAGTCACGAAAAATAACAAAAATAAATGGTTTAATTATTTGGTCATAGAGACATACAGTCATACAGACACACATGGCATACATGCATACATACATACATACATACATACATACAGTCATACATACAGACACACACAGTCATACAGACACACCTGTGCCATACAGACACACATGCGTTGTACTTCGATTATTAGCCTCTCGCTAAAGTCCTCCATTATCGCGGCGACAAATCAGTGTGCCGTCATCAAATAGAAAAAATAACGGTCGTATAAACACCTATTTGAGAGCCGTCCAATTATCTCGCTGGTTTGCAACAAAGCGACAATTCGACGAAGCATAAAATCACTGCTATAATCGCCTCGTGGTCAGCGAGCCGGTCGCTTGCGGTGTGAACATAAAAATCGCGCGCTTTGAACTGCTACGACGTTAGAAAAAGGCCGTTATAGTCGCTCGCTCGCGCCCGGTGTGGAACAACCTTAAAAAGCAGGGCGATATTTATGTCGGCTATACTGTATTTGTTTCGCTTGTCTCATCTCTGGCGACCAAGGTGTATCAGACAGAACACCACAGCGCCGAATGGCTGGTATATATTGTGAGCAGCGAGTTTCCGCTTCACACGATTTCGCACAATCTAGCATGCATTTTATGGGTATCGGCCGATTGGGGATAGTTGTACGAAGCCTGATAAATGATGACTACATGATACAACAAAACAAATGGACCGAGAGTGTGTATTATTGAACGGATTTGTGGGTACACACCGAAGAGGATGATACTCTATCCGCCGCACGGTGGTTAGGACAATACGACCACGGTTAGAAAGTGCGCATAATTTGATTACGTATATATTACAATAACCGTCGCTCTAACATATCCGTTGCTCTATCCGTGAGTTTCGAAACCATTGTATTAATATGCGTAATATGTTTATTTGGTTCGTTTCGTTGATGGATATGTTGTCGTTTGAAAGTGTAACGTGATACATCGTTACATCCCTATTACTTATTATAAAATGTACAAGTAAACATGTACATGTACCTAATTACCAATATATATTATATATGTGCATGTCGTGTAGAAATCGATAGTATATTTTGATTCATTAATACAAAGAGGCTAATGAAATGCTGGTCAACCGGAAGGGGGTGTCTGAAACAGATTGATACAACGTTAAATTTCCATATTTCTATCTAACAAGGGACTTCTCGAAAAGATTTACTGCACACATTTCGCACACATTTTGTTGTCTTCTTGAAGCTTCATCTCATCATGATGGAGACTGACACACATGGACGATCCAGCAATGGCTGTCCTTTCCAACAGTTTATACGTGACTCAAAAAATTAGTATCGTTTTATCGAACTCATGGTTTTGAGCACAGTGAGTTTTTAATATATTGCAAAACTATGTCTAATTTCACCAAGTTGAGTCCAATACCATAATGATAACCATCAAAACTAACCACAGACTCCGTGAAATTATACATGTCCAGATACTGCCATGTGGTATTTGCTAAGTACTTTTCAATCGCAACATTGAATGCTAAGATTCCTGCCAACCTTTGATGCGGAAACAATTCTGCGGATTTCAGGAGGCCAGGTTTATGTTGGGATAACCAAAGAACTTTCGGCCAATCAGCATTGACATCCTCCATGTATCGCAGCGGAGGCTCTATGTATCGTTGTATGGTGTCTTTGGACTTAAACAAGTCATGGACACCCATATTTATAATTACGAACGTGTCCGATTTGTTGACAAGATTTTTCATTTGTTGGTGAAACGACTTCACGACCCCTGCATTGTATCGTCCTGTCCCTGTTATCGTAGCAGTCACGGTGCCATTACAGAAACTCGATTGGCGATTGATAAGATGTCGGCATTCTTTTTCTGTGAATGCATACATCCCAGAGCACCGCTTATTTTGTTCTGAAAAAAAACGAAATATTTTTCTGTAGATTTGAATCGGAATATTGACACGCCTCCGCTGAAAATAATTTCCATCTGAATAGAAAGACCATAACACATTTGTCGGTTTTATTAGAAGGGTCCTTGCTATGATCAATCTTCACAAGATTTATAACGCCAACAGACACAGGAACTGCGCACAAATATCACAACTTCATCAAGCCGCACTGTTATAAATTGACATAGTATATGTACAGATATCTGCAGATTAATACTATTTCGAAAAGCCGCGCATGACACCAACACCAGACAATGCAAAAATGATTGTTTATTACTTTTTGGTGTAAACATTATTTATTTTGTATCCCAGATTTATACAACAATTTTTTTCAAGATGATGTTAATATATATATATATATGTAAGTATGATACGTCTGATTAATTACTTTTTGACGGATGTAACCAGTTAACATCCAGTGTGATTAACCCCTCCCATGGCGCCTGACGCATGTAGATTACTGTAGACGAACATACGTTCTATCGAACAAAAACCCAATTATTGAAAACTCCCCACCACTGTCCTCGTCTCACGACTTCGTCTGTCCCGCTCTTGCTTTTAGTTTCTCATCCCAGTTATCTCTGTCTGCCTATTGCTATCCCTAACACTATCTTCTCCCCTTTTTCCATCCCTAGCTGAAATTCAGTTATATACCTCCATTTCTCCTAAACAAATTATGTCCAACCCTTGCCGTCTGACCTATATCATCTTCGTCGTATAGTTATACAATCTGAGCAATTATGAAGAGACCAAACAAAAATGGATTTAATACATTTGAGAGGTTGGAAATATTATTTTATATTTCACCCTATCGGTACCAATAACTGCTAGAATAATTAATAATTTCACACAAAACTCCAATCACCAAATATATTATTATCCATCCCTTAACTAACACCATTTCCGATTGGGCAATAGCCGCCACGTGATAGTCCTGGAAAAAGTCATATTGGACTCCAGAAAGTAATATTGGACTCCCGACTGTACAATATCACTTTTTTATTGGGACTCCGTGACTTCACGAATTAACTCTATTGCAAAGTAAATCGGTGAAATTGTGATACGCGCGCAACACTGATTGATTTTAGTAGACGTTTCACTTCCGCATAGAGTTTTTTTTCTCACTTCCGTGTTTACTTTTCCAAATCATGCTTTCTGATGATCAATATACAGGCTTTTATAGAGAAATAAGTGCCGACAAATACCAAAAATAACCACAAAAGTTTTATTCCCAAAATTTGGATAAACATACAGATGGATAATAAAAATGTCATTATACAATGTTGTGTACAGTATGAGTTTTTTTTGTACTCGTTCAGGTTGTGGTGAAAAGTCATATTGGACTCGACAATATGACTTTTCACCACGACCTGGACTCGTACAAGAAAAATACATACTGTACACAACATTGTAAAATAAATATATATTATTGTCTTGGCTGTGTGAGAGGAGGCTCCATTTTGGCAAAACGTGCGCCTGACCATTAAGAACCGTATAACTGCACGCTATCGGATACATGAGTTTTATGGAAATATATAAGGCTGCGCGAATTTAAAACGTAGAGAAAAATAATAGCAACCATCAAGACAGGTTAATGACGTAATATAATATGTTCTATATCCATCAATGATTTTTCAAGATCGCGGGTATATATTTTTGAGAAATTGTCACGTGACTTCCGGTTAGCAACCGTGTGGAGATTGCAAAAAAAAAAAACGCGGAATTTGAAATGAAGCATCGAGATTAAAATGAAAGTAACTACTTCACAACTTACGAAAAATTCACATGTGATTTAAGTCTATTAATTTCATTTACATGTAGACCATTTTCGTTGGTCAGCTTAATGATGTTACATAAATTATTCTTAGCGTTATGTCGTCGAAAAAAGGCAAATTTGGGGCACATCATGTGTGGTTGCGCCAATACGTGTCACGTACGATTCATATTACTGTGTCAATTGCAATACGAGTAAGTTACGCAGAAAGTGGTGGTTACCTGGTGATATAATCGCTCTCATAGATCCATTGTACGTGTTTCCTGACGCTGCAATACGAAATGCCGAGAACAAATGGCGAACCAAAGAATCGCCAATAAATAACAATCTTTTCCCCTTGAACGTCGAACAAATTTCATTCGTATCGAAAATCGCTGGTTGACACTCCGGAATTTCTGGTCTCCATTCCGATATTTCTGCGTGCAGCTGAAATCGTGTGTCGAAGCATCCGGGACAGTTGCATGAACCCATCGGAACACTTTGGCACGTATTATTATAGCAACAAGGAGTTGGTCCACGCGATTCGCAAATTGCCCGAAAATGAACACCACTAACGTAATCCCTGTTTCCACAAACCCCATCCAGCCTTTGATAGGATGACCAGTTTGAATGGAACATCTGTCGAACTCGTTGTTGGAAGCGAGAAAGCTCATCCAAATGTTTAGCATCATGAGGACGCATATACCACGAACCACGGGACACTTTTTCTGTATAGTCTGGACATTTCTTGTGGAGCGAACACATCTGGTGTGTTTGTTTAGAAATCCTATAGTTCCTAATAAATTCAGCAATCGGCTCGTCTCGGACCGATATGTTATCAGCGAGTGGATACGTCGTTTGATTAAAGACAAAGCTGCCTGAAAAATATCTCAATGGATATGTTTGGAACGAAGAACCGTCCGACAGAGAGGAGACCCAGAAGCTTTGAATAATCAGTCCACAAATCACCAGCGAGGAGACTGCAACAGGAATTATATATTTCCTGGAGGCAAACGTCATCGTGCAACCTTATCTATTTCGGAATCTGAAATCGAAGAGAGAACATTTTCGTTAATCTAACCATGGCACATAGAAGAATATGGTGCAACTGCTATCATTCTGCATCCTAATTACAATCTAATCTCACAAATAACCAACAAATGCATCCTTGGCCGGGTGAAGAATGCGTAATTTATCAGTGGCCCTTCAAGTCATTTAACAAAATGATTAGTATCTGGGACAAACAGCACCTTTTGCATGACTTTCCGGATAATGTTACATCTATCTTTTAAGTTGATAATAAACGCTCTTTTTTTCCAATTATTAGTGCATCTTTATGTTATTTAAGGTCAAGAGCACCTATCTCGTGACATTCCCCGAATCATTTTACTTTGGTGCACACATGTTCTAACATATCGACTGGGCTGATGAATAAACGCTCTTATTTATCTTATAATGTATTAGTTCCCCTTTAAGTCATCTGAGGTCAAAGGCGCCTATCCCACGACAATCCCCTGGTTCAATCCCTCTATATCAATTTTCATCATATTTTCTAAGCCGTCAAGGAAGGCTCTTAGTTGTTCATATTTGCCACTTTAAGTCGTCTGAGATCAACGGCATCTTTCTCATGACACGCTACATGTCAATTTATCCCAGTGTTTCAACTGCAACAAAATTGAGTATATAGTTAATTATTTAGTTAGATTAATAATTAGTACTCTTTTAAGATATATGAGATCAGACATATCTATTAAGATTTCCCGGGTCAAATTATCCATATGTACATATGTTCTCTCCGAGTATCCAACCGGTTGTCGCCTCTAGCCAAAATATATAAACAAAATAATTATGAGTGCCATTTTAAGACATCGGTGGTGAACGGGGCCTATCTAATAACGCTCTCACTGAGCGGACAAACAAACGAGCAAACAGAATTCAGTGATATTAGTATAGATAAAGTTATCACCCTTCCGATTAAAGGTCGTTCCACACCGGGCGCGAGCGAGCGATTATAACGGCCGTTTTCTAACGTCCGTAGCAGTTCAAAGCGCGCGATTTTTATGTTAACACCGCAAGCGACTGAAACGTTTCGTCGCGCGCGCGATACTCAGGTCATTATTCTGTGTGTACGCTAATTTCAGGGGAGTCCGGTGGCTGCATGGGGAATACCCCCACCCCACACACTTATGACTAATGTGTAGGATTTCTACACACAACGTGTAGCCCTGCTACACAACCATTATTCATTTTTTATCTTAAACAGATTTACACAATGCATGGGTCAATTTATACACATGTATACACACTGGTGTGCATAAAATCAACACCTATGCCTTACACATTTTGTGTAAATTCTTACACATATATATCGTAAACAAGAATGTAAGTTCAGTATTCCGAACTGTGGGTATATAGTATTCATGGCAAATGGAGATTTATATGTTAAAACTTTCATGGCGTACAATGGTACGTAATATTTTGCTCTGTCATGTGTAAGTTTTCGTTTTAAATGAACAAACCATGGTTGTGGCGTGGTTGCACGTGATTAGTATTAACGTATTACAACAATCATATAAACAAGAGTAAGAGCAGTATTCTTCATGAAAGTTTTAACAAATAAATCCTCATATATCATCAATACAACACTCACAAGTCGGAATTCTGAACATACATTCCTTGTATACAATTTGTTTATTCTCGTCACTCAAAATTACATGGGTATTGAGACAGTAGTAGATTGTGTTCCAAAACATATACTCAAACAATATCGCCGTCATGTAGCAGACTATGAAACTGAAGGCACGCAATGCGCACGCTCTACGTTCTTACACAATTTTGTGTAATAAAATGTACACATTATGTGTAGAACGGCACTTGGTCAATGTATTTGTATGTAAAACTACACATTGCTATGTGTATTAACCGGGTTTACACATTTGATGTGTAATCGTTTCTACACATTAGTTATAAGAGTGTCTCATGTTTACCACAACGTCTTTTTGAATAAACTAGCCTCGTTATATTCTTTATCATTTCCCCTGATTATACCAAAATATAATTCACCAGCCAATGGAGCAGATTATACGGTCCATGATTTTAGTTCTTTACAAGGAATAAACTGAGTATAGTAATCTAAGGTGGAATTTCAGTCACGAAAAATCACAAAAATAAATGGTTTAGTTATTTGGTCACAGAGACATACAGTCATACAGACACACGTGGCATACATACATACATACATATATACATACATACATACATACAGTCATACAGACACACACATTCATACAGACACACACGTGTCATACAGACACGCATGGCGTTGTACTTCGATTATTAGCCTCTCGCTAAAGTCCTCCATTATCGCGGCGACAAATCAGTGTGCCGCCATCAAATAAAAAAAAATACGGTCATATAAACACCCTATTTGAGCATGTTGTTGTCATTTATAAGTTTCTAATTCGTTAATGTTTGTTCCTCATTGTTTTTGTCATTATTATTTGCATGTATTTTATATTATCCATAACTAATAAACAGTCATAAATTCAACCCAAACCTCGGTTCTTTCTCATAATAAAAAGGGCAGAACAAAACCGAATCCAATCAAACCAACTAGGAAGGGCCTAAGTAGTCATTAAGAGAATTATTCACACCTTTACCCTAACCTACCGAAAACAATAGGTGTCTGCAAAACGGGACGACCCCCATTAAATCACTGCTATAATCGCCTCGTGGTCAGCGAGTCGGTCGCTTGCGATGTGAACATAAAAATCGCGCGCTTTGAACTGCTGCGGACGTCAGAAAACTGCCGTAAAAATCGCTCGCTCGCGCCCGGTGTGGAACGACCTTTACTCAGGATACCTATTTCGAACTGTAATCATAACCTCTCGCATCACCTGTTACTGCGTTTGAATATCAATCGCCATCTAATCGTGAACCCCGATTAAGTATATTTTGCTCTCTGGTCGTTTGCGTATTAGGTGCAAATATCACACCTTATTTCTTGTTAATTACAGTGGACTACAAATAAATGCTAAATGAATATATATATATGTATATCTGATAGCATCGTATTTGAGAGTATGATATTATACACTTGATTATCCCTCATTAAACACCCGGTTTTTATTTCTCACTACAAGGGTTACCGGGCAGTTAAAGGTCAACGTGTTGTGAAACCCTCTGCTGTGGACATTTGGTGGGAATAGAGAATACTCTTACTAAACATTTTACACGTATTCTCATAAATTGTATATACAAATGGATCACAAAACGACATTCTTATACAAGGGTTATACGTAGTGGCTCACCTTGTCGGGGTGATTGTCTATTGCCCTTAATTCGTCCAACCAATAAATAAGTATTTATTTATTTACAACTGCGCGAACTTCAGACGTTATCATTTTTAAATCGCACAGTCGACGTGGTTGGAATTGACGTTTGTTGTTTTGCGGTATGGGGGGGGGGGGGGGTGGGTGTTTGTTATCGTGATAAAAACACGAACATCATAAACACATTAATTCGCAAGACGACAATTTGGTTTTACATGCAGATGTGTAAATCAATCTAATGGGTTAGACTAAGATTTTGAGGACACCTGGTTATCATATTTATCTGCGTGAAGATACAGAAATTTTAAAGAATTGTTAAGGAGCTTCTCTGTTCGTGGTGCTCTACTGACTAATTATTTGTTTTAAAAATGAAAGAAATTCTCTGTATCGGGCATGCAGATGTACCCTTGTCAGATGCCGGATATTGGAGGATACATATTCCATCTTTCTTGACAAATTGTATCTGTTTGTGGAAAATACTGTGAATGGGCCAGATTCAATTATGTTATAACAATTCAGCCATTCTAACATGCCATCTTCTGACGTTTCTATGTCCCTCACTTTGATAGAATATATGTATTTCTTAAATAGAATGATAAGTATACTTGTAGAGCTGTCTTCTATGTATCTGCTTTTGCTAGTTCACTATATAGATACCCGTCCCCATATAAATATGAGTTGAGAAGATACAATTGTACGGGTGATTTCGTTCGGTCACCATTTGTCGAGGTTGTGAAATTTGAACGCCAAAAAACTCATTAGAAAAATAATGGAGATGAATATATGTAACTTTGGTGGATATCGGCGACTAAAACATTCTTACCAATACCAGTGCCCCTCCTCTCTCTATCCCTGATCCAAACGGATTTGTCGTCTCCACTTGATTTTATCCCTCGTTTCATTGGAGAACTTGTTTGCATTTGGTGGAAATTGGTGCTAAACATATTTGTACCAACTTTGGTGCCAATCTAGCTCCCCACCCATGACTCGAACGGCGCCACTTTTGACATATTTAAACCACACAATAGATTCCTCAGATCATGGATATGATAATTAATAAGTTTGGTGGAAATCGGCGACAAAACATTTCGCTGCCTCTCCCCCTGTTCTGCCCCTGACAAGGACAACGTCACTTTAGAACATTCTAATCCACACCATTATCTTCCTCGTAAATAGTTACACCTGTTAGACCCATTCGTTGTCATCTAGATGGTCCCAAGTGAATGTCTATATAACGCAGACATACACACATACAGACAGACCTTCGCAAATAGATATATAGATTAGGTACCATGGGATATTTTCTAATGTGTGCATGGCAGCTGATATTACCGGACGGTATATATTTACGGTAATATGACCATACACTAGCGTAATTAACGAACCACAGATAAACCGCACACGCATAAGCTAGGCTATATATGTGCCTTTTTTAATCTTATAAAAATAACTTCATAGATGCGTATTCCCATCAAATATGATTCACTTATAGGCCTTATATCGTGATGTGATTATGATTAATTTCACTCCAGACATGCACAAGGATTCATCGAAAGAGTTGCAACGGTCCTATAGCTAGCAATTTCGTGAATAAATTAGGTCAATCAAACATCAGGTCATTGAGAAATCAGCGATTCACAATGCATACAAACTACGAGCTCTCAACTCAGACTTAAAACCTAACACAAATCTTTAAAAGCCGTTCCTTTTGTACAAATTATTATAGAGTATACTCCCAACTAAAAGTATTCGAAAATCAAGACTGTTGGTTGTTGTCGAGAGGGGAGTATTTTACTGAAAATAACCATTATATTAATGACGCTGTGTGCGCAATCCGATTAAGATGTGTACTATACGAAGAAGCTTGTCGATTTCATCATGTTCATTTCATTCATAAAATGTCATCATGTCGATTTCAACAAAACTCGACGAACAACGTCAGCATGTAGCTTTCACCATCGACCGAATTCGCGATAACCTGAATGTATCTTCTGCTCTGTCCATAAGTATGCGTGCCCTGTAGATTCATGAAAATGGACGGATATCTAAGGATTAAAAGATTCAGGTATGTACTATGTAATATTAGGATAATTTAAACGCGATATAATAACGTTTGCATGCATCACGAATTTCGATTTCGATTCCAGTATTGTCTCCCGCCCTGCCAGCGTGATTGAAATTTTCCAATTGCACGCACGATTTATATTTTAGGCAACTCCTTAATATGTCATAATTATGTTCTCAATAAAATGTAAACCGCCGCTACGAATGAACTTCACTGTGCATAATTCCGATAGTAAATCCCCTCATATTGATACGCCGGTAACTGACAGACACACATGTTATTTACGATTACAACATGAATGCTTTGAGCCCACAGATCTACCGTGCGACAAAAGTGGTCGCAAAAATTCAAAAAACCAGCGTGTATTAGATAATATTTGGTGACGTCATAAAATCATATATAGTCTATATACGACCCAAAGCGTCCGCCTTTGGTTCGTTATCATTCACCGCTCAGACCGAAGATTCCCGAAATGGTTCACGGACATTTACGAACGATACACTTTCGCGAAAATTACGTCATTTGTTGTGCCAATATGCAATAAAGAAAACTCTTAAAACAATGGGTACTCTGGAGTACCTACGTAGGTACCAATCTTTGTCCCAGGGGGAGTCCTAATTGTTGGTACTCTATGGTACCTATATATTATATAGGTTCCCTGGAGTACATATATATTTAGGTTCTCTGGAGTATCTATATATTTAGGTTCTATGGAGTACCTATATATTTTGGTTATCTGGAGTACCAATCCTGGCATTATTCATATAATACCCACCCCGTCTGTATGTCACCGATGCCATGATGTACACCATATGAAGTGCCAAGAAATACATGTACACCCGCTTTCTTGACACGCCCATTATATTATCTGAAGTACCAAATATCAAGACAGGTACTCTGAAGTATGTAGGTACTATGCATAGTACCTAGCAATTTGGTACTTCAGAGAACCAAACATATAGGTACATGTACTTTGCGGAGAACCTGCCCAAATACCAAGCACTCGAAATTACGAAAAAAAGCCGACGGCAAATTTACCAATGTGGCGTGTTAGATTCCAAATGATGCTACAGCGTTTAATCATCGAATTAAGTACAAAGCCACATGGACTCCCTTGCAACGTGCTAAATGAAATAATCCGAATTATGCATGTATTACTTTTATTAGTATAGAACCTTGATCGTGTTTTTGTACTTAATTCAAGGTTTAATATCTCGATTTCAGGATTTCCATGAACTGTTCCCTGCATGTGGAGTAAAATTGGTCTGAATGTCTAAAATAATCGGCCCAATTTCTTAATTTGTGTGTAATAATTTTTAAAGTAAACATAAATCAAACATCTTAAACAGGTCTGGATGAAACACCAATCGACATATAATAGCCCGATAAATAAAAAACTGCCCGCAAAACTTTGCGAATCGCAAACTACTTTGCAATAAATATATGCGATTTAGTGTAAAGGTTTTCGATTGATCACAAAGGTTTGCGATTAATCGCAATGGTTTGTGATTTATATCAGATATATTTTTATGCATTGGCACTAATGGGCTTGAACCGTGCAAATATAAATATAAATCAGACATCTTCAAAAGGTCTGGGTAAACCACCAATCGATTTATAATAGCACGGTTGGGCTAAAATAGACCGATCGGTCTTTCACACCCAGCATGCATGTGGGATAATGGGAGCAAACCTTTGTGATAAATCACAAAACAATTTTTGCGAAAAATCACAAACACCTTTGCGATAACTCGCAAACCTTTACGATAAATCTCAAACGTCTTGACGATAAATCTCAGACTGTTTACTGGGTGATTATATTTTGCGATTTATCGCAAAGATGTTTGAGATTTGTCGCAAATGTTTTTTGGCGCTAATGGGCTTCTGTAAACATTATAAATCAGACATTTCCCTGACCTGTTGCCTACACGTGGAGTAAAATTTGTTTCAAATAATCGTTTAAATTTCTTAATTTGTGTGTAAATATTATAAATCAGACATCTTAAACAGGTCTGAGTGAACAACCTATCAATCTATAATTGCCTGGTCGGGCTAAAATAGGCCGATCGGTCATTCACAGCCAGATGCACGTGTGACGAGGGGAGCAAACCTTTGCAATAAATCACAAAACAACTCTGGTTTGTTGGCGCTAATGGGCTTCTGTAAACATTATAAATCAGACATCTTAAACAGGTCTGTGTCAGGATATCCCGTGGAGTAAAATTTGTCGGATTGTCTGAAATAATCGTCCAAATTTTTTAATTTGTGTGTAATTAAAGTAAACATAGTAAATCAGTCATCTTAAACAGGTCTGAGTGAACAACCAATCACTCTATAATTTCCAGGTCGAGCTAAAATAGACCGATCGGTAATTCACAGCCAGCATGCATGTGTGATGAGGGGAGCAAATCTTTGCGATAAATCACAAAACGACTTTGCGAAAAATCACAAACACCTTTGCGATAAATCTCAAGCATCTTTACGATAACTCTAAAACTACTTGGTGATTATACTTTACAATTTATCGCAAACATGTTTGAGATTTATCACAAAGGTTTGTGATTTATTGCAGATATATTGTTATGCGTTTAACAAATACTAATTTACTGAGAATATTCAAAATAAACATACATGTATACAGATATTCAAACAAACAGATTCAAATTGTCAAGGAATTTAGAGTTCCCTCCCTTACAACAGTGGTTTTGTACAACCATAGTGAATAAATTATTCTCCATTCGCATATATGCGTCAACGAGTCAATGCCATTGCCTGATCACCAGAGTCATATAATGTAGAATTTCGCGAATATGGTTTCCAGTTATGGAAGAGGTTATTTCCTAGCAAAGCGGAAATGGCCGAATCGCTCAGAATGATAGCCACAATGTTTTGATAAGAACATGATGCATCTGGACATTGGAATGGTCTACATGTTCATGTATGTATACAGCTAAGCTCTAATTCCCTCCTTAACGACGTTGGCCACCGATATTACCGCGTTGTTGATGCTATTAACCATGATCAATCCTACCATGGCCGACCTTCGTACCATTTTAAAGTCAGCATTATAACCACCACAGAGTGTATATTTCTGGCATGGCTTGACGCTGCATTGATGATGCAGTTGCGAATGTCGGTCAGTGACCAACTTCGAATGTTGATTAAACCGTAAACAAATTATTAATTTAAATATTGTTTTGTGTACCGTATAGTTAACACGGTGAATGGCGCTCACGAAAAGCTGGACTGGGTGTAAGGTGGCCATGTGCAAAATGAATTCGAAGTACAGTAGTCGCAAAATATTATTAGTAGTACTGAAGAAAGATTACCAGCGGTTGCCACATGCCAACCACTTGACCGTGGTTGAACGGCGGTATGGTATAACCTGTGTCATTAACAGCCTACAACCTTTTTTGGAGGGGACGATTAATTAGAGCATAGGTGTAGTACGTTACTTAAAGGTTTGTGATTGATTCAATGATAATGTGTGTCCCAGAATTGGATCCGTATCTCCGAGATTATCCGTCATTCCATAAATATATCACAATATCACAGCGTCACCCGGCGTTTCGATCATAAGAATAGCAGACTCCGTAACTGGGCGATATGTCACGGCGACATGGTTCTCAAATCACGTTTCGATGAAAATTGAAGAATATGATCCAACGTCATTTGTACAGGTACTTGTACGTTGTAGCCAACAAACTTGTGAGTGACTCATGAGTCATGACTGATCTGTGACGTCATAATTCCGACTAATTTCTATATAATTGTATGTCTCGTAATCCTAGTCACCAGTGGTTGACTCTTGTGAGTACATTGGGCTGTTTATAATTTTGTGAAATCTAAGTATCTGTCTTTTGTAATTCACAATACTGTCGTGAATTTCATGTGTATCCCCACTGCACTCAATGGCTCAACATGATTGTTGCTGTTTGAATTTGGTCTGTCTCAGTTCACTGAAAATTGCTGCTCTCTTGCAGAGGAAAATATCAATTATTAGCGCCCGTTAATTTTCGGATGTTATAACATCTTGTCCCGTTCATGTACAAACATAATCCACACAGTGCTAACAATATTCCAGGTTATTAAGAAGCAAGTTGGCCTTTAGTTAGGTCCAATTTCACACAAAAACATATGTTGATAAATTTGCGAGAAGTTCACTTCCGTATTCTAACATAAAATGTGTAAGCCTGCTATTAGTTTGTGTCTTCCGTCAATTTTTACATACTGTAAAAAAATAAGTCGCCTTAAGTGGCCGGACGCCGCCATGTTTTCGTGAATTGTATCGTGCATCACGATTCACGAGATGCAATCACGTGTGTCACCAATTGGTTCAACAATATATTTATCGGCGATAATATTATATACGGCAGTGACTCCATACATGCAGTATGACTGAATCTGATTATGTTGACATTTAATATATATTATTAATTGTTTGTATGCAGTGCAATGATTCGGTATATTCGTTCCATCCTGTCTTGCATCCGTAATTAAATTACGTTATTTTCGTGAGCGGACTTTATCACTCACGAATTTCATCCAGTTTATGTCTTGCCGCGCCGAAAACGCAATAGTTTTTGAGTGGGAAAATGTAAGCTATACGTACAGGTGTGGACTTATGTTAAAACTGTCTGACTTCGGTTCCTATGTGAACGGACAAGTTCTAAATCTGCTAAAACCGGCTTAATCATTGATATTTTCCACTAAATTGTGACATCCGAGTTGTCTTCGAGCTGCCTCTTCGCTGCCTCTTCGAGATGTCGGCTATGACTTGTCTTCATTCGTTTCATTGCTCATATTGAAATTGACAGTGCTGTGACTATCAAAACACTGACACATTTACTGACCCATGAGGATACAGGTACAATTAACAAGAACTTCGATGTCGACTGGTGACAATAATATCAACAACAACAGCAGCTTTTAGAATGTTGACAGTGTTGTTTTAACTTGAACTGTTCTGATTGTTTCAAAGCACATAAAAAATAAAAAATAACAAAATATATATCTAAATAAAATAAATTTTTCAACAGTCAGACATGGTAAAATTAGACGTTACTTGTTTTACTCTTCCACGAGTATAGCTTCCTGAAATTTTGTGAAGCCCCTGTGCCAATGCATTCGCAAACGACGTAACTGCAAACCACATTGGAACAGCAAACTGAGTGAACTACATTCTGACATGATCAAATACCGGAAAGCTTGGCTTTGTGTTGGTCGTCCTCACTACGTTTATAACACTACTTTTCTGGCATACCGCGAGAAGAAACGTCAGTTCCGTATGGCTCATCGAATATCCGTTAAGAGACATTTTACAGATTCAAAGCGAAATATAGAAACCCTCGTTAAAGATGACCAGAACAGGTTTTGGAAAGCTATTAAATCTAAGTGTCCAACATATGCATCTCCAGGAAATGAATTTTGATGGTAAAATGTGCAGAGATCCATTTTACATAGCTCAAGGTTGGCAACACTACTTTACTTCGCTCTGCAAACGCACCCCTCACTCTGATACGAACTTTGATCAGTATATTCACTCACAGGTTAACAGTCTACTCAACAGTAACCACCCTGATGGCGAAGAAACCTATCTGACGAGTTTAGACTCCATGGTAGAATTAACCGAGTCTCTAAAATATCTCAAGCCCAATAAGGCTGCTGGAATTGACAGAATTGTAAATGAACATATCCTGAACTCCCCGCCGGAATTTCATAATGTGTTGTGCTCACTATACTCGTTAATGTTAAAACATACCCATATCCCTCCCGATATTCAAAGGGGGATTACCGTACCGATATTCAAAGGTGACCCAAAGCCAATACATGCTATACGACAGTTATCGCGCAATCACGCTCCTGTCAGTCCTTTACAAACTTTTTGAAATCGTTATCCTCGAGAGACTCCGATGTAGCAATATGTTCAAGAACTTCCCAACCGCTATGCAGAACGGATTTCAGAGAGGCGTCCGTTGCTCAATAACCACATTCGAGCTGCAAGAAGCATTTGCGTATGCAGAATGCAACGGGTCTCGGGTATATGCAGCGTTCCTTGATTCAAAGAAAGCGTTTGATCGCGTATGGCATGACGGGCTCATCTATAAATTGTCTCAAAAAAGGTTTAACGGGTGCTATGTTCAGAGTGATTTCAAACATGTACTCAGATGTACAGAGCCTTGTTCTCTGTAATGGGGTAACTTCAGGAGCCTTCACAGTTGAGCAAAGAACAAGAAAGTAGGGGTAATGTCGCCCTTGTATCTTGACTTTATTGGTGAACTTCTGGCATCCCTGTCAGATTCGCGTGATGGCGTTCGCATTAGCTGTATTTCATGTTCGTTCCCTACGACGGCTGATGACATAACTATTCTTTCATTCACAGACTGAGGTCTCCGAAGACTCCTAAAATATGTTACATATATAGTTTAAAGTGGCGCTTCGTGTTCTCACACGAGAAAAGCAAAGTTGTTGTATTTGGCACCTCCCACCGGCGTCACACTGAGGATAGACCATGGGAGATCGAACACAGACATACCGCCAACGTAGAGGAAGTCTCCCATCTGGGTATTATTCAGAGCTCGACTGGTCAACAAAACCCAAAAGTTGAGAAGGCTACTAATATTCTACGCAAAGTCTTCTTCTAAGCTTGTCGCTCACCAGAAAGAACCCTACTCGAGGGTTCATCCGAAAGTTCCATTAGGGAAAATCATAGTATTTTCGAGGCCGCACAAAGACACATAATTAGTACAAAACGATTCTAAACGTAATACTATGTCACAAGTCCTCTGCCATTGAGTCATATATAAAGTCATATATAACGTCATAATTCGGAAAGCCTGACTGCTCAGCTAACTCATGTAGTCTATGTACGCCAAGTTATACACAATTGACATATAATTCTACAGCCGAATGTTAAACTGCCCCGCCCCCCATTGACCATCCTATCGTTCTGACCTTTCTTAAACCTAACTACTCTCCTTTCGTCCCATTGGTTACCTTTAATTCCCTAATCACACCCCACTCCAGTTCTTATGTTATCTCTTGCTATCTGTTGTTGAGTGCGATCTATATCAAAATCACCAATAAGTTATTTAAAGTACAAACCAGAAAATCTCCCGTCTTTCACGCCCGAACGGCCTTATGTAGTTCGGAAAATTTACTACGCGATCTGGGAGAGGACTTACAAACAATCCACAATTGGCTTGTTGTCTCATCCCTTTCCAATCACCCATACTCATCCATTAGCATTTTTGTAAAATATTCATCTTGTTTTGTATTGGGAATAAATATTGTTTACACCAAACGCAGTAATACAATATTATCCCTATCACTACTCGAACTTCTCCCTATTGAGTACGACATTCATCGGAGAAAATTATCGTTTCTTGGAACACTGGTTAACTTTCCATGGAATCACAGAGCAGCTCTCAATGTATTCCTATTCAATTATCATGGTAATCGAATCTACGGTCGTCCGATGACAGGATTTCTGAAAGATATCTCTGATACTCTCCATAGATTCAACTTATTACATTATCTTCCATATTTTACGGAAACGGGTTTATTCCCCATTCAGTCCACTTGGAAGAAAATTGTCAGAGATTGTCTGTCTGCTCATAACTCACGCGAAGTGAGTCAGAGTGAACAGAGACTATTCTCTATCATTTCTCGTCAAGGTAAAACCCGACAATCAGTCATGGTGGAAACTTTAACAGCTCTCTATCTCGTAGAGTATTTTCCAATCTGTATCAATTTTAGATGGACAATATAATCTGCATTCTAAACGTATACTAAAGTTTACTAAATTATTTTGTACAAATCCATCCATATTATTCGACTTTCCTATATGTTACACTAATATTTGCACTCATATAGGTACACTATTATCGTCTCACCTATATGAACGACACCGACCACATGAGTGTGACATAGTAGATTTAGTTGTCTTTTTCACTAATCTTAAACTCACGTTGTAAATTGTCATATATCCGACACCGAACGACCACGTGCATATATACTCTATAACTCAATAACTATATACATTTATATCAATTGTTGCACCAACCATATACATACGTATACTGTCTCCAGAACTACAGTTAAATCTTAATGCATAGCTGTAACAATTATATCGCTTCTTTCCAACACCGAAACGTCCAGAATGGCGGTCACATGGCCGGAAAAGTCAGGCAAGATGACATTCAAACCGGTCAGCGAATGTATTGACATTCCATTTGTTTGGTTTTACCCCTCCCCCATCCATAGTATGAATGAAATGTGTGTGTGTCTAATCATCAATGTTGTTTTTGCATTAAATCGTGAACATTATATACTATTTATCAACTTAACAGAATATCATACATGTACTATATGTTCATTCAGCAAATTATATGTGTACTATAATCCATTCAAATACTATATGATGTGGTGTCGTCAAATAATACTTAGTTATGTCGTCCGTTAAAATTGTATCTGCCAACTGCCGAGGGTTACACCAGGTGGAGAAACGACGCGATGTGTTTAATTACCTTAAAGGTCTCGGGGATTCTATTTACTGTTTACAAGACACACATTTTACAAATGAAATAGAAAACATTATCAAATCAGAATGGGGATTTGACTGTAGATTCGCATCTTATGATTCCCAATCTAGGGGTGTGGCCATACTTTTCAGTTCAAAATCCACGACTCAAAACGCGACAAAAATGGCAATTGTGTGATATTAGATATTACGATAGAAGATATGCGCGTTACATTGGCTGCTATTTATGGACCAAACGAGGACAGCCCGAGCTTTTATGATGAAATTCACGAACAGATCCCAACAATTGGCAATACACAGATTATTATATGCGGTGACTGGAATCTTGTGCAGGAACAAAATCTAGATACAAAACATTATATTAACGTTAATAACCCGAAAGCAAAATCCGCAGTTAAATCCCTAGCTGGCAGTCTGGAACTGACTGACCCATGGAGACTAAATAACCCCACAACGAAAAGATTTACATGGCGACGTTCCCGACCACTAAAAATGGCCCGGCTCGACTTTTTCTTGATATCATCTGATCTTTTGAATCTGACATCCGATACTCCGGACATACTCACGGGGTATAGAAGCGACCACTCAATTATCTCACTCGACCTTCGCGTCACTAATATAAAGCATGGCCGCGGTTTTTGGAAGTTCAATAATTCTCTTTTATTCAGACTGGATTACCAAAATATCGTTAGAGAAACAATACAGGAAAATGTTAGTAGATATAAAATCTCGCATCGATTTTCAGATAAATCTCCACACATGTTCGCAATATCAGACGCATTATTTTTAGATGCTCTGCTGTTAGATTTACGTGGGAAAACAATTCAATATTCTTCGCGTTTGAAGAAGCAGAACGAAAAGAAAAATCACACTCTAATAGATAGAAAATCGGAGATCGAACGTATACTGGACAACTCGAAAGACACAAATAATAGCGAATTATTGAATGAAATTTCTAATATAGACATACAATTAACCACTAGTAGAAAGGATAAAATTGCCGGACAAATGATTCGCACCAAAGCCAAGTTCACTGGGGGGAAACTGTTTCACCAGGATCGATTCTATCGCCCGTTTGTTCCGTCTCTATTGGCGTTGAGATCCGACTCCATTTCGACTTTTTCATTTTTTCTAGAAAGTTGTTGGCGCCATTTTCACAAAAAGATGACACAAAGTTAAGTTTTAAACTATTATTATTGATGTATGAAATGTTTATAGCCATTCAGTAATAATATTTATGCAATCGATGTTGTGTTACGTGCATATATCCACACATGTAGACCATACAACTCGATCGTGTGTATTTCCTATGTAAAATCAATGTATCATTCAACGCTGCAAATTTGGTCTATTCGCCTGTAAATCCAGTCGGAAATGATCAGGGCGTATACCAGGATGGTGGCAGAGTATAATGAAACCATCTCTCAAGATTCCCGCAGCAGAATAATAATCTAAATGAACCGTCAAAAATAGTGAAAAATGTTCCGACTCATTTGTAATTTTCATGTTCTAGATCGATTCTATCGTCCTTCTAAAGACGCAGTTTTTATTCGATCGACGGTTGTTTTATCAGGCTGCTCAGCCTTATTTTGCCAGTTATGACACACAATTACAGCACAGAACGGGTAACATAAATGGCCACCAATGTATATTGAATAGCGCGATGAGATTATGGTCCTTTTGGATGTCTATGGCTTTTGAATTCACATCATTATAAAGGTTGCCTCTAAATATGTTGAATTTTTTCCCTTCAGAATTTATCCTGCAATCGGTGGCGCGATGTTGAGCCTGGAGTACTCGGTGTTCTTACTTGATTTATCCGTCGACCTGATGGGATGGAGTTCGGCGATGAACTTAATTCAGTAAACACCTTCACCACACCGGCTGCAATCAGCACGCCCGCCAAAGTTGTGCCCGAATAATTCAACCTCTCGAAGCTGTGTCCCAAAGCCCATAGCAATCGTTTTCCCGTCCAAACAAATTTTATACGCGCGAGACATCGTTTGTGGCTGCACTTTTGAAATGTTCTATATTTTGACCAATGATTCCGGGTTTGTTGCATTCACTCTCTGAAGAATTTAATTCTGTCCTAAGTGTTTTTAAACTGGGGCACACAAAATTAATTCGGTCATCTTTTGTATCAGCACTTTCCCAATCCTGGAACCCTGCACATTTCGGCCCGCCCATAAACCGAATAAATTCGGATTGAAATAGTCTGTTTATCGGGAATGTCCCCCGAGGCTAATTGTCGAAGAAAAGACATCCAGTCTGGAAACCTATCTGCGTCGTTTAAATGGTGTATATTGTTTCTGGTAAGAGGCCAGTTATCTCGTCCAATGTCGCAGATATCACTTTAACTGAATCGCAGCAATCTATATCCATATTGGAGTCGATCGTGTCGGTAAATAATGACCTCCCGGCATGAACATCATTCACTGGCGTGTTCTTTTTTGAAACGTTGGTACATGCATGGACTTAGTAATAGATGAAATTCTGCCGCAGACAACTTCAAGCGACATTTTTTCGTCGTTCAGCACGAATTCTGCATCGCCCTGTCTCAGTTTCTTCCGTTGCACCCAAAAAATTAACGATTTTGTATCTATGGTTTGGACGACCTTTTCACACGTCCTTGTCGCTTGCCGCCATTTTTCATCAAAAAGGGAAGGTGAC
The DNA here is from genome assembly GCA_032622095.1 of Siphonodentalium dalli. Lineage (NCBI taxonomy): Eukaryota > Metazoa > Mollusca > Scaphopoda > Gadilida > Siphonodentaliidae > Siphonodentalium > Siphonodentalium dalli. The sequence goes on along the minus strand of CP136068.1, from coordinate 134,437,394 downwards.
TGGATCTTGCATCTCGAGATGATCGGTAATTTTATACCATGGGCTTTCGCTTACGACAAGCATGACTATTCAAGATATCTATCAGTTTACTGCACAGAGATGACCAGATTGGAAATAGACCATCCAAAAATATATGAACATATGAAGAACGGTGGATTTTCAGTACAAATGAGTGGCTATAATGCATTCGGGCGAATTCCGATGGACCAGACAATTGAAGAAACCATAAATAAGGACACACAAACATCAGGCGGGACGAAATGTTTCAGCCTACGACAGGGAACTCTAGTAAAGTACTATGTGAATGCAGAGGACGGAGCAGCGGGTATGCGGGGGCTACGAGAAATGATTGATGCAAAACAACATTCCAACATCCATAAAGACCTATCAAAATCGAAGTTGAGAAAGGATGACAACGATGTTCTCTCCATAATGAAGGTGATATATTCGTATCAAAATCCATTCGAGAACTCGGATCTGCTATGTTTGCCAACTGCTGTTGTTCCAAGCGATGATGTCCGTAGTGATATATTGAAGGCCAGAGTGAAAGGAGAGGAAGCGTATAACCAGTGTAGGATGAAATTAAACCGCACACATCGCTTAAAAAGACGATATTCATCACACAACAGTTCAATTTGCATTGGGATAGACCCGCCAATGCAGTACGCAATAAATGTGTCGCTATACAAGTTGTAAAGTAAGATACAAGTTTCAATTCCAAATATGTCAATCAGTGAATACCAAAATGTGTTCCGTACTGTACGGATGGGTCCATTACATTGCAAAGTAATGCATTACCATTACCATTACTTAACATTTTTTGCATTACCATCTGCAAAGTAATGCATTACCATTACCATTACTTAACATTTTTTGCATTACCATCACATGGAAAACTAAATGCATTACCATTACCATTACTTTGACAAGTATTGCATTCCCATCCCATTACCATTACATTTGATGATGGACTTGTTGAGTAAATAAAACGATTTTTTTATGAACTTTATTGGATATCAAAATAAAATGAAGGCATGTATAGGTTATTCGGGTTCCGATACCTCATACCCAGGAATGTCGAAGGCTTTGCGCATGTTTGAAGCATTGTCGGTGATAACGTTGGACACTTTCCCAGCTACGTCGTACAGTGCCATGACCTCTTCGTACTCGTTGCGAATGTTCTAACCGGTATGTCTGCCTTTGAAACGTATACACGCGATCATCACGGTATGGAATGTCTAGTTGAGAATGTAATGTCCTGTTATTCCGAGGAAACTCTTCATCTGGCGGTTGGACCAAAGGTCGACGGTCAAGCACACAATCTGGACCTGCTCCAGATGGCACTTAACTCGTTGTTGTGTGTTGATGGCTTTCTCAGTGATGAGCTTCGTTGATAGATGATTTCTAGATGGAAGCTGGTATCGTGGGTCAAGTTGTTCTAGGATGTTGCGGAATTCGGTGCAGTCGATGGAACTGAATGGTATGAGTCGGTTGGATAGGTAGAGTAGAATGTAGTCGGTGATGTGTTGTTGTTTGGAGTCGTTGTTGGCGTATTTGGCTGATGGTTTATTTAGCATAGTGGAAGATTCTTGGTTGGGATGTCTCTTGCTGATTAGAGGTGGACGGTGTAACAAGCAAGTCTCTACGCTTACGCTGAAAAAGAAAAACTACCACTGATTACCCTATTCATTTAATCAACTATAACAAAAGCATTATCACTTGTATTGATATATACTGCACTACTGGTTTAAATAGCCACAGCTGGTAATCAGGGATCAGAGGATAATTGATTTATTACTGCACGACCAGTAGACCAGCCCTTTAGAATACAATAGACTTAATTATCTAATTACCCAGGGTCTACTCAGGTAAGATTATCTCAAGCAGTTGTGACAAAATAATGTTAATTATGACCCTGTTACTTTACATCTTTCATAAATCAGGAAAATATATAGCAATGTGATGTCATATGTGTTACTTAAATTCTCTAAGTTTTTGAGACGGATGCAACATGTGAAAGGCTGGATATAACTGAATATTTTATATTTTCTTTAAAATATGGATATTACATGAATATTAATTATATATATAAGACTTGCCTTGAGATGCGTTATGAAATCGGAAGTGACTCTTGAAGATGCTGATATAATTGTTGCACAATGCTTACAATTAGCTTTTACCGGACCAGTAAAAACGGCCGGCAAAGTGTTGGCGAAAGAACGAGATACTGGTGGAAGGCATGGTGAAATTGTTAATGATTGTGAAGAGTTACCAGCAACCTTTGTATCTTCACAGCTAATAAAAACAATGTCAGAACAATGTAGCCGTCAAATTCATTTACACATATCACTGATAAATGTTCACACTGCTTGTACAAGTCTGCATCATCAAAGACCCATCACAAAGGTAGTGATATGACTTCATTAGAGGACAATCAAAACAACCACTGTGGCTTCAGAAGCCATGCTCATAGTGTTGGTTGAAAGCTTATTTACCAGCCTTCACAATAGCAGTTTGTTGTCCCAAGGTGATGTATGAAGGTAGGTAAGAAGTCATAATTAAACATTTTAAGCATATGTATTGCAAAAAGTAAAGGAAATGTGATTTAATTACTTGTCTTTTTTTGTGAAGTAATGCATTCTTTTGCATTACATGTAATGCATAATGGAATGCGTTACACATTACTTTGCATTACTAGAGAAAATGTAATGCATTACAATGCATTACCATTACCCCATTCCCTGATCCATGTGCAAACTCAGATGTGCACTACACTCAGAGTGTGGTATAAGGAAAACACTCAACACGGTGGGAACCCCACTAAGCCCACTGTGAATCACCGGCATTCACGGTGATTTTTCCACGGTGAATCCGAGTGGATCGGATTAAGTTGAATAAACAAACGTCCGGGTGACTTGTCAGTGACCACTGGGAATCACTGGGAATCACCACAGATCACAGAGAATCGCTTCAAAACGCCGAAATCTATATTGTATCACGTCATGCATAGCCGAAACACTTTATTGTAGTTTATTCTAAAAAACATACACTCAGTGGGCCATTCATTGTATGCTGCTGTACATTATATTTCTATATATTTTCAGAAAATCCAGAATGATTAACTAGCTACATGTATAGGTCAAATAAATAAACAATTTGTTATTGTATGGATTTCTTCCGTCCCTCGATCACTTATTTCAAATGTTAAGCAAATCTCGTATTATTTACACACATGCACACACACATATATGTATAATATAATGATTCAAGTCCATTAAAACAATTAAATCTGTTTTAATTTATTTTTAATAATGCTATCTTGTTTAGCAAAATGTTTAAAAGATCGAAATATGCGCGAAACGAAAATATGGATAACATTCCCTAGCTCTCTCATTTGTTCAGACCCCTATATCAATCCATGCATAAACGCTCCCGAGGGAAGTCTGATTCAGCTAGCGTATGTTTTTTTTTAATTATTGGAGTTTTGGATTTAACCCTGGAGGATTTGGAAGGGGCGGAACTACTTCCCTAAAACCAATGCACTTTTGAATTTTAATAATTATCATGCTATGGGTGTATAATAACATGAAGTGGATGAAACGGGTGTATAGCGTAAATATATATACCAGCTAAAAATGATAAAACAAAATGTCGGTGACCACTAGGAATCACATGACAAAATATATATATATGATTGTGTCCGTGTTATTTCAGACAATGGTAGTATAATGGTGTCAGTTAGCTCTTACATAACCTTTGAAAGTTCCGCCATGTCTGTAAGAGGTCTCAAAATTATTGTCCCCATTGCAGCGCCGCATAGGGTGCGTGTTTCAATCATAACCATATGAACTACATTTACATGTAGTGTTCACTTTGCCATTCAGAATGCAGATTTTTGTTTTTTTGTTTTGTTTTGTTTTTTTGAATATTTTATTTTTTCATTATATTACACATTTATATTATGTACAGAACAATATCTGATAACAACGATTGCATAAATGCGTACATGTATACACGTATATATATATATATATATATATATTTATGCCAGTTATATTCTGTCTCAAATTTGTTCATGAACTTTGGACTGGTTTGCCGAATGTCAGATTGTAAACTCGGACTATTTACTATTCAAGATGATTATGTTCCCTGCTAAGTTAGTTATGTGTGTGCCCTGTTGTTTGTTGCATGGCTTTCATTAGGTCCCCCCACTCGAGTTGGAAATTGTTCAGATCGTCGGAGTTCAGTGCAATATATCGATACGATTTATATCGTAATTCAAATTCTCGAATGAGTAATTTCAGAGAGAGTTCGTCGGGGTTAAATTTTGTTTTATACAGATAATATTTCAGAATTGATAGTATAAGAAAGTTTAGTTTGTTGTTTTTATTGTGAGCACCAATCCCAAAAAGAATGTTTTTCCGAGAAAGCGAGATGCCCAGTTGATAGCGATCTAGCCAGGCCTGAGTGGTATTTACAAACGTTCTTACAAATGGACAGTCAAAGAAAATATGCGAAATTAATTCGTTTGCGACGTTGCATCTGAGACATAGACCGTCTGACCGAATTCGCATTATGTTCAAAAGTCTGTGTGTGCCTATAATTCTAGTCAGTATTCGGTATTGAAACCAGCGTAGTTTTGTGTCGACTAATAGTTTGAAGGGTGATGAACATATATGTTTCCAGTGAAGGGAACATCTTAATTCATTTTCCCATTTCATTTGCGACGATGATTGTCCTATTTTAGTCGCTTTTATGAATTCGTCGTAAAAATTTCTGCAACCTCGCTCATTCTGAAGTAGTGATACTATATTTTCAGGAATGATTGGATTATGAACCCTGACGATAGTTTGATCGGTCCGTTTTAATAACCTATTAATTTGTCTGTTTAGGCCGTGTAAAGTAATAAAGTTTGTGGTGATATTGTTCTTAGTTCTAAGAGTTTCGATGGAATGTAGCTTATTGTCTTCGGTGAACATATCATTTATGAATGTTATGCCTTTGTCCTTCCACTCAGCGACGTCTATCATTGAGTCGTCGATCTCAACAATTCATAATTGTTCCAAATTGTCTGCGTCATGCCGTATCGAGGCTCTTTACTTTTTATGTTCAGAAAATTACGCCAGGCTACAAAGACGTCACGCCAGAAAGGATTCCCAATAGTCGACTCGCATCTTTTTATATATTTTGAACCATATGTCGCAAATAGAGGGTCATTTATTATTTGTTTTGGTGCCAAATTTCTCCATTGAGTTGTTTTCGTTATGCACCTTCGAATCCATGTTATTTTTAATGAGTCGATGAAATATTTTAGGTGCACCATTCTTAAACCACCGTTTTCATATTCTTCGCACAGTTGCAATCTTTTTATTCTATCACGTTTTCCATTCCAAATGAATCTGAACAAAATGGTATTCATTTCGTCTATGAACTTTTTATCTGGATTTGGCAAATCTATAAATAAGTGAACAAATTTTGGTATTAGAATAGATTTTATCAAAGTAATTTTACCAAGTGGTGTTAAGGGTCTATATTTCCATTTATTTATCGATTTCTTTAATTCATCAATCTTCCCCATGTAGTTGAGTTGCAGAGTCTCTGTCGGATTAGTGCAAAATTTTATACCTAACAACGTGAAAGAATTTGATACCTTAATGTGACAATTTGGGATTGTGCCAATCCACAGTTCTTTTTTGTCCCCAACCAGACAATTTCACATTTATCAATATTAACTTTCAAACCAGACATTCTGGCAAACAAGTCCAATACATTAAGAACTTCACGGAAGCTAGTATCGCTCCCATCAAGAATTAGTGTGGTGTCGTCAGCATATTGGTTAATCTTGTACTCTGCCCTACCGAGTGTTACACCATGAATATTTGTGTTCTGTCTTATGATAGTGGCCAGTACCTCGGCGCAAAGCAAAAATATATACGGTGAGAGTGGGTCCCCTTGTCTACATCCTCTGGATGGATTAAAATATGAAGATATGCTACCATTTACTTGAACTGCAGATTGTATATTTGTGTAGAATGTTTTCACCCATCTCTTTATTGAGTCACCTAGATTGAATTGCGATAAACATTTGTTAATGAATGACCATTCAACTGTGTCAAATGCTTTTTCAAAGTCAATTAATAGAAGCATCCCGGGTATGTTATGTCGTTCTGTTTCGTGAATTATGACATATATCAGTCTTGTGTTATCCCCTATATATCTTCCCGATTGGAATCCCGTTTGATCTTCATTAATAATTTTTGGAAGAACAGTTTTTAATCTGTTTGCAATGCAAGCTGAAGCCAGTTTATATGTAATATTTAAGAGGGATATGGGGCGCCAGTTTTTAAGATGTTGTCTAGCTTTGTCTTTCTTTGGAATGAGGGTGATGATACCTTGCTTTTGAGTAATTGACATTTCCTGTTTTTTAAAAGCATCATTTAACGAGTTCAGTACATACATTCCGATATCTTTCCAAAAGAATTTGAAAAATTCTACACTGTAACCGTCTGGGCCGGGTGATTTTCCGTTTTTAAATGTTTTAAGTGTTTTGGTAAGTTCCGTGTATGTTATTACGCCTTCTATGGACGCTGCGTCATTCGATGTTAGCGATCGGTAGGTTATATTTTGTGGGATTTCGTACTTAACACCATTGTTTATTTTAGTTGTGTAAAGATCCTCATAAAAAGTTTTGGTAGTTTCCATAATTTTCTCGGGGTCAGTAACTATGCGGTTCGATTGGTCCACTACTTCAGCTAGGGTTTTTGAAATATACTGTCGCTTCTCCATGTTTAGGAAATATTTCGTTGGTTTCTCTCCATCTTCAATGAACTTCACTGGGGGAAACTGTTTCACCAGAATCGATTCTATCGCTATTTCCGTTCCGACCCTATCGCTACATTTACTGATATTTCAACCATTTTGAATGACAAAAATGTGAAAAATAAGGACAACATTCAGGAAAATTGTAAGTATATAGTTTTAAAATAGTTATCCACACATACGTCAATGGATCTAGATCCAGGAAACATTCATTTCAATGTTCCAGGATGGAAACAATCTCCATCTATATCTATATTTGCGAATATATGTCTGTCTGTCTGTCTGTCTGTGTTATATAGCAATTCACAGGGGACCATCTAGATGATGCCAAAGGGGTCTACTATGAGTAGCTTTTTACGAGAAAGATAATGGTCGGGGGTAGAATTTTCTAAAGTGACGCCATTGTTGTCAGGGACAGAAAAGGGGGAGGGGCAGAAAAAAAAATTGTCGCCGATTGTCACCAAACTTATATATAATGATCCCCATAATATGAGGAATCTAATGGTGTGGTTTAAATATGGCAAAAGTCGCGCCGTTTGCGTCAGGGGTGTCCAGAAGGGGGAGGGGCAGATTTTTTTTCTGTCGCCGATTTCCACCAAACATATATATAATCATCCCCATGATATGAAAAAACCAACGGTGTGGTTTAAAAGTGGCGTCGTTCGAGTCAGGGATGCACGGAAGGGGGGAGGGGGCACCAAAATTGAAAAACTAATTTTAGCGACGATCTCCACCAAATTGATATATATTCTTCTTCAAGATATAAGGAATCTAATTGTGCGATTTAACAACGCCAAACCCATGATATGAAAAAAACAATGGTGTGGTTTGAAAGTGGCGTCGTTCGAGTCAGGGATTCACGGAAGGGGAGAGGGGCACCAAAATTGAAAAACTAATTTTAGCACCGATCACCACCAAATTGATAGATATATTCTTCTTCATTATACAAGGAATCAAATTGGATGCTTTAACAACGCCAAATTGTTGTCATTTGTTTGAGAGATTGTGAGGGGTGGGCACTAAATTTGATAGTAATTGATTTAGTCGCCGATTGCCACCACACTTATACAAAATCATCCCCATGGTATCACGAGTCTAATGGTGTTGCTTATATATGTCAAATGTGGCCTCATTCGAGTCAGGGTTGCATTGAAAGGAACAGGGGCACCAAAATTGATGCTCAATTTTTCTGCGCCAATTTCCACCAAATTGCACGTTCTTATCCAAGATACGAAGAATCTAATCGTGTGATTTAAAGACGCCATAGTGGTGCTGTTTGTTTGAGAGATGGGGTGTGGATTGGCATCAAATTTGGAGAAAAAAATTGTTTAGTCGCCGATTATCACCAAACTTATAAACAATCATCTCCATGATATCAGGAGTACAATCGTGTGGTTTGAGGATGTCATAAGTTGGGCCATTCCAGTCAGTGGTGTATAGAGATAAGAGGGACACAACAAATTATATCTATATGTTTAGTGCCGATTTCCACCAGATTGACACATATTCTTCTCTGTGATACACCAAATTTGTGCCCTATGGGGACCTTAAATTTGATACGAATTTGTATACTCGCCATTTTTCACCAATCTCATATAGTTTAAACATATTTATTTGTCTAATATATATAACACATCATATATGACACATACATTGTTTATACAGACAATGGGATTGGAGGACAAGTGCTGACTCACTTATGGGTACCCCCCTCTCCCATAAATCTCATATATATGCATCTCTAATCTCTAATGATTCTTAGTGTGTGCAACTTGAGACTGAAATAGGGACGGGAGGGTCACAAAGACTACAGAATATTTTAGTACTAATTACCATCAAATTCAGACACGTTCTTCTCAAATGATACAAGAAATCAAATCGTGCTGTCTGTCTGTCTGTCTGTCTTTCTGTCTGTGTGTGCGTTCTATATATAACTTCACGCGGTATAATCGAGATGGCACCAAGGCGTTCTAAGAGGGGTAACTGTTTACAAGGAAGATAACAGTGAGGGTAATTATTTTCTAAAATGACGCTGTTGGTGTCAGGGGAAGAAAAGGGGGAGGTCGGCAAAATTAAAAATATATCGTGAAATAGTTTTGTCGCCGATTTCCACCAAACGAATACATAATCACTTTCGCAATATGGCGTTGTTCGAGTCAGCGTTGCATCAACAATTGATTTAATAAACTATTTGATATATTATTCTTCTCTATGATACGAGGAATATCATCGTGTGATTTAAAGACGTCAAATTGGTGTCGGTTGGGTGAGATATATGGGTCATAACTATTCTCAGAATTTGTTTAGTTGCGGATTACACCAAACATATATAATAATCGCCAGTATATCATGCATCCATGAGTCTAATGGGAGTGGTTTAAATATGTCAAAAGAGGCCAACGCTGGTACAAATTTATTTGGCACCAATTTCCACCGAATTCATACACGTTTTTCTCTAATGATATACCATGAATTAAATCACATTTGGTGTAGTTTGCGTCGCGGATGGCGAGCGGATATGTACTTTCATTGATCAGATTTCTATTCGCCTTCATCCACATATAAGTTATATACAGTCACCCAGGCCATCTCCATATCATTTTAAGTAGTTTTGGACGTTCACAATCCCGACATATAGTGACCCACTTAAGTCACTTGAACAATTATATCTTCTTAACTGTCATATTTATATGGGAATAGCAATCAGGGCATTCACAAAATGAGCTAGCAAAAAGAGATTCATAGAAGAAGCATTAAACGTATATTTATCATTCTATTGAAGAGATACATATATTTGTGCAAACCCCGAACCGTCAGAGGATTGCATATATATTATAATAAAATTGAGTCTGTTCCATTCAACACAGTTTCCACAAAAAATTTACAATTTGTCAAGAGATATGGAAGGCCTGTTCAAAAATAGTGGTCACAGTGTGCCGTCAAATATAGTTTCTTCTGATATACAAGAAAATGCAGTTAGTAGCATAAGACTTTTCAGGATCCTCCCAATACTGCACATCTGACAAGGGTTTTATAACAGATTCCTCGACTGACATAAACAACTCAAAATCTCGCTCTGTGCCTGGCACATGTAGCTAATATTTATGCGCATCAACATTTCATTTAAACAGAGAATATTTAGCCATATATAGCACCATGAACAGAGGAGCACCTGGACATTTTTTTGAAACATCTGTATCTTCATGTAGATAGCCAGGTGTCCTCGAGAACTTAGTCCAACCCACTAAATTGATTGATACATCTTAATATTTAAAACCCAATTATCATCTTTTATCGAACTAATGTGTTTGTGATGTTCATGTATCATATTATAACGTATAATGTATACGCAGTTGTATAAAAATACATACTTCATTATTGTTGGAACAGATTAATCGCGACAAACAGAATGACAATTGACAAGGTGAGCCACTACTTATATCCCATAACTATAATAATCATGTTTTATGATGCTATTTGAATATACCATTTATGAGAAAACGTGTAACATTTTTAAGCAAAAGCATTCTCTATCCCCAACAAATATCCACAGCATACATAGGGTTTCTCATCGCCTTAACCTGAGCAACGCCGGGTAACCCTGCTATATCACATATTAATGTTAATTTTACGTGATGATCAGTCATATTGTTTTGATAATTTTGCAAAACTTCATCTTAACCTTCGAAATAGTATGAAACAAGAGAGGATCTCGCGTGTTTCAATACGATTTATATAATATTTGATCATATAAGTTAAATCTTGACACATCAAACTATTTGAAAAAGTAAAAATCAATCAGTAAAACGCGTAATTGTAAAGTAACACGTGGGTTCCGACTCTATAATTTTTGGTTCCGACTCTTTCTCACACCAAATTGATAGGTTCCGGTTCGATTGCCAGTTCAATTGACACGAAATTACTCTGATTTTGAGACAGAGTAATGCAATAGTAATGGACATGTGTAGCTTCAAAACTTATTTTGGACTCCGTTGAAGCTTATATATGTTTCTTGACTATTTGCAAATGTTACTTTACAATTACGCGTTTTACTGATTGATTTTTACTTTTTCAAATAGTTTGATGTGTCAAGATTTAACTTATATGATCAAATATCATATAAATCGTATTGAAACACGCGAGATCCTCTCTTGTTTCATACTATTTCGAAGGTTAAGATGAAGTTTTGCAAAATTATCAAAACAATATGACTGATCATCACGTAAAATTAACATTAATATGTGATATAGCAGAGTTACCCGGCGTTGCTCAGGTTAATGCGATGAGAAACCCTATGTATGCTGTGGATATTTGTTGGGGATAGAGAATGCTTTTGCTTAAAAATGTTACACGTTTTCTCATAAATGGTATATTCAAATAGCATCATAAAACATGATTATTACAGTTATGGGATATAAGTAGTGGCTCACCTTGTCAATTGTCATTCTGTTTGTCGCGATTAATCTGTTCCAACAATAATGAAGTATGTATTTTTATACAACTGCGTATACATTATACGTTATAATATGATACATGAACATCACAAACACATTAGTTCGATAAAAGATGATAATTGGGTTTTAAATATTAAGATGTATCAATCAATTTAGTGGGTTAAACTAAGTTCTCGAGGACACCTGGCTATCTACATGAAGATACAGATGTTTCAAAAAAATGTCCAGGTGCTCCTCTGTTCATGGTGCTATATATGGCTAAATATTCTCTGTTTAAACGAAATGTTGATGCGCATAAATATTAGCTACATGTGCCAGGCACAGAGCGAGATTTTGAGTTGTTTATGTCAGTCGAGGAATCTGTTATAAAACCCTTGTCAGATGTGCAGTATTGGGAGGATCCTGAAAAGTCTTATGCTACTAACTGCATTTTCTTGTATATCAGAAGAAACTATATTTGACGGCACACTGTGACCACTATTTTTGAACAGGCCTTCCATATCTCTTGACAAATTGTAACTTTTTTGTGGAAACTGTGTTGAATGGAACAGACTCAATTTTATTATAATATATATGCAATCCTCTGACGGTTCGGGGTTTGCACAAATATATGTATCTCTTCAATAGAATGATAAATATACGTTTAATGCTTCTTCTATGAATCTCTTTTTGCTAGCTCATTTTGTGAATGCCCTGATTGCTATTCCCATATAAATATGACAGTTAAGAAGATATAATTGTTCAAGTGACTTAAGTGGGTCACTATATGTCGGGATTGTGAACGTCCAAAACTACTTAAAATGATATGGAGATGGCCTGGGTGACTGTATATAACTTATATGCGGATGAAGGCGAATAGAAATCTGATCAATGAAAGTACATATCCGCTCGCCATCCGCGACGCAAACAACACCAAATGTGATTTAATTCATGGTATATCATTAGAGAAAAACGTGTATGAATTCGGTGGAAATTGGTGCCAAATAAATTTGTACCAGCGTTTGCCTCTTTTGACATATTTAAACCACTCCCATTAGACTCATGGATGCATGATATACTGGCGATTATTATATATGTTTGGTGTAATCAGCAACTAAACAAATTCTGAGAATAGTTATGACCCATATATCTCACCCAACCGACACCAATTTGACGTCTTTAAATCACACGATGATATTCCTCGTATCATAGAGAAGAATAATATATCAAATAGTTTATTAAATCAATTGTTGATGCAACGCTGACTCGAACAACGCCATATTGCGAAAGTGATTATGTATTCGTTTGGTGGAAATCGGCGACAAAACTATTTCACGATATATTTTTAATTTTGCCGACCTCCCCCTTTTCTTCCCCTGACACCAACAGCGTCATTTTAGAAAATATTTACCCTCACTGTTATCTTCCTTGTAAACAGTTACCCCTCTTAGAACGCCTTGGTGCCATCTCGATTATACCGCGTGAAGTTATATATAGAACGCACACACAGACAGAAAGCACGATTTGATTTCTTGTATCATTTGAGAAGAACGTGTCTGAATTTGATGGTAATTAGTACTAAAATATTCTGTAGTCTTTGTGACCCTCCCGTCCCTATTTCAGTCTCAAGTTGCACACACTAAGAATCATTAGAGATTAGAGATGCATATATATGAGATTTATGGGAGAGGGGGGTACCCATAAGTGAGTCAGCACTTGTCCTCCAATCCCATTGTCTGTATAAACAATGTATGTGTCATATATGATGTGTTATATATATTAGACAAATAAATATGTTTAAACTATATGAGATTGGTGAAAAATGGCGAGTATACAAATTCGTATCAAATTTAAGGTCCCCATAGGGCACAAATTTGGTGTATCACAGAGAAGAATATGTATCAATCTGGTGGAATCGCCACTAAACATATAGATATAATTTGTTGTGTCCCTCTTATCTCTATACACCACTGACTGGAATGGCCCAACTTATGACATCCTCAAACCACACGATTGTACTCCTGATATCATGGAGATGATTGTTTATAAGTTTGGTGATAATCGGCGACTAAACAATTTTTTTCCCAAATTTGATGCCAATCCACACCCCATCTCTCAAACAAACAGCACCACTATGGCGTCTTTAAATCACACGATTAGATTCTTCGTATCTTGGATAAGAACGTGCAATTTGGTGGAAATTGGCGCAGAAAAATTGAGCATCAATTTTGGTGCCCCTGTCCCTTTCAATGCAACCCTGACTCGAATGAGGCCACATTTGACATATATAAGCAACACCATTAGACTCATCATACCATGGGGATGATTTTGTATAAGTGTGGTGGCAATCGGCGACTAAATCAATTACTATCAAATTTAGTGCCCACCCCTCACAATCTCTCAAACAAATGACAACAATTTGGCGTTGTTAAAGCATACAATTTGATTCCTTGTATAATGAAGAAGAATATATCTATCAATTTGGTGGTGATCGGTGCTAAAATTAGTTTTTCAATTTTGGTGCCCCTCTCCCCTTCCGTGAATCCCTGACTCGAACGACGCCACTTTCAAACCACACCATTGTTTTTTTCATATCATGGGTTTGGCGTTGTTAAATCGCACAATTAGATTCCTTATATCTTGAAGAAGAATATCAATTTGGTGGAGATCGTCGCTAAAATTAGTTTTTCAATTTTGGTGCCCCTCCCCCCTTCCGTGCATCCCTGACTCGAACGACGCCACTTTTAAACCACACCGTTGGTTTTTTCATATCATGGGGATGATTATATATATGTTTGGTGGAAATCGGCGACAGAAAAAAAATCTGCCCCTCCCCCTTCCGGACACCCCTGATGCAAACGGCGCGACTTTTGCCATATTTAAACCACACCATTAGATTCCTCTTATTATGGGGATCATTATATATAAGTTTGGTGACAATCGGCGACAATTTTTTTTTCTGCCCCTCCCCCTTTTCTGTCCCTGACAACAATGGCGTCACTTTAGAAAATTCTACCCCCGACCATTATCTTTCTCGTAAAAAGCTACTCATAGTAGACCCCTTTGGCATCATCTAGATGGTCCCCTGTGAATTTCTATAGAACACAGACAGACAGACAGACAGACAGACAGATATTCGCAAATATAGATATAGAAGAAGAAGATGGAGATTGTTTCCATCCTGGAACATTGAAATGAATGTTTCCTGGATCTAGATCCATTGACGTATGTGTGGATAACTATTTTAAAACTATATACTTACAATTTTCCTGAATGTTGTCCTTATTTTTCACATTTTTGTCATTCAAAATGGTTGAAAAATCAGTAAATGTAGCGATAGGGTCGGAACGGAAATAGCGATAGAATCGATTCTGGTGAAACAGTTTCCCCCCAGTGAAGTTCATTGAAGATGGAGAGAAACCAACGAAATATTTCCTAAACATGGAGAAGCGACAGTATATTTCAAAAACCCTAGCTGAAGTAGTGGACCAATCGAACCGCATAGTTACTGACCCCGAGAAAATTATGGAAACTACCAAAACTTTTTATGAGGATCTTTACACAACTAAAATAAACAATGGTGTTAAGTACGAAATCCCACAAAATATAACCTACCGATCGCTAACATCGAATGACGCAGCGTCCATAGAAGGCGTAATAACATACACGGAACTTACCAAAACACTTAAAACATTTAAAAACGGAAAATCACCCGGCCCAGACGGTTACAGTGTAGAATTTTTCAAATTCTTTTGGAAAGATATCGGAATGTATGTACTGAACTCGTTAAATGATGCTTTTAAAAAACAGGAAATGTCAATTACTCAAAAGCAAGGTATCATCACCCTGATTCCAAAGAAAGACAAAGCTAGACAACATCTTAAAAACTGGCGCCCCATATCCCTCTTAAATATTACATATAAACTGGCTTCAGCTTGCATTGCAAACAGATTAAAAACTGTTCTTCCAAATTTTTTTAATGAAGATCAAACGGGATTCCTATCGGGAAGATATATAGGGGATAACACAAGACTGATATATGCCATAATTCACGAAACAGAACGACATAACATACCCGGGATGCTTCTATTAATTGACTTTGAAAAAGCATTTGACACAGTTGAATGGTCATTCATTAACAAATGTTTATCGCAATTCAATCTAGGTGACTCAATAAAGAGATGGGTGAAAACATTCTACACAAATATACAATCTGCAGTTCAAGTAAATGGTAGCATATCTTCATATTTTAATCCATCCAGAGGATGTAGACAAGGGGGACCCACTCTCACCGTATATATTTTTGCTTTGCGCCGAGGTACTGGCCACTATCATAAGACAGAACACAAATATTCATGGTGTAACACTCGGTAGGGCAGAGTACAAGATTAACCAATATGCTGACGACACCACACTAATTCTTGATGGGAGCGATACTAGCTTCCGTGAAGTTCTTAATGTATTGGACTTGTTTGCCAGAATGTCTGGTTTGAAAGTTAATATTGATAAATGTGAAATTGTCTGGTTGGGGACAAAAAAGAACTGTGGATTGGCACAATCCCAAATTGTCACATTAAGGTATCAAATTCTTTCACGTTGTTAGGTATAAAATTTTGCACTAATCCGACAGAGACTCTGCAACTCAACTACATGGGGAAGATTGATGAATTAAAGAAATCGATAAATAAATGGAAATATAGACTCTTAACACCACTTGGTAAAATTACTTTGATAAAATCTATTCTAATACCAAAATTTGTTCACTTATTTATAGCTTTGCCAAATCCAGATAAAAAGTTCATAGACGAAATGAATACCATTTTGTTCAGATTCATTTGGAATGGAAAACGTGATAGAATAAAAAGATTGCAACTGTGCGAAGAATATGAAAACGGTGGTTTAAGAATGGTGCACCTAAAATATTTCATCGACTCATTAAAAATAACATGGATTCGAAGGTGCATAACGAAAACAACTCAATGGAGAAATTTGGCACCAAAACAAATAATAAATGACCCTCTATTTGCGACATATGGTTCAAAATATATAAAAAGATGCGAGTCGACTATTGGGAATCCTTTCTGGCGTGACGTCTTTGTAGCCTGGCGTAATTTTCTGAACATAAAAAGTAAAGAGCCTCGATACGGCATGACGCAGACAATTTGGAACAATGATGAATTGTTGATCGACGACTCAATGATAGACGTCGCTGAGTGAAAGGACAAAGGCATAACATTCATAAATGATATGTTCACCGAAGACAATAAGCTACATTCCATCGAAACTCTTAGAACTAAGAACAATATCACCACAAACTTTATCACTTTACACGGCCTAAACAGACAAATTAATAGGTTATTAAAACGGACCGATCAAACTATCGTCAGGGTTCATAATCCAATCATTCCTGAAAATATAGTATCACTACTTCAGAATGAGCGAGGTTGCAGAAATTTTTACGACGAATTCATAAAAGCGACTAAAATAGGACAATCATCGTCGCAAATGAAATGGGAAAATGAATTAAGATGTTCCCTTCACTGGAAACATATATGTTCATCACCCTTCAAACTATTAGTCGACACAAAACTACGCTGGTTTCAATACCGAATACTGACTAGAATTATAGGCACACAGACTTTTGAACATAATGCGAATTCGGTCAGACGGTCTATGTCTCAGATGCAACGTCGCAAACGAATCAATTTCGCATATTTTCTTTGACTGTCCATTTGTAAGAACGTTTGTAAATACCACTCAGGCCTGGCTAGATCGCTATCAACTGGTCATCTCGCTTTCTCGGAAAAACATTCTTTTTGTGATTGGTGCTCACAATAAAAACAACAAACTAAACTTTCTTATACTATCAATTCTGAAATATTATCTGTATAAAACAAAATTTAACCCCGACGAACTCTCTCTGAAATTACTCATTCGAGAATTTGAATTACGATATAAATCGTATCGATATATTGCACTGAACTCCGACGATCTGAACAATTTCCAACTCGAGTGGGGGGACCTAATGAAAGCCATGCAACAAACAACAGGGCACACACATAACTAACTTAGCAGGGAACATAATCATCTTGAATAGTAAATAGTCCGAGTTTACAATCTGACATTCGGCAAACCAGTCCAAAGTTCATGAACAAATTTGAGACAGAATATAACTGGCATAAATATATATATATATATACGTGTATACATGTACGCATACAATGTTATTAATATATCAATGTGTGTGCAAGGAGTGTGTAAGTTGTGTACGAATGTCGACCCCCCCCACCATTCCCGTCTATATATTTATGCAATCGTTGTTATCAGATATTGTTCTGTACATAATATAAATGTGTAATATAATGAAAAAATAAAATATTCCAAAAAAAAAAAAAAAAAAAAAAAAAAATCTGCGTTCTGAATGGCAAAGTGAACACTACATGTAAATGTAGTTCATATGGTTATGATTGAAACACGCACCCTATGCGGAGCTGCAATGGGGACATTAATTTTGACACCTCTTACAGACATGGCGGAACTTTCAAAGGTTATGTAAGAGCTAACTGACACCATTATACTACCATTGTCTGAAATAACACGGACACAATCATATATATATATTTTGTCATGTGATTCCTAGTGGTCACCGACATTTTGTTTTATCATTTTTAGCTGGTATATATATTTACGCTATACACCCGTTTCATCCACTTCATGTTATTATACACCCATAGCATGATAATTATTAAAATTCAAAAGTGCATTGGTTTTAGGGAAGTAGTTCCGCCCCTTCCAAATCCTCCAGGGTTAAATCCAAAACCCCAATAATTAAAAAAAAAACATACGCTAGCTGAATCAGACTTCCCTCGGGAGCGTTTATGCATGCATTGATATAGGGGCCTGAACAAATGAGAGAGCTAGGGAATGTTATCCATATTTTCGTTTCGCGCATATTTCGATCTTTTAAACATTTTGCTAAACAAGATAGCATTATTAAAAATAAATTAAAACAGATTTAATTGTTTTAATGGACTTGAATCATTATATTATACATATATGTGTGTGTGCATGTGTGTAAATAATACGAGATTTGCTTAACATTTGAAGTAAGTGATCGAGGGACGGAAGAAATCCATACAATAACAAATTGTTTATTTATTTGACCTATACATGTAGCTAGTTAATCATTCTGGATTTTCTGAAAATATCAACCATAATAGAAATATAATGTACAGCAGCATACAATGAATGGCCCACTGAGTGTATGTTTTAGAATAAACTACAATAAAGTGTTTCGGCTATGCATGACGTGATACAATATAGATTTCGGCGTTTTGAAGCGATTCTCTGTGATCTGTGGTGATTCCCAGTGATTCCCAGTGGTCACTGACAAGTCACCCGGACGTTTGTTTATTCAACTTAATCCGATCCACTCGGATTCACCGTGGAAAAATCACCGTGAATGCCGGTGATTCACAGTGGGCTTAGTGGGGTTCCCACCGTGTTGAGTGTTTTCCTTATACCACACTCTGAGTGTAGTGGTCTGACTGTTCACCGTTTAATGCTATCTGATCAGCGGAACAAAGTCATCCGTCTCTGCGAAAATTCTAAACGCGAATTCTATTCTTCCAAGGTGGCTGAAAATGGATCAAACACAAGAGCACTCTATACAGTCATAAATAAGTTAATGAATAGACAGAAACAAATTGTTCTTCCAGAACATGAGTCTCAGGTAGCACTCGCAAATAACTTTGCTGACTTTTTCGCCAACAAAGTCGATTCCATTCGAGCAAAGTTCGGTATATCTAAAGATTCTCAGGATGAGTGTGTTACTTTTAAAAATGAGTTATCGTTGTTTGAACCTACCAACACAGAACAGCTGGAGAAGCTGGTGAAATCACTACCGGCCAAGTCGTGTGAGTTAGATCCTTTACCGACATGGCTACTCAAGAATTGTTTAGACGTTCTTTCACCGTGGCTGACAGATATTGTTAATAAATCGTTGTCCACCGGTGAGGTGCCCGAGTCTTTCAAGCACGCTGTGATTACACCTCTTATTAAAAAACCAACTCTTGATCGCGATGACCTGAAGAATTATAGGCCTGTTTCGAACTTATCATACGTCTCCAAGCTTATCGAGCGCACTGTCGTCAAACAAATAAATGACCACCTCAACACAGAAGCCTTGAGAGAAACGTTTCAGTCTGCATACACATCGCAGTCAAGTACAGAGACTGCAATTATTCGAGTTCAGAATGACATCCTTTCAGCAATGGACTCACAACGCTGTATAATTCTGATTCTCCTAGACTTGTCTGCTGCGTTCGACACGGTTGATCATACCATCCTCTTGCGTCGTCTCGAACGCAGACTTGGTATCACGGACAGTGCTCTGAAGTGGCTGACATCATACCTTGACAACAGAACTCAGTCAGTGAAAATAGGACCATGTCAGTCAAGGAGAGTCCCTCTCAAGTGTGGTGTTCCTCAGGGATCCTCTCTCGGTCCTGTTCTCTTTCTATGCTACATACTGCCGCTAGGAGATATTATCCGCCGCTATGGTCTCATGTTTCACCTATACGCAAACGATTGCCAGCTATATGTGTCATTCTCCGCTGGCAGTCAGGAATCTGTCGTTGATGCCGTTGGAACTGTGGAACAATGTATTTCGGAAGTGAAAGATTGGATGTTTCAAAACAAATTAAAACTAAATGATGATAAAACAGAAATGATAGTTATAGGAACCAGACATCAGCTAGCAAAACTTGATTCTCCTCTTCTTATCAAGATCGATTCCAATTCCATCATGTCAAGTGAATCCATTCGCAACCTCGGAGCTATGTTCGATACCAACATGTCTATGGACGCTCATGTAAATAATGTATGTCGAGCATGTAATTATCATTTGAGAAATATTGGGAAAATAAGAAAATACTTGACAGTTTCGGCAACTAAATCAATTATCCAGTCACTTGTGAGCAGCAAGCTAGATTACATGAATGGTTGCTTGTTCGGCATCACTAGCTCACTCATCGCGAAATTAGAGCGAGTTCAAAAAACTGCTGCTAGAATTGTCGCGAGGGTACCGAGAAGGACAGAGATGAGTCCAGTTTTGCAAAATCTCCACTGGCTGCCCATCCAATACAGGATCCAATTCAAGATCATATTGATCACATTTCGTGCTCTTGAAGGAACAGCGCCCGAATACATCAAAGAGCTAGTATGTTTAAAGACTTCAGGTACGATGCAGCGAAGATCAGACGGGAAGAGATTTCTAACACTTCCTAACTCAAACCATCCTACGTTAGGGGACAGAGCCTTCTCCATCACAGCTCCAACGTTGTGGAACAAACTCCCGGACGTTCTGAGGCTTACGGATGATCGTTTAGAATTCCGTAAACTTTTAAAGACACATCTTTTTAAAATAGCTTATGGACTCAACTGAAATTTTTAACTGACTTTATCTGGAGTTTCTCTTCGAATGACTTTTTTAACCATTAATTTATATCTGATTTTTTAGGATTTGCCATCTCTTAGACTTATTTTATCCGCGTGTTTTCTCTTTTATCCTATAGTATGATGATCTTTTATTGTATATATATTTTATCACATATTTTATGTACCAGCGCCTATGAACACAACTCTGTAGTGAAATAGGCGCTCTACAAATGTTAATAATAATAATAATAATAATAATAGTGCACATCTGAGTTTGCACATGGATCAGGGAATGGGGTAATGGTAATGCATTGTAATGCATTACATTTTCTCTAGTAATGCAAAGTAATGTGTAACGCAGTCCATTATGCATTACATTACACTTCACAAAAAAAGACAAGTAATTAAATCACATTTCCTTTACTTTTTGCAATACATATGCTTAAAATGTTTAATTATGACTTCTTACCTACCTTCATACATCACCTTGGGACAACAAACTGCTATTGTGAAGGCTGGTAAATAAGCTTTCAACCAACACTATGAGCATGGCTTCTGAAGCCACAGTGGTTGTTTTGATTGTCCTCTAATGAAGTCATATCACTACCTTTGTGATGGGTCTTTGATGATGCAGACTTGTACAAGCAGTGTGAACATTTATCAGTGATATGTGTAAATGAATTTGACGGCTACATTGTTCTGACATTGTTTTTATTAGCTGTGAAGATACAAAGGTTGCTGGTAACTCTTCACAATCATTAACAATTTCACCATGCCTTCCACCAGTATCTCGTTCTTTCGCCAACACTTTGCCGGCCGTTTTTACTGGTCCGGTAAAAGCTAATTGTAAGCATTGTGCAACAATTATATCAGCATCTTCAAGAGTCACTTCCGATTTCATAACGCATCTCAAGGTAAGTCTTATATATATAATTAATATTCATGTAATATCCATATTTTAAAGAAAATATAAAATATTCAGTTATATCCAGCCTTTCACATGTTGCATCCGTCTCAAAAACTTAGAGAATTTAAGTAACACATATGACATCACATTGCTATATATTTTCCTGATTTATGAAAGATGTAAAGTAACAGGGTCATAATTAACATTATTTTGTCACAACTGCTTGAGATAATCTTACCTGAGTAGACCCTGGGTAATTAGATAATTAAGTCTATTGTATTCTAAAGGGCTGGTCTACTGGTCGTGCAGTAATAAATCAATTATCCTCTGATCCCTGATTACCAGCTGTGGCTATTTAAACCAGTAGTGCAGTATATATCAATACAAGTGATAATGCCTTTGTTATAGTTGATTAAATGAATAGGGTAATCAGTGGTAGTTTTTCTTTTTCAGCGTAAGCGTAGAGACTTGCTTGTTACACCGTCCACCTCTAATCAGCAAGAGACATCCCAACCAAGAATCTTCCACTATGCTAAATAAACCATCAGCCAAATACGCCAACAACGACTCCAAACAACAACACATCACCGACTACATTCTACTCTACCTATCCAACCGACTCATACCATTCAGTTCCATCGACTGCACCGAATTCCGCAACATCCTAGAACAACTTGACCCACGATACCAGCTTCCATCTAGAAATCATCTATCAACGAAGCTCATCACTGAGAAAGCCATCAACACACAACAACGAGTTAAGTGCCATCTGGAGCAGGTCCAGATTGTGTGCTTGACCGTCGACCTTTGGTCCGACCGCCAGATGAAGAGTTTCCTCGGAATAACAGGACATTACATTCTCAACTAGACATTCCATACCGTGATGATCGCGTGTAAACGTTTCAAAGGCGGACATACCGGTTAGAACATTCGCAACGAGTACGAAGAGGTCATGACACTGTACGACGTAGCTGGGAAAGTGTCCAACGTTATCACCGACAATGCTTCAAACATGCGCAAAGCCTTCGACATTCCTGGGTATGAGGTATCGGAACCCGAATAACCTATACATGCCTTCATTTTATTTTGATATCCAATAAAGTTCATAAAAAAATCGTTTTATTTACTCAACAAGTCCATCATCAAATGTAATGGTAATGGGATGGGAATGCAATACTTTTCAAAGTAATGGTAATGGTAATGCATTTAGTTTTCCATGTGATGGTAATGCAAAAAATGTTAAGTAATGGTAATGGTAATGCATTACTTTGCAATGTAATGGACCCATCCGTACAGTACGGAACACATTTTGGTATTCACTGATTGACATATTTGGAATTGAAACTTGTATCTTACTTTACAACTTGTATAGCGACACATTTATTGCGTACTGCATTGGCGGGTCTATCCCAATGCAAATTGAACTGTTGTGTGATGAATATCGTCTTTTTAAGCGATGTGTGCGGTTTAATTTCATCCTACACTGGATATACGCTTCCTCTCCTTTCACTCTGGCCTTCAATATATCACTACGGACATCATCGCTTGGAACAACAGCAGTTGGCAAACATAGCAGATCCGAGTTCTCGAATGGATTTTTATACGAATATATCACCTTCATTATGGAGAGAACATCGTTGTCATCCTTTCTCAACTTCGATTTTGATAGGTCTTTATGGATGTTGGAATGTTGTTTTGCATCAATCATTTCTCGTAGCCCCCGCTGCTCCGTCCTCTGCATTCACATAGTACTTTACTAGAGTTCCCTGTCGTAGGCTGAAACATTTCGTCCCGCCTGATGTTTGTGTGTCCTTATTTATGGTTTCTTCAATTGTCTGGTCCATCGGAATTCGCCCGAATGCATTATAGCCACTCATTTGTACTGAAAATCCACCGTTCTTCATATGTTCATATATTTTTGGATGGTCTATTTCCAATCTGGTCATCTCTGTGCAGTAAACTGATAGATATCTTGAATAGTCATGCTTGTCGTAAGCGAATGCCCATGGTATAAAATTAACGATCATCTCGAGATGCAAGATCCAGTCACCTTCCCTTTTTGGTGAAAAATGGCGGCAAGCGACAAGGACGTGTGAAAAGGTCGTCCTCTGAAATTATAGTCCGCTATGTTTAAAAATTAGAAGTTAGGTGTGTATGTCTGCCAACAGGTTTGTTAACACCTGCTACATGGAGTTGAGCTCCTATTGATACACTATTGAACTGTTAATACTGCTAAATTGACATTAGTTCAGACCGACACTTTGTTCACTAATTTTCGAGGTAAACACTAAAAATGGCCAGTAAAAATATAACGGAACCAAATAAGGGCTCTACATTAAATGATGCTCATTCAGCTAACAGAGTAAGTGTTTCTGGTTCTGAAAAGAGGAAAAAAGCTGACGAGGTATCACCAATTGAAGCAAGATCGATGAGACGATGTGGGTCTGTTGGTGATTTGCCTTCTTTCGCAAATAGTGAATATGATATTGAATCATCACAAGAGAAACCAAAACTAAAAACGAAACAATCTGATAATCGTCGTACATTTAGTGTGCAAGAACTCTTGGAAAATGCTGTTCAAACCGACAAATTTGCTGATTTGTGTAAACTGACAATTGTCCCTGAGCTAAAGAAATCTTTGACATGTGAAATAAAATCTGCAATGGATAAAGCAGTTGACCAAATTGTTGCCTCATTACCAGAGAAACTTGACACATGCATCAAAGGTTTCATGGAGTCTCAGCAATTAGAGATTGATTCTCTCAAAGAACAGATACAAATAAAAGATCAACAATACTGGGAGCTAAATAAAAAGGTTGACAATCTTGAGAAAAAACTCCACAATGAAATAGAAAATCATGAGCAACATGGCAGGAGCAATAGATAAATTTCCGTGTTCCTATGTCAACCAAGAGTGCATGGGACCTAAATACAGGGCGCATGAATTGTTGATTCAACATTTTGTTAAAACTCACTTTGGCATTGATGTTCACACAAGGGATATTGTGAGATCACATCCACTGGGAGAGATAAAAATTGGCCCAGCAACTAAAGGAATTCTGATGGAAGAGAGCCAATGGGAACTGTATCTGCTGCTGGAAACCACACAAATGATGGTAGTACTGATTCCTCACTTGCTACTAGTTCTGCAAAGTCAAGGAACAAAAAATATATGAATATAATCGTTCACTTTACTACATATGACATGTGAAAGATGTCATATTTAAATCAAAGAAGTTGTTAAAATGTGTTCCAAGAGTACTGATTTGTGAAGATTTGACACCAGAGCGCCAGACATATGTCAGAAGACTATCAGCACTAAAAAGAGAAGGGTCTGTTCACTCTTTCTGGACGAAAGATGGAAAGATCTTCTACAAACTACTTGAAAACTCTATGATAAATATGATGCTGAGCATTGACTCATGGCTGCCCAAACCAAGACTGGACATAAATCGGAAATAGAGTGATCCTTATAAACTCAACCTTTGTATATATGTTGATTTACTAGCACAAACTAACGGTATAACTTCCAAATATTAATTTATCTGAAACGTGACATCCAAATCCGTTTTAAGAATAGAGCAAATTATCCCATTATTCTTGTATGTGTGCTCTAGATATGGCATCACTATATTCTGTAAATAACAGTATAGCTCCAAAATATAACTTTCTACTTAAAACACATGACATCCAAATTGTTATCAGGAGTAGAGCTCAGCAAATATCCCATTATTCTAGAAATGGCAGCACTATATTCCTCAAATCAATACTAGTTTTTGAATGTGTCAAAAACATTAAATTATGTCAGTAATATAGCTGTAACAATGTTAATTTTGACAAATACTCGAAAAAATATGATGATATGTAAAGTATGTAAGGTAATATGCTCAGAATTATAATTTATGTGCTATAGACAAGCATAAGTTTATGAGCTCTAGATTATGGCAGCACTATATTCACCAAAAGCTTTACTATCAGTTTTGATTATGTCCAAATCTGGATATTAACCCAATAATACTTCTTTAACAGTGACAACTATATATGGCAGTAGTATACTCCACAAAAGCATTACTATTAGTTTTTAATCTGTCCAAAACTGAACAGTAAATCAGTAATACAACTTTAACTGTGTTAATAAAGACAACTATTCACTTATGCCAAGCCATCGCATGCCAAATGTATTCACATGCCAAATGTATTTATTCTATATGTCCCTAACCAAGCCATGAGATAGGGTGTCTGTCGTTTGCAGAATGAGGTCCCCAGAGGGAGAATTTAGTGATGCTACCCCTCATAGCGGGCTAGCATCACCAAATTTACACTCTGGGGACCTCATTCTGTTTACACCTCAGCAGAATGAGGTCCCCAGAGGGTAAATTTAGTGATGCGACCCCGCATAGCGGGCTAGCATCACTAAATTCACCCTATGTGGACCTCATTCTGCAAATGACACGCACCCTATTTCAAGGCTTGTCCCTTATTCATTGTTGGTTTATGTTTTCTCAATATACGTTTCCAGGAAATGTAATTTAAATTGAATATTTCTAAGGTTGAAGACAAGACAAGTGTTACCAAATTATGGGTCTCTACAGCACATTTGTGTCCAATTTACTATTCAGAGAGTATATGCCAAAAGTGCCAAAACTATTTGTCTGAAAATGTTAAACAATAATCAGTAATACATCTTTATATTGAATACTATTTGGCCTTAACAGTGCTAAATATTGTTACATGTCTGAAGCTATATATAGAAATATGAAACAGACCAATATTTGGGATTTGGTACCAAATGATGTGTCTCTACAACACATTAAAGTCAAATTTATTATTCAGAGTGTACATGCCAAATGTATTAACATTGTACACTTGTACCACATATCTCTAACTAATTGGTGGCATAATATTTGTCTGAAAATGTTAAACATTAATCAGTAATACATCTTTATATTGAATACTATTTGGCCTTAACAGTGCTAAATATTGTTACATGTCTGAAGCTATATATAGAAATATGAAACAGACCAATATTTGGGATTTGGTACCAAATTAGGTGTCTCTACAACACATTAAAGTCAAATTTATTATTCAGAGTGTACATGCCAAATGTATTAACATCGTATACTTGTAACACATATATCTAACTAATTGGTGGCATAATGTTTGTCTGGAAATGTTAAACGTGAATCAGTAATACATCTTTTATATTGAATACTATTTGGCCTTAAAGGCACGTGAGGCCTTAGTTGTCGAAAATATTCATATTTGTTCCAATCACCGTAAACAGAAAAACATTAAAACGCATACAGTTTCGTTCATATATACCATGACCATCGCGTAAATAGCATGTTATCATAAAGATCTACCATATTTTACCTAAGCAAGATCCTGATTGTGTTACAGAAGACAGCACAATCCTACTGGCTAATCACACACAAATGGCATAAACGCTCTTTATTAGTTCCATATCAGGAATTCACCAACAAAGAACGCTCTTTATGTTTACCATCATAATATAAACAAACACCAGAAAAGTAACTTTTTAAGCTTTTGTTTACATAACAATGGTCAAACATATGACAATAACATACTGTTTATGTATATTTCTTATTTGTATACGGACAAAGTCTATCTATATTTTGATGTTCTTTCTGTTTGTGGCGGTTTTTGACGGGTGGAAATATTTTCACAGGATACCTACCGCCAAGGCCAACCGTATCTTTAACAGTGCTAAATACTGTTACATGTCTGAAGTTATATACATAAATATGAAACATACCAATTTTGGGATTAAATAGCCTCAATTCCTTGTTTGGGCCACACACATTTCAAATTTCCACTTGATAAGCACATTCTTTTTATTATTATTATTATACTTCAATGTTTTAACATTGAAGGATATTGTAATTCTTCTGACTTTTCTTTTTTGCTTCTTTTTCTTATTATTCCAATAACATGCCTTAATCTCAGGAACGGCTGGACCGATTCACCTGCTGTTTTCGGCTTCAGTATATAACTTTGGAATATCTGTTAAAATTGCCTATTGAGAATTTCGTCCGACCTTGACCTTCGGAGTTATCGCCCGTTTTGTTGATTTGGGGGAGGGGGGTTCTCGCCACTAAAATGACTTGCAAAATCGAGGTTTGATTTCTTATTTCGTCGAAACAGCTTGGTCGATTGATTTGAAATTTTGTACCTACATAGCTATTGAGTATATGCAGTCGATGCACAATTAGCGAATTTCGTCTGACCTTGATCTTTGGAAACAACGCTCTTTATCGGTTTTATTGTTGTGAAGAGATCTTCTCCTAAACGGCTTGAGATATCGGGTTCGAACTTTGTTCATTATTTGCGCATGTATGTGTGTTATGAACCGCCGAAAAATGATAGGGTTCGCACTTCCGGTTTAAAAGTTCGCTACTGGTCGAAGGATAAAATAACGCTCTTTATGGGGAATCTAGAACGGCTTGAGATATTGAGTTGGGACTTTTTGCATGATGTGCATCAAATTCTGCGCTCTCGAACGATATATATAGTTAACGGATTTCACTTCTGGTTCGGGAGAACGGGTGTGTGGGTATGTATCTCAAAACTATTTTGGCGCAGATTTTGAAAATATTTGGTGGTCATAATCTTTAGTTGTCGCTGACCACTACTCCGCTCAGATTTTAAAAATCGGACTTAAACTTCTCGAGTTATGGCTGCTTAAAAACCTGATTTTTATGGGGTTTTGGGACCCCTAGAATGACTTGCAAAATTGCAAAATCGATATTTGATTTCTTATACCGTCGAAAAGGCTTGGCAAATTGATTTGAAATTTTGTACCTGCATAACCATTGAGCATTCGCAGTCGATGCATAAATAAGGAATTTCGTCTGACCTTGACCTTTGGAAACAACGCTTTTTATCTGTTTTATTGTTGTTAACGTATCTCCTCCTAAACGGCTTGAGATATCTGGTTCGGACTTTTTTCATTATTTGCGCATGCACATGTGTTACAAACCACTTCCGGTTGAAAAGTTGACCCTGGGTCGAATAATAAAAGAACAATCTTTATACGAAATCCAGAACGGCTTGAGATATTGAGTTGGGACTTTTTGCGTTATGTGCATCCAACTGTGCGATGTATAAAGATATATATAGTTAACGGGTTTCACTTCCGGTTCTGGAGAACGGGCGTCTGGGTATGTATCTGAAAACTATTTTGGTGCAGATTGTGGTGAAATTTGGTTTTTATAATCATTAGTTGCCGCCGATCAATATTCCACTCTTATTTTTAAAATCGGACTTTAATTTCTCGAGATATAGCTGCATAAAAACCTGGTTTTTGGGAGGTTTTCGCGCCACCAGAATTACTTGTAAATGGAGGTTTGATTTCTTATATTGTCAAAACGGCTTTGCCAATTGATTTGAATTTTCGTACCTGCATATCCATTGAGTACACGCAGTCGAGCCGCTAACAAGAAAAATTGTATGACCTTGACCTTAGGAAACAACGCTCTTTATCTGTTTTATTGTTGTTAGCATATCTTCTCCGAAACGGCTTGACATATCGGGTTCCGACTTTTTTCATTATTTGCGCCTCTATGTGTGTTCTAAAATACTGAAAAATGATAGGGGTCGCACATCCGGTTAAAAACAGTTTGCTACTGGTCGAAGGATCAAAAACGCTCTTTATACGGAATCAAGAAGGGCTTGAGATATTGAGTTGGGACTTTTTGCATTTGAAATGAAAGCGAAATGTTTACCGAATTTTGTTGAACGAACAGATGAAGTTATCACTGAAATACCGATTAGTGCTGATTAGTGAGTCAAAATTTTTGAAAGATCTACCAACGAAAAAAGCTTGTGGGTCAGATTGTATTAGTCATCGCATGCTTAAAGAAACACATGCTAGTGTATGCAAACCACTTAGTATATTATTTCAGTAATCGATAGACCTTTGTCAGTTCCCAGATGAATGGAAAAAAGTGGATGTTATAACTCTTTTAAAAAAAGGTGACCAAAAAGATCCTAATAATTATAGGCCAGTTTCACTTCTGAGCGTTCTCTGTACAATATTAGAAAAAAATATCCATATTAAATTTCTTGAGCATTTTCAAGAAAATAACTTGTTGTATGATTATTAGTCTGGGTTCCTTCCTAAACATAGTACTGAATATCAGCTTATTGAAATAGTTCATAGTATCGCAGAAGCACTAGACGAAGGATGCAATACTTGTGCGGTTTTCTGTGATGTGTCCAAAGCGTTCGATAAAGTTTGGCATGAAGGACTTTTACACAAAATGGAGAAATATGGGATTAAAGGAAAACTATTTTATGATTTAAGAGTTATCTTAGAAATCGCCAACAAAGGGTTAGGGTCAATGCCTGTGTCTCAAATTATGATTGCTTAGATTCTGAGTGCCCCAGGGGTCCAGTATTGGTCCGCTCCTATTTTTGCTCTACAATAACGATATAGCCGATAGTATGGAATCCAAAACGTGTCTCTACGCAGATGATACTTGTCTAATGAAGAATAGTCCTGACCTAAACACACTTGAAATTTCACTGAATAATGATATGATTAAGTTGAGCAATTGGTCTAGTCAATGGATGGTGACATTCAATCCATCAAAAACCAATCTGATGTTTTTTGGAAGTTTCCCTGAAAATACTAGGCCCGTGGTTAAATTCAATGGTGAAATCCTGGAATACACCGAAAATCACAAGCATTAAGGCGTTGAACAGCAGAGTGATCTCAAATGGAATATGTGTATCGACAGCACGTGTAAACGTGCTAATGCGAGAATGTCCTAAATAAGGAAACTTAAATGTATACTAAGCAGAAAGACTTTAGAAACAATGTACTTGACATACGTGAGACCACTTCGCGAATATGCAAGCCATGCAGTGAGGTTTGGCGCTCCGAATTACCTCCTTAAAAACCTTAATGATATTCAGTTAGATGCCGCCAGAATCGTGACTATTTGCACTCGTTCTGTATCAGATGTCAGATTAATGACTGAGGTATAGGCTGGGATAGTTTAGAGTACAGAAGAACCCTTAAACGGTTATCCACCCTTCACAAGGTAATAAATAATAACGCACCTCGTTACTTAAAGTCATTAGCTTCACTCCCGGTGGGCATATATTTGATGTCAGACAGAACTGTGCCCGATATACCACAAGAAAGGTCATAAAAAACTAGAAATAAAACCCCAATGTGGCATATTATTAGTGCGGTACTCGCCCTGTATTAAATTGTTGAAAACTGCGATCAGAGTAAGAAATCTTCTCAGATACAAACACATTTTCGGAGCGAATCAGCGCGCGGAGTCTCATGGAATTATATTCGGAGGAAATCGGAACCACCCGAATAACGACGATCGGCTGGCACGCACGACTGGGAGAACAGCCAAAACAAAGGCCGGCATGTCGATAACGAAAGTAGATTCAACAAAAAAGAGAAAAAAAATAAAAAAATAATAGGGGGCCTATCATAGTTTTTGCATTCAAGTTTTCTAAGTAAAATGTCGACAATTATTTGGCAACTAACAAAGTTTTCACACTCTGTATATATATTTATATATATATATGGAATTTTTGCAAATTTAGGAGAGAATGAGTACGTATTCACAGTGTGCTAAAGACGATTGGCACACCTCCGAAATTATCCAGGTTCACCAATAATAAACAAATCTGGGAATTCTGCCTTCTAATCTAACGTCAACATATTTGGCCGAATACAAGGTGAAGTTATCTGCATGCGAATTATTGACTTCTGTAAATGTAAATTATAAGCAATATTTCAATAATATTTGACATCACAATAGACCAATCGTGCTGAGCTAGATCGATTGGTCTTCCTGACACTGTTGTAAGAGATTTCTTGAATATTGAAATTTTGTTTGCTTGAAGATTTGTTCAAATTTATGATGAATATACCAGCAAAAAATTATACATTGTCTTTCATTAGTTTCAAAATTGTCTTTCATTAGTTTCAAAATGAATAAGAATAATTTTTTTTACAAAAAAATGGTTGTAACTTGAAAGAACAATCTAGAGTAGGCCTACTCCCTTTATCCAAGATTCATGCTGGCTGTGAAAGACCGATGGGATTATTTTAGCCCGATCGGTATATTTTAGCCCGATCGGGCTATTATTGATTGATCGGTGGTTCACCCAGACCTGTAGGATATGCGCACTATAGGATATATAGATAAGGCGTTTTATGTATGGGAGGCCTATTTCACTTGAAAGAACAATTTATAGTAGGCCTACTCCCTTTATCCAAGATTCAGGCTGGCTGTGAAAGACCGATCGGTCAGTTTAGCCCGATCGGTCTATTTTAGCCCGATCGGGCTATTATTGATTGATCGGTGGTTCACCCAGACCTGTAGGGTATGCGCGCTATAGTATATAGATAAGGCGTTTCATGTATGGGAGGCCTATTTCACTTGAAAGAACAATTTATAGTAGGCCTACTCCCTTTATCCAAGATTCAGGCTGGCTGTGAAAGACTGATTGGTCTATTTTAGCCCGATCGGTCTATTTTAGCCTGATCGGGCTATTATTGATTGATCGGTGGTTCACCCAGACATGTAGGGTATGCGCGCTATAGTATATAGATAAGGCGTTTCATGTATGGGAGGCCTATTTCACTTGAAAGAACAATTTAGAGTAGGCCTACTCCCTTTATCCAAGATTCAAGCTGGCTGTGAAAGAACGATCGGTCTATTTTAGACTTATCGGTCTACTTTCGCCCGATCGGGCTGTTATTGATTGATCGGTGGTTCACCCAGACCTGTAGGATATACGCGCTATAGCATATAGATTCGGCATTTCATGTATGGGATACCCATTTCACATTTATTATTCATTTACGATCAAGCGCAAATATTTCGCAAAATAACATCTATCATTTGCGCTTCAGTGTAAATCATTTGCGCAAATAAAAATTAATATGCATTGATATCACCCCCCTGAATTAATTTTAAATGGCACAGACCCACCATATGAGGGAAGCACCCCCCCCCCCCCAGTAACCCCAATATCTCTTTTATGACCATGGAAATGGTAGAGATATGTGCAGGATATATCTCTTTTATAAAATATACTAGATCTCTGGGATGGAGACACAAATTCTTGGGGGCAGGGATGCTGATAATATGAAAATTGGGGTTTTCCCCAATTTCAAGTCAATAAGTACACCATATGAGGGAAGCGAGTCCCCAGTAACCCCGAATTCCATATTTATGGCCATGGAAATGGTATATATCTGTGTAGGAGATGTCCCTTTAATAAAATATACTAGAGCTCTGGGAGTGAGGCACCAATTCTTGGGACACCAGGGACAGAGATGCTGATATATGCATATGGAAATATTTTTTCTTCAATGTTTCAGTATTATATGGGGCTACTACTATGGGTCCATGATAATATACTATGAGATGGACTCTATCATTCACAATCAGAGGGAAGTATAAAGGGAGTGTTAGGTATTTGCGCTTAAGCGCAAATATATTGATAGACATATACTTGCGCTTAAGCGCAAATGATTCATTTTCACATTTTATATTAACTAATTGCATTTAAGCGTAAATCAGTTACGCTTAATGTAATCATTTATGCTTAAGCATAATTGACTTATGCGTTATCATAATACATTGGAATTATATTAAGAGCAATAATTTCATCGGCTGTCTTACCTTATATGTATATTTGTATAATCTGATGTATGTTAATTTACTGGCATTAGTAATGTGGTTGCATCCATTTCAGCTTGAGTATGTGGAGTTCAATGGGGGTGTATATGAATTACGGTTAAGCGCAACTCATTTACGCTTAAGTGGATTTCATTTACACTTAAGCGTAATTGAAATGAATTATGCTTAAGCAAATACATGTACCTATCTCCAACTGGTTTCCTCAGTCTGAACATCCATCTTAGTATGGGATCTGGGTGGAGTCCTCACCTATGTTTGAGTAATGTTTTATGGCCTGAGTTAATTTGAGTTTAGAGCAAATCACATGGGAGTCTTTTTTACATTTATTATTTATTTGCATACAAATATTTGCGCTTAAGCATAAAGCAATTGCGCTTACTTAGTGCAAATACACAACACTTCTTTACTTCCATCCAATTTTAACTGTCAATGATTGAGTCCATCTTATGGTATATTTATTTGGGCCTATATAAACTCAAAAATTGAAGAAAACATAATTCCATATGGATATCTATATCACTATCGCTGTCCCAAACAAATACGGTCTGTACTAGAATAGTGAATAGCAATATGGCACACATGTAGCATTGCACAGGTAATTAAACAGTTTGAAATACACATGTAAGACAACTCTTTCTGCACGAGACTGTACCTGCTGTAGTTCGATCATAAAATCGGTCAACGATCTGCAACGATTACAAATTTCTATAAATAGTAACATTTTCAACTGTTACCGTTGTTCATTGCTCGATCATGACCACTTTGATTATAATTCTTTCATAACTCGGTCAATGTTCTTCCGTTGGTGATTTCAGGCAATAATTCCGTTTATATCCCTCCCATTCGAATTGACTATACCGCTTGTTTTTCGTTTTATTAAGCTGATGTTACGCTATTCCAGCAAACGGCCTCCCTCCACGGAAGCTATTTTCTTAGAACGAAAGCCGACTCAATCCCGACCAAGTCGGAAGTGTTCGGGTGTTTCCGCGACTGCACACGACAACTCGTTAGTGTATTTATTTCGCGTTTACAGTGGAATTATTCGTCCCGATTGAGGGAAAGTAAATAGTTAGTTACGTGGCCGTATAATTAGTACAAACTGATATCTGGTTAGGGCATTTCGTGTATGGGGGTTATTTTATTCAGTCTTTCCACAGAATAACGCAGGGAACTCAATTGTGAGGTTCAATTTACGTTTCACATCACTTTAAGCACCATCTTGCCCGAACGTTTCAGAGATAGGACCGATCGAGAATCAAAATATGCTTCTGATTTCATTATCATTCGATGTGACTCTGCAAGGTTAAAATCCACTTTTTTCCCTGTCTGATATGTACAACGGAATGGAACTCCATTAAATTAACTTTTCGCAATCTCGCCCATGATGAATTCGTGAAGCAATTGAAACATATGTACTACGCGGGTACAAGGCTGAAGCCACCTTTGTATTCCACAAATGGGAGCCGTTATAGATTACGCAATCATATCTCAGATTCCGCACCATGCTCGTGTGGCTTCCGGGGAGAAAATTCTAATAATTTTTTCTTTGAATGTAACCATTATGCCGAATCTCGGCTAAGACTTAATAATAATCTCATGCAATATAATATTAACTCTGTAGACATATATTTCTATATGGGAAACCCGAACAAACTTACACTGAGAATAGTGATATTTTTAAGGCTGTACACTCGTATATTAGAGCTTCCGGTCGATTTGAGAGAACCTAACACTTTGCTCATGCCATTTTACACTTCAAATCTACTTATATATAATAGAATATATTATATATGTGTACCTTGTTTCTTATGTAATATATCCCAGTTATGCCCCTGTTATGGCACTGAATAATTGATAGATGCCTGTACTATTGTATTTATACTTGTTGCACGGGAATGATCACCGACTTGTTGATGAAGCATACACACACTCAACCCATCTCGTCACTGTACCGAACTTCCGATTCTACTCCACAATCTCCATTCTGTTTATTTTTTCATATATTGTTCATTATATGCATGTATATTATTATATCTTGTGTTTGTTCGTCTTTAGTTTTGTCAGTGTATTATACTAGGGAGAGGAGGGTATTCTAAGTGGTTATATCACTTGTCCTCCAATCCCTTTTGTCATAAATCAATTTATGGACAAATATAATATGTTTAAATCAAACCTTCCCTTGATGCACGAGTCAATACCAACAACAGCTCCACCATATATATGTATGACATCCAAAATGTCACCATTATCATCCGCAGATGGAGCGCTGGACAAACCTATGGTTATCTTTGGATTAGATCAGTGATAATAACTTTGTCTATCTTGTTCACTCTGGTTAAATGTATAATAAGTTGTTCTTCAGTCCTGTTTTTGATATCCATGTGGCCAATAATATAAGCATGTGAATGAATGTGCACAGGTTGTGATATTATTATAGTTTCATCTATTAAGATAAAATATTTCTGTTTCTTATTATTTCCTAAGCTAACCATAAGTTGTTCCCTCAAAAATATTGCAGTGGCATCTTGCGGCATGGCACACAACATCCAAGAGACACCTGACTGGTCCAGTATGTGGCAAATAAAAGCTGATTTATCTATGAACTCGGACTATGTGTGGGAAATGATAATATATTGATGGCATTGTGCGAGACGTTCCATCACCATTTATAGGGAATTTCCGGTGGTTTATCTCAAAGTTAAAGGTCCCAATGTGACATGAGTCAATTTGCAAGGTCGAGACGAGTTCAACGAGGTATCGCGCGGCCTGATCGGAGCAGTTTGACATTTGGCGGGAAAATTGGATATCGCGACAACTTTTGGCGGGAAACTCCAGGTGACGTGATTACAGGTGAGCCACACTGGTAACTCCGAAATGCGTGGTCCGATTTGGACGCGGTTTTTAGCATTCGATTCGTCTCGCCAAGCTTAGTGTCATGCATACTGAGAACCGGTTTTCATTACCATATACCTCCAAGAAGTACAAGTTGTGTAACAATTTGTTATATAATAAAGGTACCATTATCAACAATATATTTCAATTTTCTGACTACAGAATTTGATAAATTAAACTGACTTAAATGAGGCGTGAGATGTCTACACATAATTAGTCAGGCACAATCACGAATCCACTGCACAAAATGCGTCGCTCAAACAACATAAATTATGTATACTCACACTGATGTAATTCAAGCTAACGGTGACCATATGCCAAACTCTGCCGAAATGTTGATTTTAAGTCAGACATCATCAAGTTGAAGTTTGAATGGTACTCATGTTTGGCTGAAAAAAAGAAAAGAAAATGTGATATGTGTCAATTCACACGGTCGATGCGAGTTCAACGAGGTATTGTCAGGCCTGATCGGAGCTGTTTGACTTTTGGCGGGAAAATGGGAGAACGTGACGACTTTTGGCGGGAAACCCGCAGGTGACAGGTGAGCCAGACTGGTAACTCCGAAACGCGTGGTCCGTATATGACGCGGCTTTCTGAATTTGATTCGTCTTATCAAGCTCAGTGTCTTGATGCATACTGAGACCGTTTTTTTGTATTATCGACATTTTTTGTAATTATAAAAATCCAAGAGTGGTGAGCTTTTTTCTGTTCAGAAATGGCCACTTATTTCTGTAGACGCAGAAATTACAACATCGAGACGCAAACCAGTCGAGTTCACATTGAATCGGTCAGTTTCATAAGATGTACATTCAGTGATGTCGCGAACACAGGTAGAAGTCGGTCATTACAATATAGCTTCAAGTTGTGTAACAATTTGTAATATGATAAAGGTATCATTATGAGCACTATATATTAAATAGTCTGACTCCATATGACTTATATGAAGCGTGAGATGTCATCAAATAATTAGAGTCAGGCACAATTACGAATTCATCGCAAAAAGTTGGTGGCTCATACAACACATGTAATAACAGTAATATACTCACACTAATGTAGTTCAAGGCAATTGTGATATAAAATTCTATCCAAAATATTGATCTTACGTCAATCATCATCAAGTTGAATTTTGAATGGCACTCATGTTTTTTCCAAAAAAAAGAAGAAAAAAAAGTTATGTGAATAAATAGAGAGTAATCAATTGGTTTCGATGATTACGTGACATAATTCACGAGGGGAGCCGGGCCTGATAAAACCCGAGTGAGCGGAGCGAACGAGGGTTTTACCAATAGGACCGGCTATACCCGAGTGAATTATGTCACGTAATCATCGAAACCAATTGATTATTCTGTTTATTACACACTTTCAACCACTAAAAGTTGCTAATTCTAAAGAGAAGTTGTGACAAAATAAGCCCAGATCAGCTGATTCTCCCATTTTGAACCCCAACGTACAGTTGCGCATGCAGTTACGCGGATGGACACATAATTTAAATAATTGTGACGTAACGATACCGATTGACCTCATAATTTGATGCGATTCATTTTTTAAAGTTTCGGAAATTTTCTGTAAAAATCAGCTGTAAAAATTGTGTTTATTCTGACCGAACAAGCATGGCACTTGGAACGGGATATTGTGAAGATTCTGATGGTGTGTGTAAATAATGTTGGTTCATACAGGAAATGTTTGGAAATCGTGCTAAAAGTAGAAAGATAAGTTTCGAAGTGACGATATTTTAATCATCGACGTAAACAAACTCTCGAAGAGCAACACGTGGAAATTCAGCTCGGAACTAGATAAATTTATTGTTCACATGGAATTGTTCATAGTTCATTTGACTGGAATATATATGACATCGGAGTCGATAATAGGTAAGATTCTTCTTCATTTTACCAGTTTATTAACCGCTTCTGCATCATCGTTAGCAGTTCGTTTCTGTTCAACTTCAACCATGTTTGAGCCGCAGAAAGTGAAAATAGTTCCGGCTTAGAGCGGAACTGTCCAAAATCGCGTGCTCTCACCGGTGACGTAATTCACAGGTGTGACATTATCACTTTTAACTCACCAAGAAATCCTTATAAATCACGTCTAAGTGTGTAATAAATAGTGATTATCAGACAGTTATTGTTGTGGATCAAAGATGGAGGATTTTATTTTTATTCACGATTACCATGAATGTGGTCATTTAATTCAAGCCCAGAGTGACAATATATGAACACACAAGCAATATTTTGAGATCTCCAAAACCTGTTGTGTTCTAACATAAGAATTTTTGAAGACATAAGTAATATGAGTTATTAAATCTAAATAAATAGAATAAATATTGAATGGTGTACTATCTCGCACACAGTCTCATTATGTGAATAATATTTGTCCAAATGAAGCACTACACCCAAACAATTTTGATTGCAGTCTATAAACTGAATACCTCACCACTCTAATTCTCACTAACTGCATGCACCCATGGCATATTCAATTGTTTTGGAATTACAATTAGTACATAAGTATTCATAAATAGTAAGTATGTAACATTATATGGACAATTCAAACATCCCAAAACTTTAAAAACATTTTTATTTTGGAAACAAATTAATTTTGGAAAATATTTGTAAAAAAAATCTAATGTCACAAAATCAGTACAACTATCACCATGGCCCCAAAAGCCTATGCGGTGGTTTACGAGAACCAAGTTCTCTTTTTTTAAATTTGATTTTACATGATCCGAAACTTTTATGTCTAATTTTTAACTTTTTATTTGGAATGAATGATGGCACTATTATATACCGTTAGTGGACATAATTGGTTTCCATACTTTTTCAAATAATTTCCCAGAGGAATCCCCTTTTTATAAATAAATATTGAAACCCCAAAGCAATTCTAGTATTATTTTATTAATTTATATTAATTAACAAACCACTGTTGCTGATACTGATGATAGTTTTAGTTAAAACCCACCGGCGTGTTATCCCTTTGTCCTGACACGGCTCTTATCTGGCAGAAAGCTCAAGCGTTTTGATCGCATGAGCATTATTTTAACGCCAACAGTCATTCTTTTTTAAGAATGCCCGACGGCATTATTTTTTAAGAATACGCGAGGGATTAAATCGACTGAGGGACGTCATAGAGTGGCTCCTCCCCCAATCATGTATGTTGAGTCAAGAGCCTATCGGCAAGCTTAAAGGTACTTAATCCGATCGGGCCCTCATAAGTTACTATTTCTTTGGCTTCGGGGATAAAATGGTTGATTCGAGACGAGTAAGCCTACCTATCAACGCTCACAGTGATCAGATTGTTTTTTGAAGTTTTGTTATTTCAATTGTTTCTGGCCCAGTACTTGATCGGATTACTTGATCGGATTGAATACCTCTAATTTGTCTGAGCTAATTAAAACTGACAAATATTTAGCGATTTTGATTTTATATTGCCAAAAAATAAAATAAAATTTCTTCAAACTTTGATACAAAAACACCAACAGCTATTTGGACTTACTATTTAGAAAAGTCCACAGGCAGGCTAAAACACACATATATAACATCTAAATACGTCCCTAAGTCGGTCAAATAAACACAAAACCGTTTAACACAGATTTTAACTATATATACCTGTTCCGTAATAACATTGTATTTTATAGCAGGTAAAGGTCCCAACTCGAGTTTGCATGGTTTGGGGGACTTGAATTAATCGATTGTACTATAATGCGTCGCTTGGAATTTCATTGATGTTGGCTCACAAAGCTACACAAATCTTGCAACCTCGAGCTGGGGATTTATTTTCAAGGAACAGTATTAACACATAAATATATTCCCTGCGTGGTTTGTTCAATCTTCAACCCCGTCAGAAGATAATAGAAAAGGTTCACAGGGGTTGAACATATGGAAAATGATATATACAGGGGTATATAGCCAGAGTAAAGATTCATGGTATGATCAAACATGTGGGCCGAACTTGAACATTTTAGGGTGAACATACGTAAGGCGTTCGCATTGGTCTGTAAAATCATTATCACCAAGAGAAAATATTGAACAATGGATTGGTTTTATTCTTGTGTTGATTGTCGATAAGACATGGATAAAGTGATCATGCGTTTTTTTTTACTTTTCTTGAAGCACGAGTCGTTTTACAATCAATACAATCTATTTGGTAAATGGTCAACAGAACCGAGATTAAGCAATATTTGGCGATAAAATGACTAGCAATGTTACAGTACTGTTCACATAAGTATGCAAAATGCATGGAAAGTGTCGTTGTTGAACATCAGCGATCCAGTTAAAACGAGGTTTTGGTGTTTGAAAAAAAATTGTATGCACATTTACTCACTGCGAAAACCCCATGTTTAATGCTGGCATACAACGTTCCATTATCAACTGAATTTAAAAACAAAACAAAACAAATCGAGGCCTGAGTTTTCATGGAGTTAGACTTTTTTTTATAGATGCTAGGATTTTACAGATTTCAGGCTCATGTCTCAAATTGTTTCATGATTCCTCCCCACAATTGGTACAGTTAATAAATTCCAAACCACGGGGTGGGAGCAAATGAAATTACACGACATTGCGAGCTCGGTCTGGTTAAAAGGGGCGGGATGCAGCCGAAAAATCACAGGAGCCCTCTAGCCACGTCGCTGATGACTAATCAACTATATATTGGAACGATATATAATCACTATTTACGCGATTGTATGCCGTTTCGAAGAAAAGATAATACATGCTGTACATTTGCGCACTAACCATTTGTTAACTTCTGTGGGTGACACTTAAAGGTATACATGTAAGGTCATCGTGGTGAGTGAATATTTGGAAATCACACGTTGGGAAATTGCTAACAACGGGGGTGGCCTATGTCGTGTAAGAATTGTCCAATAACTGGAAATGTTATGATACTTTTCAGGTTGAAACATCATGAAGGGGGTTGGTGTGCGAAATTAAATTGTCATGTTGTTCTGAGTCACGTCTAGCCACGCCCCTGTGTATAAACCATAGGATGATACTTAAAATTCAAGCAAGTACATCATGGATAAAGTGATCATGCGTTTTTTTTTTTACTTTTCTTGAAGCACGAGTCGTTTTACAATCGATACAATCTATTTGGTAAATGGTCAACAGAACCGAGATTAAGCACTATTTGGCGATAAAATGACTAGCAATGTTACAGTACTGTTCACATAAGTATGCAAAATGCATGGAAAGTATTGTTGTTGAACATCAGCGATCCAGTTAAAACGAGGTTTTGGCGTTTGAAAAAAAATTGTGTGCACATTTACTCACTGCGAAAACCCCATGTTTAATGCTGGCATACAACATTCCATTATCAACTGAATTTAAAAACAAAACAAAACAAATCGAGGCCTGAGTTTTCATGGAGTTAGACTTTTTTTTATAGATGCTAGGATTTTACAGATTTCAGGCTCATGTCTCAAATTATTTCATGATTCCTCCCCACAATTGGTACAGTTAATAAATTCCAAACCACGGGGTGTGAGCAAATGAAATTACACGACATTGCGAGCTCGGTCTCGTTAAAAGGGGCGGGATGCAGCCGAAAAATCACAGGAGCCCTCTAGCCACGTCGCTGGTGACTAATCAACTATATATTGGAACGATATATAATCACTCGCTTTCGTAACAATAATAATGTTTACGCGATTGTATGCCGTTTCGAAGAAAAGATAATACATATTATACATTTGCGCACTAACCATTTGTTAACTTCTGTGGGTGATACTTAAAGGTACATGTAAGGTCATCGTGGTGAGTGAATATTTGGAAATCACACGTTGGGAAATTGCTAACAACGGGGGTGGCCCATGTCATGTAAGAATTGTCCAATAACTGGAAATGTTATGATACTTTTCAGGTTGAAACATCATGAAGGGGGTTGGTGTGCGAAATTAAATTGTCATGTTGTTCTGAGTCACGTCTAGCCACGCCCAGTGTTCACGCTGGACCGAAAAAAACTTTAGCCAAAAGTTTAGCCAAATGAAAATTTTATTAGCCAAATGAAAAAAACTTTAGCCAAATGTTTTTTGGCCAAATTAAAAAAAACTTTGGCCAAATTAAATCATCGTTTTCTGGTCGGTTCACAATTAATGACTAACACGTCAAATCTAACAGACACAGGTAAAATACACAATAATTCAAATAATTTTTATGAACTAGAAGTATTTTTATATATATCATTTATTAAAAATTTATTAATCTTTATGTGAATGAGTGATTGGGGGGGGGGGGGGGGGGGGGGGGGTAACCCGGGATTGTCCTTCTTAAGGACTTTGCCAACCCAATTTTCCCAAAATTTAATGGAGTCCAAAATAAAGGTTTATGTTCACTTTTATTAGTAATCACAGTAACCAAACCCATGGGTTTTTAAAATATTTTGTTTCGAACCCAAAATCAATAAACACAAAGTCCATATCAAAGAAAAAAATATGGCAATGTGTACTGATCACTGTGAAGAATGATGAACAATAAAGATATACTCACATTTCTTCAGTTTTATGAAGAGTTTTGGCTTGGAAGCAGTTGTTTACAAATGGTAGATTTCATTGCTCAACAGAGCTATTTGGCAACTGAATTTGATGGGTCAAGATAATGTTCACTCAAGCTTGGTGGGATTATAAACAGCCAGTGCTGAGACATGACAAGATTACATCCCGATTCAGGCTGATTGGCGACCTAGTTTCTGGGTTATGGGGTACCCAGTGATTGGGGATTATAGTTCTTTTGTCAAGAGATTCACAACACACCACTGTCTTCAGATATTAACACTTAACTGTCACCTCACTACAACAGATGTCAGGCAAGTTACTCAAATATTTGTAAACAATTGGTTCTTAGTAATTTTATCAAAGAATGCTTGATAAATGTGAATATTATTTGATTGTTCATCATTCTTCACAGTGTTCAGTACACATTGCCATATTTTTTTCTTTGATATGAACTTTGTGTTTATTGATTTTGGGTTCGAAAAAATTTATTTTAAAAACCTCTATAAAATTCACATTTAGTATTTCTAACATATTCCACCATGAATTATACTTTCTTAAACTGTTTCATTCGTGGGCTTGGTTACTGTGATTACTAATAAAAGTGAACATAAACCTTTATTTTGACTCCATCAAATTTGGGGAAAATTAGGTTAGCAAAGTCCTTAATGTCATTATTTTTTTGTTTTATATCAATATCAATTTTCAAATCATTAAATATTTATCCTTGCGAAAATATCTAAGTGACATCTGGAAACTAATAACTTAATATTGTTACGCCATTATCAAATTACAATCTGTCATAAAAGCATGCATATTATTTTGTCCGTATCGGTATTGACGACAAATAGCCACAAAATATCTGTCGTGATTCACATTTGGCTGATTAAGCTATTGTCTTACACTTGGTGCTCATAAACCTCGACCGACATAAATACAATGTCATCATAAACATGCATTGTGCGGGAGTCCCGTGAGTGAGTGACCAGACAGACAATGGGGGATTAGGGGATTAAATGTAAAATAATAACCTTTTGCTGTTTCGTGCAGAATGACGTAATTTTTCTCCAGATTAAAACAGCCTGTTACGAACAAATTGCTTATATACCAGCGTCAATGCACACTTTCTTCACATTGTCATGATTCAACCACGGTCGGTTTAATGTCCATGCGTCTTTGAATGTCCGTCTTGTGAAAACTAAAGATGATTGCATATCACTGTGTGATCGCTTGGTTGATAGAGTTGTCGATCGGGTTTCCCTTTGTACTGTCCGCGATCGGGTTTCCCTTTGTACAGTCGGCAATATATTCCCACTTTCGATATTTTCGGACTAGATCGTTCACATCACAGAATTGAAAACCCACTTGCCAACATTTATGTTAGATTTGGAAATAAAAATATGTTTACTGTACACTAAATGTTAGAGCTTACCTTTTGCTGTTACGGAACGATATTTCATAAGTACGAAATTAATGAAATACTTTCGTCACCTAACTTCGTCTTGAATGTCGATCTATTGAGCGCTTTTATGAATTAGCTTTCTGACTCCATGCTTTCAGTCTCCATTTGGGGTAAAAAAAAGTTTAGCCAAAAGTTTAGCCAAATGAAATTTTTATTAGCCAAATTAGAAAAAGATTAGCCATTGGCTAATTTGGCTACCGACAGCGTGAACACTGGCCACGCCCCTGTGTATAAACCACAGGATGATACTTAAAATTCAAGCAAGTACATCATGTAGGTTTCTTTCTGATAATAATTGGAAATTCAAAATACCCCATACAATTGAACACTATAATACTTCTATGCATGCATATTCTACACAAGACAACAATGAGAAAGAATCAGTAAACCCG
Source organism: Siphonodentalium dalli (assembly GCA_032622095.1). NCBI lineage: Eukaryota > Metazoa > Mollusca > Scaphopoda > Gadilida > Siphonodentaliidae > Siphonodentalium > Siphonodentalium dalli. Next base: position 134,392,868 of record CP136068.1, on the reverse strand, counting down.
TTTATGCAAGCTTCTTGTGTGCTTTCGATTTATTAATAATGAGACAGTTTTACCAGGTATCGTGTTGTTGGCGCCAGGATATTCGAAAAATCACATTGTATAAAGAGCGTTTTTACATCATTACCATTATTGTTCATGTTTTATTTCCTGATAAATTATTATGGAATGTTAACGTATTTGATGTCGAATTAGATGAGGCATCTTTAAATCAAGAAAGAAAAAAAATAAACAAACACAATTGGATAGTAATATATTGCTCACATATACAGTGTCCGAATCCATGGCGCAACGACAAACTTCGGAAGAAACGTCCCTCAACTGGCGAGTCCTAATTCGAATTAAATAATAATTGAAATGTGTTGCTTTTCGGCGTGGACAACACGGACATCACAAACTGTCCGTGCTGAACTGTAGGCGTGTACTCTGGTAATCAAGGCAGAGATGTGGGTCAGACAAAATGGATAGTTGGCTCCAATGACAATTCAATGAGTGGGTTTTAAGGGGATGGCCAAGTCTGTTTCATGAAAAATGTCTGGAAATGTACCGACAAAACTAGCTTTGTTTTCCAAAATGCATAAAGAAACAGATATAGCAACATACATATAATATATAGAGTACATATTGTTGAAAGATGTGCCACCATTAGATGTGTGCTAAAACGCCCTTTGTACCAGAAAAGCGACTTTGAAACAGAGTATGTCTGCAAAATTATGACATTGTTTTGGCATTCAAATGTGAAAAACTAGAACTTCAATAGTATCAATAGGTAGCCCATTATGATCAGTGACAAACCATTAAGAGCCAAGGAGCAATGATTTATGTTGATATTCACGGAATCGTTTGAAAATTGTCTGCAAAAACGTGTGAGTTTTCTTAGCTATCCAGTCGCCATATTGACTATTATTGTTATTGTAAACACATGCTTTTGAAGTCCCCATATTTGATGCAATTCGTGGTAGGAACGTGGAAATCGACCATGACAGCAAATCAATTCTTGAATCGGTCAAATATACGATGTGAAATCGATAATAACAGTGTGTATAAGTGATTTGAATTAATTTCATGGCTTAATTACCCGTGATATATGAAGTTTGGTGCTGTTTACCGAGGAAAATGTTGATGTTCTATTTTTAGAACAGCCTCTAAGGTCGAAAGCCGGATTAAAATATGTCGTATAATTACGCAAATCATATAAACTATAATAATACATGTTTCAGAATATTGTGTTATTCTAAAATCATATAGCATATAAGGAAACAAAGATATAGCTAGTGAAATACTTTATTCCCATGAAAACTTTCATAGTTTACGACGGACTATTTGCGCGATAACACTTCCGGCCAATTCTATTTCTGTCGCACTGGAAGAAAAATACTTAGCAGAAAACTATGTTTATTGAAATTTAAAGGTAAATTAATTGAGAAATATCGGTTATCACGTACAATCAGAAAGCGCATAACCCACAGACGTTGATGGACATAATCGGAAGCTTGATCGGCCATGCGATTGTCTATACTCGTCGATTCTCATTCGTATCCAGGTTGCTGGACAGGGTTGTTTGAAAATGGCTACCACATGACCGGGGCCATGTGGATCGCAAAAATAATAATCGCGAGAATACGTTTGTTTGCTTGCTATAGTTTTTTTTTATGAATTAGGCACCCAGGTAAACATTTTCAAGCAAAAAATGTAACTTGAGTGGTTTTTAGACATGACAAATTAATTATTTCTCAAAATAGTGGTAGAGTGTGGGGAAAAGTAACAAATTCTATGGCTGACCAATGGGATAACCAAAATTTACCCAGTATCATTCCGTTTTGTCCAATCAATTGACAAGAAATAATTACACATGGGCATGGCCAGGTGTTTGTTGACCTTGACACGCCTGAAATCACACTGGCTGAGAGAAGAGTTTCTTCAGATTGCAATTTAGTTTGCCATTTTACTGATTTTACATGATTTTGAGTTGGTTTGTTCAGTAGGCCTACATGATAATGATAGCTGATAAGTATGTATTGACTTCTGTAATGTAGGGAATTGGTTGTATGACAGATTTTGAAAGGTCCTTTGAATTAATATTGTTAAAAAATTGTCATGTGATTTAATATTTTCTGTATATATGTCTTCTCAAGTCGTCCCGCTCACAAGTAGCGACACAAAAATTCTGAATGAATTAGCCCTCTTTCCACCATTAAAGATACCAGCAAGGGCTGGAGCATGGACTCCGTATCTTCTTTCCGACAGTAAGGGCCGTTATTTAAAACAAGAAGTAAGATCATCATTTGAAAAGAGAATTGTATTTAAAATTCATTCAGGTGCGACGACAGCAGATTCTCTGACATACATAAAAAAAAATTTGAACAAGTGGCTCTCTTCCAATGATTGTATTGGAATTAAATTATATTTATGGTATGGCACATGTGATTTCACATACATACATTATCCTTACATTCATGTGTTATCGGATGATGCTGCTCAAGAGAAATTGAATTCTATTAAAGAAATCAGAAATGAAATTCTATTACTTACACAGGACATTCCAAATGTCAACATAACCTTTCTTGAAACCCCTGCTATCTCCCTATCAATTTGGAATGAGTACAAACAACATCCGGATCCAACCATCTTCCGTGAAGATGACAAAAGACTTGAACAGTACATTGATCTACTAAATTTACAAACAAGAGAAATTAATGATAATTTGGGCACCATATCTCCAAAGTTCAATTTGGACATTAGAAATTGCAGAAAGAAGAAAAACAAAAAAACTCAATATTCCTACAATTTTCAGAGTTTCAAAGACGGCATACATCCTAATCAGAATCTAAGCAAACTGTGGTTGAGGAGAATATCTTACAGGACAGGTGCTGAGTTAAATTGAGCTTCACCATTTATTATTGAATACACATAACTGTGAAATGGATCTGTTTATTCATATTGATTCAGCACTCAGCAGCAATTTATGCTGACACATTATTCTGCTCAATCTACTCATCAATTTATTATGACACATGTTCTGCTGACCAATTTATTATGACAAACTTCCTATACCTGTAGAAGGGTTAAGTGATAACTGGTTCGCTGACCCTATTTCATATATTACTATTATTTGCTTGAAACTCTGCTGACCAATATATTATTACACATTATTATCCTCAATCTGCTGTTCAATAAGTTATGACACACTTCATATAGAAGGGTTAAGTGATAACTGGTTCGCTGACCCTATTTCATATATTACTATTATTTGCTTGAAACTCTGCTGACCATTATATTATTACACATTATTATCCTCAATCTGCTGTTCAATTACTTATGACACACTTCATATAGAAGGGTTAAGTGATAACTGGTTCGCTGACCCTATTTCATATATTACTATTATTTGCTTGAAACTCTGCTGACCAATATATTATTACACATTATTATCCTCAATCTGCTGTTCAATAAGTTATGACACACTTCATATAGAAGGGTTAAGTGATAACTGGTTCGCTGACCCTATTTCATATATTACTATTATTTGCTTGAAACTCTGCTGACCATTATATTATTACACATTATTATCCTCAATCTGCTGTTCAATTACTTATGACACACTTCATATAGAAGGGTTAAGTGATAACTGGTTCGCTGACCCTATTTCATATATTACTATTATTTGCTTGAAACTCTGCTGACCAATATATTATTACACATTATTATCCTCAATCTGCTGTTCAATAAGTTATGACACACTTCATATAGAAGGGTTAAGTGATAACTGGTTCGCTGACCCTATTTCATATATTACTATTATTTGCTTGAAACTCTGCTGACATACTTCATATTTGCGCGATACCTTATTTGCGCGATACCTTATTGATTTGCGCGATACCTTATTTATTTGCGCGATACCTTATTTATTTGCGCGACACCTTATTTGCGCGATACCTTATTTGCGCAATACCTTATAATTTGCGCGATACCTTCTGCTGACATACTTCATATTGAAGGGTTAAGTGATAACTGGTTCGCTGACCCTTTCCATCTCATTAGTCTGTTACACATACCGGTATACAATACATTTAACTTTGATATTTCTCATTTCTCTATTATTGGTAGTACTGTTGCTGTCTATAATTACATTCAGTTTGCACCATGACTAAGGCAAAGCGAAAGGGGAGGTTCAATTTAGCTGGAGGTAGACATGGCCAAGGTCGTAAGAGAATTAAATATAAACAAATTCCACCTGTTTGTGCTGGCAAGGTTAAGGGAAGGAAATATACCCGATACACAGGCAGATACTCTATAACTAGTACTGGAGACAATTTAAAAATAGTTTTGAAGAAAGAACATCAAAAAGAGTTATCCACATATAGACTGATTAATAAGCATAACTTGCAAAATTTCATATTGCAACTCACCAATCATGTTGCCAGCTGTATCCTTGTCCAAGAAAGAAATAAATATAATTGTAATACCTTGACCCCTATGATTGAGTCTCCCAATTCTGGCTTAGCATGCACATTATACACACAATGCTCAGGTTGTGGTAAAGAGTTCTCTTTATCTACAAGTAATAAACTTGATACACCATCTAGCAAATTGAGGGGCTATGATATTAATTTAAGAGCTGTCTGGGGTTCAATGTCATGTGGTAGGGGTGTGTCAGCGCTCAATGAAACAGCATGCACACTTGGTTTACCAATTATGTCACAAACAACATTCACAAAATTAGAGCATGATATTGGAAAGGAATGGCATTTACTCTCTGACAATGATATGATAGCAGCAGGTATTGAAGAAAAAGAACTGGCAATAAAGAGAAATGATTTATATCAGGGTGTTCCTGCCATTACTGTGGTAGTTGATGGGGGATGGTCCAAGAGGACACACAAACATAGTTATAATGCATTGGGTGGGGTGGCTATTATCATTGGGAAAGAAACAGGTAAAATATTACACATTGGTGTGAGAAATAAATATTGCTACATTTGTACATTGGCAGAAACACGTAATATTCCACCACAACAACATGAATGTTTTAAAAATTGGGATGAAAGTAGTCAACAGATGGAAGCAGATATAATTCTTGAAGGTTTTCTTGAGGCAGAAAAAGTTCATGGTGTAAGATATATGCGATTGATAGGTGATGGTGATAGTTCTGTGTATACTCGAATTCAATCAGAGGTTCCTATTTGGGGTGAACATGTAAAAAAAATAGAATGTGCAAATCATGCTGTTAAATGCCTTCGTTCCAACTTAGAGAAACTAGTTCAAGAAAAGCCGCAATATAAAGGAAAAAATAAATTAACCAAACTGATGAGAATTAAAATAGCTACAGCTGCCAGGTGTGCAATAAGAATGAGATCTGCTGAGAAAGATAAAAAATCTGCCATAAAAAAACTTGATCATGATCTAAGGAATTCAATTCATCACCTTTTCGGTTATCATGACAATTGTAGTGAATTTTGTAAAAAGAGAAATAACAAAGAAGTAGTTGAAAATGTTGAACCTGATTTATTTGATAGTGATAAAAATTCATCTGATGATAATGTTGACACTTTGCTCAAAGATATTGAAGATATGTGGGAAGAGGGTTCTGATCTTAAAGATCAAGAGGCATCCCGGGTAGCATCCCAACCGTCAACCCAAGTACCGGTAGATCCAATAATGATTAATGATGTTTCAGTTCTTCTCTCACGATTAGCCACTAAATCTAATGTTCTAATAGAAAATACAACCACAAATGCAGCAGAAAATTGGATGGGAATACGCATGAAATTTGATGGTGGAAAGATTTATAATAGGTCACACAGAGGTTCTTGGCATGCGCGTTGTTATGGGGCTGCCCTACGAAAAAATCTAGGTTCCAATTGGTCAGCAACAACATGGGAGAAATTAACACACACATCAGCAGGTCCCACTATGCACCACCTTTTCAGAAAAAGAGCTGCCAAACTAATGTCCAATAAAATCAGACGTGCAACTATTGAATTCCGTAAAAGACTATTGAAACGAAAGCTCCAGCGACAGAAAATTAATTCCACAAAAAAAGCTAAATTATCATATGCACCTGCATTATGTGAAGAACTGGAAGATAAGAATATCCTTGAGAAAAAATGTTCTGATTATTATAATAACAATGTTAAATTGGCAGAGAGACAGGCAGAATTAATTTTTAAATCAACAGTTGAACAATCATCGTGTGAAGAATGGAAGTCTGAGAGAAGAAAACGTCTCACATCATCATCATTTGGTATCATCATGAATAGAAAACAAAAAACTCCTGTTAAATCATTCATTATTAATAAACTGTATTCTAAGTTTGAGGGAAATGTATACACTCGGAAAGGTTTGCAACAGGAACCAGCTACAATAAAAGAATATTGCATGAGAAAAGCGCAAGAAGGTGATCGGGTGACTGTTGCTTCCGCAGGTTTGAAAGTTTGTGTGAGTGATCCCTTCTTGGCCGCAAGTACTGACGGCGTTGTGTCTGATAACAATGGTTCCATTGGCCTTATTGAAATAAAAAATGTGTTACTTGCTCCTGGGAATCAAAATTCACTTACTGAAGCAGCTCAAAAGGGCACATTCTGTTTGAAATATAATAATGGTGTCTTGTCTTTGTCCAAAAATCATTCTTTTTACTATCAGTGTCAAGGTCAGCTAAATGTTTTTAATTATCATTGGTTGGATTTTGTTGTTCGTCGAACCAATCCATATGAGATGTTTATTCAGAGGATCTATAAAGACACAGTATTATGGCAAACTCAAATGATTCCTAAATTAAAAGCTTTCTATTTCAAAGCTCTCTTGCCTGAATTGGCATCTCCAAAATATAGAAAACATCAATTGTGTCCAGGAATACGGGAACCAGGGACCTGGGTAAGATTTGATTTGTAGCTTTGCATACATTTGCTGATTGTTAGATATCTATATGTGTATATAGCCCTACTTACTGAATGGAATATCCTACATTTATTGATTTTTAAAAGCAAATATAGGAATTGTTTATTTGTCTTTGGTATGGTTGCGGTTCATACTTCAATCAGCTGTTCCACGGAAAAAGCCCTTTGGATTCGTTGTAGCACATTCAGCTAATAATTTCAACAAACAATCTAAGGCTGTTTGCTAAAATTAGTTGCTGAATAGACCTACTTCTCTATCAAATGCCATAGATCAACTAATCAGTGATGACTATTCAGTAAATACAGATCTCCTTTCACCGCATGTGTAATTTTCAGATATCAAAAGATTTAAAGTATTGAAACTGCTAATGCTCAAGTCGAAATCATGCTATACAGTACATGTATGTTATAAACCATCTGAAAAAGGGAACTCTAAAAATGTTTTATCAGTATAGATATGAAGTATTTGTAGTTATGCGATCATTCCACTGTTTCCACAATCAAGTAACAAACTTCCATTATTTGAGGTTTTATTATGGATACTTTCCAATAATAAGCACAAATATTTTTATGTGGCACTTCAAGGTACTCAGTCCGATCAGACGCTCCTACATTACTATTTTATTGGTTTCGGGGGTAAAAATATTTGATTCAAGTCAGGGAACCTACCCATCAAAGCTCAGAGTTATCAGATATCGATTTTTGGGAGTTTGTAATTTCAATTGTTTGTGGGCCACAAACTGATTGAAGCATGATGTTAAACGGACGGTCTTGCAGATAAAGATGGTTAACTTTAAAATCAAGTGGTAATAATAATCACTTGATTTTAGAGTTATCCATCTTTATCTACAAGACCGTCCGTTTGACCTCTTGTTTCTGGTACCGTAATCAAACCATTGAAATCACTAACTTCAAACAATCAAAATCTGATGATTGTTTACTTTGAATGGTAGGTTCCTCGACTGGAATCATATATTTTGACCCCCCCCCCCCCCCAAGCCAAAGAAATAGTAATTTCGGAGCGTCTGATCGGATTGAGTACCTTTAAGTAGCACCCATTTCAATTTTGTCCATAGAAAAACATAGATCTCTTTGATTTTTCAATACAAATTGTTTTTAACTTTATATTTGTTTTTAATATTTCTAGCTACACATAATTTACCGAACTTTACCTTTTTCATATGGTTTACGTGTAAGAATCATCATCATTGCTCATTAATGATTGACTTGTTATTGATACTTCTCTTTCAAATATTTCAGTATCAGGAAACATCTGCTCAATCCAGTGCATCATTACCCAGTACAAGCAGTATTCAGGATCACCAACAGGCAGAGAGATCAACGAAGGTGACATTTGTGGGCCGAAGAATATTGCACAAGTGGATAGTCGATGATACGTCTGGTTAGTTTGTTTGTTAAATTAATTTGGATCATTTCATGTCAATTTATTCATTTGGAATTGTATGTCACAAAGACCTTATTCATTGTTGTATTCAGTCATCATTTCATAAATGACTTGTTATACCCCCTTTTAAAACAAAAGGGGGATACTGTTTTGCATCTGGTCCGTCCGTCCATCTGCCCGCTGTCTGTTCATGTCTTAACTTGAATAGTAGTTCTCATATCTCAATGATATTTGGTATGGTTGACAGTTGTCAATCTTCATCTATCTCTTGTCATATTCATGGTCTCTGGAAGGAACTATTTTTCAAAAGGGTCTCGATCAAATCTTGCACTTTGGGACTCACAAATGCAGAGTCATTATGGTCACTTCCTATTTTGTTGATGCTTGTACAATGTACATGTAATACTTTCCATCTGTTTCCTATCAAAAATTATGATACATACTTGCTAGATTATGGGGTTCAATAAAGTAATCAAAGCAGCATCACTTAAAATTGATGTCCATATTATTTTTGCAACTCATTATGTGCTCTTTTGCAGGAGAAACCGAGTGGTATGAGGGCAATGTTCTGAAGGTGGTAAAGGGGCGGGACGGTAATCTTCGGACAAGCTATGAGGTGCTGTACTTACAAGAAGACGAGAAATATATTGTAGATCATCTGGTCTCCGACTATCGGGAAGGCTCTGTGAAGTTTGTAAATAATAGTAAGTGACCACTTTTTAGCTCACCTGAGACGAAGTTTCCGGTGGAGCTTTAGTCATCACTCCTCGTCCGTTGTCCATCCGTCCGTCAACAATTCTTTAAAACTTCTTCTCCTCTGGAACCTTAAGACCGAATGGGTTCATATTTACTTCTCATGATGTATGGGGTCCATGGATAATTGGGCTTCAAACATGTCTAACTGGTTTTATCAAAAGGCGCTTGTGAGATTGGTAATTTCCAACAATTGAGAAAGTTTGAGATGTTGGTTGTGCAATTCCAACCTACGACTTGGGAATCTGGAGCCCGGTCTGGAGGGCACTTGTTGATCTGGAGGAGGGGGTGATCAGTAGTGTACAGTTGGTCATTTCAAGGTGGATATTCACAGATCTACATACATGAAGCCTCTCTAGCCACATATCCTGTTTAGATCTACTTATTTTAAAGTTATTATGAATAGTTCTGACTGTTGTGGTCTCCAGAGTCCCAGTCTTATCAGTCTTTGCAGTCTGGTGAATGACCCCACAGTCATTGACTGTCTTGTTTATCAAATCACTAAAATAGTTTTGCCATTTTGTATAATCTTATCAGTTTAAAACTTTTACTTGCTGCATTCTCATTTCATATTCCATAAATTGCACAGAGATTTCTTCTGAAGTACATATTGCTTCAATAGTGTTTTTTTTAAACATTCATTTTGAAGTTTGCTTCTTTCAACATGTTCTGACTTGATACATCACTGTTGTTAATGTTATAACAGTATCTTATTGTCATGTCCAGTACAGCACTACCTATTATAATGTTTACAAATATTAGCTTCTAATGCCTGTGTTCAGACTCATATCCACTATCATTGATGCAGCAACTTTGGCTATTCTGGCCTCCCATACCAAGAAAAATAGTTCCTTAGAATGTCAACAATGCAAATGGAAGACATTTTCTCATTATTCAGGATTGAGGTACTGTTTTCAAGGAAGGATATTTGGGACAGTTTGTGTTTCTCCACAAAATGATGTCTCCTTGTCTCTAGTCAGATACTTATAGGATCATTTGTACTTTTCAGTCAGTGCCAAAAGTTAACCATTAGAGCGGGAGAAACGCCGTTTGGTGAAAGAAATTTTGGTTGCTCTCTGGTGAGTAAATTATAAAGGCTCAAATGTCGATGCTCATGGCTATATCTTTGTTCATTATTCATTATTATGTGCCAAAAATGTTATGTTTGTCCATTCTGTGGTTGGTGCGTAATTGTAGATCAACTGAAGGTAGGGTGCAATTCTTGGCGGCCATCTTGACCAGACTTGGCCATCCCCTTAAGTCAGATAATATTCTCAGCGTCGGGAATTCGGTAAAGAATAGACTCGGGCAAGCCCTCGTCTATTCTTTTACCGAATTCCCTCTGCTTCGAACATTATCCTTTACATAGTTAATAGAGTGAAGGACATTTCTGTGAATGAGTTCAAATTGCCGTCTGCTTCAAGTTCAATTCCAAAATTAAAAATATATCAATTACAATTTACATATTAAAAATGTTGAAATTAGTACATATTCAAACTATTATACTATCCATGTACATGTATCATAGTAATATTCTCAATTGAGACTTGATGAATTACTCACCACATTATCCAAATAATCTGGATCACTTTGTTGGAGTTCTTGTACCGACTCTTGAAAGCGTTAAATGTAAACAAATTTGTGAGTGAAGGTGAGGCTTTATCTATGGAAAGCCGAGAGAGTTCTGCAGAATATATGGAACTCCTGTACTGGGACAGATTTCTTCATTGTCTGTGAATAGATATGGCTGCACTAATTCCCTAATTTGTGAACTGGATTTGTTATAAATTCCTTTCTTAATGATATTAGTTGTTAAAGAGATAGACGCAACCTGCAAAATCCACATCTTTTTGTTCTAAATCAGTCATTTATCCCCTCAAAACGATCGCAAAGCAACAACCTAAGCAAAGAGCGAATTGAAATTTCCAGTATGACGTCGCCCAGAAAACGCGCCTGAAACGAAAACGGCGTCACCGTGAACCCAGTCAACTCTGGTGCGTGACGTCACATGGGGTCACACAGGACACTGGCGAATACGTCTTCTCTGCTTTCAATTTGGTGCTGTTGTTTGCGGGTTTTAATCGATTTGTGTGGAGATTGTTTTGATGATCAAACTCAGTTGGCAATCACCAGGCATATGACGAACAATTATGTTGTCACTGGGAGCAGCCACACAAAGAATGGCCTATTGTATGGGATCAATTACCCTGAATTACCTGACAGTAATAGTACCGGTCCGCATTGTCCGTCTTTCGCACTTCACCAATTGAATTGTTGGGAAATATTACGATTCTTGTGAAATAAACTGTTTGCCATCCGATGGTATTTTGGAATAAAACATTTTATATCCATAAGGAGGTCAATTGACTACATGTACAAGTGACTACGGTAATTTTGAATGGACATTTCCATTATAATTTCCGCAGCAAAAGTTACCGTGACAGTTGCAAATATTTCTGGTGTGACTTTGTGCGGTATTGAAACAAACGTCGCAATACCGACGAGTCGAATTCAATTCCAACTAAACTCGAGTTTAATTCTAAATTCGTCCGTTGAAAAAACGTCGAATTTAATTCAAGACGAATCTAAATGATTTTGTAAAAGGCCACAAAGCGTTCATGAGGGTTTTTGTCAAAACGGCTGAAATGGTATACTGTATTTATCAATGGAACGGTTATTCAAATAAAAACAATTTCTAAATTTTATATCAATTCTAAAACGTAAACTTTAGTGAGAAGATATGGCCTTTGACATCCAATCGACGAAAGACCCTTGTTTGTATTAGCGACGAAACCCCCTTGTTAATAGTTTGAGGAGTGGATTTGATTTTATAATATGTGGTATTTTGCTCTGAACTTGTGAAAGTCTGAAAGAAATCAGGTCCAGTTTATTTTATAAACGAGAGCGTTGTGCCTTTTTAACAATTTAATAGTCGAATTCAACGCGGCCGGGATAACATTATATTGCGCCAATAAGCCTATATATATAACACCGCGTGGTATTAAAAATAAACATGGCGAACAGGAAACGTATAGTTTGGGGATTTCCGTTGTGGGGGGGGGGACTCATAACTTTGGATAATTCGATTTGCATCCGCCTCAGTTGTTCCCTCACAGGCTTGGGTGATAGCCTATTCTGACTGGATCCGAGTAGACTTGTGACCATGCACTGGGCGGACCATGGTTCTACCAGTGTAAGAAAAGTTACAGATCTGAAAATCCGATCATAGTTTGGCACGGTGTGAGAAAATTTTGAATTCTTAACATAAAAATCACAAAATCCTACAATAGTATTTATAAGTAGTTTACTTCTCACGGGGGCGACAACCCAAACATCTTGGCTTTTCATTCAATAATATTAATCTAGAAGTGGATAGCTCATTCAACTATTTGGGTATACCTCTTTCCAGAAATAGGTCATTTACAGAAGCTAAACGCGCTGCAGTTAGAAAGGCTACTCATTCAATGTATGAAGTCTTCATAATCGGACATGTACACAAACTATCGATCTGCGATTATTTGACACTATGGTTTCACCCATTCTGATTTATTGTTCAGAAATATGGGGAGCGGGAGACAACTCCATCATAGAAAGGATGCATTTGAATTTTTTTTAAATGTTGCTACACTTGAGATCCACCACTCACAGCTTCATGGTATACGGTGAATTGGGACGATACTCCCTCGATGTCACCATTAAGGTGAGGATAATTAGCTATTGGATCAAGCGTTGGAACGGATCAGTTAATTCTCTCGCCCTGCCCTCATGATATCCGAAACTGATGGATTTTACACACATTGGCTGAGGAAAGTGAAGAGCATTTTAAATGATTGTAGGTTATCATATATGTGGATCGGACAGAATCCCGCTATTGATTTAAATATAACCATATCGCTGATGAAACAGAAACTGACTGATCAATATATTCAACAATGGCATGAATCGTGTAAACGCTCCAGTCGAGGAGAAATATATATATATCTTTTATTCCTCCATGTCAAAATGAAGATTTTACAAAAGAATATACATGAATATAATGATTAACTTCCAGGAAAATAGAAATATAAGGGAAAACAAACTTATTCTTATGACCCGCCCCCAATTGATTCTTCATAATTGCACGGGAATTGAATAGGGCGTGGAGATCAAATTCCATGTCACACCACGCACACTATAGGTACATGTATCTGGATGGCCACACCATATATGTATGGAGTGTCCAAGGGACAAGTGTTTCCATACCGTGTCAGTGTATACTTTCCATACCGTGTCAGTATATACATATATATGCATACGTATACATACACATACATATATATATAGCTATATATATATATATATATATATATATATATATATATATAGATATATATATATTACGGTTGCTAGAGCTATTCAAGATGCGCACTGGGGCCTATCAAATTTTGCAAAAATGCGAACCGGGGCATAAAAGGCGCATATGGTGCGAATACCTTTGAAATATTTTACTTTTCATATGATAATCAGGCATCATCTCGATGAAATATTACTTAAAATCAGCGGGGGAAAGTCTGCTTTTGTATTGAAAATAGCATTTAAAAACAGAATTGGAAATATAATCAACAAATCTTTCTGATCGGTTCGATATTTAGATATTTGGTTAACGAACATTGATAAAATCAATGGCTAGTATTGTTATATATAGCAACATCTATCGATGAACGCTCTCACATATATTGTATTCCTGATAATGATAGACATGCTTACCATTTAAAGCATTGATGTACCAGTTATATAATTGTGCAAATGGAATGTCTCGATTTTATAAAGTTTAGTCTCTGTCAAAGAGAGATTCCAAATATATCATCTCCTCTCCAACCCCCCCCCCCACCCGCCATTTTAAGCATTACGGTGTATATATGCTTTTTTTCTCTGATCCAATGTACATAAATGGATATTGAGAAATATAAATGGAGATAATATACAAAAGATAAATAGAGTGAAACATGGAATATGCATGTATGTACATACTATATATAGACTCTCCGGTTGACATGCAGCCTGATCAATCTAACTGGGTATAAATACTTATAGTGACTTTTGCAGAACAAATTCGTCTTCATGTTAGCAGCATTATCATTTTTCTACCACTACCATCCTCGTCGATCACCACAACCACTACTACCACTCCCATCTTCTCAGTCATAATCGTCATCAACATAACCATCTTAATCACCATCATCATAGTCGTTACCCCCCACCATATGTACCCACCATCATCATCACCACCAACTTCACCATCAACATTATCATCATCATAATCATTATCCGATCATCATCGTCAACATCATCAGTGACCATATTTACCCGATATCATCGCTACCACCTCCACCACCATCATCACCATTTATAATAATCATTTCATCACCACCACCACCATCATCATCATATCAGCGACATCGCCATCGTCATGGTGATGATGATGATGATCATCATCATCATCACCATATTCATTTATTAACATCATCACCATGTCAATATCATCATCATCACCATCATCATCATCATCGTCACCTTTATCATCATCATCATCATCATCATCATCATCATCATCATCATCATCATCATCATCATCATCATCACCATCTCCTCTGTCATCGTCGTGAGATCCATCGGCACTTGCATCGTCATCACCGTCGTCGTATACACCATCACCATCATAATGATCATCAACGACAGCAACAACGCCATCAACAACAACAACAACAATAACAACAATTTCACGTTAGGGAACCCCCTGATTAAAAATACGGATAAAAGCACATAATCTTCGCAAGGGAGCTAAATCCGTCATATTCAGAATATCATTCATAATATGATGATGGTGATTAAGATGTTGTCGGCGCAGACACTCTCTTGGCAAATACATGTACGTTGTTCGGTAAATTTCTTACATTCAAACAAATAATGAAATTCGTCACCATTATCGCAAATGGTACACATATCATCGCATCCAGTGTGGCAAGACCATCGGCTGGTTTCAATTGGTAATCTATGATTGCTTGTGCGAAATGGTACACAATGTGGTTCTATTTCTGTGATGCAGTTTATTCAAATATTCTTCAAAGTTAATGTCATGCTTGAATATGCGATATATTTTACTTGATAGGTCTAAGTCGTGTTGCCAACTATCTCTGTATTTGCTAATCAGACTACATTTCACATACTCTAAGATTGTTTCGGGAAACGACAGGTGATCAGTTTGTAGAAGGTGTCCCTGACCACAATTTATCAGAATAAGTCCGATCTTTCTTATCCACAAAAAGCTAGGCAGAGAATTTTATATGTATAGGTTTTTACAGTATCTACTTCCATCCATGTTCATTATTTTAGCCGAATACTTCACCATTCTGAAATGAATTGTTACGTCAATCGGTGATCTTCCGCTTTCGCCATAGATCATGAAGTTTTGTGTTGACGGTTTAATGTTTCAAAATATGTTAATGAATTTTCTGTGAATATTTTAAAGTATATCGTTATTACCGAAGCCCCAAATTTCACATCCGTATGTGAGAATCGGTAATACTTGTAGATCAAATAACTCGAACTGGGTGTTCTCACGACTTACCACGAAACCACGTCTACATTCTGTCTAAGAGGTCTATTGATTTGAGGAAACAAACAATTAATATCTATTGATATATCTCATGTATTAAATGTTACCACTTGCGAATAGTAGTAAACAAGGTTGTTGACAATTTTGTCTCGTGACATTCTGGCCAAGAGGTTTGTGGCGTAGATTATATATGTGTGAGGATCGGTTTCAAGTGGAAGCTTAATGAACATATGTGTGCACTACATGTACTCCCGATTGAATTTTGTGAAGAAATATAGCGACTATGCTAGCGACTATGCTAGTGATGTTGCGTGATGTCTCAGGCATAGAAAAATAGTCATTAGGCACAGTTATGTGCGTCGCGATTGGTTTTATTTAAGACGTCAAGATGACCGCCATCCAAAATTTCAGAGTAGGCATTGAGTCAGTTTGATTAATAGCTATTAGTGAATTTCTTATACAAAATTGAACATCTCTCCACTTTTGTCATAATAATACACCATACTTCCCCTTGACAAAAAGTGTCCATTGGCAGACCGTTATGCACTCATTGAATCGGGGCGGGGTCTCATGGCACGTCACGAGAACACCGTAATGCGCTTACAGCGGCTATATAGGAGGTCTTCGTTCGGATAGGTTGACCACCTTGGAATTTCCAACTGCAGTCCCCACCCTCTTTGAAGCAAACCAAACTTTAAGTTCATGGTCTAGAAAGGTCCGTAACTCTGTTAAAATGAACCCAGAATTGAACTTGTCTGGAGACGAAAATTTAGCCCAAAATTGAACAAAGTGTCGTAACTCTTGTATACAAGTGAACGCCCTATATAAGCGGGTGGTCAAATTCCATACTGCTAATTGGTAATTATAATGCATCGATGCAGTGGACAAATATTCAGTAAGTCATCAGAAGCCGATAGGTGCACATACAATACTAGTATAAGGTGTATGCATCCAATTTTACAAATACATGTCCCCTGCATATCCAGTGAGATATCATTTTTCCCTGCAAGCTATTACATGAACCGAACATGTGTTTTAGCTGCTTGGCTGTTAACATTTCAGGACAGTAAACGTAAGCTTGACTTTCGACTTACGGTTGACATTTTGTAGACATATCCATGACATATCTGTTATTAAGCTCCAATTCAACTAGAGTTGTCATATTTTGAAAATAAATACACAGGGAAGATATTTACCAGGCTGCAATTGGAAACAAATATTTTATAAATTGCTGATATCTGCAATCCGAGGTCGTTGTGCGGGATACTCTCAATTCCATAATTCCCTGATTAGTCTGTCAAGTGTCAACCAGCACATTATCTAACATATTCCATACCACTTGTGTTAGTCTACTGGAGCAACTTCTATTATACTAAACTAGTTGAAACAGCCTCCCTTCGGGAGCCTATATTCGGCGTTGGGTGGACATCTGGCCCCATTGTGTGACTTCGCGCACATTTTGATCTTAGACATATATAGTCTTAATCAGTGGCTGCCCCTTTGTGCGCTTCAAGCACATTTGATCGCTTAAACACTTTGATTTAAAATAATAAAAAACAGTTTTGTTTTTAAATTATTTCTTTTTAGACTGAATTTTGAAAAACTAACGCCATTATAACATCCGCCAGGTTACCCCGAGTCACCACAATTTGGAAGAAAAATCCGGATAGACAGACATATCCTACTCTTTTATTATATAGATGACAAGCAACCACTTTACCATAATTGAATACTTCTTGTGAGAGTGACAGACCACCTGCGTTGATATACATGCAAATAGTTAACTGATTGGCTTGATGCACTGATGACAGCTATTTTCTAGCCATTGATAGTCACATTAATGTTTGAGACAGTTGCACACAATGATCTAGGCTTAAATGTCTTAGTTACATCAGGACAAGTTTATTTATCAAGTGTAGTTTTACATTTCTCGAAGCTTCTCGCCAGAGGGTGTCGGGAAGGAAGCGATTGACCTCATCGTCCCAACACCCATAGCATAATTACTCTTGATACTCAAATTCAATATAGTGCTTATAGCCATTACAATGAGGCTTCTAATAGTGTGGTTTTGTTGGGTTATGTGGACAACAAGATAGAAAATTTGAAACATTGTTTTGGCTCCAGAATTTCTTGAAACATATTCAAGGCTGACTTTAGTTCTCTTGCCACAATGTCATAGTATGACAGAAAACTCATTCCCGATTGTGAGGGAAATATTCAGCGTTTGGGAATTAGTCACTTTTCGGAACGTTGAAAATTTGCGTCCTGCGCACTCATGATATGCCATTAACCGTGACCTGTTGATCAACTTTGGGAAAAAGCCCGCACTGCTCATAAATGCTTCATCCATTATTAATCCCTACTCAACATAACAGGACAGAAACACAAATATGAATGTTTTCAAAATCAGTGGATGTTGCTACTGCAGCGCAAATAAGAAATACATGTGAAAAAAGGCCTCGCATACTTCTGTATGCATACCACATACAGGTAACTTATATACACATGGATCATTATCAATAAACAATCTAAATTGTAGTGTTTGCACAAATTATACTCACGATACTAGAAAGTTGAAAGTAGTGTTTTCCTCCTACAACCAACGCTGGGTATAATATAGATTGGTTCACTGCCACAAACAGATATTATATGGTCGCTTTATCGGAATCATCGCTGCTTTCGCGAACCAGTCTAATATGGGGGAATCACCTGGTTTATTGGTTGGGGCATCAATAATAAAGCTACCAGTTTCGGTTTCGATTACACACGTAAGTGGTTTTAACATATAATGGCATGCCGCCCTGAGTGTACACGAATTGTGATAAATGAGTAAACTCCATGCAGGGCCCTCAACGTTATCACTGCGATATAGCACTGCCACAAGGATGGTACTTTGCGGACCGATACATCTATTTTTACATATCGTCGGAACTATATTTAGTCACCTATTATCTTATTTTGACCACCAAGAGTTTGCAATAATGGTAATTATTTCGGTATTGATAAAAACAATATGAACTGAGCCAGACATAGACAATTTTAATCATAACACATAAGAACTAAGAACACGTAAGAAATATGTTACATATTGGGTCCCTGATGTGATTGTTGGACATGTTGACAAAGTTTAAAGTGAAAGATATCGATTTATTCTATTCAGCTCATAACATACAACCAGCTCGATGACGTCACAAACTCAGTACAAACATACGGAATCCCAGATCAATACATGACAATTTCCTCTCTTTCCCCACAACAAAACAAACATATAAACAATACAAACAAACACACACACATAATATATATTGCTAAGTATTACATTTCTACATCTGCTCAATTAATCTACTTGGTGGTCGAGTATTCCTCCTTGGATAGTTTCTCTCTGAAACAGAACTTAACTCAGAAGTTAAAGGGATTCTATCCTGTAACTGTACAATACTACTTTGGTCAGAAATATGCCCAGAAACATTGGTTTCTGGCTCACTTTCTTTACCACTCAGTTTAGGATCCCTGGTCTCTGTAGTTACTACTGGTTCAGAGAGAGCTCTTTCACTCACCACTTCATTTGTCTTTGTGTTACACTGTTCATTTATTAGTTCATATATTTTATCATTATCCGCTGAATGCGTTACAACAGTTTCCACACATTTACCATAACTACGTATTTGATCTGCATGACGCTTCCAAATTACATTGTTAGCCACTTCAACTTTATAAGTTACAGGCCCCAATTTCTTCACAATAACTCCATAAATCCACTTTTCAGCCTTTGGTGAATAGTTTCTTACTAAAACTTTATCCCCAACATTAAAAGAATAATTTCTCAGTGTGTTTGATTTACTTAAGACTTGTTTCACAAGTAAACTATTTACAGTTTCTGATACATTTGGCTTTACCAAATCCAATTTACAGCGTAGCTGACGATTCATCAGTAACTTTGCTGGACTTTCATTCGTACTTGGATGCACAGTGTTACGATAACTTAACAAAAAGTTACTTAAACTAGACTGAACCGACTTCCCTTCCTTTACAACTGCCTTAATATAATTCTTAAACGTTTGCACAAAACGTTCAGCAAGGCCGTTAGACGCAGGGTGATATGGAGCAGATTTGACATGAACCACACCAAAACTTTGTAAGAATTCTTGAAATTCAACCGACGTAAATTGTGGCCCATTATCTGAAACCAAAATTTCTGGACAACCTTGCTGTGAGAAAAGTTTATGCAAAACAGAAATAGTTTTCTGAGAAGTTGTTTTCTTCATCATAATTACCTCCGGCCATTTGGAATGTGCATCCACAATTACTATTATGGACCAGCACAATCCACATGAATCCTCTGTCAAGATTTTTCTGGCCACATCCATGGATGTAAAGGCACAGTTGCTACATTGCTTTGATTATGTTGACATATATCACACTGTTTCACCATATTTTCAATATCATTATCTAATCCTGGCCACCATACGTATGATCTGGCCAAGGATTTCATTCTAACAATACCAACATGGCCTTGATGAAGTTCCGTCAATATCTTAGACTGTAATGACACGGGTAAGATAACTCTAATACCCCACATTAAACAACCCTGTTGTATGGTGATTTCATTTCGACGCAAATAATAAGGATTTAATTCACTTTCATAATTATGAAACCACCCAGACAAAACTTTACCGACAACCTTTGACAGAATTGGATCATTCCGTGTTTCCTTCTTTACAACTTTTGAAGTAACTGGTAAAACTTCCATTTGAGATAATGCAAAAGTTTTATCCAATTGACCACATTCTTCGCCTTTATAATCTGAACTTTCCAATGGCAACCTAGAAAGACCATCAGCATTACAATGCTGTTTAGTGTTTCTATGTTGTATGGTATAATCATGTGCTGCCAAAAGCAAGGCCCATCTTTGCAATCTAGCTGCGGCTAATGAAGGAATGGCAGACTTTGAACCAAAAATGGATACTAAAGGTTGATGATCTGTAATTAAAACCCATGATCTATTGAATAAATATTGATGGAACTTCTTTATGCCAAATATTATACTTAACGCTTCTTTTTCGATTTGTGCGTACTTGATTTCAGACACACTCAATGATCTGGATGCAAAGGCTATTGGGCGTTCATCGCCATTTGGCATAATATGTGAAATTACAGCGCCAACGCCATAGGCACTTGCATCGGACGCCATTTTAAGTGGCAGATCCGTTTGATATGGTATCAACACATTTGACGACAAAATCAATGACTTTGCTGCTTTAAAAGCTTTGTCACATTCAGTACACCAATTCCACTCTACTTGTTTTGACAAGAGATGATTTAATGGAGCAATCACAGTTGACAAATTTGACAGAAATTTACCATAATAATTCAACAATCCTAAGAAAGATCTTAGTTGTGCTACATTCTTTGGAATTGGTGCTTCATTTATAGCTCTTTCCTTCTCTGGTGACTGATGTAATCCATTTTCGTCAATAATATGACCCAAATATTCTACTTGTTTCAAATTGAATTCACATTTTATTTTGTTTACTCGCAAACCAAATTGTTTTAAACGGATCAATACATTCTCTAAATTTTCCCTGTGAAGAGAAGGGGTAGAACCTGTCACCAAGATATCATCCAAATAACACTGTGCACCATTAGCCCTTGCAACACTTGACCCATAGTCTTTTGCCAAATAGCTGGACTAGAAGCAACACCAACAGCTAATATATTAACTTTATATAAACCCTTGTGTGTATTGAGTGTCAATAACTTACTACACTCTACATCACATTTCAATCGAAGATACGCATTAGCCAGATCAATTTTTGTAAAAGTTTGACCTTTGTGACCTCCCTCTAACTGATTGAAAATTTCCTCAATACGAGGAATTGGATACCTATCTACATTCAAAACTGGATTTACTGTAACTTTATAATCCCCACAAATTATAATATATTTACCATTCTTCTTCACCACTGGGACAATAGGGGTAGCCCATTCACTATGATAGATTTATTCTATTCAGCTCATAACATACAACCAGCTCGATGACGTCACAAACTCAGTACAAAAGTACGGAAGCCCAGATCAATACATGACAAAATCGTTACCAAGTGTCCTTATGGCAGTGATATCTCAGCGGAGCGATGGGAGATAACTCTGCCTGGGGTTTGATTAGTGGTTACAGTGCATTCGGACTCCTCGGTACTTTTCGTCGTTTCGACGCGGGTGACGATTGGTTACAGTGATGTAAGTTTTTCCCATAGGCCTCAGTATTAACATATCATGGCATGCAGCCCTGAGTGTACGCGAATTGTGAGTACATAATCACCAGGATTGCAATCTATCCAAGAACTAAATGAAATATTAATCTCTGAATCGGATATAATAGAAACCTTGAAAAATATTGTAACTGATAAATCTTCCGGTTACGATGAGATAAGTCCGCGCATACTAAAAAAAATGTCCTAGCTTGCATCATCCATTGAAAATAATGTTTAAAACATTCATGGAAAACTCTTTCTTCCCCGATGAATGGAAACGTGCAAACGTTGTTCCAATTTTTTTTTTAAAGGAGACCCAACAGACCCAGGAAACTACAGACCCATATCCCTATTAAGTTGTATTGGTAAAGTATACGATAAATGCATAGCCAAACATCTACTCACATTTCTTACCAAAAATAGTTTACTGTGCAAACACCAAGCTGGATTCCTCCCCGGGCAGTCAACATCACACCAATTATGCGAAATTTATCACGAAATTAGTAAAAGTTTGGACGAAGGACAGGATGTCAGAGTTTTATTCTTCGATATAAGCAAAGCATTCGACAAAGTTTGGCACCGTGGTTTAGTTTATAAATTAAAAAGAATGGGTATCACAGGTAATCTTCTCAGATGGATTGAATCATATCTAACAAACAGCGAGCAAAGAGTAGTTTTAGGCTCCGAATCTTCTTCTTGGGGATGGGTTAAAGCTGGTGTGCCCCAAGGATCCGTACTTGGGCCGATGTTATGTTTAACCAACATTAACGACATTGTTAAAGGAATTAAAAGTGACATTAGACTATTTGCTGACGATACGTCCATATTTCTGCCTATTAAAGACCCGATACAAAGTGCCAACATATTGCAAAACTACATAAACACACTGGAAGCATGGTCGAAGAGATGGCTAGTAAAATTCAATGTCAGTAAACCAGAAGCTATGTGCATATCACGTAAACAAAACCCTTTGAATCACCCAAACTTATATGTGAACAATGTCCAATTGAACACAGTATCAAACCACAAACACCTTGGTGTCGTTTTTGAAAACAATTGTTCATGGAAGGCCCATATTGCGTCTATATCTAAACTTTCATGGTATCGAATATCTATGTCACAAAAACAAAAATACGTTCTTAACAGAGAAACCCTAGAAAAATGTTATTTCACTCTTGTAAGACCAATCATAGAATACGCAAACGTTATCTGGGACAATAGCAAAATCTGACAAGTTGGAAGATATACAACTAGAAGCTGCGCGTATTGTAACAGGATGTACCCGATCCACGAGTAATAATAACCCTATAATTGAAGCAGGTTGGGAGACTCTAAAAAAGAGACGTGAAAATTCGAAACTTTATTTATATCACAAAATGATCTATAATTCGGCCCCAGAGTACCTACAAAACTTAGTGCCCCCACTTGTATCCGAGGTATCGAAAATTAATACCCGTAACTCAAAAAAATTTCGGCTACCCCAATTTAACGCCAATTCACACGACCGATCATTCATATTAAAAACAGCAGCCCTCTGGAATTCACTGCCGATGAGCACACGCGACATAGTGAATCACGACGAATTTAGAACAACAATAAACACTAGTCATAAAAAGAAGTATTCACGCTTCAAATATTGTTACACAAGAATAGCACAAGTAATCCACACACGTCTTAGAAACTATTGTAGTGACCTAAACGCGCACACATACCAAAATTATATCTCTGTCACTGATCGCTGTGTTTGTGGCCAAATAGAAGATAGCTACCACTACATATTCCAATGTCGGCGTTACCGTTCACATAGGCAAATTCTTCTTGGAAAGATCCCAGAAAAAAATATTGACATTTTTAACCTCACGCCAAACAAATTAAAACTGGGACCACGTGATTTACAAGGTGTCAAAGTTTTGCTTGGCGTCTGAAATTTCAAGAGGAGAGATTGCATGTATTTTAAATGCTTAAATATCAAAACTACTATTAACCAACTAGCGCCCAGATTTTTTTTAATTCTCTCCTGTATCTTGACCCTCAAATCCATCGGAGGGCGCTGCCAATCGAATTACTTCAATGTAACCTAAAGTGACAACAGTGTTAATGACATGCCATCTGAAAACGACACAAATCGGTCCCTGGAATATCACAGTACGAAATAAAGTACACAATCTCTATCCATTACTTTGTTTTCATCTTATTAACCCGTTCATGACACCCCCCCCCCCCTGTTTACAGTCGTGACAACAAACATCGTAACATGAACACGAATCATCGCCATGTGAGGTCCATGTCGATAAAGTAAACGATGGCAGCATATATGCCCATTGTTGTCGTTATAGCTGTCCGATTTCTCTCTGAGAAAATATGGACGATGGTTCGCTTTATAAACATGGCCGCGCTGGTGCTTGAATTGGGCGCACTTGACCATTCTTAGTTCTATTCAACAAATGTTTGGCATAAAACTGAAATTTTAAGTGCAGCAGAATGATTTTATGCCAATAAATCGCCTAAAACAGATCAATTGGCCGCCAATTAACCCTGCACTGGTTCTGGTTTACATCAAATGTTAGAGACTAGCCACATGTAACGATGTAGATCGCTCATATGGCTCGCCAAAAAGCCTCTATTCCAGTTTTGTATTGAACAGCGATGTAGAGCGCATGGACGGATACCATGGTATTCATTAAAGGTACATATATGGACTCGAAAATGACAAAAACAGAGGTGAATATTGGAAGCAAAAATTGCCCCAGAAGGGTTAATATTGGCTTCTCATTGATGACCGCCGACTCAAATAATATAAGATACCACAAGTTCCCGAATAGTTTGTTTGTCAGTATTGATACGAAATCGGTCGCTAGGCCCAACTGTCAAAAATGGTCATTTATGTTCTTTATGTTACAGTGAAGTAATTATTTCCCATATGCCTCAGTGTTAACAAATAATGGCATGCAGCCCTGAGTGTCCACGAATTGTGATAAATGAGTACATGATTACCAGGATTGACATCTGCGCAAAGTTTCAGAATTTGGCGCTGCCAATCAAATTACTTCACTGTAACCAATATCGCTGCTGTAACCTAGTGTGGATTAGAATGACCCAGACCATACATCGCTGTCATCAATTATTTCAAAGTATTGGCATGCAATTGTAGAACAGTTAAATATAATTTAAATCGCTTAGCTAGCAAACCCTCTCTCTCATCTCTCTCTCTCTCTCGCTCTCTCCTTCTCTCTCTCTCTCCCCTCTCTCTCCCCCTATGTGCACATTCAATGGCTTACTCAGTAAAATATCACCTGATTCGTAAAAGTTTGACCATTACTAAATGGAAAATCCGTACCTAGACATGAAATAAAACAATTCAAATGTCGTACCAGAGAACCTAGAAACTAACAGTTCAGTGTATTTGCCGCGAGCTGGTGGCCAGTCAACAGCATAACGTGTCAATCGTCAAGGCATTGGTCACGTGTTTGGCAATTGGTGCGTGGTTATTAGTTTATCAATGCAATGGCCGTTGCATGTTAGGCGATGAACCTTTCAACCAATTGGAACGTATGAACCCTTTATGAACACATACCATGTGTGACGCATGGTGTGTAAATAGTTTATACGTATCATAAATTTAGTTTGGCACGTCCGATTTCAACAAAGTGTCACATGCTTTCTCACCCGGTGCACGCTATACACATATACAATAAACTACATATAATCAACTACATAACCGTGACAATCACAATCACTACATTAAATCTCCAATATATATTGTACTAGAAGGTGGACCCGACTTCGTCCGGGCTGTTTCCCCTCTGCTTTTCGACGAATTGCGCGATTTGACCTTGAATTGTCCATTTTGAAGGTCAAGGTCAGGTGGGGTCACGATTTGACCCTTCCAAAACACTGCCCGAACAAAAGTACCCGACAAAAGTACCCGTCGAAATCCATCTGGTTTTACCCGATTTGACCTTGAATTTATCATTTTGAAGGTGAAGGTCAGGTCCGTTGACCTTGAATTGTCCATTTTGAAACTTGAATTGTCCATTTTGAAGGTCAAGGTCAGGTGGGGTCACGATTTGACCCGTCCAAAACACTGCCCGGACCAAAGTACCCGACAAAAGTACCCGTCGAAATCCATCCGGTTTTACCCGATTTGACCTCGAATTGATCATTTTGAAGGTCAAGGTCAGGTTGGGGTGACGACTCGACCCGTCCAAACACTCAGTGGACAAAAGTAACCCCACGTATCAAATTTCGTCAAAATCCCACAAAAATTCGTGATTTGACCTTGAATTGACCCGATTTCAAGGTCAAGGTCACGTCGCACGGGCAAACGAATAGGGTTACGACACTCCCCATACGAAAGTATCCCAAGACACTAATTTTCATCGAAATTCCGTGATACTCGGGTGTTCGACCTTGAAATGACCCGATTTCAAGGTCAATGTCACGTCGCACGGGCCAATTAATAGGCCCATGCCACTCCCCGACCGAAAGTAACCCACATATCACACACCACACCAACGAGTCCATCGCGAACAGACAGACAGACACACACACACACACAGAGACAGACAGATCTCCCAAAATATATAATAGACTAGCCGATGAGCCCGACGTTGTCCGGGCTATTGAAAAACCAAATTTCAAGTCGATAGCTCTACCCGTTTCCGAGATCTGGTCTGCGCATGCGCGAAGCTGGCATCGCACGGGCTCGGCGACCTGATAAAATTCGTATCCGGGGCAAGATACATGCTCACTGTCCTGCCACCTTACCATTTTAAAGGACGGATGAGCACAGAACAACATATACTTTTGAACTATATGAATTCGAAATTGGGAGAGACTAGCAACAATCATTTACCATTTATCGTTAATACCATATACAATTGTTCAATGCCATGTATCATTTTTTTTATTTCACTTGAGTGTATGGTGATCGGGAGAGAAGTAGCATATAAGTGGCCCGCACTTTTTCTTCAATCCCGTTGCCGACTGTGTGTATTTATATGCATATATGGCGAATAAATATGTTTAAATCATACCAAGTTTCGTCGCGATCGGTCGAATCATCTTGAACCAGTGGCGTTGGTATCTAATGCAAAAGACGAAATTGTGAGTGTTGGTTTGTAACCGGAATTTCTGAGAAGCATTATGCCTATATCCACACCAACTACCCCACCCCCCATAAGCCCTGACCTAAGTGTCATACATACTATAACAATGATGCTGAACACTTTGAGGCAATTATATTGCAGAAATGTTGTAAGAGTACTATGGCCCGTATATCTCTCTGCAGATGCTAATAACGTTGAATGGTAAATAAACGCTCTTTATAGCGATGCGTCAAAACAAACGCTCATTAAATTATCACTTGATTAACCACCGCAGTGCCGTTTTTGGGACTGAGATTGGAGAACGGGTGCTCTGCGCTTTTACACTTATATACGAAATTTGAGCTCAATCTGTCCACGCGTTTTCGATTCTATGAAGTACCCACACATATACACACACACATATATATATATACGGAGTTCTCAAAATATATAGGTTAGCCCGCCACTGGCGGCATTCGTCCCATGGCTTTGTTCGAAAAAGCAATTGCAACAGGTTCCGAGACACTTGTGCTGCATTTGCAGCAATTTCGGCATTTTTTTGTTTTTCAATGAGTTAATTATTTTGTTTTTCAATGAGTTAATTGTGCTTTTTTAATTTTTTAATTGAATTTTTATTTTTTTTTATTTTACCCGATTTTTTTTGGTTTTAATTGTGCCTTTTTAATTTTGTTTTTCAATCTTACCCGATTTGATTTTGTTTTTCAATGAACCCGTCCATGACACTTCCCGTAATTAGCAAGTTTGAGCTCAAACGGTTCGAGTCTATAAAGGACACACACATATATATGACACTTCCCGTAGGTAGCAAGTTTGAGCTCAATCGGCATTCCCTGGAATTTCCCAGTAAATATTTAGCAAGTTTGAGCTCAATCGGTTCAAGTCTATAAAGGACACACTCATATATATGACACTTCCCGTAGGTAGCAAGTTTGAGCTCAATCGGCATTCCCTGGAATTTCCCAGTCACCAACGCGGCGTAATTTTGGTACATATATATAGAAACCAATTGTCCATCGGCTGTCATGTGTAGTAAAGATGTCTTATAAGCCGACATTGCCGTGGGGATGCCCGTTCCTACACGCGTTTTCGATTCTATGAAGTACCCACATATATACAAACATACATATATATATATATATATATACATATATATATATACATGTTCATACATTATACATATACATGCACATACATACACCCACATGCATACACGTACGCAAGAAATGCATGTGCTACCGCGTATATATAGGTATATACAGTAATACCCAAATGCAATTGTCCACCCAACCACAGCAGAATCACGGACAACCCCTCAGGATCCAGTCGGAAACATGGCCCGCGCCGCCACTCATCTGAAAGCCCTCAGCGACAGCTCTCCGATGAATGGCAACAAGCCATACCCCCGACCAAATCCCGAGAAACCACCCACAACTTGGTCAGGAATATTACATCTCCGAGTTGCGTGATGACATAAAATTTACCCTAGCTCGATTCAGAACAAGCAACCACTCATTACCAATAGAAAAGGGTAGGTCGTATAGTACACCCCGTGATGATCGAATATGTACACTATGTAACAAAGGCCAAATCGGTGACAAATTCACTATATTTTTTACTGTCAATCATTATCAACAGAGCGAAAAATGCTGTTGCACAAGTCATATTGGAATTACCCAAATACAATGAAACTAAGAATCTTGTTCTCCACGAGAAAACCACCGATAGCTAGGGGACTCTGTAAATTTGTCAAGATTATGGAGGGTCAACTAGTTACTTGATGAGGTCAGAGAGATGCCGCATACTATGCCTCCCCACGGCTGTGCATTGGGGTGGTATTGTGTGGGGTCCTTGTTGGTCTTAGCCAGTGACTGGTTTACCCTGCCCCTGATAGATTACAACCAGAATAATATATTTGTATTTAATTGATATCTTTCTTATTCGTCTAACACTGCCTCTGATATTATGTATACATATGTAAACATGTTATTCTTTCAACCATTGATGTATGGTATAAGAAATAAATATAATCTAATCTAATCTGGACCAGAAAAGAGGGTTCCGTGTCTGTTTATTCCCGATATGGTAGAAATAAAGAGCGTGTATAACAGCTGGACAATGGCGTAACTATGGCAAGTATTTCTTAGAGCAAATGAAGCCGGTTTATTAATATCTCGTGCATTGGTCAATCTATCGTTTACCTCCTACCAAATTACATAGTCAAAATTTAGCTCGAATGATCCACGTTCGTTTAATCGATTATTTACAAAACGAAAATCCTTCAATATTTCGAAATCGGCTCTAAAAAAAAGAATAAATATTTTCTCCCAAGATGTTATAATTACGTCACACGCCAAATAAGGGATTTACGATGATATTTAGTTGTATCTCGTAAGATGTATGACGCGCGGGCATGTTCTTAATAACATACACACAGAAATAAGGAATATATTTTAAAACATCGGGCTTATTTCGCCCTCTTGAGATTTTTGGGACGCATTAAAAGTTGTGGAGCGACCCCGAGTCCGGTAAAAGGCGTAGTTGGGAATCATAAATGAACACCTCTGAATGGCGACCAATTCTCTGGATATGTTTTACTGCGGTTAAACACATTCTAGCCATTATGTATATGTTGGCGTTTAATACCAAATGCGGCTGTGTTGAGAACTGTTCGCGATACTGGCAGTAAAATTGCACTGAAACTTAGCAAATGTGTTTACACGCATAGCTCCCAGCTTGTATTAACAAATTATATGTAATTATTTTGTTGTATATATTTGTAATATTATGTAATCTCCGTTGATATGGAGGAATAAAGTATCTCTCTCTCTCTCTCTGCATGCCAAGAAGTGGAAGGCGATTAATTCTAACGGGAATTCGCGCGTTAACCATTAGCGCGCTGCGCGTTATGTGTTTCTATTGTTCCGTAACCTGCTTTGTTGCATTGTTATTTGAACATCTTTCGTTTATTTTCATGTGGCATAAATCGGAATGCTATCAACTATTATACTGTACGGGGATTTGACGATTGTATAAGAAATTTAATTCGAACATGAATCCTACGAGGTGTTTGTTTATATCGGTGTTTAACATGTTATTTAATATCGTTTAGTGAACTTTTTCATTTAGTTATACGCGACAAATATCGGCATGTTATATTCTAAATGAATTGAGATGGTAATTATTAACCAATTCCCACGTCACTCCTTCGTGCATTTTGTAAATATTGACTTTTCATTTCCTTTTATGCGGAATATATCGGAGCTATGAATAGACATGTTATTAAGAAAAGTTCCAACACTAACCCTTCACATTGGCTGTTTAACATACAATGTGGCCTAATTCTAAACATTATTTTATTTATGTGTACCGAAGATATATCAGAATGCTATATGCACTGAAGAATGTTCAGAAATTAGCCACCCATTCCAGTGACCATGTTTTAATTGATCCTCCTCATGGGGGAGGGGGGCATATTATAATTAGTCCTCATTGGACCATATTTTAATTTACCCTCGTGGGACTATATTGTATTTCACCCCAGTGAGACCGTAGTTTAATCAACACCGATGACACCATATTTTAATTAACCATCATAATGGGACCATATAATTATTCTTTTATTAAGTCACGTTACCATATTTTAATTGACCTTAACGTGACCATATTTCTCAATTACCCCCCCCCCCCCATGGGTCCATATTGTTATTAACCCTCATGGGACGATATTTTAATTAACACTCAAGTTACAATTTTAATTAACCATCATGGGACCATATCTTTTATTAACCCTCATTGGACGATATATTAATTAACCCTCATGGGACCATATTTTATTTAACCGTGATGTGACCATAATTTAATTTACCCTCATCGGACCATATTTCAATTAACCCGCTCTGGGTGTGACCATATTTTAATTTACCCTCATGGAAACATACATGTATTTTAATTCATCCTTATGAGAGGTCATATCAGGAGTGCATTACCTGAGGCCATTTTTAGATCAGCATTACGCCTTCCTATGGTGTATATTGGCAAGTATATCTGACCCTGTCGCAGGAGGTGGAGGACTAAATATGATTAAAACATACTCGGTGTTTGCGTAATTGGATACTAAATGTGATTAGAAACGTGCTCGTACTTGAACCATATTACGATTGCCCGATTATTATCACATTATTATTCTGCATGCTATTTCATGAGGTACTCAGACCACTATTTCAAATGAAATTAGAAAAAAAATCACATATAATCAACTACATAGGCGTTACCTATATACAGATTTTTCACAATCACCACATTAAAGTTGTTATAATGTCTATATGGCTAATAATATGATCTTGATGGCGTTACCATTTCTGACTATGGTTTTCTTGGTAATACTGTACGCGCGCGTCTAAATAAGGAGATGATGCAATAGTATATCACGCTAAAGCTGATGCCGTACTTTTAAAAGCCCTATTATTCTGCTTAGTTTAGTGATTAGTTGAGATTATGTCAATAGTTTGTAATTTCATGTTCGTGATACACTCTGTGCATTATTGGGTTGTAAACCGGGTGACCCAATTGGCAGTTAACCAATCACTAGACAAGTTTTAGTGTAACACAGACAGACTATAGAGATATTCATGTTTATTATACATGTTTGCCAATACGTGCCGATTGCCTTTTTGGGTCTATGATAAATCTTGTGATTAGCGAAGGTTTAAGCCCTGTAATGTGATGTCGTGGCCGAACATATGGTTGTTTTTTATGTGGAAGTTCTCGACAGTACTGTAGCCGAACATTTCCGAAAATCTACTGACAACTTCGCGACTCTGATAAACCAAACAACGTGCTTTTTGTGAAAACAAATACAAATACTTTTATTTCTCATCACCATTTTACAACGGTATTTCAAGAAAAGTACAGCACTGGCTGCCCTTCCCAATAATAACAAAACATATATAAACATGAAATGGCAACCTTAAATAGTGTTATACAAAAAGAGCGAATTTATAGTTCATGTCACCTGCCATGGGTGGGGCTGGGGCTACCAGTGTATACACAATAAATTTACGCATACGTCAAACGGGCACGCACCGCTACAAGTTAATCGATTACCGACGTAGTGTTAAATACATATATGGATATATTACATCAACAATTGCTTGTTGCTTGTATTACATGTATACATGTCGATCTGGGTTGATCGAATCAGTGGAGTTGATACATCTGGAGAGGGATGTTGAATTGGGGGGTGGAGGGGTGTGCTGTTTGTTTACGGGTGGGGGGTGGAGAGGTATACATTTATGGTTCATTTTCATACTCGTTGTGTTTCTATTATTTATTATAGTACAGCTTGTTTATTTGAATTATCAGTTTGCAGATTCCACGCATCACCTTCGCTTTTGGGTTGTTAAATAGTTGCGCTAATTTCCAGTTACTCGGGTGTGTGTAGTAATATTTTGCTATATGTTTTCGCCTTAAATCCACCAAGGCGTCGCATTCAAGAAGTGTATGTAGTTCATTACCTGGAGCGTCTATGTCGCACAATTTGCAATTTTTTCCATCATCGGGTAAGTTTATCCAGTCTCCTGTTTCTATTGGTAAACGATGATTTCGAGTACGAAATTTAAAAAATATAATAGAATCGTTTGTTTGCAATTTCGAAAAATATACCTCTTCTCGGTAGATTGTTTTGATGTATCGATAGGTAATATACTTATCAGATGAGTACAATGTTTGCCACCAACTTTGAATATAAAGATCTTGAAGTTGCTCTTTTGTAGCCTCGCGGAATAGTTTCAGGGGATTGGGAGCGTGTGTAGCCCATGTGCCACTGAGCCCAAGTTCGTTTAATAAAGAGTAAATATAATTTATCCATTTAGATTTATTATTAACATATCTGTCCCTTTGGTGTACCTGCTACACAGCGTCCAGTATAGAGTATATGCGATCTTGTTTCGACTTCCACTCACTAAGTGGCCCCAATAATTCAACATCTGATGTTTGATTTTCATCGTCAATGGGAATATGCCAAGTTCACCGTATATCATAGCAGTTGGTGTGGACCTTTTTGCTTTGAGAATATATTTAAGGAACCATAATTCCAATCGCTGTATAATATTGTTGTTTCCAAAACCCCAAACTTCTGCTCCATAAGTCAACATCGGGACAATCGATATTTGATAGAGTTCGAGAACGCATTTTAAAGGGAGATTCATGGTTCGCATCTTCGATATAAGGCTGAACATTGCGCGCTTTGCTTGTTGACATCGTATTTTTTTTTCTTCGACAAAAGAGCCGTTACTACTAAATGTCGTTCGAAGGTACTTATAATTTTTCGTTACTTCAATCTGCTCACTGTTCAACATAAAATGTCCATCCTTTTTCCTTTTGTTTCCAAATATCACTACATTACTTTTTGCATTATTGATTTCCAATTTCCAGATACGGCAATATTCGGCATAATCATTTAACATGCATTGTAGTCCTTCCTCAGAATATGACAAAAGAACGGTATCGTCAGCATACAGAAGGCAGAATATTTTAAAGTAATGAAGGCTCGAACCACAAGGCACATCTGTTAGAACTATACCGCAATTTGCGTTTTTGCGTAAAAACATTTCTAAGTCGTTTGTGTATATGGAAAAAAGGAGAGGGGAAAGATTAACACCCTGACGGACGCCCGTTTCGCATGGGAATAACGCTTATACAACACCATTATGTGTAACACAGGACTTTATGTTCTTTTACATATTTATTATCACGTTTAAAATCCTACCTTTTATTCCAATATCAAAGAGTTTTCTCCACAGTCCTACCCGCCAGACCCGACCGAAAGCCTTCGATAGATCGATGAAGGCACAGTATAAGCTACGTTTGCGGGCTTTAACAAGGTCAATACGACTATTCAATGAGAATACATGATCCAGTGTTGAATAATCTTTTCTAAAGCCAGCTTGATTTTCTTCTAATAGTTTGTTGGCTTCTATGAAGCTTTGGATACGGTCGCTTAAAATAGATGTGAACACTTTTGATATACACTTTTGATAACACAACACAATCGAACTGAATTCTTTTCGCACACGAAATGAATATTTGTAGATTATATCGCATCCATAATATCATCTTACTATGGCTCAAGGGGTCACTCTCACCAAAAAAAGTCCTGATGGGTATACACAGGATTTGAAATGTCGTTCTAAATGACGTCAGTTTTCGTATCTGCCATGATTTCTGTTAGAGAATAAGTGTTTACGTTCCAATGAATATTAAAATGTACTGAAAACAAACTGCTAATGGGCGCCAGACGTTCACAAACACGATTTAAGTAATGGCGATCGTGCCGATCACAAACCCGAAAACGTCAGCACATTTTCAAACCCGGTGTATCCTTCAGCACTTTTTTTGGTGAGAGTGACCCCTTCAGCCTTACTAGGGGGCTGCGTATTTTAGATTTTGGTTCGAATTGAATCTCAAATCAAATATTCGAAAATGTTCGAATCGAATCGAATCTCGAATCCCCGAAATCCAAATTTGAAATCATCAATATTTATGTCAAAATTTCCCGCAAAAGAAACGAGGAAATTGTAAATACAAAACCATATTTAATTGTGTCATTATTGTTCGTGTATACAGTTCAAGTCTGAGGAACTTGACATTTGTCTAACTGATTTTATTACGAATTATAGAGAAGCGGCCAAACCCAAAAAAGGGCCTTAGTTTTTCGAGATACCCGTACCCTCGGTAGAACAAGTTGAAACTAACTTTTTTTCTGGAAGGTGAATCTATATTGTTTACGAACATTATTCTTGGCCTTGTCGGAACTGGTGGAAATGGTAAGACTATTTATGAAGGGACCCTACCGAAAAATTCGCCTATTTTCAGCGGTTGACCAGCAATAGACAATTGGTTAAAAGGCAATCAAATCACAATAAACAGAACCATGTATGTGTTATTATGTGGCACATGGTGATACTAGATCGGAACTTTTTTTCTGGTTTGTTTGAGATTCGCGACGTAATTGTAGAAAATGTAACGCACTGCGTCAAAAATTCATGACGATTCAGAGAAACTATCGCCCGCCAACTCTATACAGAACTAACACGCTGGACCTAGCCCATCTTATCACAGTGGATTATTTTCTACCTGCATGTATAAATTTTATTGTCGTGACCCTACATATTTCGAAATACTAGGCAAAAACTTAACCCTCCCTCAATATAATAAAATTCGAAATATAGCCATCGCCGTGGATTGGATCCAAGACTGATAGAATAATGCGCAGTATGTACCTTCAGTTAATGTATAACACACATAACAAGTGTAAAATGCGAACGTTTCATCCATAAGCACTATTAGAAAATTAACTAAATTCACGATGGCGTCCACTATGATATTCAGTTTTAATTTTAAGACTTAGTGAAGCGACATACGAAAAATTCAGGAAAGGAACGTCCCCAGTGGTAACATGTATAGTATCGTAATGACCATATAGAATAACACTTCATATCAAACACTAGTTTCACCAATAATACATCTATCAATTGGTAAAATAATAGGGAAACATTTATTCCGCCGATCGATGTCATAAAATTCGAACTAAAGTTATCGCCTGGGATTGGAACCACGAATGATCGCATAATGTGCAGTATTTTGTTTTATTTAATGTAGAATAGACATATGAATTGACGAGAGAAAATTACCATCCAGATTTGTTATTAGAAGAGTATCATAATCCAAGATGGCGTTCATTATTGCGGCCAATTTTAATTTTAAAACTTAGTGAAGGGGCATGCGACAAATACAGTGGTATATTATTTATCATTGTACTGACTAAATCGAATATTTCATATCAAACATTAGATTCACCATTAATCCATATCAGCAATTGATGAATAGACAAAAAAACCTTACCACCCCTAGTCACAAACTTCCACACAAATGAGCCACTGAGGATTCTAGTACAGGCCAAAAAGAATTGAGCATACATTTTGTGCTGAATACGATACAGAAACAAAAAACTTTGAAATCACATCAACTATGGCGCCATAATGGCGGCCAACATGACAGTTAAGTCTAATGTCAACACTGTGAACAACTTATACGACATGCGGGCAACGAACGTCTCATGTGGTATAACTTATAGCGATGTATTAGCTAAAGTGCGTTTCCATTATTAAATGCAATTTATTGTTTGCATGACGACGGAGACCAAAATATGGCGGTCAAGTATATAAAAAAAATCAGATGAGCTTTGTCTGCCTCAAATTTATAACACTTCGTGAAAACAAATACGGGAAAACAGCACAAATGACGTATCAAGTGGTATATATTACGGCGATTCATTACATTAGTCATATGAACTAGTTCTGTATTTAATATATCTTTTAATTTGCGAAATAATAAACCCAAAGCTCAACATTCCTCATCTATAAAGTTATAACATTGCGAACAAAGGTACCTCTGAGAATCGTAACCAAGAATAAAACAACAAATGCGCAGTTGCAGATGTCATTTTGTGAGACATAATTATGTGACAATCACACTCGCTATCAGAGGGATATTAAAATACAAAATGACATCCCATGATATGGATGTCACTTGAATTTTGTGAAGAAGTACAACAGCCAGAGAAGAGACGTCCTTTTGTGATGCTTTGCGCCGGATTTGTTGTTACGTGCCAGAAGTCTTCAACAACCGTTCAAATGGTTTGTTTGTTCGCTCTAGTGCCGGTAGTTAATTGTAGGTATCACGCGATAAGTTAACTTTTCAATAATAATATTTTGGAATGGAAAAGATTGCTTTTCTCAATCATAAGTACTACATATCTCTAATAGTCAACCATTCAATTAGCGTTCCGTGACTAAAGGTCAAATATGACTCCAGTGGCGACATGCAAAGTTTAGCAAAATGGCGGAACCGAGAAGAACAGAGTAAATTTCGGTGAAGAATTTTCCGTTTTATTGGAGAATAGGAGCGGCTTCAAAATGAAATAATCGTGCACAGTAATATATTAATGTCAGAATAATCGACGAATGTTAGTACAAAGCTAAATATCAGCTAGCAAATGATGATTTAAAGACTTTAAACAGAGTTACTAATTTATTTTCTAAAAATAGTAACAAAATGGCGGACGTTGGTGACACAAGCGAAAGCTATAAATCTGGTTCTGAATGTAAAGTTTCGTCTTCCGACAACATGACCACAGAAGAAGAGGAAAACAGCATGATCCAGGTATCAAATTCATTACCTACATGTACAAACAAAGAAACTGCAGATGTGCCACAAAATGACAATACTGATCCTGATTGTGACAGTCCCAATTCAATAGTTGAATGGAGGTTATTAACAGTGTGGCAGATGAAAAATATCTTCCCCTGAGCCAAACTAGCACTCCAATTTTCACACCAGTAAACTCTCCAATTGGATCTCCATCATCTTTTCTTCAAAATTTAGATGTAACAGCACAGCGTCTCCAATCTCTGAGACAACGAAAACTGGTAAGAAAGAGAAACGATGATGAATCCCCAAATAGAATGACAAGAAGAAAGATAACGCTGGATGAATCCATGGAAGAGCATATAGACAAATCCATTAAAGACTAAATTAAAATATCCATCAAAGAAGAGTTTTCCTCAATCAGTAAAGAAATTTCTAATATGACAAAAATGTTCACCAATTTAAATACACACATTGAAGAGTCCACCAAGAAAACCTTGATTGACACAAAACATGAAGTAGAAGATGTAAAAAATGATGTAAATGTTATAAAAAATGAGATAATATACTTGAAGGAAGAAGTAAAAAAACTCAAAGAAGAAAACAAAGATTTGAGAAATAAAGTACAAGGGAACACCCTGGAAATACAGAAAAAGACACAAGGAACAAATCTGGTTGAAATTGAAAAGCTAGTTGACACTAAATTCAACAAGGCCATCAGCCATGCTAATGATCTCTTTGAAGGATCAGAACAGTACAGTCGACGAAACTGCCTTGTTTTCCACAATGTAGAAATTCCAGATAATCTGACTCAGAGTGCTTTCAAGAAGTTCGACTGGATTGGTCTCATAATAGGGACTGTGAATGACTTAAAGCTCTTAAATTCAGATCTGAAGAGGAATGAAATTAGTAGAGCCCACCCTCTAGGTGGAATTCGTGTACGTCCAAACAGATATAGGAACCCACCTACAGCCCATTCTAGTACATCTAAGAGAACCGTACAAATTATTGTTCGGTTCAATCTTTGGACAACCAAATTTGATGTATACATGAACAAGAAAGGCCTGAAAGGAAGAAGTTCGGTAATAATAACTGAGAGCTTAACTGAATCACGACAAGCAGTTGTTAAAGAACTATCAGACCTAAAGAAAAATGGCAAAATTGACTCTTATTGGACCTTCGATGGAAGAATATTCTACAAGAAGAGTTCAAGTGGGACTAAACTCTCACTAAAGTCGATTGGAGAAGCCAAGGCAATTAGTTAAATCTGACTTTTCATCAAATGAACAATATTGTATATTATAGTAACCCTTTTGTTGCAGGTCCTGACTGTCAAAAATGCTTACCACAAATTAACCAGTGATATTAACTAAAATCACATAAAATTGTCAATTCTAGGTACTCTACTAAATGTATAAGTTCACATTTAATAAATTTTGAAGTAAATATTGAACTAATATTTCATAAATTATCCATTTCAGGTACTTTACTAAATGTATAAAAACATATTTCATAAATCTGAACTAATATCTCATAAAATTGTCAATTCTAGGTACTCTATTAAATGTATAAGCTCACATTTCATAAATTTTTAATTAAATATTGATCTAATATTTCATAAATTACCCATTCCAGGTACTTCACTAAATGTATAAAACCATATTTCATAAATCTGAACTATTATCTCATAAAATTGTCAATTCTAGGTACTTTTCTAAATGTATAAGCTCACATTTCATAATTTCTGAAGTAAATATTGAACTAATACTTAATAAATTACCAATTCCAGGTACTTTACTAAATGTATAAAACCATATCTCATAAATCTGAACTAATATCTCATAAAATTGCCAATTCTAGGTACTCTACTATATGTACAAGTTCACATTTTATAAACTTTAAACAACACAATTGCTAATATAGACAAAAATTATGCGGCCACCCCCCCCCCCCCCCTCCCACCACTTCACTCTTGCAATGTGATATTTTAATAAAACTTGAAATGTAAATGTATACGTTCACATCTCATAAACTTTGAGTAATCCATTTGCAAATATAGATAAAATAATTTATGCCGTCACCCCCCCCCCCCCTCCCTTCATTCATACAATGTAACATTGAAATATCCCTGTAAAAAACTTGGGATGAAATTGTATACGTTCATATTTTATAAACCTTGAGTAACCCAGTTACAAATATAGATATATATTTTTTTTTTATGTAGCCACCCCCCCCCGTCACTTCAATCTTGCAATGTAATATCCCAGTAAACGTGGGATGATAATGTCTGAAACCAAGAAGCGACCTTGTGATCTCAAACGTATAAAAGTCTCACCATTCAAATACATGTACCTTATTGCTGAAATCAGTATCTGTTTAGTTCGCTAGTTAAAAGTCCCCAAAATCATAGTTCTAATATAATTCTATTACGACATATGACGTCACTTCCGTCATATCAAATGAGATGTCACCACGCATGCGCCAACACTTTCACCCAGCTTTTAGCTAGTGTGCGGACGTGTTTTTTGTCCGATCTCCGATCACCTTTCGTTATGTACTGTCTCGAGTTGTGAATAACTCGTCGACAAACAATTTCTTGTGGTTACGTTAGTACCACGGAATAGTACATAATTAAAATAACTTACTTGCGACTACGTCTTGGTAAACTAGTTATTTTGATAGCGGCAATCTGGTTTAAGATTTGCTCGACTTGCCGTTTATCTGAAACAAAATGGCGGATGCCTTTTGTTCAGAAGCATTTCTTTATGTACTGTCTCGAGTTGTGAATAACTCGTCGACAAACATTTTCTTGTGGTTACGTTAGTACCACGGAATAGTACATAATAAAAATAACTTACTTGAGACTTCGTCTTGGTAAATTAGTTATTTTGATAGCGGCAATCTGGTTTAAGATTTGCTCGACTTGCCGTTTATCCGACACAAAATGGCGGATGCCTTTTGTTCAGAATACGTGGAGTGTTTTAAATTCACTACCATTGTTTTTGTGTAAATGTTTTTACCTGAGTTTTCACTGGCTTTTTTGTCAGCGGACACAATGTCTTGGTAAATTCTGACGACATAATTGCTGTTGCAAAATTGTCTGAATTAGGTCAATTGGTGACCTGATTTTTATACAGGGAAAAATTGCACTCACTATAATCGAGTCACTTGTTGTCGGCTCTTGACAGCTGCTTTTCACATGGCTGTATGGGCCATGCCCTCAGTTTTGCGGAAAGGGTCCAGGAAATTTGGCATAATAACTTCATTGCTGCGATTATTCATCGGGCCTGACTATGTGTCAACGATGTGAACGGGCAGTTGACCTTTGTTCGTGACCTTTCCTTAAAGTGCATGTAGGTACTCGAGCTATCGTTGATGCATCGAAGCGTGTAATCTGTTAAGACATTGGACGAATCAATGTGCGTGGCTTTTGTGGCCTATATTACACAACGTTTCGTCTGTTGATACAACAGTTACTGGCTACGATGAGAATGATATAATATTCATTCTGTTTCCGTTGTGGATCATAATTACGCACATGTTTCGTAACGTTATTTACCACACGTGACCGGGCCGTGGCATTCGGCAAACCTCGTCAGTTTCCGTACAGATCTGTAGACCCGGATGTCATAGGTCGAAGCTATGTAACATGACGAGCTCGTGTTGTTGATAACTAGATTACAATACTTAGCCGTGATGGGTTTTCTTTCCAATGTTGTTTTACTCATCATAAGCTGTCAATGTGGGTTTTTTGGTTTTACCCACAACTCGTGAGACTGTTATTGTTAATCCCAGTTTAACAAATTTATTAAGAATTACATGTATGCTCACTGGAGCTGTGTAGTGCACAGTCGCACATTTTGTTCAAATGCACATGTTAGTTTTTATACTATATTACAAAATACGTTTCTAGCATTCATTAAAGTTCTATGTTTTATATAACATAATGATTTTAAATCATTTTATGAGAGGTTCAGGTCTTTTGAAGTCTGGACTTTGTAGATATAGACATCTACATAATTATGCTCGTACTATCTGACACTATCGGCATAATATATATGCATGCATATCTACATGTACATATGCACAACAGTCATGCTGTCATTCTGTACCACTGACCTCACCTTTTTCACCTGCAGCAGTTTTGTTGATGGGGGTTTTAGCGTGTTTAATTATATTTGCCTCCTTATGGCATGATCGTCAAACACTATGTACAATGCTGCTAGATGCAGCATATACTGTCATATTTATCCTGACAATTTGAACTTGAAACAGGTCCTGTTCTCAACTATTACTGGAATGAACTCAACAGTCAACTTATACTTGAACAGTCTGCATTTAGTGTATTTTTCATATGCATTATATACTCAGGTCTGTTGTGACCACTGACCAGTATAACATGTTTGACCTGCTTGGTCTGCGACAAGTTTATACCGTCGATAACGACGCATGTATGATATATGTATCTTCATTTACATCTGGTCTCAATGGTTCGATATTCCATATTGGTTGGTAGGAACACATGACTTACTAGTGTCCAACCAACTTAATCCATGGCTGGTTATCACTTACCTATCTTAAAGATAAAACCTAATTGTATCTGACTGATTAATCAGTATACATGTACAGTGTTTATTAGCTTATATGTATGCATGGGCACGATTTTTTCCGATCTGTTAACTTAATAGTGCATGATAGTTGCATGTGTTACAAACCACCGAAGATAAATGTCAACTTTACTTTCTATATATAGGGAGTACATACAATGTGTGGGTTGGTGTGTACCCTGTAATATCGGGTATTGATGCTTTATGCTATTGGGGTTTGGTTTTAAAACAAATTCAGAAACTTGAGTTGTTTCCACTATTAGTAATAGTATTTGTGGCTTTTTTCGCCTGGTCTGGGTACTTCAGAGTCACCCAACTTGCGAATCTACAATCTTGTTTGGTTGTTAGTTATTGTCACTTATCAGATTATTATATATGTCTGAGTCAATGATACCAATTGATTTGTCTTCAACATGAATCTTTGTTGTACTAAGTTGACTTCAAGTTCTATTACATGTATAGGACATCACATA
Source organism: Siphonodentalium dalli (assembly GCA_032622095.1). NCBI lineage: Eukaryota > Metazoa > Mollusca > Scaphopoda > Gadilida > Siphonodentaliidae > Siphonodentalium > Siphonodentalium dalli. The sequence continues at coordinate 134,350,577 of CP136068.1, read as the reverse complement.
GGCCATGCTACCGTCTACACTACGTACCGGTATTTACACTGTGCATCAGTTTTTGTTTCATCTGCAGTTAAGAATCCTGCCCAGATGAATATATTTATGCCATGCTTTCTGCACCGCATTCAATGACTGGCACTGTCCATATTAACATTGATGTATATGTCAACAGTTTTATAGTATGTCTATTTATTTCGTGACATGACTATGGTCGATTTATATCTACCCGGTTCGTCCAGGGACAGAACTTGATTAAATAATGGACTTTTATTAAGTCTATATATACTTGGGACGTTGAAACTCACGTTTGCATTGGCAATGTCAGCCCATTATCTTTCTGGCTGCGGCAATACTAAATCTCGTAAATGAGTTTGGTGTTTGGTTGCATTTGACGTAGATAATTCTGCGTTAATCGTGAGATGTGTGCTTAGGGTTTTCACAGCTAATTTAAGCTTCAGACAGTTCGCAAATTGAATCCACACAATTTGCTTAGCATGGGGTTTGTGTACATGTGCTATTACCTATAGTTTCATGTTTCCCATTACATGTACCCACATAAAATGTAAACTATCACTGCCGATCTGAGGTTTTGACTGGCTTTTCAGATGTTATAACATTTGTCGGAATCAAAATATTTTCAATATGATTCTTGTCATTCGAAGTTGACACAATACAGAAATGTGTCTATGAGCGTATTTCACCACTGGAGTATCTGGATTTGACACAAGCAATGACGCATTTACATGATTGGGTTTAGTTATGACTATATCGGTATACCTTCTGCGAAGGCTCTTATTCTATATCTATTCAGTACATTGCTTATTTCCTATACAACGTTGCATAACACTTTACTTAATATGCATTTTTACATACCAATGTAATCTTCGTTTTTCTGGATGGGTATATCGAAGTATACATTATACTGGTTTTCTCACATACTGTAGGCAAAATTTTCATCCAGAAAAGGGGGGGGGGTGCATTGATTCCCCTCTCCTCTATAGTGGTTTCACGCTATGAGTGGATTTGAGTAAGGAAATTCAGTTTGTTCTTTCTCTCCACCTGTATATGCAGGCGGATACTTTGATCATGCATGTATCATGTTCAGATAAGTTTTATCAAGTATCTCTGACATATTACTGACCGCGATACGTTATGCTTTTGTGCTTTTCTCCAAAGCCTTAACAAAGGTTTGAGGTCAGGCTTAATTGTTCCATATCTGACGATAATTCCTGACGATGATTTCATCATCAGTGAACATGGCTGATAATACCGAGTGTACTGAGTGTACATGTGCACTTTATGTGTATATATGTTATTGATGGGACCATCCGTTTCCTACATTATGATTATGCAGCTGGCCTCTTGCATGTGTATCATAGTTTATTATTCAAATATGATGACGAATCGCTGTGTGGTTATTGAACCTTAAATGAGTAGTTTTCAAGGACTTCGTCGATGTACTGAACAGTTTCCTGAGTTACGTACGGTACGTATAGACGCATGACCTACTGCGCTGTCAATCATCGTAGTACTATGGTCTGTGGTTTAACTGTTGGGGCGTTTTGCTCGTCTCTGGGATCGCTGTTTCTAAGTTTTACGTTCACCTGTGATGTGCGGTGCCACTGTTTGTTGTGTGCTTCACGTTCAATATCCTATTGACGTTCTTTTGCACCAGACCGGTTCATCATCGTCTAGGACATTTGGTCATTTTCCAGGACCTTTTGTGAGATGTTTTAACAAAACTATTATCAACTATCGTGTTTTGCATCATATGTAAGGCAACATATACCATGTACTTTGTTCTGTTGAATTATGGTTGCAAAATTTGTCGTGTTAGCTTTAAAAGTCTCATTTGATATGACGGAAGTGACGTCATATGTCGTAATAGAATTAAAAAATTAAACGAGCCTTTCCTTGCGGAAGGCGAAGTTTGATTGTGATTCTATAAGATATATAGAGTCACTGGAGGATATCAAATGCCCCCCTCCCTCCCTGCTTTTCATGGGATGGAACTAATTCTATGGTTTTCAACTTGGTAGTGTAGTTTACACTCCAAATTTTGGCTTTGAATGGTGATTGGCGCATGCGTGGTGACATCTCATTTGATATCCCCCAGTGACTCTATATATCTTATAGAATCACAATCAAACTTCGCCTTCCGCAAGGAAAGGCTCGTTTAATTTTTTAATTTTATTACGACCAAGCCAAGCATCATATATATCCCGCATCTAAATGTCATGTATAATATAATTATTATTTAATCAGTTACTCATAACTAAAAAATCAACGTGATAAGCACAACAGATAACTGATACCCCCCCCCCTCAAGTAATATGAAAGCTGAATTGCTCACAAATTATAATGAGCAAATAATAAAAATGAATTTTCTGTATTATTTGAATTCACGCAGAGTATCTGCATATGTATATACTATAGAGCTGTCACAATTAAATTAATTTATTCCAAATGTAAACAGGTGGTGGTAACTGGCAAGAGTCATACATGTATACAGGCACTATATGTAGACCCAATAAAAAAAAAAAAATAAAAAAAAAAAACAATTTGAAAAAATCTTACTATCTATCATTCTATTAATCGCATGTACGGGAGAATGCTCATTCTAAATATTTTCACCCCATGATATGCCCATCTGTGAAAAACTTTATATGAAATATTAAAGAGTGGCAAAGCTCCCATAGTTGTGCTGCTTTTCCTGAAAATGCTTGTAAAAGAACCAAAAGGTTGAGCAGAGACCAAACATTCACTGGCAATATGAAGCTTCTCCAAATAAACCACCAACTATCTCCCCTTCCCATCCTTTTAAACAGATTGTTTAAAAAACTGACAACAAGACCTAATATATAACAATCTTTGCTGTGTTACCACCACAAATGTTTATACAAATGTTTATTCAAATGATTATATAATATGCCTAAAAGTTTATAACATCACATGTAACATGAATGTCTATATTAGGATTGGTGTGGTCCTCTGTTTGATGACTCAACTGTCACTCAACTTGGATACTTTTGATTTTAATTTTGATTCCCCCCCCCAAAAACCTTTTTCTGATGCCTTGTCTTGAGGGTCATATATGCAATAATTCATTGGACAATCAATATTTACTCTGACCTTGCAAGCCGGTGCTTTCTCGAGTGAGTGCGGGGCTCCCTGTGGGGAAGGGACTCGCATGAATAGAAGAATGATCTTTAAATCTACACCAGTGCAGTTCATGACATGAAATGGTTAATCCTTGAAAACTGCACCAGAATAAATATCCGTCCAGGACAGAGGGCCTCACTATTATTCTAATTGAGATCAAACAATGGAATGAATTAAATCAAAGACTATTTTTAAACTTGTTTACTGAAACAGAGTCTCAGTCTTTGATGGACCAAAAACAATTTGTATTGATATGCCACAAGAAAGACATTAACTATGTGTTCAGGGCCACAAGGCTCAACTACATGTAGCAACAGCTAATTACCAATAGACAAGTTACTTGATTCACATGATAAGGAATTAAATATATATGTGTTCAGGGCCACAAGGCTCAATTAGAAACAGCTAATTACCTATAGTCAAGTTACTTGATTCACATGATAAGGCACTAAATATGTGTTCAGGGCCACAAGGCCCAAATTAGCAACAGCTAACTATCTATAATCAAGCTACTTGGTTCACATGATAAGGCATTAAATATGTGTTCAGGGCCACAGGGCTCAATTAGAAACAGCTAATGATCTATTGTCAAGTTACTTGATTTCACATGATAAGGCATTAAATATGTGTTCAGGGCCACAAGGCCCAAATTAGCAACAGCTAATTATCTATAGTCAAGTTACTTGATTCACATGATAAGGCATTAAATATGTGTTCAGGGCCACAAGGCCCAAATTAGCAACAGCTAATTATCTATAGTCAAGCTACTTGGTTCACATGATAAGGCATTAAATATGTGTTCAGGGCCACAGGGCTCAATTAGAAACAGCTAATTATCTATAGTCAAGTTACTTGATTCACATGATAAGGTATTAAATATGTGTTCAGGGCCACAGGGCTCACTTAGAAACCGCTAATTATCTATAGTCAAGTTACTTGATTCACATGATAAGGCATTAAATATGTGTTCAGGGCCACAAGGCCCAAATTAGCAACAGCTAATTACCTATAGTCAAGCTACTTGGTTCACATGATAAGGCATTAAATATGTGTTCAGGGCCAGTAGGCCCAAATTAGCAACAGCTAACTACCTATAGTCCAGCTACTTGGTTCACATGATAAGGCATTAAATATGTGTTCAGGGCCACAGGGCTCAATTAGAAACAGCTAATTATTTATTTTCAAGTTACTTGGTTCACATGCCAAGGCATTAAATATGTGTTCAGGGCCACAAGGCCCAAATTAGTAGCAGCTAATTACCTATAACCAAGTTACTTGATTCAAATTTGCTAAACACATTATTTCTATTTCATTACACGGCTGAATTAGCAACATCTATATAGTATATACCTATCCTCAACTTATTTCATCAACCATTGTTAAAGTCATTACCCTATTCACCACATGTAAATAATTTATATAAAATCTACAGATTCAAATTGGACCTAGAACCCTGAACATATCTTTAAGTTGTTCTGAGACTCTGAGTATACATTTCTAAATCTATGTCTTAACTAACAGCATAGAATGTGAATCCAGGATACCTTTTTGTCATACATGTAGGTACGGAATATATGTATTTTTACCAATTTTCAGCTGGACATGAAAACTTTATATGTATAAAAACAGATCGGAAGGGAGATCTGGAGACAAGGTGCATAACACATAAGAGAATTGTGGTGGTTCCTTTTGGTACATCCAATCCACCACTTTTCATTGCAACAATCAAGCAAATATTTTGCAAAATACTTCCAATTTTAAATTTACAAAATCCAATCTCCAGATCTTCAGTCCAAACTGTGACCAGCTGAGACAAAGGAGCAAAGGTAAATCTGGCTGGTGATGAGTTTCATCAACTTTGAGAATGGATAGAAGAAAACATAAAATAATAATAAAAAATAAATATTTATATATATATATATATTTGTTTTGTAACAATTTAATTCATTTAAAATGATGAAAATCCAATTGATTAATTTGATAGACCCACAATGCAGACTTGAAAATAACTCATTATAATCAAAGCTCATCACCACTCAGTTAAATCAATTCATGATACCCTAATCAATAACACATGTACATGACTTTTTCAAACAAATTAAGAACTTTACTAAGTGAAGTTAAATTGGTTTGGCCTCGCAAATCCCTTAAGTTTTACAAAGGTAATTTCAAACTAACAATGTACATATTAAACCCTAGAACCATATACCAACTCAAAAATTCCTGCATCCAGAATGCGAAACCGTGAAAAAAAAACAAAAACAAAAACAAAAACAAACAAAAAATTGGAACAAACTATCACTCTGAAAATCTCACATCAATATGTGTGAAAGTACCAATTAATTGCAAGCCAATCAGCAATGAGTACTTCCAATTTACTTAAAGGTGTCTCTCACTTTCCGGACATATTTCCATGAATCCAGATTTAACAATCATAAAAAATGATCATAAACATAATTCATTATACAAGTGTACATGATGAAACTTAGCTTATATGTAACACCAAATTTTGATCTCCAATTGAAAAAACAAAAACAAAATAAAAAACAAACATAATCACAAAATATATGTCCAAATAAATTAAAAGTATATTATATTTGGCATGTTTATGTAACTGAATGCTTCAAATCCGGAATGACACCTTTAACACTGATATGCCCAATTTCAATTAAAAAAAAAATAAATAAATAAATAAATAAATAAATAAAATAAAAAATAGCCAGTCTGATACCCCGTTCCACTCGTATATATACACCCTCCTTTTTTCACGGGGCCGCGTCCCTGAATCATGGGCTATACAATTTTAAAAATAAATAAAAAATAAAAAACAAACTATGAGTGACTATATGTCTATATAAAATGCCTTGAGAAATAACTTTGCTGATTTGCATGTATCTGTAATTTATTTATTTCATCAAATCATCGCCTCTTTCAGTATCACCATATAGATATTAGAAATATAAATACCCCAAGCTCGAACTGCCTTCGACACTCACGTAACGCGTTTCATCACGCCAAAATTTATAACACTATCTCTAGCAAAGAGAAAACAAACCTTGCTGGCACAGTACTTAGCACTAAAAGTCACATCAATAAATTCAGTAACTGAAGCCAAAACTCCATAATTCCGTAGGTACCGGTACTGTGAATGATCCCCGTTCAGCATCTTGCATGCACTGTCATGTCACAAAACTATCCCATTTATGCACAAATCTAAACTATTGGCAATGGAATTATATAAATGATAATAAATAGAAACCGGATGAAATGTATACCGATCCATGTGTCTGTCGAAAATTTCCCGTCCAACGGCACGTGTTTCACGGGCGTGACCTCTGACATAATTATCAACGACATGCCGGCAATAATAAAACAGTCAATATATGGCAACCCGTTTATATAACTATTCTGCTTTTCCGCACATGTATAAATCCCTCATCCTTTCGTGTAAGTGACATGACAGTGTGGCGTTTTACGCATAAATGCAGCAATATGTACCCAACCGATCTTCTGGGGTCGATACAGCTGAGTTTGGTCGTTGCCCCCCCCCCTGGATCTCGGGGAGGGAGGTCGCCTGGGGCTGGAGATCGAAAGGAGTCACCGGGATCGAGGAGGTGGTTTACACGCAGGCTGGCGGGTAATCTCGCCCTTTGATGAATTTAGAGTTTATACCATCAAGTTCATAATTCGTGACATGTGACACATTTATAGTGTAAATTAGCCTTGTCGTATGACCGGCTCCGTTGCGCCCGGGGTATATATGTAAGTATATGTATATGTGTGTGTATGTGTGTGTATATGTGTGTATATGTGTGTGTATATATATATGTATATATGTATGTATGTATATATATGTATATATATGTATATATATATATATATATATGTATGTATGTGTGTGTGTATGTGTATAACTAAGTATATATGTGTATACATGTGTCTGCATGTGTATATATGTGTGTATGTATGTGTATATTTTTGTTATAGGTCCTGGATAGCCTTTCCCCCCTGGCGTTGGGGTAGCGACCAATCTCAATTTCAGTATCGGTACCGCCACATGACATTATGAAATACCCACTCCAAAAAAAAAAACACGGATTTCTTTTATTTGTTTCTACTCACCTTCCACATGATTGGACTCTTTCTACATGTACCCATACATGTCCCATTGACACTTCATCTTATTACAATCATGTTCTTCGTTGTTTTATCAACGATTTTGTGTATATATTGTTTCACCATTGTCTATCATGTTTTTTTCATGTTTGTTACATTCCAATCATGCCACCGTTTCTCTGACCCACAAAAACAACTGTATCTCTCATACATTCTGTTAGCAAACTGCCGACTTTCTCTCACTCCAGAATATCAGTTATTACAGCTGTTAACCGGTTTCGGGCTGCTTAGCTTTGATCTCGCCCAAAGTATTTGATGGGGATCTCAGCGATGCAGCACCGTGCCGCGATTGGCAGCTTTAATAACATAAAGTATAAAAACAGGCCGAAAATGGATTTACATCGAAAAAGTAAATTTTACAAAATCCCCAAGGGACGTAACCTAAGACTGCCACTTGTCCTTGTCGTAATAACAATGCTGCTTCTAAGTTCTGGATCCGTTCATAGCAATCCGGGACCAAATTCACAAACTGACATAACAGGGAACATAACTGTTTTTCAATATAATATCCGCAGTATTAGAAATAAGCTACATAAAATAGTTGAAGCTATAAACGAATATGACATTCTTTGCTTCACTGAAACACACCTCGACCCAACCTACCATACGGAAAAATTGTTAATTGAAAACTTCCATCGTCCGTTTAGATCTGACCGAAACTCGTATGGAGGTGGAATTTGTGTATATTTCGCTAAGCATCTGGTTTACAAACGGAGAACCGAACTCGAGTTTGACGCCTCTATCTTTTGGTTTGAGATCGCGAATAAATCGAATCGAGTCCTCCTCGCATTAACCTAGAGATCGGAGCAATTCTGTAACATAAACTATTGGGACCTCTTTGAAGAATCAATAGATAATGCCTTGAAAATAACTGAAAATTTAATTCTACTCGGTGATTTTAACTCCAATCTGTTAAATCCGCATTCGAAACTCAGTGAAATAGTTGGTCATTATACATTCAAGGATGTAATTAAAAAACCAACAAGAGTCACGCTCACATCCCAAACACTTCTGGACCCCATAATCGTGAGCAATAACTTACAAGTGTACGACGCCGACACTCTAAATCTTGGTTTCTCAGATCATTATGGTGTTTATGCGATATTAAAATTCAAAAAATATGAAACTACATCATTTAAGAGAACTATATGAAAATATAAACACGGAGATTATACCAGGGCTAACAGTATGTTAGATGCTATTAACTGGCAAGAAGAATTAAATACAGTTGAAGATTTAGACCATGCTGTCTCCCGATTCTGTAATTTATTCATCTCAGTAATGGAAGAGACAGTCCCCAAATCAACAGTCACGATACGAACAAATGACAAGTTTTGGTTCAACTCAGATATAAGAAGGGAGATCAGACGCAGAGATAGATTGAGAAAAATAGCCATAAAACGAAATTCAGATGTCTCATGGAGAAATTATAAAGATATCAGAAATAAAGTAAACAACATGAAGAAATACGCGAAAGCACAATTTCATTCTAAACTTGAAGAACGAGTAAATGAATCCCCACCCCCTCGCGACTTTTGGCAAACAATAAATTATTTGCTGAACAAAAAGAAATCCACATGCATCCCACCATTATATAGTCAACACGGAGATGTCACTATTGATGGAAAAACCTATGTGACAGATGATCGCGAGAAAGCGAAGTGTTTAAACGAGGCCTTCATTTTAAATTCAAATATCGATGATCGTGGTCACGAAATTCCAACCCTTCTCCGTAGATGCTCCAAATCGCTATCCAATATTATTTTCACCCGAGATAAGATCATTACTGCAATTAAATCACTCAAAGTTAACAAAGCCCATGGATTTGATGGCATAAGCCCAAAAATGATTCACGCTACTGCTGAATCGATTGTTGTTCCATTAGAAATTATTTTTAAAAAGTCAGTGGAGCTCGGCCAATTCCCATCAGACTGGAAAAAAGCAAATGTTATCCCCATATTTAAAAAAGATGATCCTGCCGATTGTATAAATTACCGTCCTATTTCCCTCCTTCCGAGCCTCGGCAAAGTGTTTGAAAAAATAATTACCCAACATCTTATGTCATTTTTCCAAGATAACAAACTAATGTACCAACATCAATCTGGTTTTATTCCCGGACATAGCACGACCTTCCAATTAACAGATCTATATCATAACCTCTGTCAGACTCTCGATAATGACTTATACACATGTTCAGTTTTTTGCGATATATCAAAGGCATTTGAAAGAGTCTGGCATAGGGGACTGATATATAAGCTAGAACAATACGGCATATCCGGTCCGTTATTGAAATGGCTGGAAGATTACCTCAGTAATCGAAAACAACGAGTCTTAATAAACAATTCATATTCCAACTTCCAACCCATTCCAGCCGGAGTTCCCCAAGGATTAATACTCGGACCTTTCCTTTTCCTGGTATATATAAATGATCTCCCAGATAATTTAAATTCCGAAACAAGAATGTACGCAGATGACACATGTCTCACGTCCAAACACTATGACATAAAGCTGCTAGAAAGAAGTGTAAACCAAGATCTTAATAAAATATCAGATTGGGCCAACAAATGGCTTGTAAACTTTAATCCAACCAAAACTAAGGCAATATTGTTCTCCCTGACCCCTCGAGAGGTCCCTCTAGATTTAACCTTCCGAAATAAAAGAATTGACATAATTGAGTCGCATAAACACCTTGGTCTCGAAATACAAAGCAATTTAAATTGGAATATCCAAATTGAATCTATAGTCAAAAAAGTTGTCCCGCGACTATCGATACTCAGAAGATACAAGTACAACCTAGATCGAAGAACACTCGATAAGATATACAAGGCCTATATCTTGCCTCTCCTAGATTATGCGGACGTAATTTGGGAAAACGCGCCGACATATTTACTAAATAAACTTGACCGGATTCACGTTGATGCCGCTAGAATAGTTACAGGGCTCACGCGCTCAGTTCCCAATAATGCGGTCCTATGCGAAGCTGGCTGCATGGCCTTCTCTGAACATTCGCAGAGAGAAGCACCAATTACAAACTATGTTCAAAATTATAAATAACGAAACTCCATATTATTTATCTTGCTTACTCCCACCACGCTCGGTACAAGTCTCCAGCTATAACATGCGAAATCCGGGCAGATTCCATTCATACACTGCCAAAAATAATTTCTTAATAAGATAAAATATCTTGAAACAAGAAAAACTATTTCCTGAAACAGGAAAATAAATCTTATTTTGGGAAATATACCCCCCAAGTCTGCTACATCAAGAAAATTTAAGAAACTCCCACCAGTCAAGAGATAGTTTTCTCAAATAAGATAGATTTTAGTCTTGAAACAAGAAACAATTTCCTTACTAAGAAAATGGCTTCAAAAATTAAATATATATTTCTTGTTTCAAGATTTTTTTTCTAAGTTAAGAAATACTTAAAGAAAATATTTCTAAACCAAGAATTAATTGTTATGTACAAATTACTGCTGTAATGGAATAACTGTAAAAGTCCAACGATAGCAAAATTGTGATAAAAATGTTATGGTAAACATTGAAAAAGGTCCAACCTGTTGATTAAATATTCTGAAATTCATATTCATACTTAAATATTTGAACTACATGTAATACTACAGCTATAGGATTATATAATTGTTGACAAGTCACTCACTGTAACAGTTTTGTTTACATAACATTGGAAAAGGTCCAACCTGTTGATTAAATATTCTGAAAATGTTATTCATAGTTAAATATTTGAACTAATAATACAGCTAGAATTATATATTTGTTGACAAATCACTGTAACAGTTTTGTTTACATGACAATAGTTTCAACAGCTGTAATTTTGTTATTGGCAATCTGTCAGTAAGTGTTTTTATCTATTTCTCAATGCTCTTAGGGATTGCTGACCTTTATACAATTTTAATAAAATTTTGTTTGCACAATATAGTGGGTCGCCATTGAGGAGGTCTCCCTTGAAATCTCCAGTTGGTGGTTTGCCACACCATCCCGAACTAGACAAACCTCTCTGGTGGCCCCTTGCATTGAACCTATTAATTAAACAGGTACTTCAAGCTGGTATATACCCCTCTTATATAAGGATGGAAGATGCTACCAATTTCAAACCGATGGTATTTCTTCAGAGTTGACTCTCTTGTATTATGAAAGCAAGCCCAATGAGGCCATGCACCTATTGTATGTTTATAATACACAAAAGACTATATCTTAGCAGAATGCATGTCTCTGATGATACAAACAATAAAATATCCAATTTATCCATAGTTGAATTTCATTTGGCTATATAGGAAAGCATACAATGTGGCTTTTATGTAGTTTCCACAAAGTATTTTAAGTAAAATATCCATCAAGTGATGTGTTCTGCCTTGTCCTATATATTAAAATGCATGCAATGGCCATGATAAATGCTTAATTTATAGGTAGAGATGTCAATCTGATAAGAAATACTGACATTTTAGGTTTGATACACCATTTCAGCTGGCTTGGCATCTTTTAAATTTGAAACCTAAGGAAATTTATTCAGCTTTGACCCTCTAAATTATGGAAGAAAGCCCAAATGAAGCCACTATTTGCATGTTAGTAACATGTATAAGGCTATATCTCAACAGAATACATGTCTCTGATAAAATGCACAATAAAATATCCATAGTTCAATTGCATTTGGCTATAGAGGGATGCATACAATATTGGTTTTATGTAGTTTCCACAGACCATTTTAAGTAAAATATCCATCAAATGATGTTTTCTACATAGCCTTGTATATTAAAATGCTTGTAATGATCATGGGAAATGTTTAATTCATTAGTTGATATGTCCATCTGATAAGAAATACTGACAATTGAGGTTTAAAATACCATTTCATGGGATTATGGGATCATAAATATCAAACTAAGGGAATTCCTTCAGATTTGACTCTCTAAATAATGGAAGAAAGCCAAAATGAAGCCACTATTTGCATGTTAATGACATGCATAAGGCTATATCTCAACAGAATACATGTCTCTGATGAAATCAACAATAAAATATCCATAGTTTAATTTGTTTTGGCTATACAGGGATGCATACAACATGGCTTTTAGGTTGTTTCCACAGACTATTTTAAGTAAAATATCCATCAAATGATGTTTTCTGCCTTGTCCTGTATATTAAAATGCATGCAATGACCATGAAAAATGTTTAATTTATTGGTAGAGATGTCCATCTGATAAGAAATACTGCCATTTGAGGTTTGATACACCATTTCAGCTGGCTTGGCATCTTACAAATTTGAAATAAGGGAATTTATTCAGCTTTGACCCTCTAAATTATGGAAAAAAAGCCTAAATTATGCCATTATTGGCATCTTTATAACATATATAAGGCTATATCTGAACAGAATACATGTCTCTGATGAAATCAACAATAAAATATCCATAGTTTAATTTGTTTTGGCTATACAGGGATGCATACAAGATGGCTTTTAGGTTGTTTCCACAGACTATTTTAAGTAAAATATCCATCAAATGATGTTTTCTGCCTTGTCCTGTATATTAAAATGCATGCAATGACCATGAAAAATGTTTAATTTATTGGTAGAGATGTCCATCTGATAAGAAATACTGCCATTTGAGGTTTGATATACCATTTCAGCTGGCTTGGCATCTTACAAATTTGAAATAAGGGAATTTATTCAGCTTTGACCCTCTAAATTATGGAAAAAAAGCCTAAATTATGCCATTATTGGCATCTTTATAACATATATAAGGCTATATCTGAACAGAATACATGTCTCAGATGAAATAAACAATACAATATCCATAGTTTAATTTGATTTGGCTATACAGGGATGCATACAATATTGCTTTTATGTAGTTTCCACTGACTATTTTAAGTAAAATATCCATCAAATGATGTTTTCTACATTGCCTTGTATATTAAAAATGCATGTAATGACCATGGGAAATGTTTAATTTATTAGTTGATATGTCCATCTGATAGGAAATACTGACATTTGAGGTTTTAAATACCATTTCATGGGATTATGGAATCATAAATATCAAACTAAGGGAATTTCTTCAGATTTGACTCTCTAAATGATGGTAGAAAGGCCAAATGAAGCCACCATTTGCATGTTTATAACATGTATAAGGCCATATCTTTGCAGAATGCTTTTCTCTGATAATAAAACAAATAACATATCTATATTTCATAGTTTGGTTGGCAAAACAGGGTGCATAACATGTGGTTTTAAAGTAGTTTCACAGACTATTTCAACTAGAATATCAATTAAATGATGTAATCTAACTTGCCCTGTGTTTTAAAATGCATACACTGACCATGATAAATGTTTAATACAAACAGCGTCCTTAATGCTGCACCAGCCTAACTCCCGTTATGAAAGGGTTAAATTAATAAACAAAGGTTGCACAGACACCCCCCCCCCCCCTTCAACAGCGCGGTGAGTGTGTTTTTTATGTATGTCATACCCGGTATAAGAGCCCCCCCCCCCCATTTCGTACGCCGTATTCCATGCCCTGTTACGAGGTACGACATATTCCGGCCCCTCTGTTAGGAGGTATTCGGTATTCCAAAAATACCGGTATTCGTATTCCAACCTTCCAAAAAAAATGATCATAAGAATAATATAAATGCGATGTTTGTCACAATAAATGCACGGTTTGACATACAGATCGTCGATCATCAATTTATATCATTTTAGACATGGACATTATGACCTGCGTTCGTACGACAATAGAGAATTTATCCATATGGCTGTTAACTGGTATTTCGTATTCCACCCTCTGTGTTAAGTGGAATTATTCCGTATTCCAGGGGGTGGGGGTGCTCTTATATGGTGTGAAGTTTACAACTAATGTGGCAGTCATGAAATTTTTAATTATTAGAACTGTTTGGGATATATACACCCCAATCACCCTGTCTCCACGTTCCTGTTGGTGGTGGCCTTATCAATCTATTGCTTCGTTGAACTTTTATTATTACAAATTTGAGCGTGTAATTTCGTTCCACTTTACAACAGGGGCAAAAGCATTCCTATTGTTTTACCTACCGGCTCAGATCGAGGCTTCGTGGATAAAAAACTACGTCCATCTTACGTTTTCATAGGATACAAATTGATCGGATTTTAGGTAAGTGAAACTAATTAGTAATCAATTGAAGTGATTTCTCATTATGAACAGACTGTTACTAGTAAAATATTTAATCGAACTACAATTAAAAGGGCACGAATTATCCATTTTATTCAAATGAAATTTGATAGTAAATCGGCCTAATTTTGTTTCCGTATAATATTTCAGAAAATGGAATCCGTCATTGATAAATGAACATTTTTTTGGTCAAAATAGTAACTTCTGACGGACTATGATTATATGGCATTTATGATTCATATATAAAGGTAGCCCTACACAATATTCCCAACTGCGTTCCCAACTGCAAAAACGATTTTTAATGAATTATAAATTGGCCTAAATTTTATGCTACATAAAAAGAAAAACCTTCCGGGAATGGCTATTTTCGTCTGCAAAATCAAATTCTGCCATAAATGCAGTGTATTATCGGTCGACATTAATATGACAATAGTTGGAAAATAAAAAGGTCCCATTTATTGAAAATATACATGTAGCTTATAAGGAAATTGTCAGTTATGATCAGTTATACTTCATACCATTATTCTAACAAATGTCAAGGGAAGTCGGTGGCCGACAGGTAGCGTACTGGTCTCTCGTGCTATCGGACCGGGGATCGTAACGTGGTCAGGGTATTCTGACAAAAATCAGAACTCGGTCAGATACAAGTTTGTCAGGCTGAAAAGTCTCATTCGAGATCACTGAATAAAGATCCGAATGCAAAAATGCCGACTTCCCCCCATTACAACACTTGTCCAGGTATGTTGTCGTGGGTTCAGTACGCTGTCCGATCGGACGCGGACATTAATGGCTGACCCGTGTACACGCCTCAGTGTGTGCACGTTAAAGAACGCTACTGGAGTCACCACAGGGTTATAAAGTTACTCGGCCATGGTAGCACCTGGACCTCCACATAATCCTCAGCACATTGAGGGCGATGGAGTATCGAGTAGATAGATAGATAGTCAATCTGATAGAATTCCCACAATCTCTTTAATATTGTCATGCCATGGCCAATTTAACACTAAGTGAACGTTCAGATTACCACGATACAATTGTAAGTAGGTAAAAAATAATATCATGCACTGTTTTATTTAAAAGCGAAATTGTGGCGTATCCTTGGTTATCCCCATTTGCGACGTAATCACTAATCAGTCATGTGTATGTAAAAAGTGTGGCCTGAAGGATCGCATGATAGTCAATCACATGCTTTACAAAAAAACTGTGATTTCATCATGTACGACATCGTAATCGTGTGAACAAACTATCCACGATCTCGTCGATCCCGGTTCCTCCACTTAAGATTATATCTTTCATCTGTACGTTCACTGAGTGAACATTCATGATTCATATGACTACGATTCAATTGTAAGTGGACAGATTCCCATCTTGGGTAATAACCGATAGTTGGACTGCGCATGCTCACGACATGATCACGAGTTATATCAATGCAGATTTGCAAAAATTGTGACGTATCCTTGGTTACCTCCACTTGGTGAAATTTGCGTGTACGTAAAAATCGTACAAAGTAAATAGAAATATCATAGGATAGTTAATCACGTGGTTAACCACCGATATTAAATATTCTCATCTGCGATGACATCGTAACAAACTATCCATGATTTTGTCAGGCCCGATTCCTCCACTTACGATTGAATTATGGTCTTCTGACATCTGAATCGCCGAAAATGCTAATATTGTTGGAAGAATGAACTTTACACTTGGTTTTTGAATATGTTTGCAAATTATGAAAATACATGCATCCATATCACATACATATATATGCAGCATACATGTACATGTATTTTTTCTTCAATTACAGAAATACCAGATTCATTAGCCATGGTGGATGCGGCATCATGCCCTCTCATCTTCAACATATGAAGATTGATTTCGCCCATGATTAGTCTAAGCGTCGGTCCTGTCTAGCTAGACACGTGGCAATGAACAAATGACAGGTGAAATATTACTGGAAGTCTGTTCGCCAAAATACCAGTGGTGAGTTTATAATCTACATGTATAGCTACCATGCAGATGAATATTTGTACATTGTCACCAATACATGTATATACTGCTATCCTCAAAATTATGGACCTTAAAAATGGGGGGGGGGGGGGGCAGGGGGGGGGGGGCGGAAAAAAACTGCAGACACAGGGTGGAAAAAACTGTTTTCTTCGGTTTGGGTACCCTCCCCCCCCCCAAAACAGCAAAAACTGCAGTTTTTTTCCACTGACCATTTGCCCGCCCCCCCCCAAATCAAATCTACCGCAGCCGGACAACAACTCGGTTTGACCGGAAAGCGAAAAAAACACCGGAGCATACAATTCACGAGAAGGTGCTTGTTAACTTAGTTTAGATTATTGTGACTAAAATGGTCATTGTCTACCAGTAGAACGCAGATTTGTACCTCGTGATGTCATGACATGTACAAACATGTATATTGGTGATCGCAACGCTATGTATGCACTTTAAAAAATGACAACTAGTCATTACCTCGACTTTGAAAAAGATGCAAATGAGATGAGTGAGATACCAGCATATAACTGTTTTCTGATATCATTGGAGGAGAAATTGTTTAATACATGGGATAGTTCTGCAGTAAAAATTTGCCAGATAAGCGATCGCAGGGTAGAATTCTGCAATCGACTGGTAGACACTGACATAGTTGGCATTATTAAGAGGGTTAATGGGGTCAATATCACATGTACACCAAGACAGTGGTTATCCAAAATTGTTTTATGTGGATTGTATTACTCATGTATATATGATTTGGATATTAAGGTTAATCCATATTCTATAAAATGAGAGAAAATTGAAGTTGTGAGTCTGAAAATACATATTTGGAAAAATATTACATGCAAATTTTTTCCGACAACCCCCCCCCCCCTAAATGAATAAGGAAAAATTTACGTGTAAATTTTTTACGCCTAAGTACCACCCCACCCCCCGGTACGTTGTGTCCCGCAGTTGTTTTCCGGGGGGGGATACCTGGTAATGATCGCAGTATATACGGGCAGTATATGATATCCACCACGGTATCAAGTCGATTACTGTTGTGGAGCAGCATGCAGTTATGATACACCAACAAATATCACACCAAAAGTTGAAAATTAAAACAGCCACATGGATCTTGTTCAATGAACTTATATATGCATGAATAAGATGAATCACTAAATTATCTTTTCATGCTTGTTTGTGTAATGCCAATCAATGCAGCCTGACAACATGGATGGGTGGAGTTTATAAATTGACAGCCTAAACAATGTTGGCAACTTAAAAGTTCATTTTGTGCTACATTTAACTCCCGTATATACAATACAATTTTTCTATCAGCGTTCCCATGTCCTATATTTGGAATAATATATACATGTACATGTAACGAAGGCCATCCGTTCCACAGATAGGAGGAAAAACACTGCATTTTATTTTCATGCATGCGAAACATGACAACATGCATATGGGGTGTAACATGACAACATGCATATGCCATATGGGGTGTAACATGACAACATGCATATGGGGTGTAACATGACAACATGCATATGGGGTGTAACATGACAACATGCATATGGGGTGTGACATGACAACATGCATATGGGGTGTAACTGTGGTATATGCAACGTTGAAACTGTACTAGTAACCATAATGAGGTGTTGGAGGTTACTGTGCTTTATATATCTTTAATACTGCAGTATTAACGGGGGCACTATACTAAGAGGTGGCCAATTACTTTGAGTATACATGTAGCCATACCTCACACATGGAACAGGGCTTGACTTATTTTTAGGTACATGGAAAAATAGGTACGCAGAGCAATACATAACACCTAGTCTGCTTCGTATATTTTACATAAATATCAACCGATTTGGTGCAGTGTTGAAGCGGTAACCTTTCTAGTACTGCTGTGTTAGAAGTTTCTGGTGTGAGACCACACAAGCCATATTTCTGAATAAATCCTGAAAAATTACCCACAATCCTGAGGTTAAGTGGTCACTTACTTTGGGCATTACTGTAATTCCCTGACATTCCCCCAATCTTTGACTAAAAGAAAATTCACCCTTTTGATATCATTTGACCATGAAATGGCCCGAAAAAGATGTTTTATGAGATTTACGTTTGTTTTTTATTTAATTTTGTTTGTTCAAGTAACATATCAAATGAGTGAAATTTTATTTTAGTCATTCATGTGGGTATTGTTAGTGGGGAGATATTTAAGGGGAGGTATCCTGTTACAACGGTATATGCTACTAGTATATGTATATAAGTATTAACTGTCATGTGGACTGTTTTTATGGAGATGTAACCGTGAGGTAAGTGGACATAACTTGTGTAAAACCCAAAGGGTTTTACATACAAGTTATGACCACTTTCCTCACGGTTACATCTCCATTAAAATAGTCCACATGACAGTTAATCCTTATATTTATATACATTTAGCGAAAAAGCCACTTTTGTAAATGTATTTAAATTGAATAGTGTATCGTGACAAAAAACAGCCCAAAGTACCCAATAGCACCCTTGGCAAAAGTTAATAGGAACAATTTCTCTTCATATTGCAACCAGATGATGTATTAAGTCAATCCTGCGCGAGTCCAAATGCTCCCAAAACATTACGCGTTCGTCTTTCCAAACCCAATGACGTATGTATGGTGTTGTGAGCTTGGTGTTATGAGCCGTTGCGCATTCACCGAGAAATAACTGCAACTAGCCACGTGGGCGCCGACCAATCAGTATGCTGGATTTAGTGATGACAACACTTAGTATGTAAATATATGTATTTGTAGCTGATTCTGACCAACATGCAGCGTTTGAATGGATAACATTACTGTTATAACTGCCCCTCCCCCCCGGGTGATTAATTTGGACCGTACATCTTAATAATATGTACATGATTAGTCATTCCGCTTTTCTGATGTCATTACAAGCATTCAAATCTTATTTTTCAGACAGGAGGAGCTGCCTGACTGGATTGAGACATACACATTTCATTCAAGGCATGATATCTGACAACCAATCATAGAATCATGTTTCCTGAGTGTTTCTTGCAGATAATGATTACCCTTGATACCAATATTATTAATTCTGTCCAGGACTGGATGAGGAAGGATTTCAAATGTTATTCGGTGTACATGTAACGGATACATGTAATCTAGATGTTATCGGTATTCGTCCATGCATGACATAATGTGAGTTGTTGCTTTGTGACAGTCCTGGCTATATACATGTACCATATGTATGCCAATGGACGGTATGCACTGAATCCAGTACTGTGCAGCGAAGGGGAGGCTTTAATATATAAACAAATGATGACCAATGTCTTCATCAAAGGCAAAAATGACACATCAATTCCTTCCTTGATGGAGACCGATCAGTGACGTCTACATTTTATCAGACTTAGTGGTGAAAATCTTGGCAAGTGAAGTTAGTGAATTCAATTCTACAACATACATGTACCTGTATGCTTCTGTATGTACCTGTATGAGTCTCAGAAAATGTGCACTATGGCATCCAGTGTATGCATAACCTTTGTTATACCGTACTTCATACTACATTGACCAGAATTTGGAGGTGTACCAGTTTCATATCTCTACACAAAGCACAACAGTACCCATGGATCAGTCTCAAGCCTTGTTTCTGAGCTTGTCTGAAGGATATGAACTTTTAAAGATATATTATGCACTTGTTCTGGTGCGTGAAACTGATCAGTTAGTACCAAGGCGCTATGCCAACTGGAATAAGGTAGCATTCTACTAACATAGCCGAAAATCGAAAGCAAATCAACCGTAATACTCCATAGAAAACATTGTCTGAACTACGCTCAATTGTGAATATTTACTACTCGATTCGGGGCGCATCTATCGGCGATAATATAACGAAAACGAGTTCGCCTTTGATAGTTACTGCATTTAATTATGTATACGAATGATGGTGTGTGTTGTTAATTTGGATATAATGTTTGTAAAAAGTACTACTTTTAACAAGATTATTCTCCATTTATATTTTATCACCCTATTGGAGTGTTTCACATCACTTCAAGTGACACATTATTGCAGCATGTCAATATAATCAGATTCATGTACATGTACACACATACAGGCCTTAAAATCCATCACAGAATAAAAATATTCTGATGTTCCTTTATCTTTGTCAACCTGCTGTATCACCAAGTAATCTGTACAAGGAGCTTAATGTGGCTTAGCCATAGAGCACATTCATTTGTTGCATATATTCTGTTGAGTATACAAGGAGATGGTCTCATAAATGGCCGGATTTAGTGTACCCTTTAATGCTTGTAATACATGCATGTACTAGTACCTGTTTAGACCAAGTTTTCCCTGTCCACAACTTGTGGTATCGGTTGGGTTGATGCTGTTTTGGACCGAGTCCCATCCCGATACTCTTCTATAATGGACTTTACGCCCAGAATTGTGGGTTGAAGTTATCTTGATTGTAGCACTACCAGTATTTCGTCAGATTAGGTCAAAGTGACGCTTTTTTATAAGAAAATAGAGGGCAGCCTTTCCCAAGCGTGATGATTTCAAACCTGCATATACTTAAAGTAATTGACCATCTCTAACGTGGTGTTACCCAGGTAATGCTGTGGTATTACACTGCAGTAATTTCCAACACCATGGTAAGGTTGTCACTTGAACACAAAACAGCACCACGATGGATGCGGTATGCAATTAAAATGCAGTGATTCTCCTTATATCTTTGGAACTTAAAGGAATGGATGGCCTTCGTTATAGGGTATAATTTATAAATAACATTTACAAAAAGTTTCCCAAGAATATACTAATAGTATAGGATAATGTTCATATGAATGCGTTATTATCCACAAAACACACTTTGTGTGAGTCAATCGTTTGTTTATATACAGCAGTAAATAGTGAGCGATAAGCAAAACACTCAACACCGTTGCGATTGTTTAATTGAGCGATTCATGGTGACCCATTCAACACTTCAAAATCTTGAGAGGTTATAGAAGAGTAGCCGGACAGGACTCGATCCAAAACAGTTTCAACTGCAGTAATGCTCTAAGTAATCAACTCCTTAACCACAGCAGAATTATGGGTAACTTTTCAGGATTTAGTTGGAAATATGGCTTGTTGCCATTCATCGGAAAGCTCTCAGAGAGCTTTCTGATGAATGGCAACAAGCCATATTTCCGACTAAATCCTGAAAAGTTACCCATAATTCTACTGTGTTTAAGGAGTCGATTATACTCTGGGCATTACTGTATTCGATATCTCAAGCTGTTGCATACCGAAAAGACTTGGGCTAGTACCTGAACAGTAAACCTGCAATCTGCATGATTCATGAAACAGCTATTGAAACCATGCTGTATATACTTAGAATTACACAATTTTGTTTATGGGTTTGTTGATATGACACGAGTGCTAGCGCACAATGACGGAATGAACAGCACACCCTAGAGTTCTATCTTTCCTCAATGGCACAAGTGCTGTATCAACAAATCCATTAATACAAGTGTCTTTCTGTGTTTATTACACATCACCCGTCCTAGAATATGTGCATTTAAAAATACAGGGTTACGATGTTTATTAAGGCACATACAGTGCTTGTTTTGTCATGTGTGATGATTTTTTATCCTATCGTTTGAACTGGATACTCAAATAACAGAAATTGTTATATATTATTTTTGCAACCGACAGATTTGAGGTAACTCTTTCTATAAATATATTGAAAATCATGTGTCGGGATGTAATATTAGCAATCAATATATTTTTTGTTGCGTATATAGGTTTATACAATTTTAAGAGGCAGAACAAGATACAGGTACTTTGTATAGTTTCATTTCGCGAATGTACACAGTATCTTGTTTGGCCACTTGCAATTTTAGAAACCCATAACTGTAACGAGAAATTGTTGACTGTATATTTAAAGTTTAAAGGTACGGGAGGCCTTGGCGGTGGGTATGCTGTGAAAATATTTCCACCGGTCAAAAACCGCCACAAACAGAAAGAATATTAAAATGCAGACAGACTTTGTCCGTATACAAATAAGAAATATCGCATAAACAGTATGTTATTGTCATATGTTTGACCATTCTTATGTAAACAAAAGCATAAAAAGGTACTTTCCTGGTGTTTGTTTATATTATGATGGTAAACATAAAGAGCGTTCATTGTTGCTGAATTTTGATATGGAACGAATAAAGAGCATTTATATCATTTGTGTGTGATTAGCCAGTAACACTGTGCTGCCTTCTGTAACACAATCAGGCTCCTGCTTAGGTAAAATATAGTAGGTCTTTATGATAGCATGCTGTTTACGCGATGGTCATGTTTATATGAACAAAACTGTATGCGTTTTAATGTATTTCTGTTTACGGTGATTGAAACAAATATGAATATTTTCGACAACTAAGGCCTCCCGTGCCTTTAAGCCCCCTTATTGTCTCTATTATACATTTAACAATGATATTTACAAGTTTTTATATTCAGAATAAATGTCAATTGTATATTTTAAAACACAATTGAAATTATATATTAATTTAAAATTAAATGTTTTTCTTAATTAAGAATTGTTTTCTAATATATCTTTCCTAATTGGGGAAAATATTCCTAGTTAAGAAAACTTGTTTTCCTCACTTAGATTTATTTTCCTGCTTGAGAAAATCTCATTCTAGAAAAAATTGGCATCACTTAAGAAAAAATATCTTGACGATATTTCTTACTATAGAAAATATAATTTCTTGTTCTAGATTAATTGTATAGCTTTCTTAAATTTCTAGCTATTCTCCCAAGATAATCGCAGTATCTTAAACTTATCTTATTTCAAGAAAAATAAACTTATGTGAGAAAAACAATCTTTCCTACATTAAGAAAAAAAATCTATACTAAGATTTTTTTACTAGGATTTTCTTACTAAGATTACTGTGTTTTCTTAAAGAAATTTTCTCAGACAAGAAATTATCCCACCCTTTCATTTCTTGACCTAGAAAATATGTTTTTCTTATTTTTCTAGCTATTCTCCCAAGATAATATCTCATTTCAAGATTTTTTTTTTTCCTGAATTGAGAAAATATTTTTGGCAGTGTATTATAGTAGAACTGAACATTTTAAGCAATCATTCTTCCCCTTCGTTGCAACTTCATGGAACAAACTACCCACATATATAACGGATGCTGAAAATCTTCTAGATTTTAAGGATAACCTAAATATGATAGAGCCCACCAGAAAGCCGCCTAAATATTTTGAATCAGGAAACCGAAAATATAGTATTTTCCACTGTAGGATAAGAAACTCCTGCAGTGATCTCCGCTTAGATATATATGTTCTAAAATTATATAGCAGATACCCCAAACTGTAAATGTGGATACGAATATGATATAATGTACAAAGGTTAGAACTATACCGTAAACTGGACGACCTCAACTTTAAAATTAACAATTACAAGCAATTACTTTGGGGAAACTCAAGTGAAACTCCATCAAGGAATGAAAAGATGTTCCGCATTGTTCAGGCATATATAGCTGCAACAAAGCATTTTTGAACCGGACAATACTGATACTGATACTGAATAAATAATTGTCTGACTACATTAAAGCTACGGACCAAACAAATGTAAACATATATCACATAATACCCTTCAAAACAAAGGCCACTATTTCTCAGTTTCTATTTCCATGGAGAGAGAGAGAGAGGGGGCGGGCAGAACGCTAGTATTATACAAACACAGAACCGGATTATCACACACTCTTTACACAAGTTATCTTCTCTTTTGTAGACTAAATTTGCAACCTTATCATGTATATTTTCTCTGTCATCTTGTTAAATTCATATATATATATATTGTATCTGGGAGCAGGGACATTGTAAGTTGTTAAAACTTGTACCCCAATCCCGTTGTAATGAATTTACAATAAAATATGTTTAAAGTGGCGACATGCTTATAGATACATAGAGGGATCTGAAAAATACATTTCTAATTCCCACATTTTCATTGAATATTAGTCATACAATGCACAATGTGAATCTATATATGCATTTACAGCATTGGGTACTTGAGCATGGCATTCCCAGGTTTTCCGGAGAAACGCAAGGGACTCTACTACGTAACAAGAACACAACACTATATGCCAGTGATTTTGAGTTGATCACATCACTCTGACTTACACTCAGTTACTTGTATCCCCCTTAAAACACTACGCCAATGACGAGTATGTTATGCATCCCGATCAGCAACACTGATATGAGGACCATGTTAAGTGAAACTAACAATCGAATATCTGTGCAAGTTTGGGGGTATGTCGGTTATGTGTGCACTGAGTATATTGATTGCGCCGTAAGATCTGCGCTGTCTTTCCGCCACCCATAAGCATACAATGTTGTGATATGGCCTAGCCGCCATAGACCAAACCATAAGCACAATTTGAATATCAATATATCAAGACTAATGACTAGTGTTTATTGTGAATTGCTTTATGCCTATCCTGATTTCAATTGTGTTTACATTTGCTACTAGCCTACAGTTTCTCATTACATACAATTTTATCCAATTCAAATGCCACCTATGACTCAAAAGAATCGTGGACAAAACATCTTTTTCCAGTGACATCCTGGTTTGCTAGTGAGTTGTCGCGCTTATGGATATAATCTGACGGCAATCACAAATGTAACACCAACGTGCATGTTCAATGGAGATTATCGCACTGTCACCTATGTATCAATAAAATGTATTAGTATGAGAGATATTACTATACATGCAGTCCAGACCCACGTCCCTAAGAACTTATACATATATGATATCCGCCGGAGATATAGAAGATTCAATTTCAATTAGTTTAGCCCGGAAACTCAGTATCTTCTGTTTGTAACATATATGAATCCGATTGACATTCCAACAATTTAATGCACATATTACTCGAGACTAAAATATCAATGTACGGAAAAACATGCACATCAAGACACATAATGGCAAGAACAACTTATATGCATACAAGTAGGTGTGCGGTGTTCTCTTGTGGGAAGCTGGGCCGAAACTCGGACGATTAAACAAAGCAACAAGGTCTCGACCACTATAACTAATATTTATAAACCGGTTCACACCCCTCGGCCAATCAAATTGCTCCAATTCATGAACAATATTTCTTGTATGAATCTGTATTTCAACGGGGCCAAAATACAGACTTGAGCTAAATATCACACATAAAGTGACATTAATTGGATAGTAAGCCGAAAGGAGATCGGAGCGGTAGGTGTGAAATTCTAACAATGCGCCATGATAATGATCGCACCAGTCACTCGGGAAGTTAAAACACGGATCATTCCATTATTAGCGGACATACCTGTATAGGGGTGGTCTGCATGGGTGGGGGCCCAACACTTTCGGTTGAATATGTTATGGTTTGTCGGGAGGGGCGGGTGATTGGAAGTAAACTGAACGAGATCCAAACCTGTTTCGAATGTATAATCCACAATAATCACTTATTGATCTTTTGAATGGTACATTGCGAAAATTTCACAAACTGTTCACATATGCATGCATGTGCGCGGAAAATACAGGCACTATACACAGGTTTGCTTATCGCACAAACTTTATGCAATGTGGAATAATTTCACTTCCGAGTCCGAACACAACCGGCACATTGTCTCCTGTGTTCTGAACGATAATTCCATTATGGCAACAAGGTGAAAAATAACCTAAACAGCTGAAACAGTTTATTGTTACAAGGAATCATTTTTTTCATAAAGAAACACGTTATCAGTATAAAGCGTTCTCAAATTCGGACACAAAATTGTTTATGCAAGTGAGCCGATTGTCAACGGACATTTGACGGATTATTCAACAGGAGTAGCGAACACCGCAATCCATTCAATTGACTTTTGTTTAGGTAATCATCGAATATAATGTGACTCAATTGTGTTTGCCATGGGGTGTGAACCGTTTTATAAATATGTCATAACCCCCTTGGGTGTCTGTACAAGGAATACAGACCGCAGCCGCTTCGCGGCTTTGGTCTATATTCCTTGTACAGACACCCAAGGGGGTTATAACCTATACTTATAACGCTGATTGCATTGTATGGACATTGTGGTATCATGTTATGTCATTAAAGAGCATTGTGTCCGTATGCGCTGATGAATTCCGTGCTATATTGATAGGTAGTTAATATGAGGTGTGAACTTTGATTGCTCGTGGACTCATATCCCACTTTCCCAAAACCAGAGATCGATTATGTATCTTATTTGCTGGAGTTCAAAATGTATGCCATTTTTGTGTATTGCATTTTGTATTGCATGTAACAATAGATAATGATTCTGTTATTTAATGTTTCATTTGGCCAAAACTGTTGCAAGGCTCTCTGAAACTGTTAGCGGAAGTTCAAAAGGGCATGTTAAGGAGGACTGAACACTCTAGACTTCGCAATATATTAATGAAAGTTATGGTGTTAGTATTGAACATTACAACATCACTTCGTACCGCATCGAATTCATGATTATTTTAACGGTTAATGACCATCCTCTATTACTACCAGATGTCAACATATTGTTAATGCTTTACTGACTTAACGTCTCAAAATGACATCAAATGTGTCAAACAATAGTCAAAATGCGCATTGGAGATCGATACACGATTATTCTATTTATGTGACATATCTATGTCACCAGGCTGCCGTTGATGTAACTCCGCAAATTAAACTATTTAAGTCATTCTCGGAATTTCGCGAAGTGTTTTTTATTTTTGTCGGTTTGTCTTTCTCCAAATATTTGATATAAAGTTCCTGATAATTGCTAAAACAAAACAACCTAAACATTCAACAAAGGCAAATTTCCATCCAGTGTTAATCCTGCGCCATAGCTAATGGCGTGACATTTGGAACCTGGTGTAGGATACTACCAAACCAATGGCAACACGAAAGACACGGTTTACCCGCCCGTACGGAGCTGATCGACGGTTTAGTCATTTCAAAGCTTTTTATAAAAAAAATGTATTACCACCATCACTCAAATACAACACATCGCCGTCTAATATAAACACACAATCTAACAGTTATTTCGCTGCAAAATGCCGTATGACACATTTTGACCGGCTTTCGTATTCATTGTTCGTAATGTTTTGACATTACAATTAGCCGTCATGTTGGGCGCCATCTTGGAGTTTCTACGAAGACCAGATGTGGATGCAAATTTAACATTTTATGTTTCTTCGTTGTATTCAACACGAAGTAATTCCGAACGATTTGCTTAAAGGGGTACTGTACCCCAATCTCACTAAATTCCCGGTGACAATAGCGATCTAATATGAATATTATATTATAAAATAACTAATTCGAGTCGACGATGTCTACTGAAAAAGTTCCGGTTAACAGGCTATCGTAAAAGTAACATTGAATTATTTAATATAAAATCATTTATGGCTGGAGTCATAAAATGGAGAATTATACCATTACGAGTTACCGTTCTTGAAATCGCATCTGTTGTGTGTCTTTTATCGACGGCCGTTCGCGAACATTATTGAGTGCAAACAAAACATGTTACCTGCAAAAGGAAGGCCGTTATAACCGATTCGGAAAAAGGAGAAAGAAACAAGAGTCATAATGCGTCAAGTATTTTTTTATAGGGAGTGAGATTGTTCGATGGAAGAGATTGAAGGCATCAATCGAAACTGTGAGCAATGAACTTCCGGTTCTTTCTGCGACATGCGTCTTCTCCGGTGAAGGTCAAACCATGGCGCGTAGTTTGAAATCGTAATATTTTTGTTTCCAAGATCAAGATTTTCATCGCTAAATTAGGTTTATACGAAACTCATATAACACGAAAACAATCTAACTTGAAAGTTATTTCAATGGGAGTAAATCCAAAAAATCGCCTATCTCTGTGTACAGTACCCCTTTAACTCTTTGCATTCTGGACTAGAGTCACAAGTGCCGCCATTATGTGGACGTTTGTGACTGTGTGATCGTTAAGTTTTTATTTACTAATTCTCCAACTGATAAGATGAACTAATGGTGAAACTACTGTTCGATATGAAATATCGTTTATGTAGTCACTTCAATGATATACAATATGCCACCGTGGACGTCCCCTTTAGAGTTCGTTCGTATGTCCGTTCGCTAAGTGTCACAATTAAAACTGGACGCCGTGCTGGACGCCATATTGGATTTTAATATTCTTCTTATAGTGAATATGGATGGAAATTCATACCTGTCACTTCGTATGTGTGTTCTACATTAAATTAAACAAAAATACTGCACATCATGCTATCGTTCGTGGTTCCAATCCCAGGCGATAACTTTATTACGAATTTTATGACATTGGACAGAGGGTTAAATTTGTACCTATTATTTTACCAATTGAAAAGATGCATTAATGATGAAATTAATGTTTGACATGAAATGCTATTCTATGTAGTCATTACAGTAATATAGAACTCACCACTGGGGACGTTCCTTTTCTGGATTTTTCGTATGTCGATTCACTAAGTTTAATAATAAAAACTGACCGCCATAGTGGACGCCATCTTGGATTTTTATCTTTTCTAATGGTGAATATTATTGGAAATTCGCATTTTACACTTGATGTGCGTGTTCTACACTAAATAAAAGCAAATATTATACTACTCATTGTTCTATCATTCTGAGATCCAATCCGGCGATGGCTATATTTCGCATATTATGCCATTTTGGAGGGTTAAGTTTTTGCCTATTATTGCAAAATTTGTAGGGACATGATAATAAAGTTATTACCTCCCGGTAGAAAATACTCCAATATTTTCAAGCATATATGACAAGATAAGCTAGGTCCAGCGTGCTAGTTTTTTTTAGAGTTGACGGGCGACAGGTTTTCTGAATCGTCATGATTGTTTTTACGCAGAACGTTACATTCTCTACCATGACGTCCTGAAATCTCAAATAAACCAGAAAAATAAGAACATTCCGATCTAGTATCACCATGTTTCACCATAATAACAAATATAACGTTGTGTTTTTTTGTGATGTGATTAACTTTTAACCAATTGTGTATTGCTGGTCAATCGCTAAATACAGGCTAATTTTTCGGTATGGTACCTTCACAAATAGTCTTGCCATACATAGCTGCCACCAATTCCGACAAGCCAGGAATAATGTTCATAAATTATATAGGTTTACCTTCTAGAAAAAGTTGGTTTCAACTTGTTTTACCGAGGGTAGGGGTATCCGACCAATTTTGGCATTTGGCCGCTCCTCTATTAGCGATATAATCAATCAATAATGAAAATCACCAGTGGGGTATATCACCAGCAAGACGAGAAGACACGTGATTTTACAATATTTGAGGCAAATGCCTACAATAAACTTGCGTTCGAAATACTTAAGTTGTACAGTCGTACGCGATTAGGTATTCAATAACTGAGTAAAGTTGCCGCATGGGTTTCTACTAACTCTTCAACTATAATAGATAATACAAATGAACATTGAAAAATTAACACCGATCACCGACCGACAAACTAGGCTCTCTCAGCCTCGCTGGTCCATAAATGAAAATAAAATATACGTTTTTATTTTAAAGGGACGGGCGGCCTTCATTATAGGTTATAATTTAGAAATGACATTTATCAAGTTATGACAATTTCCTCAAAAATATACTATAGTATCGCTTAATGATGATATGAAAGCCATATTATTCACAAAACACGCTTTGTTTCAGAGGAAATGTAGGTCGAGTGTTGTTGAGTTTCTCGCAAAAAAAGCAGTGAATTGTTTACAATCAGAGTCACGATATTTCGTCATTTCCTTATTTGGATTCGCGTGCATTATACGTCAGTTGTGAAAGATCTAATCCTGTGCGTCTACGACTTACAGCTCACACTAGTATCATTTGTAAAATTTCCTATTTGGTATGTATTACCATATATAGGTATGTGACGTAATTACAATAAGTTAGGAGAAAATACTAACTGGATTGAAACATATTCATCTCTTTGCGAGAACAATTATATTATGTACACGTTTTCTGTCCGATTATTTCTCAATCATGAAGTAACATGCATTAGCTTCATTTTGAACTGACAGCGGGTAAAATGCGTCGATTAAAATAAAAATTGGCGCGATTTGAATGCGATTATTGATTCCTCCAATAATTGTATCTTGGACTTCCACAGCGCAACGGAACATTTTGATTGGACGATCCGGTTGCTCCGAGTGTTTGCCTATAAACAAATGATTTTGTAACGCTTTTTATGTTTGTTTGCATAACAAAGCGTACAAACGTGCAATAACATGCAATTTGCGCAATATTTATGATTTGTATAAGAACAACATCTGTATATTATATAATATTCTTTCTTTTAACAGTTATACCCACGACAAAGTGCGCCCGTATCTTTAAAGAAGTGGGTAGCGTTCCCGGTGAATAATGCTGTAAAAATATGCACGTTTGTTGAAATCGTGATACTAATGTCTAGTAAGCTGAAAGAATGTTAAACTAAAGATTTTATGTCTGTAGTGCCCTATAGGCCAATCATAAATATCGCGTAAATACCGTGTTATCTTTGAGATCTACGCTGTGGTATAGATAGATAATATTTTATTCTCAAACTATTATATACAGCATTAGAGAACACAATAATGACGCCTCTCGACCTGCCTCAGGCAATTTATTTGCGTACAAATTTATATATAAATAACACTTTCAGAAGATGCAAATAATAATACTAATAATAGTAGATTTATGGACAGGCCAAGAGAGCGC
Organism: Siphonodentalium dalli; assembly: GCA_032622095.1. Taxonomy (NCBI): domain Eukaryota; kingdom Metazoa; phylum Mollusca; class Scaphopoda; order Gadilida; family Siphonodentaliidae; genus Siphonodentalium; species Siphonodentalium dalli. Next base: position 134,319,421 of record CP136068.1, on the reverse strand, counting down.
CTATTTATAGACACATGCGCCGAGCCATGCCGGCTAGATTACATAATTATACATGAATACACAGATAATATGAAAGAAATATGCAAAACTAAAGTCAGACATTTCAAGGTTCGCTGCTGCACCCATAAATGGTGGGGGTGGGCAAACAATTTAGTGATTGTAAGCTCGGGGGCTAATTATTATCTATTTATGTTTATATAGCACACATATCAACATTTACTTAGTATTTCCGCCACTAGTTTGGCGATATTGCGCATTATTTTCGGTCTTTTATTATTCAATAATTGGTCCAGTTTAAGTAGTGATGGTCGATGACGAGAGTACGGGGCAATTAATCTATTTCTTAAATATTTTCAAACGTTCTACATTCCAGAAGTGTGTGGAATTTGTTTCCTATATTTGTATTACAAAATGATGATTACGACGAAGGCGACGACGACAAAGATGATGATGATGATGATGGTGATGATGATGATGATGATGACGATGATGACGATGATGAAGATGATGATGAGGATGATGAGGATGTTGTTGCTGAAGATGACGATGATGATGATGGTGATGATGATGACAATGATGATGATGATGATGACGTAGAACACGACGAATGACACTTACGGACCTCGAACGCCAAACGCAACGGCCATACTAACATTGTGTACATAGTTCTGTATATACGTTTTTCACTCTGTATCTCATACAATTTATATGATTGAGTGAAATAAAGCAATTCAAATGCAAATTTTCACGCCTTTTGATAAGACAGTTTAATCTGAAGTTGCTATGGCCAAACGATGGTTTCTAGTTCTAAAACGTAGTAGGGCATATGCGTCCCTTTCTTCGATGAAAATCAGGTACTTTTCAAGCCCATACGAATGCTTGATAGTTCTATAAAACGCGTATTTCTCTGAGGAATTTAAAGACGGAAACCCAGCCTTGATGATACCATGGAAGAACATATCAACACATCAATCAAAGAACAAATAAAGATGAGTATGAAAGAAGAATTTGAAGCTATTAAAAACCAAATGACATCTATGTTCACAGCTCTAAACTGTAAAATTGAAGAAACTGTGATGGTAACAATAGCTGAAACTAAACAAGAAGTGGAAACTGTTAAATCAGATGTAAGTGAACTAAAGAATGAAATTAAATCTCTGAAGAGTGAACTCTCAACTGTTAAAAATGTAAATGATAATCTAAAATTAAAGATGGAACAATGTAATCAAGAATTAAATGAAAATTCACATAAGTGCAATATTCCAGACAATATTCTCCAAATCATGGAAGACAAATTTGACACACTGAAACAGTATGTCAACACAGAAGTGGAGTCAAGAGAACAGCATGGGCGTACAAATTCCTTGCGGTTCCAAAATGTCCCAATCCCCAGCAATATAACCAGTACTTGGGACATTGATTGCATTAGTATCCTGAAGAAGCTGTGTAAGGATTTTCTTAATGTAACATTCGACAGCCTGGATGTGGTACGAGCTCATCCCATTGGAACCATAAAGACTGTAGGGACAGGAAAATCCTGCCAGATGATCTGCCATTTTGTCCGGTATGATACCAGGGACCAAATTTTCAGGAAAAAAAAACTATTAAAGGGCAAATCTCATGTGATCATCACAGAAGACCTGACCGAAACCAGGCAGAAGATAATTAAGGAACTGTCTGACATGAGAAGAAACAAGAAAATCAGTTCTTATTGGACCAAGGATGGTCGCATCTTCCTAAAAAGGGAGAAAATGACCAAAAAGAACTGATTAAATCCCTGTCTCATGCCAAATCTTTTGGATAGACTCAGTCCAATGAATAAGTCCCAACCACCATAAGGCTGAAACAAATAAAGTACCTTCAGTCTTTTTCAGCCCCAATTGTTAAATATACCACTGCTTATTATAATAAACTTCTAGTAATCGTGTTAAATGTGGAACATGCTTAATTATATGCTGAACTAATAAACTTCTCCTTATTTATTTCATTCAAATCTGTTTTTTTGTTTTGTTTTGTTTTTTTCTCTCATATAAATTTAATAGCTAAGCCTCCTAAAATAAGCAGTCTGTCTAAAAGACTTGTCTAGGAGACTACATGTAGTTGAACTAACTTAAACAGCAGTTTTCCAATTATCAAAATTTTCCATTCCTACCGTACCCTAGATGACCCTTAATGGCATGCACAAGTGTACAATTTCATTGGACTGAGAAACTACCCAGTATATACCGGTATGAACCAATTTATAATATAATTGATCTTATGTGGCATTTGAGTGCACACATATATTCCCTTATAATCGGTCTGAAACTCAAAGGTACTCAATTCCCATTTTTTTTTAAATGCCGCTTCAGTTATTGGAATCGATTAATTACCCAAAAATGATGCTAACCACCGCCAACTATAGTATAAAATTTCCCAAAAACTGTTTATTAATATTTTGTTCAACAAAATTTGCCGGTTTCTCAAATATCTGACTTGATTTTAGAGTTATCCATCTTCATCCAAAAATTTTTCTGTAGACGGCCTTCTCATCAACTTTTTACTGTGCCACTAGGTATTCCAGGTGGTGAAAAATAAAAGAATAAAATACCAAATTCTACGGTAGTTAATTATCATATGGGCAAACTTACTACCAATCTATCTTACATGTATATGTATGATTCTCGTATTTCCTTTCTCAAAAATGGTACAATGGTATTGACTTGAGACATCAAGCAATATTGATACTCTAGTAACTAATAATAATAATAAGTTTATCAAGATCAGTGCCAATAACATAGCACAAGCCTCACCCTTATCTTTTTTGTCATAACCACTGCAAGTATGCAAATTAAAACATACAAATTTCCCTTCAAAATCGAATACATTTCAAACATTATGATTCACCCCTTTATTAAGAAAAAAAAGAAGAAAACAAATTAGCACCCCAAACCCAGATATAGATTAAATGTCTTTACAAACGACCGAACACCAATCAACTAAGTTGACTTTACTTCTCTGAATTCAACTTCAAGACACATGCATAATAAATATATTACAACTGCTTTAGTATCATACCGGTACTTGTACATTTATTTATTTCCTAGTGAAGAAAGAACATTCTTTGTACAATGCCACATACTGGGCAAGCAATGCTGCAAATACTAGTATGGAAAACTCATCCCAAAATTATAATATATGTTAATTCATCGCTTATCACAAAATTATAATACATGTCATTTCATCTAGTTTTTTCAGAGGGATTAAGATTGAGCTTCTGCAATGGTATCAATAAGAGTCAACAAATACAGATATATTTATTATACTTTTAATATATCTGTAATATTTGAGACGTTTTTGTTTTTGTTTTTAGCCTGTATTGAAAATTGAACGCATGAAAGTAATCTTACCAAAAATATTAGACGAACAATTAAAAGCCATTAGAATATACAGGTATTATTCAGTGTAATTTATTAACAGCTAAACAACCTTGGCAGCAAAATGCCAATTACTAAACCAAACCTGTCACGTTTACATATTTAGCATAGTTTATATGTTTTATGCTTTCAAATATACAAAGTTAAAGTTTTTGCATTTACAGCAACTAGTGCAAAGTTATAACATAAAGAAATAAGTTTACAGATATACTATAAAAGTTGCCTGTGACACAAGCTACTGCATACCATCGCAGAAGCATCAACACCACTATTATTACATAAACACTTTAAGTATGCAAACTATAGTATGCAGCTCCATGTTTATAATAAAATCATATCTCAGACATTTAGCACTCACCTAAACATTCTTGAACTGTCACCCCGATGCACAAAATATATAATGTTAAAACGCCAGTAAACTCGCTGACAGTCACCGTTCATTTTGTTAGTATCAACAAATACAAAGTAGGTCAAACTACTTGAACTGTATAATATCGTTCCCGAAATCCATGCATCGTTGAAAGTCGTGACAAATTACCTTATTAGTCCACGAATTTATAACGCCAACTTGACTATTACATAACCTCAAAACAAGGAATAAGCAGGACCGGATATGGTGACTCCTTCCACAGAATGTAGTTCCTAAAACGCTTTCCACAAGATTTCTATCCACTGAACGTGCGCTCATAAAATAATGTTTTTTAGGGTCACGCGGTCAATCTCGGCGATATCTACGGAAACCGAAACGAACAATAACTCTACCTTATATGGTCGACATTATGGCTCATAAATATAGTTATGTATGTGTGTGTATATGTATACACGTGTATGTATATGTATATGTATGTGTATGTATGTATGTATGTATGTATGCGTCTATGTATTTGTATTGATCTGCGCTGCCCATGGCTATAGAATATATAAGCGATTCCTGTGGAAGGATGCACACAACTATTCCAACTAAAAAAAACAAATCCTGCTTCTTTTATAATTCAAAATATATCCCATAGCTAGAAGAACCCCCTTCGATCGACCACATCATTCATGTACCTCACGTATATGACACATCTCTTTATATGTACATGTGTAATCACCTCATCCAGTATCTAAGTAGCAATGCTGACCCATTTACTTCACCGTTTATTCATGTTGTTTTCATGTTTGCTCATGTTTTCTTCATTATTTGTATCACCTTTTCCGGTCGATCTAGAAAACTTCCTCAATCTATTGTAAAAAAATCACACAGAAATGAAATCAACCCACCCGGTCCTCAGCCTCTCCTACGAAATGACTACAAATCAAGTGTCCAGTCCGTACACGGTCCCGCTTACAGTGATTGCCAAGTTCTATTTCCATCATGTCGATATCACTTGAGCAGTACCGTGTATCAATTGGACATTTTGATCTTCAAAAGAGTGCCCACTTGCCGAAAACATCAAAAATAAGCACAAGTAATCATCAAAGATGGAAAATGAAAATTCACCAATTTCTACTGGGCATTATATTAGCAATTTTACTGGTAAGGGCTGGAGTAGAAAGAAACCCAGGGCCAGTCTGTGATAGATCAACGAAAACAATAACTATATTCCACCAGAACATACGAAGCATACGCCACAAACTCGAAAATATAGTAGATTTTATCACTGATTACGATATCTTAGCTTTCACTGAAACTCACTTAGATCCCTCTTTTTCCTCAGAAAAACTAGAAATTACTGGTTATTGTAGCCCAATAAGAGAAGACAGAAATTCGGAAGGAGGTGGAATTTGTATATATTTTGCAGAGCATCTAATATATCGTAGAAGACATGATCTGGAGTTTGATTCCTCAATAATTTGGTTCGAAATATGTTCAAAATCGCGATTATTCCTGTTCGGGTTGTCTTACAGATCTGATCAATACTGTCACCCGAGTTATTGGGAATTATTGGAAACATCTATTCATGATGCATTAGACATAACTGAAAACATTATACTAACCGGGGATTACAATTCAAATCTCCTTGATCCGGCCTCAAAATTAAATGATATAATCAACTTTTACACCCTCAAAAACGTAGTCACGTCCCCAACAAGAGTTACTCAAAGTTCTCAAACACTATTGGACCCTATAATTATTAACGGCGATTTTAATCTGCAAGATGCTGATACCATAGAAGTAGTAAGGGGGTCTCGTTACCCCCACATCTAAAAATAGATTTTTGGGGTCTAAAATTGTTTGTACTAAAATATTCCCAAATTGTTTTCTTCAAAACCCAAATTTTTTTCTCAAAATTTTCAAAAAAAAAGTTTTAATCTCAAAAATTTATAATGAGTTTTCGGTTTCGGATAATCTCGGTATTAAATTTTTTTAAATTATTTGAGTGTAATATGTTTTGTTATTTTTGTTCAAACAAATTTTAAATATTTTTCATGAAATAGCTTTATACCAATTATATGTGTATGGACAGGTCCGAGTCGCTGTAATTTTGGACATTGTGACCATCGGTATGAATGCATACATTCCAATGTTTATCAATCAGACGCAGTCCATGCATCATATAATTGTCATACCTGAAATAATTTGACACCATTACTCTTACATGAATAATAAAGAGCGTTTATTCTTTACTTCTCTATCACGATGAAGTTATTGAGTATATGACAGGTGTGTATTATCGTGAATTATTGGAAGTATTGAGATGTACTATGTTGAATCATGAGCGGACGAAGAGGGTAATGCGAAATTACAACCCCAGAATGAACTGACATATTCGATGGAACAAATTTTCAAGTATGTACACGCCACATTGGGGGTAACAATGTCGAAAAGAGTCGCACATTGGTTTACCAAATGACTTCTATTATATCCCGTTGACAGTTATATGTGGTCCGACTCGTTCAATTATCGATATCTTGTCTGAACAACATTAGTTGTTTAACGGGTTATTATCACGTAAGGTTGATAAACTGTGTCATTGTTAGCATTAACGCGATAATTAGTTATGCAAAAAATATGCATACATAATACGTCCAGGTCATGAGACACTCAATAATTGAAGTTACTTCGGTGTCATTGTTATAACAACATTACGTAATAACCACTTATCTCCCCACACCTGTACATATTATCAGTTTATCGAGCTATTCATACTTACGCCAAAGTAAGTAATCTGTACATATTAAGCTTATTAGCAGCTTATCACGTGATCAGTAAGTGTGCCAATCGGGTGTCCACATATGTCCACAATGTTTTATTTGCAATAATTGGACATTATACTCTCACGTAAATAACAAGGAGCCTTTATTTATTACCTCTCTATCACGATGAAGTTATTAAGCATCGTGTAGCACTATTTCACCAAAGGTCACATGTTAGACGTGCACACGTATACATACATAATATCAGACTAAACAAAGCTGTTGATATGTTTCTTTCATCTTTTATATAATGGCGCTATATGTTATATACTCGATAGACCTAGTTACCGCCTGTGCTCAATCGCACATAAGCGAAACAAACGCTCTTTATTTAAATAACAGGGAGGCTACTCTAACACTCTTAGTTTTTCCAACAAAATAGTTATCAAATTCGATCACCAATAGAACTGTCTGTGAAACAACGATGACTTATAACAATCTTTAACTTATTTATCGATCTATGCTAGAACATGGCCGCAACAAAATCATGACCATTACAAAAAACATTACCTTAACCTTACCATTACGCATGAATATAAATTTACCATGCGTAAATATTGTCAGATTATCGTCTGATGAGCAAATCCGATGTTTACATTATACTTAATCTCAGGTATGACTAGAATTGTATCATGTGTGCACATGACATCATTAGAAGGGGCAATACACTCAAGGAGTTAAAGTGAAACGAAACAAGGGACGTGATGCAATATTGGTGTTTGAATATTAAAGGAACACAAGACACTCTAAAGGGACACAAGACACTCATTATGAATGAATGTTAACAATACAAGCGCAGTGGTTGGTAGTTAAAATGACACAGAACAATATTTAAAGTTCAAATTTTCGGGCACTTAATGCGCCTTTTATCATTACGTATCGTTTCTCACTCTACAATTCCCAATAATCCACTCACTCTCTCCCCAGCTTATAGATATATAACGAAAACGAGAATATCATGTTGATGAAGTTTATTGAAATTTAATCGTCCGAATTGTCATCACTTTCGTCAGAAGTGTCATTTGTTTCGTCCATGAATTTTTCTAGCATCGGTTTGTACTTTAATATTGACATTTTCACTGCATCATATTCTCCATAACCATTATTCAAATATTTGTCGACTTTATCCATGACTCTGTTGTGCAGAGTCCCATTGCGCAGCTGCAGATACGCTACTATTGTCCAAGCATAACCATTCATAAATTGCTTCATATCTTTACTTTTAAGGTCCTTGTCAGCTTGTTCTTTTGCTTCTGTTTCTTTCGAGCCATTTTCCTTATACGTGTCCACTTTATCACTCCATTCCTCACGTGTTTTATCTCTACTTTCATCACACAAACTTTTGAAGTATTCATCTTCATTCAATTTAATTTTCTTATTCTGACTATCATCCGTGTCCTCAGTTAATTTAGGTTTTAACTTATTTTCTTGACACCAGTTTTTTACGTGTCTCTGAACATCATAATGATCTTCGAACAAAAGCCCGCAGTCATTACAAGGGTACGACATGTCTTCTCGAATGTCTATGTTTTGACGGTTCTTATTAATTTCATCGAGCTCACCAGGTGGCCTTATGTCGTTAGTATAGTCATTATGTTGACCCTGGGGCACAATATAATTATATGCTATGCCCTTCTGTTGACCAGGGAGTTCTCTGTCATCGTATTTCATCGCATTCTGTTGACCCTGGGTCTCAGTGTCTTTTGTATGTTTTTTCATCCCATTCTGTTCATCCGGGTGTTCTCTGTATTTTTGGAGATTATATTTCATGCCATTCCATTCACCCATATGTTGGTTCGTGTCCTCTTTTAGTACATTCTGCCGCAGACGTAATGTGTCCGGTGTTGCGGCTTTTAAATCCACCAGTAGGTAACCGTATGGTTCACTCGTCGCTTCCGAAAACTCTCGAACCATACGCTGAGGACATTCAGGATACATCTGTCTTGATAATGTTGAAATTAATCCCTTGTCGATTGGGTTATTGAACAATACCAAATATTGACAATTTCGTCGTTGCGTTGGATCTTTGTTGTAGTAGAAATTCTGGTTCAAACTTATCAAAGATAAGTTCAAATGGTGACTTCCCATGGAATGCAAATCATTAACTCTCTGGTCTTTTGATGAATTTTGCATCAAGTCATCGAGTATAACTAGATTTTTATACCGGGGGTTGATAAGAGAATCCAAGTTTGCTGGTATTCCTCGTATAAAGTTGACCTGAGGGGTGACGGTATACTTTATTTCGTCATATAGGGGCTGCCAATATTTATAAAACCATATTATTCTGTCAGGTGCGGGTGATATTTTTGAGGCAGACTTTTGTAGCAAGGTTTTCACGAAGTATGTCTTACCACTAGATGTCGGTCCACTTACACATGCCGTGAATGGATGCTTGAAAATAAAATCTTCTTGGACATTGGGCATTGGATCATCAAAGCAGGATGTTATGTCGCTTTGTTACTGTTTCCCCTGCTGGTGCTGTAGTATCTGGTGTTGCTGTAATGGCTGTTGTTGTGTCTGATGATGCTGCTGCCTGTTGCTGATACTGTTTGTTGCTGCTGCTTGGTGCTGCTGCTGTGGGTGTCGGTTAACAAACTCAGTGTGCTTAGATTGTACATGTCTTATCAAATCATGGTTCCGCACATACTCACTAGAGCAAATTGAACACTGGTGCTTCATTTATACTTGACTAAAATGTCTCGGTATATGGATTTCCTTTATACAAATGTTCCTTATAACCTAAAAATATGTCCTGTCCGTATGTTTGATAACTTTATGTAGATGAATTAGTCTGCCGGAGAAGCACTGTGTAGACGGGGAATCAACAGGTCTTGTCGGTAAGAGAGTCAGACAAGAAGAGAAGTCTCGGCTATTAAAACATAGTAATGCGATAGCGAACATCAAACGAGTCTGGGCACGCATATCTGTCAAAAGATACAATAGCCGTCATTGGTCAATCTATCCTCGGTATCACTTTTCGATTTACAAAATCAATTTCACCGAGAGGTTCCCTCGTCATTTGTAGTGACGTAATTGCGGCGTTTTGCGGTATTTTACTGCGGCGGCGGCGGCGGCGGCGGCGGCGGCGGCGGCGGCGGCGGCGGCGGCGGCGGCAACAACAACGGCGGCGGCACCGCCGCCGCCGCCGCCGCAGTAAAATACCGCAAAACGCCGCAATTACGTCACTACAAATGACGAGGGAACCTCTCGGTGAAATTGATTTTGTAAATCGAAAAGTGATACCGAGGATAGATTGACCAATGACGGCTATTGTATCTTTTGACAGATATGCGTGCCCAGACTCGTTTGATGTTCGCTATCGCATTACTATGTTTTAATAGCCGAGACTTCTCTTCTCGTCTGACTCTCTTACCGACAAGACCTGTTGATTCCCCGTCTACACAGTGCTTCTCCGGCAGACTATTTCATCTACATAAAGTTATCAAACATACGGACAGGACATATTTTTAGGTTATAAGGAACATTTGTATAAAGGAAATCCATATACCGAGACATTTTAGTCAAGTATAAATGAAGCACCAGTGTTCAATTTGCTCTAGTGAGTATGTGCGGAACCATGATTTGATAAGACATGTACAATCTAAGCACACTGAGTTTGTTAACCGACACCCACGGCAGCAGCACCAAGCAGCAGCAACAAACAGTATCAGCAACAGGCAGCAGCATCATCAGCCACAACAACAGCCATTACAGCAACACCAGATACTACAACACCAGCAGGGGAAACAGCAACAAAGCGACATAACATCCTGCTTTGATGATCCAATGGCCAATGTCCAAGAAGATTTTATTTTCAAGCATCCATTCACGGCATGTGTAAGTGGACCGACATCTAGTGGTAAGACATACTTCGTGAAAACCTTGCTACAAAAGTCTGCCTCAAAAATATCACCCGCACCTGACAGAATAATATGGTTTTATAAATATTGGCAGCCCCTATATGACGAAATAAAGTATACCGTCACCCCTCAGGTCAACTTTATACGAGGAATACCAGCAAACTTGGATTCTCTTATCAACCCCCGGTATAAAAATCTAGTTATACTCGATGACTTGATGCAAACTTCATCAAAAGACCAGAGAGTTAATGATTTGCATTCCGAAGGAAGTCACCATTTGAACTTATCTTTGATAAGTTTGAACCAGAATTTCTACTACAACAAAGATCCAACGCAACGACGAAATTGTCAATATTTGGTATTGTTCAATAACCCAATCGACAAGGGATTAATTTCAACATTATCAAGACAGATGTATCCTGAATGTCCTCAGCGTATGGTTCGAGAGTTTTCGGAAGCGACGAGTGAACCATACGGTTACCTACTGGTGGATTTAAAAGCCGCAACACCGGACACATTACGTCTGCGGCAGAATGTACTAAAAGAGGACACGAACCAACATATGGGTGAATGGAATGGCATGAAATATAATCTCCAAAAAGACAGAGAACACCCGAATGAACAGAATGGGATGAAAAAAACATACAAAAGACACTGAGACCCAGGGTCAACAGAATGCGATGAAATACGATGACAGAGAACTCCCTGGTCAACAGAAGGGCATAGCATATAATTATATTGTGCCCCAGGGTCAACATAATGACTATACTAACGACATAAGGCCACCTGGTGAGCTCGATGAAATTAATAAGAAGAACCGTCAAAACATAGAAATTCGAGAAGACATGTCGTACCCTTGTAATGACTGCGGGCTTTTGTTCGAAGATCATTATGAAGTTCAGAGACACGTAAAAAACTGGTGTCAAGAAAATAAGTTAAAACGAAAATTAACTGAGGACACGGATGATAGTCAGAATAAGAAAATTAAATTGAATGAAGATGAATACTTCAAAAGTTTGTGTGATGAAAGTAGAGATAAAACACGTGAGGAATGGAGTGATAAAGTGGACACGTATAAGGAAAATGGCTCGAAAGAAACAGAAGCAAAAGAACAAGCTGACAAGGACCTTAAAAGTAAAGATATGAAGCAATTTATGAATGGTTATGCTTGGACAATAGTAGCGTATCTGCAGCTGCGCAATGGGACTCTGCACAACAGAGTCATGGATAAAGTCGACAAATATTTGAATAATGGTTATGGAGAATATGATGCAGTGAAAATGTCAATATTAAAGTACAAACCGATGCTAGAAAAATTCATGGACGAAACAATTGACACTTCTGACGAAAGTGATGACAATTCGGACGATTAAATTTCAATAAACTTCATCAACATGATATTCTCGTTTTCGTTATATATCTATAAGCTGGGGAGAGAGTGAGTGGATTATTGGGAATTGTAGAGTGAGAAACGATACGTAATGATAAAAGGCGCATTAAGTGCCCGAAAATTTGAACTTTAAATATTGTTCTGTGTCATTTTAACTACCAACCACTGCGCTTGTATTGTTAACATTCATTCATAATGAGTGTCTTGTGTCCCTTTAGAGTGTCTTGTGTTCCTTTAATATTCAAACACCAATATTGCATCACGTCCCTTGTTTCGTGTCACTTTAACTCCTTGAGTGTATTGCCCCTTCTAATGATGTCATGTGCACACATGATACAATTCTAGTCATACCTGAGATTAAGTATAATGTAAACATCGGATTTGCTCATCAGACGATAATCTGACAATATTTACGCATGGTAAATTTATATTCATGCGTAATGGTAAGGTTAAGGTAATGTTTTTTGTAATGGTCATGATTTTGTTGCGGCCATGTTCTAGAATAGATCGATAAATAAGTTAAAGATTGTTATAAGTCATCGTTGTTTCACAGACAGTTCTATTGGTGATCGAATTTGATAACTATTTTGTTGGAAAAACTAAGAGTGTTAGAGTAGCCTCCCTGTTATTTAAATAAAGAGCGTTTGTTTCGCTTATGTGCGATTGAGCACAGGCGGTAACTAGGTCTATCGAGTATATAACATATAGCGCCATTATATAAAAGATGAAAGAAACATATCAACAGCTTTGTTTAGTCTTATATTATGTATGTATACGTGTGCACGTCTAACATGTGACCTTTGGTGAAATAGTGCTACACGATGCTTAATAACTTCATCGTGATAGAGAGGTAATAAATAAAGGCTCCTTGTTATTTACGTGAGAGTATAATGTCCAATTATTGCAAATAAAACATTGTGGACATATGTGGACACCCGATTGGCACACTTACTGATCACGTGATAAGCTGCTAATAAGCTTAATATGTACAGATTACTTACTTTGGCGTAAGTATGAATAGCTCGATAAACTGATAATATGTACAGGTGTGGGGAGATAAGTGGTTATTACGTAATGTTGTTATAACAATGACACCGAAGTAACTTCAATTATTGAGTGTCTCATAACCTGGACGTATTATGTATGCATATTTTTTGCATAACTAATTATCGCGTTAATGCTAACAATGACACAGTTTATCAACCTTACGTGATAATAACCCGTTAAACAACTAATGTTGTTCAGACAAGATATCGATAATTGAACGAGTCGGACCACATATAACTGTCAACGGATATAATAGAAGTCATTTGGTAAACCAATGTGCGACTCTTTTCGACATTGTTACCCCCAATGTGGCGTGTACATACTTGAAAATTTGTTCCATCGAATATGTCAGTTCATTCTGGGGTTGTAATTTCGCATTACCCTCTTCGTCCGCTCATGATTCAACATAGTACATCTCAATACTTCCAATAATTCACGATAATACACACCTGTCATATACTCAATAACTTCATCGTGATAGAGAAGTAAAGAATAAACGCTCTTTATTATTCATGTAAGAGTAATGGTGTCAAATTATTTCAGGTATGACAATTATATGATGCATGGACTGCGTCTGATTGATAAACATTGGAATGTATGCATTCATACCGATGGTCACAATGTCCAAAATTACAGCGACTCGGACCTGTCCATACACATATAATTGGTATAAAGCTATTTCATGAAAAATATTTAAAATTTGTTTGAACAAAAATAACAAAACATATTACACTCAAATAATTTAAAAAATTTTAATACCGAGATTATCCGAAACCGAAAACTCATTATAAATTGTTGAGATTAAAACTTTTTTTTTGAAAATTTTGAGAACAAAAAATTTGGGTTTTGAAGAAAAAAATTTGGGAATATTTTAGACCCCAAAAATCTATTTTTAGATGTGGGGTAACGAGACCCCCTTACTACTCATAGATTTGGAAATTTCTGACCATTACGGTGTCTATGCGACCCTCTGTTATGATAATACTCGCACATCCTCTTTTAAAAGACAAATCTGGGACTATAAACACGCTGACTTCGAAAGGGCGGGTAATCTGATAAACGACCTGAAATGGAATAATCTTCTTCTCCCCCTTGAATTAAATGAAGCTGCAGAACTGTTCACTAAAACATTTCTCGATATTATGTACACATGTATCCCATTTAAACATGTCACCATCCGAACAAATGATAAACCATGGTTTAATTCAGAAATCCGCAGACAGATAAGACGTAGAGACAGGTTGAGATCGATTGCTATTAAAAAAAATACCACAGAAACATGGAAAAAATTTAAACAATGTCGAAATCATATCAATAACATGAAGAAATATGCTAAGGCACAATTTAATGAAAATTTAGAAGAACGCATTAGTACATCTGATTCAAAAGACTACTGGCAATTAATTAATTACCTCCTCAACAAGAAAAAGACAACATTAATTCCCCCGCTGTATAGCCTAGACGGTGGGGTAAAAATGGATTCTAAATCATATGAAATTAACGATTTTGAAAATGCACAAATTCTAAACAAAAGATTCTTTTTAAATTCCTCACTTGATGATTCAAGAAAATCATTACCCCCGTTGACCTCTAAAACACAGAATATACTGACTGAAATTCCTTTCGAAATGCAAGAGGTAATTGATGTTATACTAGCTTTGAAAACAAATAAGGCAAATGGACATGATGACATAAGTGCTAAAATGTTACGCTGTACTGCACAGCAGATTGCTTTACCGTTGTCATTACTATTTAAAAAATCTCTGGAGGTTGGAATATTCCCGTCTTCTTGAAAAAATGCAAATGTTATACCAATCTTTAAAAAGGGGGACCCCGCTGATAGTGCCAATTACAGGCCGATTTCATTGTTACCTTGTCTGGCCAAAGTATTTGAAAGATTGGTCCTAAAATATGTTTCCACTTTTGTTAATGCAAATAATCTTATTTACGAGCATCAATCCGGCTTCATGGCCGGTCACAGTACAGTTTATCAACTAATTGATATATATCACCACCTTTGCCAGAACCTAGATAAAGGTCTGTACACGTGTTCCATATTTTTTGATATTTCGAAAGCATTCGAAAGGGTCTGGCATAGGGGGCTAATATATAAATTGCAGCAATATGGGATTGCAGGAAAACTTTTGAACTGGTTTCAAGATTACTTAGTAAATAGACGACAAAGAGTCCTGGTAGACAATACTTACTCTAAATTTGAAATTATACCATCCGGAGTGCCCCAAGGGTCCATAATGGGGCCTTTTCTCTTCTTAATTTATATAAACGATCTGCCCAACAATCTCTGCTCTAAAGCTCGAATGTACGCCGACGACACCTGCATCACTGCTTCTCACTATGACCTACAATCCCTAGCTAGACAACTCAACAATGATCTCGAAATCGTATCACAATGGGCCAACAACTGGCTTGTAAACTTTAACCCAGCAAAGACCAAAGCTATATCATTTTCCCTAACTAACAAAGACCAGGCCCCAAAACTATTTTTCGAAAACCAAGAAATAACCTTCATTAAATCGCATAGACACCTCGGTCTCGATATCCAAGCAAATTTGAATTGGAATGATCACATTGAAAATATCTGTCGACGAGTATCAGGGAGACTATCCCAACTCAGAAAATTTAAATACAGTATCGACAGAAAGACGCTTGAAAAAATCTACAATACTTATATTTTGCCTATAATGGACTATTATGATATTGTCTGGGCGAACGCACCAAAATACTTGACTGATAAACTTGAAAGACTTCATAAAGAAGCTGCCAGAATTGTAACGGGACTAAACCGATCGGTATCCGATAAAGACCTACTCCTAGAAATCGGCTGGCCCACGCTCAGTAATAGACGCGAACATCATCAGTTACATTACATATATAAAATTACTAACAACCTTGCACCCAACTACTTATCAACTATCTTACCTCCTCGTGCTGGCAATGTCTCGAGATACTCAAAGCGGAACCCTGGAAACTTTTATTGTTACTTCTGTCACACAGAACATTTAAAAAAATCCTTCCTACCCTTTATGACACAATCATGGAATAAGCTTCCAATTATCGTAACTGATACGTTTAACCTAAAATAATTTAAGGTCAATCTTAGTTTTATAGATTTGACCCTAAAACCACCTCCTTATTTTCAAACTGGGAGTCGGAAAGAAAATATAATTCATTCTAAAATTCGCAACGGTTGCAGTGAACTTCGCTTAGATATGTATGATAACTTTATAGCCGAAAGCCCGGTGTGTAGTTGTGGCACAGATATCGAGGATGCCTTTCACTTCTTTTTCGAATGTCCATTGTTCCGACCGCAAAGAACTAAATTATATGATAGACTAGATGAGTATGCTTTCACAATAGTAGACGTAAACCACTTCCTCCGAGGCGCCCCAAGCATTCCACAGCATCGAAACCAGCTACTCCTTTACATTGTACAAAAATATATAACAGAAAGTAAACGTTTCACTTAACGAATAAAAATCGTAAACAACTTACGGCACGGCATGGCGTGATATCTACAGGAGAGGACCTCAGGACCGGTATAACATCAATCACCAGACATCATCATCAACATTCTTATTATTACATGTACATTATATCTGGTAATCATCTTGTTTAAACATTTGTGTAAATATTGTCGGGAGAGGGGCCACCTTAAGTTGTTATAACTTGTCCCCCAATCCCTTGTAAACTGAGTTACAATAAATATGTTTAAACCAATTTAAAGTGGCTCACCAATCAGTTAAATATTTGTCCCGCGTTTTGTTTTTAATGAGTGTAGTAAAGAATTTCGTAGAAACGATCGCATGGCTGTTCCAGACTCCACTCATACCCAGCGCGTTCAGTAAATTATTTACATATTTTATCCATACCGAATTATGGTGTGCACGACGATCATTAGTATTGAATTTACTACACAGTGACCAATAAAGCAAGTAGCTTATTTTGTTTCGGTTTCCACTTATCAGTCTCGGCACTGTCTCGCCTAAAAAGCCAGAATTCTCTGTTCAATTTTGACAGTAATGGGGTACAACCCGAGTTCACCATATATCATAGCTGATGGGGTACTAGGTTTAAGTTTCAAAATATATTTAAGAAACCAAAGTTCGGTAGGTTGTATCATGCTATTATTACATACCCCCCATATTTCCGATCCGTAGAGTAGAATGGGAATAATAGCCTTTTCGTATATACATGCATTACAAAACGTCAGATTATGTAACATACATTGGCTTGTGTTTACATGCAAAAAAAAAAACATCTGTGTTTCCGATTTCCGGACCTACCTGCCGAAATTGGGCCGACCTGGATTTTTTTTCCAAAATAAAAAAAACAAATAGTTTTTTTGTTGTTATATTTTTGTATTCATGTAATTGACATGTAAAAATGTAAAACACATATATATCGCTAAATATATACTATATACTATGTTTACTTTAAGCAGCAATAATTTAGATGAAATTTTCAAAAACAATTTACTTCAATTAAAATACATGTCTTACATGTATTTGTGGTTGCAGATGAATCCCAATCTCAGGAATAAATTTGTTGTTCTAAGAGTCGCACAGCCAGGTGAAAATGCGATGTCAACATGATGACACGGAAGTCGTCTAGATTTTTGCTAGCAACACCGATAGTAACAATGTTGTCCTGTATAGTATTGCGCAACATTGTGTCACCGTGCCATGAACCACGGGAGATAGCATTTTCGTGTCCCTTCTTGGAACTCAGATCGCTCCGAACATTCTGGTGCATTTTCTGGGTATATTGTCAGATATAAAACTAGTTTCTGTCAGAAACTTCAGCAACTGAATACAATTTTTATCTTGTTTTTAGAATATGGTGCATTGTAGATAAATTTGAATTTTTTTTTTGCCTAATACTGTGCAGCTATTGTCGATAGCATGCACAGTATTTATACGATAGCATACGCGATATTTATGATTGGTTTAAGTCACTATAAGAACGAAGTATGTCCACATTTTAATATTCTTCCTGATTATGTTGGTGCTAAGTTGAGGACGAGAGGTGTCCCTGATGTGGTACGACATTCACTTTGTACGTTTTAGACTTCAAATTCATGCGAGATCCGGAAGTTCCGCAATTAGTAGCCATCTGCGTTCGTTATGTTAGCGCAAAACAATCTGTCGCACATATTTCGTTTGAAAACCAAACCCCATTATTAGAAATTTTGAATACAACGATATCGAATCGAATCGAATACTCGAAGCTTCGCAGGCCCCTGGATCATACTATACTATTCGTATATTATTGAGGAAATTGTCATAAATGATACCTTTTATTTCTTAATTATAACTTACAACGAACGCCATCCGTGCCTTTAAGATATATATATACACTCAGTCTTTCTATTTTTTTAATTCCAAAATCTGCTATTTATATTTGAACTTGAGTCGGTGTGATTCCTATACCTGATTTAAGCTTCGTCTCAGCATAACATCATGATGAAGTTTGACACAGCCACATAAACAATAAACGGCTGCCATATTCCACATTGTTTTTAAGCAAAAAAACAAAACAACAATTGTTTAATCGAATTCTTGGTTTTCAGCACATTGTATTTTTTATATATTGTAAAACTATGTCTAATTTCATCAAGTTCAGTCCAATACCATAATGATACCCATCAAAACTAACAACAGAATCCGTGAAATTATACATGTCCAGATACTGCCATGTGGTATTTTCTAAGTACTTCTTGATCCCACCATTGAACGCCAAGACTCCTTCCGGTCTTTGCTGCGGATTCAATTCCTCTGATCTGAGGAGACCAGGCTTATGCTGAGATAACCAAACAACTTTCGGCCAATCAGCTTCTTTCATGAATCGCAGCGGGGGCGCTATGTACCGTTCTATGGTGTCTTTAGACTTCATAAAGTCATGGACACCCATATTAAGGATTACAAACGTGTCCCTTTTGTTGACAAGATTTTTCATTTGTTGGTGAAACGACTTCATAACCCCTGCATTGTATCGTGCTGTCCCTGTTATCAAAGCAGTCACGGTGCCATTACAGAAACTCGATTGGCCATTGATAAGATGTCGGCATTCTTTTTCTGTGAAGGCATACATCCCGGAGCACTGCTTATTTTGTTCTGAAAAAGAAAACGAAACCAAACATTTGTCCATTTTTACCAGACGGATCCACGCACTGCTGAAACATTCATAACGTGTTTAACACAAACACCAACCGTCAAATTATACCCCCGATCCAGAGAAATGCAACTCAAACTGCTGAAAAATGTTACTCTTTTATTGAAGCCCGCATTTTTATAAATATGCCGGGTATATGTTCATCAATAACTACACCGCTTATAACAGCCATACGGACTGCCGCAGTCCGGGCGTGTGTTGCATATTCGTTACATACAGGTGAATGGCGTCATATGATGTTATCTACATGTACACGACCAGAGCGAAATCGCTTTACTAGTATCGATGTGTATGTATTACCACGTGACTTCTGGTTAGCAGAGGGACGCAATTGCACAGATTTGGAGATATGCTAAAACGTCGAATCAGAATGGATCGACGTGACGAAAAGAATATTGGCTACTTCACAACTTCCGAAGAATTCCTATGTTATAATGATCATTTAAAGCATTTGTATAAAAGGGACGTTCCTATGGGGTGGGGTCCAAAATGGGTGGAATGAGACCATAACATTTCCAACATTATAGGATTTGGTCTAATAAAATGTCCAAATATAATTATAGGTTTTGAGTAATGAACAATTACAATATTGGCTTAATGGCTTAATAATTTAGGTTTTTATATGTTCTTTTTAAGATTTATTGATTTATTGATTTTTGGTTCAATGTGGCTTTCAGCAACTAAGGCGATATCACGACATTGTCAGTGTTAGTGGTGGGTGAAATCCGCACTCTTACGGCTAATCTAACATTGGTTTTAATGGCTGATAAACTCGTAAACTATGTGCGGCAAACCAGCAGCGGCCATCGACAACTGGCAACTCGCAACTCCGCCAAATGACGATTTAGAGTTACAAAGTCAATGATGGAAACATGCAGATTTGAACCCTTATCGCCATCGATCGCTGGAGGGCGAACCGGCTTGGAGTTATACACCTAACCGATTGAGCCACCGAGCCCAAATTAAGAGCATGGACTGTGTAAATAAAGACAATAGTAACAAGAATGATATAGCAATTATCCATGTTTTAATGTATTGAGTACACCGTGCATGCAGTACATTATGGTGTTGAGGAACGAATATCAGTTTAATACATGTATTCAAATTCCAAGGAGTCACAAGTTATAACTCATACAATTGTAACAAGTATGCATGGCGAACGATAGTTATATTGCTAAAGCTATCCTCAGAAAGATATGCAGGTTTGACATTACTAATAGACTAGTGACCATGAATCTATGGTTGGTGAAACACACTAGTCTGAACTTGAAGGAATGCTTTGCTTTCAATTTCGTATATCGTCGGTGAAATTCGAAATTGTCGTAAAAACGACTTTTTCCCAATTTGGCGGGAACTTTTTGTTATTGCAGAATCAGAATCTGTTTCTTCGGTTACATTGTATAGAATCTTATCCACAGTGATCAACCTATCGGATACACACTTTTAAGCCACGTGGACAATATTCATAAATCTGATTGGACGAATATCATACTTCAGAAATGTCGTATAAATTATACGACATTTCTGAAGCAAACTGTACTAGTAAAGTTTGCTTCAGAAATGTCGTATAATTTATATCACTGTTGGATAGACGCATGAAACTTTCATGGATGGTTGGGTATGTGGTCCTTATCAACCAGTTAGCTGGTTCCAGGTTTCGGGTGATCCCTTGACCTTCAAATTGACCTTGACATTTCGAAAATTTGAGATTTAGGGGCATCTATTTTGTATCGAATATACTGGTTATATTAAATGATATATATACATTGGAGATTGTTGAAGCGATGCCATGGATGTCCGCCTTTATATTCGCATTCAATTTGTCCATGATAATCCAAAATGGCCGCCATAATGGACGCCAAAATATAAAAAAAATTACGTTTTTTCACTAATATCTTTCAAATCAGTACCTGCTTTTTGGAACTGTTTGCGAATTGCAACTTTATTTTGTATTGGTCATGTTAACTGAACATTGGAGCAATGAAATATGCCATTCATGGGCTCCCTGCCAAAACCGATCCCTTAAAAATTCGATTTTAAAGAAAGTGGTATAAAAATGTACAAACAATCCCATTGGGATTCTAGTCATTTTCCGTCAAGAAATGGGAAGAACTGAGCAATCTAAGTTTCAAATTCCATTTCTTATGAATACTCCAACTCAATTGTACCCAAATTGTCAATTTGGCTCAAAATGGCAGCCATAATATGGAAAAAAGTAAATATTGCCCCAGCGAGTCATGCAACCACATACCAGTTTTTGTTGATGACAAATTACTACTCTGTCTTATAGATATTGAATACTACCATTTCTGAATTACACCTTGGTTAATTGTTAATATTTTTAAACACTGAAATTACCAGAAATATTGGATTTTTCTATCACAAACTTGACATCAAAATCGGAAAAAAAATTACCTTTCAGGTTAAGACAATTTTTTCAAGTAAAATGGTATCGAAGGGGTTTATTGCCATGATCTGTCTTAAATGGGTCACACTTATCTGTTGTTGGACAAAATTACTCAAGATGGCTTGCAAAATGGCAACCAAATTTGGTAAACAAATATTTTTCACAAAACGATGTAGTATGGAATTTTGCCAAAAACTTCTTTTGGGATTTTGGGATTCTGATCATGTTTTTTGTACGGAAAAGGACAGCACTTTGAAACTGAACTGAAAGGGGCATTATTATGAGGCTACGACAATACAATTGTGGCTAATTGGCATCGAAATGACTAATGTCAGGAAAACAGTTTCCCCAATTGTGCATATAAACCACCATCAGGATGTATAACTCTCTAACATTACCTCTATATCGATTAATATGTCCCTGATTTAAAGTGTAAACTGATACCCACCCAAATTTACACATGTACAAACAACCCATGATCATGAACTCGCTCCATATATACATAAACACAACATAAATGACCATGTAGCCACTCGTTTTCACACACGCACTTCATCCATGACCGTACATCTATATTTAGGTATAACCGTACACCACACACTTGACTAAAATGTATATAGTCACAAGTCACCATGCAGATATACTTCTACGCTTCGCCCACGACCGTATAATCACTCTATATATAGCTCTACACCCCGTTCATAATCATACATTCACTTCATGTATACATACATGTATTCGCCTCACCATTGGCCATATAATGACTCCATGTGTATATATTTGCCACACCCATGGCCATGTAGTCACTCAAGCTTTATATATACACCACACCCATAACAATAGAATCACTCCAAGTACACATATACGCATCACCAATGGCCATGCAGACGTTCTACATATACCAATACCCCGCTCACACGACCATTCATACACCCATGCTTGCATATACACCTCACTCATGACAATTCAGCCACTCGCTGTATACTCATAACAACATTCGTGGTCATATAGTCAATCATTGTTTACCAATTCACATCACCATTGGCCATTCCATATACACATATTGGCCACACGAATGGTCATATATCCACTAAAGATATACATATGCACCCCACCCATGCCTATAATGTCACTCCCGGTATACATATACACATCACCAGTGGCCATGCAGCTTTCAAGACATGCCAATACCCAGCACATCACCTCACCATTGGCCATACAGTCACTCCCTGTATACACATGACCATATAGCCACTCAAGGTATAAATATACGTCCCACATATGACCATAGAGTCAATCCATTTGTGCATATACACCTCACTAATTGCCATACAATCCTTCAAGACATACCTGTACAATTTACACCACCTCACCATTGGCCATATGGTATCTCCCTCATACATATTTGCCACATACATGGAATATAGCCACTTAAGATATACATATACACCCACACATGGCCATAAGAGGTATTCTATGTATACATATACACCTCAGCATTGAATAGATACACCAATAAACACGGGTCATTTGTATACTCCAGTATTGCATATACACCTCACACATGACAATTCAGCCATTCGCGGTATATTCATACATCCGATCCATGATCATACAGCGACTCCCTGTATACATATATATCCCCTAGTCGCCTAATGACAATACACCAACAGTAAAGATGCACACACACACCATATACACTTAAGATCACAATGCCACTTTATATATACCAACACGCTCGCCAATGACCATCCATCTATGCATGTATGCATATACATTTCAACAATCATGA
The DNA here is from genome assembly GCA_032622095.1 of Siphonodentalium dalli. Taxonomy (NCBI): domain Eukaryota; kingdom Metazoa; phylum Mollusca; class Scaphopoda; order Gadilida; family Siphonodentaliidae; genus Siphonodentalium; species Siphonodentalium dalli. The sequence continues at coordinate 134,296,137 of CP136068.1, read as the reverse complement.
CCATACAACCGTTCCATGTACACCTGTCCTATAATTATTATACCCATAAGCATACAACCACTCCTTATCTATCCATACAGTCCATCCATTTTCATACAACCAATACATGTATGTATACACACCCACCCATGGCAATTAAGCTATCAAATTTACACCTGTACATTCCACACATGATCATAAGATCACTCCAAAGATACATAAACAACACACGGATGGAAAGTAGCTACTCCTGTTATACCCATACATCACGTCAGTGACTATACAGCCACTCCACGTATACCTATTCACATCATGCATTAGTACTCCTTGTTTATCTGCATATCATCATAAATACCACACACATGACCATATAGACACTCCACCATTCGTGATTAGATTTCATGTATACCTATTTACATCATCTGTGACCACAAAGTCACTCCCTGACCTGCCCTGACTACCATTTTTACAAACATCATGTATTAAGTTGATCAATATTAATAACTTTCGACGCTAATTTGTTGACGCTAATTTGTGAGAGTAGCAACGTCAATTGCAGTCCATGAGCCAGGCTCCCCAAAAATGGAAAGTGGTACCAATTTGGTGGGCAAATTCTACCAAATGTTTTCTGAAATCTCATAGTCTGAAGTTTATGTCAGTGCTGGGGCACACTGGGGCAGTGTAGCTTAGTGTGGAAAATGTTTGTTTCCATGGCAACGGAGTGTGTTTTTTCCGGTATAAAACATATGCTTATAATGGTCTCTATCAAGAATGTTTAATGCAGTAACTCTATCTTGGCATTAATATGGGGTGCTATCCTTGGTGGGCTTTAATTTGACACTGGAGATTTCACCAATATATGTCAAGGTCAAATACAAAGGTCAAGGTCATTGACTAAAATATTAGCTTTTTTCATATCGGGTCATACATTTTCTACCCAATAAATTTATATATCAGTTTTGAATACGTTATCTTTACTCGGAAATAATCTAGAGCATATAGGCTACACGGAGAACTGTGTTATGGTTGCAACTGACAAGCCAGTCATGAGATAACGACCTCTAAACTTTGTGGCCATTTTCAAAATTGGTCGAAATCAGTTATTTCCCAAGATATCGTGCTTTTGTGTATATTATAGAGTTATTTAATTATCTGGGGTCCGTTAGGGGTTGAATTATGAATTTATTGACTAAAGCCCGAAACTTATACAAATATATACTTAGTTATAGGGAAAACGTTTTGGAGGGCGTGCCCAGGTGGTGGTGGTGTCAAATGTCATTATAAACCCAAGTTTCCGTGACAACGACACCATATATTTGAAGAAAAATACAAAATATGCCGCTTTTGAGAATCAACGAACCTTGTTTTTTTTGTATGGCACATTTTTAGTCACATTTTAATCGGCATTAAAGTACTACCTTGTTGTGGTAATTGTGACATTACATAAACGACGATGCATTACCATCAAGACCAAAATAACTGCAATTTTGTAACTTTAGTAACTAAATCATGAAACTTCACATATGTGTTCCGTGGTTATAATGGACACCTTTTGGGGGATGCCCAGTGAGATGTTTGACAAACTGTCGAGATAAAATCTGGTTTCCATGGCAACGGCATCAAATATTATTATTGAAAATCCAACTGCTGGAAACCTGAGCCTAATTGCGTATGAAGAAATGATGTGAACTCATATTGCCATTAAGGATCCATCAATGAACTGGACTATATGCCCTATATGGTCAATGTCAATTGCTACAGTCAATGTCATTGGAAAAGGGTAACATTTGGTCTAGTTTTTATAATTGGGCTCTTATTCCACTACCTATAGTGGGTTAGTCATGAAAGCAATCCCCATCATCATGCATAACTTTGTGGTAATACATGATTCATGATACATTACCCTTGAGATACAATCACAACAAAATAAACACGATTTGTGACATCAACTAAAGCACGATACTGCACTTATCTGTTTCTTGGTTATAGTGGAAACTTTTTAGAGGGGGCCGTTCCTAGCTGAGGGGTCATATATCCAGATACAATATAGTTCCCATGTCAATGACACTAGCGAGTTTGCGATATCCGTCCGACGGGTACCGGTGAATCGGTGAAATTCGTCACGTTCACTTGCGTCCTTTCAATGCAGTGCATACAGCGGTAGGGATTTGGAACGGTAGATGTATCCCATTGACCGGTAATCTTTCACTAAAGTTTTCTCACTCAAAAGTACATAATTCTATGAAATAGAAGTCAGCTATGCATTAATCTATTCATTGCAAGATTTCATGGGCAAATCTCATTGATAAATCTGTCATTTACGCCATGTTTTATGTTAAAAGTATCGAGGCGGCTTCTTGCACTTAGATAACTACGGAACGCCAATTTGTTCACTAACAACTATCTTCACTCCAGTAAAGACATATCATGATTAAAATTACTCAAACCTTTAATTCAATGGTCCCCATGTCATCAGATTCCAACACAAATAATGCTAACCACAGTCAACTATAGTATACATTTGCCCAAAACCTGTTATTTATCAACATTTATTTAAATGAAAAAAAAACACTTGATTTTAGAGTTATACATCTTCATCCGCAATTTGGTCCTAGACCGTCTCTCGTCGACTGTTTACTGGGCGTCTAAAAATTATCGGTGGTGAAAAATAATAGATTTCAAAAATCGATATCTGATCACTCTTAGCTTTGATGTGTGGGTTCCTCTATTCGAATAAAATATTTGTTACGCCCCAAAGCCGAGGAAATAGTAATTTGCGAGCGTTTATTCGGATTATGCATGAGAGTGAGTTGACGGTGCTATACGCATGGACGTGATTATAGATGGTCTCCGCGTTGAGAGCGGGTGTCCAGCTTCAAATTACCAACTATACACCCCATTGAGCCTTGCGTAATTCCAATTGTGCACCCCCGTTGGGTTTGATTTTCCCCAACTGTTCCTCCACGTGCCTGAACTGTAGTCTGTTCTAAATGGATCAGTAGTCTTGTTACCACAAATCCTGTTGTGGGAGGGTTCCACTGTGCCGACTAATATAAGAGCATTTGTAGATCTGAACATGGAAATTGCACAATCATAACATATAGTGCTCTAATGCCAGGCAAATCACGCCCTGATTTGTTTTTCTGAAATTAATTATCAGTTTTGACGGGCCACTGCATGTGGAGAGACCAGGATACACAGGGTCGACCATGGTTCGGTCCGGTGTGAGAACGTTTTGAAATCTGAATATGAAAATTGATAATCCTAGCATCTTTTGACTGTCCCCAAGCTTTTCATTTGTTGGATATTTCAAACCTAAGGTTGGAAAATTTCCAACTGTTGGCCAATACAGTCCGAATTTGTTTACCAAAAGGAGGAAAATATGCAAATGTTGGTCTGAAACAATAACAATTCCCAACTAAATAATTTTTTGGGAAAATCAAACTGCCAGAATAATTCAACCTTGTTTTGGTGTGAAATTTCCAACTGACGTGCTAGGTATATGAATATTTCAACTGTTGAACAATTTTACAACAGTTGAAGTGAAACACCGCACCCCCATCGTCACGTCTCTGTGTCGACCCTTTGTGCATGAGCATAAACATATCGTGAATGTATTACACTTTTGAATACAACCGCTTAGTTATTTTATCCTATGTGGGTGGTAGCTGATTCTCATTTTAATATAGATTATATATTTACCATTTGAACGGACATGGCTCATTTGAACATCAAGACTGTTCTATATTGTAGTGGTGGAGATATATAGGTCGACAGTGACACGAAATACCGATATACACACCTTATACTCTACACAACCTTACCCTCGTCAAAGCGACTTTCAGCTGTTTTGGTTTTTGTTTCGTATAGAAGTGAAGCAAACGCTCTTTATTTATATTTATATTAACATAACATTTTAGGCCTGTGATTGAAGGATACAATATAATGACACGGCTGGTTTTTATCTAGTATCTGTATATTTTCGAATATGTGTCTGTCTGCATGTCCACTATTTTTTAGAAAATAATGAGGCCATCTATAGCTATATGACTAATAGAGATAATATTTACCAGAAATGTAACGGTGTGGTTTATAGAACTAGTAAAGGTGTCTCTATCTTTATGGCGCGGATGGGGTTCGGGGCTCTTTACAAAAAATATTAAAAGAAGTATTTGACGTCGGTTGCCACAAAACATGTAAATACACATCGTGACACAGTGAAAGAATGCAAGTGTATCAGGCATTTATAAGACATAATATGTTTTACATTTGCACTATATATGTATCGATAATTGGTCTCATTCATGGTCCACTTATCAATACCTGCTATTGTGCCCATGCATGTAGTTGCATTGAATTCAACAAAATACACGTGAACGGGTACGGGTAAATCGATGAACATCGTCGTGGTTACTTGGGTACTTTCAATGCAGCTCATAAAGCAATAGCGATTTAGAACGGGCAGATGTGTCCCATTGACAGGTAACCTTTCACTACGATTTCTCACTCAAAGGTTCATGAATTACACGTAATTCCAGTCAGCTATGCGTTAACCTATCTATTGCAAGATTTCATGGGCACACATCATGCATTGATAAAGTTGTCATTTTAAACCAGGTTCTATGTTCAAATTCTCGAGGCGGCTTCTAGCACTTTTTTCACTACATTAATGAGAGGTTGTGGTTGATAGAGTGAGTAGATGGTGCTATAGACGCAGTCTCGACCCATTGTAGGGACGTGTCTATAGATTGTATCCGCGTTAGGAGGGGCGTTCACATTCTAACTACACCCCATTTTCACCCCTCCCCATCCCGTTGTGCTTTGATTTTCCCAACTGGTCCCCCACATCCGCCTGAATGGTAGCAAATTCTAAATGAATCTTTTTGTCACTAGCCGGGGTGGGTATAATCCATTAGACCGACCAGTACAAGAAAATGTGTAGATCTGAGCCTGAACAATCCCCGATTTGTTTTTCTCTTAAATTAATTATCGGTTTCTGACTGGCCAATGGGGAGGGGCCGGGACACACCGGATCGAACATGGTTCGTCCCGGTGTGAGAAATATTTGAAATCTGAACATAACATTTTCTAAATCCTAGCATCCAGACTGGCATCAAACGTTCCATTTGTTGGACATTTTGATACCTGACACCCCCCCAAAAGGTTGAAAATTTTCAACAGTTTCTGATAGCCATTTCAGTCCAAATGTTTTACCAAAAATAGGAAAATATGCAAATGTTGGTCTAAAAACTACAAATTCTCCACTAATAAATTGATGGAATATTAAACTACGGGAACAATTTCAACCTATTGTTGGTGTGAAATTTCCAACAAATGTTTTGTCAAGAATATCATATTTCCAACTGTTGAACATTTGACCAAAGTTTGGGGGGGGGGGGGGGGGCTGAGACACTAATATAGGAAACAAGGTCACAAGTCTTTGTAATTCATCCTATGTCACAAATATACCTGAAATATTCAATTCAGAACAACTAAAGTTGAATGAAATACTGTAATACATTCTTATATGAGCATGTTTATACTTTCGGGTAGTTGCCTAGCAACCGTTGCTAAGCAGGGCCAAATCTCGATGCGGTCTATTCTGAAAATGATCAGTAAGGTCCAAGGAACATATGTGGATGTTTCATGCTTTTATCAATATTTGTGCAATTCTTACATTTCCATGCACCAAGCGCCTGGACTACACAGAAGCATGATATATTGGGAAATAACCGATTTTCACCCATTTTGGAAAATGGTCACCAAGTTTAAAGACATATTTCTCATGACTGAGTCACTGACATGTCTTTTTCGACAATAACGAATTTCTCCATGTAGCATATACGCTACAGATTATTTAGGAGCAAAGATAACGTATTCAAAACTGATATATAAAATCAGTGGGTAGAAAATATAAGACCCGATATGAAAAAAGCTAATATTTTGGTGAATGACCTTGACCTTTGTGTGTGACCTTGACCTATAGAGGTGAAATCCCCGCGTCAAAATAAAGCCCACCAAGGGTGCCACCCCATATTAGTGTAAGGATAGAGTTACTGCATTAAACTTTCTAGTACACACTAAAAAAAAAGTAGATAGATTTGGGTAGTTAAAAAATTTTCACTACTCTCCTAGTTTTTTTAGCTACTTTTCCTAGTCACTTTAGCTACCTGGAGCTGGTATTTTAAATACTGATTAGGTAGCAAAGATTCTTACATAGGTAGTTAAATGGACGAACATGACATTTGGAACTTATTCCCTATTCTTTATTTTCAAAAATGTGGCTTTCGGCCGATTTCATGGCATGGGTGGGAGGCCGGCCCCAAATACCACCAAGACACACCCCGACCCCCACCATCACCCCCCGGGGGTGCCACCCCGAGGGGGTGAAAATGGGGATATGGACAATTTTCGAGAACGGTAAGGATTTCGACCGAGTTGACGGCATGGGTGGGTGGCCGGCCCCAAATACCACCTAGAAACACCCCGACCCCCACCCATCACCCCGGAGGGTGCCACCCCGAGGGGGTGAAAATTGGGATATAGACAATTTTCGAGAACGGTAAGGATTTCGACCGATTTGACGGCATGGGTGGGTGGCCGGCCCCAAATATCACCAAGAAACACCCCGACCCCCACCCATCACCCCCGGGGTGCCCCCCCCAGAGGGGGTGAAAATGGGGATATGGACAATTTTCGAGAACGGTAAGGATTTCGACCGAGTTGACGGCATGGGTGGGTGGCCGGCCCCAAATACCACCTAGACACAACCCGACCCCCACCCATCACCCCCGGGGGTGCCACCCCGAGGAGGTGAAAATTGGGATATGGACAATTTTCGAGAACGGTAAGGATTTCGACCGATTTGACGGCATGGGTGGGTGGCCGGCCCCAAATATCACCAAGAAACACCCCGACCCCCACCCATCACCCCCGGGGTGCCCCCCCCCCAGAGGGGGTGAAAATGGGGATATGGACAATTTTCGAGAACGGTAAGGATTTCGACCGAGTTGACGGCATGGGTGGGTGGCCGGCCCCAAATACCACCTAGACACACCCCGACCCCCACCCATCACCCCCGGGGTGCCACCCCGAGGGGGTGAAAATTGGGATATGGACAATTTTCGAGAACGGTAAGGATTTCGACCGATTTGACGGCATGGGTGGGTGGCCGGCCCCAAATACCACATAGAAACACCCCGACCCCACCATCACCCCGGGGGGTGCCATCCCGAGGGGTGAAAATGGGGTATGGACCATTCTCGAGAACGGCAAGGATTTCGACCGATTTGACAGCATGAGTGGGTGGCGGCCCCAAATACCACATAGAAACACCCCCTGGGGTGGTGGGTGGGGGTCGGGGTGATTCTTGGTGGTATTTGGGGTCGGGAATAAGTTCCAAATGTCATGTTCGTGTTAAACGGTTCGTATTCCTGATTGGTTAAACTGCATGCCACGTGATCGTTGTTTAAACTCTGTTTGAAAATATTCCGAACTTTAACGGCGGACTTTTCTCGATAACTGTCCAGTCACTCCAGTGGAAATAGCAAGGTTCCACGTCTTTCTGCCTCTGGCAGTACGCTACGAAACGACCAGATGGTACCAGATGGTACGAAACGTCCAGGTACGAAAAGTCCTGTATCCGCGCCCGGACCGTCACCACGCGGTCGGAACTTCTCTGTGTTGGATTTAGATGATTACAATATGACATTGCATTCGTTCCCATGGTAAGTTTCTTTTGTACTATCGTATGAACACATATGCATGAGGTTTTTATAGGAAATATGACATTTAACGTCCAATTATGAAGTGATCATGGGTGATACATGTACCTCGAATATTGGAAAGGTAGATTTCCTAAAAATAATAGTATTAGGCCTACTATTAGTAAAGTGTCAGTGTCTTTTTTATTAGTAATGATTAATGTGAGAAGAAAAATTTTGTGTGTCCAACCACAGTCACTGTACATAAACAGTTCTGGGTAAACAACGGATCGATATATAATGGCCCGATTCAACGATTGGGCTAAAACTTAGTAAAAGTTAAAACAGTCAATTGGTGAACGTTCAGACGACCACGATTCAATCGTAAGCAGCTGTCGTAAGTGGAAAAATTTCCATTATCGATAAAGGAAGTAACCAGTAGGCAGTACTAGTAGTTGAATTGCGCATGCTCATGACAATGTTGCAAGCCAAAAAATATTATCAAGCACTGTTTTATTTTAGATGCGAAATCGTGGCATATCCTTGGCTACTTCCACTAATTGTGGCATAATCGCTGTCGTACATGTATGTATGTAAAAATCATAGCTGGATATGATTGTAGGGAAGTCAATCACATGCTTTACGAACAACTTACGATATCATGTACGACAACATCACAATCGTTGGATCCATTGGAACTTACTATCAATGCTTACGCCTTGTAATCCAACATTAGCCCTAAATGCTATTAGACCACCCTAATGATCAGCTCAAACTGCCCATTAGGGCGGCTGACGGCCTGCCATACCCTGTGTAGAACTATCTACTCTCTCCTGCCAAATAAACGTGACGTCACGTTTATTTATTTAAAGAAAAATACGACAGCATCACGATTATTAGGCGCCATCACGATTATTTAAAGTTCTTGCAAAGTCGCGGAATTTTCAGTCAAAAAGTTAGAAAAAACGTGCAGCTCACTAAAAAAAATAGAAGTGCACTTGACAAGTTGACAGGAATGTGGGAGAATCTCATTCCTAACAGGATTTAGGCCTCTAGATCATGATGTCCGTGTATAAACAGACGGATTATCGCAGTTAATTACAACTCATCAAAGCTTATAATCACACAGTGACAACTAATTATCGTTGGGACGGAACCGACTTCTACTATCAAAACGGGACTTAATGCTAAAATCACATCACCAGGCTTATATTATAAAATAATCAGTGAAACTAATCTGAGTGACAACTGATGAACTAATTTAACTTGACGTGGCCGACTTCTCCAAACAATACTGTTATCGTGACCCAATTATGCGCTATCATGAAGACACAGAAGCTGTGAGTCGTGTGCACACATGCGTGACTGGTTTTGGCTATAAATGGAAAGTTACGACACCGCAGTAGCTTCTGTGTGTACACAGGAACATGTATTTAAATCTATGCAATAAAGCAATACAATAACATGTCCGTGTATTCAAAGCACAGTTTAATTATGAATGCGATGACTTGGCAACAGTTCCACATTATTAACCACAACTTACGTTTTATGTCGGATTTAAGTTTTATGTCGGATTTTAAATTGCCGATGTGCGACATAAGAAAGATAACTCTAATTTACATCTCGAGCGAAATATTGATGGATGATGCAACCGGTATGCCAACTAATTTCCCGCAAGTTCCACCTTTTACTCATTGTCACTGATCAAAATGCCGAACTTTATTTATCATAAATAATAATAGAAGTTTCCCCACTATATTTGTTTTTCGCATTATAGAACTGGTTGAATTAATGTGGTCCGTTTTATAAGCTCCATTACAGCATTTCAAACCGCGCGTTCCGTTATTGTTCCGAGCCAATGAGAACAACTTGCATGCATGGGAACTTGCCCAACAATGCCAAATTAATTAAGGCCTACATTCTGCTTCATTTATAGTAGAAATATGGTAAAATGCCATCATTGTGCGCCATCACTATTATTTGGCACCATCACTATTATTAATAACACCCGAAAATGTGCACCATCACTATTATTTGGCCATCACTATTATTAGGCAGGGGAGAGTATTTCACAACATTTTTCATGTAAACAATGAATGCTAGCCTTATTACCTCACCATATATTTTCAGTCGGTACTCCCCGCCACAAGTTGACGCCAAAAGTTCCCTGTGTCGGTGTATCTAAATCCTTTAATCAGACATTTCTAAACTGTCTAATGTTGGTGACCTCGATAAGTCGTCCATCTTCACGTTCTTGTTGACATTTTACACAAGGCCACGTGCTCGGAAGAACTACTGGGTAATTTACTACGTCCAGTTTGGCTTATAGTCCATTTCACGAATAACCGTTTTAAACTGATTTCAAGATTTTATTGTTAGCAAACCATTACAACGGTGTGAGTGTGTAATATAGTGAAACATCCTAGTTGAACCAAGCGAACAATATAACTTCTGTCTTGTGTATATAGTATTACAGCATAGTGTTAAATGTTAGTAATTATGTAGGCCTTGAAGATTTACCTGCATATCTATAGCTAGGAAGGCCTACATACAAAATCTCATTTTATGGTATATGTGGCTTTGTAGATGTTCGCCAATCGCCATGGCTGCATGCATGTGTCATAGACATGATACCTATTAGTATTCATCGTATTTTGTTTCTTTTTATTGGCTTGGTATGCAAACTGACATTAAATTGGACATTTTCGACAAATTTGTTGTTAGATCGGACAATGGAATTTTAAGTCATCTGTATGGACGAAGGAACGATCACTAGATCTTATTGAACCATGCACGATGCCCAGCGACTGATAAGTTCACACCGACTGACATGCCCGCAGCAGTTTTTATCTCAAATAAATTGTTATCAAAAGTTCAAAACACATATTTCTGGCCGAGAAATAAGCGGAGTAAGTGTGATCATCATTTATCCACGCACTCAAGGCTTGACAAATGTGGACCTGGTTTCTATTCGACACAAGCATGGAACATTGATATAAATCTATAAGTTTCATTTTTGTCTAACAAACGGACAACTTTAATAGCTTCAAATTTTCGCGTGACGGTAATGACGGGGTACAGGGATGTCGATTTTTGATATTTTTTATATATATCAGCAAAACAAAAATTACATATATCATTGAAAGATGCATCTCCTGAATATACGGGATATGAAGATCACTCCGTTTTATCTGGAAATGTATCTGCTAACCGATAAAACAATCTCACTTCTTATAATTTCACTTTTAACAAATCGTGTGGTGGGTGAGAGACATCTCATTTGAGTGATTATGGGTATAAAGGGACGTCAAAAAATCTCAATAAAACTATATATAGATGTTCATCGAGCGTTGGCTCATAACGCAAAACATAGACTGCATGGTCAGTTTGGTTTTCTGACATTTACGACAATTTTGTCGCATAAAATAAATAAAAATACGATAAGAAACTGGAAATGTTTATGCACATTCCGGACGGGATATATGTCCCTGGCACATATTTGAAATTTCACGGAAAATATGAAAGATAACAAAGTTATAGCCTAATTAGTTTTATAGACCCGTTCTAAATATCCCATAGAAAATGCATGCCGACGATAAGCATGCAGGGGTGCGTAGAAATACCAAGCAGAACCAAGTTGGATAAAACTAAGGCGGAAAATGACACTTAAATCATGTTATGTGCTGTATAATGGAGAAATAAACCATAATAATGCAACATGACGTGATTTTATTTGAGTTTTGTTGACTATATAGCGAGCGTAAATCCAAAAAAAAAACAGTGCGGCGATCGCGAAAACTTTTCAGCTTGGTCATTTACAGATCGCTGTGTTTGGATACTTTCCGTCCCAGAACGCAACATAAGCTCCATCCTGAGTTCAGTCTCCTACACAGGACTTACCCTGCTAGCACCTACATGGAATGTGAAGCAATGTCGTATTTATTTATTATGAAGCAAATTTGATACCTCCTATATATACATATTTATTTTAGATTTTTGTAGGTTACAGCTAATTCTGCATTATTCTGAGAAACATAAATGGTCTAGGTCAAGCCAGAATGAATTATTATTATTTATTATTATTACAAAACACTTCTATAAAAAAAATATTTTATTTTAAAAAATACACGTGCCTGCAGCCGCAGCGTTACGACATCTCTTCGCGCGGAGACTAAACTATGTCTGCAGCTTGAACGCAACAGTCAATAGTTATTCGTGAAATGGACTATAGGCCAAACCGGACGTAGTAAATTACCCAGTAGTTCTTCCGAGCACGTGGCCTTGTGTAAAATGTCAACAAGAACGTGAAGGTGGACGACTTATCGAGGTCACCAACATTAGACAGTTTAAAAATGTCCGATTAAAGGATTTAGATACACCGACACAGGGAACTTTTGGCGTCAACTTGTGGCGGGGAGTACCGACTGAAAATATATGGTGAGATAGTAAGGCCAGCATTCATTGTTTAGTTGAAAAATGTTGTGAAATAGATACCTCAACGCAGGGTATGGGGGGCCGTGTGGCACTAGAAATGATGAAATACATTTCTAGTGCCATCGGGTCTAAATGCTATAGGCGAGTAGATTTTCAATAAAAGTAACAATTATGACCAAGGCACATGTATTTATCAACTAAATACTAATACAAGTATGAAACCACCCACTCACCAATGTGTCATTTATCCTTAAAATGACAAATAACAGAACGTAAACACTGGCAGACATGTCTACCATAGTATGTGACCGCAACATGTCATTACACACGTTCATGAATCCTGTGGAATATCAGAACAATCCACAATTATGTCGAGTTTGAGGGGATAATAAACAAAGATCTTGTCATTAGTAGAGAAATTTTAGCTGTTAGAATTTACTCGCGGTAGAGTGACAAAAAATCATGTCCCCAAACGGCGTTTCTCCAGTTCCAATGGTTAACAAACTGAACAGTCAAAATGGTCCTATAAGAATCTGGCTAGAGACAAGGAGACATCATTTTGAGGAAAAACAAGAACTTTCCCAAATACCCTGCCTGTGAAAATAGTACTGTCATCCTGAATAATGGCAAAATGTCCTCCATTTGCATTGTTTACATTCTTAGGAACTATTTTTCTTGGTATGGGAGACCATAATATCCTAACATTATTTTGCGATAGCCGATACACATGCCATGGGGGCGGGGCGGCCATGATTACAAACAAACCCATCCGTCAATACTAGAATACGATTACGAATGGAAATCGATCAGTATAGACAATCGCGCATGGGATCAAGCTTTTGATTATGCCCATCAATATATATGGGTTATAAGCTATACCGGTATGATTGTACCTGATAACCGACAATTTCTCGATTAATTTACATTCAAATGTTATTAAACGTATTTTTTTCTCCACAATGTTTTTCTCCCAGTGCACCAAAATAGAATTGACCGGAAGTGAACTCGCACAAGGAGTCCGTCGTAAAATATGACATATTTCGTCGGAATACGGTACTTTCCTATTCATAAATATGTTTTTATATACATGTAGGCTATTTGATTTTAGAATAATACAATATTCTGAAACATGTAAGTTTTCTATTTATGTGATTTGCGTAATAATACGGCATCTTGTAATCTCGCTTTCGACTATAGACTGGTAATTATAAAAATAAAATATCAACATTTCCCATCTCTAAACAGCACAAAACTTCATAAATCGTGGGTAATCAAGCAGCTAAATTAATTCCAACAACTTAAATAAACTGAAAGCATCGATTTCATATCATAAACTTGCCCGATTGCATGATCGAATTTCTTTTATGGTCGATTTTCATGTACCTGCCGCGAATTAAAACATGACAACAACATCATGAACATGTGTTTACAATAGAAATATGGCGACTGGCTCTCAAGCAAAACTGACACGTTTTAGCGGACGTTTTTCAAACGATACAGTGAACATTAATCTAAAGCATAGCTCCTTGGCTCTTAACGGTATGTCACTTATCATAATGGGCTGCCTAATGATACTGTTGAAGTTATAGTTTTTCACATTTGAATGCCAAAACAATGGCATAATATTGCAGATATACTCTGTTTCAAAGTCATTTTTCTGGTACAAAAAGCTTTTTAGCTCACATCTATTTGTGGCACCTCCTTTAACGATATATGCTCTATATATTATCTCTATGTTGTTATATCTATTTCTCTCTGCTTTTATGTGAAAAAATTATGCAGATCTTCATTGTATATAGAATCTGAATGATTATTAAAGTGATGTGAAACACTTCGGTTGGGTGATCAAATAGAAATAGAGAATAATCTTGCTCAAAGTACCATAGTTATTTTTTACGAATATTAATCCAAATTGACAACGCACATCGTCATTCTGTTATTTTAATTCAATGCAATGACTCTCGATGGAGAAATCATTTGTATGTTTTTATTGTCGATAGTTGCGTCCCGAATCGAGATGTAAATATTTACAGTTGATCGTAGTTCAGACGATATTTTCTATGAAGTGGTTTCGTTGATTTCTTTGAAATTTAGTAGAAAGTTAGCAGAACGGTACCTTTCCCAGGTTGGCGTAATGCCTGAGTATACTAACTGGTCACTTCACGCACCCAAACAAGTCCATAATATGTCTTTAATGGAAGACAAAAACAATTGATTTTAGTACGATTGAGGTTGAATATATATATTTTTTTTTTCTCCCTTTCATAGGTACATGTATCATGTACTAAAAACTACTCAAATTCTATATATGGGTTGATATCTCAAAAGTGCATTCTGGCTGGATAAAAAACTAATTTTGAAACATGAATACGGAAGGAAGTTCAATATACATGATTTGCAGGTACTGGAAACGTGCAGCAGTGCTAAAATGACATAGAAACATATGCTACACAATCCTCCACAAAATTCTTAGGAATCCATATTGATGAAAACCTGACTTTCAAAAAACATGTGTCCTCTGTTTGTTCTAAAATGGTGAATGCCATATACCACATCAATAAAGTTAAACACTTCTTTCCTGGTAGCGCACTTAAAACATTATACTATGCTCTAATACAAAGCCATCTTGTCTACGGTGTTCAAATATGGGGACACGTCCCTGCGGTCAAAAAAATTTTCATGCTTCAAAAACGCGCGATACGAGTTTTATGTAATAAAAAATATAGAAGCCACACAGAACCTCTTTTTAAAAAAGAAAATATACTCAAAATATACGACATCCACAAAGTCCAAGCGGCTGTTTTCATGCATGATTGGTATCATATGCGCTTAATAGAATCATTCACCGACATGTTTACCAAACGCAAAAACGGACCAGACACCCGGCAAAAGCACCCACTATTTTAAAAAAAACCAAGAACATCTTGGTCCCAACAACTACCATTCCATTCTTATCCAACTACATGGAACAACTTGGATAATGAATTTACATCATACCAATCCAGACACACATTCAAACGCCGTGTACATGCCGATTGCATTAAAAAATATGCTGCAACAATTAAATGCAACAATCAAAGATGTCCCGACTGTGTGGTAGCTCGTCAATAGTGTAACCTCCCGTACATATATCGCAATCTACAACCTCACTCAGCACACTCCTACTCGACTTCCAAAGATCATGACACTGACAAGAAAGAGACAAACCATCGAGTAACCAATAAACGATTTATATATACGTATACCCTCCATTATATAATTATATAATCCTATAAATGGAACCATTATGTAATACATAATTTCATAGCCGTGCATTGTACAATAAATCTTGACCGCCTATATATGTTAACATTTATTCATCTCTAAAGGGGGTGACAGTAAGACAGTCTAGCCTGACTATGCCACCCCCTCGAATATACATTACAATATTTGTCAAATGTATTATGTATTAATTTATATATGTATATTGAAATAAAATATCCTATCCTATCCTATCCTATCCTACTGTTAGTCTAAAAATAGAAATTTCCTACTAAATGGGCACTTGTAATTTCTGGTTCGAAAATCAAGCAATGAGAACAAGATACTCCCCCCCCCCAATCACCCTGTTGCCACGTCCCTGGTACTGGGGCAAATTGGGTGCAATTGCCAGGTGGACAAATTATTGTACTTTGCAAGTACATTTCAAGAATGCCTGGACAAACATACATGTATATTATGATATCTCTGAATGATTAATCGTTAATCATTAATTTTTCACATTCAGAAAAGTTTTCAATATGCCCATTAGCGTGATCGATGAGAAATGCACTGCACTCTTAGTGTTACATGGTTGCGAGGTACATGTATATGGTACACGTACTCAGCACTAGGATGATTTTTCATTGCTTCACATGTGCTTGCTTTGACAGTGAGCTCGAACAAATATTTTGAATTTTGGAAAATTCCCAGGCCCTCCTTATAAGCTAATATAACATGTGAGATCTAAAACCCTAAATGTAAACCATGGATGAAATATGTCCACCTACATGTACTAGTACCTCCTCATAATCCTTGAAATTCTACAAATTTGTTGAAAAATACTAGCGATATAACAAGATACACCAATGCATTCATATGTTTTTGCGCATAAAACCATGAATTCCATGATATATTTGAAACTTTCAATTTGAATCTATGAATGCATTGGTGTATCTTGTTATATCGCTATTATTTTTCAACAAGGAGTTGTGTAATTACGGTGTCACATTGCAAGTTATGTGACAAGCTCTGAGCAGCACAGTAAGGACATCAAATCATTTTCTTGACCACATATCTACTACAAACATATTTGTCATTGATCCCTAATGGAGTTTCGCATATGTAAGAGAATGCATGATTGGCACAGGGTTTTCGCAAAATTTCAAGAAGCTCCAGTCATAGAAGGGTTATAAATAATTAAGACAGTTGTAGACATTAAACGGACATGGCTCATTCGAACCCTAAAATTTATGTTTACGTAATTCGAGAAAAGGGGTCTCAAAACATATATGCAAACCAGCATCCCTATCATTTTTGGTACGCGATAATGTGTTTCCATTGGATCTTATTTGTCCATGCGAGAATAATAGCCTCTGTTGACATGGATGTAACAATAGACCAGTTTTCCAGTTTGTTACACAATGTCAACATGAATTTTAGTCATTTACATTGATTCTTGGAAAACATTGATTTTTCTCAAATATACTCTAATCACAATTTAGTAGTCAATAATTCTCAGTTGGCTGTCGATGAACTGCAGTTAGTTAAATTCCGTAGTTGTTTTTAAATATACTCAAGCCAATCAAACAGTACCCATATCATCAAGATACAACATTTCTTCAAAATATGCTTTAGTTATCAGAATCGATGTATTGCAATAAAATAATGCTAATCACTGTCAACTATGGTATCAAATTACTCAAAACTTGTTGTTTTGTTTACCAACATTCTTTCAACAAAATATGGTAGTATCATCACTAAAGTATATCAAAATTTGATCGTATTACCACTTACATCTCGAGAAATAACAAACTTCAAAAATTGATATCTGATCACTCTGAGCTTTGATGGGTGGGTTCCTCGACTCAAAGCAAAAATTTTTTGCCCCCAAAACAAAAGAAATAGTAATATAGGAGTGTCTGATCATCGGATTGAGTACCTCCTACCCAGGTGGTGAAAAATAAAAGATATGAAAAATTGATATCTGATAACTCTGAGCTTTGATTGGTGGGGTCCTCGACTCATATCTAATATTTTGTTAACCCCCGAGCCGGAGAAACACTAATTTAGGACCGAAATGAAAATTGGGAAAATATGTTTCTACTTCTAATAAAAAGGAACGATATTGAAAACTGTCACTCAAATTTTTTAAATTTTATTTCTCCATCAGTTTAATTAAAACCACCTGCCTCTGAGTCACAAGATGAAATGTGGGAAAATGGCAAACATGGTAAGACCTCCAGGTCAGGGATAAATGCTGAAAAGACAAAATAGTCTTGTCGATAAAAGTTTTGATCTAGAAAATATTTGGACTACATGTAAGTTGGTTTTTATTCCATTTTGAAGAGGAATAATAATCATATCCTCTATAACATAATCAAAATCTGATAAACCTGCTTGGAGCAAAATGTTCTATTCAAAATGGCATCCATGATGACAATTGGTATTGAAAAATGCCTATCACTTTCTGTGATAGGTGGCTTTAGGTGAATCAACTATTGCCAAGTTAGTAATAAAATGAAATATACACAAACAATGCTTTAATAGTCGTAAACGATATAATTATGTAGAATGTCTGTACCAACATGGCTATAACACACCTGTTAGGCTGTTACCCCATTTGATATTGGAATAGTTAGAAAATAGACATGAAAAATAACACCAAAAACAGTGTCTTCACCATCGGTTATAGTAGTAGAATCGGGGTAGTATAGGATTAAATTTGTTTTCAATTATTTTTCCTCAATATGTGTCTACAGTATATTGTTTACACGCCGTTCACTCAACACAACATTCAAATTATACAGCATTGCGGAACACAAAGCTAATATCTTATACTTCATATCATATCTATTTTTTCTGCGTGTTGAAAAAAATTCTTTAAAACAGTTAATCCAAGTAGATAATTAAAACAGTTCCAATGCTACGTGCATGTGCACACTGCGCACTCTCCCCATCTTTCTATTGTTTACAGTTGATTTCAACATATAAACGCGCAGTGGACGGATCTACGTAAATTGTGAAAAACTATGTGGATATATACTTAGGCCAATGAAAAAAGATACATGTTTCCGCACGTCGACCGACCCTAAAAATAACCTCAGACCAGGGGGTCTGGAAAAATATTGCACATACATGTATAGGGCCAAAAAAAAAAAATTCAGACCCCGAGAAAACCATCACCCCATTTGTGCAAAAAAAATCCTCAAAATTTTGGGGGCCCACCCCCCTTTTTCATGTTTTTTTTTCAAAATTTCGGAGTTTTTTTTTAGCCGTTCATCAATACGGTAACTGTGTTAACTGCCTTTCAATCCCATTCCACTATCCTTTTTTGGTGCAAACTCTTGCTGTGTACCATTAAGACTCGAGCAATAACATGCTTAATTGGTAAACACAGATCAGAAAAACAAACTGTATTTCCAGGTGTTTCCTGTATCTAACAACAATGATAAAGCATGTATGTACATCATAATACCCTGCTTGACAAAACAAGAGTCCACCTAACCGCGGTGCAGTTAGCGTTGCCACCGTGGCTGAAATGCAACTACTAGTACACCGCGGCTCCACCGGCTAACTACAGTTGGGCCGCGGTGTACTTGCCGTTCGGCCATGGTGTAATTGCCGCGCCGCGGTGTACACTGTACGTTCATTAAACTGAAAAAAGACGATGCAAACCAGAAATCTAACCACGGTGTACATGCCGTTCGGCTGCGGTGTAGTTGCCTTTCGGCCGCAGTGTACTTGCTGTTGGGCCACGGTGTACTTGCCGTTCGGCCGCGGTGCTCAACTGCAGTTACAAACTCTGACACCGCGGCCGAACGGCAAATACACCGCGGTGCCAATGGACACTTGTTTTGTCCAGCGGGGTATGTCACAAATAGTCCTAGACCCCATTATACAGTAATGCCCTAAGTAATCAACCTCTTAACCAAAGCAGAATTATGGGTAACGTTCAGGATTTAGTCGGAATATGGCTTGTTGCCTTTCATCGGAAAGCTCTCGCCGTAAGCTTTCCGATGAATGGCAACAAGCCATATTTCCTGCTAAATCCTGAAAAGTTACCCATAATTCTGCTGGTTATTTAAAGATGTCGATTACTTTAATAGGGCATTACTGTAGCCTTAATATATCGAGTGTGTTGTGTGTGACAGAACACTGGCCAGTGTAAATAGTGGTAAACAAGTCAGGGGTTCCACAATTATTTGTACATGACCAAAAAACTCTTCAGTCTTATTCACCGAGGTGGGGTGGTGGAGGGGAATTGTTTTGTTTTTTTTCAGTCTTATTCACCAAAGGTGGGGTGGTGGAGGGGAATTGTTTTTGGTTAGGTATACACAGAGATATACATGTATGGTTATTATATCCCCCGATATTAGTTGGCAGGTACCGGTATATTGTTGACCGTCCGACCATACAAACATTTTGCATTGTAACTCGGGAGTCGGTTGTCATATTTTGATGCTCTATGGCACGGTGACAGACCAGAAATGGGGAATGAATATGCATAATATCACGGGTTGTGACCATCGATGCCTACCAGAGTTATGGGCCCTGTTCGGCTTTATGAAATTCAGTCCGTTCAAAGTTTTTGCAATATAAGTGTCTGTTGTCGAATTTCCGATTTGGTTTGGTATGGTGATAGACCAGAATGATAGGGAAGGACATATGCATATATTACTGCATATCACAGGTTTTGCCTGTCAATGCATACCAGAGTTTCCGGTCTTGTTCCATCCGTAAACACATTATGCATTATTATAACTCAGGGGCTCCCGGTGGTACAGTCGGTAGAGTGCCAGGTGCATTACTCTGTCCAGTGCCGACGAAGCTGGTTCGAACCCCGTCATAGGTAGAGTGACTGGAATCATGTATCTGGGCAAGTTTGTCAGTTGCTTTCCGGGGGGTCGGTGGTTTATACACGCAGTGAGACGATTTGCAATTTGAAAGGAATATACATGTATGTCAGCTGTGTATGTCACTAATAAATTGTTGGAAAATCTATGACCACAATTTCAACCTATTTTTGGTATAAAGTTTCCAACTAAATGTTGAGTGATGTTTGACTGCAGTTGGTGGGATTAAGACCCATGCATAACCAGCCCACGTCCCACTCTGATGCCCCGTCCCAAGAGGGTGGTCTTGCATTCATCACTGATGATGAGAAATTGTCAATATTAGATCTCATTGGAAAACAGGGTTTGATCTCGTCAGGGAGGGGATACAACCCCTTGTCCATGAGGGTTAGCTGCACCCATTGGGGAGATCTGCAATAGTCAGCCCGGTATTATAATCTGGAGATATCCTGGTGGCACCCATGTTGCAAAAGATATAAAATTTTTTAAAGACAACAGAGCAGAAATCAGGGGGCCAATAACAAGGCATGCATGTGGTCTCATAACCACAAAACTACATGAAAGTCACCCATATCAACCCAAATTGGATGCAGTATATATATATGATTATATATGATTTCATTATCTCTATATCATATATATTCGGTCTCTTTCATAACTTAGGGAAAATACATAAGTACCGGTATAGAAAGAGTTGAAGATATGGGCGGCCTTGGAGGTGGGTTTGCTGTTTAAATATTCACCTCGGTCAAAAACCACCATAAACAGAAATAATAGTAAAATATAGACAGACTTTGTTCTTATCCCAATCAGAAATATGGCAAAAACAGTATGCTATTGTAAATGTTTTCCCCTTGTTATGTAAACAGAAGCAAAAAAAGTTACGTTTTCTGACTTTTGTTTAGATCCGGATATGGTAAACATAAAGAGCGTTATTTGTTACTCTTTTCCCGATATGGAAATAATAAAGAGCGTTTATATAATTTTTGTGTGATTAACCAATAAATTACGTTGTGTTGTGTAAACAGAAGCACAACTGCTGTAACACAAGCAGGTTCTTGTTTTTGTACACCATCGTACGTCTTGACGACAATGTTATATTTACGCTCTGATTATGTTTGGCATATGAGCGGAACTGTATGTATTTTGGTGTTCCTTCCGTTGATGGCGATTTGAACAAATAGAAATATTCCTTCAACGAACGCCGCTCTTGCCTTTAATGTTCTCCAGATAATACTGAGTATCAGATGACTTTCATGTCAAATCCCATTATCATCAGCAAATTCTTGCACAGACAAGGTCTACTATCAATGGAGCGAATTTATGCAACAAACATGATAGATCTGTTGAATCTTCCCATCTAGGGTAAAGGGGGGGGGGTCTATCATTTGATGATTATGAGTTGGGAAAATCCTGTGCCAATGCATTCTCTTATATAAGAGTCTCCCCCGCCAATACAAGATAATACATTGGCCTAACAATATTTACCATGACCTTGTAAGCCAGTGCATTCTCTTATATATCAATTAATAATATGTGAGGCTCCATATGCCAGTGATCTTTACTGATTAGACCGTGTTGTGGCTGAGGTAGCTGTCACCCGGAGATGGAGAAATTCCTATTTTGATTTTCTATTTCTGTGTACTATTCTACATCAGAATTTCTGAGGTGTATGGGGCAAAGCCCAGAATTTTGTTTTTAAATGGTCAAACTCGTGTCAAAATTCCTTGAAAATGGCTATATTCTATAAAATCAATCAATGATAGTTAAAATTGTGATAAATGAAACGAAACATCCACTTAACTGACCCCAATTAGTCTACTTATTATGAACAAAAAGAAATATCACAAAAGGATAGACGTATTTTGAAAAAAAGTCGAAATTTTTTTGGCATATATATTTGACGAAATTTCAATGGTCATAACTTAAAAATCGTTCCTTAAATCACAACCAAATGAGCTTTAAAAACAGCTCACATAATTTGTGCTACTATCTAATGAGAAATAATTACATGTACCATTTATTGTATATGTTTTTATATATGTATTTATATTCATGATATTGTTACCCCTACCGTCATTTTGTAATCTAGAATGGTCATGTCTCCCAATGTTTGCACTACGAACTCCCACGCCACGGGGATCTCTATTCAAGAAATATCAATCATCAGCATATTGCTTATAAACGCCCTTGTTTATGTAATACAATTCCTTGTCAGAAAAAGCAGCATGTATCGGGGGGGGGGGGGGGGGGGGGGAGTGAATTATTTTTTTTCGACAAGTATGCCAGGGTGGGTGGGTGGTCAAAGCCACCAACAAGCAATTTTTTCCGCAACTAAAAAATTCCTGCTTGTTTTTTTAGTGTTTTGGCAATGAGTTGGGCTTCAAAACCACTTTGAATGAGAGAAATAATGTAATTCTAACTGTAAACTGACTGCAGGCAGTTATCGTGTTGTATTTTGTTGCAAATTTTGAAATCCAAGATGGCCGCTGGCAGCCATGTTTTTTTGGCCGAATAACCTAAAAATGACTCATTCCTATTTACATGTCCATGTTAACATCCATGATAAATAGTATGCACAGAAATTCATATACAGCTGTTTACAGTGAATTCCCCCCGCAAATCTCTGTTTTAGTGTTAAAAGGGGGGGTGGGTGTCAAAAAATTGTCGAAAAAACTGCCGAAAATGGAAACAAATTTGGCGGTGGGGGTGGGTGGGTACAAAAAATTATCGAAAGGGAAAAAATGCCATACGTGCCTGAAATTTATGCATGTATTGGATCAATGTACTTTCTCCTTGCATATTATAAAACTGTTTAAGTCGGTTATAACTTATTGGACTCGCTACCGGACATTCATAAACTAAATGGTCCCGGGTTATGCCCTTGACCATCTTGGCATCTAGTTTACGAATGTCCAGTAGCTCTTCCATTAACCCTGACATAGAGCCACATCGGTTTTTGTGTACAGGTACTCAAATCAATAATGCAGGCATGCCAAAAATATCTTCAGAAATTCCACCAGATATTTACAAAAATAATGCTCTGCTAGTATTTAATGTTATATGTACATGTAGCTACAATGGCACTGATTATTGTTACGTCCAATGCTGTTTTAGATTTAATTAGATCTTTGAGCATTTTCCGAAATATAATTAATGTACAAAAACATGACAAATTCTGAATATTACGGTTTGGTTATAACCAATTTTGGGCACCCAATCCTGTTGTAATGGGTCGGCAAAGGCCTAGAACAATGTGTGATATATGAATCTGCTTAACCGAAGGTATACGCTTCAATCCATCACTGGAAACTTCCACCTTCATCATTCCATGATGTTCTGTGAGAATTATATCTCATGTCCAAGCTGAGCTACATTAACACTTTTATTAATGTACATGTACATCATCTCGTTTGGCCCTTATTTGCAGGTAGGAACATGTTTGGAACTACATTGGAACTACAGAGAAGAATATTATCCCGATCTCTGAGCTTCGGGTAGTGTAATTCGATGTTCATACTAAGAATTAAAGGCTCAACATCATACCCACAGGTTGCATCCATGTACATGTGTATGTATAGCAGGAAATTCTCTAACATGGTGACTAGGATGAAAGTCATACAATGTTCCGCTTCCAGTAAGAAACCACATCTTTGGTTGGTAAGAAAGTCGCGCAACATATCCCATGTTTACATCTGGAGCCATCAACATAACGGAAACATGTTTGGAACTACATTGGAAGTACAGAGAAGAAGTTCAACACAACAAGCACCTAAATGATTCTGAGCTTGAGTCGGTGTAGTTTGGTGTTCGTACTAAGAATTAAAGGTTCAGCATCGCACAGTTTGCACTTATGTACATGTGTATGTACTGCAGGAAATTCTCTTAACATGGTGACCAGGTTAAAAATCATTCAATGTTCCGCTCCCAGTAAGAAACCGTGTCTTTGATCAAAGAGTTGCGCAACATATTCTATGTTTACATCTGGAGCATCAACATAACGGAAACCAAGACCGTTCCATCGTCTCTCGATGGCCTTTTCATGACGTCATTTATGTTGGAGAGAGGTATAGGAGATTTTGACATTTTCTGCTGATCATTCTTCGGAATAAGTGCCAAATTAATGTGAATGACCAGGACTGTTGGTAGAACATATACGCTATTGTGGTGGATTGGCGGTAACATGGCATGACATTGACCGCTTCTAGTGTATGTTCAACCTCATTGCTTTGCGAATTGGTTGAACATAAACCCGAAGTCGTCAATGTCACACCATGTTACCATCAATCCACCACAACTAAACTAAAAACGTTTTACTGAACCAAGCAGTTCGCTATAAAATTATGAAACGTTCTTAGACATTATAATTGAAATAACCATGTAATCACATATTGAATGCATACATTTAGAAACCTGAATAATACGTTGAAAATGTTTGGATATTGAATCTACAGTTAAATGGGACATATGCAACTGGTTTCATCATTTGCCAAAATAATGAATTTAATTGGTTGCCCATTTGGTCAGCCAACATATCCTGCAATCGTGCTATTTTATAAATGCGCTTATCTGCTGATGTGCAGCGTAACATGTCAATGTTTTGAGATAGGTTTTGCATTTTGACCGAAAACTTCATTACCTATCTCCTCAAATTTTTGTGACATCACTGATTGAGGTTAAAGCAATCGCTGTTTATTTCTCCCAACACATATCATATTTCAGCAAGATGATAAGTCAAGTGATACATGTATTTATTCTTTTACAAAGTGTATCTTATAATTGGATACAGAGCCAATGATAGGATTTGACTGGTGTATCCTCATGTCATGGCTGATTGGTCATCTGTAGCAGTTGATAACACATGCATGCCGTGAACATGTGATTAGAATCCAGGGACATTTTCATTAACTATATATGCTCTTTGTAACTTTAACAGAAATACAAATTCTGAATGCAAAAAATTATGGGCGCAGTGCGTGTTCAGCTGAAGTTAAGTTGAGACCAGAATAATATTATCCATCATGACCTGGGGCGTGGGGATGGAAAGATCTCACCCGAGGGACAAGATATTTCGACCGATTGTTCGGACCCAATAGCTGGCCCCGAAGATAAGATTTTTCTATGCCCACATCCCAGGTCATAATGGATTATTTTTCTCCCAAACCCAAGAGCCTCATACTCATTGTTTTGTTTTATACCAAATATTGGCACATTTCAGTAGTTTTGTAACGGTACATCTGGGGAGAAATCTGATGCCACATTTGTGATTTTATTTGTTGATTTTGGTATATACTGGGAAAGCAAAGCACGATACCCACACAAGCTAGCCGATATCATCAATGCTCCTGACATGAATTACAACACATTTTGTTAGACTGCCAGTCATTGCTACATATTCCGAATGACGTGTGGTACCATGTCATTGACCAATATGGTATTGAATGTTTTCTCTACCTGTCAGATGATCACTGACAATCTGACTCGCTTGCTGGTTAGGTCGGCCGCATTTATGTGGAAACAGTTTCATTTTGATAATGGTGATGATGTTCAATTGCCCTTACAAGTACTTGTTTGCGATTCTGTACTTGGTGGAATTGATCCCCAGAGAATGACGACACAAGGGGGGGAAGTTGTTGTCACTCTCGGGCATCGCATCGATGAGTTGATTGAGTGGTTAAATATAGAATATCCATAAATACTGTTGACGAGATACATCGTTTATTTTCGCGAGTATGATTCAGTAAATAAATTCCAAATGGGAACCGAGCTTTAGCGAAGTTCCCCCATTTGCTGAATTATACATTCGAGCGAAAATAAGCCTTGTATCTCGTCAAACTATATGGGTATTATTTTTATCCATTTTAAATATAATGAAATAATGTGCAATTGTTGGCTAAAAAAGCAGTACACAAGAGCGTTCTCAATTATGATTGTCTATACTCTTTGCTTTTGTGGATTTACGTGATACCCATACAAAAAATGGTGATGCCAAGTATTTTTCCTTGTAAGCCGAACATTATCTAAGGCAATTTTGGCAAATTTGGTGATTAATATATTCTTTCACTGCATATAACGATACCTCAAGTGGACTACACAAAATTATAAAATTATCTTTTGGCTAATGGCTATGCGAGGTGCGAGGGCTGTTGTGACTCTACTCGACTGAAATGGTATGAAAGAGGCTACAATACTATTTCGGATGCCACGCACCTGGTGTCTCAATGCTCGTAATGAATGATACGGGAGAGTGGCTCCGCCCAGTTGTGACGAGGGATACTAATCCATGCCCGTAATGTTCTCTGGGTTGAAGACTGATATCATGTCTGAAGGGTGCTTCCGTAATTTTTTATTATTGGTTAAAGCTATAAAACAATATTTTGAACATGAACATGTTATGTTCTTTGGAATTATTTATCGACTCTTGTGTAGTCCACAACTGCATATAAACAATACAACCATTAGTTCATGCACTCCCATTAGTATTGCAAAGCCCACAAAGTGAATTTTTTTAATATATATAAATATGTTTGAACAAATAAAAATAGATAAAATAGATAAAAACGTCCCAATACGTGATTTTTTTGGAATAAAGTAGAGACCCAGTGAAAGACCAGTAATTTTTTATGCGGACCTTTCACATGAATATATCAATTGAGTTTGAAGATTTATTTTACCTGAATTATAGCCCTTAGTATATCAGTTTTGTAATGTTATATATGACCTTTGGCATGATAACATGAACAAACTTTCACAACAATATCTCATTTGAGTTCAAAAGTAGGGATTGTCAGATATCTTTTCTACTATGGCACTTAGTTCTTCCATTTTTTTTATGTATACATAAATTTATTGATTCTTGGTAAAACAGATTCACTCTAATATGAGCAACCAAAAATAACTTGACCTAGGGCAATTTTTTATGCACAACCTTAGCTGGGTAGCATCAGTGCTCATGTTAAGAATGCGTTATTTGCGACCCTTCAAGTCATTTAAATAATTAAGTATCTGGGATAAACAGCAGCTGAAATATAACTCCTGACAAAGTTACATCTATGTTTTAAGAACATAATAAAGCTCTTTATTGCTGATTAGTAGCCCATTTATAAATAATTTGATGCCCACAGCACCTATCCAAAATATTAACCATGCATTACTAGTTTTACTTTTGTCCAATTTTGCTACATATGTTTAAAGGAACGCTCTTTATTGCTCATTTTTGATTTTTAAAGACGTCTGAGGTCAAATGACACTCCATTTCAGTTTATCGCTGTTTTAAAAAAATTGACAAATCAGATTGCAACAACCATTTTGGTTATATAATCAATTTGGATGAAATAAGTTTTAGTGTCCTTTTAAGACATTTGAAGTCTGATGAGATTCCCTGGCATTGGGTCAAATTTTCAACTATTAGAATCCATCGATTTTCACAAAATTGACATTGTTTTGTGCAGGCTAATGTACTTATTCCTGGTAAGAAACCTTGTATTGCAATTTGCTAAAAGCACAAATGCTCTGAACTATATATATAAATATTTATGTTTTGTTTTTAATAAATATTGAAATTATTTTCTGCATTGTCTTATTTTGTGGTCCACATGTCATTACTATCTTTAGAGGTAAAATAGCTGCTTGGAGTGGTTAGATGGGACACCTTTGAATTACCAATTAAAATAGTTAGAATAACCATTCTAGGTAGAAAACTTTCCCACCAATAGTAGTTATCAGATTAACTACCCGTAGGTAGTTAAAATTCCAACCACCCACAGGTAGTAAAATTAACTACTGGGTAGTTCGTATTCATCCCCCTACCCAAAGTAGTTAAAAATTTGCCTCCCGTTGGGTAGTTAAAATAGCCCCCGGGGGTAGTTATTTCAACTACCGAATGTAGTTATTTTAACTACCAAAGGTATTTAATTTTTTACCTACCCATCAGGTAGTAAAATTAACCACCCAAGGTAGCGGGATGAATACGAACTACCTAAAGTAGTAAAATTTAACTACTTTTATCGTTAATTTACCAACTTTGAATTTAGTGTGTAGTAGACCATTATAAGTATATTTTGAAAACTGGCCAAAATCACCCTTCGTTGCCATGGAAACACAAATTTTGCACACTAAGCTACACTGCCACGGTGCTCCCCAGCACTCAGATGAATTTCAGATTATAAGCTTTGAGAAAAATGTTGATAGAATTTTCCCACCAAAATGGTACCATTCTCGGTCCTGGCTCATGGACTATTGGTCCCGCTCAGCTCAGTTTCGAAGTTCTGCATGGCATGCATGCCCATTTCCCTTAAGAAACATGGCCAGAATCTCAAAAGACGTTTTTTAGGCAAACTTCCATACTGCATCCTTTAAAAAGAATTTGTCATCCCTCATAATGTACTGGGAGGACAACCATAATACAACCTAGAGTTTTCACTTGATTAAGTAACATGTTTAATAACCCAGCAGATCACTATCTTGCTACCTTTTCGGAACAGCAGAGAATAATGTTTGGGATATATATGAACAATTAACTTGTTAGGTGCATAAGAAATGTTAGTATTCAATCTAAATAACACATAATAGTCAAACTTTGTCATCATCCACAACTTGTATGTGGTTGCATGGCACGCAGCATGGGCAATATTTACCATTTTTCACATTTTTGCCGCCATTTTGAGCCAAAGTGACAATCTTGGAACCAATGAACTGGAATATGGATAATATATGGAATGTTTCACTAAAATTGCACAGTTGTGCCCATTTCTTGATGAAATATAACTAGAAATCACAATGGTGTCAAATCGAATTTTTGAGAGATCAGTAGGGTTTCTGACTTCATGAATGGCATATTTCATTTCTCCAATGGTCAGTTAACATGAATAGTACAACATAAAGTGAGAATTCTCAACCAGTACCAAATAGCATAAACTGATCTTAAAGATATTAGAGACAAAATTTTCCACTTCCTACTGCCATTTTGGCAGCCAGTTTTCAGCCATTCTGAGCCAATGTGACAATTTTTGTACTAATGATTTGGAATATGTATCAAAAATGGAATGCTTCACTAAAATTTCACAGTTCTGCCCAGTTCTTGATGAAATAATACTAGAAATCTCAATGGTAATTTTTGGTAAAATTTTATACCACTTTCTGTAAAATCGAATATTTGAGGGATCAGAAAGGTTTATGATCCCATGAATGGCATATTTCATTGCACCAATGGTCAGTTAACTTGAAAATACAACATAAAGTCACAATTTTCAACCAGTACGAAAATCATAAACTGATCTTAAAGACATTAGAGAAAACAAATCAAATTTTCCACTTCCGGCTGACATTTTGGGTGCCATTTTTTCAGCCACTTTAAGCCAAAGTGACAATTTTTGTACTAATGAGTTGGAATATGCATAAGAAATGGAATGTTTTACTAAAATTTCACAGTTCTGCCCATATCTTGATGAAATATGACTAGACATCCCAATGGTGATTTTTGGTAACATTTGAAACCGCTTTCTGTAAAATCGAATTTTTGAGGGCTCAGAAGGGTTTCTGAATGGCATATTTCATTGCTCCAATGGACAGTTAACATGAATAATCCAACATAAAGTCACAATTATCAACCAGTACCAAACAGCATAAACTGATCTTAAAGATATTAGAGAAAAAAATTAAATTTTCCACTTCCATCTGCCATTTTGACGGCCATTTTGGACGGTGAGTTTCAATTTTAGCCTATTATAGTGGCATTTTGTCTTATCTTCACACAAATGTATACATTTGTATATATATGACAACTTGACAAGACTGCCTCACTATAATTTGCATCAAACTGATTTAGTGAACCGTCTGAAAAACGGCGGCCATGTTGGGCGCCATCTTGAATTTAACGGGTTTCACTTAACTGAAAGCTGGAACCAGCTGGATTATGATCAGGGATATAGTGCACAAAATAACTATGTGCGAAGTTTTGTGCTTCTATCCGGAAGTGAACGATTCTTCTATTATTGTCGGTTAAAGGTACTCAATCCGTAAAGAGGGTCCCCATCTCAACAGATTCCAACAACAACAATCCGATCAGATGGTCCTATATTACTATTTCTTTGGCTTTGGGGGTAAAACATATTTGATTCGAGTCGAGGAACCCATCAAACAAAGCTCAGAGTTATTAGATATTGATTTTTGAAATTTGTTATTAACTCGAGATGAGTACTAATAACTGCCGTAATCTGCTCTGGATGTGTACTCCAAATCTATTCAAACAGACAAGAATGGATAACTCTAAAATCAAGTGGTAATTTTAACGCAATTTTGACTGAGTTCTGGGCCAGATAGTATTCCCGATAATGAAAAATAATAGATTTCTAAAATCTATATCTAACAAATCTGAGCTTTGATGGGTGACTTCCTCGACTCGAATCAAATATTTCTGACCCCGAAGCCATTGAAATAGTAATTGAGAGGAGTTTTATCGGATTGAGTACCTTTAAGCGACTCCACTAAAACGGTGAACAACTCAATCAAATTATTAAATTTGACCGAGAGCAGTAAAATATACGAATTTCAACTGTCGCCAAGTCCCTGCTTTTGGGGCACTTCGGGGGAATTATCTAGGGGTCTTAGTAAATACCAATACACTGACACCCCCTCCCCCCATTCTGAACTCCTCGACCTGTGACCTCTGGGGGCCAAGGTGAAACGGTGACTGAATCTGACGAGGTTTGCCGAATGCCCCTCCCCCGAATAGGTCTATAACCATACAGACTCCATTGAAGTTTCCCGATCCGGTGAATTAGATGTTCACATATCTGTATTCCAGACAATAAGAGATAGTAATAACTAAATAAACATTAAAAATTATAATTAAGCTAATGATGGAAGTTCTTCAAATGGTCTTATAAACTGATATTATTGCAACAGTTTACATAAATTGAGTTCTATTTTGTCGTAAAAATAAACAAAATGTCGTAAAAGTTTGCCGCGAGAAAACAGTTAGTTCAAAAATGTCTTAAAACTTAAAATCGCTAATATCCTCTCCAAACAGCAGTGGAAAATTACAATGCACTACGCACAGACCGTACCAGTTCTCTCTCAAGCTTCCAGTTCAGCGCCCGATTCCAAATAACAAAATTAAGGAAAGATATTAAGTTTTTTGTCTCTCCTGTAAAACATGGAATTTGCCAAAAAATGATTTTTACGACATTTTTGAATTTCACCGACGATATGTGTTCAGATAATGACATTACTGGAATTCATTCACTCAAATGACTGTGTATTAACATCAACAGGCATATCTGTACAAACTACAATTACAACTGATACAATACAATTATGATAGTTCGCCACTGCCACGTGGACATGAATTTTCACGATGGCCCAGCACTGACAGCAGTGAGAGTAGAAAACGATTAAAATTGTACCAAAAAAAAAACCAGAAGAAAACACTTTCCCTTAATAATTCATTATCTTCAAAAACATTAGCTCGTACATAGCACTCATTAACTCAGAATTAAAACAATTTCTTTATTTAAATGCAGGAAATTTTGATTATTTGGTAAATTTGACGTAGATTCGTACGAGTAAACGATCTCCCCTGTTAATCGCGGTTGTTAAAAACACACTTCGCAATTTGTTCAAACCTGTAAAATTAATTATATTCCTCAAAATGACATGGCAAGTCAAAAATATGATAAATACTTACCCAATAATCAAGCTTACACCGTAATTTGACATGTTTTGCAAAATAACGGAATTCGCAGTCGGAAAAACAATTTGTACATTTCCGGAATACACACACGACTCGCAAGACTATACACGTGAATGCAGACACGCTTCAGTTACTAGAACAATGGACACCCACATTGAGTCTACCGGTAGGGTGTACTCGATACTGACACCCACATTGAGTCTACCGGTAGCGTGTACTCGCTACTGTTCGGAATTTGGAAACTGCTTATAATTGTACTCTGTAAGACTTTGACAAGAAAGCCATAGTCCGAAATGGTAACGCGCTTTAGATAAACTATTATATACCCATGATTGTAATTATAGAATCTTTTTCATTTCTGTTATTTGTGCGGCATAGCTTATCACAAACAAAAATCAACATTATTGACATAATGTAAACGCCAATAAACGAAATTGAAATTTCCAACTACACCTTTTACAGCGCTCGGCCTCGGGGTAGCACTATAACGTTTAATGTGTCCCAATAATTGCGATTCTATAAATAGAACCACCATCGCCTACTGTATACCAAGAAACAGCGACACATCAAACACGCGGAGCGCGAAATAATCTTGTCAGAGCATACAAAGTTTGTATACTAGAATTTCCTTCATACGTCGACGTACTATGGTCAACGGAACGTGACAGAAGTGCGAAGTGGGATAATTTTAGGACTGAAGAGCCCAGCTTTGGATAACATTTTCATCAGTTGGAAATTCCATGCCTGACACATGCAACATCGGTTGGAATTTTCACACCAAGTATAGGTTGAAATTGTTCTGATGGTTTTTTCCAACCGAAATTTAGTATATGATTTTTTTTTTACAGAAGTCGAATAGTATTGGGCACTCGAAGAACATTAGCTTAATCTCCGGTTATGTAGCTATACTCTTATATCTTGATATAACTGTTGGATTATGCAAATAACATACAGTGTATTTACGCGGTAACTCCATAATTCTTAGTTAATTGTGATCTAGAGTTCAGGTTTCCGCAAAAAAGGCACTTCTGCAGCCTCGGTTTATTCATGAAAAGTTAATGCATTCAAGATCTATAAAAGTGTGTGATTTTGTCCAGAATATTGATTATTTTTAATCACGAGGAACCGAAACAAGTAATTCCTGAACCATAACAAAACCGGCGATATAATAACTTCCAATGTAACAGACCCGAGAGTGAATAAGAAGAGCATGCATAAAGTGATGGTTACCTGGTGATATATTTGCTCTCATAGATCCATTGTACGTGTTTCCTGACGCTGCAATACGAAATGCCGAGAACAAATGTCGAATCAAAGAATCTCCAATAAATAACAATGTTTTCCCTTTGAAAGTTGAACAGATTTCATCCTTATCGAAAATCGTTGGTTGACACTCAGGGCTTTCTGTACTCCATTCCGATATTTCTGCGTGCAGCTGCAATCTTGTGTCGAAACACCCAGGACAGTTGCATGAACCTATTGGAATATTTTGGCACGTATTATTAAAGCAACAAGGAGTTGTTCCACGCGATTCGCAAATTGCTCGAAAAACAAAACCCCTCATGTAATCCCGGTTTCCGCAAACCCCATCGTCCCTTTGATAGGATGACCATTTTGAATGGAACATCTGTCGAACTCGTTGTTGGAAGCGAGAAAGCTCATCCAAATGTTTAACATGATGACGACGCGCATACCACGAACCACGAGACGTTTGTTCTGTATAGTATGGACATTTCTTATGGACCGAACACATCTCGTGTGTTTGTTTAGAAATCCTATAGTTTCTAATAAATTCAGCAATCGGCACGTCTGGAACAGATTCAATAACACTGCCTGAAACATATTTCAACATATATGATTGGAAAGAAGGACCGTCCGACAGAGATGAGACGTAGAAGCTTTGAATAATCAGTCCACCAATAACCAGAGAGGAGACTGCAGCAAGAATGATATATTTCCTGGTGGTAAAAGTCATCGTACAACCTATTTATTTCAGCATCTGAAAACCGAGAGAGAAAATTTTCTTTAATCTATCCATGGCATAAAAAAGAATATGGTGTAACAGCTATCTGCATCCTAATTACAATCTAATCTAACAAATAACCATAAAATGCGTCCTTGTGACGATTAATGAGATTGGGTTTAACTTCCAAGGGTTAATAAAACCCCATGTCAACCTCGAAACCATGCAACAATTGTTTTATTGTATGATCTAGCGGCACCGGTATGCATTACCCGGTAGTCCAATAGAGTACTACTGTAGGAGCTGAAGAGACAACTCAAACTCCAGGCAAATTTATCTCCCATCGCCCCGATGAGATATCACTGCCATAAAGACATTTGGTAAGGATTTCTTAGGTGTTCTTAGTTCTTGTGTTTTAGGATTAAAATTGTCTATGTCTGGCTCAGTCTATATTGTTCTTATCAATAGCGAAAGAATTACCATTATTGCAAAATTGTGTTGGTCAAAATAAGATAATAGGTGACTAAATATAGTTCCGACTATATGTAAAAATAGATGTATCGGTCCGCAAAGTATCATCCTTGTGGCAGTGCTATATCGCAGTGCTAACGTAGAGGGCGCTGCATGGAGTTTGGAGACAACTATGTTCAACCCACAACAAATTTAATGAAAATATCTTCCGCAAATCAACGCAAATGAGTCATGTATAAGCAATTGTGATTGGCTGGTTGCAAACGCTACGCGTAATGTTAGTCTAGTTATGAATTATAATATCAATCGTATTTCGAGTCTGTATAATCTATAAGTTAAAGGTCTTTCCTTTATCTAACACATGTACATGTTTGCAGCGTACGTACTCTGCCCTGCTTTAACTGAGGGTGAAGGCAAGTTTGCTGGTAGGGAGTTAAAGTACACCTGGTATGTGACGTCACATACGTCATTTCGATGACTCTTAACGTGATTTCCATAAAACGTCTACCACTTCATGGTCCTATACCACAGGGGCCCGTAACGCGCTCCGCTGTCCGTCCCCTTTTGCGCTGCCCATATACGCCGCTTCTATATACGCGCCTGCTTCACGTTAATGGTAGGATAATAGGACAAGGAAAACTGTGGAAATTCACCTTTTTACCATCCCTCGGCAATTGGACAAATTTAGGCCATTCACACCAGTAATGCTAACGATATAGCCACGGATGTGTCGGCGAAGAATTCATCTTTCAATCAATACCACAATCTCCAATCAGAACCATTCATATACATAGCATTTTATAAATTTTTAACAACCGAATATTGTCTCCGAAGACCATAAATTTTCGGATTGATCCGGCTCAAAATACAATGTACGATATCTTCCTCTAACTTCACCCCCGCACGGCTTACTATAATTAAAAATCGGTCAAACGATCAACTAGACATCTAGCGCTCGGGGATTTATTGTCGGCTAATAATTTGTTTACTCATGCAAATCAACAGATCGTCAGTAAACAATTTCTATAGAGGAGAAATCTGTCGATAATTCCAACTTTTTTTTCATTTTGTCTTTACGAATCACGCAGCGCCTCATTTTAATATCCATTATGACCAGACCTCGATTCTAATACTGAGCGGTGATTGGCTGTTTCTACTATTGCAGTCATTGAAAGGTCATGTCATATTGAATATTAAAATGAGGCGCTGCGTGATTCGTGAAAAAAAAAATGAAAAAAAGTTGGAATTATCGACTGATTTCTCCGCATTTCGAGTCAGGTGTGCGCGGAAGAGAAGAAGGGCACCAAAATTGACAAACTAAGTTTAGTGCCGAGGGACCATCTAGATGGCACCAAACGGTCTACTATGGGCAACTTTTTACGAGAAAGATAATGGTGTGGGTTAGAATCTTCTAATGTGACGCCGTTGTCAGGGGCAGAAAGGGGGAGGGGTAGAAAAAATGTTTGCCGCCGATTGCCACGAAACTTTTATATAATCATTTCAATCTAATTTGATAAGAATGGGTTTAGTCGACGACTGCCACCACACTTATACAATATCATCCCCATGGTATGAGGAGTCTAATGGTGTGGCTTAAATCTGTCAAAAGTGACGTCGTTCGAGTCAGTGTTGAACTGAAAGGCAGAGGGGCACCAAACTTGATACGCAATAATTTTAGCGCCAATTTCCACCAACGTGATACGCATTCTTACTCATAATACGAGGAGTCTGATCGTGTGATTTAAAAACGCCATTTTGGTGCTGTTTGGGTGAGAGATTGGGTTAGTGGGCACTAAATTTGATCAGAATTGGTTTAGTCACTGATTGCTACCAAACTTAACAAAATCATCCGCATGGTATGAGGAGTCTAATGGTTGGCTGAAAACTGTTAAAAGTGGCGTCATTCGAGTCAGGGCTGCACCGAAAAGGAGAGGGGCACCATAATTGATACACAATAATTTTAGAGCCAATTTCCACCAAATTGATACACATTCTTATCCATGATACGAGGAATCAAATCATGTGATTTAAAGACGCTATATTGGTGCTGTTTGTCTGAGAGATAGTGTGGGGTGGGCACTAAATTTGATAAAAATTGTTTAGTCGCCGATTAACCCCAAACTTAATTATAATATTTATCTACATGATATCAGGAGTCTATTTGTGTGGTTTAAAGATGTCAAAAGTAGTGCCACTCGAGACAGGGGTCCACAGAGTGTGAGATACAAAAATGGATAAACAATATGTTTAGCGCCGATTTCCACCAGACTGATACATATACTTCTCCATGATACGAGAAATCTAAATATGCTAAACTGGTGCATTTGGGTGAGATATATGGAGGTTCTAAATTTGATACGAATTTGTATACTCGCCAATTTTCAATAATTTTATATATATTCATCTCCATAATGAGTCTATGTTTGTGGTTTAATGATGTCAAACATGGCGCCGCTTGAATCATACATATGGACGGGTGGGTTCACCACAACTGATAGAAATATGTTTAGTTCCAATTAACATCAAATTCATACACATTCTTCTAAAATGATACGAAGAATCAAATCGTGCGTGTTAAAAACGTCACAGTTGGTGCCTATTTGGTGCCTATTTGCAAATACATGTATATGTCTGTCAGTATGTGTTTTATATATAACTTCACGGGGTACAATCGAGTTGGCACCAAGGCGTTCTTAGAGTGGTAACTTTTTACGAGGAAGATAATGGTGCATGTTAAAATATTAGAATAGCTCATGTTAATATTATAGCACAATTGAGTCTGCCCCATTCAATATAGTTTCCACAAAAAAGTTACAAGAGATATGGAAATGTATAGAAGGCCTGTTCAACAATAGTGATCACAGTGTGCCGTCAAATATAATTTCTTCTGAGATAAAAGAAAACGGAGTCTGTGGCACATGCCTTTTCAGGAGCCTCCAATAATGCCATCTGACAAGGTTATATATGCCCAATATACAGAGGATATCTTTCATGTTTTAGCACAGACTCATCGTCTAAGATAATCAACTCAAAAAAATCTCGCTCTGAGTCGGGCACATGTAGCTGACATAGTTGCATAGCAACATTTCTTTTAAGCTGAGAATAATTAGCCAGACATTATTGAAGTATATATGCCGTATGAGTCTGTGTCAATAATAAATGGGAATAAAATAAAGTAACACCATTTAAGACTCATTTGAGTTTTTAAAAATAATTAGCCAGTATAGAGCGTTTGCAATCACGTGATTGGATACGGGACGCGCCGCCATGTTGGAGGTATAGACGTCCATAAGCAAGCACTGAGTTAATAGGATTAATTACGAATGCTACTTCTAAAACCTCTCGTTATGGCTTCGATGGAATTAGTTGCATTATTTGCCAACGCTATTAATAATCATGAACAACAGTTCCAAAAGAAATACATGGAAATGTTAGATAAACCTACTATATGATGCGATATTTATTAAAAAGAATAGAGTGTAGACTCGGAACTGTCGCCAAACGTTACAGATCCATACATACGCCATTATATTCGTGTTAAACACAGTTATGTTTTGAAATAAAATTATTACATGCTTACCTAATTTGTTTTCAATGAATGATAATGTATATATTCCATGTATTATCGAAACAAATGAGCTCCCCGGTGTTGCATTTATGTTTTAAAATGCTGTATGCATGTAACGCGACACTATAGCTTCTTTCCGATATTGTCAAGCAAGATGGCTAGGTGTGTATAGAAGCATCTTGTAAAAATGAAAGTAAAAAAAAAAACAG
This sequence comes from Siphonodentalium dalli, assembly GCA_032622095.1. Taxonomy (NCBI): domain Eukaryota; kingdom Metazoa; phylum Mollusca; class Scaphopoda; order Gadilida; family Siphonodentaliidae; genus Siphonodentalium; species Siphonodentalium dalli. Next base: position 134,258,025 of record CP136068.1, on the reverse strand, counting down.
AGCAAATTTTTTACCTTTTCCGATAACAAACAAAGATCGATGATTACGTTGAATCAAAGTGCGTAACAAACGCCATTATATAACTTCAATATAGAATAGACTATCTAATATCTGAGCAGTGCTAATTATAGCTACCACCTTGATGAAATAACTTGAAGCCGACCGGAGGTGTACATGTCGTAATTAATCTATAATCTCTCTTTTGTCAAACAGTACATGTACCCTCAAGCATCAAATTTAAAGTTGGAAAAAATAAATATTAGGATATACATATCCGTTTCACGTAATTTGGTTGAGTCACATTAAAGGGGTTAACATCTTTGCGACCGGGTGCAAAGGATTATCAAATAGTGGGGTTTTTTAAATTCCATATCTTATTTTGGTCAATAAGTACATGAAAGAAAAACGCCGATTATGAAGTTATTTACTTCTTGTCATGTGGCAGAAATAGCACAACGTGAACTCGTTTGGTCAATAATCATGTACACAGCGCGAAACACCTGTAATGTATTAAATTTCTTGTCATTCTCTTGGAAAACATTTGTTGATTCCCATGTGCATGCATGTATGCAGCCATGTGGAGGGATTTTAAGCTTTAGACTATTCTCAAATGGATTAACTTCGATTAAGTTAAACGTTCGCAGAAGATCACACAGGTTACAATGGCATCTATCCTTTCTACGCGCCATATGTATATATGGAGGACCTACATGTACGGAACTATTTGTATAATTCTCTAAATATGCATGTTTAAAGTTTGAATAGCAGAAATTTGAAGTCAATATCACCACGGTGTTAAAGCAGATTCGTGTACATATATAACGAACGAACATTTCACATAAAAAGTACTCACGGCGCAAACTGTTACTATTCATAACACATCGTCGATCGGGACTATACTATTTCGTTTTTTAGTTTGTAATTTTATATCTTTACATTCAACTCGAATCAACTGAACATGTAGTAAGGGGTATACGTTTTCTCATCTTCTATATATAACAATTAAGAGGCATGATACACGAAAGAGAGACACTTGATTATAATGAACTCCGCACACACGTGTATTTGATTATACTCGTTGATACCTCCAACATGGCACCCGCAGTGCATGCTGGGATTAGTGACGTTACATGCAAACGCTCTATATAGCACAATGAACAGAGAAGCACATGGACAGGGTGAAGGGACTTGCACATTGCAGTCCGAACATCCTGCCCGGCCTTCGGCCGGAAACTACTCGACAGAAAGCACCTGGACATTTCTTAAAAACATCTGTATCTTCATGGAGATATGATAACCAGGTGTCCTCAAAATCTTTTGTCAAACCCATTAGATTGATTGATACATCTCTGTAAAACCCAATTGTCGTCTTTTATTTTTGCGAACTAATGTGTTTATGATGTTCATGGTATAACGTCTGAAGTATACGCAGTTGTAAATAAATAAATAGTTCTGTATTGGTGGGATGGATTAATCGCGATAAACAAAATGACAATCGCTCCGATCCGACAAGGTGAGCTACTACTTATATTCATCGTGTAAGAATCGTGTTTTGTGATGCTATCTATTATATATTTTGGAAGATCTGTCTGTGTGTGTCTGTGTGTGTGTGTGTCTGTCTGTAATCGATTGACTCGAAAACGGCCGAGCCGATTTCGATGAAACTTGGTATGTGGGGGTATTTTCGGCCGGGGAGTGACATAGGCCTATTAATTTGACCGTGCGACGTGACCTTGACATCTGGTCATTTCAAGGTCAAACGCCCGAGTATCGCGGGATATCGATGAAACTTGGTATGTCGGGGTACTTTCGGCCGGGGAGTGGCATAGGCCTATTAATTTGCCCGTGAGACGTGACCTTGAAATCGGGTCATTTCAAGGTCAAACGCCCGAATATCACGGGATTTCGATGAAAATTTGTGTCCAGGGATACTTTCGTATGGGGAGTCTCATAATCCTATTCATTTGCCCGTGCGACGTGACCTTGACCTTGAAATCGGGTCAATTCAAGGTCAAATCGCGAATTTTGATGGGATTTCCACGAAATTTTATATATAGGGTTACTTTTGTCCTCTGAGTGTTTTGGAGTGTCAAATCGTGACCCCGACCTCACCTTGACCTTCAAAATGATCAATTCAAGGTCAAATCGGGTAAAACCGGATGGATTTCGACGGGTACGTTTGTCGGGTACTTTTGTCCGGGCAGTGTTTTGGACGGGTCAAATCGTGACCCCACCTGACCTTGGCCTTCAAAATAGACAATTCAAGGTCAAAGACCGGACGAAATCGGGTCACCTTCTAGTTTGGATATATAATTTATGAGAATATGTGTAATGCTTTGAACAAGAGTATCCTCTATTCCCACCATGTATCCACAATATATGTAGAGGGTTTTCACATCACTTTAACCTGGGCAACGCCGGGTAACCCTGTTGGTACTATATTATAAGTATTATATACCCGCTAACCAATCTATACTATATATTTTGAGACTTCGTATATGAGTACTTCATAGAATCCAAAACGCGTGTAAAGATTGAGCTCAAACTTCCTATGTAAGTGTCAAATCACGCCGACACGACCGTGGTCGCGGTTTAGAGAAGCTCAGAGCACCCGTTCTACAATCTCAAATCACCGCAAAGGCACGGTGTGGGTTAATCAAGTGATTATTTAATGAGCGTTTGTTTTTGACGCATCTCTATAAAGAGCGTCTGTTTCCCATTCAACGTTATTAGCATCTGCAGAGTTATACGAGAACATTGAATGCTTGCCTATGCGGGGAGATTTATTGGAGCTCTTACAACATCATTGTTATAGTATGTATGACACTTAGGTCAGGGCTTAGGGGGGGGGGGGTAGTTATAGGCATAATGCTTCTCAGAAATCCCGGTTACAAACCAACACTCACAATTTCGTATTTACGCAAACGTTATCGCTCGAAATTTATTCCCTGCGAGCACGGATGGCGCGCTTTGTTTTTACAGTATATACCTTCGGTATATACCGAAATCATCCAAGATAATCACGAATATAGCATCAGATTTCTCCCCAGATATACCGTTATAAAGCTACTGGAATCTGCCAATCTACTATATAATTTGAGACTTCCGTATATATATATATATATATATATATATATATGTGTGTATATATGTGGGTACTTCATAGAATCGAAAACGCGTGTAGGAACGGGCATCCCCACGGCAATGTCGGCTTATAAGACATCTTTACTACACATGACAGCCGATGGACAATTGGTCTCTATATATGTACCATAATTACGCCGCGTTGGTGACTGGGAAATTCCAGGGAATGCCGATTGAGCTCAAACTTGCTACCTACGGGAAGTGTCATATATATGAGTGTGTCCTTTATAGACTCGAACCGATTGAGCTCAAACTTGCTAAATATTTACTGGGAAATTCCGGGGAATGCCGATTGAGCTCAAACTTGCTACCTACGGGAAGTGTCATATATATGTGTGTGTCCTTTATAGAATCGAACCGATTGAGCTAAAACTTGCTAAATACGGGAAGTGTCATGGACGGGTTCATTGAAAAACCAAACAAATCGGGTAAAATTGAAAAACAAAATTAAAAAGGCACAATTAACTCCTTGAAAAACCAAAAAAAATCGGGTAAAATTAAAAAAACAAAAATTCAATTAAAAAATTAAAAAAGCACAATTAACTCATTGAAAAACAAAATAATTAACTCATTGAAAAACAAATAATTTAATTAAAATTGTCATGTTTCTGACTATTGCCGAAATTTGCTGTCTCGGAACCTGTTGCAATTGCTTTTTCGAACAAAGCCATGGGACGAATGCCGCCAGTGGCGAGCTAACCTGCTAGTCTATTATATATTTTGGAAGATCTGTGTGTGTGTGTGTGTCTGTGTGTGTGTGTCTGTCTGTAATCGATGGACTCAAGAACGGCCGAGCTGATTTCGATAAAACTTGGTAAGTGTGGGTATTTTCGGCCGGGGAGTGACATGGGCCTATTAATTTGCCAGTGCGACGTGACCTTGACCGTGAAATCGGGTAATTTCAAGGTCAAACGCCCGAATATCACGGGATTTCGATAAAACTTGGTATGTGGGGGTACGTTCGTATGGGGAGTCTCATAAGCATATTCATTTGCCCGTGCGACGTGACCTTGACCTTGAAATCGGGTCAAATCGCCAATTTTGATGGCATTTCGACGAAATTTTATACATAGGGTTACTTTTGTCCACTGGTTGTTTTAGACGGGTCAAATCGTGACCCCGACCTGACCTTGACCTTCAAAATGATCAATTCAAGGTCAAATCGGGTAAAACCGGATGGATTTCGACGGGTACTTTTGTCGGGTACTTTTGTTCGGGCAGTGTTTTGGACAGGTCAAATCGTGACCCCACTTGGCCTTCAAAATAGACAATTCAATGTCAAAGCCCGGACGAAGTCGGGTCACCTTCTATATATATATATATATATACTAGAAGGTGACCCGACTTCGTCCGGGCTATTCAAAAACCAAATTTCAAGTCGATTGCTCCACCCGTTTCCTAGATCTGGTCTGCGCATGCGCGAAGCTGGTGTCGCACGTGCTCGGCGACCCGATAAAATTCGTATCCGGGGCAAGATACATTCACATACCAAATTTAAAGTCAATATCTCAACCCGTTTGCGAGATCTCGTCTGCGCATGCGCGAAGCTGGCGTCGCACGTGCTCGGCGACCCGATAAAATTCGTATCCGGGGCAAGATACATTTACATACCAAATTTCAAGTCGACAGCTACACCCGTTTTAGAGATATATAGCCCAATGTCATTTGCGGATACCTCGGCCGGTGATGAGTTAACGCGACACAGTCAAATGCATCGGCAGGGTGAGAGTTAACGTAATCTAACTTTATGACCTCTGATGACGTCATAGAATTTACGCATTGATTTTATCCTGATAAAAGATCGCACCACTTGTACCTAATAATTGAGGCAGATAACTAAAACGGATACATACATATTATATATCGTTGGAAAGATGAAGCCACACAGATTCTAACCGTGCAAATTATATGACTGGCAATTTATTATTCGCGCTATATCGAATCGATTTGTGAGCACCGAACTGAAATATATTAGCGCAAAAACGGCGTAAAAATAGATTTGACCTCCGCACGTGAAAAGTTGACCTCGCACGGACAAATAAATATGCCTATGTTCGTCTCCGGCCGAAAATACCCTAAAATACCAAATTTCATCGAAATTGGCTTAGTCGTTTTGGAGTCCATCGATTTCAAACACACACACAAACAAACAAACACACAAACACATACACACACACACAGATCTTTCAAAATATATAATAGATATATTATCCACGCGTTCGTTATACAGCCCCGACGTTGTCCGCGATTTTGTTGCACTTTTCGCGCGCGTTCGAAGTTTGAAAATCTACGTTTCTTGATATCAGGATGCGTTTTGCCCAATTTTTCAGCATGGAGGTGTGGTGTGGTGATTTAAACTGCACGGTTCTTTCTCTGATGGGCACAGTAGGTCGGGAACATAAGAACCGAAACCTACAATAAACGTTATGTCGGTGAAGTTCGTTTATATGCCAGAGTATGTTCTCTTGATAACTCCACTAGCTGGTTATTATTTTCTGATTCCCAACATTTTAAATACCTATGTTCGGCTTGGTCTTAGTAAACATTTTCCAAATTATATAATCTACGCTTCCTAATGTTATCAAGCTTTGCTGACAATCAAACATAACATTGTTTTATATTGATACTGTACTGTAGCTGTATAATGTTTGCAAACTATGCTAAAACCCACTTATAAAGAGCGTTCCATTTGCATATACATGTATATACACTTATCTCGATGCAATTCATGTTATATTGGGATCATTTTTACATTTTAATCCCTGCATACACTGATAATGAAATTCGGGGCCCAGTCCCATATACGTAACAGTCCTGTCTTAATTCTAATAATACAAAATTGTATCCCTTATTAATGGTAAGTACATTACAATTCGTGTAAGTATGCATATGTACGATATGAGTATAACACCATTCAATATATCACCTGACAGTACAGCCAATGCATAAGCATACAATTTTATTTACAAAAAAGAAATTTTCCCGATAGTGCAATCATGAAAGTCTATGTATACGTTTTTATAATAATTCGTGTATAGTATCATTTCGTTGTGTATTGCTTGGTATGTGCCCCCCGTGGTATTTATATTTGTATGATTTGAACTTGCTGAACGGTTTGACTGGTATGCTGCCGTTCTACACTTATTCTATATTTATGTTGACATTCAAAATTATCCGTGTGTCGCTTCGGAATGTGTACCTGGTTATTACGCACCTTTGTCCATGTTACCGAAGACAGGTTTACCCCTGTATTATACGGTGTTCCCAGTCCCCTGGATCTCTATATTTTACAGGCTTGGTAAAATACAAGACTGCTATCCTATTTGTTTTTACCAGTGTTCGAACGTACATGTATCATATCTATTTGATCCTATACAAACAAAGCGTTAAAATATCACATTTTAGAAATAATTTCTCGCAAAACAATTTATTATTTTACATTCAATTACTCTAATGTGTTGTATAGTTTCATTTACATGGCTTATATGATATTTTATTCTGTGAGCGTGCTTACATACATATATGTGTGCGTTTGTTTTAGAGTGTCGCGATCTTATACATGTAGTGCCATTTCGGTTCACAATTTTTACTAATAGTAGGAAAATGTTCGACCCACAGTAGACCTTCTTTTAGTCTGAAATATCCAACTATCTTTTGTCTGGCATGACATTTTGCAACTGTTAAACATTTTTGGGGGTGAGACATGCCCGTACCTAACTGTCGCCGCGTATGTTGTCATTGGAAAAATGACAAAAACTATTTAATCAAAAAATGGGACCACCCGACCCGGAAAAGCGGGACAACGGGACCCAAAATATGGCCGGGGCTGGGTTGTCCCTGGGGCGGGTTGTCCACGGGTCGGGATGTCCCTGAGGCGGGTGGTCCCGGTTCCGGAGGGTTTAGCAGAAGAAAACAAAAATAGAAGCGATCAAATTATTCAGACTCGCCAAAATAGAAAATAAAGACAGGGAAATAGAAAAAATGTCAAACTATATCAAACGCATTGACCAAACGACAATCACAAATTTATGTACATGTACCATCTAAACGAGATTTGCTTAACATGGGTAGAACAATGCCAATTTTAGCGAACGTAGGTAAAACAATTACTTTTGTATGAACTTGCATGGGTATTAAATAATCCCGAAACCATTGGATAACGACCAATTGAGCAGTAGTTACATGTACTTACCAGTTAGCACGAGTGTCACAATTTAAGAGACCATAGTTTATAATTTGATTGAAATTGAATTTGTCAGTGGTAAACATTTTTTAGTCCGATCCGACCCAGTAATCCGCGAATGGCAGTATTGATTGGGAGTTGTCGGGTGTATACATTCTCACTCGCGATCAATTTTCCATGCCCGAGAGACTGACATAGAATTTGTCGCACAACTTGATCGATTGTGTCTTCTTGTTTGTGTCAAATGATCGATGGTATCTTGTGAATACACACAGCTGTTAAAATATTAAAATCAAACGAGTAAATACCACAGCCGCGTATTGTTATACATGTACATGTATACTGTGGGAGTATATTGTTTAGTGTCAGTTTATTGCTTTCGCACTTATTGCAAGCCAAATTATCGTCGCGACAGAACTAAGGTGCTCTATCACTATATTTTGATTTTTTTGGGAAATCTAGTTTAACGAGTTGACATCCCGGTTCACATGTTTTTTTGGAAGATAGTATACACAGCGGGTGTGATATACAGCTTGTATAAGAATATTATTTTATGATGAGTTTCGACACGAAAGGTGTGATATGTTTGGTGCAATCACGAAAACATTTGGAGATAGAACATGTTAGATTAAATTTACTGTTTTTCATACGTGCTAAAGTGTCCATGGACACTGACGGATATATAAAGTGCACAAATCTCCACCAAAGCGCACCAGTCATACTTCCTTTCTGACTCTGTAACCGGATGGGTACTGGTCTGTGGTTTCTATATTTAGCGCCGGATTTTCCAGCAAAAATGGCGAAAACCGATCGCCCGAAAGTAAAATTTCCTATGTGCTTTGACAACAATTCCCGCACTAAAAACTTAATGGCAGAATGGAGGATCAGAGCGGTAGATTGGTGACGATTTTCGCAAGCTACAAGTCAAAATCGCAGCAAAATAGAACTCGTGTTTGACCTGCCACGCGTGTTGTCGTGACATTGTCGTACATGTACGTTTATTATACGTTTGTGTTGATAAAATAATCGGAGAACCAAATCACACCGTTTTGAAATATAGTTCTTTGCTTCTAGTGGGACTTTCCAAACTTAAAATTAGCCAAGGGTTCGAGGAAAATAAAATTCTTCTAAATTTAATAATTTAATTATACGCAAGATATTTTATATTGAGACTATACATGTACAAAATTCCTTCTCACAACAGAACATAAAGGAATTCAAGACAAATATGCAAGTTAATAAATAGTACATAGACATGCATGGACAAAACACATGCAAGACAACACTGTACACATCAACATTCATTCGATTTATTTCAACCCACCCGCAATGTAGGAAAGACATAAATTTTCTGAATTGGATGGGAGGGTGGGAAAGTTTTCAAACTTGTAGCTTCAGAAGAAAATATCAATATAATGAAGAAATTAACAAAGGTAATTAGAAATTTCCGCGAATTTAAATCAATGAAAATGCGAGGTGTCAATTTAAACCAATGAACAAGCGAGAAAATTTATACTATAATTAACATATTAAAACTCTTGAACTATGGAAGACCAGATCGTACCTAAAGAAATTCTCGAATCACCGTTTGCTAATTAATTTATTTGATGTCAATAGAACCGGTACGAAATTACAGAAATTTTAATCGATATTTTATGTGTTTAACAAGGGCATCATGTTGCTCTGTTCGCTTAGTATATATCTTAATTTCGCGGAAGTCCACCACATGTCAAAATGTAAGAAAGTACTCTTTCCAACCAGTCACTTCACTGACACTCTGCCGATGACGGGGTCATTGTCGTAACGCTTTAAACATAAATGCACACCAGTCTCGCGTAATGTCACCTGACAGGGGTAATTGTCGTAGCTCTTTTCACATAAATGCACACGCGTTGATCATATTTGTAAGTTTATGCTCTTCCGTTCATCGATCAAAGAACAATGCAGTAATTCTTGTGCCTGTTCGGTCCATGTTTAATACTAAGATCAATATGTGACAAGTGATCAATTTTATCGCATTTCCGTCCTTGTACTAAAAGAAATATGCCTTTTAAACAGCCTTTATCAGAAATAGTTTCGAATTGAAGCAGGCGGCAACTATTTGCGGCAACTATTTGCGGTAATATTTCAATCTCGCACTGACTGAGACTGCTGTGCATTTATGTATAAAACGTTACGACAACGACCCCATCAGCCACTCTGCCACGGTCGGTTTCCATTGCTTTCTATTGAAGGTTAGAGATACAACAGTACAGCACTGAAATTTCATTGATCACGTGGTACAAAAGAAATCAATGCATTGGTCCAAAGTCGAGATATATAGAACAATGTATAACACATAAGAAAGAGTGAGTTTTGGAGATGGAACAGATTTCCATAGTCTCCCATTCAAATTTGGAATATATGTGTTAGACACGATATCTGGAGAATTTCTGACAAGAATTCACGCGCCGAATCGAACGATAACAAAATATCAGTTTACCGCCAATAATGAGATAGAACACTTAATTCTGACGCGACGCAATGTATACCACTGGTATATATCTAACACCCTCAAAACATGTGTAACCGTTGTCGGCAAAGTGGTTTACATTTGTAAAATATATCCTCACTAATATAGATTAATGTATTTATTAGTATATAGAAGTGACCGATCTCACTTGCGTGTACCATTGAGCTACCGAAAATATTGCAAAATCCTCACAAATCAGTAGTTACCATTTACTGTTGTTTTTATAGTTATAACAAACATAATTTCTGAGATACATAGTGAGAGCTTTCTTATGAATGGCAACAAGCCATATTTGCGACTAAATCCTGAAATGTTACCCATAATTCTGCCGTGGTTAAGGAGTTGATTATAAACGGAAGAATACGGGAACTATATTTCTCTATTCTGCGGATGGGGAAGTGATTCGGCAGCGATCAGAAGACAGTTATTAAAGGGTCCCAATGCTTTCGATGTGGGTTCATGCGAAATAACATAAATTTATAAAAGTCTATAAAACATCTATCATAAACAAGTACATGTAAATATTGATCGATATTGATCATTTTCATTTTTAATAACTCTCAATTAAATTTCTCAAATCTAAACCAATGTTCTGTCAAAGTTATTGTTACAGTGACATTACTGATCTAATTCCAATTAGTTCTATAAGTTTAATAATTAAAGACTTGGCGGTAAGAATTTTAAAATGTCAAAACATAGACAAATATTCTGAAAATCATATTCAGACTAAAATATTTTAACTTCCTACACGATTAGCGTTGTTTGTTGACAAATCACTGTAACAGTTTTGTTTACATAATAATGGTTTCCACATGCGAAATTTCATTATTGGAGAACTATCAATAATGAATATCAGAACCTATTTATATATTTCTCCATGTTCTTCTCAGTAGTTATGTTTTTAAAGACATAAAATTGACGTATCCCCTTATGTCTCAATGTTTACTATAGTAAAATGTATTATCCATACTTTCTTCCCATAGAATTAATTCATACAAACCATATAGTGGCTACCTAGAATTATACCATTTGCTGGAAATTGATGTTAGAAGATCTTATGTCTAAATTTCGAACATAACTATACTAGTTTCATGAGGTTGCGTTTGATGTTCGGCAACTGTGGAATTGACTCACAGGTTCACTTCAGGTTCACCAATCAGAGGGCTGAAAATACGGGGAATAATTCCAGTTATAAACTATCGATAACTGATGTCAGTCAATTCAAAATATAATCTTGTGTTTATGCAGCCAAATGACGAAAAATCACCACACACCTCGAGATACCTACATGTAAATAGTCGGTACAATGTATAATGTATATGTATATAATTATATGTATTTCACTTTATTATGTTCTCTCAAATACTGTTTACTGTATTTGTATATGGTTTGATAAGAATAAACATATTTATTTATTTGAATTTGTTTTACTGGAACCATGAGCAATCCCTTTATTGGCAGGTTTCCCCCCGTCGTTTGATTGGCCATGATAACTTGTCAGCTTGTGTCGGTCAAGGAACTAGTACTATATTCTGCGAAGTTTCTGTACGTTATCAGCACAATGATCAGGAATGGCGTTCAGCAACCCGTGTCACGTCCATTGTAATTATCTTCTCAACACCCACGCATGTTGTAACGACTAACTTTCATATCTATTGGACAAATAAGATTTTCCTGCAACAAAAGCTGTAGTGAACATTCAAGTGCATATATGCTTCACTCTCGTGGTTTCCAACACCTCTCCATACTTGTTCATAACACTGACCATGCAGGGGAGCCCACTGTAATCCAACTGTAATTATATGTTATGTATATCGATCTCTCCTATACTTGGAGGTAATACAGATATCTCTCAACCCACTAGCGCGATCTTGACCTAATGCAATTCGCGTCATTTAAGGGACATGGCGTTTTGTCTGAATAAGCCAGCGTTGTCTATATTGTAATTTGAGATTGTCGCGATCACACGATATTAATCGATACCACTTTATAATCAGTTATTGTGTTTCAATGTCTGACTGAGATCTATCATGTTAAATTAACCCTTTACCCAACAAACCGACCAAAAACGCCCAAATAAAGCTTCAACAGCCTAAAATATCTTCGGTCTGTCTCAATAACACCATACAAATATGGATATCATTGGAACCGGTTCATTGACCAGATTGTGATGGTTACAGTTATGGCCTGTGCCAATGCATTCTCTTATATATGCGAGTCGACCATAGGTCGCCTCGCATATATAAGAGAATGCATTGGCCTAAACAAAAAATCTTGTTTTAACACTTTTTACCAAGGCTTGCGTAAATGCAGAACAATATCGTTACTAAATTTTATTAAATGAATCTGGTTTTTCTCATAAAAATAGTAAATTTTTTTGGTGAAGTTTTCACGATCATCGGAAACTACATGTACATTGAGGTTTTCTGGATCCGTATCGTGCTATTTAGTACAGCCAATCACTGAATAGCGGTGGAGCAATGCAGATGGAATAAACACACGAAATGCCCGTTATGTGGCGAAAATGTCTGTGATGATCATGAGTACCATTTTGTTATTTTGTGTGCAGAACTTGACTACCTGCCAGAAATCTTTTTCACGAAGTATTACTGGGAAAATCCCTCAAAAAAAAATCCACAGATTGTGTCACTGCTAAATATTAGAATACTGAACAAAGTGGGTATTTTCTTAAAATTGTCGTTTAAAAAGTTATCATGACGCTAGTATTATATTATACTATATATACAATAAATATTATATGACTTATATACCATTCAAGAAACATATTCCTGAATGTATTAGCTTTATTTGCTCACTGCGTGTTGTTATTTAAAGACTCTGTTGGAATTTGAACAATATGATTTGGTAGTTGTTTAATATACGTTATAAGCACGGCGTCCGATTTATAAGATAATCTTTATTACCTCCTTCTTGGGAGAGAATATTTATAAATTATTACACCATTATTTACAAATTTTGTGAACAATGAAGAGCAAGAGATTAACATCACAAGCATAAGGACACGTACATACACACTCTCTCCCTCCCCTCTCTCTCTATCTCGATATACATATAACATGTCTATAAATATAATTTGCGAAAATATTATACTCTAGAAAAATATAAATATATAAAAGTGAGAAAAAGAAAAGAAAAAAAATACATGTGAAGCAAAAACAAAGAACACGACAATAAATAAATAGAGAGTAAAATAAAAAATCCAAACAAACACGTGCACAATACAAAAAAGAATGGAAATAACAAATATGCATAAATGTCAAATGTACGTTGGGTTCATAGAACAATTAATTTTATATATCGCACCCGTATGATCTTTCGGTGCTATGCAATTAATAATCTCACAAGCGTGGTGTACTAAAATATTATACTCGAGAAAAATATAAATAAATTAAAGTGAGGAAAACAAAATAAAAAAATAAATAATAATAATACACGTGAAGCAAAAACAAAGAACACGACAATAAATAAATAAAGAGTAAAAAAAAATCCATATAAAAACGTGCACGATACAAGAACGAAAGGAAATAACAAACACGCATAAATGTCATATGTACGTTGGGTTCATAGAACGATTAATTTTATACATCGCACCCGTATGATCTTTCGGTGCTATGCAATCAAGAATCTCATACGCGTGGTGTGCTAAACAGACATGGAATATAATTATGTTGCCTGGTCATCGTTACTGACTATCATATAACCAGAATAGCAATATCTCATGCGTGTGATTTATAGATATAAGATGGCTCAAACACTGGTTTTATTTATAGAACAATTCGATAAAGCACACCCGTGTGATCTGTGGTGCTATGCATTCGAGAATCTTACACGCATGGTGTACTGAACAGACATGGGGTATATGTTTTCTAGTCATCGTTACTGACTATCATAGAAACAGACTAGCAATATCTCATGCGTGTGATCTAAATATATAAGATGGCTCACACAATTATATAGTTATTGAGAATAGTTAGAACACTAACCAGATATGATCTGGAACACGAAAACATGTGTTGGTGGTTTTGTTTCATCTTTTGACGTTTTGCAGAGCGATCAACAAATAAATGTATGATGTCACATGCAAATGGCTACTAAATAAAACAGAAATGCGTACACATAAATGTCATTGAGTATGCTGATTATATGTAAGTTCAAGAAACGAGCGATATTGAATGTCATTGTCATGGTCAGCGTCCTTCACGATTTCCTCTCAGAGAGTTGCTTGCAGATAACAGAAATGTGGCTGTGGAGTATATTATTTGATCCAGCTGGTACGACGGTAAAACTATTAACAGGTGGTGGAGTGCAGAACCTAAAAATAACGCAAATAAATCGTCCGGAGATAGATTAAACATTAGCAGGAATGTCTGAATGCCGAAATGGTTGAGAATAAATTCCCAGTATTGATTCCTTGCAGTCATTAACATGTAAGACTGACAGGAGAACATGATGTGCATTAGTTCATTGTCGTACTTTCCGGAGCACAGTGCACATATAGAGTTGTTGAAGAATGTGGTTCTGTTTAGCAGTCGGACCATATTCATATATTTTCCAGAGTGTTTGGCTCCAATACACTGCAATTGGTCCCATAATCTCCATTGAATAAGCGGGTTGCGATGTGTCATGGAAAGAACTTTCAGGTACGGGTCAGATGTAACTGCTGATAGCCATATGTTAGAATAAGAGTTCATCACATACTTTTTTGCTAATTTATTCCAAGCATCTTTCTGAGGAAAGGTCCCTTCGTCCATGAATTCGAATAGGTAGTGGATGATGCCATACTGAATGAGAAGCTGGAAGATGTCGTGAACGAATCCAGATGTAGGTCTATTAAAAAGACGTTGTTGGTGAGCCTTCAGTAGAAACAGTTTGAGCGGAATTTGGTGATGAATGTGTAGGTGAATGAGGTTACCTAGGAAGCATAGTTTTCTGATGTGGATTTGTTGTTCTATTGGCATCAATCCAAGTAGACCAAGTGATAGCCTCGTGTTAGCCCTTCTTGGGAGTGTCTGAATACTCTTAACACATGTGCGGAGTGACCTTTCCATGATGGGGAGGCTCGATGCATATTCCAGATGAAATAACTCACATCCATACAAAGCCTTGGGTAGAACTACAGTTCTAAGAATCTCACGCAGTGACGAGGGTGTCAGTGAAGATGCGTTTGTTTTCCGCGCTATAGAAAAGAACGTTTTCCGAAGTTTCGAAGACACTATGTGCCCTTGTGTCCGTCCATTTGCGAATTTGTTCTGTACTATGCCCAGATGAGTTCTTTCCGTTTGCTCTGGTATTTCGTTTGGGCCTATGTGCCAAGTTCTATTAGATTTCGAGTAGCTAGATTTCGATTCGTTAAAAACAACGATGATGCTCTTGGTGCAAGAGAATGAAAACCGCCATTTTATACTGTACTGGTGACAGATGTCAATTAAATTGTTTTCGTGAGAGATATCAATGCTATATCATCGGCTGTTGTAGGAGCAACACACGGAACGTTGTTTATTGTTAGTCCCATCTGTGTGGTCGCTAGCGTTTCTAATAGTTCGTCTATATACACAAGATAGCAAAACGGCGATATTACTCCTCCTTGTCTGGTTCCTTGTCCTATATTGAAATAATTTGATAAACAGCCCTTATACCGCACACGACTCGTAATGTCACTATATATACAATATATACAAATGTGTGGTCAGTCTTACAAACATGTTCCGGTGAATACTAATCAATACCCCATGGTCAGTATTTCACCCAGATTGTTCAACGAATTGCATTTTATGCCGAATCGTGACATTTCAATTTACGTTTGTGTCAATCGTGGATTAACTAGAGAGCACACTACAATTATACTGTACAGTGCATTATTCCTATACGTATCGGATTTATTAATTCCATACATTCCAAGCCGGATTTATTATATCAAAAGCAGCACTTTCGACTGTAAGTTATCCAATGGGGTCCGTTACTGACCTTTAGTTACTGTACATATCGGTCAGTTGTTGTCTGCGCTGCAAAAGGGTCTGTCGCTGATTACATGTGTTCATTGTGTTGGTGAGTGGGGTACTAAATTTGCCACTGTTCAGGATTGTAACTGCAGGTGTTTGCCGACAAAGTAAATGCCCATGTAATTTGTCCGAATACCTCCCCCCCCCCCCCCGATCTAAATTTTAGTATGACGTATACTCGGTATTACTTTTATGTATTTGGCATGACGTGTCGCCCATGTGTTCCAATCGCTACGTCTCTGCATCTGCTCGTTGTGACTAAACACCGTATCACAGCCCATATCAGAAATGCTCACCTCTGTGGACAAATAACTTGTTTGAATGAACGGGAGTGCATAATTGGTCAATCAAGATGTGCGCCGTGAATACAAAGCATAAGCTTGTTGTACCCACGACAGACCGTTTGATAGAACAGACGACGACTTAAAGATCTTTACAGTAAATAAAGGTCGGTCACCGGACCTCATTAGATAACTGCCATTGGTCGAGGGCTGATTGGCGTGCATGTTATAAAAGTTGTTCAAATGGTTAAGGTTCTCAGTGATTAAAATGTTCTGGTAGTATATGTGATTATAAGGAATGATATGCAGATCCAACGGGGTCATTGGTGTTGACCGCGGCGGAGTATTTAACCAAAATACGGGATTCATACACTAATTGTTTAATTACTCCGCCGGTAAAAATCCAATGAACCAAATCGATCTGAAGTCGATGCAAGACTGATGAATGGAGGCACGCTGACACACACACCCCGCGACGATGATAATTTATTCTCAGGAATTCATATGAATATTGAGAATGATACATATAGAGCTATTTACATGAACAGAAGAATATGATTATTAGATAGATAAGTTTAATGGCATAATACACCCATAGGGCCAGACGTCACATACAATATCCATACATTACACAAATATATGACAAAATTATACCTTGAATATGGATGAGTTTATTATACAATGATGTGTGTGTTTTTCTTGTACGAGTCCAAGTTGTGGTGAAAAGTCATATTGAACTCGACGCGTAAAACCTGGACGAGTACAAGAAAACACATACTGTGCACAACATCGTATAAAATGACATTTTTATTTTCCATCTGAATTTTTCACTGATTCACTTGCCAATAGAGTTACTGCGCTTTGATTAGAATAACTTTTTTTTTACGTCATTCGAAGTCCCGATAACTTTTACAACAGTCATAATGGACTCACCGTGTATGAACTGTTACATCGGAAGTCGCCGGTATTGTGATGGTTCTTGACTGATTTGTTACGGTTCCTTATGATACAAAATTGTCATTTTCGGGACAAAATCACGCATAATTATAGATATCTTAAATACATTAAACTTTCTTGGACGAACAGAGGCTGCATAAGTGCCGTTTTAACGAAAACTTTAGATAACAGTTAACTCGGATATAGCGAGTTAACGTGTAATTATCAACACGTAATCGCTGAAAATCAAGCCATATAAACGTAATCCCTTTGTTTTCGGTGGCATACCGACTGCGAAACGCATTCTGAAGACGAACACCACATGTGTATAAAGTATTATTATTCTGTAAAATAGCCGAGGAAATATCGCGATGTGGGTTGATAATTTGGAGCATTAGCCTCCTAATCACAACTTATGAGTGTTACGGTTCTATTTCAAGGTTATCACGGCTGTGACGGTTCTTTACATGATATTTATTCGAAAGATTTCTGCACTTTGGGATCACATAATTGCGTGTAACAAACGTTTTAAACCCGATAATGATTGTAGCGGATGTTATCTACATAATCCAACAGTATATACAGAAATCAGGGTGAAGCTATCTAGTATAACAAAAGATTAAGTGACATTACCTTCACTTCGAGTGGCAGATATACAACATATTGAACGTGATGTGGGGTACAGGACCATATACAATAATGCACGCCCGCATAATTGACCCAATGAAATTACACATCAACTGTCATGATATTCTGTTAATTTAAACGGACATGGCTCATTCGAGCTTTCAAATGTTGTCTAAGTAATTTCTAAAGATGTACAAGATTTGTTGCAAAATACACAAAATGTTGATATTTATATATACTGGCCTCATATGCTCTGAGAAATACATACCGTGGTCAGAGCCCTTTCCAGCTGTTCACAATTTATCACAAGAAGTGAATCAAATGCTTTTTAAGCCAATATTGTTATGCGTATTTTGGAGCGCAAACCACCGAGTGACTTTAATTGATACATGCAGGTCTGTGGTTGAAAGTTCCAGGTGGGACATGTGATAAATTCTAGCGATTACGGGGCGATTACATGCCAATTACGATTACAATTACTTTTGATTTACTTGATTACGATTATTGATTACATTCTTTTAAATGTAATTAATTACGATTACAGTTAATTTAGAAAAATGTAACTGACTCCTTTTCGATACATCTGATTACAATTTTTAGTTTCCAACCATTTTGATCCAAAGTAATAAATAATGAAATAAATAAATCAAATTAAAATATCAAATTTTATTAAATAAAAATATCATTATATAATATGTACACAAGGAACGATTGAGCAAATAAAATAAGCAAGCAATAAGCACATAAGCTTTGTACATTAATTGGTGATTGTGATGTTTTGTCATGGAGTTCTATACCAACATATTGGGAATAGATCATGTTTTATGTGTATTTATTTCATTAAATAGAGTTTTCATTTCGTTCGCGCCATCCAAAATATCATCGAATGAAATTTTAATACGCCTGTTTATGCTTTGCTGTCTATTTATATATGATGCATGTATATAAATAACCCAAATTACACAAGAAAGCCCAAAATAGAGTTAAAAAGAACTTAATTAACTATATACCGGTACACGGACTGGCTAAATCGACTCGGACTCACTGTATCGTTCATACTGCCTCAAGGTGCAAGTGTGGGCAAAATGAAATTAAAACATGTGTCCACAACACACCCTACACCCCCCCCCCCCCGAATCCAAATTCAGTTGACCGCCGTCCATTTAAATCAGATGGGGTTTGTGGTGAATATTTAAGGCATCTTGACAGAGTAACTCACAGCGCCCTTTGTTTGACCTAATTATATAAAGGAACCGAGAAATTGCATCGGTCACCTATTTGAACCCCTCTGCATGATCGGCGGCCATTATCGAATAAGGAGTGGAAGTCACGTTGTTCTTATAAGTTTAATACAAGCTGAAAAATGCGACTTTTTGAAAAACAGTGGCGGCCATTTTGAAAACAAAGGTGACGGCCATATTGAATCAGTCGACCATTATGATTGGTTTGTTGGGGAAAAATCAGTCTTCGCAGTTCACATTGACCATTCGTGTCAAAGTGCATGCTTTGCGTTGCAATAGAGTGAACGATTCTGTTACTACTGTTGACACATAATTATATATAAGAAGGCAGTGTAACTCACGGAAATTGATCATAAGTGGTTTAAAATCAACATAATCCATATATTCGTCGTTTACTTTGTTATTTTCACGTATTCTTCCAAATAATAGTCATCATATTTCCGGGACAGAACCGATTAAATTGAGAGAGAACCGACCCGATCGAGAGAGAACAAGATAGCTATGTTTAATCGTTCAACCAATATACATGGTACAAAGAAAAGAAAAAAACAAACAAAACGGAATGACAATAAACAATACCTATCCTTAGCCAGGCGCGGATAAGTGGAGTCTCGATTCTTATTGTTGCTTTGTGCTTTTGGGGGAGGGGGGCTGGAGTAGACAAAATTATTGACTATGGCTAAATTTGACAATTTGATTAGGCTTTTTCCGCTTATATAGGGACCCACTTGTCGGCGCATGGCATAGGATTTAACAAACTAGTAAATGTAAATGTATGATATGGCAGATTGACAGGTTGCCAGCCCGGTATGCCCGTTGGCTAACCAGGAGAGGTTCCAACAGTCTGTTGAATTTATTTAAGAAAACGACAGGTTCTTTTCATGACTGATGGTCGAGAATTTTGTAAAATTGTTCTCAGTTTCAATAAAGAATAGCGTGATTTATTAAAAATTGGAAATAGAGTCTCGCGTTCTGTGTCAAAGGTATTACATTATATGAGGTAATGCAGTTCATCGCCCACCTTTCCTTGATTACAAAGGGTGCAAAATCTTTCTTCTTTTGATACATTTAGCCAAGTTCCGCTCTCAATGGGAAGGGCGTGATTTCGTGTTCTGAATCGAGCAAATATGAACACAAACGTTTGATTTTTAGACGATAAGTACCGTTCAAATTGAAAATTGGTTTTGATTATGAAGTAAAATGAGCCTTTTCTAGAGTTGAGGATATCGGTATGCCATTTCTGAATAAATTGATTTTTCAGCACATTTTAACACGTGATTGTATTGTGTTCAAATTGAAATAAAATTGGGTTTTCCATACATTTGACATTCCACAGTTGTCAAGGGTTTCCTTTACTAGCGATAGCCAAGAGGGACTGGATCGTCCTTCAGAATTAAATTTATGCAATAAACAATAAATTATGTACGAAAGTTTAACAGTTTCAGTGGATACTAAAGATGACCATCGCCGGATTATATTTGTTTTAATTACTATTTCCATTGGATATCTGCCAGTCTCACCGTAGACCATATCATTTGGTGTTGATGATTTCAAATGCAGTAACAACTTCAAGAATTTTAAATGAACTGATTCAAGACACTTTATGGATGCAAGTACCCAAACCTCACAACCATAGAGCATTAAAGGTACAACCATATTATCAAACAAGTCAATTGTGCATTATATAGACAAATTATTCAACCTACTCAGTCTAATAATATCATACATGGCTCTATATGCCTTAGAACATACATGTTTCCTTGCTTTTATGAAGGAAACAGTCCTGAAAAAACAGAACACCTAGATAATTAAATTCATCAACAAATTCTAACGATTTTCCCTCATAAACAACATTGGTATACTGCTTTGGTTTGCGTTTAGAAAAACACATCAAGTTTGTTTTTTGAACATTCACTTTCAGTCGCCATATGTCGCAGTAATCTGAGAATAAAGCAAGCTGATATTGCAAGTCTCGTGGTGATTCGGCAAATAGGACAGCATCGTCTGCGTAAAGACTAATGAAGAGTTTTATGTATATATGCAAATTAGTTCTACTTCAGAAGATACCTTTTCCATGCCTTTCGTGTGTGTGTTCGATATAAAACTTTCCAGATCATTGAGGTAGAGAGAAAATAAGAAGGGTGAACGGTTTTCCCTTGTCTAACCCCTATATATGAGTTGAATGTGGTTGATATTTCACCATTGAAAGTTATCCTTGATTTTATATTGTTATACATATTTTTTATTACACGTAACATCTTCCCCCTATGCCACTAATATCTGCCTTAAACCATAGCCCATCGCGCCACATGGAATCAAAAGCATTTTGAAGGTCTAGTTTATATCCGAGTAGAGATGCAAGTTCTATAAGAGAATTGATAATTATTAGATTATCACTGGCGGAGAAGCCTTCTCTGAAGCCACTTTGGTTATCTTTAATCAAAGAAAAAGTTTCGGAATATTTTTTCAGACGATTATTAATTACAACAGTGAATAACTTACCGAAGCAGCTAAGTATGGTGATGCAACGGTAGTTACTTGCATCTTTCTTAGAATCTTTATTTTTATATATAGGGACAATATCGCTCATGAGCCAATTTCTGGGTATATGGCCAGTATTGAGTATAATATTGAATAGTGCAACATATATTGGCAACATGGCATCGCGTGATGCCTTCATATATTCGTTAATAATAGAATCACTTGATGACGCTTTATTATTCTTCAAATGTTTAATACATACCTCTATCTCATCTGATGTAATTCGTAAATATAAATCACGATTGTTTTCTATACATACCTTTGGTAGTGGGTTATCAATGGACTTTGGTGGGTTTTTCAGTTCATGAAAATGGGAATACATGTCATCAATAGAGATATTGCATTGTATGTGTCTATCTTTTGCTTGGAGCAATTTCCAAAATGTTCTCGTATCATTGCGGCGCAGGGAATCCATTTTACATTGGATATTTTTTCTATGACTCTGTATTGACTTACTAAGTGTCTGTTTGTACATTTTTTCAAGCCATTTAACTTCTGCCTTGTTATATACGGTAGGATTGTTTTTGCAACATTGTTTGGCTTTACGTAGATTTCTCCGGCACACTTTACATTCAGAATTGAATCACGGATTGCCACTTTTCTTGGAATACTGTTTTTGCTTACCTCTGATGCCAAATGTTGTTCATGCTGCGTCCTTTAGCACCCCAGATATTTCATCAACTACATCGCTAACAAACACTTCTGATGACACGCTATTATTCTCCAATTTTTCAGTTATTATTTTAATCTTACTTTGGTTTAAATTTGATACAAATTCATATGCTTTATCCGGGTTCCATTTATTTATGGCATTTTCATCCACTCTTACGAGTGGCGTATGCTTGTCATTGGCGGATTCTCTCACGCTTAGTTACAATGTTAAGGGGTTATGGGCGTCGGAATACAGGGAACTGAAACTAAGCACTTCGAAATCGAATACAAGACCGAGCGCGTTTAAATTACAAAGTGTATAGTCCACAACTGATGCATTTTTACAAGTATATGATCGTTTCCTTTATCATGACCCACTCTGCCGTTTAAAATAACTAATTCATTATATTTGCAGAAATCTAAGAGTTTTTTTCCAAAACCGTTTCTCATCATATCCATGCTAGTCCGTTCTGTGGCATGTCCATATTCAATAAGTTCGGCTTCAACATCTGTAAACTTAAAATTGCTGTCATTTAGTTTTTCGGTTTCATCGATTGTTAGATAATCCCTGTCAATTGCCGTACGGCCATTGAAATCGCCTGTTAATAAAACTTCGCTAAATCTACTTGCGAGCCCAAGATATTCGCATTCAAGCTGCTGGTATGGGTCATTTACTGATTATCTGGAACTGTGTGGTGGGATATAGACAATGCCCATAATCAAATCCTCGCTCATTTTAGCTAAGAAGCCACAAGGAATCACCCTTGTGGCAATTTATACAAGCTCAACGTCTTCAATTAAGCGGCAAGTCGCGTTGGCTCCAATAAGCGTAGCATACCGGAGTGTGACTTCCGAGAGCTACAACATCACTGACAACTAAGGTCACTCATGCCAAATAGAGTTATCCGCTCCGAGCATGCGCAGAAAATATTGTCACTTCCGTCCATTCCAACTTTTGTCCACAGAGCGAGGACGTAAAATTTTCAATCTGCTGCCATCGCTGTTCGCAACTACCTCCAATCATCTACAGTTTAAGGTCATGTATTGCCGCCTTGTTTTCTCCTTGCCCGCTGTTTCACAGTACCGCCATCGCCTTCTAATCCGTCGTCTCCAATAATTATCCAGCGGTTACGCTCTGGTTCCCGGCGGTCTGGTTTTGAGTGTCCACCTGTCCCACCGCGTTGTCCTTAATTGCTGTTCGGCGTTCTCTTTGTGTGTGTAATCCCCTCGCTTCTCGTCCGCTGCGTTTTTTCCCGATCAGGTAACAGCCACGGCCTTTCATTTTACGCCTTTTTGGCAATAGGTCGTATTATGTTGTCGGTCTGTCCGTCCGTCCCAGTTTGGATTAATTTATCTGCACCTCGACTTCGTATTTGACCACCTCTCTGGGCCGGGTCTTTCGTCCGTCCGTCTGTCTATCCGTCCGTCTGTCTGTCTGTCCGTCCATCCGTCCGTTACCATTTGGTTTCCGTCCGATAACTTCAGTTTGGATTATTTGCTCTGCTCCACAGTTGGTATGTATCTTTCTTCGCTAAGGATACAGGCCACGTTCGAATATGGGTTCCGTCCAATTAATTTTCCCTGCGTTCCACCCCCCCCCCCCTTTCGACTTAGAATTTGACCGCCTGTTACTCAATTTGGTTTCCGACCGATAACTCCAGTTTGGATTATTTTACCTGCGCCAAGGTTGGTCTGTGTGTTTCCCAGCTACCGATACCGGCCATGTCCGCATACTATCGACATCTGACTTACGCCGTGCCATATCTTGTGAACTCATTTACTATTGATCCCTTGATTGACTTTTATCCATACTGGTTATATATATAATTCCCATCCATGTTAGTAATTCAGACATGATGCACTTGATATTCCCTAATATATTCCCCACCTGAGATAATTCTAATATTTTTATTTCTCATTGACGAGTGATTACAATATTTAATTTCTATAACCCAAGCAATTACCACCTATTTATATAGTCTTGGTGATATGACTTTTCCCATTGACGAGTGATCACTTGATTGAACTCTAATACAGTCATTACCCGCTTATATACCCCAATCTGGTATTTCTCATTGACCAGTGATTACTTTATTTATCCAATATATACCTCTTACTTGCGCTACATGTTCCTTTAAATACCTGATAATTTAATGTTCACTGATTTAACTTAATTTGTTATACGGTATACCAGTTATAATCTCACTATCGCACCTAGTCAGGTTACGCCCGTGCACCTGACTGTTTTTCCCTTTATTATGGCTTTAAATCCACGTGTGTCGTCACCCGTGCATACGGTGCTCATGTCCATATTTTCCTCCTGCTTAACGCACGCCTTCTACACAATCTATTAAGATGGATGTATTCGCATAATACCTACATCTTACTTAAGCCACACCATATCTTGGTAACTCATTTACTATTGATCCCTTTGTTGACTTTTATCTATTCTGGTATATATAATTCCCATCCATGTTAGTAATTCAAACCTGATGCGATTGCATACCCTTATAATTTTATCACCGATACTTTCTGTTTAATAATTTGTTCGTCCTCACCGACGAATGATTACTTGATTTACCAGTATCCATTTATGGATATCCTTCTAACTTGACTTTGCCAAGATCATTACCTGCATATTTGATATAACTCATCGATACCATGTTTATGTTGGTAGTTAGCTGAGGTGCCTACATTTAACTCCTGTATCGCTTTCCTTTAAAATCAATCCACCAATGATTACTTGGTTAATTTATCATGCTGTTCATATACATTTCCCATCCTTGTTAGTAATACAAACACGATTTCCTTTAGGAACCCCTAATACAACATTCCTATGATATCCTTAATAATACGACATTTCTCTTTGACGAGTGATTACACTATTAATGGTTTATCTACAGGTATCCATATTTACATTCTTTCGCCATCACCAGTACTTCGCGCATGGTGTGACTGTTCTATACCATGTTGTTTGCTGGCAGTAGCTGAGATGCCTACATTAAACTTTTTGTCACTTCAACGTATGAAGTAATTTACGAGTGATCACTTGATTTAAGTTTTAGAGTTACTGATTCTTTGCGTATTCTATCCCTTTTCTTTATTTAAACTTAAGGGACTTTCTATACCCCTAATACAATTTTCACCTAGTAATATAATCTAATTGCATGTTATCTCTCATCGACGAGTGATTACATTATTTAATCTCCATAGACCCTAATGCAATCATCACCTATAATTATATCTTAGTTGAAATGTTTTTCTCTCATTTACGAATGATTACTTGATTTAACCCTATTACAACCATCACCTATAAATATATTCTAATAATTTGGTATTTCTCATTGACGAGTGATCATATCATTTAATTTTAATTGTCCCTAACACAGTCGTCACCTATAAATATATTATATATGATATTGTTTTCTCTTCGACGAGTGATTAAATCATTTCACCCTGATACAGATATCACCCATAGGTATATTCCAATATGGTATTTCTCACTGACGGGTGATTACTTTATTTCATCCGACTTACACCTTGTACATTAGCTATATGTTTATATGTTATACCTGTCCGCTCAAGGTATTCTCTTAATTGCGTTCAGCACCCTTCGAAATGGCTAAAGGGCGTGTTTTGCCACGCCCTCGCGTTGCCCTTGTTTTGTTTTGTTTTTTGTTGGTCTTTTTCCAATGAACGGTCGCCGCTTGTCCGGTTGTCTTGCTCACTCGTCCGCCGTGTATTGCTTCTCCCCTTTCCATCAACGCCCATTTTTCGCGGGCGTCACACCCCTCGGTTCCTAGACGCCCCTCCCCCTTTTGGTTGCCTGCATTCCGTTCTCGGACTGCCCTCCCGTCCTTCCGTCCGTCCACCCGTCCGTCCGTGCATCAGCATTGTTTGTTTTTCAATTTTCTTTGACTGTCCCGTTCTGTCTGTCTGTCCGTTCGTCCGTCCCGTACTTGTCGGTATCGCACCTTGCCCCTTTTCGTCGGCGGAGTTCGCCGATGTTTTTGTTGGTGAAATTAGGAGGTAACCGGCTTTGACATTTGTATTCAAGCTAAACTAATAGTGTGGGGGCGTTTACATAGGTTATTAGCTGACTATGTAAGTGCGTTTATAAAGAGCGTTTACTTTATAATAGCAGGCACACAATCATTCGCCATTCCTACTCACTTGCGAGTAGTCTCGGGATTCAGATTAATTCTCAATACTTCAGCGGTTGCATGGGCTTATACTTAGTCCCAGTTGGGTCATATTAGACTGTGCTCATATCTGCCTCATGGTCCCCGCTAATACTCACCGACGAGTAGTCCACTATTCGGAGCGGTTCTTTGACATTGTCGTGAGTGTTACCCCATCCACTAGCATGACATTTTCTTAACTCAATGTGATTCTGGCGATGGAACTTTGGAACCGGAGATAAAAACTCCGCCACCCTGGAATTCATGGAACATTTCTGCACCGGGCTAATTAAATAATCCATTCATTCATTAATAAAGGGCGTCTCATTTCTTCGACGACGACAACAACAGCACCAACCACATTTTATATAACTCTATGTGCTTGCATACTTTGAACACTGTGTACACCCGGCGTTAGAAAGAATATACTCATCGCCGAGTTGTCCTTACACTGCGATAATTAATTCTCTCCGACATAGCATGAGTAATTATTAGTTAGCCCAATGGCTACCTCTTGACTTCTCTCGTCACCGTCACGCCCGCTGTGGACTATACTGGAATACAACCAACATTTTCGATTCGTGAGCCCCCATTGTTATGTGCCCACCACTACGCCTAAGACACCCGTACCACCACAGTATTCCTCTGTCGGGACGCGGCCTGCCCATATATTTCACCGTCGATTCCTCTGTGCATGTGGCAACTTGCTATCCGTTCACATTGCCAATTCAATCAACTCCACCAATGGACCGGTAACGTAAATACCTTTCATTATTCTTTGGCCGCCACCTCCATTCAATCCCGAATTCGTCTATTAAATCAATTACTTCCTTACCATATTTCTTTATTCAATTATCTTGCATTTGAAGATTCCGCACTACCTGATTGTGCAAATATGAGAAATTTCTTAGCTGTACCGTCATCCATCCGCGAGACGATTCGGGATTCCTTTGCCCAACTCTTCCACATTACGATACGTGCTAGCCAGCAATGGAACCACACAGACTCGACTTTTACGTATATATCTATATCTCTATACAAACTTAGGACTAACTCGGGGGTGGGGTGTCCGGTGGTATGTATGTCTATTCAACTTGTTTTTGGTGTCAGGTTGCTTTGCCATTACTTATTATTTTTTTTCAGTGTCAACATATGGGAGAGGAGGCACCCATAAGTGAGTCAGCACTTGGCCTCCAGTCCCTTTGTCTGTATCAACATTGTATGTGTTATATCTATCAGGTGCTTTATACCTTCATCACATCCATTTGGTTCAGCCATCACGCCCGCTGTCCGCTACCCTTGGCCACTGAAACCGCACTCCACGCGCCTTGCTCCGCTCTGGCTCTCCCAGCCATTGTCACCTTCGTACGCTAACCATTTCACTTTCTTTTAATTTCCTAGGTAATGCCACGGGCACCCGCATGCCGCTCCGCCTCAGACTGCGCCTCGCGGTGACCGCCGTCGCCGCCCCATGGACCCACCGGCGGCCGGGTTTCGGATCGTCTCAGACTCTGACGGCAACCCGCTTCACTCGGTGTCCGAGTGCCCTTCATCGGACAGCTCACATCGCAGCCGCCTAGAACCGATCGCCTTGTACCGCCTCCGCCGCATCAGTCGGCGCCTTCTTCATGCAGTCGTCCTTCCATGCCATTACCAGCCTTCGGCGACGCGCCGCCACCCGGATGCCACCGACAAACGTGCGATCTCTGCCTGGGGGCGGGGACCGGCCAGCTTTCACTGGAGGTAATGAACTATTTAATGACGTCAATTTCGATCATAGCTGGCCGGGCGCTTGGGCCCGCCCCCGCCAGTTTCGAACCGAAGGCTTCGGCTCGCATGTGCCTCAGACGATTCGCCACCTCATTGCTCGCGGCGAATACGTCCCCATAGCTGCGCTCCTACCGCCGCCCGGGGGTTCGCTCACAGCCGCACAGCCATTTCGTCTGCTTCCGTTTGGTCAACTGGGCATCCGATCCCGCGCATCGGCTTCGTAGATTGCGGACATCGTCAGTGGACGGACACGTTCTTCACTTTCAGCTCGCTCCACCTTCAGTACCACCCGTCGGCGAACGTTCTCGCTCTATTACAGTACATGCAGGTGTTCCGCTGGGCCGCGTGGGATTTCGGGGGTTTAGGCTGGCGCGTTCCGACGTACAACTCCGGAACAAGCGCGCGCTTCGCCCATCGCTGTCGTGGGCCAACTTCGACAGTAGCTGGCTCTTGTGTCTCTCGCCAACCCCCCCCCACAGTACCACCAGCGCCCTCGTCTGCTCCTCGAGATCAGCCTCGTCAACCCGACAACCGACGTACACCAGTCTGTTTTGATTTCACTGCCTGAGCGCGCTCTCGACCGTCGCACCGCTTCCGCCATGCTTGCTCCTTGTGTGACGCTCCATCTAATTCTAAACTCCACCCCACCAGCCACCGCCCGCTACCCCTCGGCCCTTTCGGTCTGGCACACTCGCCGAGCGAACTCCTCCCGCTTAAGCTTTGGATCGACTTGTATCCCCACCGCGCAATCGCTCTTATGGCTTGGTTCTTCCCCCCGGTTTCCAACTACAACACACTGGCCCCCGCTCCCCATCCAATGCTCGGACCCTCCTGTCTGCCTCGGTCGCCCCAACGTCGTCCGTGATTCACTCGCTAAAGCAAAAGCTATGGGTCTCGTGGCGGGTCCCTTCCCGTCCCGCCCCTGCCCCCGCTCCGGGTCTCCCCTCTTGGCTTGGCGCCTAATTCCTCACCCGGCGATTTCCGCCTTCTCCACAATCTTTCCTACCCATCTGGTTCCTCGCGCATAGACTTCATTACACCGGAATTCACGTCGGTCTCCTACTCGCGGTCGGTTTGATGACGCGGTTCACATCGTTCAGCACCTCGGTCGTGGGGCCCTTCTCGGAAAGGGAGACATTTTCTCCGCATACCGCGCCCTCTCCGTCCACCGTCCGCTTTCGACCAACTTGGGTTCCGGTTCGACGGCCAGTTCTACTTTGACTAGCCACTTCCGTTCGGATGTAGCATTTCCATCGTACATCCACCGCTATCATCTCGCTACCGCACCATATAGTCGTTTTTCTGCTCCACTGTTGTCCTCGCCACGGACGCGCCTCCCTTGGGTGCCCTGTGTGTACCGGCCCCTCTCCTTACTCCCCTCTGGCCTGGCCCCCGATTTCTCGTCGATGGCGTGACTTCGTCATATGGCGGGGCCTGCTGGTCCGGATCTAACCCGTGAACCACATCCATACATCACATTCATTCCACCGGATGCTGGGCCGACATACCACCAGTATCTGTCGCTCGAGCCGTGTCCCATCGAGCACATCGCCGCCATTCACCATTCACATCTGCTCGAGTCGACTCCCATCGGGCTCACCACGTCCATCTACCCAGATGCCTGGGCAGACACACCACCGGCATCTGCTGCTCGAGTCGAATCCCATCGAGCCTCACGTCGCATGGAAGACCATCCGGACCGGCAGGCCCTCATTCAACCTCTGTAATCGTTTAAATTATTAAACATGTGGCCATCTCCGCAAAAACACCACTGAGTCTCTCTCAATCCCAACAAACTTAGGAAACAATGGGCTCTCAATATGGGGTGGGGGAGTCCCCTGAATTAGGCCCGGATACGTGGTAGATAATGTTTAGACATTTGGGGTCTTGTATAAGAAGCCACAAGGAATCACCCTTGTGGCAATTTATACAAGCTCAACGTCTTCAATTAAGCGGCAAGTCGCGTTGGCTCCAATAAGCGTATCTGGTCTTCCCCGCGTTTCTCTTCGCGTGCTACTTCTGCCTCGCCTTCCGCTTCTGTCCCACCCACCGGTTCCGTCATTCCGCCGCTCTCCACCCACCCGTGGCCACGGTTCACTGCTACTCATGCCTCACCGCCTCTTCCGCTCCACATCACGCTTATGCCTGGGTCGGCGTACCACCGGCATCTGCCACTCGAGCCGTCTCCCATCGAGCTCATCTCATCCCGCACCCGATGCGTTGGCCACGCCATCAGCGTCTGCTGCTCGAGCCGAATCTCCATCGAGCCAATCTCATCCCGCACCCGCTGTGCTTGGGCCGACACACCACCAGCATATGCTGCTCGAGCGGTACCCATCGAGCTCATTTCATTCTCTGCTTCACCCGCTGCTTCTCATTACCGCCGCTACCGCTTACCCGCCGCTAACGCCTCCACCGCTGAGTATGCCTCATTGCCGCTAACGCCTCTCCTCCCCTTTTTGCCTCTACCGCCGACTCCGCTTCCCTGTCGCTTCCTGCTCCTTCCGCTGATTCGGATTATCCGCCGCTCATGCCATCGCCCGCCGATCTCGCTTCACCCGCTACTCATACCTCACCGCCTCTTCATATTCATGCGCTGCTTATGCCCGGGTCGACATACCACCGGCATCTGCCGCTCGAGCCGTATCCCATCGAGCTCATCTCATCCCGCACCCTAGCTGCCCGGGACGCTACACTCCAGCATTTGCTGCTCGATCCGAATCCCATCGAGCTCATCTCACCGTCTGCTTCACCCGCTGCTTTTCATTACCGGCACTACCGCTGCTGCCGCCTCCCCCGCTGGTTATACATCGCCGCCGCTTCCGCCTATCCTCCGCTTTTGCTTCCCCGCCGCCTCTGCCCCCCCGCCGCGTTGGCTCCCGCTGTTGCTCCGGCTTCTTCGCCGCTCACATTCCTACCTCAGCAAACGTCTCGCCTGCTACACCTGCTTCACCGCATCTTCGCTTCATGCGCTGCTTATGTCCGGGCAGACACCCACCGGCATCTGCCTCTCGAGCCGTTTTCCATCGAGCTCATTTCACCGCACCCGCGATGCCTGGGTCGCCGCTCCACCAGCATCGGCTGCTCGAGTCGAATCCCATCGAGCTCACCTCATCTCATCCTCTTCTTCGCCCGCTGCTTCTTATTCCGCCGCTCCCAACCCGCCCGCCGCTGCCGCCTCATCTCGTACCATCCACTACTCATGTATCATCGCCTCTTCCGCTTCATGCGCTGCTTATGCCTGGGCCGTCATACCACCGGCATCTGCCGCCCGAGCCGTTTCCCATCGGGCTCATCTCATCCCGCATCTCGATGCCTGGGCTACGCCCCACCGGCCTCTGCTGCTCGAGCCGACTCCCATCGAGCTCATCACATCCGCCGCTTCACCAACTGCTCATGTCTCATCCGCTACCTCGGTTTCGCCTCTACTCCCACCGCGACTTTTACTCATCCGCGGCTTGCTCCACCCGTCGTTTATGCTTCCCCGTCGTTTCCCAGGGGCCGTGTGTTTTGTTTTGCTGCTCCTGCTGATGTCTTCGTTTCCCTCGCTGTGCTTGTCTAATTTCTCTTTCCAGCTGCTGTGCGGTCACATCGCCGGAGGGCGGGGCCTGCTGGTCCGGATCTAACCCGTGAACCACATCCATACATCACATTCATTCCACCGGATGCTGGGCCGACATACCACCAGTATCTGTCGCTCGAGCCGTGTCCCATCGAGCACATCACCGCCATTCACCATTCACATCTGCTCGAGTCGACTCCCATCGGGCTCATCACGTCCATCTACCCAGATGCCTGGGCAGACACAACACCGGCATCTGCTGCTCGAGTCGAATCCCATCGAGCCTCACGTCGCATGGAAGACGATCCGGACCGGCAGGCCCTCATTCAACCTCTGTAATCGTTTAAATTATTAAACATGTGGCCATCTCCGCAAAAACACCACTGAGTCTCTCTCAATCCCAACAAACTTAGGAAACAATGGGCTCTCAATATGGGGTGGGGGAGTCCCCTGAATTAGGTCCGGATACGTGGTAGATAATGTTCAGACAGTTGGGGTCTTGTATAACTGACGGGTTATTTTTATCCACAACACGTATTTGCAATCTGTTTTTATAATTTCAACAAACTCACTAATGCATTGTCTGCACCCAACCACAATGCCACCAGATTTTCTGTTTGAACACTTATAACGGTTTTTCATTTCAAATACATAAATTCAAAGTGTCACAATAATCTGTCTTAGATTCTGAAAAAACACAATAAGTCAAATTCATTACATAGGTCCTAAAATTCTGGACACATGAGACGTGAAACAAGACCGCACACATTAAGGGACAACAGTTTCAAAATATTATTATTTGTGAAGGAATGTAGTCAGTTCTTTGTATAAATTTTATTCACGTCTAACATCTATGTAAGCAGCAACACATAATACTGAATCAATCTTGGATGTCATGGAAATACAGAAGGTGTCGCTTATTAATTAGCGAGCCGACTGACATATGTCAAATCATAAAGATGAGCTAAGACTAATTAAAGAGTAGATTAATGTAGGGTTTATATATACGCTAATGACTTTGTGGGTCATTAGCGATATATCTGTGTCTATCTGACCGACGTTTGACCGAGGCCTGACCTGATGTCTATTGCATCAGACTTTCTCTTTGTGTTAATGTTTCGCATTCCTCACAGGTCGTGGCCTCTCCAAATCATGACCTTTGGAATTTGGTTGGGGTTACTATAGTTCAATCATTCCTGTCTTCCCATCGATTAGTTAGATAGGTATATTTGATATGTACCATCACGTCCCTTGAATAAAGATAAGGGATAGGGGTGCGTTACTCTACATATTATAATATTTCACATTTACTAAATGTCGTTCCAAGGTACTTATAATTTTTCGTTACTTCAATCTGCTCACTGTTCAACATAAAATGTCCATCCTTTTTCCTTTTGTTTCCAAATATAACTACATTACTTTTTGCATTATTGATTTCCAATTTCCAGATACGGCAATATTCGGCATAATCATTTAACATGCATTGTAGTCCTTCCGCAGAATATGACAAAAGAACGGTATCGTCAGCATACAGAAGGCAGAACAATTTCAAGTAATGAAGGCTCGAACCACAAGGCACATCTGTTAGAACTATACCGCAATTTGCGTTTTTGCGTAAAAACATTTCTAAGTCGTTTGTGTATATGGAAAAAGGGAGAGGGGAAAGATTATCACCCTGACGGACGCCCGTTTCGCATGGGAATAACGCTGATATAACACCATTATGTGTAACACAGGACTTTATGTTCTTTTACATATTTATTATCACGTTTAAAATCCTACCTTTTATTCCAATATCAAAGAGTTTTCTCCACAGTCCTACCCGCCAGACCCGATCGAAAGCCTTCGATAGATCGATGAAGGCACAGTATAAGCTACGTTTGCGGGCTTTAACAAGGTCAATAAGACTATTTAATGAGAATACATGATCAAGTGTTGAATAATTTTTTCTAAAGCCAGCTTGATTTTCTTCTAATAGTTTGTTGGCTTCTATGAAGCTTTGGATACGTTCGCTTAAAATAGATGTGAACACTTTTGATATACACTTTTGATAACACAACACAATCGAACTGAATTATTTTCGCACACGAAATGAGTATTTGTAGATTATATCGCATCCATAATATCATCTTACTATGGCTCAAGGGGTCACTCTCACCAAAAAAAGTGCTGAAGGGTACACAGGATTTGAAATGTCGTTCTAAATGACGTCAGTTTTCGTATATGCCATGATTTCTGTTAGAGAATAAGTGTTTACGTTCCAATGAATATTAAAATGTACTGAAAACAAACTGCTAATGGGCGCCAGACGTTCACAAACACGATTTAAGTAATGGTGATCGTGCCGATCACAAACCCGAAAACTTCAGCACATTTTCAAACCCGGTGTACCCTTCAGCACTTTTTTTTTGGTGAGAGTGACCCCTTCAGCCTTACTAGGGGGCTGCGTATTTTAGATTTTGGTTCGAATTGAATCTCAAATCAAATATTCGAAAATGTTCGAATCGAATCGAATCTCGAATCCACGAAATCCAAATGTTGAAATCATCAATATTTATGTCCAAATTTCCCGCAAAATAAACGAGGATATTGTAAATACAAAACCATATTTAATTGTGTCATTATTGTTCGTGTATACAGTTCAAGTCTGAGGAACTTGACAAGAAGCGACCAAACCCAAAAAAAGGGCCTTAGTTTTTCGAGATACCCGTACCCTCGGTAGAACAAGTTGAAACTAACTTTTTTTCAGGAAGGTGAATCTATATTGTTTACGAAAATTATTCTTGGCCTTGTCGGAACTGGTGGAACTGATAAGACTATTTATGAAGGGACCCTACCGAAAAATTAGCCTATTTTCAGCGGTTGACCAGCAATAGACAATTGGTTAAAAGGCAATCAAATCACAATAAACAGAACCATTTATGTGTTATTATGTGGCACATGGTGATACTAGATCGGAACTATTTTTCTGGTTTGTTTGAGATTCGCGACGTAATTGTACAAAATGTAACGCACTGCGTCAAAAATTCATGACGATTCAGAGAAACTATCGCCCGCCAACTCTATACAAAACTAACACGCTGGACCTAGCCCATCTTATCACAGTGGATTATTTTCTACCTGCATGTATAAATTTTATTGTCGTGACCCTAGATATTTCGAAATACTAGGCAAAAACTTAACCCTCCCTCAATATAATAAAATTCGAAATATAGCCATCGCCGTGGATTGGATCCAAGACTGATAGAATAATGCGCAGTATGTACCTTCAGTTAATGTATAACACACATAACAAGTGTAAAATGCGAAAGTTCCATCCATATGCACTATTAGAAAATTCACTAAATTCACGATGGCGTCCACTATGATATTCAGTTTTAATTTTAAGACTTAGTGAAGCAACATACGAAAAATTCAGAAAAGGAACGTCCCCACTGGTAACATGTATAGTATCGTAATGACCATATAGAATAACACTTCATATCAAACACTAGTTTCACCAATAATACATATATCAATTGGTAAAATAATAGGGAAACATTTATTCCGCCGATCGATGTCATAAAATTCGAACTAAAGTTATCGACTGGGATTGGAACCACGAATGGTCGCATAATGTGCAGTATTTTGTTTTATTTAATGTAGAATAGACATATGAATTGACGAGAGAAAATTACCATCCAGATTTGTTATTAGAAGAGTATCATAATCCAAGATGGCGTTCATTATTGCGGCCAATTTTAATTTTAAAACTTAGTGAACGGGCATGCGACAAATACACTGGTATATTATTTATCATTGTACTGACTAAATAGAATATTTCATATCAAACATTAGATTCATCATTAATCCATATCAGCAATTGATGAATAGACAAAAAAAACTTTACCACCCCTAGTCACAAACTTCCACACAAATGAGCCACTGAGGATTCTAGTACAGGCCAAAAAGAATTGAGCATACATTTTGTGCTGAATACGATACAGAAACAAAAAACTTTGAAATCACATCAACTATGGCGCCATAATGGCGGCCAACATGACAGTTAAGTTTAATGTCAACACTGTGAACAACTTATACGAAATGCGGGCAAAGAACGTCTCATATGGTATTACTTAGCGATGTATTAGCTAAAGTTCGTTTCCATTATTAAATGCAATTTATTGTTTGCATGATGACGGAGACCAAAATATGGCGGTCAAGTATATAAAAACAATCAGATGAGCTTTGTCTGCCTCAAATTTATAACACTTCGTGAAAACAAATACGGGAAAACAGCACAAATGACGTATCAAGTGGTATATATTACGGCGATTCATTACATTCATTTCATTACATTAGTCATATGAACTAGTTCTGTATTTAACATATCTTTAATTTGCGAAATAATAAACCCAAAGCTCAACATTCCTCACCTATAAAGTTATAACATTGCGAACAAAGGTACCTCTGAGAATCGTAACCAAGAATAAAACAACAAATGCGCAGTTGTAGATGTCATTTTGTGAGACATAATTATATGACAATCACACTCGCTATCAGAGGGATGTTAAAATACAAGATGACACCCCATGATATGGATGTCACTTGAATTTTGTGAAGAAGTACAACAGCCAGAGAAGAGACGTTCTTTTGTGGTGCTTTGCGCCGGATTTGTTGTTACGTGCCAGAAGTCTTCAACAACCGTTCAAATTGTTTGTTTGTTCGCTCTAGTGCCGGTAGTTAATTGTAGGTATCACGCGATAAGTTAACTTTTCAACAATAATATTTTGGAATGGAAAAGATTGCTTTTCTCATCATAAGTACTACATATATCTAATAGTCAACCATTCAATTAGCGTTCCGTGACTAAAGGTCAAATATGACTCCAGTGGCGACATGCTTATAGAGACATAGAGGGATCTGAAAAATACATTTCTAATTCCCACATTTTCATTGAATATTAGTCATACAATGTACAATGTGAATCTATGCATTTGCAGCATTGGGCACTTGAGCATGGCTTTCCCAGGTTTTCTGGAGAAACTCAAAGGACTCTACTGCGTAAACAAGAAAACAACACTATATGCCAGTGATTTTGAGTTGATCACATCACTCTGGCTTACAATCAGTTACTTGTATCCCCCTTAAAACACTACGCCAATGACGAGTATGTTATGCATCCCGATCAGCAACACTGATATGAGGACCATGTTAAGTGAAACTAACACTCGAATATCTGTGCAAGTTTGGGGGTATGTCGGTTATGTGTGCACTGAGTATATTGATTCCGCCGTAAGATCTGCGCTGTCTTTCCGCCACCCATAAGCATACAATGTTGTGATATGGCCTAGCCGCCATAGACCAAACCATAAGCACAATTTGAATATCAAGACTAATGACTAGTGTTTATTGTGAATTGCTTTATGCCTATCCTGATTTCAATTGTGTTTACATTTGCTACTAGCCTACAGTTTATCATTACTTACAATTTTATCCAATTCAAATGCCACCTATGACTCAAAATAATCGTGGACAACACATCTTTTTCCAGTGACATCCTGTTTTGCTAGTGAGTTGCCGCGCTTATGGATATAATCTGACGGCAATCACAAATGTAACACCAACGTGCATGTTCAATGGAGATTATATGTGTACTGCACTGTCACCTATGTATCAATAAAATGTATTAGCATGAGAGATATTACTATACATGCAGTCCAGACCCACGTCCCTAAGAACTTATACATATATGATATCCGCCGGAGATATAGAAGATTCAATTTAAATTAGTTTAGCCCGGAAACTCAGTATCTTCTGTTTGTAACATATATTAATCCGATTGACATTCCAACAATTTAATGCACATATTACTCGAGACTAAAATATCAATGTACGGAAAAACATGCACATCAAGACACATAATGGCAAGAACAACTTATATGCATACAATTAGGTGTATTATACAAAGCAACAAGCTCTCGACTACTATAAATAATATTTATAACGATGATTGCATTGTATGGACATTGTGGTATCATGTTATGTCATTAAAGAGCATTGTGTGCGTGTGCGCTGATGAATTCCGTGTTATATTGATAGGTAGTTACTATGAGGTGTGAACTTTGATTGCTCGTGGACTCATATCCCACTTTCCCAAAACCAGAGATCGATTATGTATCTTATTTGCTGGAGTTCAAAATGTATGCTTTTTTTTTGTATTGCATGTAACAATAGATAATGATTCTGTTATTTAATGTTTCATTTTTCTTCATTTTTTAGGAAGTAAAATAAAAAAACATCCATTACCCTGCAGGGAGCCCCACACATATATAGAAGCATATAGAAGAGTGTCGTCTGCTCATGTTTGTCTGGGGCTCTGTGTGGGTGAAATTATACAATTGTTAAAGAATACAAGAAAAAATTATTAAAATTGTAAAAAAAATTTAGGCCAATGCATTCTCTTATATATGCGAGGCGACCTATGATCGACTCGCATATATAGTACAGGCGAATTAGGGTTGAACCCGGAACTAATTGCAACACAAATGCCAAAGGTGCCACCATATAGAGTAAGTCAATGCATGCAACATACACAAAATTTAGAGAACAATATTTGGGACAAATAGCAAAATTTCTGTTTCCATGGCAACGAGTGGTGATTTTAACTGACTGTGGAAACTAGGTGTTACATTGCGTGTGTGGCGAGAACTGTTTCAATTATGTCAAATATTATGTTGTTTTATATGAACACTCACTATTGTCTAACTTTTGAAACGAGGTTCACCTCTTGGGAAGGTGAAGGTCATATGTAAATGTCAAGGTCATTGCTAAAAAATGTATGCTTTTTCCGATACTATCATATAACTTCGACCCACTTGATTGAAATTAAAGATGTAGAGAGACGAAGATATATTTAAAATAATTTGGAGGACCACTGCTTAGTACAGAATTATAGTTTTACCAATAATAGCAACTCATTCCCAAGATATAGACCTTCAAAATTGGTGGTACCCTTTCGTGATAAGCAAAATTGCGTAGTATTTTGACCAGACATGGTTATACGTGTAGGTGAGCGGCCATTAGAGGAAAAGGGCCATATTTAAGAAGTTTAATACAAATTCGGATTGTTTTATACCGTTGGAAAGCTTACGGATTGTCCATTCTTATTAACCCTGTAGTAGTGAGCAAAAGTGGAAAGAAAATGTAACTATTATTGTTGCCATGGCAACGGTTATATACTAATTTTGTGAAAAAAATGTCATATCTAAGAATATAATTGGTCTGGGTAAGAATAGTTCCTATACAAATATACATATAGGTAAATGTTCAACATGATGTTCCGTCATCTGTTATTTGTGTAGGTCAAAGTCACACTTACAGGTCAAGGTCATTCGGGGGGGGAGTTGAAAACACCGGTTTTGCTCACATAACAATAACATATATATGCAGCCTGCATGTCCCTGTGATATTGCAAGAAACAAGAACGCAATAAATAATCACATACAATTTCTAAACAATATGATATATTACATTCCCCATGTGCAGGGACGTGGCGACAGGGGGATTGTGTGTGTCTCACCCCCCCCCCAACTTTGGTCAATATTTTCAACAGTTGGAAATTTCATACCTAACACAACATTAGTTGGAAATTTCACACCAACAGTAGGTTTAAAATGTTCTTGTAGTTTGATTTTCAAACAATTTATTCGGGGAATTTATTGTTTTTGGACCAATATTTGCATATCTTCCTACTGTGGTCAAACTTTTGGACTTAAATGGCCATCAGTTGGAAATTTTCCAACCTTATGGGGGTGTCAGGTTAGAAGTTTCCAACACTTGGAAAGCTTGTGTCCTGGTCCCTCCCCCGTGGCCAGTCAAAAACTGCTAGTTAATTTAAGAAAACAATATTGTCCTACATTTGGTCAACATTGTCATTGGAATTGTCATCAGTTGGAAATTTTACAGCCTAAGTGGGGCTGTCAGGTTTGAAATTTCCAACTCTAGGAAGGCTTGAGGCTATAGTCTAGATGCTAGGATTTTGCGATTTTCTTGTTCAGATTTCAAAATTTTCTCACACCGGGCCGAACCATGTTCCCTCCCCGTGGCCAATACAAAAAAACTGCTAATTAGTTTAAGAAAACAATATTTTACTACATCTAGTCAAAATTGTGGACTGAACTGGTCATCAGGGGTGCAACTGGAATTATGCAAAACATGTTTGTCGGCCGGATTCAAGTGGGGGGGGGGCGTGCAGTTGTAATTCTACAAATTGGACACCCCCAACGGAGACCCTCTAGCCACGTCCCTGCCCATGTGTGTGTATTTCAATTTCATAAGGATGTACATAATGTGTGGGGTACGTGATTTTCGTATTAGGGAGTGTGGTTCCTGACAGCGATGCATTTGTTTTGGTCCGATATGGTTGACAACTGTATAAGCATGCTAAGTTATGTATCAATGAGTAAGTTAGGTATGGTTAACCTTTCTCAGTTCAAAATTACACATTTTAGAGTATTTATACACCATATATGTTGTAGTTGATTACCATGGTAATGCATGTATACACTTAACGTTGGTTCAGTACTTCGAGAAATGATTAATCTTATTAGATGTCCGTATTCTGTGACATCTAACGACATTCCAAGATATATAGACACGCACCTCGTAATATATATAACTGCAAAAATATCACAATGGCGCCAATAACGCAATGACATCACACCCGATATGTGAGCCAAACACAATATACATAGTGCAGGCCTACTTCCTCAGTACTGCTTCCATAGTTGATTACGGTGATCAACGAAACAGAGCTATATTTAAAGATGGTCTGTCTCTTTGTAAACATGTGCTACATAGTTACCGGGGTATAAAATATTATATATAAATCGAAGATCCCTGTCCGGATATGCTTCAATCGATTACTATTTATTATAGTTCGAATATTTTCTGGTCTAAAAATGTGTGGTTGTTTAGCTAACGAACAATAGTGGTTATGTTGACAGAGACCATATATTTATTTTGTAATTTTGTCACAAATAAACGTTAATTAGACTCACTATCGCTTATAACTATCTAACGAAACAATACAAACAATCAATATGGGACATTTGATGTTCGGTGCATAGCTATGGGAACACCCTAATGATCTCTATCTCTACATGTTATCGCCTAAATGGTCTGTTATAAAAATAGAACAATAACGTGTCCCACTTAATCATCTCATTTAAAATAAGCGTTTCCGGACATGGGACTTCGATTAATATATATTATTTTATACCCACGAAACTATTTAAAAATTGTTATATAGAGAGATAATCCATCTTTAACAATTTCAATATACAATATCATACAGATGGAACTACATTGAGTGGATATATTTACTTTCCTGTGTCCATGGGCAACAGAATAATATAATGGTGTTCTGTTCATCCACACAGATAACTGAGTCATGCGTGGTCTATCAGAACTCTACGAAAAATTGGGTCGCCATCAGCAGTGCTTTCATTAGAGCATTTCCAAAAAAAAAACAATTGACCGATATGGTTCCATTGTAGAGATATTGTCGCCCCAAACTATTTTGGATGACTATTATAATCAGCATGTCCGTTTGCTTGTCTGGTTGTCTGAATCATAAATTTTAACAATATTAAACAGAACTAGATTTCAAGTTCCCGGCGGAAATGTGGATACCTCCATGTTTTAGACTTCCATCAATAGAAATATGATATTTCGTAAAATAACAATGACAAGGACAACGGCATATGAAATAGCGACATAGAAGCTTTCATTTTGAAAGATCGTTGATCGCTGGGTTGATGAAAAATTATATTTGGCCTTTTTCTGACACTCACTCCTGGCCCATTTCCTGGTGCGACGTCGACCAAAGTTACCCCATGTGTTCGATTCAGTATTCTAAACAAAATGTCAAATCGCGTCATAAATGCTTTCATTTTGAATGAGTACTGGCGGCATGCCATTCTAGCCCATTAGTATTAATGTTTATGGGCTTTTGTATATATCACCAGTTTCAAGAATTTTGCGAATTTGTAATCGCCATCTCTCAGAGACTTTATATTCTGAGTTTGATGATAATCAGATCGAGAACAAAATTTGGCCATTTTTAACACCCCTCCCCTGACCCCGCGCCTGATTGGACCTTCGCCAAATTACCCCATAAGTTCGTCTTAGTATTCTCAAGACAATGACATATGAAATAGCAACACAGATGCTTTCATTTTGAAGACGTTTCGTTTTAATCGTGGTAATTATATCCCCATCCCAAAAGATGGGGTATAATGTTTTACATGCGTCCATCCGTCTGTCAAGCCGTCCGTGTGCCCAACTCCAGAGGTTCAAATGTGGGTTATTTCACACGTACACGGCATACGAATGGGTTGAATTTTACTTGTGTAATGAACCCCACAAATTCATTGTCAAAATTCAAATTTCGACTAGCAACCCACCAGTAGCCGAACATTTTCACACCCCGCAATTTCTGTCAGTTATATATTTTAATTGTCCGTCCGTAATTTGATGTGATTTTGACATTGTGAGACTGTCACGTGACTTTAGAAATTAAATATTGATATGCGCATGTGCAGGGCCTTCTTGTAAATTCTGTAATTGTGGGGTTTTTTGAAAATATGCGTACTTCAACTTTTCCTGATGTCAGAATTTCGACATTACATTTTTTTATTTATTTGATAACTATAATGGAAACACATGCAGAGAAACGTGTTGTGAAAGTAATTGAGGTGAATGTAATGCCAAAAGGGTTGAGATTGCTGCCTGAATTGTGTTGAA
Source organism: Siphonodentalium dalli (assembly GCA_032622095.1). Taxonomy (NCBI): domain Eukaryota; kingdom Metazoa; phylum Mollusca; class Scaphopoda; order Gadilida; family Siphonodentaliidae; genus Siphonodentalium; species Siphonodentalium dalli. Next base: position 134,215,588 of record CP136068.1, on the reverse strand, counting down.
AGTAAAAATTAATAATAGATTTTCAGGCGAAAAGTAGTGTGTTACTTGTAGGTTTCTTCATTTGTTTTAATTTCATCGCATATTAATGATTGGTAAATAAAATGACAACCTTGAATGGTGAGATTATACAGTGTTTTGTACCTGAGACCAGACTAAAAGTATCCACGTTAAAGAGCATAGCGCTGTTATAACGCTGAGGATATGCACATATACGGACGGTGAGCCTCACGAATGGGTACTTGTTTGGTGCTTTATATTGTTCGGACGACTTGTGCGCTGCACCCCACAAGTATATATACATTCTTCGAAAATGCCAATATTAAAAAGCATCTGGTTTAACCCTTTGATAAATGGATAGTAGCTGAGCAGTTGTTACTTGGTGCGCATTCATTCATTTGTAGGGATTAAATATAATACAGCTGCTTGTTGAACTTATTATCTGAACATCCCTGTAGATAAATTAATTGGAATCCCTCGAGAAATATCAAGGGGTTTCCCGTAACAACACCGCTACAAATGAAGTAGGGTCACTGTAACACACACTTTTGGAACTTAATAAACTGATATGCGCAAGTACGGACGACGAGCCTCACGAATGGACATAGTTGTGGCGTGATTTCAATTTTTCGGACGACTTGTGCGCTGCACCCCACAATTAAATTACCATAAATGGCCATGCAGAAACGTGGTCAATTTTGTTTTGGTAGTCATATATAGGTCCTTTGTGATAATGAGTGAAAGAATTGGAAACAGAGTTTCAAACTCGATTCTAGCGGTGCTATATATGCTGCTAAACTGCTAATTAATGAAAGAATTAAGAAACCGCTTTCAAACTCGATTCTAGCAGTGCTGTGATGCTAAATTTCTAATCAAAAACAGAGTTAAGAAAATAGAGGTTCAAATACCATTTTAGCTGAGCTATGCTGCTAAATAATGGCATAATATAGAAAAGAGTTTCAAACTGGATTCTAGCGGTCCTATATATGGTACTCAACTAATTAAGAAACGAGATTTTCAAACTCGACGTTAGTGGTGCTATACTGCTAAACTGATCATTAAGAAAAGAATTAAGAAAAGAGAGTTTCAAATTCGATTCTAATGGTGCAATATTATGCCATACTGTCAATTATTGAAATAATTAAGAAAAGAGAGGTTCAATCATATGCTGCTTTAATTAATGAAAGAATTAAGAAAGAGAGTTTCAAAATCGATTCTGGCGATGCTGTGGTGCTTAACTGCAAATAAATTAAAGAATTAAGAAAAGACAGGTTCAAACTTAAATCTAGTTGTTCTATGCTGCAAAACGGCGAACTAATAAAATAAATTATGTAATATATGTTTAGGATTGTAATTACAATAATTATGTTGACACGAAATTTTAAAGGGGTTCTGAAGTTGCTAACCAATTGGTGCAAAAGAGGCTGACGTAGCACCACGCACATCCGTGATTATGAAGTTACAACAAACCAATCGGAGCATCTGAACGCATATGAACCCAGAAGCTCTATATACGTATCCGCATACAGGGCACACATTTAAAATTTCGCAGGAAGAGAACGCTTCTGAAGTTACGAACCAATGGGTGGAAACGACGCAGTCTTGTCAACACGCAGATCCGTGATTACAGTATTAACAATCCAATGGTAGCATCAGAACGCTTATGAACCTAGAACCTTCACATCGGTATCCGCATACATGGCACATATTTAGAATTTTACAGGAAGATAACACTCCAATAGCGATGCAATACATTTGCTTCGGGGTTCACGCTCAATCTTTCTGGTTCTAAAACAAATTCCCGCCAACAAGCATACAGACAGGACCGCGAAAAAAGGTCCGGTACCGGTCCACGGCTGTACAGGACCGGGAACCGAACCAACCCTTCTGGACCGGTTCAGACTAGATATGGTTGTTGTGGAACTATTACATATATAGCTTACAAATATATGTGACTTCAACATGTAGACTGCTGAATACTGTTAGAAAATAAAACATTTGGTACTTTTTTAAAGCTGGACATGACCATGCTATAATATCCTTTTTTTACGGTAGAGTACTACTAATAATTTTAAATTTTACTGCGTTATCTCTACCGTCAATCCTGGAAATAACTCAAATGTTGGTGTTGAACCAATGTTGTCTGCTGTCATGTCTAAGACTATTCATTATTATTGTTGTTGTTTCTGTTTTTGTAACGATACAATTATAAAATATGACAGATAATTAGTCTGATAAACATTTCAAGACCAAATGACCCATCATTGTCGGAAATAATGTCAAACACATTATTCTGTTTCATGATGTCATGTTAAAATCAATATTTTAGAGCAATAATTTGTCGTGAATGTGTACTTAACCGTGATGATGATATGACCTTTAACTGCTCACATATGTCCCGCAAGTCACCCCGATGCCACCCATGCCTTTTTTATTTCACCCGATGTGTTTGTCCTCCATTTTTTCAACTTTATTCATCAAACAAATTCCAAAAACAAAACGAGTCTGCGACTGGCAGTACATTTTGAGCCGCTTGCTGACTGTAAACAAGTAACTCCGGAACTGTTTTAACAGTAAATAAGATATTTTAACCGTTTTTATCAAGCATGCGCCAGGCTTAAAACACTCTTCAAAGAGATTTGTCTTATGCGCACGGAAGAAGAAGATTGATTGACAATAATAGAGAGATGTTGGCTTGAAAAAAAATCAATTACGCATAGATATCCGATGGAGTATTGAAGAGACACTTGAATTATTAATTTGATCTGTGCAAAGAAGTTTATCTGATTTTAAAACAGAAGTGAAGTGAAAGTATTGTTAAATAATTGGAATTTGTTTTGATACAATATTAAAATTCTGCGAATTTCAATAGTGGCAGTGTGACCTTGACCCACCAATTCTTGTTTTACTTTCGCTTTCAAAATTTACTGCGATTCGAAGACACGTCTTATTTTTTGGAATTCATTTGATGAATAAAGTTGAAAAATTGGGCACAAACACATCGGGTAAAATAAAAAAAAAATGTAGGCCTATGTGTGTCTTCGGATTTACTTACGGAATATGTATGAGCATTTATAGGTTATGTCCTTGCGTTTCAGTACACGCTCGTGACAAATTATTGCTCGAAAATCCTGATTTTATAACTTTATATTCGCTTCGTTCAATTTTGTCGAATTATATGTCAAATGAAAGAGAATTTAATTGCCTATAAGTCACATCGGGGGATAGTTTGACTGAAATGATCGATTTTGTAGAATTCAATAGGGTTTTGATAGTTTTATATCTTTTGCGCCTTGTCACTGGTATAGTCTATATTGGTATTTTAATATTTTTCCCCAGGACTCTTGCGCATGTAAGTGGATCGGACCGCTTTGGACCGACCCAGACAAGGGTACCGGGCCGGAATGGCCTGGACCGGACCGGACCGGACTGGACCGTCTATATATAGTTAGTGTATCTGACCACCCAGTGTAGTCCGGTCCGGTTCGTATATCTAATGCGAAAATTGTTCGTGTTGTACTAAGTGTCTTCCTTGATGTTTATATTGCACCCAAGCTGGGGTACAGATGGGGTATTACTAGTATATATGATGATAATGGAGTCTTCGTATTTTGGGATGCAGGTGGGGCATTATGTCATTGTATGTGTGCTGGGAATGGAATCACCGCATGCTGGGGTGTCGGCGGGGCATTATGATTATGTTCAAAGTGTTCTCGTAGTTTGATTTTCCAACGAATTACATTTATGTCTTCATTTTTTCATTAATAAGCAGTTTTTTGAAACTCTGGTTTCTAAATTTGTTTATTAAGTAGCAGTTTAGTAGCATAGCCCTGCTAGAATCAAGTTGAAAATCCATTTTCATAATTCTTGCTTATATTAGCAGCATAGCACCGCTAGATTAGAGTTGAAACTGGACCGGACCGGACTGGACCACCTAGTGTAGTCCGATCCAGTCCGCATCACTAATGCGAACATTGTTCATGCTGTACTAAGTGTTTTCCTTGATGTTTATAAATGTTTTCATTAACTAGCAGGTTAGCAGCATCGCACCGTTATATAGAATCGAGTTTGAAACTCTAGTTTCTAAATTTGTTCTTAAATTATCAGGTTAGCAGCATAGCACTGCTAGAATCGAGTTTGAAACTCCATTTTCTTAATTTGCTAATGTATTAGAAGTCAAGCAGCATAGCACCACTAGAATCGAGTTTGAAATTCCTTTTTCCTTAATTCTTTTATGTACATGTATCAGTAGTTTTATCAGCATAGCATCGCTAGAATCCAGATTGAAACTCTGGTTTATTAATGTTTTCATTAATTTTCAGTTTAGAAGCATAGCACTGCTTGAATCGAGTTTGCAATTATATTTTCTTGTGGTTTTCATTAATCAGCAGTTTAGCAGCATAGCACCGCTAGAATCGAGATGAAATTTCATCTTCATAATTTTTGCATATATTAGCAGTTTAGCAGCATAGCACCGTTAAAATCGAGTTTGAAACTCTCGTTTCTTACTGTTTTCATTAATTAGCAGTTTAGCAGCATAGCATCGCTATAGAATCGAGTTTGAAACTCAATTATCTTCCTTTGTTCATTAATTATCAGTTTAACAGCATATCACCGCTAGAGTTTGAAATTTCATTTTTATCATTAATTAGCAGTTTAGCAGCATAACACTGCTATTTGAAATTCTATTTTCATAATTCTTGCACGTTTTAGCAGTTTGGCAGCATAGCACCGCCAGAATAGAGTTGAATCTCCATTTTCTTAATTCTTTCATGACCTTGACTTTTATACGTGACCTTGACAAATATCGAACTTTACAAGTCTTTCCATAAACCAATGGTAAACTTTTCGGTAGCTATTAAATTATTCACGATACATACTATTTAATGTCAAATTTCCAAATATCCGATTATTAGCCATTGTTGCCATGGAAACTCAAATTTATTAACTTTGTCCCAATTGGATATTCCTAAATAAAAGATATTCTAACGCAGTAGATTTTTAACTATCCAGTGTACCAAAATACATCTGTGTTGCAACAAGTTCACACACACTTGCATATATTATGACAAGTTATGCTGTGATTTTTTGTCTCAACAATCTATATAAATATCCCAAGTTATGTCTTGTTGTACATAAATATGTTGTCGCCACATATTTCAAATTGCTATAGTTTCTAATGCATATATCGATATCCATTCAAATGAACCTTCCCATGGAGCCTGAATTCCGGAATTTATAAAATATTGTTGGTGATCGCTATTTGTAATAAATCGTAACAAGGACAGTCGAAAATGTGACTGCTAAATGATAAAAATCCAGAATTTTAAAAATGACCTTGACCTTTATACGTGACCTTGACATTCTAAGGTCACCATGGATATGTGGAAATGTCGGCCATTACAAGTGTTTCTATAAACCAATGTAAACTTTTAGGTAGTTATTAAATTATTCACGATACGCACTATTTAAAGTAAAATTTCCAAATACCCAATAATTAGCCATCGTTGCCATGGAAACACAAATTTATCAAATTTGTCCCAATTGGATTTTCCTAAAATATTGATAGTCTAATGCAGTACATATTCAGCTATCCAGTAAACTAAAAGGCATTTGTGTTGCAATTAGTTCCGGGTTGACCACATTTTTCGGCTAGATCGCCTGTACTAATATAAGAGAATGCATTGGCACAGGGTAAAAAACTGTTGCAAGGCTCTCTGAAAATGTTGGCGGAAATTCAAAAGGGCATGTTAAGGAGGACTGAACATTCTAGACTATCACAATATATTAATGCAAGTTATATGTTAGTATTGAACATTACAACATCACTTCGTACCGCATCGAATTCATGATTATTTTAACGGTTAATGACCATCCCCTATTACTACCAGATTTCTACGTATTGTTAATGCTTTACTGACTTAACGTCTCAAAATGACATCAAATGTGTCAAACAATAGTAAAAATGCGCATTGGAGATCGATACACGATTATTCTATTTATTTGACACATCTATATCGCCAGGCTGCCGTTCATGTAACTCAGCAAATTAAACTATTTAAGTCATTCTCGGAAGTGTTTTTTATTTTTGTCGGTTTGTCTTTCTCCAAATATTTGATATAAAGTTCCTGATAATTGCTAAAACAAAACAACCTAAACATTCAACAAAGGCAAATTTCCATCCAGTGATAATCCTGCGCCATAGCTAATGGCGTGACATTTGAAACCTGGTGTAGGATACTACCAAACCAATGGCAACACGAAAGACACGGTTTACCCACCCGTACGGAGCTGATCGACGGTTTAGTCATTTCAAAGCTTTTTATAAACAAAATGTATTACCACCATCACTCAAATACAACACATCGCCGTCTAATATAAACACACAATCTAACAATTATGTCGCTGCAACATGCCGTATGACACATTTTGACCGGCTTTCGTATTCATTGTTCGTAACGGTTTGACATTATAATTAGCCGTCATGTTGGGCGCCATCTTGGAGTTTCTACGAAGACCAGATGTGGATGCAAATTTTACATTTTATGTTTCTTCGTTATATTCAACACGAAGTAATTCCAAACGATTTGCTTAACTCTTTGCATTATGGACTAGAGTCACAAGTGCCGCCATTGTGTGGACGTTTGTGGCTGTGTGATCGTTAAGTTTTTATTTACTAATTCTCCAACTGATAAGATGAACTAATGGTGAAACTACTGTTCGATATGAAATATCGTTTATGTAGTCACTTCAATGATATACAATATGCCACCGTGGACGTCCCCTTTAGAGTTCGTTCGTATGTCCGTTCGCTAAGTGTCACAATTAAAACTGGACGCTGTGCTGGACGCCATATTGGATTTTAATATTCTTCTTATAGTGAATATGGATGGAAATTCATACCTGTCACTTCGTATGTGTGTTCTACATTAAATTAAACAAAAATACTGCACATCATGCTATCGTTCGTGGTTCCAATCCCAGGCGATAACTTTATTTCGAATTTTATGACATTGGACAGAGGGTTAAATTTGTACCTATTATTTTACCAATTGAAAAGATGCATTAATGATGAAATTAATGTTTGACATGAAATGCTATTCTATGTAGTCATTACAGTAATATAGAACTCACCACTGGGGACGTTCCTTTTCTCGATTTTTCGTATGTCGATTCACTAAGTTTAAAAATAAAAACTGACCGCCATAGTGGACGCCATCTTGGATTTTGCTACTTTTCTAATGGTGAATATTATTGGAAATTCGCATTTTACACTTGATGTGCGTGTTCTACACTAAATAAAAGCAAATATTATACTACTCATTGTTCTATCATTCTGAGATCCAATCCGGCGATGGCTATATTTCGCATATTATGCCATTTTGGAGGGTTAAGTTTTTGCCTATTATTGCAAAATTTGTAGGGACATGATAATAAAGTTATTACCTCCCGGTAGAAAATACTCCAATATTTCCAAGCATATATGACAAGATAAGCTAGGTCCAGCGTGCTAGTTTTTTTTACAGAGTTGACGGGCGACAGGTTTTCTGAATCGTCATGATTGTTTTTACGCAGAACGTTACATTCTCTACCATGACGTCCTGAAATCTCAAATAAACCAGAAAAATAAGAACATTCCGATCTAGTATCACCATGTTTCCCCATAATAACAAATATAACGTTCTGTTTTTTTGTGATGTGATTAACTTTTAACCAATTGTGTATTGCTGGTCAATCGCTAAATACAGGCTAATTTTTCGGTATGGTACCTTCACAAATAGTCTTACCATACATAGCTGCCACCAATTCCGACAAGCCAGGAATAATTTTCATAAATTATATAGGTTTACCTTCTAGAAAAAGTTGGTTTCAACTTGTTTTACCGAGGGTAGGGGGGAACATGTCTCTATTCCGAAGGTTCGCTATTCCGAAGGTTCACTATTCCGAAGGTTCACTACTCCGAAGGTTCGCTATTCCGAAGGTTCTCTATTCCGAAGGTTCGCTATTCCGAAGTTTTTGTTTTTTAAAGGTTAATTCTATATTCAAGTATTGAGAGGGTTCTTTATCACGAAGAATCTTTTTTATGAAGGAAATAACTTAAAACATTGAAACAATAAATGTTTTTTTTTATTTTTTCGCGGGTTTCCTTGAGATTTAATGTCATTACGTATGGCGTTATTTTCCAATACATATTCACGTCAGGCAGCCCACACAATTTCTCTTTCCATGCGATTTAATGTCATCGCGTATGGCGTTATATCTCAATAATCATACAGGCAACAATACGCCAGCTAAAGGCGGGATTAAAACAGCGGGACTATAAATCTTAATGAATACTGCGAAGCAGAATGTCGTTGAATAGACGGGTATGAGTTGAACCTACATGTAACTGCAGTTGTGAATTTGTATGGAATTGTAAGGCCCACTTAATTTTCGAGTCATCGGCTATTTTTTATAGTGCCTTGATATCAGGTTTTAAACACAATCTGTGCCATAAAATATGATTAAAACACTATATATAGTTCATCACCATTCCAAACGTCTGTATCAGAAGATGCCCCTAGAGAAATAGAAAACATCTTAAATCCTAAAAAGATTCCCCCGTTATATGTCATGGCTCTCAGAATGCAACAGAATACAACCTACTGTATTTTCAATTGAAGGGGAATAACATTATCTTTAAAATATAGAGTTACCCCCCTCCATTGAAAATAATACACTTTACTTTGCGCAACAAAACCAGATGAACCTTAAGCACAAAAACAAGTCGTTAACCCTGCATTAACTCAACACAAACAACATGTTCACAGTTTATTACACCACATAAGCTGATAATACAGTGTTAAGCCCCGGTTCCATATCCCCGATTTCCCACCCCGAATGTTCCCGAATGACTCCCGAATCATAATTTTGCAAAAATCGTGGAGTAAGTTCGGGACGAGTCGGGACAGTGAATTTTTACCACCGAACATGATCGGGGATATCGGTGCTATCGGGGTCGATTCGGGACAATTCTGGACTCGCTCCCGACAGTTTTGAAATGTTCAAAACTATCGGGAACCAAGCCGAATTCGGGAGCAATTCGGGAGTATTCGGCAATATTCGGGTGGATATTCTGGAGTAGTCGGCAGTATTCGGTAGCTTATTCCCGAATTCGCCATGTGTGGCTGCTTTTATACTGAGATCCGGTGTATCTGCAAAATTCGGCATCGATTCGGGACGTTCGGCAGCAATGGAATACCAATTCGATATATATTCGGCATCAATTCGGTACCAGTTCGGCATTGATTCGGGGTATTCGGCAACAATTTGGTGTAAGTCGGTAGTAATCTGGGCAATTTGGCAGCCACCCGCACGAAATTTCGGTATCAGTTCGGGATAATTCTTGATCATTCGGGAAGATATTCGGAAGCATTCTGGAATACTCGGCAATATTTGGGACGATTAAATTTGGTCATAATTCGGCATCAGTTCGGCGGCTTTTTGGAATAAAACTCGTCCAGAATTCTCTCGAATGCTGCCGATTTGGTCTGGTCCCGAATTTGTGCCGAATATACTAATTCGGGACAGAAAATCGGGAATATGGAACCGGGGCTTTAGAGAGCTTCATATTTCAAATGGTATATATAGTGGCATATATTTTATATATGTGATCTGGGGGTTCGAAAATTAAGTGGGCCTTGAATGTTGATGTTTTTTTTCCAAATACAGATTGCCAGTTCGGAAAAACTATATCTCTTACATGTAGTTTATTTCAGTCATCGTGTTTTTAACTTTCCATAATGAACGATAAACTGATACTCTTTTCTTGCTATTATATATAATAACCGATATCTAGGACAATTTGGGAATTAGAAGTGGATGTATAAATGTACTATATATGAATACTAGCGTAATCGTATTTTTCATTCCTCGTGTGGTTTTTGTGGTGGGGTGCAAATTTTGATTCATTTCTGGTTAAATATATACGCCCAGAATAGAAAACCTTCGGAATAGCGAACCTTCGGAATAATGAACCTTCGGAATAGGGAACCTTCGGAATAATGAACCTTCGGAATAGCGAACCTTCGGAATAATGAACCTTCGGAATAGAGAACCCTACCCGGGTAGGGGTATCCGACCACTTTTGGCATTTGGCCGCTCCTCTATTAGCGATATAATCAATCAATAATGAAAATCACCAGTGGGGTATATCACCAGCAAGACGAGAAGACACGTGATTTTACAATATTTGAGGCAAATGCCTACAATAAACTTGCGTTCGAAATACTTAAGTTGTACAGTCGTACGCAATTAGGTATTCAATAACTGAGTAAAGTTGCCGCATGGGTTTCTACTATAACTCTTCAACTATAATAGATAATACAAATGAACATTGAAAAATTAACACCGATCACCGACCGACAAACTAGGCTCTCTCAGTCTCGCTGGTCCATAAATGAAAATAAAATATACGTTTTTATTTTAAAGGGACGGGCGGCCTTCATTATAGGTTATAATTTAGAAATGACATTTATCAAGTTATGACAATTTCCTCAAAAATATACTATAGTATCGCTTAATGATGATATGAAAGCCATATTATTCACAAAACACGCTTTGTTTCAGAGGAAATGTAGGTCGAGTGTTGTTGAGTTTCTCGCAAAAAAAGCAGTGAATTGTTTACAATCAGAGTCACGATATTTCGTCATTTCCTTATTTGGATTCGCGTGCATTATACGTCAGTTGTGAAAGATCTAATCCTGTGCGTCTACGACTTACAGCTCACACTAGTATCATTTGTAAAATTTCCTATTTGGTATGTATTACCATATATAGGTATGTGACGTAATTACAATAAGTTAGGAGAAAATACTAACTGGATTGAAACATATTCATCTCTTTGCGAGAACAATTATATTATGTACACGTTTTCTGTCCGATTATTTCTCAATCATGAAGTAACATGCATTAGCTTCATTTTGAACTGACAGCGGGTAAAATGCGTCGATTAAAATAAAAATTGGCGCGATTTGAATGCGATTATTGATTCCTCCAATAATTGTATCTTGGACTTCCACAGTGCAACGGAACATTTTGATTGGATGATCCGGTTGCTCCGAGTGTTTGCCTATAAACAAATGATTTTGTAACGCTTTTTATGTTTGTTTGCATAACAAAGCGTACAAACGTGCAATAACATGCAATTTGCGCAATATTTATGATTTGTATAAGAACAATTACATCTGTATATTATATAATATTCTTTCTTTTAACAGTTATACCCACGACAAAGACCGCCCATATCTTTAAAGAAGTGGGTAGCGTTCGCGGTGAATAATGCTGTAAAAATATGCACGTTTGTTGAAACCGTGATACTAATGTCTAGTAAGCTGAAAGAATGTTAAACTAAATATTTTATGTATGTAGTGCCCTAGGCCATTCATAAATATCGCGTAAATACCGTGTTATCTTTGAGATCTACGCTGTGGTATAGATAGATAATATTTTATTCTCAAACTATTATATACAGCATTAGAGAACACAATAATGACGCCTCTCGACCTGCCTCAGGCAATTTATTTGCGTACAAATTTATATATAAATAACACTTTCAGAAGATGCAAATAATAATAATAATAATAGTAGATTTATGGACAGGCCGAGAGAGCGCCTATTTATAGACACATGCGCCGAGCCATGTCGGCTAGATTACATAATTATACATGAATACACAGATAATATGAAAGAAATATGCAAAACTAAAGTCAGACATTTCAAGGTTCGCTGCTGCACCCATAAATGGTGGGGGTGGGCAAACAATTTAGTGATTGTAAGCTCGGGGGCTGATTATTATCTATTTATGTTTATATAGCACACATATCAACATTTACTTAGTATTTCCGCCACTAGTTTGGCGATATTGCGCATTATTTTCGGTCTTTTATTATTCAATAATTGGTCCAGTTTAAGTAGTGATGGTCGATGACGATAGTACGGGGCAATTAATCTATTTCTAAATTTTTCAAACGTTCTACATTCCAGAAGTGTGTGGAATTCGTTTCCTATATTTGTACATTGGCTACCTGTGACAGATAGGATTATTTATAAACTTGTTACATATGCATATCAAGCAACCCATGACCCAAAATCTCTTCCAGCATACTTCAGTGATATCCTTGTTCCGTATGTCCCACACCGATCACTTCGTTCAGAGGACAAACTTCTTTTGACACCAGCCGGTGCTAATTTGATCAAGGTTGGCTACCGATCTTTCAAAGTAACATCCGCAAATGCATGGAATCCTCTGCCATTGAACATAAAAGAGTCACCATCTCTCGACGACTTTAAAAAGTCATTGAAAACTTACTTGTTTGCGCGGCGTTTCAGAAAGTGACTTTGATATCGTGTTTTTAACTTTCCATAATGAACGATAAACTGATACTCTTTTCTTGCTATTATATATAATAACCGATATCTAGGACAATTTGGGAATTAGAAGTGGATGTATAAATGTACTATATATGAATACTAGCGTAATCGTATTTTTCATTCCTCGTGTGGTTTTTGTGGTGGGGTGCAAATTTTGATTCATTTCTGGTTAAATATATACGCCCAGAATAGAAAACCTTCGGAATAGCGAACCTTCGGAATAATGAACCTTCGGAATAGGGAACCTTCGGAATAATGAACCTTCGGAATAGCGAACCTTCGGAATAATGAACCTTCGGAATAGAGAACCCTACCCGGGTAGGGGTATCCGACCACTTTTGGCATTTGGCCGCTCCTCTATTAGCGATATAATCAATCAATAATGAAAATCACCAGTGGGGTATATCACCAGCAAGACGAGAAGACACGTGATTTTACAATATTTGAGGCAAATGCCTACAATAAACTTGCGTTCGAAATACTTAAGTTGTACAGTCGTACGCAATTAGGTATTCAATAACTGAGTAAAGTTGCCGCATGGGTTTCTACTATAACTCTTCAACTATAATAGATAATACAAATGAACATTGAAAAATTAACACCGATCACCGACCGACAAACTAGGCTCTCTCAGCCTCGCTGGTCCATAAATGAAAATAAAATATACGTTTTTATTTTAAAGGGACGGGCGGCCTTCATTATAGGTTATAATTTAGAAATGACATTTATCAAGTTATGACAATTTCCTCAAAAATATACTATAGTATCGCTTAATGATGATATGAAAGCCATATTATTCACAAAACACGCTTTGTTTCAGAGGAAATGTAGGTCGAGTGTTGTTGAGTTTCTCGCAAAAAAAGCAGTGAATTGTTTACAATCAGAGTCACGATATTTCGTCATTTCCTTATTTGGATTCGCGTGCATTATACGTCAGTTGTGAAAGATCTAATCCTGTGCGTCTACGACTTACAGCTCACACTAGTATCATTTGTAAAATTTCCTATTTGGTATGTATTACCATATATAGGTATGTGACGTAATTACAATAAGTTAGGAGAAAATACTAACTGGATTGAAACATATTCATCTCTTTGCGAGAACAATTATATTATGTACACGTTTTCTGTCCGATTATTTCTCAATCATGAAGTAACATGCATTAGCTTCATTTTGAACTGACAGCGGGTAAAATGCGTCGATTAAAATAAAAATTGGCGCGATTTGAATGCGATTATTGATTCCTCCAATAATTGTATCTTGGACTTCCACAGTGCAACGGAACATTTTGATTGGATGATCCGGTTGCTCCGAGTGTTTGCCTATAAACAAATGATTTTGTAACGCTTTTTATGTTTGTTTGCATAACAAAGCGTACAAACGTGCAATAACATGCAATTTGCGCAATATTTATGATTTGTATAAGAACAATTACATCTGTATATTATATAATATTCTTTCTTTTAACAGTTATACCCACGACAAAGACCGCCCATATCTTTAAAGAAGTGGGTAGCGTTCGCGGTGAATAATGCTGTAAAAATATGCACGTTTGTTGAAACCGTGATACTAATGTCTAGTAAGCTGAAAGAATGTTAAACTAAATATTTTATGTATGTAGTGCCCTAGGCCATTCATAAATATCGCGTAAATACCGTGTTATCTTTGAGATCTACGCTGTGGTATAGATAGATAATATTTTATTCTCAAACTATTATATACAGCATTAGAGAACACAATAATGACGCCTCTCGACCTGCCTCAGGCAATTTATTTGCGTACAAATTTATATATAAATAACACTTTCAGAAGATGCAAATAATAATAATAATAATAGTAGATTTATGGACAGGCCGAGAGAGCGCCTATTTATAGACACATGCGCCGAGCCATGTCGGCTAGATTACATAATTATACATGAATACACAGATAATATGAAAGAAATATGCAAAACTAAAGTCAGACATTTCAAGGTTCGCTGCTGCACCCATAAATGGTGGGGGTGGGCAAACAATTTAGTGATTGTAAGCTCGGGGGCTGATTATTATCTATTTATGTTTATATAGCACACATATCAACATTTACTTAGTATTTCCGCCACTAGTTTGGCGATATTGCGCATTATTTTCGGTCTTTTATTATTCAATAATTGGTCCAGTTTAAGTAGTGATGGTCGATGACGATAGTACGGGGCAATTAATCTATTTCTAAATTTTTCAAACGTTCTACATTCCAGAAGTGTGTGGAATTCGTTTCCTATATTTGTACATTGGCTACCTGTGACAGATAGGATTATTTATAAACTTGTTACATATGCATATCAAGCAACCCATGACCCAAAATCTCTTCCAGCATACTTCAGTGATATCCTTGTTCCGTATGTCCCACACCGATCACTTCGTTCAGAGGACAAACTTCTTTTGACACCAGCCGGTGCTAATTTGATCAAGGTTGGCTACCGATCTTTCAAAGTAACATCCGCAAATGCATGGAATCCTCTGCCATTGAACATAAAAGAGTCACCATCTCTCGACGACTTTAAAAAGTCATTGAAAACTTACTTGTTTGCGCGGCGTTTCAGAAAGTGACTTTGATATCGTGTTTTTAACTTTCCATAATGAACGATAAACTGATACTCTTTTCTTGCTATTATATATAATAACCGATATCTAGGACAATTTGGGAATTAGAAGTGGATGTATAAATGTACTATATATGAATACTAGCGTAATCGTATTTTTCATTCCTCGTGTGGTTTTTGTGGTGGGGTGCAAATTTTGATTCATTTCTGGTTAAATATATACGCCCAGAATAGAAAACCTTCGGAATAGCGAACCTTCGGAATAATGAACCTTCGGAATAGGGAACCTTCGGAATAATGAACCTTCGGAATAGCGAACCTTCGGAATAATGAACCTTCGGAATAGAGAACCCTACCCGGGTAGGGGTATCCGACCACTTTTGGCATTTGGCCGCTCCTCTATTAGCGATATAATCAATCAATAATGAAAATCACCAGTGGGGTATATCACCAGCAAGACAAGAAGACACGTGATTTTACAATATTTGAGGCAAATGCCTACAATAAACTTGCGTTCGAAATACTTAAGTTGTACAGTCGTACGCAATTAGGTATTCAATAACTGAGTAAAGTTGCCGCATGGGTTTCTACTATAACTCTTCAACTATAATAGATAATACAAATGAACATTGAAAAATTAACACCGATCACCGACCGACAAACTAGGCTCTCTCAGCCTCGCTGGTCCATAAATGAAAATAAAATATACGTTTTTATTTTAAAGGGACGGGCGGCCTTCATTATAGGTTATAATTTAGAAATGACATTTATCAAGTTATGACAATTTCCTCAAAAATATACTATAGTATCGCTTAATGATGATATGAAAGCCATATTATTCACAAAACACGCTTTGTTTCAGAGGAAATGTAGGTCGAGTGTTGTTGAGTTTCTCGCAAAAAAAGCAGTGAATTGTTTACAATCAGAGTCACGATATTTCGTCATTTCCTTATTTGGATTCGCGTGCATTATACGTCAGTTGTGAAAGATCTAATCCTGTGCGTCTACGACTTACAGCTCACACTAGTATCATTTGTAAAATTTCCTATTTGGTATGTATTACCATATATAGGTATGTGACGTAATTACAATAAGTTAGGAGAAAATACTAACTGGATTGAAACATATTCATCTCTTTGCGAGAACAATTATATTATGTACACGTTTTCTGTCCGATTATTTCTCAATCATGAAGTAACATGCATTAGCTTCATTTTGAACTGACAGCGGGTAAAATGCGTCGATTAAAATAAAAATTGGCGCGATTTGAATGCGATTATTGATTCCTCCAATAATTGTATCTTGGACTTCCACAGCGCAACGGAACATTTTGATTGGACGATCCGGTTGCTCCGAGTGTTTGCCTATAAACAAATGATTTTGTAACGCTTTTTATGTTTGTTTGCATAACAAAGCGTACAAACGTGCAATAACATGCAATTTGCGCAATATTTATGATTTGTATAAGAACAACATCTGTATATTATATAATATTCTTTCTTTTAACAGTTATACCCACGACAAAGACCGCCCGTATCTTTAAAGAAGTGGGTAGCGTTCGCGGTGAATAATGCTGTAAAAATATGCACGTTTGTTGAAACCGTGATACTAATGTCTAGTAAGCTGAAAGAATGTTAAACTAAATATTTTATGTATGTAGTGCCCTAGGCCATTCATAAATATCGCGTAAATACCGTGTTATCTTTGAGATCTACGCTGTGGTATAGATAGATAATATTTTATTCTCAAACTATTATATACAGCATTAGAGAACACAATAATGACGCCTCTCGACCTGCCTCAGGCAATTTATTTGCGTACAAATTTATATATAAATAACACTTTCAGAAGATGCAAATAATAATAATAATAATAGTAGATTTATGGACAGGCCGAGAGAGCGCCTATTTATAGACACATGCGCCGAGCCATGTCGGCTAGATTACATAATTATACATGAATACACAGATAATATGAAAGAAATATGCAAAACTAAAGTCAGACATTTCAAGGTTCGCTGCTGCACCCATAAATGGTGGGGGTGGGCAAACAATTTAGTGATTGTAAGCTCGGGGGCTGATTATTATCTATTTATGTTTATATAGCACACATATCAACATTTACTTAGTATTTCCGCCACTAGTTTGGCGATATTGCGCATTATTTTCGGTCTTTTATTATTCAATAATTGGTCCAGTTTAAGTAGTGATGGTCGATGACGATAGTACGGGGCAATTAATCTATTTCTAAATTTTTCAAACGTTCTACATTCCAGAAGTGTGTGGAATTCGTTTCCTATATTTGTACATTGGCTACCTGTGACAGATAGGATTATTTATAAACTTGTTACATATGCATATCAAGCAACCCATGACCCAAAATCTCTTCCAGCATACTTCAGTGATATCCTTGTTCCGTATGTCCCACACCGATCACTTCGTTCAGAGGACAAACTTCTTTTGACACCAGCTGGTGCTAATTTGATCAAGGTTGGCTACCGATCTTTCAAAGTAACATGCGCAAATGCATGGAATCCTCTGCCATTGAACATAAAAGAGTCACCATCTCTCGACGACTTTAAAAAGTCATTGAAAACTTACTTGTTTGCGCGGCGTTTCAGAAAGTGACTTTGATATTGTGTATATTTATATTTCTTGTTTATGTTTATGTCAAGCGCTTAGGGCCCGCTTATTGGGGATAAGCGCTATACAAATATTATTATTATTATTATTATTACAAAATGAGCAAATTTTCACGCCTTTTGATAAGCCAGTCTAATCTGAAGTTGCTATGGTTTCTAGTTCTAAAACGTAGTAGGGCATATGCGTCCCTTTCTTTGATGAAAATCAGGTACTTTTCAAGCCCATACGAATGCTTGATAGTTCTATAAAACGCGTATTTCTCTGAGGAATTTAAAGTGGCTCACCAATCAGTTGAATATTTGTCCCGCGTTTTGTTTTTAATGAGTGTAGTAAAGGATTTCGTAGAAACGATCGCATGGCTGTTCCAGACTCCACTCATAACCAGCGCGTTAAGTAAATTATTTACATATTTTATCCATTCCGAATTATGGTGTACACGACGATCATTAGTATTGAATTTACTACACAGAGACCAATAAAGCAAGTAGCTTATTCTGTTTCGGTTTCCACTTATCAGTCTCGGCACTGTCTCGCCTAAAAAGCCAGAATTCTCTGTTCAATTTTGACAGTAATGGGGTACAACCCGAGTTCACCATATATCATAGCTGATGGGGTACTAGGTTTAAGTTTCAAAATATATTTAAGAAACCAAAGTTCGGTAGGTTGTATCATGCTATTATTACATACCCCCCATATTTCCGATCCGTAGAGTAGAATGGGAATAATAGCCTTTTCGTATATACATGCATTACAAAACGTCAGATTATGTAACATACATTGGCTTGTGTCTACATGCAAAAAAAAAACATCTGTGTTTCCGATTTCCGTACCTACCTGCCGAAATTGGGCCGACCTGGATTTTTTTCCCAAAATAAAAAAAACAAATAGTTTTTTTGTTGTTATATTTTTGTATTCATGTAATTGACATGTAAAAATGTAAAACACATATATATCGCTAAATATATACTATATACTATGTTTACTTTAAGCAGCAATAATTTAGATGAAATTTTCAAAAACAATTTACTTCAATTAAAATACATGTCTTACATGTATTTGTGGTTGCAGATGAATCCCAATCTCAGGAATAAATTTGTTGTTCTAAGAGACGCACAGTCAGGTGAAAATGCGATGTCAACATGATGACACGGAAGTCGTCTAGATTTTTGCTAGCAACACCGATAGTATCAATGTTGTCATGTATAGTATTGCGCAACATTGTGTCACCGTGCCATGAGCCACGGGAGATAGCATTTTCGTGTCCCTTCTTGGAACTCAGATCGCTCCGAACATTCTGGTGCATTTTCTGGGTATATTGTCAGATATAAAACTAGTTTCTGTCAGAAACTTCAGCAACTGAATACAATTTTTATCTTGTTTTTAGAATATGGTGCATTGTAGATAAATTTGAAATTTTTTTTTGCCTAATACTGTGCAGCTATTGACGATAGCATGCACAGTATTTATACGATAGCATACGCGATATTTATGATTGGTTTAAGTCACTATAAGAACGAAGTATGTCCACATTTTAATATTCTTCCTGATTATGGTGGTGTTAAGTTGAGGACGAGAGGTGCCCCTGATGTGGTACGACATTCACTTTGTACGTTTTAGACTTCAAATTCATGCGAGATCCGGAAGTGCCGCAATTACATGTAGTAGCCATCTGCGTTCGTTATGTTAGCGCAAAACAATCTGTCGCACATATTTCGTTTGAAAACCAAACCCCATTATTAGAAATTTTGAATACAACGATATCGAATCGAATCGAATACTCGAAGCTTCGCAGGCCCCTGGATCATACTATACTATTCGTATATTATTGAGGAAATTGTCATAAATTGATACCTTTTATTTCTTAATTATGACTTACAACGAACGCCATCCGTGCCTTTAAGCTATATATACACTCAGTCTTTCTATTTTTTAAATTCCAAAATCCGCTATTTATATTTGAACTTGAGTCGGTGTGATTCCTATACCCGATTTAAGCTTCGTCTCAGCATAACATCATGATGGAGTTTGACACAGCCACATAAACAATAAACGGCTGCCATATTCCACAGTTTTTTTAAGCAAAAAAACATCAACAATTGTTTAATCGAATTCTTGGTTTTCAGCACATTGTATTTTTTATATATTGTAAAACTATGTCTAATTTCATCAAGTTCAGTCCAATACCATAATGATACCCATCAAAACTAACAACAGAATCCGTGAAATTATACATGTCCAGATACTGCCATGTGGTATTTTCTAAGTACTTCTTGATCCCACCGTTGAACTCCAAGACTCCTTCCGGTCTTTGCTGCGGGCGCAATTCCTCTGATCTGAGGAGACCAGGCTTATGCTGAGATAACCAAACAACTTTCGGCCAATCAGCTTCCTTCATGAATCGCAGCGGGGGCGCTATGTACCGTTCTATGGTGTCTTTAGACTTCATAAAGTCATGGACACCCATATTAAGGATTACAAACGTGTCCCTTTTGTTGACAAGATTTTTCATTTGTTGGTGAAACGACTTCATAACCCCTGCATCGTATCGTCCTGTCCCTGTTATCGTAGCAGTCAAATTCCAAGGAGTCACAAGTTATAACTCACAAAATTGTAACAAGTATGCATGGCGAACGATAGTTATATTGCTAAAGCTATCCTCAGAAAGATATGCAGGTTTGACATTACTAATAGACTAGTGACCATGAATCTATGGTTGGTGAAACATACTAGTCTGAACTTGAAGGAATGCTTTGCTTTCAATTTCGTATATGTGTTCAGATAATGACATTACTGGAATTCATTTACTCAAATGACTGTGTATTAACATCAACAGGCATATCTGTACAAACTACAATTACAACTGATACAATACAATTATGCTAGTTCGCCACTGCCACGTGGACATGCATTTTCACGATGGCCCAGCACTGACAGCAGTGAGAGTAGTAAAACGATTAAAATTGTACCAAAAAAAACAGAAGAAAACACTTTCCCTTAATAATTAATTATCTTCAAAAACATTAGCTCGTACATAGCACTCATTAACTCAGAATTAAAACAATTTCTTTATTGAAATGCAGGAAATTTTGATTATTTGGTAAATTTGATGTAGATTCGTACGAGTAAACGATCTCCCCTGTTAATCGCGGTTGTTAAAAACACACTTCGCAATTTGTTCAAACCTGTAAAATTAATTATATTCCTCAAAATGACATGGCAAGTCAAAAATATGATCAATACTTACCCAATAATCAAGCTTACACCGTAATTTGACATGTTTTGCAAAATAACGGAATTCGCAGTCGGAAAAACAATTTGTACATTTCCGGAATACACACACGACTCGCAAGACTATACACGTGAATGCAGACACGCTTCAGTTACTAGAACAACGGACACCCACATTGAGTCTACCGGTAGCGTGTACTCGCTACTGTTCGGAATTTGGAAACTGCTTATAACTGTACTCTGTAAGACTTTGACAAGAAAGCCATAGTCAGAAATAGTAACGCGCTTTAGATCAACTATTATATACCCATGATTGTAATTATAGAATCTTTTTCATTTCTGTTATTTGTGCGGCATAGCTTATCACAAACAAAAATCAACATTATTGACATAATGTAAACGCCAATAAACGAAATTGAAATTTCCAACTACACCTTTTACAGGGCTCGGCCTCTGGGTCGCACTATAACGTTTAATGTGTCCCAATAATTGCGATTCTATAAATAGAACCCCCATCGCCTACTGTATACCAAGAAACAGCGACACATCATACACGCGGAGCGCGAAATAATCTTGTCAGAGCATACAAAGTCTGTATACTAGAATTTCCTTCATACGTCGACGTACTATGGTCAACGGAACGTGACAGAAGTGCGAAGTGGGATAATTTTAGGACTGAAGAGTACGAGTCCTTTTAACCAGAGACGGTGCGGGGGTGTATATCATCCCCAGCTTTGGATAACATTTTCATCAGTTGGAAATTCCATGCCTGACACATGCAACATCGGTTGGAATTTTCACACCAAGTATAGGTTGAAATTGTTCTGATGGTTTTTTCCAACCGAAATTTAGTATATGATTTTTTTTTTACAGAAGTCGAATAGTATTGGGCACTCGAAGAACATTAGCTTAATCTCCGCTTATGTAGCTATACTCTTATATCTTGATATAACTGTTGGATTATGCAAATAGCATACAGTGTATTTACGCGGTAACTCCATAATTCTTAGTTAATTGTGATCTAGAGTTCAGGTTTCCGCAAAAAAGGCACTTCTGCAGCCTCGGTTTATTCATGAAAAGTTAATGCATTCAAGATCTATAAAAGTGCGTGATTTTGTCCAGAATAATGATTATTTTTAATCATGAGGAACCGAAACAAGTAATTCCCGAACCATCACAAAACCGGCGATATAATGACTTCCAATGTAACAGACCCGAGAGTGAATAAGAAGAGCATGCATAAAGTGGTGGTTACCTGGTGATATATTTGCTCTCATAGATCCATTGTACGTGTTTCCTGACGCTGCAATACGAAACGCCGAGAACAAATGTCGAATCAAAGAATCTCCAATAAATAACAATGTTTTCCCTTTGAAAGTTGAACAGATTTCATCCTTATCGAAAATCGTTGGTTGACACTCAGGGCTTTCTGTTCTCCATTCCGATATTTCTGCGTGCAACTGCAATCTTGTGTCGAAACACCCAGGACAGTTGCATGAACCTATTGGAATATGTTGGCACGTATTATTAAAGCAACAAGGGGTTGTTCCACACGATTCGCAAATTGCCCGAAAACCAACACCACTCATATAATCCCGGTTTCCGCAAACCCCATCGTCCCTTTGATAGGATGCCCAGTTTGAATGGTACATCTGTCGAACTCGTTGTTGGAAGCGAGAGAGCTCATCCAAATGTTTAACATGATGACGACGCATATACCACGAACCACGAGACGTTTGTTCTGTATAGTCTGGACATTTCTTATGGACCGAACACATCTCGTGTGTTTGTTTAGAAATCCTATAGTTTCTAATAAATTCAGCAATCGGCACGTCTGGAACAGATTCAATAACACTGCCTGAAAAATATTTCAACAGATATGATTGGAAAGAAGGACCGTCCGACAGAGATGAGACGAAGAAGTTTTGAATAATCAGTCCACCAATAACCAGAGAAGAGACTGCAACAGGGATTATATATTTCTTGGAGGCAAACGTCATCGTGCAACCTATTTATTTCAGCATCTGAAAACCGAGAGAGAAATTTTCGTTAATCTAACCATGACACAAAAAAAGAATATGGTGTACGCTGGGGCGTTATTTTTGTTCGCCTCTTTCCCTTTATCTTCGTCCTCGAGGCCGTGTCAACGTTCAGTAACCACCCACGGAACAGCTATCTGCATCCTAATTACAATCTAATCTAACAAATAATCATAAAATGCGTCCTTGTGGCGATTAATGAGATTTGGTTACTTGTATCTATGTGGGGTGTGTCTTGCGTGTAAAAACCGCCCAGGGCAACCTATATTGTAAACGGTTCACACAATCATACTACGAGTTATGTCATTGACGTCCATCATCTGATTCATTATAGTCATACACCCTGAATTTTGTTGGATAATAAGTTATCTACGTTGTGTGAAAAGTTGCATGACAATTTTGTTGGATACACTTTTACACAACGTTGCATATATATTTACTACCAACGGTTGTATGTTAATTATACAACATGTTGGATGAAATTTCACACAACACTCAATCAACGTTAGTTTAGCCACAGCACCTATCTACGTTTATTGAACTGTTGGGTGTTGGGTAGAGTTGGATGACATTTGTTGATTGGAAAGTTTACCCAACGTTGATTGGAAAGTAAAATGGGACAAGACGTCGTGGATGGCTTTGCCGGTATAGTATACCTTTGTTATAATTATTCTTTGTACGATACACTGATTAGGTAGGCTTTATGGGTTGAGTGTATGAGTGTACTACTTTAGTAAAATTAGTGCCGTCAGCAGTTGTGTATATTTGTAAACTTCAAAATTTGGCAAATATAAATAAATATACACTCAATACATAAAGCCTACATAATCAGCGTATCGTACAAAGAATAATTATAATAAAGGTATACTATACCGGCAAAGCTATCCACGACGTCTTGTCACATTTTCCAGTCGCTCAGGAGTTTTTTCACGCAGTCGTCCATCTTGTTTTGAAATATTTGGAGCCAAAAACTCGCATGCTCGCCCGCACCGGAAACGCGCTGCTATTGGATGACCCGGTCACGTGGCGGTTTTATCCAATGTGGTATGAAAGTAATACAACAGAAGACAGTTCACGCAATCAGTTGTGTACATCGTACTAAACTGTTGGATAATAAGTACACAACAAATTCGCACCCAACGAGTTATATACAACGTTCATCCAACTAGATTTAGAGTGTATATTTACATACTAAGTGTTGTCATCACTAAATCCAGCATTCTAATTGGTCGGCGCCCACGTGGCTAGTTTCAATTATTTCTCGGTGAATGCGCAATGGTTCATAACACCAAGCTCATAACAACATCGATACGTCATTGTGTTTGGAAAGACGAACGCGTAATATTTTGGGCGCATTTGGACTTAATACATCATCGGATTTCAATATGAAGAGAAATTGTTCTTCTCCACGAAACCCCAGAAGCTTCTATATCAATGCCCACCATACCCATGGTACAACACAACACAATACAATCATTGTGTGATACTGGTGAAGCGACTTTATTCCGTCTCAGTGTGATCACAACGAATCGCGCGCATTTATTTATGTTTATATATCCTCCTTCCAGTTCCCCGAACATTTCACAATTCCTGTAATTTGACTGGAACAGCCACAAACCGGCATTCACATGTATTTTACATGTATTATCACTCCTGCATACCCGATGCAGGCCCACCTTGGGAGGCTTGCCGCAAAACGGCTTTCACATGTATTTTACATGGTTTTCACCCTGCATCTCAGACGCATGCAGTCTTAACCATGAGCGGCGTGCCACGGAACGGCGTATTCTTAATACATACACATGTACATCACTCTGCATATCAGAAATCCAGTCATGATGCATGCCATAAAACTGCATATTATACACAACAACGACATGCCACGGAATGGAATATTCATAAGATATATAACCATATCGATCTACATCATTAATTTAATACAGTTCCAGCCACGAGGCATAACACGCATGCATTGGTATATTCATACACTAGCCTGCATGTTGACATGTTCAGCCACAAAAGGCAGACCACGGAATGGCATATTCTTAATATGTCTTCACCAATCTGCATCATTAAATGCAATTCCAGCCACGAGGCATACCACAAAACGATATATTATAAACACTATATATAACCCGACTATATATAAGAGAGGTTCCGCCACAAACGGCAGGCCACTGAATGGCATATTCTTAATATATATGTTTATTAATCTGCATCATTACATGCAATTCCAGCCACGAGGCATACCACAAAACGATATATTATATACACTATAACCCGTCTATATAAGAGATGTTCCGCCACAAACGGCAGGCCACAGAATGGCATATTCTTAATATGTTTACACCAATCTGCATCATTAAATGCCAGCTATATACGAGGCATAACACAAAACGATATATTATATACACTATAACCCGACTATATAAGAGAGGTTCCGCCACAAACGGCAGGCCACGGAATGGCATATTCTTAATATATGTTTATTAATCTGCATCATTACATGCAATTCAGCCACGAGGTATACCACAAAACGATATATTATATACACTATAACCCGACTTTATAAGAGAGGTTCCGCCACAAAAGGCAGGCCACGGAATGGCATATTCTTAATATGTTTACACCAATCTGCATCATTAAATGCCAGCTATATACGAGGCATAACACAAAACGATATATTATATACACTATAACCCGACTATATAAGAGAGGTTCCGCCACAAACGGCAGGCCACGGAATGGCATATTCTTTATATATGTTTATTAATCTGCATCATTTCGTGCAATTCCAGCCACGAGGCATACCACAAAACGATATATTATATACACTATAACCCGTCTATATAAGAGAGGTTCCGCCACAAACGGCCGGCCACGGAATGGCATATTCTTAATATGTTTACACCAATCTGCATCATTAAATGCCAGCTATATACGAGGCATAACACAAAATGATATATTATATACACTATAACCCGACTATATAAGAGAGGTTCCGCCACAAACGGCAGGCCACGGAATGGCATATTCTTTATATATGTTTATTAATCTGCATCATTACTTGCAATTCCAGCCACGAGGCTTACCACTAAACGATATAGTATATATACACTATATAACCTGACTATAGAGATTAGAGAGGTTCAGCCACAAACGCAGGCCACATAATGGCATATTCATAATACATACATACATTAATCTGCATCATTAAATTCAATTTTAGCCACGAGGCATACCAC
The DNA here is from genome assembly GCA_032622095.1 of Siphonodentalium dalli. Lineage (NCBI taxonomy): Eukaryota > Metazoa > Mollusca > Scaphopoda > Gadilida > Siphonodentaliidae > Siphonodentalium > Siphonodentalium dalli. The sequence continues at coordinate 134,189,445 of CP136068.1, read as the reverse complement.
ATAATAATATATTATATACACGAACTTGCATCTATGCATGTTCGGTCACAAAAGTCAGTCCACAGCATAGCATATACTCTGACAGGCCAACTCTGCTTCAAAGCATGATTCGCGAAAGAAAATTAAAAAAAATTTTCGTATTCTCCTTCCAATACAACTATATTGCATGGAATCGCCAAGAATATAAATTTTGAAGAAATGCGACAATTTTCACGTCTGCGCCGGTGCAGTCCTATTTTCATTAAAATAAGTCGCATACAGCAGTACCGATTCGAGAAACAATATGCCATTAATTTTTGCATATTCTGTCAATATAAATTGCTATGCACAACAGCATAAATCATTAAATATGCAACATTAGCTCTGCGCCTATATGCGCATGTTGACTTTAGAAAAAACAGTTAGCATATAATTATGACATATATGAAACGATTTAAAGATTTGCCTTTTAAATCTTAAAATATGTAATTATATGTAACATGGCGGTCAGAACTTGACTTGTAAATATTTGATTAACCGCTACATGTATAGGACTACACATAATCTATAAAAACATTTTTTTGGACTGTTAACCGGGTTTCCCTTCGCGGAAATGCATCATGGCATGTTTTATGTATATAGCTTGAGCTTTTCTAGAAAACGCACTGAATTGTCCATGCCCGTGCATACCGAAAAATGATACACGTGTATCCATACAGTGATGTATCCGCTAGAGAAAAATTCAGAATTGTCAAATGATAATCAAATGATAAACTACATTTAGTTATTTGGGAACACACGCATATATGTATGTACATGTACGTGTGTCCTTGCGCATGCGTATGTGTATATATAGGTCTGTGTGTGTTTATGCAATTATATGTAAGTGTAGTGGTGTGTCTTCCTGTTAATCTTATGCGCACTTAAATCGAAGTGTTGTCCACATAATTGCAGCGCTAAGACTCTGGTCTCTAGTATGAATCATGCAAACTGCCCGGGCACCGTAGTTAAAAATAGTTAATTATGTATTATATAATAATTATAATGCTTATATTTATAATTGTATCCCTTGCTGAGATTTGTAAATAAGTTGTAGCATATGTATATGATACGCTCTCTCAATTACGCAAGCAATCCTATTGCATTCTATAATTCCACACACCCATCTACTCCTGACATACCTCGTCGATCCACGTTACCCCAAAAACCGTTCACGACACGAATGTTTCTATCCCTCACTTAAGAAACATGATTCCTATAGTCATTTCCGCTGCATATACATTTCCGCGATGAAGAGCTCCGAGCTCAAAACACACCCTAAGATTATCAAACTTAAGATGAACCCCTGTTTGGTCGACTCAAAAAACCCATCGGCCCGTACAACCACGATTGGCATACATTCTATTGCCACTCACTATTGCCATCTCATACTCTCATTCACTATACTCAACCGCCCTTCTGTTCTACTCTGTCCTCTTTCTCCTACCTACTTACACCTAGCTAGCAAGCAGACTGGGTTGAAAATAAATTTAAAACACACCACTGATACGTATACATCTCTATATTTGCCAGATTATGCTATATTAATATGTTATTAATGTGCACCGAGGATGACCAAAACAGAACTGCCCTCAGGAATTTGATATGACTTTTGATAATGGGTGACATAATGTTATATAGGGCAAGAATCGGTGCATTTCACAATATTGCTGTCAGGCTGTCAGGGAGGGGGCGTCTCTTTGTGAAACAATCAAAACATGCTTGTTTTATATCATGCTGCGCTTACGTGGACTGGATCTTATAACTGCCTTAACATTGACACTGTTGGTTTTCATTTTCTTCCCGGTGGAACAAGTCTGCGCGCTCAAACATAACTTGGCAGGCAAGAAACTATCTAATTCTCCAAATTCCGATGATAAAAAGACGAATCTGAACACTAAATTAGCGATGTCACACACAACTGTATTCCTCTTTACATGCGTGACAGTTCTAACATTATTAGCGGTATTTCTAGCAAAGGCTCTTTTGGTCCTGGCAGGAGACATGGAGACTAACCCAGGCCCCTCAACCGAACAACACAATCACTCGGTACTTGTACTGAACACACAGAGTATCAGAAATAAAGTAGATATACTTGCGGCCGAAACATCAAGTGGGGAATACGACATATGTCTATTAACAGAATCATGGCTCGATCATTTTATCCAGGATTCAGAAATCCATCTTCCTGGCTACCATGGTCCTGCCCGCAAAGACAGGAAAGATGGCAGAACAGGAGGGGGTGTGTGTATTTACGTTCGTGACACTATACCATTTAAAATACGCGATGAACTTGACAGTGACGAAGTAGAAAATATCTGGATAGAGGTTACAATTAACACAAAACGTTGTCTTGTAGGATGTTTTATCACCCTCCCAACTACCCCGCAAGCCTGTGGACAAAAATTAATGATAACATTTCTCTTGCGCGCGATAGCGACCTGGATGCCATAATAGGTGGAGATTTCAATGAAAACTATGTACACAACGGTAATGGTAAAATAAACGGCATATGTAGCGAACGAGGTCTGACCCAACTGGTCACTGATAAAACGCATTTTACTGAAAATTCCTCATCCATTCTCGACTTGCTCATGACTGGCAACCCTGACCTTATTGATTCCCCCTGTGTTCTTGGCAACATATTCGAAAACACAATTAGGTATCGCTGTCCGGTCGTTGCTCGGATAAAACTTTTGACAAATAAATCTGCTACAACTCTCACTAGACGTGTCTGGAATTATAACCTGGCTGACTTCGATACCATGAACGAAGACTTCTTGAGCTGGAACTATGATGATAATACACCATTTGAACTATCAGCTCAGGCAGATAACTTGACTGCAAAAATTCAGAAGGTATGCAGTGAAAATATCCCCAATAAGATAGTACTGATCTGGAAAGGTAGTCCCCAAATGGCTTACGTGTAATATACGGAAACTGATGAGGCAACGAAATCGATTACATAAGATAGCTAAAAGGCAAAACACACCACAAACATGGGCAAACTTTCGATCTAAACGTAATGAAACTACATCGGCTATTAGAAAAAGCTAACGTGATTATGACACCAAGAATGAGAACACACTGAATAGCCCATCACATGACCAGTCTTCTTGGTGGAAAACCCTCCAAAAATAGTATTTGCTACCAGTGATAGATCAATACCACCATTGAACATCAACGGCGACTTCCTGATCTCACCAACTGAAAAAGCAAATACTTTCAATTCGTATTTTTGTAATATTTCATCAGTTGATGACGTCGGGAAATGCCTACCAGAGCTTGAACCGGATAACTCCATATCCACATTAAGCGATATAAAAATCACAGCCCCTGACATTTACAAAGCGTTAAAAGGTCTTAAAATATCTAAGTCAAGTGGGCCCGACGCAATAAGTCCGAGAGTTCTGAAAAGTTGTGCCTCCTCGCTCTGTGAACCTTATGAATTCTATTTTAGAACATTTACCGAAAACAGTTACTACCCACCCCAGTGGAAGTGTTCCCATGTTACACTTATATTTAAGAGTGGTGATCCCAGTCTTATATCAAATTACCGACCAATTTCTCTACTAAGCTGTGTCTCAAAGGTCTATACAAAATGTATTTATAAATATCTATGGGAATTTCTTGATGAAAACAAACTCCTATCATTTTACCAAGCTGGATTAATGCGCAACGATTCAACAGTTTTTCAACTTACCGAAATATATGACAATATATTTCGATCACTAGACGACGGAAAAGAGGTCCGGTGTATATTATGTGACATAAGTAACGCATTCGATAAAGTCTGGCACCGTGGCCTCCTGAACAAACTGACCAAAATTGGTATAAGAGGAAACTTGTATAAATTGATGAAATCGTATCTAGAATATAGACAACAACAGGTTGTCATAGACGGCACACACTCGGAACTACAAGATGTAACAGCAGGTGTGCCGCAAGACTCGGTATTAGGCCCACTTCTGTTTTTAATTTATATTAACGATATAACCGTAAATATACGGTGCAACATTTGTTTATTTGCTGACGACACTTCTCTATTTCTTAATATCGAAGACCCCACCATGGCCGCAAAACTAATCAACGATGAACTCGAAACTCTCATGTGTTGGGCATCAGAAAGGCTTGTAAAATTCAATCCCCTGAAAACGGAAGCTCTCTTAATCTCCAGGAAAGAAACACCAGTATATCATCCACAACTGACCATGGGAACCGCGACAATTGTTGAGGGTGACAGCCATAAACATCTGGGACTTACTTTCGATAACATGGGCTCATGGGGTATCCACATCAGATCTATGCTTGATAAAGCATGGGGTCGAGTGAATTTAGTACGTAAACATAGATACAGGCTAAGCAGAGTAACGCTTGAACAAATACATTATACATTTATCCGACCAATATTGGAATATGCCTCCCCTGTTTGGGATAACTGCCCTGATTATCTTAGTGATGACATTGAAAAGGTTCAGTATGAAATGGCCCGAATAGTAACAGGTGCAACCATCAGTACGAGTAACGCGCATCTTTTATCAGAAACTGGCTGGGAACTCCACTCCTCACGTCGTAGAAAACACAAACTATGCCAATTTTTTAAAATGATACGCGGAACTGCCCCATCAATCGTAAGAAACTATGTACGACCAATCCAGGCAAATAATTCCAGGTATAACTTCAGATTTGAACATATAAGACTACCCTCGGATATTAACTATTACTATTATATGGATTCGTTCTTACCATCTGCAATTACGGAATGGAACAAACTACCGGAAACTACAAAGAGCAGCAGTACAATCGAAGACTTCAAAATGGAACTGAACAGTGACAACATACGTCCACCTGCCTATTTTTATCATAATAAATCCCGTAAATCTCATATCCTCCACACCCGGTTAAGACTGAATTGTAGCCACCTGAGTGGTGACCTGACAGATAATCATGTAAAAAAATTCCCCTTCTGTTTATGTGGGGAACTTTAGACAACTTACCACTATCTCTTTGAATGTACTTTCTACCAAGAGCACAGAATAGAACTATATGACTCCCTACCCAATGTTGCCCTATCTGAAAACACTCTATTGCGGGGATCAAGGGAGCTTAGCCTTCGCGAAAACAAACAAATATTTAATGCAGTTCAGACATATATCATGAGAACAAAAATATTTCCATGATTCTATCACCTGTACGGACAGCGAATTGCTTTGGAATCTGGTCGAGTTTTGCGGCAGCATGGTATTCCTCACTATACATGTCTAATTACTTATTGACCAATGCAATATATTAATAACTGCGCTTGATCCCCTCCCATGGCGCCTGACACACGAAGAATAGTATAGACGAGCATCATTATTATTACTATTACGTAACAACTCAACTCAATTATTGAACACTTCTCACAACTACCCCCTCTCCCAGCATCGCATACCCTTTATCTCTCTCTCTCTCTCCCTCTCTCTCTCTCTCTCTCTCTCTCTCTCCCCCCCCCCGTCCTATCTATGTCTTTCTCCTTCACAATCTCTCTCCCTGCTTCCCACGACAACAACATTATACTATAATTATGATAGTTTCATTCCTTCCCGTCCGACCCCCTCTACACTTAATGAAGAGTGGGCGCGAAACAAAAGGGTGCAAACTTAATAAAAGCCCTTGGGCTTGTTGTTTAATCCCCTTTCCAATCATCCGATTATATATATTATTCTGTCTTACTGTAAAATATTTGTCAAATGTTTAAACATGTTATTTTTTGATTGGAATACAATATGTTTACATAAAATGATAATCTTTGTGGGATACTGGTGAAAGACTCGATATTAGTGGTTGAATCATTGGCATAATGCGTAATAACACGAGAACCGTAAGACAATCAACTCTTCCACTTCCCGCGGGGAACTCATGAAACTTCATGCAATGCACCACAATCATTAAGACTGGCGATCTGTTCAGAGAACTGTACATGCATATATGAAAATGGTTATCGCCTATATATATACACCAAAGTAGATATACACCAATCAGTGATAGTGATAATATATACGATATTGAATACAAATCTCACAAATTTCGAATTTTTGGCATTCCAACACTTAATCGCCGTAGCGGACAACTGAGCCTCTCAACTCCGAGAACTTCCCGTTGCATTGAAATATCACAGCCTTGCTCATCGTGAACTCGAAATGATGCACATTCCCCATTGGTAGCCATTTTAGATGAGAACAAATATTGAATATCACACCAAGTGTAATTGTCACTGAACTGAGCACGTTGCTTTCGATTCTCGAATACATGACTAGGTCGCCCGAAAACAATTTTTGATAGTTCGGTCACTTCAAGAATTGAATTAGAATTTTACCCGCATAATCGTAATACGGATGCGCACATTTCTTTATAGTTCAACGGCATATTCCAAAGAAGTGATCTGCTCTCCACACACCGGCACATTGCCCATCTTACTAACCAGCACTACTGAGCCAATTCAGAGAATCCATGCTCTTCCATGCAACGTGTGAAAAACATCGTAGCAAATTCCACTAATCGCAAGATGTTTCAGCATCTTTCCAAATCGTCCTATCCAGCACATTGACGGAGCCAATTGCGACGATCACAAGAAAACATCCGACGAGCTCTGCTCATCCACCAGGCTAAGCAACACCATAGCGAATTCTGCATCACCAGAAGATGTTTCTGAAATATATTGCATCTTTTCAGTCTTTAAAAAAAAACATATAACACATACTATTTTGTATAAAAGTGCATGCATGTACTCTATAATGTAATTGCATATAATTTGCACGCTTTGTTCGATACTAAAATCATGAACCAAGTGTTGCTGATGAATGAATGACACATATCAGTATACCTGTGTATACGTTGTATAATCACACACGACTCTGTGTTACATGCTTGCTTAGCTATCATCGCGATAATAGGCATCCGAGGATTATTCATATCTAAATCAAAACTCATGTGTCATATACATGTCACGTTATGCCAATTCTTCTCTTGTAAAATACAATATAGTGTTTCAAAGAACATGACTTTGTATATCTTTTATTATAGTATCAAACATGATAGCTGGTTGTTGTAAACTATATAATTGTGATAACTGAATTGGCTGTAATCCGCCATTCATTTTTAATTTCATAATAATTAGGTAAAACGCGTGACTAGAGCCAGCAAGTCATCACCCCAAGAGACCCGGTTGTCTCTCATCGCGGACCTTTATACCAATCATCTGACCACTTCTATACGTCACAACTATTGTTTACGCCCCATAGATATCTTCGCTCACCTGCGTGGAGAAAGTATTTTCCGCCTAATTCACTACGTTCAAACGTCGGAAATTACATTTCTCCACGAAACCCCAGAAGCTTCAATACCAATGCCCACCATACCCATGGTACAACACAACACAACACAATCATTGTGGGATACTGGTGAACCGACCCAAAATGACCAAGCTGACGGGCAGCGAAGAAGCATATGTAACCGAACAGGCTTAGATAATTGGTTTAGTATTTCAACACCGATATCTTGTTAATAATTGAATCACCATTATTAATGCAAATCTGTAATTTTTAAACCAAGTTGGCGTTCATCAAAATTTCCAATCACCACAAAATTGTTCAGTCCAGCCTAAAGCTTTTCTCATACAAACAGATCAATTGTTTCGCCTTTCAACAAAGGAAATAATAAATCATTACATGGTATATACTACACTGGTTAATATTGTAAATTCACAACTATGCACGCATGCACAATTAACGACCATCATCGAAAATCGGATCATTAAATGTGATCATGAATACTTTGTATTATCTTGGCATGTGTACCTGTATAAATGAAAATTCACAGATCCAGATACAAATTTAAAAAGACAAACATCCGTTTGGTCTGATCTGTTTTGACACAATTCAAGCAAGTATTCTTTCAATCCGAAACTCTTACTGCTTCGAGCAGTTACATGCAATACTCATTAAAGCAACAATTCTCGAACAGAACGTTAGCTCACAAATTACCATTCTATAAAAACAAACCTATGTAATAACCACTCATTGGTCATGAATGAACATAGTTTGAAAAGAATGAATTGTATAATGCAAATTAGGTTTCGGTCCTGATGCTTTACAGGAAAATATTGTACCCCACGGTTGAAACCAAAACCACTCTACCACATTACCACAGCACGGTGAAACGAATCAATAACAGAGCCAAATGTACCGGAAGTTTCAACTAGTTGTGTGCGCATCATTTGAAATGCCACTATTTTTCAACCTTTTTGGTAAATTCAAAATTGCATCTGTTATATATGCATATAGATGCAAGCTGTATTAAACGAACATATATATGTTCCTGCCTACATCGACGATTTTGCGACATAGTTATAATATAGACATATATACTTAACTCAAGAACACTAAAGTTGGTTCTTGTTAATTGTTCAACTGGTCGTCTCAGCAATATCGACATATACTAGAAGAACACCATCCAATGATCCAACATCCGTTCCGCCGCACCCGCCATGCATGAAGTTCCATTGCCCCGATACGAAAATAATCTATTTTAAGTCTGGGAATCTGCACATGAATCGGCCGTCATACGCCATGCAAGCTGACCTCATCATCGAATGTTTACGATTTTGTTCACATGGCACTGTTCGCACAACATCAAATACAGAATCAGAATTTTTAATCTCAAATCGCCTGACGTGTCCAGTATAACAGAGTGTAGTTATGAATACACATCAATATATACAAATAGATGGTAATGCGGTTGAAAGCAATATATATAGTTCAATAATCATGTGCACGTTCGGGAAGGGTGGGATATGGGCGTACGTGAGGTGATTTGGTTGGGGGTGGGTGCTTCAAGGTTCGCGTGGTTATGCCACAGGGGGCTCCATTAGGCGAAGGGCGTCTCGGATGAACATACTAAGATTGGTGAGGGTTCTGTTATTTGTGCAGGTGAAGAGGGCATTGAGTTTGTGGGCATTTGGACGCGTGTAGTAGTATGATTTAAGATATTTTCGTCTCAAATCGCATAGTTTTTCACATTTGAGTATGATATGGTATTCATCACCAAGTTCAACGTCGCACAGTGTGCACTTTCGATCGGAGTAGTCTTTTTTTGCCCACGATCCGGATTCGATCGGTAAGTTATGATTTCTTTTACGAAATTTAATCAGACGTGTTACTACTGTTTGGTTTTCTAATGAGAGATATATTTCCTTCGAAAAGTCAGTCTTGATGAGTCTGTGGAAGGCACATTTATTGGATTTTACTATATCACCATGCCATGATTGTACAAATGCGTCTTCTATTCGATCTTTGATGAGTCTATTGAAAGATGGTGGGTTGATAGTTGCTTGGTCTATCCAAATAAATTAATGGATAGGCCGAGATTATTTAGGCTTGTTCGTATAAAGTCAATCCAACCATGTCTCCAGTTGTTTGTTCAGTGGTAGCTATACATTGCATAATATAGTATAAGTGGGTATGGCGTTTTTTTTGTAACTATATTGTATCCGCTCTTATATATTCAATAATAGAACAAACATATGTGGCGAAAAGTGGTAAATTTCACTATATGTATTCAATATGTACACATGTTTATTATATATTGAACACATATGTATGAAATGTCGTTATTTTCTGTAACTATATTGTAAATGTGACACATATATATGTTATAAATTGCAAACATATATGGATACTGATGAAAATTTGCATATGTTTGTAGTCAGAATAGCACACCCATATGAGAGTCGCTATTTAGCAGCAGATGTCATTTTTTTTGTATTTTAGTCATCAATTTGTTTAATTATTGAAAGCACATGTCCTCGTTTATAATACATATTTGCTGCTTTTGCACACATGCCTGCTGCTCTTAAACGGTGGGGAAAATATATTGTATCTTTGAACACAACCAGCTCACCAATAAAAGGTGTGCACCTTTATATTAGAAATCGTCATCTATCCGTTTTACATTTTATAATGCCCATATATTACCCCAAAATGAAACGTGCGTAATTTATATTCTATAAAACGCCCCTATATATTTTCACATTAAACACATGGCTGAGTCTGTTAATTAACTAAGTTATATATTTGACACATATATATGTTATAAATTGCAAACATGTATGGACATTGACAGAAGTTTGCATTTATATGTAGTTAGAATAGCACATACATATGACAGTCGCTATTTAGCAACAGACAACATTTTATTGTATTTTAGTTATCATTTTATTTAATTATTGAAAGCAAATATCACCATTTACACCTTCAAATATGGGGAAATGAAGCCTTATAAATGTCTTGTATTTTTGAACAAATGTGCGTCTTTGCGATAAAAGGAGTACACCTTTATGTTATAAACCGTCACCTATCACTTACATTTTAGAAAATATAATGTGTTAGCGTAAATTAAAGGCTGTGTAATATATATTCAATATTGCACACACAAATGACCGGCGTTAAAATGCGCGGAGCTCTATTTATATTCAATATTGGACACAAATATGACGGGCGTTAAAATGCGCGGAGCTCTATTTATATTGTATCCTAACATTCGTCTTATAGGAAAACTAGTGTTAGGATTGAAAATATATTGCACTGGGTCGTGTTCACGTCGTATCGACATATGTATTTGTTGTATCCAGGGGCCGAAATGCATTTGGTCGAGACAGTGAAACTGCAAGGCAGAGTTCAGTCCCCCTGCACTATCAGCATAGGTGGCGCTAAAAATATGCAGTTTGCCAAATTCGATTAGGGTTATCCAAAGTCGACTGAGGAATTTACAGACAATTCTTAACTTCTTAACTTTCTTTCCATCCTTGTATCATATATCTTCAATAACAACAACAACATCGTCAATCATGATGGCGGCAGTTCTGATTAATGGAGTGGACATTGGTGGAGTTTGTGATACATTCCATATTCAGATATTGTCATGGCGTTTCCGCATCACATTGGACCATGATTGGTTATTTCGAGGACGAAAGTAAACAGGCGTGAGTGGAAAATGTTAAATTTCAGGTAGGCCTAATATTTTTGCCGAAATGTGTTAATTTAACCACATCTTTCCAAATTTAATGGAGTCCAAAATAAATTGGAAAATTATTCCCTATTCCTTATTTTCAAAAATGTCGCTTTCGACCGATTTGACGGCATGGGTGGGTGGCCCGCCCCAAATACCACCTATAAACACCCCGACCCCTGGACTAGATACTGGCTCTATGACGCTCCGATGCTCTGCTCTGTTTGCCGTCATGAGAGACCAGCACAATCCATCATGACGGCGTGCATATAGTGTAACGGCGTAGCCTCATAGAGCCAGCGTCTAGTCCACCCGACCCCCCCCACCCATCACCCCCGGGGGTCCCACCCCGAGGGGTGAAAATGCGGTATGGACCATTTTCGAGAAACGGTAAGGATTTCGACAGATTTTATGGCATGGCCATGGGTGGGTGGCACGCCCCAAATACCACCTAGAAACACCCCGATCCCCCACCCATCACCCGGGGGGGGAGGTGCCACCCCGAGGGGGTGAAAATAGGGTATGGACCATTTTAGAGAACAGTAAGGATTTCGACCAATTGACGGCATGGGTGGGTGGCCCGCCCCAAATACCACCTAGAAATACCCCGACCCCCAACTACTCACCCCAACTGGGTATGGACCATTTTCGAGAATGGTAAGAATTTCGATTTGATGGTATGGGTGGGTGGCCTGCCCCAAATACCACATAGAAACACCTTGACCCCCCCCACCCATCCCCCCCGGGGGGGGGGGGCACCCCGAGTGGGTGAAAATGGGGTATGGACCATTTTCGAGAACTGTAAGGATTTCGACAGATTTGATGGCATGGCTATGGGTGGGCGGCACGCCCCAAATACCACCTAGAAACACCCCGATCCCCCACCCATCACCCGGGGGGGGGGGGGGAGGGGAGGAGAGGTGCCACCCCGAGGGGGTGAAAATAGGGTATGGACCATTTTAGAGAACAGTAAGGATTTCGACCAATTGACGGCATGGGTGGTGGCCGCCCCAAATACCACATAGAAATACACCGACCCCCACCCATCACCCCCGGGGCGGGGGTGAAAATGGGGTATGGACCATTTTTTGAGAACAGTAAGGATTTCGACCGATTTGATGGCATGGGTGGGTGGCCCGCCCCAAATACCACATAGATACACCCCGAAGAATTCAGTCATATGCGGAGTCTGGCAAAGCATAATAGGACACAGACCGGCCATCGTCCATCAAATTGGTCGAAATCCTTACCTTCCTCGAAAATGGTGGCACCCCCTGGGGATGATTAGTGGGGGGTCCGGGTGTTTCTAGTTGGTATTTGAGGCGGGCCACCCACCCATGTCAAATCAGTCGAAATCCTTACCGTTCTCGAAAATGGTCCCATTTTCACCCCCTCAGGGTGGCACCCCCGGGGGTGATGGTGGGGGGTCGGAGTGTTTCTAGGTGGTATTTGGGGCGGGCCACCCACCCATGCCGTCAAATTGGTCGAAATCCCTACCGTTCTCGAAAATGGTCCATACCACATTTTCACCCCCTCGGGGTGGCACCCCCGGGGATTATGAGTGGGGTCGGGGTGTTTCTAGGTGGTATTTCCCAGTATTTGGGGCGGGCCACCCACCCATGCCGTCAAATCGGTCGAAAGCGACATTTTTGAAAATAAGGAATAGGGAATAAGTTCCAATTGTCATGTTCGTTATGTTCACTTTTATTTTTGAAAATCCCCCGATTCCTACCGAAAGATATTCGGCATTAGTCAGCTTGAGGTCTGGGTGTATTCTGCACATACTCCAAACAGATCCCCGATTTGTAACATACTCGAGCTACGAGACATAATTCTAATCCATACATGCCAAGTTTCATAAATATATTTCGCCGTATTAAAGGAACAAACACTACAGTCAAGTCGAAACATGAAATATGCACCTCTTTAAGCACTCTATCAAATGGCATTGAATGATAGTGCAGTGAACCTGAGTGTAGCATGCTGGAATTGATGTTTCAACTATACTTCTAATATTTCGGTACGGTACTTAATATTGGGCCAACTATCAAGGATGTGGAATTGCGCTGTCAGTCAGAATCAAAGCCGAATTAAATTTCGTTGATATTTCACTCCGATCACAAACAAATAATTATCATAATATTAATAGCAGACGACTAAACAAAATTCCCGTTGTTTGGCGAGACTTTGAGTCTGAGATCCTGGGTGTCTTTTTGGCAGTTTAAGAGATTCTGGGTGTCTTTTTGACAGAAACCATGCGACAATGACCTATTCAGCATTAATAATGCTCTTAAAATGTTGCATTCATGTGTTTGGTTATTGTGATTACTAACAAAAGTGAACATAAATCTTTATTTTGACTCCATCAAATTTGGGGAAAATTGGGTTAGCAAAGTCCTTAAATGGATTCAAATTTTAATCCATTGGCACACTCTGCATGTTCCATCAATTTATTATTATATATAGAAAATTTACAGGCATGTTTAACACCTGTATTACTATTAGCCTACTTTAGCCTACTCTTTGCATGAATCCATGCATCATATAGACCACATCCCTCACCCAATCATTGATCAAAGTTTATATTAGCAATAGGCAACCACGGACAAGAATGATAATGCGCCAATTTCTGGAATTCGAAATATAACATCACCAGGAAAACTCAAAGAGCCTGGTGACCATATATTGCATTAATCAGGTACATTTTTCCTCCACTACGCATTTTGTAACAGTGTTACAAGTGTTATAAATGTTACAAATGATTTAAAGTCCCAGTAGAAAAACGCAGCCTATGTTATTTCTACTGTCTCAATGTAGCGACGTCACATGTTACAAAGCATTACAAGTGTTGCATTATTCTGAGATACCAGAGAGAGACCGTTCGTAGACAGGTGTTACAAATGTTACAAATGACTTAAAGTCCCAGTAGAAATAAAATATGTGTTCTCATGCACTTTTCAGACAATAAAATCTCAATTTTTAGATGCGAGAAGGAGTCTGTTTCTATTTATTTTTTTTCTCAAAATATGGAAAACAAACTCCAGGAAAACAGAATTTTCCTTGTTACAATCCAAATTTTTTTTAATTCCTTTATTTGCGCTTTAGCACAATTCCTGTATTTACGCTTTAAAACTCAATTAACAAAACAAATATAGTTTAAACTTATATATATAAAAACAAGATTTATAAATAAGTCCAATTAATAAAAAAATATGTGTTCTTATGCACCTAACTCATCATTGAAAGTTTTGTTAAAAAAGCTTTGTCTAAAATATTGGATTGGGTGACAGATTTGTTAAAATGGATCACAAAGTTAAATAAGGGCAGTGCCAGAGACATAACTATTTCACCAGATAGTAATTCTTAAAATATGTTTGCAAGAACTAGTTGGCTTATTTAGCATGGAATGTTGATCTTGTTTGATCAAGACTGTTGTTGAAATTTTTTTTAATGGGGTTACCTGGTCAAATAGGGGGCAAGCGAAGGACAGTTTTTCTCTTAATATGCTTCCTTCACAAGGACCATCAGGTCTATTTTACTGATATTTAGTATTAATACGAAGAGTTCTTTGGTGTCTAGGGTTAAAATTTATTCTGATGGGTTCACCAGGTTAAATAGAGTGGGACCAGGGACATACGATAACTATATGTCTCTATAGTAGTTCCTAAAATGTCTTCTCAAGAGAGGTTGGACTATTTAGATTACATATATTGTAGTATGGAGGATCCTTTAGTGACTGAGATTCAGATTTGTTAAAATGAGGGCAACCTGTCAAGAAATGGCGGGGCTGTTGGGAGTTAACACATTTGTGTCTAATAAATTCATATATAACACAATATACTGCTATATGTAGCATTGACTTCATTATACAATATTTTGTCCATTTATACATGTAGGTGAAAATTTATGCTATATTTTGAGAAAAGGAATGAGGAAAAAATGTTCAGTCTGAAATTTTTTTTTTATTTAAGCTGATGACCCACCCATCCCTCCCTAAGTGTCCGAATTTTTTTCTGCCTCACCCTGCATGTGCAAAACAATAATAACTAAATGAAAAACAAAATAATATATAAATATAACAATATACTAGTAAATATTAACATTTTTTTTACAAAAGATGTGACTCGATCATACAAGCCTGCACAGTGTGGCTGTCATTTGCAGGATTACATGTAGGTCCCCAGAGGGTGAATTTAGTGATGCTATCCCACAAAGTAGGCTAGCATCACAAAATTCACCATCTGGATACCTCATCTGCTTAGCCATCATCTTCTGGAAGGTATCTTTAGTCTCAAGTTAACATTGTTTTTAATTACGTTTTCCCTTGTGAGAAGTTTTTATTTCCCCTATAAATTTCCAGAAGATAAAATTCGTAATTGAGGCGACTAATTTGGGGGAACATGACCAACTTCAACTGGGGAATTTCAATCTGATCCTAGGTTTCTAATAGTAGTTGAGGCCTAAGCAGAATGAGGTTCCCGAAGGGTGAGTTTGGTGATGCTTATAAGCCCACTATCTGAGATAGTATCAATAAATTCACCCTCTGGGGGGGGGGGGGGGGGGCTCATTCTGCAAATGACAGACACACTAAATATTTGCAGACTTGGACTCATACCCCCTCTAAAGTCTAAATGCTCCCTCTGGTCTCTTTAAGTAAGACAGTTTGTGATATATGTGGGCACTGTTTATAGTATCTCTGGTATCTCAGAAATCATATGAAGTAAGATCGATGCCAAGAATATGCATATTGTAACACTTGTAACATTTGTAAAGGTGTTACAAAATGCCCTAGTGGAGGAAAAATGTACCGGTGTAACAGGATATCTCCCCCCCCTGGATATCTTACCCCCCACCCTGGATATCTTCCCCCCCATGTACGACTAAAAAATAATTTCACTCATTTGATATCGTTAGGTTCTGAAATGGCCAGAAAAATGTTTTTTGAGATTAAAATTTTTTTGATTTTTTATTTTGACAAAATTATTGTTTTCACGAATTTTATTGTCTTTTTTTCTTCTTTCAAATGTCCAGGCTTGGATAATATTCCACCACCCCCCCCCCCTCCACCCAGCACCTACATGACAAAAAAATCATCTTATGGTTTTATTGCTTATTTTGCTTTATATATTCATGAGTCAGGGTTTGGGGTGGGGGGAAGATGTCCAGGTCAGGATAACTCCCCCCCCCCCAACCCAGCACCTACATGACAAAAAAATAATCTAATGGTTTTATCGCTCGTTTTGCTTTATATAGTCATGAAACAGCGAGAAATTAACTTCTTCTGACAACAAGTTGTTTGAGTCAGGGTTTGGGGATGGGGGGGGGGGGGAAATGTCCAGGTCAGGATATCTCCCCCCCCCCCCCACCCAGCACCTACAAGACAAAAAAATAATCTTATGGTTTTATCGCTCGTTTTGCTTTATATAGTCATGAAACAGCGAGAAATTAACTTCTTCTGACAACAAGTTGTTTGAGTCAGGGTTTGGGGTGGGGGGGGAGATGTCCAGGTCAGGATATCTCCCCCCCCCCCCACCCAGCACCTACATAACAAAAATATAATCTTATGGTTTTATCGCTTGTTTTGCTTTATATAGTCATGAAACAGCGAGAAATTAACTTCTTCTGAGAACAAGTTGTTTGAGTCAGGGTTTGGGGGGGGAAATGTCCAGGTCAGGATATCTCCCCCCCCCCCCCACCCAGCACCTACATGACAAAAAAATAATCTTATGGTTTTATCGCTTGTTTTGCTTTATATAGTCATGAAACAGCGAGAAATTAACTTCTTCTGAGAACAAGTTGTTTGAGTCAGGGTTTGGGGTGGGGGGGGGGGGGGAAGATGTCCAGGTCAGGATATCTTCCCCCCCCACCCAGCACCTACATGACAAGAAAATAATCTTATGGTTTTATCGCTCGTTTTGCTTTATATAGTCATGAAATAGCGAGAAATTAACTTCTTCTGACAACAAGTTGTTTGAGTCAGGGTTTGGGGTGGGGGGGAAGATGTCCAGGTCAGGATATCTCCCCCCCCCCCCCCCACCCAGCACCTACATGACAAAAATATAATCTTATGGTTTAATCGCTTGTTTTGCTTTATATAGTCATGAAACAGCGAGAAATTAACTTCTTCTGAGAACAAGTTGTTTGAGTCAGGGTTTGGGGGGGGGGGAAGATGTCCAGGTCAGGATATCTTCCCCCCCCCCCCCCACCCAGCACCTACATGACAAAAAAATAATCTTATGGTTTTATCGCTCGTTTTGCTTTATATAGTCATGAAACAGCGAGAAATTAACTTCTTCTGACAACAAGTTGTTTGAGTCAGGGTTCCCCAGCACCTACATGACAAAAAAATAATCTTATGGTTTTATCGCTTGTTTTGCTTTATATAGTCATGAAACAGCGAGAAATTAACTTCTTCTGAGAACAAGTTGTTTGAGTCAGGGTTTGGGGTGGGGGGGGGGGGTGGAAGATGTCCAGGTCAGGATATCTTCCCCCCCCCCCACCCCAGCACCTACATGACAAAAAAATAATCTTATGGTTTTATCGCTTGTTTTGCTTTATATAGTCATGAAACAGCGAGAAATTAACTTCTTCTGAGGACAAGTTGTTTGAGTCAGGGTTTGGGGTGGGGGGGGGGGGGAAGATGTCCAGGTCAGGATATCTTCCCCCCCACCCAGCACCTACATGACAAAAAAATAATCTTATGGTTTTATCGCTTGTTTTGCTTTACATAGTCATGAAACGGCGAGAAATTAACTTCTTCTGACAACAAGTTGTTTGAGTCAGGGTTTGGGGTGGGGGGGGGGGAAATGTCCAGGTCAGGATATCTTCCCCCTGTGCCAAGACAACCCCCAGGGACATAACTTTCAACCCGGGAAGAAGAAGGCAATATCTTAGTCGCGGGAGCCGCTAGTTTACCACACATACTAGCGCCCCTGATGACTGGTCATCAACATTGCGACATCAAAACGATTTGGCGGACATCTAGCAGTAACCAGGCCGATACATACATACATACATAGTAAGACAACTATGAAGTAAACAGAACGCTTAAGGGATTAGCGAGACGAGATACTTTACCTACGGCGCCCATTGAAACCTAACGCGGCACGAAGGCAAGGATAAGATACCTGAAGAACACAGAGGAACACATAGGAAAATTACCTCGCATGAGCAGCCCAGGAACGCCCCATCCGATGGATCATGAAATGCGGATCCAGGCGGAATAACACCATGGTCCTATTTAGTGGCAAGCAAAATTGAGAACTGGACAGACACACACACAGACAGTTCTAACCAGCTACCAAGATGTGACCGATAACTCTCGTGGTGACGCTATGAAGACAGACCGGAACTCTAGCCAGGAACGCGGACGGGAATACAAGGTACACATTACAATCTTGTATTTCTAACAACGCTACGAAGCAAAGCAGACGACAGGAAGACGAACTCAGCCGGAACCCAACCGAGTAGATGACAAGCAGGCACGCCCAATCTATGAAGACAGAAGAAGACCCTAAACCGAGCAGACGACAGGAAGATAAACTCAACCGGAACTCAACCGAGTAGATGACAAGTAGACACGCCCAATCTATGAAGACAGAAGAAGACCCTAAACCGAGCAGACGGCAGGAAGATAAACTCAACCAGGAGAAACCCAGATGCTGATGATTGAACATTATTGACTTTGTTGTAAATAAATAATCAAACCGTTCTGATAGCCTAAGAGTTATATGTACCCGTATTGGCACATATCTCTTACTAGTAACTGGTGCCTTCGAGCCAGGATCTGAACGCTAATCACAGACACAACGTGAAGCCAGAAGAAGAACAGTGTGAACAGAAACAGTGTGGGAAAATTCGCAAAACGTGAGTCTAATTGTTTATTATCATAATGGCTACCCAATCTACATCTGCTGGCGTTCTCGCCCCATTAACAGAGTCTATCAATTCTCAAATTGCTGCAATGGCCATGACTACGGTAACACAGGTAGTGACGTCATTTGACGGGGACCCCACGAAATACCACGGGTGGGTCAAGGCGATAGAAAAATGCGCAATCCTAACCGGCGCTAACGAAGCAAAGAAGCCCTACATGGCATTCCAGAGCGCGACGGGCCCCGTATCAGATTTTTTACAAAGATATTTGGCCACACACCCGAACGCCACGTGGCAAGACACGAAAACCGAATTATCTAGTCGATTTGCCGACATAAATGACAATCAATTCGCCTTTTCGATGCTAAGAAAAATCAAGCAAAAACAAAACGAAAACTTACATGTGCTTGCCGAACGAATCTTGGAAATCGCGACGGTGGCATATCGAGATCAGCCCGGCGGGATCAACTCGGTCGAAGGCCAACTCGTAGGATTTTATATTGACGCTTTAAGAAGCGACAGTTTGAAAATGAAGTTGATAAGGGATGCGCCAAAAACGCTAAAAGCGGCAGCCGAAATCGCCATGCGGGAAATGGGGATCCGACGGGTATTCAACCTACGAACAGGCGGCGAAAATTACAACGAAAACGAACCGGAAGCAATGGAAATCGATAGTTTTAGAAACAAGCGCGCGAGGGCAACCTGCGATATATGCGCACGCGACAATCACACGACCCGAGAGCACAGATCACGCCCGAGACAGGTGCATGTCGATGCGGTAGTTAAACCACGAACGGTCGAATGTTGGACGTGTCAAGGTAATCATTTTGCCCGTGACTGCACCTTTAAGAACGACAACCGAAGGCACGTATCTTGCTGGGTTTGCGAAGATAACCACTTGGCTAGAAATTGCCCCTCCAAATCCGGAGATTCGAAGCAAAAGCGATGGAACGCGCCGGCAACGCCACCTAGGGGAATCCGCCGAGATCAGCCGAATCGATCACGTGACATATCCCATGATAGACCGCGACACAGCCGGAGATATCCGACATTAAACGAACCGCCACGAATGATGACCCCGCCCACATATGCAAAAAACTAAGGAATCCTCTCATTGAGGCCACAAATGGGAGGAAATATAACATAAATATTGTGGGGAACCCCAGCTCATGTTTAGTTAGAATAGGTAAAAATAAATACCGCTCATTAGTAGATAGTGGCGCGGAAGTGTCATTGATTCACAAACGCGTCTATGACGCATTACAGTTTCAACCAAAACTAACTAGGGAACACATTAACCTTAGCTCCGTGAATGGGAAATCATTGGGCGTGCTTGGTAGCGTGGAATTAACCTTCAGAATGGCGAACTTAAAATTAACCCATAAATTTTATGTGGTGAATGATATGACCCGGAACATGATATTAGGGAGGGATTGGTTGACCTCTCGGGGGGTCAGACTATATTATGACCTGGGATGTCTCAAGGTCAATGACGTGTACGTCCCCTTGGAATCGGACGCGCACATAGCTTCCCTCCTGAGGTTGACCTGCAAGGTTAATTTAAAGCCCCAAACGTCAACTTTATGTATGGGTAAATCGAAAAACTTAGCTTCTCTTCACAAGTCGACATTAGTAGAGGTTGCCCAAATCGAGAAAGGTTACCTAGCATCAAAACCCGGTTTGGAGGTAAGGAATTCGATTTCGGAACTAGGCAAAAGACAACAAGTCCCATTGCTACTCGTGAACAACACTAATAAAACCGTTTATCTACGGCGCGGCAGTGTGGTTGGAAAATCAGTCACGTATGAACGAAGACGTAATCGTGCTGGGAAGGGTTATTGTCAAATAGCATTACGGCAACAGCCTAAATCACTTACGCTGGTGCACAAACACATGAAACAGGTTAAACGCCAACGAGCAGCGAAAATGTACGAAAAGGCCAAGGCCATTAAATTCGAAATTGGTGAGGCCGTGTTTGTTAAGAATCACTTGCGGAAAAGCAAACTGGAAAGTAAATGGAAACCCTACTTCCGCATAACTAGACAGATAACGCCCGTCACTTTCGAGTTAAGAAACCAATTAACTGGGAAAGTCACGCAATCCCATGCTGAACATATGCGCAAAGCCAACCTGGAATGGGAAATCCCCAAAACTGACAACAACAAGCGTGCTCAAACGTATGTTGTTCCCCCCGAAGACGAAGATAGCGACGTCCCTGTCCCTAACCCTGTGGGTGGGTCTTCTGGCGATGAAACCGAACCATTACCAGATGATGTAATCGCTCGATATCGGAGACAATGTTCCGACTCCGATGACGAAGATGTCCCTTTAAGCGAGCTTAAGGTGCGCTTACAGCGTAGAAAAATGCGACTCGCACGCTCAGGGCCGCTACAAAACCCTGACTCGTCCACAGACGAGAGATCAGAGCCGAGTGCCAAGGCATGACGCGCCCCAGCGCCTCGTCGACACGGGCGCAAAGTAACAAGGATGGTTACGAGTGATGACAGCTCAGGGGATGAGTTAATGGAAGTGGCCGCCATTGAACAAACTCCTCGTGAATGTCGGCCCGTACCGGCCCCACGCAAGTGTAAGCAGTTCATGAATGGAGCGCTTAGCGACGTAAACACCAAGCAATCATTTAAAAACCTACTGTACTCAATGGCAGCAGTGATGTAAATTGTAATCCGATACTCAGACTACTGACCTTGCTTTCATTACAGAATGCACGGGACCCTACCCTTAACTGGCTTATTGGCAAACCTAACCTGGCTCCGTAATATTTAACCCAGTGGCCCGAACCGAGTCGAAATAAATAGTCGTACCCCTATCGATCACAGGTCGCGCGTCCCCATGAAACCCGGCCCGTGCGCGTGGCGATTTAATAAATAAAGCCTTGAACTTTACAATCACGCGCCGAGAGATAACGAGTAGCACGCCGACGCGAATATCGCCATCTTTAGGGTTACTAAGTTGAGCGCACCCCGAGCAAATTACACGAGATCGAGAAGATTCACATGGCTGACTTAGGAATGAAAGTTATTACCCCAATGAATGGTAGAGATGGCCAGGGCGGTATTTTGCCCTAGTAACAACTATAGTAGTAATTTTCATTATCTTGACCCACCGATTCTGGTGGAAATTTGTTAAACGACATTTACCAAGGTTAGCCATTATGTATAATAAGCAGTTAGACCAGGGACCTGAGGATATCCTGAATGCCGTGTTCAAAGAGCCCATAGACGAAGCAATGGAGACGGATGAACCAAAGCCGCCTGCGCCATTCAGGGACAACAATCAGGAACGCCTACATGTATATCCAATTATAGCCGTCAGAGGCTGACCACATCTGTGGCGGATTTGGATTAGTATTAATTATGTATCATATATAAATGTGTTCCGCATTTCCCCCGTAATTATTGTTGCGCGGATATTAGAATCGTTGCATGTATATAGACATTTATGCATTTCATATATTTCAAATATTAATTGTTGCGTAACGATGTCCATGGTATTATAGTTGTATAATTATCATAATTATTATAGCGAGCGTTAAATAGGGACTATAAATCCCGACATTCAGTCATATGTTTTGATGATTGAAATCAATCACCCCGACTTATCTTGTGTTTAACTGTTCGTCAACCGCTCCATCTATATAATTAGTTGTAAATTCCATTTTCGTATTGGGCCGATCTGACGACCCTCAAGCGATACCGATAAATCAGAAAAGTAACCATTGTGTATACTGACTGTGTCATTTGTTCTCAAACCTCACACAAATATCCGTTTGAGTATTACAGGCTGACCATGGCGGTGGAACGAGGGTCGACTAGTTGTCAGAACCTACCCCCATACTCGGACATTGAGGACGGAAATACCTCGACATCCGATGATGACAATATGACACCCAATTCAGATGCACGACCATCCGCCAGCAGGCGGCCGCATGAAAGCTACCTCGACATGATGCCGCGCATGCAGTCACCCACATCCTACAACCAGCCATGGGTTCAGCCTTTACAACGAGCATAGACGATATTACGCAACACAGTCACCTCCCCCGCCTTACAGCCCGCCCAGAGAAACTGAAGATGCACTCATCGACATCGACCCCGATTGGTACTACTTCACGGACGAACACCGACAGCCGATCCGGACTCGCCAGCGAACCTACGCTAGAGCACGACAACAGCCGTACCAACGACATCGACGTACATACGAACAACGGAGGCCTCTCACTCACCGATGCCGCTGTTGCGAACTACTCCGACGAGTCATCAACCTGCTACGCAGCGGCGGATTGGGCTTTCAGGATCAACTTTAAAATAAAAAACAGTCACAGCCAGTAAGTCGGAGTTGTCTGAGAGACGCCCAGACAACCCGATTTGCATGACGGGGGACGACATCGCACCAGCTATCTGTCGCCGCGGCCGCTGTTGCGAAACACTCCGACGAATCATCGCCCTGCCGCGCGGCGACGAATCAGACTTGCGATTTCAAGATCAACTTTAAATCGAAAAAGCGAAGGAGTAATGTGCCAAGACAACCCCCAGGGACATAACTTTCAACCCGGGAAGAAGAAGGCAGTATCTTAGTCGCGGGAGCCGCTAGTTTACCACACATACTAGCGCCCCTGATGACTGGTCATCAACATTGCGACATCAAAACGAATTGGCGGACATCTAGCAGTAACCAGGCCGATACATACATACATACATAGTAAGACAACTATGAAGTAAACAGAACGCTTAAGGGATTAGCGAGACGAGATACTTTACCTACGGCGCCCATTGAAACCTAACGCGGCACGAAGGCAAGGATAAGATACCTGAAGAACACAGAGGAACACATAGGAAAATTACCTCGCATGAGCAGCCCAGGAACGCCCCATCCGATGGATCATGAAATGCGGATCCAGGCGGAATAACACCATGGTCCTATTTAGTGGCAAGCAAAATTGAGACCTGGACAGACACACACACAGACAGTTCTAACCAGCTACCAAGATGTGACCGATAACTCTCGTGGTGACGCTATGAAGACAGACCGGAACTCTAGCCAGGAACGCGGACGGGAATACAAGGTACACATTACAATCTTGTATTTCTAACAACGCTACGAAGCAAAGCAGACGACAGGAAGACGAACTCAGCCGGAACCCAACCGAGTAGATGACAAGCAGGCACGCCCAATCTATGAAGACAGAAGAAGACCCTAAACCGAGCAGACGACAGGAAGATAAACTCAACCGGAACTCAACCGAGTAGATGACAAGTAGACACGCCCAATCTATGAAGACAGAAGAAGACCCTAAACCGAGCAGACGGCAGGAAGATAAACTCAACCAGGAGAAACCCAGATGCTGATGATTGAACATTATTGACTTTGTTGTAAATAAATAATCAAACCGTTCTGATAGCCTAAGAGTTATATGTACCCGTATTGGCACACCCCCCCCCCCCCCACCCAGCACCTACATGACAAGAAAATAATCTTATGGTTTTATCGCTCGTTTTGCTTTATATAGTCATGAAATAGCGAGAAATTAACTTCTTCTGACAACAAGTTGTTTGAGTCAGGGTTTGGGGTGGGGGGGGAAGATGTCCAGGTCAGGATATCTCCCCCCCCCCCACCCAGCACCTACATGACAAAAAAATAATCTTATGGTTTTATCGCTCGTTTTGCTTTATATAGTCATGAAACAGCGAGAAATTAACTTCTTCTGACAACAAGTTGTTTGAGTCAGGGTTTGGGGTGGGGGGGGAAATGTCCAGGTCAGGATATCTTCCCCCCCCCCCCCACCCAGCACCTACATGACAAAAAAATAATCTTATGGTTTTATCGCTCGTTTTGCTTTATATAGTCATGAAACAGCGAGAAATTAACTTCTTCTGACAACAAGTTGTTTGAGTCAGGGTTTGGGGTGGGGGGGGGGAAATGTCCAGGTCAGGATATCTCCCCCCCACCCAGTACCTACATGACAAAAAGATAATCTTATGGTTTTATCGCTCGTTTTGCTTTATATAAGAAACAGCGAGAAATTAACTTCTTCTGAGAACAAGTTTTTTGAGTCATGTAGGTGGCGGGTGGGGGTGGATATCCTGACCTACCTGGACATCTCCCCCCCCCCCCACCCCAAACCCTGACTCTAAAAACTTTTTCTCAGAAGAAGTTAATTTCTCGCCGTTTCATGACTAGATAAAGCAAAACAAGCGATAAAACCATAAGATGATTGTTTTGTCATGTAGGTGGGGGGGGGGGAAGATATCCTGACCTGGACATCTTCCCCCCACCCCAAACCCTGACTCAAAACACTTTTTCTCAGAAGAAGTTAATTTCTCGCCGTTTCATGACTAGATAAAGCAAAACAAGCGATAAAACCATAAGATTATTTTTTTGTCATGTAGGTGCTGGGTGGGGGGGAAGATATCCTGACCTGGACATTTCCCCCCCCCCCCACCCCAAACCCTGACTCAAACAACTTGTTCTCAGAAGAAGTTAATTTCTCGCTGTTTCAAGACTATATAAAGCAAAACAAGCGATAAAACCATAAGATTATTTTTTTGTCATGTAGGTGCTGGGTGGGGGGGGGGGGGGGGGGAAATATCCTGACCTGGATATCTTCCCCCCTCCCACCCCAAACCCTGACTCAAACAACTTGTTCTCAGAAGAAGTTAATTTCTCGCTGTTTCATGACTATATAAAGCAAAACAAGCGATAAAACCAGAAGATTATTTTTTTGTCATGTAGGTGCTGGGTGGGGGGGGGGGAGATATCCTGACCTGGACATTTCCCCCCCCCCCACCCCAAACCCTGACTCAAACAACTTGTTGTCAGAAGAAGTTAATTTCTCGCTGTTTCATGACTATAAAGCAAAACAAGTGATAAAACCATAAGATTATTTTTTTGTCATGTAGGTGCTGGGTGGGGGAGAAGATATCCTGACCTGGACATTTCCCCCCCCCCCAAACCCTGACTCAAACAACTTGTTGTCAGAAGAAGTTAATTTCTCGCTGTTTCATGACTATATAAAGCAAAACGAGCGATAAAACCATAAGATTATTTTTTTGTCATGTAGGTGCTGGGTGGGGGGGGGGGGAGATATCCTGACCACGACATCTTCCCCCCCCCCCCCCCCCCACCCCAAACCCTGACTCAAACAACTTGTTGTCAGAAGAAGTTAATTTCTCGCTGTTTCATGAATATATAAAGCAAAATAAGCGATAAAATCATAAGTTGATTTTTATTTGTCATGTAGGTGATGGGTGGGGGGTGGGGAATATCCAAGCCTGGACATTTATAAAAAAAAAAAAATTTAATTAAAAAAAAAAAAAAAAATGGCCATTTCAGGAACAAACAATCAAATGCATGATAAATACAATTTGTCACTTTTTTTTTAAAAATAAAAAATAATAAAAAAAAAATTTCAATCTCAAAAAACATTTTTCTGGCCATTTGAGGACCAAACGATATCAAATGAGTGAAATTATTTTTTTGTCATACATGGGAGGGAACTTATCCAGGGTGGGGGGAACTTATCCTAGGATAAGTCACCCCGCGGGGGGGAACTTATCCTAGGATAAGTTCCCCCGCGGGGTGACTTATCCAGGGGGGGAACTTAACGTGGTACACCGGTTGCCTGCAGTATCTAACTGGAAGAGATAATGTATGGAAATGAGGACCAGACAACAAGCTAAAAATGGTTTATATGACGTTTTCTACCCTTTGGCGACATTGACCTTCCCCAATTTTAAAGTGAGGGAGGGGTATCGAACAGATATGAACAATTTCCAATTATTAAATTGTGTTCAATGCCAGGCCATGAATGAAATTTCCAATTGTTGAAAATGTTTTTCAGTTGAAATTAAAATTATTTGAGAATGATAGGCCACATATAGCTTGAATTTGTTCTAATTGATTGATATTCCAGACAGCAGTAAAATAAATGGGGACAAAAAGTTAGTGTAATCATGTATGAAATTTCCAACTGTTAAAATTCTTTATAACAGTTGTGACTCCCACCCCCTCAAAATACCTCCATCACTCGATCCCCGACCCCATCATAATGGGGACAATAATTACTAGTTGGGATACCAGGCAATGGTAACCATGTATTTTAACCTTTACGTTGTAGTGTAATAATGTATGAAATTTCCAACTACCGGTACATGTGTATTAACTTTTATTTACAAAAGTTGTGAATCATACACACTCAAAATCCAACTTCCACCCCCCACCCCACCCCACCCCACTACACTGTCCCTTCCACTTCTGGAGATCAAGTTGGCCACAGGTGTTCAGTTTATATTATACCCCATGTGTCTTGGACTGTTGCCAAATTCACAGTGATCCATGCAGAGAGCCTGCTTGGACTGTTGCCAAATTCACAATGTTCCCTGCAGAGCAGTGTGCAGAGAGCTTGTATGTTATTGGAGACTGTTCTAATATGATAATAGGCTGGCCTAATTAACAAACCATGCACAGCTAAATACACATAAGGTAGGATATATTTGTCACACAGTGCCTTTTTACTTCATTGGTCAGCATTGGTGAGTATTCCAAATAAGATTCACTTGGGCCTTGTATCGTGATGTAATTCCGAAAAAAAATTCACTCCAGCCATCACACAGGGTTCATGGAAAGAGTTGGTTCTATAACTACAAATTCCTGTATAAATTAGGTCAATCTACCACAGTTGGACATACAGTCCCAAAAAATAAGGGTTTAATCAAGTTTATAAATGGGTATCCCATCATATTGGGATACCCATTCATAAACTTGATTAAACCCTTATTTTTGGGCATAAGGTATTTTTTGTCAGGAAAACAATTGAAAGTGTCAAAATTTCAAATGGATCTTGAAAATACATTTTTGTTATATGGCATATTCAAATGATAGCCTGTTAAAGGGTTATATCACTTTTTAGTGCTCAATTAGCACAGATTTTTTTTTTTTTTTTTTTTCGAAGTTCGGTCCATATGGTGTTTTTTGTATGTAAAACAACCTAGGTGTCAAATGTTCACATGGATCTTGAGAAAACATTGCTGTTTTCAAGGCATATTCCAATGAGAATTATGAGATGCAATACCTTTTAATGCACAATGAGCCATATTTCCGACTAAATACTGAAAAGTTACCCATAATTCTGCTTTAGTTAAGAGGTTGATTACTTAAGGCATTACTGTAAATCCTTTGACACACCCTACAGACCATATCCCTGATCTGATCATCACCAAACTTCATATTGAGTCAGGGATGGATCCAGGGATTTTTTGGGGACACCTGTTTTGGGACCATGATATGCCGAAGGCATATCCCGAGGGCCGTTGGCCCGAGATGGGGGTGGGTACGGGAGGGGGGAGGGTCCCCCTCCCTTAGGTGCAGCATTAAAAATCCCGCATAAGAAAATGCACTGGCTTACAAGGTCAAGATAAAGGCCAATGTATTATATTATATATACGAGGCTCCTTAGATGGGAGACTCATTTATATAAGAGAATGTATTGGCACAGGATTTTTGCAAAATTTCAAGAAGCCCCAGTCATGAAAGGGTTAAATTATTTCTCACTGGACACTTGATTAAGCAAATAAAGGCTCTATATCAACTGTATATTGATGATTTGCATTGCATGTTGTTGAATTATAATAGAAGATTTCCTTCAAAATATAGAAAATTCAGCTTTAATAAAACTATCCACTTGCAATTTGGGGACATTTAGGCAACCAGAGTTTGGGCGCCCAAACCTGTAACAGGTATCAAAAGAGCCCTGGATCCATCCTTGTATTGAGTATCAGGGTGGCCTAGATGGGAACTCGTCATTTTGGGGTCATTCGGCAAAAAAAATATTGCCGCCAATGGCCAGTTTGGTTTTTACTCTTTGTATCACTAAATATTTCTACAAAATCTATTTGCATGTGCTGCAGACCCATCTGTTGTCAACCATTAAATTATTCCCCTACCTAAGTTGAGCTACAGTGTCATTGACACTTTCAATAGGTCATTCGGCCAAATATTCTGGCCGCCAGAAGCCATCTTGGATTTTACTCTTCGCATGACTAAATCCTTTGGCACGGACTGCAGGTCGTACCTTTAGTTGGACCATCAATGAAATTTCTCATGGCTGTTGACATTGGGACGTAGTTAGGAACGAGTCATTTGAGGGTCATTTGGCCCTAAAACGTGTCCACTGTCAGCCATAAATCATTTGACATATCCTACAGACCACATCCCTGATTTGATCGTCACCAAACTTCATATGGATCATCGGGGTGACCTCTAGATGGGAACGAGTCATTTTGGGGTCATTTACCCAAAAAAACATGGTCGTCCGCAGCCATATTGGATTTTACTCTTTACATCATTAATTACTTTGATACACCCTACATACCACATCCCAGATGGTCGACCAATTTGGCCATAGTGTGGTATCCGTCCAAAACACTTCGGACTGACAATTCGACCCATGCGCAAAACCAGAAAAAGATGACTGAGGTTAACTATGGAGAAAATATAAACAACCCAATATGTTGTGAATTTGTGATTGGGCGGTATTGTGACAACATATGATTATAAATAAACATTAAATTAATTCAGTTGTATGAATGTGTCAACAAAATAAAATTTGGGGAAACTGATTGGTTGGGGAAACTAAAGAACCATAGGCATAGCCTGAATTAGTAGGAAATTTCAATGATTTTCATGCCAAAATGGCAAATGGAAAATATCAATTATCATATGGAATTCTAAATTTGTAAATGATTCATTGATGCAGTTATTGTTTCAGTGTGTCTCACCCCCCCCCCAACTTTGGTAAAAAATGTTGCCAAAACAGTTGCTAAAACAGATGGAAATTTCACACAGGAATTTCCCCAAGATGGACACTCTCCCACCCCAACAGAGACATCCCCCAGACAGCACGTCCCTGCCTGACTGTCACAACAGACCCCATCCTAATGAATTGTAGAAGCTGGTGTCTTTACTGAAAATCACTGTTCATGCCATTAAATAATTTAAATGATTAATTTTGGGACTTGTTAGTCTGTCACTTGTGCTCAAGTGCAAACCATTTGCGCTTAAGAACAAATCATTTGTGCTTAAATGCAAATCAGTTATGCTTCAGCGCAAATAATTTTTTTCTCAAGCGCAAATAGATCATATTACTCTTAAAGCGCAAATTATTTGCGTTTAAAACTTCCATTAAGGCTTTAGCGCAAATAAACAAATTCATGATTCCCCCGGCTGATCACCATGGATTAATTTTAAATGGCACAGGCCTGAATAGCCTACATCATTAAAGTCTATATAGGCCCACCATAAAGCAAAGATAAATAATAATATGTGACAAAGGCCTCTCATATCTGTGACATTGTTATTTTCATTTTAAAAAATCTGGACCCCTGTGATTTCATTGCAAAGTGCCCAGCTAAAATACTGGCAAAAGGCTTAGTGCCTAGTATAGTGGGTGGGGGTCTCAAAAAGCGATGAACATATACATGTAGGAGGCAAAATTCACATCTAATAAGGAATTGCGCTTAAAGGTACTCAACCCGTAAAGAGGGTCCCCATCTCAACAGATTCCAACAACAACAATCCGATCAGAGGGTCCTATATTACTATTTCTTTGGCTTTGGGGGTAAAAAATATTTGATTCGAGTCGAGGAACCCATCAAACAAAGCTCAGAGTTATTAGATATTGATTTTTGAAAATTCTTATGTTCTCGAGATGGGTACCAATAACTGCCGTCAATTTGGTAACATGCTCGAGATGTTACGCCAAAATTCTATTCAAACAGGCAAGGATGGATAACTCTATAATCAAGTGGGTAATAATAACGAATTTATGACTTTCTTCTGGGCCAGAAAGAATTCCCGATAATGAAAAATAATAGATTTCTAAAATCGATATCTAACAAATCTGAGCTTTGATGGGTGACTTCCTCGACTCGAATCAAATATTTTTGACCCCTGAAGCCATTGAAATAGTTATTGAGAGGAGTTTTTACGGGTTGAGTACCTTTAAGCGCAATTGATTGCGTTTAAGCAGGGTGGGGTCTGCAATTTTTTCTGATTCTGAACACTAGGCGGGGGTTTGTGGGTGGTTCAGCAGCCCGGCTTACACATTTTTTCCTGGCAGGGCCCTGTATATTTTTTTCCTACAGTCATTTTTAGCTGAACTTTACTTTGTAAAGTTTGAGCTATTGCCATGGCTTTGTCGACCGTCGTCCGTGTGTGCATGATTTGTCAACAATACAGGCTACAGGTCGTACCTTTGTTCAGATCATTATGAAATTTGTCATAGCTGTTGACATCAACATTTAGACTGGAATGATTCATTTTGGGGTCATTCGAAAAAAAACATGGCCATCTTGGATTTCAAAGTCCAATCCATTAGCACAGGCTACAGGCCGTACTGTTTGTCTGATCATCATGAAATTTGTCACGGATGTTAATATTGACATGTAAATGGGAACGAGTAATTTTGGGGTT
Source organism: Siphonodentalium dalli (assembly GCA_032622095.1). Taxonomy (NCBI): domain Eukaryota; kingdom Metazoa; phylum Mollusca; class Scaphopoda; order Gadilida; family Siphonodentaliidae; genus Siphonodentalium; species Siphonodentalium dalli. The sequence goes on along the minus strand of CP136068.1, from coordinate 134,158,020 downwards.
ATTCGGCACAAAAACATGGCCGCCAGCAGCCATCTTGGATTTTACTCTTCGTATGAATAAATTCTTTAGCACGGGCTACATGTCGTACCTTTAGTCTGATCATCATAAAATTTGTCATGGCTGTTGAAATTGGAATGTTGATGGGAACGAGTAATTTTGGGATGATTCGGACAAAAAACATGGCCGCCAGTGGCCATCTTGGATTTCAAAATTCAATCCATTAGCACGGGCTACATATCGTACTGTTCATCTGATCATCATGAAATTTGTCGTGGATGTTAATATTAACATATACCCCGCTGGACAAAACAAGTGTCCATTGGCACCGCGGTGTATTTGCCGTTCGGCCGCAGTGTCAGAGTTTGTAACTGCAGTTGAGCACCGCGGCCGAACGGCAAGTACACCGTGGCCCAACAGCAAGTACACTGCGACCGAAAGGCAACTACACCGCAGCCGAACGGCATGTACACCGTGGTTAGATTTCTGGTTAGTATCGTCTTTTTTCAGTTTAATGAACGTACACCGCGACAATTACACCATGGCCGAACGGCAATTACACCGCGGCCCAACTGTAGTTAGCCGGTGGAGCCGCGGTGTAGTTGCATTTCAGCCACGGTGGCAACGCTAACTGCACCGCGGTTAGGTGGACACTTGTTTTGTCAAGCAGGGTAGATGGGAACGAGTAACTTTGGGGTCATTCGGCACAAAAACATGGCCACCAGCAGCCATCTTGGTTTTTACTCTTTGTATGACTAAATTCTTTAGCACGGGCTACAGGTCGTACTTTTAGTCTGATCATCATAAAATTTGTCAGGATGTTAACAGTGACATGTAGATGGGAAACGAGTCATTTTGGGGTCATTCGGCCAAAAACATGGCCACCAGCAGCCATTTTGGATTTTACTCTTTGTATGACTAAATCCTTTAGCAAGGGCTACAGGTTGTACCTTTAGTCTGATCATCATAAAATTTGTCATGGCTGTTGAAATTGGAATGTAGATGGGAACGAGTCATTTTGGGGTCATTCGGACAAAAAACATGGTCGCCAGTGGCCATCTTGGATTTCAAAATTTGATCCATTAGCACGGGCTACATGTCGTACTGTTCATCAGATCATACATGTCGTACTGCTCATCAGATCATCATGAAATTTGGCATGGCCGCCGGCAACCATCTTTGATTTTACTCTTTGCATGACTAAACCCTTTGGCACAGGTTACAGGTCGTACCTTTGGTCGGATCATCATAAAATTTGTCATGAATGTTAACAGTGTCATGTAGATGGGAACGAGTCATTTTGGGGTCATTCGGCCAAAAAACATGGCTGCCAGCATGCAGCTATCTTGGATTTTACTCTTTGTACGACTAAATCCTTTACCACGGGCTACAGGTTGTAGCTTTAGTCTCATCATAATGAAATTTGTCCTGGCTGTTGAAATTGGAATGTAGATGAGAATATTAAAGTCATTTTGGGGTCATTTAGACAAAAAACATGGCCTCCAGAGCCATCTTGGATTTCAAAATTCAATCTATTAGCACGGTCTACAGGTCGTACTGTTTGTCTGATCATCATGAAATTTGTCATGGATGTTAATATTAACATATACCCCGCTGGACAAAACAAGTGTCCATTGGCACCGCGGTGTATTTGCCGTTCGGCCGCAGTGTCAGAGTTTGTAACTGCAGTTGAGCACCGCGGCCGAACGGCAAGTACACCGTGGCCCAACAGCAAGTACACTGCGACCGAAAGGCAACTACACCGCAGCCGAACGGCATGTACACCGTGGTTAGATTTCTGGTTAGTATCGTCTTTTTTCAGTTTAATGAACGTACACCGCGACAATTACACCATGGCCGAACGGCAATTACACCGCGGCCCAACTGTAGTTAGCCGGTGGAGCCGCGGTGTAGTTGCATTTCAGCCACGGTGGCAACGCTAACTGCACCGCGGTTAGGTGGACACTTGTTTTGTCAAGCAGGGTAGATGGGAACGAGTAACTTTGGGGTCATTCGGCACAAAAACATGGCCACCAGCAGCCATCTTGGTTTTTACTCTTTGTATGACTAAATTCTTTAGCACGGGCTACAGGTCGTACTTTTAGTCTGATCATCATAAAATTTGTCAGGATGTTAACAGTGACATGTAGATGGGAAACGAGTCATTTTGGGGTCATTCGGCCAAAAACATGGCCACCAGCAGCCATTTTGGATTTTACTCTTTGTATGACTAAATCCTTTAGCAAGGGCTACAGGTTGTACCTTTAGTCTGATCATCATAAAATTTGTCATGGCTGTTGAAATTGGAATGTAGATGGGAACGAGTCATTTTGGGGTCATTCGGACAAAAAACATGGTCGCCAGTGGCCATCTTGGATTTCAAAATTTGATCCATTAGCACGGGCTACATGTCGTACTGTTCATCAGATCATACATGTCGTACTGCTCATCAGATCATCATGAAATTTGGCATGGCCGCCGGCAACCATCTTTGATTTTACTCTTTGCATGACTAAACCCTTTGGCACAGGTTACAGGTCGTACCTTTGGTCGGATCATCATAAAATTTGTCATGAATGTTAACAGTGTCATGTAGATGGGAACGAGTCATTTTGGGGTCATTCGGCCAAAAAACATGGCTGCCAGCATGCAGCTATCTTGGATTTTACTCTTTGTACGACTAAATCCTTTACCACGGGCTACAGGTTGTAGCTTTAGTCTCATCATAATGAAATTTGTCCTGGCTGTTGAAATTGGAATGTAGATGAGAATATTAAAGTCATTTTGGGGTCATTTAGACAAAAAACATGGCCTCCAGAGCCATCTTGGATTTCAAAATTCAATCTATTAGCACGGTCTACAGGTCGTACTGTTTGTCTGATCATCATGAAATTTGTCATGGATGTTAATATTGACATGTAAATAGGAACGAGTAATTTTGGGCTTTATTTGGCCAAAAAACATGGTCGCCGGCAGCCATCTTGGATTTTACTATTTGGATGACTAAAGCTATCAAATGTTTTTGAATTTTATTGGAAAACATAGCCGCCGGCAACCATCTTAGGTTTTACTTTTATATATATACTAGAAGGTGACCCGACTTCGTCCGGGGTTTGACCTTGAATTGTCTATTTTGAAGGCCAAGGTCAAGTGGGGTCACGATTTGACCCGTCCAAAACACTGCCCGAACAAAAGTACCCGACAAAAGTACCCGTCGAAATCCATCCGGTTTTACCCGATTTGACCTTGAATTGACCATTTTGAAGGTCAAGGTCAGGTGGGGTCAAACACCAACACCCCAAAAATGGTGGAAATCGGCCCAGCGGATACCGGGAAATCGGCCCAGCGGATACCGAGATACCCTATGCATCAAATTAATTTCGTCCGTAAAAATCCGCCAGTTTAACCCGATTTGATTTCCACTGAAGTATATAAACGCGCCTCATATACACACACTCATTAATTATCAAGTTTCAACGTAAAGCTAAATTACCATCGGTGCCCGAGATATCGCCAAGACGTCTGAAACAGTCAAATGCATCGGCCGGGTGAGAGTTAACGTGATCTAACTTTATGACCTCTAACGACGTCATAGAAGTTACGCATTGTTTTTATCCTGATAAAAGATCGTACCACTTCTTCTTAATAATTGAGGCAGATAACTAAAACGGATACATACATATTATATATCGTTGGAAAGATGAAGCCACACAGATTCTAACTGTGCAAATTATATGACTGGCAATTTATTATTCGCGCTATATCGAATCGATTTGTGAGCACCGAACTGAAATATATTAGCGCAAAACGGCGTGAAAACAGATTTGACCTCGGCACGTGAAAAGTTGACCTCGCACGGACAAATAAATATGCCTATGTTCGTCGCCGGCCGAAAATACCCTAAAATACCAAATTTCATCGAAATTGGCTTAGTCGTTTTCGAGTCCATCGATTAGACACACACAAACACACACACACACACAGATCTTTCAAATATAATAGATATATCTTCATGTTGATAAACTAGTATTAGACATTAAACTTTCCACATTCCTAATCGCTCCATTGACTGTAATACATTAAATTATTCCCTTTCCAAGTTGAGCTACAGTGTCATTGACACTTTTATTTCATGGGTGCTGTGGGTTTTTGGCTGTCTCCATACCCTTAAAACCCACTGATGAGCCCAAACTTTTGCAAATTTTCTTATACTGATTAAGAGACCTAGAAGTTTTTACCTATAATGTGTCACAGGGCCCAATTCAAGTTAAATTTCAAGTTAAGTTTAATTTGACCATTAAAAGACCCCAAATATTCCCCTTCCCCTGACCAAAGCCCAAAATCCCAATTAGATGTCCAACAATGTTTTCTCTATAGATTCTAATGTCACTTTTGACTGTGGAGTGATTTTCAGAAATATATTTTCATAGGCATGGGTGTTGTATGCTATTACCATGGGTGCTGTGGGTGCTGGGCTCTCTCCATACCCTTAAAACCCACTGAGGAGCCCAAACTTTGTGTAAACTACATGTATTTGCATAGATGCATACCTATCCACAAACAACAAAAGTGCTGGGAGTAGGTACCTGTAATGGGCCCATGTTAAATATACCAATTTGACCATTAAAAAACCCCAAATATTCCTCTCCCTCTGACCGAAGCCCAAAATGATAATCCCAAACAGATGCCCAACAAATTTTTTTCCCCATTGCCTCTACATATTCTAAAGTCAAATGTGGAATCATTTTCTGAATGGGTATATTCTGAGACAACAGTGACCCAGAAATATGTTTCCATAGACACGGGTGCTTTATTGTTTTATCATGGGTGCTGTGCCAGCTGTGGGTGTTGGGCTATCTCCATACCCTTAAAACCCACTGAGGAGCCCAACCTTTGTGCAAACTATTTGCATAGATGCATTCCTATCCACAATTACACAAACAACAAAAGTGCTGGAAGTAGGTACCAATAATGGGTCATATGGCCCAGTTCAACTTAAATATACCAATTTGACCATTAAAAAATCCCAAATATCCCCCTCCTCCTGACCAGAGCCCAAAATGCCATTCAGGTACCCAAATAATTTTTTCCCATTGCCTATATATATTCTAAAGTCAAATGTGGAATCATTTTCAGAATGGTTATAGTCTGAGACAACAGTGACCCAGAAATATGTTTTCATAGGCGCGGGTGCTGTATGGTTTTATCGAGGGTAATTTGGGTGTTGGGCTGTCTCCATACCCTTAAACTCACTGAGGAACCCAAACTTTGTGCAATCTATTTGCATAGATGCATACCTTAAATTTCTATAAACAGCAGAAGTGCTGGAAGTAGATACATATAATGGGTCATATGGCCCAATTCAAGTTAAATATACCAATTTAACTTGAATTGTCATGGGTGCTGTGGGTGTTGGGCTGTCTCCATACCCTTAAAACCCACTGAGGATACCAAACTTTGTACAATCTATTTGCATAGATGAATACCTATCCACAAACAACAAAAGTGCTAGAAGTAGATACCTATAATGGGTCATATGACCCAATTCAACTTAAATATACCAATATGACAATTCAAAAATATATATATATTTCCCTCCCCCTGACCGAAGCCCAAAATCCCAAACAGATGCCCAACAAATTTTTTTCCCATTGCATCTATATATTCTAAAATCAAATGTGGAATAATTTTCAGGATGGGTATAGTCTGAAATATCGCTGACTCAGAAATATGTTTTCATAGGCACGGGTGCTGTATGAATTTGTCATTGGTGCTGTGGGTGTTGGGCTGTCTCCATACCCTTAAAACCCACTGAGAAGCCCAAACTTTTGCAAAACTTCTTATACCGATGCTGATCTTTCCAAAAACACTAAGAGACCTAGAAGTATATGTATACCTATAAAAGACCCAAATATTGCCATCCCCTCAGCCCAAAACCCCACCCAGGTACCCATATGTTTTTGTTCATAGCCTGCCTATATTCTGAAGTCAGATGTGGAATTGTCTTAATAATGAGTATAGTCTGATAGAAAGCTGACCTCAAAATATGAGTTTATAGGCATGGGTGCTGTATGGTTTTATCACGGGTGCCGTGGGTGTTGGGGCTGTCTCCATACCATTAAAACCCACTGAGGAGCCCAAACTTTTGCAAATCTTCTTATATTGATGCAGATCTTTCCAAAAACATTAAGATATACCTAGAAGTTATAATGGGTCACAGGGCCCAATTGAAGTTAAATATACAAATTTGACCATTAAGAGACCCAAATATTCCCCTCTCCCTGACCAAAGCCCAAAATCCCAATTAGATGCCCAACAATTTTTTCTCCCATTGCCTATATATATTCTAACGTCAAATGTGGTGTAATTTTGAGAATGGGAATAGTCTGAAAGAGATCTGATTCAGAAATATATTTTCATAGGCACGGGTGCTGTATGTTTTTTTCATGTGTGCTGTGGGTGTTGGGCTGTCTCCATACCCTTAAAACCCACTGAGGAGCCCAATCTTTCTGCAAACCATTTGTATAGATGCATACCTATCCAAACACCCTAAATGTACTAGACTGGTACCCACAAAATGTGATGCAGGGGCCCAATGAAAGTTAAAAATACCAATTTGACTATTAATAAACACAAATATTCCCCTCCCCTTGAGTCCAAAACTCAACCAAGGTGCCCAATTATATTTTTGTTCATTGCCTGCCTATATTCTGAAGTCAGATGTGGAATTATCTTAATATATATATATATATATGAGTGTAGTCTGATGGAAAACTGACCTCAAAATATGAGTTTATAGGCATGGGTGCTGTATGGTTTTATCACAGGTGCCGTGGGTGTTGGGCTGTCTCCATGCCCTTAAAACCCTGGAATTAACTGAGGAGCCCAAACTTTTGCAAATCTTCTTATACTGATTCCGATCTTTCCAAAAACACTAAGATATACATGTACCTAGTAGTTGATACATATAATGGGTCACAGGGCCCAATTTGAAGTTAAATATACCAATTTGACGATTAATTAGAGACCCAAATATTCCCCTCTCCCTGACCAAAGCCCAAAATCCCAATTAGATGCCCAACAATTTTTTCTCCCATTGCCTTTATATATTCTTGCGTCAAATGTGGAGTAATTTTGAGAATGGGTATAGTCTGAAAGAGATCTGATTCAGAAATATGTTTTCATAGGCACGGGTGCTGTATATTTTTTTCGTGGGTGTTGGGCTGTCTCCATACCCTTAAAACCCACTGAGGAGCCCAAACTTTGTGCAAGCCATTTGTATAGATGCATACCTATCCAAAAACCATAAATTTATTAGACTGGTACCCACACAATGTGATACACGGCCCAATAAATGTTAAAAATACCAATTTGACTATTAAAGTCATTAGCTTCACTCCCGGTGGGTATATATTTCATGTCAGACAGAACTGTATCCGATATACCATAAGAAAGGTCATAAAAAACTAGAAATAAAACCCCAAGGTTGCATATTATTGATGCGGTATTCGCCCCGTATTAAATTGTTGAAAACTGCGGTCAGAGTAAGAAATCTTCTCAGATACAACCACATTTTCGGCGCGAATCATCGCGTGGAGGTCATGGAATTATATTCGGAAGAAATCGGAACCGCCCGAAAAACGACGATCGGCTGGCACGCACGGTAAGAGAACAGCCAAAACAATAGCCGACATGTCGATAACCGAAAGTAGATTCAACAAAACACAAACTAGATAATGTGATTATGTCTTGATTTTTGCATCGATATCTCATGTTTTCTAATTGAAATGTCGAGAATTAATTGGCAACTAACAAAGTGTACACACTGTGTATATGTTATATATGGATTGTTTGCAAATTTAGGCGTGAATGGGTATTCGTGCACAGCATGCAAAATACGATTGGCACACCTCCGAACCGATCAGCTGATCCAGGTCGTCATGCTTCTCATCGATTGAAAATAAACAAATCGGGGAATTCCTGCCCTTCTTATCAAACGTCAACACATTTGGTCGAATTTAAGATGAAGTTATCTGCAATGGCATTATTGACTTATGTAAATGGAAATTATTAGCAATATTTCAAACGCAGAGAGTGCATGAACCACCGATCGATCTATAAATTATAATAGCCCAATCGGGCTGAACTAGATCGATTGGTCTTCCTGGCATAGTGGTTGCTGCTGTAAGAGAGGGAACTCTAAATTTCTTAAATATTAAAATTTTGTTTGTTTTCAGATTTGTACAAGTTTATAATGAATATTACTAGTAAAACAATATACCATTGTCTTTCATTAGTTTCAAAATAAATGAGAATTTTTTTTAATTGGTAGAAACAGCTGATCGAAAGAACAATTTAGAGTACTCCCCTTATCCCAGATTCACTTTATAGTAGCTAATTACACTTAAGCATAAATTATTTATGCTTAAGCATAATTAACTTACGATCAGCGTAATACATTTGAATTACGCTTGAGTGTAATTGGGTTCATCAGCTATCTCACCTCTATGGGAGGAAGCCAAATTAACATTTAATAAATAATTGAGCTAAAGCCCCCCCCCCCCAATCAAGGAATCTCTAATTACACTTAAGTGCAATAAGAATATTTCTTATCACGCTTAAGTGCAATAAGAAGATTCCTTATTGCGCTTAGAGATTCCTTATTGCGCTTAAGTGCAATACGATATTCCTTTTTGTGCTTAAGTGCAATAAGATATTCCTTATTGTGCTAGCGCAATTAGATATTTCCTTATTGAACTTAATCGCAATTATATCTTCCCTTATTATATCGCTTAAGCTCTATTATTTATTAAATGTTAATTTGGCTCCCCATATACCTCATGTATATTGGTATAACCTGATGTAGGTTACTGGCATTAGTAATGCGGTTGCATCCATTTCAGCTTGAGGGGAGTTCAATGAGAGTGTATATGAATTACGTTTAAGCGTACTTCATTTACGCTTAAGCGCGGAACTCATTTACACTTAAGCATAATTAATATGAATAATGCTTAAGCAAATACCTAACTCCAACTGATTTCCTCTGTCTGAATAATTGAGTCCATCTCATAGTATATGGGGGAGTCTAAACCGATGTTTGATTGATGTCTAAATTGCCAGAGTAAATTTGAGTTTAGAGAAAATCGCATGGGAGACAGCCTTTTCAAATATATTATTTATTAGTGTAAATCAATTGCGCTCAAGCGCAAAAAATATGTGTCTAATAATATATTTGCGCTTTAGCATAAAATTGCCATAAATGTGATCTATTATATGGGAGGCCCTTTTCACATTTATTATTTATTTACGCTTAAGCGCAAATAACCTCTATCATTTGCAATTAAGCAAATAGATCATATTTGCGCTTAAGCGAAAATCATTTGCACTTAAGCGCAAATAAAAATCAATATGCAATGATCCCCCCTGAATTAATTTTACATGGCACAGGCCTAAACACATCACTAAAGTTGATATAGCCCCACCATATGAGGGAAACAATCCCCCAGAAACCCCAAGATCTGTTTTATGACCATGGAAATGATATAGATCTGTGTAGGATATGTCTCTTTTATAAAATATACTATATCTCTGGGATGGCGACAAATTCTTGGGGACAGGGATGCTGATATTATGAAAATAGGGGTTTTCCCCCAACTTCAAGTCAATGAGTACACCATATGAGGGAAGAAAACCTCAGTAACCCCTAATTCCCTATTTATGGCCATGGAAATGGTATATATCTGTGCAGGAGATAATAAAATATACATGAGCTCTGGGAGTGAGGCACCAAATCTTGGGACACCAGGGACAGAGATGCTGATATGCATATGGAAATATGTTTTTTCTTCAACTTCGAGTCTGTATGGGGCTATTACTATGGTCCCATGCTAATATAATATGAGATGGACTCAATCATTCACATCAGAGGGATGTAATGGAGTGTTAGGTATTTGCGCTTAAGCGCAAATAAATTGATAGACACATATTTGTGCTTAAGCGCAAATGATTTACGCTTAAGCACAAATATTTGCGCTTAATGATTTATGCTTAAGCACAAATATTTGCGCTTAAGCGCAAATAAATAATAAATGTGAAAATGGCCTCCCATACTATTTCCGCTAAAGCGCATATGATTTGTATTTAAGTATAAATGATTTGCTCTTAAGTGCAAATGATTTACACTTAAGCGTAAATGATTTGCGATTAAGCAGAATCAGAATAAATGTGAAAACGGCTTCTCGTATAATCGCCTAAGCATAATTCATTTATGATTAAGTGTAATTAATCTATCAATGAAAATAAATGACCAGTGAGCTTAAGCGTAAATCAATTACGCTTAAGCACACTTTAATCAATTACGCTTAAGCACACTAGTCATAATTCTATTACTCATAGGAGTAATGCTTTATCTACATCATACGGTTAAGCGTAAGTGAAGTACGCTTTATATGTGTGCATTACACCTGAGTGTAATACATTACGCTTAATTGTAATTCACTTACGCTAATGTGCAATTAGCTAATACATGTGAAGAAGGCTTTCCATTATAGTTATCATCCATCAGAATGAATAGTGCTTACTAAAGCTTGACAACAGAATTTGCCATTAAAAACATTTCATGGCCAATGAGCTAACAAATGTTCTGTACTGGCATATTGAATACCAATTATTTGTACTATTGTACAGGTATAATGTAATTAAACAGTTTTGAGTTACAAAAGTAAGACAACTCTTTCTGCACGGTACTGTGCTTGCAGCCAGATTGATGTAAAAATTCGGTCAATGCGCTTACAATTTTCTATAAATAGTAACATTTTGGAATTATTACCTCTCGATCACTGTTCGATTATAATCTTTGCCACTAACTCGGCCAATGTTTTTCCGTTTGTGATTTCACGCAACAATTCCCTTTCTATTCCTTCCCTGTCGAATTGACTACCGATTGCGATGTCAATTTGTTTTTCGCTTTAATATTCTGATGTGCATGACGCTATTCCAGCGAACGGTCATCCTCCCTAGAAGCCATTTCTGAGAACGAAACCCGATTCAATCCCAATCGAGTCGGAAGTGCTCGGGCATTTCCGTGACTGCACAAGACAACGCATCGGTTTGTATTTTCGTGTTATTATGGTGAGATTAATCGGGACGATTGATGAATATAAATAGTTAGCCGAATGGCCGTATAATGTGTACAAACTGACTTCAGGATGGGGGATTTCGTGTATCTGAGTTATTTTATTCACTCTTCCCACAGAATGACGCAGGGAACTCAATTGTGAGGTTCAATTTACGTTTCACATCACTTTAATAAACACAAATATTCCCCTCCCCTTGAGCCAAAAATCCTTTCCAGGTGCCCAAATATTTTGATTGATTGCCTGTCTATGTTCTAAAGTCATATGTGGAATCATTTTCACAAATGAGTATAGTCTGAGACTGAGAGAAAACTGACCCCAAATTATGATTTTATAGGAACGGATGCTGAGTAGTTTTATCATGGGTGCTTATCCTTAAATTCAACTGAGAAGCCCAAGCTTTTGCTAATATTTTATATAGGTGCAGACCTATCCAAACACACTAAAAATGGTGGAAATAAAAACATATAATGGGTTACAGGACCTAATTCAAGTTAAAGTTCCAGGCGGGGGGGGGGGGGGGGGTCGGAAAAAATTTCCAAGCACGTATGATGGGGTGGGTGGGTGTCGTTTAATGGTTCCAAAAAACAGTTTTTTCATATGCCAAATTTGTTTTCCATTCCTGCTATTGAGTCTTATTTTGATGTGTTTTGAACAGAAACAGGTCTATATAGTTAATACTAATGCTATACTACATATAGAGGTTATCAGAAGTTGGATCAGTTGCACAATGGCCAACAATAACCCAAATTCAACTTGATAGAACTAGACACTGCGCTATTGGAAAAATAAAATTTAATCAGGATTCCATCTACTGATACAACAAAATTAGAATAACTATGCAGAACTCAGCTGAAAATAAGCAATAAAATGAAAGCACACTTGACCATATGTGACATGGAAATAAAGATATAATAAATAATGGAATAAAATAGACTTTTGACAACGTAAAACATAAAATCTTAACAAATAAATTGAAGGCCAGCCGGGCCAGCTTGAATAATTTCACATTGTTTTCCATGTTAATGTGGGTCAGCTTGTAATGTTAATCACAGTAACGAAGATTTTATTGTCACTGATATCGTGAGCAAAAAAGAAGTGAAATTTGGCTATACATCCGTTTTTTAGCTCAACTTTACTTTGTAAAGTTTGAGCTATTGCCATGGCTTTGTCGTCCGTCGTCCGTGTGTGCGTGTGTACGTAACGCGTCAACAATAGAGGCTACAGGTCGTACCTTTGATCGGATCATTATGAAATTTGTCATAGCTGTTGACATCAACATTTGTACCGGAATGATTCATTTTGGGGTCATACGGAAAAAAAACATGGCCGCCAGCGGCCATCTTAGATTTCAAAGTTCAATCCATTAGCACGGGCTACAGGCCGTACTGTTCGTCTGATCGTCATGAAATTTGTCATGGATGTTAATATTGACATGTAGATGGGAACGAGTAATTTTGGGGTCATTCGGCCAAAAAACATGGCCGCCAACAGCCATCTTCGATTTTACTCTTTGCATGACTAAATCCTTTAGCACGGGCTACAGGTCGTACCTTTAGTCAGATCGTCATAAAATTTGACATGGATGTTAACAATGACATGTAGATGGGAACGAGTCATTTTTGGGTTATTCGGGCAAAAAACATGGCCGCCAGCAGCCATCTTGGATTTTACTCTTTGTATGACTAAATCCTTTAGCACGGGCTACAGGTCGTACCTTTAGTCTGATAATCATGAAATTTATCATGGCTGTTGAAATTGAAATGTAGATGGGAACGAGTCATTTTGGGGTCATTCGGACAAAAAACATGGCCGCCAGTGGCCATCTTTGTTTTCAAAATTCAATCCATTAGCACGGGCCACAGGTCGCACTGTTCGTCTGATCGTCATGAAATTTGTCATGGATGTTAATATTGACATGTAGATGGGAACGAGTAATTTTGGGGTCATTCGGCCCAAAAACATGGCCGCCAGCAGCCATCTTGGATTTTACTCTTTGTATGACTAAATTCTTTAGCACGGGCTACAGGTGGTACCTTTAGTCTGATCATCATAAAATTTGTCATGGATGTTAATAATGACATGTAGATGGGAACGAGTCATTTTGGGGTCATTCGGCCAAAAAACATGGCCGTCAGCAGCCATCTTGGATTTTACTCTTTGTATGACTAAATCCTTTAGCACGGGCTACAGGTCGTATCTTTAGTCTGATCATTATAAAATTTGTCATGGCTGTTGATATTGGAATGTAGATGGGAACGAGTCATTTTGGGGTCATTCGGACAAAAAACATGGCCGCCAGCGGCCATCTTGGATTTCAAAATTTAATCCATTAGCACGGGCCACAGGTCGTACTGATTGTCTGATCATCATGAAATTTGTCATGGATGATAATATTTACATGTAGATGGGAACGAGTAATTTTGGGGTCATTCGGCCAAAAAACATGGCCACCAGCAGCCATCTTGGATTTTACTCTTTGTATGACTAAATCCTTTAGCACGGGCTACAGGTCGTACCTTTAGTCAGATCGTCATAAAATTTGTCATGGATGTTAACAATGACATGTAGATGGGAACGAGTCATTTTTGGGTTATTCGGACAAAAATCATGGCCGGCAGCAGCCATCTTGGATTTTACTCTTTGTATGACTAAATCCTTTAGCACGGGCTACAGGTCGTACCTTTAGTCTGATAATCATGAAATTTATCATGGTTGTTGAAATTGGAATGTAGATGGGAACGAGTCATTTTGGGGTCATTCGGACAAAAAACATGGCTGCCAGTGACCATCTTTGTTTTCAAAATTCAATCCATTAGCACGGGCCACAGGTCGTACTGATTGTCTGATCATCATGAAATTTGTCATGGATGATAATATTTACATGTAGATGGGAACGAGTAATTTTGGGGTCATTCGGCCAAAAAACATGGCCACCAGCAGCCATCTTAGATTTTACTCTTTGTATGACTAAATTCTTTATCACGGGCTGCAGGTCGTACCTTTAGTCTGATCATCATAAAATTTGTCATGGATGTTAACAATGACATGTAGATGGGAACGAGTAATTTTGGAGTCAATCGGCCAAAAAACATGGTCGCCAGCAGCCATCTTGGATTTTACTCTTTGTATGACTAAATCCTTTAGCACGGGCTACAGGTTGTATCTTTAGTCTGATCATCATAAAAATTTTCATGAATGTTAATAATGACATGTAGATGGGAACGAGTCATTTTGGGGTCATTCGGCCAAAAAAGATGGCCACCAGCAGCCATCTTGGATTTTACTCTTTGTATGACTAAATCCTTTAGCACGGGCTACTGGTCATACCTTTTGTCTGATCATCATAAAATTTGTCATGAATGTTAACAATGACATGTAGATGGGACTGGGTCATTTTGGGGTCATTCGGCCAAAAACAAAAGGCCACCAGCAGCCATCTTGGATTTCACTCTTTGTATGATTAAATCCTTTAGCACGGGCTACAGTTCGTACCTTTAGTCTGATCATCATAAAATTTGTCATGGATGTTAACAATGGCATGTAGATGGGAACGAATCATTTTGGGGTCATTCGGTCGAAAAACATGGTCGCCAGTGGCCATCTTTGATTTCAAAATTTAATCCATTAGCACAGGCTACAGGTCATACTGTTAGTCTGATAATCTTGAAATTTGTCATGGATGTCATTATTAGCTCAACTTTACTTTGTAAAGTTTGAGCTATTGCCATGGCTTTGTCGTCCGTCGTCCATGTGTGCGTGTGTACGTAACGCGTCAACAATAGAGGCTACAGGTCGTACCTTTGATCGGATCATTATGAAATTTGTCATAGCTGTTGACATCAACATTTGTACCGGAATGATTCATTTTGGGGTCATACGGAAAAAAAACATGGCCGCCAGCGGCCATCTTAGATTTCAAAGTTCAATCCATTAGCACGGGCTACAGGCCGTACTGTTCGTCTGATCGTCATGAAATTTGTCATGGATGTTAATATTGACATGTAGATGGGAACGAGTAATTTTGGGGTCATTCGGCCAAAAAACATGGCCGCCAGCAGCCATCTTCGATTTTACTCTTTGCATGACTAAATCCTTTAGCACGGGCTACAGGTCGTAGCTTTAGTCAGATCGTCATAAAATTTGTCATGGATGTTAACAATGACATGTAGATGGGAACGAGTCATTTTTAGCTCAACTTTACTTTGTAAAGTTTGAGCTATTGCCATGGCTTGGTATCCGTCGTCCGTGTGTGCGTGTGTGTGTGTTTGTGTGTGTGTGTGATGCGTCAACAATTTCCTTTAGCACGGGCTACAGTTCGTACCTTTGGTCCGATTATTATGAAATTTGTCATGGATGTTGACATTGACATGTAGATGGGAACAATTCATTTTGGGGTCATTCGAAAAAAAAACATGGCTGCCATCGGCCATCTTGGATTTCAAAATTCAATCCATTAGCACGGGCTACAGGCCGTACTGTTCGTCTTATTGTCATGAAATTTGTTATGAATGTTAACAATGACATGTAGATGGGAACGAGTCATTTTGGGGTCATTCGGCCAAAAAACATGGCCGCCATCAGCCATCTTGGATTTTACTCTTTGCATGACTAAATCCTTTAGCACGGGCTACAGGTCCTACTTTTAGTCTGATCATCATAAAATTTGTCAAGAATGTTAATAATGACATGTAGATGGGAACGAGTCATTTTGGGGTCATTCGGCCGAAAAACATGGCCGTCAGCAGCCATCTTGGATTTTACTCTTTGTATGACTAAATCCTTTAGCACGGGCTACAGGTCGTACCTTTAGTCTGATAATCATGAAATTTATCATGGCTGTTGAAATTGAAATGTAGATGGGAACGAGTCATTTTGGGGTCATTCGGACAAAAAACATGGCCGCCAGTGGCCATCTTTGTTTTCAAAATTCAATCCATTAGCACGGGCCACAGGTAGCACTGTTCGTCTGATCGTCATGAAATTTGTCATGGATGTTAATATTGACATGTAGATGGGAACGAGTAATTTTGGGGTCATTCGGCCCAAAAACATGGCCGCCAGCAGCCATCTTGGATTTTACTCTTTGTGTGACTAAATTCTTTAGCACGGGCTACAGGTGGTACCTTTAGTCTGATCATCATCAAATTTGTCATGGATGTTAACAATGACATGTAGATTGGAACGAGTCATTTTGGGGTCAATCGGCAAAAACACATGGCCGCCAGCAGCCGTCTTGGATTTTACTCTTTGCATGACTAAATCCTTTAGCACGGGCTACAGGTCCTACTTTTAGTCTGATCATCATAAAATTTGTCAAGAATGTTAATAATGACATGTAGATGGGAACGAGTCATTTTGGGGTCATTCGGCCAAAAAACATGGCCGTCAGCAGCCATCTTGGATTTTACTCTTTGTATGACTAAATCCTTTAGCACGGGCTACAGGTCGTATCTTTAGTCTGATCATTATAAAATTTGTCATGGCTGTTGATATTGGAATGTAGATGGGAACGAGTCATTTTGGGGTCATTCGGACAAAAAACATGGCCGCCAGCGGCCATCTTGGATTTCAAAATTTAATCCATTAGCACGGGCCACAGGTCGTACTGATTGTCTGATCATCATGAAATTTGTCATGGATGATAATATTTACATGTAGATGGGAACGAGTAATTTTGGGGTCATTCGGCCAAAAAACATGGCCACCAGCAGCCATCTTGGATTTTACTCTTTGTATGACTAAATCCTTTAGCACGGGCTACAGGTCGTACCTTTAGTCAGATCGTCATAAAATTTGTCATGGATGTTAACAATGACATGTAGATGGGAACGAGTCATTTTTGGGTTATTCGGACAAAAATCATGGCCGGCAGCAGCCATCTTGGATTTTACTCTTTGTATGACTAAATCCTTTAGCACGGGCTACAGGTCGTACCTTTAGTCTGATAATCATGAAATTTATCATGGTTGTTGAAATTGGAATGTAGATGGGAACGAGTCATTTTGGGGTCATTCGGACAAAAAACATGGCCGCCAGTGACCATCTTTGTTTTCAAAATTCAATCCATTAGCACGGGCCACAGGTCGTACTGATTGTCTGATCATCATGAAATTTGTCATGGATGATAATATTTACATGTAGATGGGAACGAGTAATTTTGGGGTCATTCGGCCAAAAAACATGGCCACCAGCAGCCATCTTAGATTTTACTCTTTGTATGACTAAATTCTTTATCACGGGCTGCAGGTCGTACCTTTAGTCTGATCATCATAAAATTTGTCATGGATGTTAACAATGACATGTAGATGGGAACGAGTAATTTTGGGGTCAATCGGCCAAAAAACATGGTCGCCAGCAGCCATCTTGGATTTTACTCTTTGTATGACTAAATCCTTTAGCACGGGCTACAGGTTGTATCTTTAGTCTGATCATCATAAAAATTTTCATGAATGTTAATAATGACATGTAGATGGGAACGAGTCATTTTGGGGTCATTCGGCCAAAAAAGATGGCCGCCAGCAGCCATCTTGGATTTTACTCTTTGTATGACTAAATCCTTTAGCACGGGCTACTGGTCATACCTTTTGTCTGATCATCATAAAATTTGTCATGAATGTTAATAATGACATGTAGATGGGACTGGGTCATTTTGGGGTCATTCGGCCAAAAACAAAAGGCCACCAGCAGCCATCTTGGATTTCACTCTTTGTATGATTAAATCCTTTAGCACGGGCTACAGTTCGTACCTTTAGTCTGATCATCATAAAATTTGTCATGGATGTTAACAATGGCATGTAGATGGGAACGAATCATTTTGGAGTCATTCGGTCGAAAAACATGGTCGCCAGTGGCCATCTTTGATTTCAAAATTTAATCCATTAGCACAGGCTACAGGTCATACTGTTAGTCTGATAATCTTGAAATTTGTCATGGATGTCATTATTAGCTCAACTTTACTTTGTAAAGTTTGAGCTATTGCCATGGCTTTGTCGTCCGTCGTCCATGTGTGCGTGTGTACGTAACGCGTCAACAATAGAGGCTACAGGTCGTACCTTTGATCGGATCATTATGAAATTTGTCATAGCTGTTGACATCAACATTTGTACCGGAATGATTCATTTTGGGGTCATACGGAAAAAAAACATGGCCGCCAGCGGCCATCTTAGATTTCAAAGTTCAATCCATTAGCACGGGCTACAGGCCGTACTGTTCGTCTGATCGTCATGAAATTTGTCATGGATGTTAATATTGACATGTAGATGGGAACGAGTAATTTTGGGGTCATTCGGCCAAAAAACATGGCCGCCAGCAGCCATCTTCGATTTTACTCTTTGCATGACTAAATCCTTTAGCACGGGCTACAGGTCGTAGCTTTAGTCAGATCGTCATAAAATTTGTCATGGATGTTAACAATGACATGTAGATGGGAACGAGTCATTTTTAGCTCAACTTTACTTTTTAAAGTTTGAGCTATTGCCATGGCTTGGTATCCGTCGTCCGTGTGTGCATGTGTGTGTGTTTGTGTGTGTGTGCGTGTGTGATGCGTCAACAATTTCCTTTAGCACGGGCTACAGTTCGTACCTTTGGTCCGATTATTATGAAATTTGTCATGGATGTTGACATTGACATGTAGATGGGAACGATTCATTTTGGGGGTCATTCGAAAAAAAAACATGGCTGCCATCGGCCATCTTGGATTTCAAAATTCAATCCATTAGCACGGGCTACAGGCCGTACTGTTCGTCTTATTGTCATGAAATTTGTTATGAATGTTAACAATGACATGTAGATGGGAACGAGTCATTTTGGGGTCATTCGGCCAAAAAACATGGCCGCCATCAGCCATCTTGGATTTTACTCTTTGTATGACTAAATCCTTTAGCACGGGCTTCAGGTCGTACCTTTAGTCTGATCATCATAAAATTTTTCATGGCTGTTGAAATTGGAATGTAAATGGGAACGAGTCATTTTGGGGTCATTCGGACAAAAAAACATGGCCGCCAGCGGCCATCTTGGATTTCAAAATTTAATCCATTAGCACGGGCCACAGGTCGTACTATTCGTCTGATCATCATGAAATTTGTCCTGGATGTTAATGTTGATATGTAGATGGGAACGAGTAATTTTGGGGTCATTTGGCGGAAAAAACGTGGCCGCCAGCAGCCATCTTGGATTTTACTCTTTGTATGACTAAATTCTTAGCACGGGCTACAGGTCGTACCTTTAGTCTGATCATCATCAAATTTGTCATGGATGTTAACAATGACATGTAGATTGGAATGAGTCATTTTGGGGTCAATCGGCCAAAAAACATGGCCGCCAGCAACCATCTTGAATTTTACTCTTTACATTACTAAATCCTTTGGCATGGGCTACAGGTCGTACCTTTGGTCAGATCTTCAGGGAATAATTTAATGTGTTACAGTCAATGGAGCGATTAGGAATGTGGAAAATTGAATGTCTAATACTAGGTTATCAACATGGAGTCGAGATATACCGGTATGTATATAAAAGTAAAATCTAAGATGGTTGCTGGCGGCTATATTCAAAAATATTTGATAGCTTTAGTCATGCAAAAAGTAAAATCCAACATGGCCATTGGCAGCCATGCTTTAATGCCGAAAAACCCTAAAATGGCTCGTTCCCATCTACATGTCATTGTTAACATCCATAACACATTTCATGATCAGACGAACAGTACGACCTGTAGCCTGCGCCAATGGCTTAAATTTATAAATCCGAGATGACCGCCAGCGGTCATGTTTTTTGGCCAAATGACCCCAAATGACTCGTTCCCATCTACATGTCAATGTCAATATCCATGACAAATTTCATAAAGATTAGACCAAAGGTACAACCTGTAGCCCGCGCCAAAGGATTTAGTAATGCAAAGAGTAAAATCCAAGATGGCTGCTGGCGGCCATGTTTTTCGGCCAAATAACCCCAAAATGACTCGTCCCATATACATGTCATTTCTAATATCAATGACAAATTTCATGAAGTTCCGACCAAAGGTACGACCTGTCGCCCGTGCTAAACGATTTAGTCATGCAAAGAGTAAAATCCAAGATGGCTGCTGGCGGCCATGTTTTTTTGGCCAAATGACCCCAAAATGACTCGTTCCCATCTACATGTCAATGTCAATATTCATGACAAATTTCATGAAGATCTGACCAAAGCTAAAGATCGAACACATATGCACACTGGTGTTGTAACATGCACACTTGTGTTGTAAAATACCACATATATGTTTACAACATCGAACATCCAGTGCCTGTATAAAAGTCAATGTCATGTATATGTTCAATAAAAAGTGAGTAGTGGCATATATTTATTCAATAATATAACATATATATGACACATACATCAAATAAAGTGCTGTCTTTGTTCACATATACAACCATATGTATTGGATAATATAGAACATAAATGAGCATTTTACAACAGCATGCCGTGTGCATATGTGTTCGATCTTTAGCTTTGGTCAGATCTTCATGAAATTTGTCATGGATGTTAACAATGACATCTAGATGGGAACGAGTAATTTTGGGGTCATTCCACCAAAAAACATGGCCGCCAGCAGCCATCTTGAATTTTACTCTTTGCATGACTAAATCGTTTAGCACGGGCTACAGGTCATACCTTAGGTCGGATCTTCATGAAATTTGTCACGGATGTTAACAATGACATGTAGATGTGAACGAGTCATTTTGGGGTCATTCGGCCAAAAAACATGGCCGCCAGCAACCATCTTGAATTTTACTCTTTACATTACTAAATCCTTTGGCACGGGCTACAGGTCGTACCTTTGGTCAGATCTTCAGGGAATAATTTAATGTGTTACAGTCAATGGAGCGATTAGGAATGTGGAAAGTTGAATGTCTAATACTAGGTTATCAACATGAAGAGATATATATAAAAGTAAAATCTAAGATGGTTGCTGGCGGCTAGCTTTAGTCATGCAAGATGTAAAATCCAAGATGGCCACTGGCAGCCATGTTTTAATGCCGAATAACCCTAAAATGGCTCTTTCCCATCTACATGTCATTGTTAACATCCATAACAGGTACGACCTGTAGCCCGCGCCAATGGATTGAATTTTTAAATCCGAGATGACCGCCAGCGGCCATGTTTTTTGGCCAAATGACCCCAAAATGACTCGTTCCCATCTACATGTCAATGTCAATATTCATGACAAATTTCATAAAGATTAGATCAAAGGTACAACCTGTAGCCCGCGCCAAAGGATTTAGTAATGCAAAGAGTAAAATCCAAGATGGCTGCTGGTGGCCATGTTTTTTGGCCGAATGGCCTCAAAATGACTCGTTCCCATCTACATATCAGTGTTAACATACATGACAAATTTCATAAAGATTAGACCAAAGGTACAACCTGTAGCCCGCGCCATAGGATTTAGTAATGCAAAGAGTAAAATCCAAGATGGCTGCTGGCGGCCATGTTTTTCGGCCAAATAACCCCAAAATGACTCGTTCCCATATACATGTCATTTCTAATATCAATGACAAATTTCATGAAGTTCCGACCAAAGGTACGACCTGTAGCCAATGCCAAAGGATTTAGTCATGCAAAGAGTAAAATCCAAGATGGCTGCTGGCGGCCATGTTTTTTAGCCAAATGACCCCAAAATGACTCGTTCCCATCTACATGTCAATGTCAATATTCATGACAAATTTCATGAAGATCTGACCAAAGCTAAAGATCGAACACATATGCACACTGGTGTTGTAACATGCACATTTGTGTTGTAAAATACCACATATATGTTTACAACATCGAACATCCAGTGCCTGTATAAAAGTCAATGTCATGTATATGTTCAATAAAAAGTGAGTAGTGGCATATATTTATTCAATAATATAACATATATATGACACATACATCAAATAAAGTGCTGTCTTTGTTCACATATACAACCATATGTATTGGATAATATAGAACATAAATGAGCATTTTACAACAGCATGCCGTGTGCATATGTGTTCGATCTTTAGCTTTGGTCAGATCTTCATGAAATTTGTCATGGATGGTAACAATGACATCTAGATGGGAACGAGTAATTTTGGGGTCATTCCGCTAAAAAACATGGCCGCCAGCAGCCATCTTGAATTTTACTCTTTGCATGACTAAATCGTTTAGCACGGGCTACAGGTCATACCTTTGGTCGGATCTTCATGAAATTTGTCACGGATGTTAACAATGACATGTAGATGTGAACGAGTCATTTTGTGTTCATTCGGTCAAAAAACATGGCCGCCAGCAACCATCTTGAATTTTACTCTTTGCATGACTAAATCGTTTAGCACGGGCTACAGGTCATACCTTTGGTCTGATCTTCATGAAATTTGTCACGGATGTTAACAATGACATGTAGATGTGAACGAGTCATTTTGGGGTCATTCGGCCAAAAAACATGGCCGCCAGCAACCATCTTGAATTTTACTCTTTACATTACTAAATCCTTTGGCACGGGCTACAGGTCGTACCTTTGGTCAGATCTTCAGGGAATAATTTAATGTGTTACAGTCAATGGAGCGATTAGGAATGTGGAAAGTTGAATGTCTAATACTAGGTTATCAACATGAAGAGATATATATAAAAGTAAAATCTAAGATGGTTGCTGGCGGCTAGCTTTAGTCATGCAAGATGTAAAATCCAAGATGGCCACTGGCAGCCATGTTTTAATGCCGAATAACCCTAAAATGGCTCTTTCCCATCTACATGTCATTGTTAACATCCATAACAGGTACGACCTGTAGCCCGCGCCAATGGATTGAATTTTTAAATCCGAGATGACCGCCAGCGGCCATGTTTTTTGGCCAAATGACCCCAAAATGACTCGTTCCCATCTACATGCCAATGTCAATATTCATGACAAATTTCATAAAGATTTGATCAAAGGTACAACCTGTAGCCCGCGCCAAAGGATTTAGTAATGCAAAAAGTAAAATCCAAGATGGCTGCTGGCGGCCATGTTTTTTGGCCGAATGGCCTCAAAATGACTCGTTCCCATCTACATGTCAGTGTTAACATACATGACAAATTTCATAAAGATTAGACCAAAGGTACAACCTGTAGCCCGCGCCATAGGATTTAGTAATGCAAAGAATAAAATCCAAGATGGCTGCTGGCGGCCATGTTTTTCGGCCAAATAGCCCCAAAATGACTCGTTCCCATATACATGTAATTTCTAATATCAATGACAAATTTAATGAAGTTCCGACCAAAGGTACGACCTGTAGCCAATGCCAAAGGATTTAGTCATGCAAAGAGTAAAATCCAAGATGGCTGCTGGCGTCCATGTTTTTTAGCCAAATGACCCCAAAATGACTCGTACCCATCTACATGTCAATGTCAATATTCATGACAAATTTCATGAAGATCTGACCAAAGCTAAAGATCGAACACATATGCACACTGGTGTTGTAACATGCACATTTGTGTTGTAAAATACCACATATATGTTTAAAACATCGAACATCCAGTGGCTGTATAAAAGTCGATGTCATGTATATGTTCAATAAAAAGTGAGTAGTGGCATATATTTATTCAATAATATAACATATATATGACACATACATAAAATAAAGTGCTGTCTTTGTTCACATATACAACCATATGTATTGGATAATATAGAACATAAATGAGCATTTTACAACAGCATGCCGTGTGCATATGTGTTCGATCTTTAGCTTTGGTCAGATCTTCATGAAATTTGTCATGGATGTTAACAATGACATCTAGATGGGAACGAGTAATTTTGGGGTCATTCCACCAAAAAACATGGCCGCCAGCAGCCATCTTGAATTTTACTCTTTGCATGACTAAATCGTTTAGCACGGGCTACAGGTCGTACCTTTGGTCGGATCTTCATGAAATTTGTCACATATGTTAACAATGACACGTAGATGTGAATGAGTCATTTTGGGGTCATTCGGCCAAAAAACATGGCCCCCAGCAACCATCTTGAATTTTACTCTTTACATTACTAAATCCTTTGGCACGGGCTACAGGTCGTACCTTTGGTCAGATCTTCAGGGAATAATTTAATGTGTTACAGTCAATGGAGCGATTAGGAATGTGGAAAATTGAATGTCTAATACTAGGTTATCAACATGGAGAGATATACCGGTATGTATATAAAAGTAAAATCTAAGATGGTTGCTGGCGGCTATATTTAAAAATATTTGATAGCTTTAGTCATGCAAAAAGTAAAATCCAACATGGCCATTGGCAGCCATGCTTTAATGCCGAAAAACCCTAAAATGGCTCGTTCCCATCTACATGTCATTGTTAACATCCATAACACATTTCATGATCAGACGAACAGTACGACCTGTAGCCCGCGCCAATGGCTTAAATTTTTTAATCCGAGATGACCGCCAGCGGCCATGTTTTTTGGCCAAATGACCCCAAATGACTCGTTCCCATCTACATGTCAATGTCAATATCCATGACAAATTTCATAAAGATTAGACCAAAGGTACAACCTGTAGCCCGCGCCAAAGGATTTAGTCATGCAAAGAGTAAAATCCAAGATGGCTGCTGGTGGCCATGTTTTTTGGCCAAATGACCCCAAAATGACTCGTTCCCATCTACATGTCAATGTCAATATTCATGACAAATTTCATGAAGATCTGACCAAAGCTAAAGATCGAACACATATGCACACTGGTGTTGTAACATGCACATTTGTGTTGTAAAATACCACATATATGTTTACAACATCGAACATCCAGTGCCTGTATAAAAGTCAATGTCATGTATATGTTCAATAAAAAGTGAGTAGTGGCATATATTTATTCAATAATATAACATATATATGACACATACATCAAATAAAGTGCTGTCTTTGTTCACATATACAACCATATGTATTGGATAATATAGAACATAAATGAGCATTTTACAACAGCATGATGTGTGCATATGTGTTCGATCTTTAGCTTTGGTCAGATCTTCATGAAATTTGTCATGGATGTTAACAATGACATCTAGATGGAACGAGTAATTTTGGGGTCATTCCGCCAAAAAACATGGCCGCCAGCAGCCATCTTGAATTTTACTCTTTGCATGACTAAATCGTTTAGCACGGGCTACAGGTCATACCTTTGGTCGGATCTCCATGAAATTTGGCACGGATGTTAACAATGACATGTAGATGTGAACGAGTCATTTTGGGGTCATTCGGCCAAAAAACATGGCCGCCAGCAACCATCTTGAATTTTACTCTTTGCATGACTAAATCGTTTAGCACGGGCTACAGGTCATACCTTTGGTCGGATCTTCATGAAATTTGTCACGGATGTTAACAATGACATGTAGATGTGAACGAGTCATTTTGGGGTCATTCGGCCAAAAAACATGGCCGCCAGCAACCATCTTGAATTTTACTCTTTACATTACTAAATCCTTTGGCACGGGCTACAGGTCGTTCCTTTGGTCAGATCTTCAGGGAATAATTTAATGTGTTACAGTCAATGGAGCGATTAGGAATGTGGAAAATTGAATGTCTAATACTAGGTTATCAACATGGAGAGATATACCGGTATGTATATAAAAGTAAAATCTAAGATGGTTGCTGGCGGCTATATTCAAAAATATTTGATAGCTTTAGTCATGCAAAAAGTAAAATCCAACATGGCCATTGGCAGCCATGCTTTAATGCCGAAAAAACCCTAAAATGGCTCGTTCCCATCTACATGTCATTGTTAACATCCATAACACATTTCATGATCAGACGAACAGTACGACCTGTAGCCCGCGCCAATGGCTTAAATTTTTAAATCCGAGATGACCGCCAGCGGCCATGTTTTTTGGCCAAATGACCCCAAATGACTCGTTCCCATCTACATGTCAATGTCAATATCCATGACAAATTTCATAAAGATTAGACCAAAGGTACAACCTGTAGCCCGCGCCAAAGGATTTAGTAATGCAAAGAGTAAAATCCAAGATGGCTGCTGGCGGCCATGTTTTTCGGCCAAATAACCCCAAAATGACTCGTCCCATATACATGTCATTTCTAATATCAATGACAAATTTCATGAAGTTCCGACCAAAGGTACGACCTGTAGCCCGTGCTAAACGATTTAGTCATGCAAAGAGTAAAATCCAAGATGGCTGCTGGCGGCCATGTTTTTTGGCCAAATGACCCCAAAATGACACGTTCCCATCTACATGTCAATGTCAATATTCATGACAAATTTCATGAAGATCTGACCAAAGCTAAAGATCGAACACATATGCACACTGGTGTTGTAACATGCACATTTGTGTTGTAAAATACCACATATATGTTTACAACATCGAACATCCAGTGCCTGTATAAAAGTCTATGTCATGTATATGTTCAATAAAACGTGAGTAGTGGCATATATTTATTCAATAATATAACATATATATGACAGATACATCAAATAAAGTGCTGTCTTTGTTCACATATACAACGATATGTATTGGATAATATAGAACACAAATGAGCATTTTACAACAGTATGCCATGTGCATATGTGTTCGATCTTTAGCTTTGGTCAGATCTTCATGAAATTTGTCATGGATGTTAACAATGACATCTAGTTATTTTGGGGTCGTTCAGCCAAAAAACATGGCCACCAGCAGCCATCTTGGATTTTACTCTTTGCATGACTAAATCCTTTGGCGCGGGCTACATGTCGTACCTTTTGTCTGATCTTTATGCAATTTATCATGAATGTTGACATTGACATGTAGATGGGTCATTCGGCCAAAAAACATGGCCGCTGGTGGCCCATCTTGGATTTCAAAATTAAATCCATTGACGCGGGCGGGCTACATGTCATACTATTCGTCTGATAATCATGAAATTTGTCATGGATGATAATATTGACATGTAGATCGGAACAAGTCATTTTGGGGTCGTTCGGCAAAAAAACATGGCCGCCAGCAACCATCTTGGATTTTACTCTTTGCATGACTAAATCCTTTGGAGTAGGCTACAGGTTGTAGCTTTGGTCGGATCTTCATAAAATTTGTCATGGATGTTAATAATGACATGTAGATGGGAACAAGTTCTTTTGGGGTCATTCGGCAGCAGCCATCTTGGATTTTACTATTTGCATGACTAAATCCTTTGGCACAGGTAAGACATTTCAATCAGCATCTTTCCTATTTCTCCATTTACTGTAAACCATTAAATTATTCCCCTACCTAAGTTGAGCTACAGTGTCATTGACACTTTCATTCTGATCATCATGAAATTTGTCATGGCTGTTGACATTGACATGTTGATGGGAACGAGTCATTTTGTGTTCATTCAGGAAAAAAACATGGCCGCCAGTGGCCATCTTGGATTTCAATATTCAATCCATTAGCACGGGCTACAGGTCGTACTGTTCGTCTGATCATCATGAAATTTGTCTTTGATGTTAATATTGACATGTAGATGGGAACGAGTAATTTTGGGGTTGTTCGCCCCAAAAACATGGCCACCGCGCCGGCAGCCATCTTAGATTTTACTCTTTGCATGACTAAATTTTTTGGCACGGCCTACAGGTCGTAGACGTACCTTTGGTCGGATCATCATAAATTTTTTCATGGATGTTAACAATGACATGTAGATGGGAACGAGTCATTTTGGGGTCATTCGGCAAAAAAACATGGCCGCCAGCAGCCATTTTGGATTGTACTCTTTGTATGACTAACTCCTTTAGCACGGGCTACAGGTCGTACATTTAGTCTGATCATCATGAAATTTGTCATGGCTGTTGAAATTGGAATGCAGATGGGAACGAGTCGTTTTGGGGTCATTCGGACAAACAACATGGCCGCCAGTGGCCATCTTGGATTTCAAAATTCAATCCAGTAGCACGGGCTACAGGTACCTTTGGTCTGATCATCATGAAATTTGTCTTGAATGTTAACATTGACATGTAGATGGGAACGAGTAATTTTGGGGTCATTCGGCCAAAAAACATGGCTGTCGGCCGCCATCTTACATTTACTCTTTTCATGACTAAATTCTTTGGTACGACCTACAGGTCGTACCCTTGGTCGGGTCATCATAAAATGTGTCATAGCTGTTGACATTGAAATGTAGATGGGAACGAGTCATTTTGGGTTCATTCGGGAAAAAAACATGGCCGCCAGTGGCCGTCTTGGATTTCAATATTCAATCCATTAGCACAGGCTACAGGTCGTACCGTTTGTCTGATCATCATGAAATTTGTCATGGATATTAATATTGACATGTAGATGGGAACGAGTCATTTTGGGGGTCATTCGGCCAAAAAAAATGGTCACCAGAAGCCATCTTGGATTTAACTCTTTGCATGACTAAATCCTCTGGCGCGGCCTACAGGTTGTAGCTTTGGTCAGATCGTCATGAAATTTGTTACGATGCTCTTGTTCTCTTCTGGGAAGATTCTATATCCCATAAAATTAGAGAAGATAAAATGCATAATCGAGGTGACTAATGTGTGAATATCACCAACTTCAACTGGGGAACTTCAATCTGATCCTCAGGTCTCCCATGGGCCATAGGAGTTGAGACCTCAGCAGAATGAGGTTCCCAGAGGGTGAATTTGGGATGTGGGATAGCATCACTAAATTTACACTCTGTGGACCTCATTCTGCAAATGACAGACACACTATTTGCAGGCTTGTTCATTTACATTATTATGCAAGTCAGATGTTATGTTTTAGTAAAGGTAAAACCAATGTTGAATTTTTCAGCTATAATACTTGACTGATACATTATTCAAATACAGTAATGCTCTAAATAATCGACTCCCCACAGCAGAATTATGGGTAACTTTTCAGGATTTAGTCGGAAATATGTCTTGTTGCCATTAATCGGAAAGCTCTTGGCCAAGAGCTTTCTGATGAATGGCAACAAGCCATATTTCCAACTAAATCCTGAAAAGTTACCCATAATTCTGCTGTGGTTAAGGAGTCGATTAATTAGAGCATTACTGTAGGTGTGGTGGCTGAATAGTAAAATCACCTTCAGTAAGTGAAAACTGAAATAGGTGCATAATATGTCTTTAACACTTTCTTTACTAAATAGTCATTGCCGAGTATCTCCCTTATGAAATGTTCTGATAATAAGTTAAACAATAGGCCATTTATTGGACTTATTATCAAAACATTTCCCACCAATGAAAAGGAATTCTTCTGCAGTTGTATTATCCACTCGTGTATCTGTCGTCTGCCCATTTTTCATGAATATCCCTCCAAATGAATAATAGACTTATTCCAATGTATACCTTTATAGCTGCATTCAGTAAAGTAAAGGTTAATATATACTTTTCAGGTCCAAGGAATTCCTGTGCAGCACTGGACGTCGTGCATTCATATTGACAAGATGGAAACAACCTTCATTACTATTTCACTGAGCCAGGATATAATACTGCTTTTGGAACAGCTCAGATACCAGTTCGACTTGTAATCAACGGAACAGGTTTGTTAACTCATTCAATGCCTGGCTGCCCCCTTATGCGATGTCTTGACGTTATTTAAGAAATGAATGTAGTGGGTGTGTGTTATTGGGGGATACTGCGCTGTGGTTGTTAAGGTATATTGTGAATGTGTTCCCCCTATGAACACAGCGACATATCCCACAATAACACACACACCCACTACATTCATTTCTTATATTTATATAGTTTTTTGATGATTTATTCCCATAAAAAGGTGAGTGTATTCTTATTAATTTTCACAAAATCTGCCGAGAATTTGTGTACTAGCCCACGCAATGCATTAAGTCAGCCCAACATAAGATTTTCAAGCACTTTGTGACAATAATGTGATTGATACAAATAGCTGGCTTCAGATGCAAATTGGCTTAACTTCGAAAAGCATGCCTCATTATTCTGCTGACCACTTTTAGGGATTAGGTCAGATTAGGTAGCCAATTTGTGACGTCATGTTCGTGTTACATTCTTTGTGTTATTGGGAAAGTGTGTGATCCAATTGACAGTTGACAATCACCAAACAGGATTTAGTGTAACACAGACAGGCTATGTAAATATATTTAATTATTAGCTCAACTTTACTTTGTAAGGTTTGAGCTATTGCCATGGCTTGGTATCCGTCGTGCGTGTGTGTGTGGGCGTGATTCGTCAACAATTTCCTTTAGCACGGGCTACAGTTCGTACCTTTGGTCCGATTATTATGAAATTTGTCATGGATGTTGACATGTAGATGGGAACAAGTCATTTTGGGGTCATTCGGAAAAAAACATGGCCACCAGCGGCCATCTTGTATTTTAAAATTCAATCCATTAGCACGGGCTACAGGCCGTACTGTTCATCTTATTGTCATGAAATTTGTCATGGATGTTAATATTGACATGTAGATGGGAAAGAGTAATTTTGGGGTCATTTGGCCAAAAAACATGACCGCCGGCAGCCATCTTAGATTTTACTCTTTGCATGACTAAATCCTTTGACACAGGCTTCAGGTCGTACCTTTGGTCGGATCATCATAAAATTTGTCTTGGATTTTAACAATGACACGTAGATGGGAACGAGTCATTTTTGGGTCATTCGGCCAAAAAATATGACCACCAGCAGCCATCTTGGATTTTACTCTTTGTATGACTAAATCCTTTAGCACGGGTTACAGGTCGTACCTTTAGTCTGATCATCATGAAATTGGAATGTAGATAGGAACGAGTCATTTTGGGGTCATTAGGACAAAAAACATGGCCACCAGTGCAGGGCCATCTTTGATTTCAAAATTTAATCCATTAGCACGGGCCACAGGTCATACTCTTTGCCTGATCATCATGAAATTTGTCATGGATGTTAATTTTGACATGTAGATGGGAACGAGTAATTTTAGGGTCATTCGGCCAAAAAACATGGCCGCCAGCAGCTATCTTGGATTTTACTCTTTGCATGACTAAATCCTTTAGCACGGGCTACAGGTCGTACCTTTATTCTTATCATCATAAAATTTGTTCATTACGTGTACATCTGCTTTAAACTGCATACCCTGGATTATAGAAGAAAGTCGGGGTCCCAACCTCACTAAATTAATTAAGCCAATATAGCCAGCAAATTACCCATATATCACGTTTTGACATGACTCTTGTAAAAGTAGACATTTGTAAGACTTGCTACATCAGTCGTTTGATGTTATAAACTTGTTTAAATTGAATTAAATTAAATTAAATAAAAAAAATTTAAATCATCTAAAATCTATAAATCACATGCATGTTAATTGAATTTCCTCATCGTGTGGTCATATGTTCTGTTTATGAGGTAATCTAACTACCATACACATTGAGATATTCATTATAAATAGAGAGGTTAATATAATAGCGGGTAACGTGAACATCAATGTTTCTTCGCCACATATCAACAGGTAAATATACAATTTTCTGAGATGATGTGAGGCACCTGAGTGAATTTTTAAGTTTGTAAGTTTGCATTATGCTGACAACTTTCCTTTACAATATATCAAGATTAAGCATGACAAATAAACAGCATTCGTTTAAATGCATTGCGGGGTATGGATAAAGAGCGTTTGTCCATTTCATGTACAAGGACTTTAATAGAATATAGCCATCGCACAGGGGAACATTCCCTCTGTATAACTAGATATTTCCCGAGCCCCCCCCCCTTCTGGAGAAGTTGCCGAGATATTAAGAAACAAAAGACGGGGTCCCAACCTCACTAAATTTACAGAGTGCATATGCTATAGATAATATTCGATGAATCTGCCGAATTTATCACTTGAAACGCTGGAATATTTCCACGCTGTGGGCAGAAGCTTGGCATTAATTTGATGCCACCGGAAAGAGGAGCATTCCCTCTGTGTAACTAGATATTTCCTGAACCCCTCCCTTCTGGATAAGTTGCCGACATATTAAGAAACAAAAGTTGGGGTCCCAACCTCACTAAATTTACTGAGTGCATATATGTTACAGAATATGTTTGTTGAATCTGCCAAATTTATTACTTGAAACGCTGAGATATTTCCACTCTGTGGTAAGAACCTGGGAGTTAATTTTGATGTCATCGGAAAGAGGAACATTCCCTCTGTATAACTAGATATCACCCGAGTCCCTCCCTTCTGGATAAGTTGCCAAAATATTGAGAAACAAAAGTCGGGGTCCCAACCTCACTAAATTTAACATCAGAAATAACTCCGGTGCCCAACCTCACCTCGCAAAATGGTATATTTATCTATTAAATTCTTGATATGTTTGTAAAGAAACGCTAACAAAATTAAGAAACAATTTCTTTACAATGATAGTCAGAAATCACTCAGGTATAACCTTTCACCTCTGTGGCAGACAGCGGCAATTAACATTGTTGGTATGAGTGATTCCCAATACACTCCCGATTACACTGTGTATAAGGGATTATGGGCGCGGTATGGATGTTTATTGATAGTGTACTGATAGTCTAGACTGACAGGGGTCATATATGGTCACATATAGCTAATGACCGCAACATGCATGCATTGTTTATTTGTAGTTTATTGCAACTGAAGTCAATGATACATTGTTGGTTATACGACACTTATTGTTGTATATTACATGTATATCCAATATATATGCTATTTAAAAGCTGTTAACCGTTTGCAAACTGCAATCATCATATCAGTCTAACTAAGCGTAACCGGGAATTAATTTATCACTTGAGACGCTGGGATATTTCCACGCTGTGGGAAGAAACTGGGAGTTAATTTTGATGTCATCGGAAGGGGAACATTCCCTCTGTATAACTAGATATTTCCCAAGTCCCTCCCTTCTGGATAAGTTGCAGAAATATTAAGAAACAAAAGTCAGGGTCCCAACCTCACTAAATTACAGAGTGCATCTATTATAGATAATATCTGATGAATCTGCTGAATTTATCACTTGAAACGCTGGGATATTTCCATGCTGTGGGAAGAACCTGGGAGTTAATTTTGATGTCATCGGAAAGGGGAACATTCCCTCTGTATAACTAGATATTTCCGAGCCCCTCCCTAATGGGTAAGTTGTCGAGATATTAAGAAACAAAAGTCGGGGTCCCAACCTCAATAAATTTACTGAGTGCATCTGTTACAGAATATGTTTGTTGAATCTGCCGAATTTATTACTTGAAACGCTGAGATATTTCCACGCTGTGGTAAGAACCTGGGAATTAATTTTGATGCTATCGGAAAGGGGAACATTCCCTCTGTATAACTAGATAATTCCCGAGCCACTCCCTTCTGGATAAGTTGCCGACATATTAAGAAACAAAAGTTGGGCCCCCAACCTAACTAAATTTACAGAGTGCATCTGTTACAGAATATGTTTGTTGAATCTGCCGAATTTATTACTTGAAACGCTGAGATATTTCCACGCCGTGGGAAGAACCTGGGAGTTAATTTTGATGTAATCGAAAAGAGGAACATTCCCTCTGTGTAACTAGATATTTCCTGAGCCCTCCATTCTGGATAAGTTGCCGAGATATTAAGAAACAAAAGTCGAGGTCCCAACCTCACTAAATTTACAGAGTGCATCTGTTATAGTTAATATCCGATGAATCTGCCGAATTTATCACTTGAAACGCTGAGATATTTCCATGCTGTGGGCAGAACCTGGGAATTAATTTTGATTCCACCGGAAAGGGGAACATTCCCTCTGTATAACTAGATATTTTCCGAGCCCCTCCCTTCTGGATAAGTTGCTGACATATTAAGAAACAAAAGTTGGGGTCACAACCTCACTAAATTTACAGAGTGCATCTGTTACAGAATATGTTTGTTGAATCTGCCGAATTTATTACTTGAAACGCTGAGATATTTCCACATTGTGGGCAGAATCTGGGAATTAATTTTGATGTCATCGGAAAGGGGAACTTTCCCTCTGTGTAACTAGATATTTCCCGAGCCCCTCCCTTCTGGATAAGTTGCCGATATATTGAGAAACAAAAGTCGGGGTCCCAACCTCACTAAATTACAGAGTGCATCTGTTATAGATAATATCTGATGAATCTGCAGAATTTATCACTTGAAACCCTGGGATATTTCCACGCCGTGGGAAGAACCTGGGAGTTAATTTTGATGTCATCGAAAAGAGGAACATTCCATCTGTGTAACTAGATATTTCCCGAGCCCCTCCCTTCTGGATAAGTTGCCAAGATATTAAGAAACAAAAGTCGAGGTCCCAACCTCACTAAATTGCAGAGTGCATCTGTTATAGATAATATCTGATGAATCTGTCGAATTTATCACTTGAAACGCTGGGATATTTACACGATGTGGGATGAACATGGGAGTTAATTTTTATGTCATCGGAAAGGGGAACATTCCCTCTGTATAACTAGATATTTCCCGAGCCCCTCCCTAATGGATAAGTTGTCGAGATATTAAGAAACAAAAGTCGTGGGTCCCAACCTCACTAAATTTACTGAGTGTATCTGTTACAGAATATGTTTGTTGAATCTGCCGAATTTATTACTTGAAACGCTGAGATATTTCCACGCTGTGGTAAGAACCTGGGAATTCATTTTGATGCCATCGGAAAGGGGAACATTCCCTCTGTGTAACTAGATATCTCCCGAGCCCCTTCCTTCTGGATAAGTTGCCGAGATATTAAGAAACAAAAGTCGGGGTCCCAACCTCACTAAATTTACAGAGTGCATCTGTTATAGTTAATATCCGATGAATCTGCCGAATTTATCACTTGAAACGCGGAGATATTTCCACGCTGTGGGCAGAACCTGGGAATTAATTTTGATGCCATCGGAAAGGGGAACATTCCCTCTGTATAACTAGATATTTCCCGAGCCCCTTCCTTCTGGATAAGTTGCCGACATATTAAGAAACAAAAGTTGGGGTCACAACCTCACTAAATTTACAGAGTGCATCTGTTACAGAATATGTTTGTTGAATCTGCCGAATTTATTACTTGAAACGCTGAGATATTTCCACGTTGTGGGAAGAATCTGGGAATTAATTTTGATGTCATCGGAAAGGGGAACATTCCCTCTGTGTAACTAGATATTTCCCGAGCCCCTCCCTTCTGGATAAGTTGCCGATATATTGAGAAACAAAAGTCGGGGTCCCAACCTCACTAAATTACAGAGTGCATCTGTTATAGATAATATCTGATGAATCTGCATAATTTATCACTTGAAACGCTGGGATATTTCCACGCCGTGGGAAGAACCTGGGAGTTAATTTTGATGTCATCGAAAAGGGGAACATTCCCTCTGTGTAACTAGATATTTCCCGAGCCCCTCCCTTATGGATAAGTTGCCGAGATATTGAGAAACAAAAGTCGGGTCCCAACCTCACTAAATTACAGAGTTCCCCTTTCCGATGGTATCAAAATTAATTCCCAGCTTCTGTCCACAGCGTGGAAATATTCCAGGGTTTCAAGTGATAAATTCGGCAGATTCATCGAATATTATTTATTGCATATGCACTCTGTAAATTTAGTGAGATTGGGACCCTGTCTTTTGTTTCTTAATATCTCGGCAACTTCTCCAGAAGGGTGAGCTCGGGAAATATCTAGTTACACAGAGGGAATGTTCCCCTTTCACTCAGGTGCCTTACATCATCTCGGAAAATTGTATATTTACCTGTTGATATGTGGCGAAGAAACGCTA
The DNA here is from genome assembly GCA_032622095.1 of Siphonodentalium dalli. Classification (NCBI taxonomy): domain Eukaryota; kingdom Metazoa; phylum Mollusca; class Scaphopoda; order Gadilida; family Siphonodentaliidae; genus Siphonodentalium; species Siphonodentalium dalli. The sequence continues at coordinate 134,122,289 of CP136068.1, read as the reverse complement.
TAAAAATTAATTAACAATTTCTTTACAATGATAGTTAGAAATCACTCGGGTTTAACCTTTCACCTCTGTGGCAGACAGCGGCAATTAACATTGCTGGTATGTGTGATTCCCAATACACTCCCGAATACACTGTGTATTAGGGGATTATGGGTGGATGTTTATTGATAGTGTATTGATAGTCTAGACTGACAGGGGTCATATATGGCCGCATGTAGCTAATGACTGCAACATGCATGCATTGTTTATTTGTAGTTTATCGCAACTGAAATCTATGATACATTGTTGGTTATACAACAATTATTGTTGTATATTAAATGTATAGCCAATATATATGCTATTTAAAAGCTGTTAACCGTTTGCAAACTGCAATCATCATATCAGTCTAACTAAGCGTATTGTCGGGGTTAAGCCATGCTAGTCTTGAAACAATTTTCCTGGCGTGCACCTGAATATTCAGTGTATACGTAAAACCGTCATCTTGTTTGTGTGTTATCGTATTGGGAGAGGAGCTTTATAAGTTGCAAAACTTGTGTCCAAATCCCTTTCGTATTTTTTGTAAATAAAATTTGTTTCAAGTCAAGTATTCAGTGTACTCTACCCGACCGCTCAATGCATGCTTTGACGAAATATTTGATAACAGAACAGGGTCTTGACCTTCAAGTTCGCGTGTTTGAATTTTTATATAGCTTATAAAAGCAACTAGAAAAGACATTAGTCGATGAATTGTCCAAAGTTTCCAACTACAACTTTTACATATTCACTAGCCTATATATACCGACGACTGTAAGATAAGCAAATATCATATAAAGAGACATGAATATCGATATGCAACCTCAAACAAACCTGCATGGAGTTTCAATGCACCAGACAGGACTACTCCTACACATGCACACACTCAAGTCGATTAGATTGATGAATTATTAGTGTAAAACACAGACCCAGGGTGTGGACTCAGGGGTTCCAAACCGCACCTAGCATTTGCTGCGTTTGCATTGATTTGTTTCACAGTAATAAAACCCCATTGGAACTGATATTATGACCCACACCAGCTCAGAACATTTGGTGAGGTACCCCCGAATCATTTTTTAAAGCCAGTGTACACGTAATATGATGAATGTTAATAATGACATGTAGTTGGGAACGAGTCATTTTGGGGTCATTCGGCCAAAAAACATGGCCACCAGCAGCCATCTTGGATTTTACTCTTTGTATGACTAAATCCTTTAGCACAGGCTAAAGGTCGTACCTTTATTATGATCATCATAAAATTTGTCATGAATGTTAATAATGACATGTAGATGGGAATGAGTCATTTTGGGGTCATTCGGACGAAAAACATGGCCGCCAGCGGCCATCTTGGATTTAAAAATTTAATCCATTACCACGTGCCACAGGTCGTACTGTTTGTCTGATCATCATGAAATTTGTCATGGATGATAATATTGACATGTAGATGGGAACGAGTAATTTTGGGGTCATTCGGCCAAAAAACATGGCCGCCAGCAGCCATCTTGGATTTTACTCTTTGCATGACTAAATCGTTTAGCGCGAGCTACAGGTCGTACCTTTGGTGTAATCTGTATGAAATTTGTCATGAATGTTGACATTGCCATGTAGATGGGAACGAGTCATTTTGGGGTCATTTGGTCAAAAAACATGGCCGCTGGTGGCCATCTTGGATTTAAAAATTCAATCCATTGGCGCGGGCTACAGGTCGTAATGTTCGTCTGATCATCATGAAATTTGTCATGGATGTTAATATTGATATGTAGATGGGAACGAGTCATTTTGGTGTCATTCGTCAAAAAAATATGGCCACCAATTTCCATTTTAGATTTTACTCTTTGTATGACTAAATATTTCTACAAAATTCATTAGCATGTGTTATAGACCGATATGTTTGTTTGATCTTCATGAATTTTTTCATGGATGTTGACATGTAGATGGGAACGAGTTATTTTGGGGTGATTCCCAAAAACATTGGTTACTGGTGGCCATTCTAGAATTTAATCTTTACATCATTAAATACTTTGGCAAACCCTACAGACCACATCCCTGATCTGATCATTATGAAATTTATCATGAATGTTGATATTGACATGTAGATGAGAACGAGTCATTTTGGGGGTCATTCAGCCAAAAGACATGGCCGCTGGTGAACATCATGGATTTCAAAATTTATTCAGTTAACGTGGTTACAGGCTGTACTGTTTGTTTGATCATCATAAAAATTATCATGGATGTCGACATTGAGATGAAGATGGGAACGAGTCATTTTAGGGTCATTCGGTCAAAAAACATGGCCACCACGGCCATCTTGCATTTACTATTAGGATCACTAAATCCTTTGACACACCCTTTATTAGCTCAACTTACTTTTGTAAGTTTGAGCTATTGCCATGGCTTGGTGTCCTTCGTCCGTGTGTCCGTCAACAATTTCCTTTGGCGCGGGCAAATGTTGACATTGACATGTAGATGGGAACGAGTCATTTTGGGGTCAGTGGGCCAAAAAACATGGCCGTCAGCAGCCATCTTGGATTTTACTCTTTGCATGACTAAATCATTTGGCGCAGGCTACAGGTCGTAGTTTTGATCGGAACTTCATGAAATTTGTCATGAATGTTAACATAGACATGTAGATGGGAACGATTCATTTTGGGGTCATTCGGCCAAAAAACATGGCCACTGGTGGCCATTTTGGATTTCAAAATTCAATCCATTGGCGCGGGCTACAGGTTGTACTGTTCGTCTGATCATTATGAAGTTTGTCATGGATGTTAATATTGACATGTAGATGGGAACGAGTCATTTTGGGGTTGTTCGGCCAAAAAACATGGCCGCCAGCAGCCATCATGGATTTTACTCTTTGCATGACTAAATCATTTGGCGCGGGCTACAGGTCGTACCTATGGTCTGATCTTTATGAATTTTGTCATGAATGTTGACATTGACATGTAGATGGGAACGAGTCATTTTGGGGTCATTCGGCCAAAAAACATGGCCGCTGGTGGCCATTTTGGATTTCAAAATTCAATCCATTGGCGCGGGCTACATGTCGTGCTGTTCGTCGGATCATCATGAAATTTGTCATGGATGTTAATATTGACATGTAGAACAAGTGATTTTGGGGTCGTTCAGCCAAAAAACATGGCCGCCAGCAGCCATCTTGGATTTTACTCTTTCAATGACTAAATCCTTTGGCGCGGGTTACAGGTCGTACCTTTGGTCTGACCTTTATGAAATTTGTCATGAATATTGATATTGACATGTATATGGGAACGAGTCATTTTGGGGTCATATGGCCAAAAAAATGGCCGCTGGCAGCCATGTTGGATTTAAAAATTCAATCCATTGGCACGGGCTACAGGTCGTACTGTTTGTCTCATCATCATGATATTTATCATAGATGTTAATATTAACATGTAGATGGGAACGAGTCATTTTGGGGTCTTTTGGCCAAAAAATGTGTCCGCCAGCAGCCATATTGGATTTTACTCTTTGCATGAATAAATCCTTTGGTGCGGGCTACAGGTCGTAGCTTTGGTCGGAACTTCAAGAAATTTGTCATGTATGTTAACAATGACATGTAGATGGGGAAACGAGTCATTTTCGGGTCGTTCAGCCGAAAAACATGGCCGCCAGCAGCCATCTTGGATTGTACTCTTTGCATGACTAAATCCATTGGCACAGGCTACAGGTCATACCTTTGATCAGATCATTATGAGATTTGTGAAGGCTGTAGATGGGAACAAGTCATTTTGGGGTAATTCGGAAAAAAACATGGCTGCCGGTGGCCATTTTAGAATTTACTCTTTGCATCAATAAATCATTTGGCACACCATAATCACCACATCCCTGATCCGATCATTATGAAACCTGTTATGAATGTTGATATTTAATGTACATCTAGTCTTACTTAGACATTTCAATTAGCACTTTTCCTATTCCTCCATTTACTGTCGACCATTAAATTATTCCCCTACCTAAGTTGAGCTACAGTGTCATTGACACTTTCATTGATAAAGATACTTCCAAGCACCACACACCAAATCAAGACTTGATCTTATTTTCACATACATGACAGATGTTCTGACAACAGTAATACAGTGTCCATGGTCTGATCACAAATGACTTGTTGCTGCTATTCCTGTCCTTGCCATCTAGTTAACATTGTTCATTCGTATACATTATCATTCCATTTCTACTTCTACCAATACGACTATTGTTTTGGTCTCACTTCACATGTACATCTTGTCATACTTAGACATTTCCATTAGCACCTTTCCTAATTCCTCCATTTACTGTCAACCATTAAATTATTCCCCTACCTAAGTTGAGCTACAGTGTTATTGACACTTTCATTAGTACATGTATGTTGTTTGTGCTGGGTTAAAGTACCTATTCCCACTGAAAAATTAGTTTGAGGTGAAACCATAAATGCACTGGATTTCATCCAGATAAATAATAGAACATTCCAGTGTACACTTTTAAAACTGAGGGCAAAAATCTATTTAGTACAGAAATTGTTAACCCGTTGAACCCCTACCCTAGATATTGGGTGATTTACGCATTTTTCAAGAGACAAACTAAACTTATTATACCCTCCGCAACGAAGTTAGGGGGTATACTGGAGTCAGCTCATCCGTCCGCCATCCGTCGTCCGTCGAGCCGTGGACACAAATTTGTCAGGAGTTTTTGTCAGTCTTGAAACTTGGTACAGGCATCAACCACCATGGGCACCTGCGCACTTGCGTTTATGACGTCTGTCGGACTTCTTTTGATGGAGTTATTCCCTCTTTTTGAAACATGTATAATTTTTATACCCCCCCCCCGCAACGAAGTTAGGGGGGGGTGTATACTGGAGTCAGCTTATTCGTCCGTCCATCTGGCCGGGGACACAAATTTGTCCGGAGTTTTTCTCAGTTGTTTTTAGATCAATTTCCGTGAAACTTGGCACAGACATCATTAACCACCATGGGAACCTGTGCACGTGCAATTATGACATCTGTTGGATTTTATTTGTGGAGTTATCCACCCTTTTTCGACTTATAAATTTTTTCGCAACATGTATAATTTAGTCCGAGCTTTTATTCATACATTTTTAGGTTTGAATTCTTTTAAAACTTGGCACAGATATTTAGTACCATGGGAACCTGTGCACCTCCAATTATGACGTCTGTCCGACATTTTTTGGTGGAGTTATCCTCCTTTTTCAACTTAGAAATATTTTTGCAACATGCATAATTTTGTTCGAGCTTTTATTCCTACATTTATAGGTCAATGTTTTTTTTAACTTGGCACTGATATTAAGTACCATGGGAACCTGTGCACCTGTGACTATGATGTCTGTCTGACTTTTTTTGTTGAGTTATTCCCCTTTTTCGACTTTAAGTTTGCAACATGCATAATTTTGTCTGAATTTTTATTCCTACATTTTTTCGGTCAATAGGTTTAAGATTTGTGTTATTGTTGTGCACCTACAATGGGAACTTTTATTTTATTATTTTAACTAAATGTTTACTGACATGTGAAACATCTTAGTATTTTAAAAACACGGGGGGGGGGGGGTATCCTCTAGTTAGGTAAATTTGATTTTAACTTGGCACAGACATTTAGTACCATGGGAACCTGTGCACCTGCGATTGTGACATCTGTCGGGCATGTTTTGGTGGAGTTATCCACCTTTTCTGACTTAGAATTTTTTTTGCAACATGTCTAATTTTGTCCGAGCTTTTATTCCTACATTTTTCGGTCAATAGGTTTAAGATTACAGTTAGGTTTGTGCACCTGCAATGGAAACTGTTATTTTATTATTTTAACTAAAATGTTTACTGACATGTGAAACATCTTAGAATTTGTAAAATTGTCCTTGAAGACATCTTATATGGGTGCATATATTTGCCATACATCTGGGTTTTATCACATGATCATATTCCTTTCTCAATGCACTCTGAAAGTATGCTAAACAATGAACCCTTGTTTTTTGATGCATTTCATGAATATAAAAAGCAAACATGTTTTCTCGAAGATTGATTTATTAAGTTTATTAAAGAATGAATATCAACATATATATCCTATTCATATGGTTATTTCATATTGAGTCGACTGAGTTTAAAAAACGTCATCAGAATTTGTCTGATTTATATGCAGGTAGCTGAAGAAGATTAGTCAGTTTTAATTAGTTCACAAAATGGTGCTCTCAAAGTTAGGAATGGGGTTCCGTATGACTAGTGAATGCTAATTCACTAACTGAACTCATACAGTCATCTCAATTATTTGACATTATATAATGGTATATTTTGAGTATTTCCAAGTGATGCCGTCCGAGATAGGGGTTGGGGTCGGGTCGGGCACCATCAAATTTGGAAATATGAGGTTATGTATATGTTTATCTGTTAACCGATAAAAATATATTTAAATTTGTATATATGAGGTTCCGCTATTTAAATTTGGTTTACTTTTTACAATATATGCCAGGGTACCCTGCTAGTATACAATATTGAAGCACACAAGCTTAACTGACATTACACAAGTGATATACAAGCGACAATTAAAACCCTTTTATTTGTTTTCAGGTTCTGATTGTCTTTTTTACAAGCATTAGTGTCTTGTGAGATGACTATGCCGAAATAACACAGTGGTAAAGTTCTGTGAATTATGTTCATCAAATACCATGCAGCCATACCGGGCAAGATGTCATGAGATTATTTCTTCTGGAATCTGACAACACATATGAAGGCACTTGAATACCAAAGACTATCCAAACTGCTATATCACAGCACCAGTCTTTTCGAGGCAGGTACAACCAGCAGGCTGAAAACTTGTCAGGCTATTGTTCAATACATTTGGTTTGTAGATAACCAAATGCAACTTGGTATAATAATCTACTATATATTTTGGAACTGCTGTCTCTGTGTATTTTGTATATGTGTGTGTTATAGACTCAAAATCTTTTTGACCGATCTGACTCAAATTTGGTATGTGGGTTGTAGTTCCCATTCATCTTTATTGTGTGTTTATTGTCCCCCGACGTTTCCGTCGGAGGACTATAGAAATGACCCTCGTCCGTCCGTGCGTCCGTGCGTCCGTGCGTCCGTGCGTCCGTGTGTCCGTGCGTCCGAGATTGGGTACCTTCATGGTGTAATCAACTCCTCCTACAGTTTTAAACGTAGAGATTTGAAACTCTGGGATATTGTTCCTAACATGTTGGTGATTTGCAACATCTATAAAGCTAATCAAAAATATAATTTTTTCCATATTTTTGGGGGGGTTTTCGACTTAGAAAATTTGGAACATTTTTGCCTTTTGGATGAGATTGGGTACCTTCATGGTGTAATCAACTCCTCCTACAGTTTTAAATGTAGAGATTTGAAACTCTGGGATATTGTTCCTAACATGTTGGTGATTTGCAACATCTATATAGCTAATCAAAAATATCATTTTTTCCATATTTTTGGGGGGTTTTCGACTTAGAAAATTTTGAACATTTTTGCCTTTTGGATGAGATTGGGTACCTTCATGGTGTAATCAACTCCTCCTACAGTTTTAAATGTAGAGATTTGAAACTCTGGGATATTGTTCCTAACATGTTGGTGATTTGCAACATCTATATAGCTAATACAAAAATATCATTTTTTTCGTGTTTGCATGCATTTGTTCATCGGGTTGTTTTGTCCAAGAAATTTTGCGGTGGTTTGCAACATCTATATACTGTATAACATTGTTGCAAATAGTATCCTACAAACAAATCCAATCATGAAGTTTACCACTCGAGTCGGGGGACATGTGGTCTGCGACCTTTTATTTACTTTATATTGTGTCCATTTACCTTTACTATGGTGTGTATTTACCTTTTTAGCTCACCTGAGACGAAGTCTCCGGTGGAGCTATAGTCATCACTCCTCATCCGTCGTCCGTCGTACCGTCCGTCAACAATTCTTTAAACATCTTCTCCTCTGAAACCATCAGACCGATTGGGTTTATATTTGGTGTGGATGTTCCCTAGCTATAGATGACTCTTATTCAGATTTGTTCAAATGAGGTCACCAAGTCAAATAGTTTTGATGTCAGGACCATAACTATTTTTCCACAGTAATTCTTAAAACGACTACTTTTCTGAAGTTGTCGGGCCAAATGGGTTCATATTTGGTATGAGCGTATCTTGGGTGACTGTGGTTCAGATTTGTTCAAATGAGGTCACTGGGTCAAATGTGGGTGGGGCTATGGACATAAATCTGAAGAATATTTTTTTTTTAGATTTAACTTATTGCTCAATTTAACCAACAAAAAAAAAATTATATATATTTTATTTTTAATAAATATTTTTTTTATTAAATAAAATATTTTTTATTTAAATAAAATAAAAAACATTTAATTAAAATTTTTAAGAACTTCTGACATTACTTCTTCGGGGGGGGGGGGGGGTAGGTACCTCTAGTCTCCCCACTAAATTTGGTTGAAATCAGGGGTTTGGGAGAAAAGATGAACAGTCGGATGTACAGAAATGTTCAGTAAATTCCTTTTAATACTAGTATCTGTGCATTCTCATTACAAACCAACTCTGCTCTGAACTGACAGACATGACACATGTTGTTTATAATCATGGCCAGATAGATAGATAGATAAGAGAACTTCTGTAGCTATACGCAGAGTCCCCAGGGAGTGTATTCGTGTCATTCATTATTTAAATGAGATTAATTGTGTTGTACATTTGTTTTCTAAAGTTGTCAGTAGCACCATCATTGTTTACATTACACTGGTCATTAATATCAGATTAAATTCCTTTTCTCAGAGCTTTAAGTGTGTCTGGCATCATTTGTAGAATGAGGTTCCCAGAGGGTGAATTTAATTATGCTACCCTGCACGACAGGCTAGCATCGCCAAATATACCCTATGTGGACCTCATTCTGCTTAGGCTTCATCTTCTGGGAAGTATCTAGAGTTTCAAAGTGACATTTTTAGCAGCTCTTTTCCTTTCTGTTCAGATTTTAAAATGCATAATTGAGGTGTCAAATGGGTGCGCATACTGTCATATGTCAGTAATGTCACCAACTTCAGCTGGAGAACTTCTGTCTGTCCCTAGGTCTCCCATAGCAGTTGAGGACTAAGTAAAATTGGGTTCCCAGATGTGAATTTGGTGATGCTAGCCTACCGTACAGAATAGCATCACTACATTCACCCTTTTTGGAACTCAGACACACTAAATTCACGCTTGGCTGTTCCAATATTATTTTCTTAATCACTTAGCTACATGACCTCATACCTTATTATGGACAAAAAAGTGGGGGGGGGGGTATATTGGATTAAATATGTTGGTCTGTCGGTGTGTCCTTCCATCCATTGTTCTGTCCATCCATCCATCAACAATTGTTTTCTTCTCGAGATCTATATGAATTCCCTACCTGTATGTGACTCAAATTCAGATTTGTTCAAATAAGTTCATCAGGTCAAATAGGAGGGATGCCAGGGCCATAACGTTTTCCCTCCATAGTAATTCTAACAACTATTACTACTCAAGAACCATCAAGTCTATTTAGCTTATATTTGTGTATGCAGGGTCCTTGGGTGGCATGTTTAGATCTGTTCCAATGGGGGCCTTTTTGGAAAATCAATTAACTTTAACTCTTAAAAGCGAATGTTTATAATTATAAGATGAATAGATATCAGAGATGGGGATTCATGTTTGTTCAAATAGGGGCAGAGACCCCACCCACACTACCTGTATCTATGCTGTACGCTACTGGTATAATAAGATAATGTCATATTCTTGCAGCGATGTCCCCACAGTGTTGGGGAGGTGATTTACAGATTTGTTCAATGAAATGTAATTTTTGAGCTCACCTGAGACGAAGCTATAGTCATCACTTCTCATCTGTCACCTGTTCATCTTTCTGTCCATCCATCAATCTGTCAACAATTCTGTGAACATCTTCTCTAGATCATAAGACTGAATGGGTTCATATTTGGTGTGGATATTTTCCCTAGGTGATTCACATTCAGATTTGTTCAAATGAGGTCACTCTTTCAAATGGTTGTGAAGCCAGGGCCATAACTCTTGCCCTCCATGGTAATTCTTAAAAACGACTTCTCATCTACCATCAGATATAGTGTGGGACCCGAGACATAACTGTATGCCTCTATAGTAATACTTAAAATGTCTTCTCAAGAGAGGTTGGACTATTTAGCTTACATATAGGATGGAGGATCCTTTAGTGACTGAGATTCAGATTTGTTAACATAAGGCAACCTGTTAAGAAATGACGGGGCTATGGGGACTTAACACTTTTGTGTCTAATAAGATCATTAAAATACAAAATTCATTAAAACATCTACCTTGGAACTACCTGACTGATTAATTTGACATACATATATGCTGTTTTTGGGTCCATGGATAATTGGGCTTCAAACATGTTTAAATAGTTTATAAAAAGGTGCTTGTGAGATTGGAAATTTCCAACAATAGAGAAAGTTTGAGATGACAGTTGCCAATCTAAGACTTGGGAGTCTGGAGCCTTGTCGGGAAGGGACATGAGCTGGAGGAGGGGGGGGGGGTGATCAGTAGCGTACAGTTGGTATGTGAAGCCTCTCTATCTACATATCCTGTTTAGATTACTTTTTTAAAGTGATTATGAAAAGTTCTGTTATGGTCTCCAAAGTCCCAGTCTTATCAGTCTTTGCAGTATGGTGAGCGACCCCACAGTCTTTGACTGTCTTGTTATGGTGTGTATTTACCTATATATGATGTGGTTTGTACCTTTATATGGTGTCCATTTACCTTTGTTGGTATCAATTTACCTTAATCTGTATATGGTGACCATTTGTCAGACGCCATTGTATTGTCTTCACATAGTAGCACGATGTGACCATTTAGAGATATTACTATCAAAGTTTGAGTAATATAACAAAATATATTCAGTAGGTTGAATGCTAAATTTTGATCGCAACTGTAGTCAGGGAGAATAATCTGACCACATCCAAATTTTTCTGAACTGCACCTGAGTTTCATACATACTATGTTTGAGAAATTTCAATTCACATATCATACACAAAAGACGCCAGTGAAAAAAGTGAAAAAAAATCATATTTTGCCCCCTATATTGACCCCACAAGAACTGGTTCCCAAAGTTAGAATAGCTGGGCTACCTAAAAAATGGTGGTTGCTGAAATTCCGCTTTCTGGTGACACCTCGAGTATTAATTAGAGCCCATACTTTAATTGCTCAGATTCAATATACAATGAAGATGATGATATAAGAAACTCTAGATTTTTTTGCCATATAGATCGAGAGAAATTCATTATAGAAAATATCTTGCCATTTTCGGCAGGATTTATGCAAAACTTGCGTCTGCCTCTTAAAATATGATCCCTGTCTATATTAAGTTCTAACAATAGTTGGTTTTGATACAATTTAATCAATATTATTATCCCAAACATGATAATATAGATTATAGTTTAATTTTACAAAGATTTTCTGATTTAATTTCCCCAAACGAGACAAATGTTTCTAGCATTTGAAAAATAAATTACTCTTGTCTCTGCCACATTCAACATCACATTCTCACGACCTCTTGTTAACAATTTTTCTGTACTAATTTTAACAACATTTTTCAACAATTGGTTTCTATTATGGTGATTCATGATGAGCTTGTTTGAACATGTTGTGTGATTTTTTTTCTCATATATGTCGTTTGAAAATTTCTGTTTGATTTTGGTCGATTCTTCACGAAAATTGGACGTTATGATATCTGCTAAGTATAATCACCCATTATCACCGAAATCAAAATCAAAATTTGTCTTTTCCCCCAGAACCATAAGACCGAATGTTTGGTGTGGATGTTCCCTGTGTGACTCACATTATCAGATTTGTTAAAATAAGGTTGTCAAGTCAAATACTTGCAAAGCCAGCACCACAGCTTTTTCCCATCATAGTAATTCTTAAAACAATTTCTAAAAAACCACCAGGCCTCTTCAGCTTATATTTGGTATGGAGGGTCCTTGGATGATAGGAGTAGAGCCAGGGACATAACTCTTTAAAAATATTAGATTGGAATCCTTGCTCAATTAAATGAAATAAAGTCTATATAAATTTTAAAGTTTTTTATTTTTAATTTGACTTTTTTTGGTTATAGAAGTTTAATTTTTTTTGGTCACACCACATCACCATCATCTCCCATTATCAACTATGTCCATCCAACCCCACCATATAGCCAGATCCCTGCCCAGCATATTAAATTCCTTCTGTTAACTACAGTTGTTTTACAGGCTATTTGACATTCCAATGTGTGCATGTAGATATGGCAATACACTGGCTTTACTATATACAGGTGACACTCTGCAACACATTATAAACTAATGGAGCTTTCCACAGAGGCCACACCCACAGCGGTAGTCCCGCCCACGGGTGAAAATACTTTATCCACATAAATATTTTCTGTTACCCGAGATCGATTTCCGACGTGAACACATTAGCACCTGCCATTATGTTAACTAGCTGAAACAGACTCATGTATATGATTCGTTCAAATTTGATCTTTTAACCAGTTTGATTTAAAAAAAATTATTGAGATTCAATTTTTTATTTTTTTTTTAGATTGAACTTTGATCTGCTGTTGAACAAAAACAAAATAATAATTGTTTTTTAAATTAAAAAAAAAAAAATTCAAAATTTAATTTTTTTTATTTAATTTTGAATTTTTTTTTAAGATTTTTAGATTGAAACTTCTTGCTAAAAAATTCAAAAAAAAAATTCAAAAGTATTTTTATTTGTTTAAAAAATTTAGTTTAAAATATAAGTTGGCACCACGCCAAATGTGGTTAAAATCGATCAAGGGTTCTGGAAGAAAAATTGCATACGGACCAGAACAGACAGACAGATCACTGAACTCTAATATATCTAAACCAGAGAACATACATTCGTTTTGCCATTAAATGTGAAAATTGTGACAAGTGTCATGCTAAACGAAAAACACTGTTATAATCACGGATAAATTTGTAACATCATGCCGCAGATACAAATCTCAGTATATTATGATTTGACAACAAAAAAGTTGTTTGAATATAACCAATTTAACACTGAATGTATGCATGGATATCAAAATTAGGGTGAAGAAAGATGGCGTCGAAAAGATCTCCGCAGCCAGCGGCCGGCTCGGCATCTGATTGGTCGAATATATTCTAATAAATTGCCATTGGGCGGGACTACGCTGTGGGCGTGGCCTATGTGGAACGCTCCATTAGCTAGCAGATAGTGGGTTGGAACCTTTGGATGAATGCAGTTTAATCCAATGTTTTGACCACTGTCTAAAACAAATACAGTTTGACATTTTATTATTAGTATTGGTATGAACCCTTTCATAACAGGGTCTGTGTTGGTGTAGTATTAAAGGGACCCTCTCATATATATACGAGAATGAACTGATTTTGAAGGTCAAGGAAATTATGTTAGGTCAATGTATTCTCTTATATATGTGAGGCTACCTTATATATGTGAACATGCATTGGCACAGGGTTTTCTCAAAATTTCATGAAGCTCCAGTCATGGAAAGGGTGAGTCGGGTGACCCATATATTTCAGTTTTATTTGCTAAGTCCTGATTTATATGTTTATGTTTACTCACAACAGTGGGACACATATCTTGTTCCTAATTGAACATGGGGTGGAGTGTTATTTCCATATAGTAGTATAGTATAATGATATTAAATAGTGAGCGATAAACAAAACACTCAACACTCAAGTATTTTTTATCGGATCATGTTCAAATTTAATTGCGCGTTTATGATGACACACCCCTCACCTGTATAGTTTTTGGTATCGATCGGTTGTTAGTTTAGAAATGATTAACACTTTCCATCCATACCTGGTCATGTTCTATCCGATGCCATAACTCATGTATTATTTTACCCATTGTGTTCATATATGCTGGTTTATGATGATACATGGCTCACCTGTATAGTTTTTGGTGTTGATTAGTTGATCAGTTTAGAAAATAACTAACACTGCACACAAATGCTATCTGATGCATCTAAGTCAAACAATTTTCTTCTGATCTGCCTGATATTTCATACCTACGTCTTTCTTAGCACGTTCTTTATCTGTATGGATTTGATTTTGGTAATGTTTAGTTAACCCTTTCCACTCTTGTTTTTAAATAGAATTCATCCAAGCCTGACGATGACTCTAACATTTTTCATCTGATAGACACCAAATTTGGTATATGAATTTCTGACAACTAAATACAGATCAAGTTCAAATATCGGTTTGATCCAATATATTTCAACAGAGTTATGGCCCTTAATAATTCATACCTGTTTGCCATGCACTGTGAAATTTGAAGAGAACATGACACAACAGGCCTGTGGTTTGGAGTGAGACAATATATAGCTATGGACAACCATAGTACTTTGTAACTACTGATGACTGCAGACTTTTTTATCGTCTATCACACTATAATTGAAAGCCCTTTATTCCAGTTCTGTTTTCTGTGTTGAAACAGGTACGTACATTAATTGTTTACAAAGACACTCTTGTCATATCTTAGAAAAGAGTTATTCCACACATTCCTTACTTCCATCATATGATGTCATCGAAAATGATTAACCCTCTACACACATCATATGGTCTTCTCATGTTTTTTATTTGATCATTCTCCATTTTTTGATTAAAATCCAGTTGATAGACACATATCATCTGATAGACCGATATTAAATTATCGCCTTCACTTTGAGCCAGGTTCAGTCAGTGTTTCAATACATGACCAATTGAATATTCATCATTAGAGGAAATGTCTTATTTTGAAATTCCCTTAAATGCATTTGGGTTGCAGAATAATATTAACAGTGCTGGGATTCTTGAGACTGACTACTCTGTGTTTATCAGTTCATTAGTTTGGGTAAGACTAACCCCTTACTATCCAATTTGATAACTCAAATATTTCCATTGATTATGTTTATAGTTATGGCACGGTTTATGATAACACACCCCCTGACCTGCATAGTGATGGTCATTTGGTTTATTTGCTTAAATATATTAACTTCCTTCATCAATCCTGATGACACAATGTGATAGCTAAATATTTTGTACATGACCACTCTATAAATAATCACATCTGTGATAATCATG